>CM064422.1:20000000-21362083 GCA_032690845.1 Eleusine coracana subsp. coracana | reverse complement strand
AGTTTACTAGATTCTCGGCTAGGATTTAATTAAGTTTAGTTTTTGACTAGAACTTATACTTGGTTATTTCCCGGCTATTTTTCCGCTAGGCCAACAGAAGAATATCTAGTGAAAGCGTAGGCGCGGTGCCTAAGTTAACACTAGCTGGATTTGCATTCGTCCCCACGGGCTATGTGGTAGGCGGCAGGTGGTGACAGCCCTATCCATCCATTTAGTATTCCACCACATTCGGGAAGTCTCAAGCAGGGTTGTCTAGCGGTAACGTGCCCACTAGTGCATGAGGTTAGTTACCGACCCTATTAGTGGATCATTGTCGTGCCCCTAAGTAAGCTTATTGGTGAAAGACTTGAGGCTGTACCATGGATTTGGTGCAAGCACTCAACCCGAGTAACTAGGAATTTTGACGCTTTACTAGATTTAGGAAAGTTTATCTTAGGAATTCTAGACTTAGACTCGCTGTCCTCCCGGCTAGCTTAATCGATCTCTTTTATCTATCTTAGTGTGGATTTCTCCCGTATCACTACTTCCCTGTTTATCATTGAATATCTTTATCCCCGTCTTTGCTCAGTTGGTATAACTCTTATCGTCATATCTTGGTTAAACTAAGATACTCTTATGCCAAGCTTCCCTAAGGAAAATAAATACGATACCTTGGAATACTCCCGGGTGAAATGCTACAATAGATGTTCCGTGCGCTTGCGGATTGGTTCACTCTTCTCTTAAAGCATAACAAACATCAATCAACACTTCAAGCATTGTTACGAGATAATATTTTGGTGCAACGTTAAGAAGTGCCAACAAGCATTTCTGGCGCCGTTGCCGGGGAAGCAATAGGCTAAGATATTGGAATTTTAACATTGATATTTCTATTAAGGAGATACCGCTTTCCTTAGCGGGCTTACCCTTGTTCTGTTTATTTATGGTGTAAACAGAACGCTTTATGAGAAACCATGTGGATATGTGCCATGGTTTGCTATATTTGTGATGAGTAATTGACTTGAGCGGATTTGATGTTTGAGTTGAAATGCGAGAATCCAGGGATTGCATGGGTTTGCATATCATGGTTATGACTAACCAGAGTTGGTGGAGATATTGGTGATATTGCAGGAGATGGGAAATATGTTTGCTTGTCTCATGATGTGTAGGTCACTGGAGTCGACTTGGCGATCAACGGTGAGAGGATCGGGCACAAGTAGGGGACTTGAGGTTGGATGATCGTGATCCACACCGTACACATGGAGAGGCAAGAAGCACAAATGGTTTCGTGGTTGAGACTCAAAACCGTGGTGGTGATGAAGACGGCATGTTGACCAAGTCAAGCCAAACAGGATGCCGGTGCAAGTGACATGGGGGCCCGATGGACAGGGACTGGGAGAGACTTGCTAGTGGTCAAGATCACGGGACAAGGTGACACGCATTGACATCGAGAAGTCACGCCTTGAGAAGCATGCAAGGCGGTTTCCTGGTTTGGGCCTCAAAACCAATGGTGGTGGTTGGTGGTGCACGTGGCACCATCATAGAGCTTGCTTTGATATGAAGCAAAGACGTGAAGCGTCCGATGGCATTCGGGTGATGAGGAAAAAGATGGACAGTTATGCCCCCGGTGGTAGGTGGGTGTGTTATGTAGGTCAAGGGTAGAATGGTCATGTGGACAATAGACCCTAGGCCTATATAAGGAGCGGTGTGGCTAGTGGGAGAGGGCCTCTCTTTCCATTAGCCTTGTGTTAGGACTCTATTCAAAGTGCTAGGAGAGGACTTCATGTTTGAGAGGAGAGGAAAGGATGTATGAGAGACATCTCTTGCTCTTCCAAATAGTGGGAGGAAGAGGGTTGCTTCCTAGCCTAGTATCCTTGGATCTTGTAAGCCCCTTTCTATGATATGAGAAGTATTTTCATGCTCAAGATCTCCCTCTTTCCCTAAATCCCGAAATTCCCTTTTTCTCTATTTTCGGAGCTATTTTCGTGGTGATTTTCGATCTCACTTTTGGACGAGTTTTTTGTTCGGATTTCTTGAGAAACTTATTGCTAGGATGAGCTAGAACAATTCTCTATGGATCCTTGACCGAATCAATAGCTCTAGCACCTTCGATTTGAAGGAATTCTCAAGTTTCCCCTTTTTGGTGTTCTTGGCACAAGATCTAAAATTCGTCATGATTCCTTGAGCCAATTGAGATGATTTTCTAGGATTAGGGTCGTGATGTGATGAGGATTCACTGGTCCAAAAATCACATCATTTGGAGTTCATTTGGTTAGGTTTTGGAGAAGATTTGACAAATTCCCGAAAGTTTCTGCTGTTCTGTCAGGGTCGATCGGCATTGCCGACGACCATGACCGGCACTGCCGGTGGGTCTCATAACCCCGCACCAGCACTACCGATGGGCCAGATCGGCACTGCCGATGGGGCCAACCGGCACTGTCGATGGTCCTAATCGGCATTGTCGGTGGTGGTTCAATAAGATGCAGTTTGTGAGGTTTTAGACTATCTCGAGCCTCTGCTATTTCCTTTTTGTTTCCGCTGTGTTTCTTGCTGTGGTTGATCACTCTTAGGGCTAGTACACCACTAGTTGGTGTGTGTAGTCTTGATGATCGGTTCGGAGGTTGGCTTGGGTTATTTTTGGGATATAGGCCAAGTTCTCTTGAAGAATTTTTATTGGCTCCCATTCACCCCCCCTCTGGTCGCCTTCTCGGTCCTTCACTTTATGACTGGTTTTGACCTACCAGACAACTACCACAACAATCCGGAGGCTTTGTTAAGGAGAGTGCATCAATGACTCACCCCTCCTCGACCTAGACTTGCTCTTGTAGCACCTCCGATCCCACCAGGTCAACAGCAAGACCCTTCCACGTCCGTTCAACCAAGCTTGGCTAAGAAGACAATCCATGACTACTCCGCCCCGACTGCAGACAACATCCACACCGGTCCGAACCCGAGCATGGGGAACAAAAGATATGAGCTGAAACCAGCCCTAATCAACATGGTTTTGGCCAGTCCTTTCTGTGGCATGGCATCGGAAGACGCAAACGCCCACCTCCAACAATTTTTGGCGGTGTGCAGTACCTTCACCATGAGGGAAGCAACTCTTGAAGCTATCCGCCTTTGCCTTTTTCCATTTTCACTAATGGGGAAGGCGAAGCAGTGGTTCTACAGCAATCAAGAAGAGCTCACCACATGGGACAAGTGCTCCAACGCCTTCCTTGCCAAATTCTTCTCGCTAGACAAAACCAATGCCCTGCGGAATAAGATTTCAAGTTTTCAATAGCTAACCGATGAAAGCATCCCTGAGGCATGGGAGCGTTTCCAAGAGTATACTCTGGCATGCCTACATCATGGAATGCAAGATTGGTTGTTAACTACCATGGGCTCAACCGTCCCGCTCGTGAGCACCTAGATGCAGCCACTGGAGGTTCCTTCTTCTCTTTGAAGGTCAAAGAAGCTCAAACTCTCATAGAAAAGATAGTCACCAACTATAGTGGCTATGATGAGAGGCAGAACCAGCCGCTTCCCAAGATGAGAGGAGTCCACCAAGTTGATGGTATTGACATGCTAGCAATCAAGATGGATCAACTTTTGAAGAAAATGGATTCACCTCAGACTGTCCAATCCCTCGACTCTCGCATGACTTGCAAAGTCTGCGGGAACCTTGGACACATGGGAAGCCACTGTCCGGAGACTCAAGAAGAAGAAGTGAACTACCTCAGCAGCAGCAGCAGCAACAACAACAACAACAACAACAACAACAACGGGTTACGAACCCGTACGAACAACTTCGGACGGGAGTCCAAGCCAAACCTCTCCTTTGACAAGAACATGGGTAACTCTGGCAACTTTACTCGTAATGAACCCTCCTTTCATGATCTTGTTCTAGGACAATCTAAAATTAATGAAAGTATTAGTAGGAAATTTATTGCTACTGGTAAAGTCCTAGAGAGCATAGATTCCCGTATGGAAGCATTTAATACCTCTCTGCAAAACCAGCTTAGCCATAACAAAATGCTAGAAACACAAATTGCTCAGCTGGCCGCTTCTGTTGTTAAGCCTAACTTGAGAAAGCTCCCCGATCAGCTGGAAGCTAGCCCCATGGAAAATGTGAATGCCGTCACAACTAGAGGCGGAAAATCTACACAGGATCCGCCAAATCTTAACACTGCAGGGAAGACCAGGGAAACTGATGAGGAGTCAGAAGGGGAGGAAGAGATTGAGGTTGAGGAGGTAAAAGCACCCCTCAAGAAAGCACCGCACGAGTTCTATGATACCCCGGTGTTGCCATTTCCCCCTAGGCAGAGGAAGCCAACAGTGGATGAACAATTCGGGAAATTTGTTGAGGTAATAAAGAAATTATATGTCAACATACCACTACTTGATGCTATGCAGGTTCCTACATACTCCAAGTACCTAAAGGACATCCTCAACAACAAATGCCCAATGCCATCCATGGAGGTTGTCAAATTGACAGAGGAATGCAGCGCCGCTATCTTGAACTCTCTCCCAGAAAAGAAGCGAGATCCAGGATGCCCAACCATCCCATGTTCCATCGGGATGCAAAAATTCAACAATGCCCTTTGTGAGTTGGGGGCGAGCATGAGCGTCATGCCAAAGATAGTGTATGACAAACTCGATGTCAATTCATTATCTTCTATGGCAATGTACTTGTAGCTCGCTGACCAATTAGTCCGCTACCCGGCGGGCATCACGGAGGACGTACCCGTGAGGATAAGGAACTCTCTTGTTCCCGTCAACTTTGTAGTGCTAGACATGGAGGCCGATGCAAAGACACCTCTTATACTACGAAGGCCGTTCCTTAGCACCACAAATGCCAATATTGATGTTGGGGCTGGAGAAATCCACCTTAACATTAATGGATACGATAAAAAGTTCGCCTTTAAGCCCCGAACGGAACAATGCAATCAGGTATGCATCTTTTATGGCAAAAATCCTAACATGGTGCAGAAAATTGAGGTGTATCCAATTCCATCAAAATTGGGTGCACCGATGGTAAAAGCTAAGAACACACCACCACCGCCCAAGAAGAAGAACGAGCCACAGGAAATGAAGAGAAAGGTTGCAGCCAAGCCAAAGCAAATCAAACAAATATGGTGGAAGAAAGAAGTTGCACCGATCATGGAAAATTCTCCATCCATGACAGGCACCACGAAGAATTAAACGCGGAGAACGTCTTGTTCGAGACATAAAATCCAGACCCTCGTCGGGAGGTAAACCGATATTTATCCCCCTTCTTTTCCTTACCTCTAATTAAATTAGTTTTATTTTTTCCTAACCATTAAATTAGGCTATAAAAGAAAAGAATTAAAAAAAATTTGGTGATGGCTCGGTCAAATTTACTGGTCGGGAGGTCAAATTTCATAAAAAATGACCACCCGGGTGATAATCTGAGGCTCTAACCCAGCCAGTCAGTTTTTAGCACCCTGGAGGTCGTATTTCATGAAAGCGACCACCCGGCTGAGTAATATTCAAGTACCCAGAATCCAAACCAACCAGTCAAATATAAGCACCCGAGAGGTCAAATTTCAGCAAAACAACCCTCCAGGTGATGGCCTGATCATCCAACCCGGCTAGTCGGATTTCAGCAAACCGGGAGGTCATATTCCATGAAAATGACCACCCAGCTGGGTAAAATTTTGGAAGGTCAGATTTTATCAAATTTTAGCGTCCGGGAGGTCATATTTGGCAAAATATGATCACCCGGCTAGCTAACCTTAATCCGCCTAACCTGAAATAACCTAGTCCAGTTTTAGCGCCCTGGGGTCATTTTTCATGAAAGCGACCACCCGTTTGGGTCATTTTTGCCACCCGGCAAGCCATGCCGCCTGACACAACTTTTTTCTCGGATTCTTGGCACTTTTATTACAGAGATGCTGGCCATGAGTGGTGAAGGTGTGGCCAGCCTTACCTTGAAGAAAAATACTCATCAAAAGCCCCACCATGAGTGAAAGTGAATGAATGAGAGCCACCCATGTCACCTCACTCTTTCACCACTCACACTCACCTACCACCCTACTCACCTAGGCCTCACGAGTGGCAGCACACTCATTGCAAACATACAACTTTGGCCATCCCATCACTCTATCCTTGCTCCCTACACTCTTAGCAAATTTCTAGACAAATTGAGCAAGTGGATCACATGGCACTTGGACCTAGCCTTCTCCCATCACCACTAGAGCAATAATAGAGCAAATGGAGGGAAATGACCTGCCAGCCGGAATGGGCTGCCGCCTGGCATGTCCCGCCACCCGGCATAAAAATTTTTGCCCCAAGGCTCCCCTCGAGCCTATAAATACCCGACACACTCTCCTTTGTTTCTCCACCCTCAGCTGAAAACATTTTCTCTCCCTCTTCACCCTCTTCTCACTTTACTAGCTCTCTCTAGTAAGTGCACTTTGCACTTAGCAATAAAAGTGTGCTGCAATAAAACCAACTAGAGAGAATTTGTTGTCACCCTTGCACGTTTGAACGGCTAATACTTGGACTACTAACCGAACGACTAATCTCTACCCATTATCATCACTTTGTCCTTCGGGTATTGTGTCCAAGTAACCCTTTTGCTGGCATGGCAAATATTTGGAGAGGCCTCTACACCAAGTTCAGCAGCAGCAGCGGCTCGAGCCGTGGGAGGCGCACGCCAAGTGAGCGCTTAGAAGCTGAGCACTCAAGAGCTTCACATGGGTATGCCCCGAGTTATCTCTCAGACACAATGTCCATATCTGAAGCTCCGATGGTGCAAAGCATGCAAGATGAAGAGTTTGACAAGTTCATGGAGAGTGAAGAGAATATGGTGTTCAATGACTACGACGAGCGAAGCAAACTCACCGCGATTCGGGACCAGGAGGTCACATCCGTGCGCAAGTTCGACCATAACTTCCTCGAGCGAATCGCTGTCCTCGTTGATTTTGAGTACGCACTCAACACAACCGGATGGGGATAGGCCAGGGACAAGACCACCTCGAACGTGTGCTTTGGGAAGGTCACAATACCATAGGGAGCAACCACAAGTCCCCGGATTTACTAGCTCATCACACTACACTAGTTCATCCCATGAAGAGTCTGAACCGTACAATCCTTATGGGACGGGGAGTTACCACCAACCTCATGGAGGCATAGGCACTTCTTGTTCTGCCTGATTCACATCATACAACTTTTCGGAGTTGGAAGAAGACATGCAATACTTGGCTGCCAATGCTACAGTAGATGTTCCGTGCGCTTGCGGATTGGTTCACTCTTCTCTTAAAGCATAACAAACATCAATCAACACTTCAAGTGTTGTTACCAGATAATATTTTGGTGCAACGTTAAGAAGTGCCAACAGAAAGCCAGGCGCGACACCTAACTGATGTTGAACAACTACGGTTTGAAGCTTACCGAGGCCTGACGAGGTGCTCGGTAGAAAGCTAACATGGAAATATTTTTTCTGAGTCTTAACAGGATATAGATTATACGATGCTATGGTTCCATATAAACAGAGCATCTGTAAGGCCATGATTATAGGGTAGCCCGAAGGTTGTGATTACATAATAGCCCGAAGGCCATGATTACAGGGTAGCCTGAAGGCAATGATTACATAGTAGCCGAAGGCAGTAGTTGTGGGTCACCCCGAAGGAGGCGGTCATACAATTGTCCGAAGGCGTCGTCGTGAAAGGTAGTTTCAATTACGGTAAGCGCATTAGTTCGTCAAACATTGCTTTTAGCTCATCTCGCTCCCTTGCAATCTTTTTGAGAGTCATGCCTGACAACTGCAGATGATGCGTTGTTCGGGCAATGCTTGCCCATCGTTGCTCCAAGTCAGTTATAATTCATTCATGACCTGATGGTGTCTGGGCACTGCGCTGAAGGGCCTCAATATCGCCACTTGATGAGATGGTTGAGGAGGTAGCCCTCGCGCTGCCCAGGGAGCTGTCACTTGAGATTTCAATAGGCTCGGACTTTGGGACCTGAAGTAGCACCGGGGGCTCGTTAGCACCCAAGCCTTGCAACCGTCGGACGTCGAGCGCAAGGCGGCGGCGCAGCAGCTCTTCGGGCGTTATGTGTTGACATGCTTGCTTAATGCGTTGATTACAATCACTTATGTGGCATAGGAACTCCGGTAGAGTGCCGCCGGGGTGGTCGTGTTTCCACCGTCGCCACTGTGTTCTAGGGACTAGAAAGTCGTCAGGGGCTCCGTGGTTCCCGGGCACCTTTAGCTTATTAGCAACACATCTACCACTGTAAGCTTCATTACCATTGGTGATTGGATCCCCAAGGTATGGATATTTTGGTGATAGATGACAACTATGAAATTGTGGGATAATATCTACACGAGTGTTGTCTATGTAGGAATCATCTCTTAACTCTATTCCAAATCGTATGGATGATGGATGCCTTGGCGATTGATGACAATGACCGCAAGCATGGAGGGTTGTGAACTTGATGGAGTCCAAGGGTTGATGGAGATGGATCAAAGTGGAGAACAAGCTATGGTGCAAGTGTTTGGGACACTTGACTAGTTGTTAGGGCTTTGAGTCCATAGGAGAAAACAGGACTATCAAGGGGGTCTAGGTCATTCTCTTAGGTCTTGTCTAGTCGGTGATGTGCAAGGTTGCTCGGTGAAATCAAAGGCACTAGGTCACAGTGGAGAAGCCAAGGAGCTCTTCGGAGAAGCCGGGAAACAAAGTGAAGTGAGGATGATGCGTTTCAGCTTCTGGACATAGAGACCAGACAGAGGGATCTATAGAGACCGGACGGTACGGTCACTATGGGGAGTTATCCAGAAGCAGGAAGTCTATCAGTAGTAAACCCAATATAGATCGGATGGTCCAGTCTGCTTACCGAACGGTCCGGTCAGTAGGGATGCAGCTGGGCAGCAAGGAGCTTTGGCGCAGAAATGTTTTTGGACTGGAGAGAGAAACAGACCGGACGGTCTGGTCTACTGACCGGACAGTCCGGTCAGTACAGGAGAGTTGCCTGGATAGTGCAGCCAATGGTTCTGGGAACCGTTCCAGAGAGACCGGACGATTCGGTTAGGGAGTGACCGGACAGTCCGATCATTGGGTCCAGAAAGGCAACTTCATGAGGCAACAACTAGTTTGAGGTTGGGAGCCTATATAACTTTGTTGCTGGGGACATGGAGACCTCTCTTGGCTAGTGGAATACCTAAGAGCATTTGGTAAGGTCCAAGAGGAAAAGAGGAGAGCACTAGGAGGAGATATTGCATATCTTGAGAGTGCTAGAGAAGAGTAGCTTGAGCATCTTGCACATCTAAGGCTAGGGTGTCCTTGAGGGTGTGATATAGATTGTTACTCTTGGTCTATGGTGAGACCTAGACCTGCTAGGTGTCGGTGATCAAGCCTATCGTGATCGGTTGTGAAGGCCGTCACACGTTTATACATGGTTTGAGCCCGCCGGTGAAAGGGGCATCACTAGTGAGCGCCCGTGTCGGCTCGGGGAGTCTGGCAAGTTCTCGAGTGAGGCGAGCTTGTGCTTTGTGCAGCGGTGATGCACACCGTCTCTTCACTCTAGGAGTGATTGCGGGCTCGTGGGCGAGAACTCCACTTGGTGGCGGGAGGGACCGGGACTCTGACGGGAGTGGTCCAACGAGGATTAGGGGAAGGCGCTATCCTTCCGAGACCTCGGGAAAAAATCATGAGCATTCCTTGACCCTCTCTTTACTATTCCGCAAATTGTGTGCTCTAGTGGTAGGGAGACTTGTGGCTTGCATAGGCTAGTGTGTTTGGCTTCCGCTCTTTATCATATCATGAACACAAGCATGTGTAGGGTTTTGGCCTACTAGAATTGCTTAGGTTGCTTATCTTGTAAGACTCAAGTAGTGGGATTTGAAGTTATTGGATTTGTGAGCGGCTTACCGATTCACCCCCCCCCCCTCTCGATACGCCTTCAATCCTTACAAGTGGTATCAGAGCCAAGTGCTCATCTTTGAGGCTTCACCGCCTTGAGTAAGGATGCCAGGACAGACGGGGAATGTTCCTATATTCAATGGTGAGGACTATGCTTATTGGAAGGCTCGCATGTAAGCCTACCTTTAGTCCCTTGATCCAGAGATATGGACGGTCACTCACGAGTCTGATGTGGATGTGAACCTACTTGAGCCTGACTATGTTAAGTGTAATGCTAAGGCCAAGAATGCTTTGTTTGCTTGCATCTCTAAGGATGTTTTTGCTCAGCTACATGCTAGTTCCTCAGCATATGGTATCTAGACTGAGATTCAGGGGCTCTATGTGCGCACAAGTGATATCAAAGAGGAAACATACTATGTACTGAAGAACAAGTATGATAACTTCACTAGATTGCCACAAGAAAGAGCTAATACTGTTCATTCTCGTTTTCATGTACTAGTAGAGGAGATCAATGCACTTGGGGATGATTTCAAGATGAAGCCAGTGAAGGTGATAAGAAGATTCTTGAGGCTATTCAAAGACCCCAAGTATGAGTCCATCATCACCTTCATCTTGCAAGGTGACCTCAAGACCAAGACCATGAAGGATGTACTTGGCAAGATCACCGCCTTCGAGAGCTACCAATTGGGATTGGATGACCCTCAACCATCCAATCTTGCTCTATCGGCTAACAAGAAAAAATCTAGCAAGAGCAAGAAGAATAAGAGGAAGGTGATCATTGAGGACTATGATGAAGAAGATGATGATGAGGGTGACTTGATCGACGACTTGGCTCTTCTCATGAAGAAGATGAAGAACTTCAAGAATAAGTTGGCTTCCAAGTCAAGGGGCAAGTGTTTCAATTGTGGCGCAAAGAATCACTTTGTCCGAGAGTGCCCGAAGCCCAAGAAAGAAGCATTCAAGTCACAAGATTCAAGTGAAGAAGAAGAAGACCTCAAGGCCAAGCACAAGAAGAAGAGATACTTCAACAAGGACAAGAGCAAATGCAAAGGCAAAGCTTAAGACTACAAGAAGAAGTTCTCTCGTAAGGCCCTTGTTGGAGAGTGGACAAGCGACAAATCAAGTGATGAGTCCTCTTCCTCAAGTGATGAAGAAGTGGCCGGTCTAGCCATGATCAAGACCACACCTCCATGAGCTGTTCCTCCACCTCCCACGTGCCTCATGGCCACAGGCCAACTTAGGGAGAGTGAGGATGAGAGTAGCGATGATAGCGATGTTGAGGAGCACACGTGTGCCGAGTTGTGGAGTATGCTTGAGCAAGCCCACGACATCGCCATCAAGAAGTCCAAAATGTTGGAGGTGGTAAGAAAAGAGTGTAAGTTGGCTAAGGACCATGTTGGTGAGCTTGAGAGTGAGCTCAAGGACCTTGTCACATCTCATGAGGCCCTAAACAAGAGTTATGACAAACTCAAGGGTGATCATGTAGAGCTTCATGAGAAGTACAAGGCCCTAGAGATCACTTATGAGGCCATCAATATTGAGAACCTTGCCTCTCCCTCCTCTAGTTCATCAAAGAGTGATGCTTCTACTATGTGTGATGAACTAACCACCTTGGTCGAGGTTTCTTCTCTTGAGCCATTTGTTTTGGAGGACTATCACAAGCTCAAGAAAGAGAGGAAGATGGTGATGGACGGCTTTGAGAGGCTCACACGTGGTAGAGCCATCCATAAGGAGATTCTTGGGAGAAACCTCGTGACCAATGTCTCCCACCGGGGACTTGGCTCATATCCCACCGCCATCGACATCATAGGGATGAGTGATTCCATCCCCGCATGGATCAAACCCCTTCTCATCGACGACTACTATTACGAGAGGTGTTGCAAGGATGGCCACGCCACCAAGGATTTTCCCATGGTGAGAATTTTCATTGTTTTGCCTAATGCTAACTTGTTCCATGAGAACACACATTTCAAGCTTTTTAGGAACAAGGATGGCATGGTGGAAGCTAAAGCCTTGGGACCACCAAACAAGATGAGGAAGGTCAAGAGCATATGGGTGCCTAAGTGCATTGTTGATCTTGAGAGATTAGCTACGTATAAGTGAGTGCCCAAGAACAAGACCTAGATGGTGGTGGTGGTGGACTGAGAGCTTTCATGAAGATCATGTAAAGTCCACCACAAGTGACATGGGCCTCAATGACCTATCTACTCATGAGGGAGGTAACCATATTTGTTCTTTGTAGTTGTAATGTGTTTTTCCTTCTCTTGCATTGCATGGTAATTAGGACTCCTTTGTGACTAATATGCTTTGCATCCATGCATGTGTAAATAACTAAAAGAAAAACACATAAAAATTAGTCAATGTCTAACCCATCCAAGATAGCTATAAGCAAGGGGGAGTGCTTGAGATGGTGGTTTGACTTCTCTCAAGGCAAGGGCATGGCTTATAGTGAGTAAGCTTGGGAGGGGATCAAACTTAACATTGTTAGATTTCCTTTGTGTCTTGTTCTTTAATATTGCTTGCATTCACATGGCATGTTTAATTTCATTGCATATGTAAAATGCTTGTTGCATGCATCATATAGAAAACACAAAGGTGGCTTGTCCCACTTGGAGATATTTGTACCCCATGTTCTATATGAGATTACATCTCCATAAGTGTGACCAAAGGAAAGGATTGTGCTTCATGCCCATTGAGCAAGCTCTTATGAACTCCGAGGTTAAATCTACTCGTGTGGTTCATGGACTAAGGCTCATACATACCCATTTGGTTCTTAATTGCCTTGGTTCTTATTTTCTCGATCTTTATTTTGGTATTGCGAAAATTCTAAGGCCATAGTGTACCACTATTTGAAAATGAGTGTTTGAGAGTTCCCTCTATATTCCAAGTGCGGTGTTTATTTGTGTGTTTAGCGAGGGCACTTTGAAAATGGAGAAAAGCCTTGACTCAACAATTTTCTGGAAGTGACTGTACGGTCCGGTCTATGACCGTACTGTCCGGTCAGTGGCACTATACACAGTGCCAGGGGGAGTCTGGTCGTAGAGACCGGATAGAATGGTCCTTGAGACCGTACCGTCCGGTCTGTAGAAGGTCAGCAGACCCTAACCAGACCGGACAGTTCGGTGTAGAGACCGGACCATCCGGTCAGTTCGGTCAATCACGTGAAGTTGTTTCCAAATCCGAGCTGTCAATTGATCCTTCATTAAATCTCGGCCATCGATCAAATCTTGACCTAGGTCAAATCGGGATTTACTTGTTTTCCCCATCCTCGTTCGACACCTTCGCCCAGAACACAAACCCTATGCTGCCCTCTCCTCTTGCCGATGCCGTCGACCCCGCCGCCGTCGTCGCCCCCCGCTCGCATCCACAGCAGCGCCGCTTCCATCACCATCTTGCAGCCGTGCACTACCACGAGCCTCCTACGCACGCGTCTCGCCGTTGCGCGCCGCCGCTTCCGCTCATGCGCAAGCCGCCACCACCTCATCCTGCGTGCACAGCTGCCACCGCTGAGCACCACCATCACCACTGCCTGTAGCTCACACCCACACGCGCGCACTGCCCCAAAGCTGAGCCCCATCTCCACTGATTGCCTCTCCCTCCTTGCTCTCCATAGCCGAAAAGTTCAAGACTTGATTTTTCAGTGTTTGGAGCGGTTCCGTGGTGTTCATTGATCTCTGCGTGTCGACTTCCTCCTAGGGTATCGTGCTATTTCTCCCAATTCATCGTCTTATGCCCTAATCTCCGAGTAATTAGTTAATTGATGCAATTAAGTACTAATTCTCATCATTAGTTGCATTAATTAATTAGTTGGCTCAACCTAGGTGCAATTAATTTCATGTTTATCCATTAATTGCATGTCTCAGGTTTATCTCCATTCTAGTCTACAGTTAGATTTTACTGCCATTATTCAACTGTACACTAGATGACTCGCACCAGCCACATATAGTCGATGATCACTGTTGTTACTTTGCATATTTGTCTAGTGATTATGTCCTTCATTTAGTGCTAGGATTTCTATTGCGCATTCTTTCCTAGCGGTGCTTTGCCTGTAGATTCATATAGGTTTCCATGCTTATCCTTTCTCTACCTACGTGCATGTAGTGACAGAGCAGCAGTCAGATGATAGGGTCAGCACAGGACAAGGGCAAGGGGAGGATGCCTGAGAAGCCCAAGACGAAGAAGAGACCAAGGCTAGACCTAGAGTCTGAGAGAGCCAGGAGAGTGGATAGGCACCTAGATGCCATGGAGCAGTCACGGAGGACTCTAGGGACACGGCTGATCCTAGAGCAGCCTCGTATGGCACATGGTTTGAGGAGGAGCGCCAGGCAGAGGACTGCACCTCTGGCTGTTGGAGTTGTTCCACCGCCATGGCCACAGCATACTCCGGTTTCCTGTTAGGGGAGATCGTCGAGAACTGCGGAGCAGGAATCCTCTAGACAGCAGGAGGAGGGGTCTGAGGAGCAGGAGATCATAGAGGAGGAGACCTCAGAGTCTGAGTCTGAGGAGTTGGTTGAGGAGGAGGCTGAGCAGACTGTTCCCTAGAGGACAGCTCACCGGGTAGAAGACCCAAGGTGCACCTGTGAGGTGTGCACTAGGAGGCTGCAGAGAGTAGTGCAGGCAGCCGGAGAGCCAGATATCCTTAAGATTCCTGCAAAGGACCTTAAGGTACTTTGCTTAGTGCCTTTTGAGCAGTGGGTTTCAGTCCCTAGAGACCCTGCTGCTGGAGAGAGGTACTGGACAGCCCTCCAGAGGAGGATTGGAGAGGGCCTGAGATGTTGTCTGGCCATGAGAACTAGAGACAAGGTGTTTGTACTACAGTAGTACACGACCTACCAAGCCATGAGGAGGGCCAGAGGCACAGACATGGAGCAGTACTTCATGTACTTGCCAGGGCTAGCAGAGCTAGTTACTGCTCCACACAGGTACAGAGAGGACATGGTCCTCGAGTTCTATGCTACACTGTGGGTTGCCAAAGACCACTTAGAGTTCTGGTTCCTATTCACCAGGCAAGACTTGATCCCTAACCTAGGACTCCTAGCTTCAGACTTCTAGCTTTACAGGAGTGCCTAAGGTACACTGGAGCCACCCCACAGACCTAAGGGAGGGAAGCTACCTTCAGACGACCTAGTGTCGATTGCTTTCCCACCTCCACACACACCAGGCTTTAAGAGAGGTCCTGCAAGACTCACTACAGAGGCCAAGGTGGTGAGAGTGATAGTCACTAGGACTATCATTCCCAGATCTGGCTACAGAGAGGAGTTCACACTCTTACACCAGTGGGCTGTAGTAGCTATTCTGAGGAGGCAGACTTATGACTTGGCATACATTCTCATTGGTGAGATGGAAGAGGTTATCTCTGAGAGGGTTGGAGTACGTCACTTGGTCTATGGTCCCTACATCTGCTATCTCTTGAGAAGCATGGGCCTAGTGACGGAGGAGCAATACGAGGCATTCCCTGAGGTGACCACCAGCTACGCACCCCGAGTCCCCCGGAGATCGCAGTCTACCTCTAGTTAGCAGACAGGAGAGGAGGAGCAGGAGTCACTGGTACTTCACGAGTAGGCAGCTCAGCCAGACACGATGATTCCTGAGTCAGCCAGCACAGGAGCACCTCCCCGGCCGACAGGTTCGCAGTCTAAGGACACTGTCACCGTGGCAACTCTAGTAGGATGGCTGGGAGAGTTTATCCAGAGTGTGTCAGAGGACAGGCGTCTGATGATGGACGTCATCAGGAGCCAGGCAGAGATTCAGAGGCTGCAGACTGCACTACTTATAGCCCTGATAACTCAGATGACGGAGCCCTACTTACAGCCCTGCACTACTTGCAGACTGCACTACTTACAGGCCAGTCAGTAGCCAGGACCCTCAATGTTCTCTCAGTACCAGCAGCTGCAGACTCAACCAGGACCCTTTGCTGCTTTGATGACAACACAATCTAGCGGACTATCACTTTCACGGGTCTTACCAACAGGGGGAGCAGGACAGACTTTCTCTTCAGCTCAGCTCTCCCCCATGTCAGCCTTCTCAGTTTCTATGTTGTTCATCTCACCGTCACACTCTTCGACCTCACAGATGGCAGGACACTCTAGCTCCCAGCACGTACCGGTTAGGAGTCTGTTTTGAGACATCATGCACACTACTCATGCAGACTCCCATACAGTCTCAGAGATAGCTACAGCTTCAGCTCCACCTCTTACTGCCACTGTTACCACCCTTACTCCTCAGGCAGTAGAGGATCTTGTCCGTGGAGGCTTCTCACAGCAGGACGTGGCAGATCTCTTACTACTCTAGACCTCAGCTCAGGAGACTGCCACAATCACTCCGGCAGCACAGGACAGTGGGTCTGAGTCGCCTGTAGACGTTGGTTTCTTTGAGCAGCTGGATGCTCATGCGGCACAGGCTCAGGGAGCACAGCAGGATCCACCTCAGGAGCAGCTCGGAGTAGAGCCTATAGAGGACATCACTGCACCACTTCCTTCGACCACGAGCACTTAGATATTCATCTTTTCCCATCCTTTTAGCTTTTTGGTGCTTGTTGCCAAAGGGGGAGAAGATACTAGGTCTAGGGGGAGTGGGAGTGTGATCCTGCGCGATCAAGAGTAGCTTGTATCTAGGGGGAGCATACTTGTGTATTGATTTTGGGAGCTAGATACATTTTGTTAGATACAGTTGAATTTTACTTTGACGGAGTTATTTGTTGTTCGTGGATTTTGATGAGTCATGGATTTCATTCGCTTATGTTTGACTCATTTTAATCTCACTTGGTTTATTTTCTTTTCCTTTTCATATGTAGTGCCTTGTATTCATCAATTATCTTGTATGCCTGTGTATGATATCATAATGATGATTGCTTGTTCTTAATTCCTATGCATTGCTATGCTAAGTTAGTGCATCTCATCATTCATGTCTTGCATTTCATGTCCTTATTCTTTCATTCAATATATTACCATGACATGCATGCATCTTTCATCTAGAGTATGCTCTTCACTCTTTTCCTTGTAACTCTAGATGATGCTTGATTGAGTAGGACCTTATGAGTTTCTCTCATATGTTGTTATGGTTCCTCTCGATCTTTGTGTAGCTTGTTTAGCCTGGTTGTTTATTGATTAAAGTTTTTCAATTAAGTAGTGGTTGTCATCAATCACCAAAAAGGGGGAGATTGTAAGCTTCATGACCATTGGTGATTGGATCACCAAGGTATGGATGTTTTGGTGATAGATGACAACTATGAAATTGTGGGCTAATATCTACACGTGTTGTCTATGTAGGAATCATCTCTTAACTCTATTCCAAATCATATGGATGATGGTTGCCTTGGCGAATGATGACAATGACCGCAAGCATGGAGGCTTGTGAACTTGATGCAGTTCAAGGGTTGATGGAGATGGATCAAAGCGGAGAGCAAGCTATGGTGCAAGTGTTTGGGACACTTGACTAGTTGCTAGGGCTTTGAGTCCATAGTAAAAACTGGACTATCAAGGAGGTCTAAGTCATCCTCTTAGGTCATGTCTAGTCGGTGATGTGCAAGGTTGCTCGGTGAAATCACAGGCACTAGGTGACAGTGGCGAAGCCAAGGAGCTGTTCGGAGAAGCCGGGAAATGAAGTCAAGCGAGGACGATGAGTTTCAGCTTCTATACATAGAGACCAGATAGAGGGGTCTGTAGAGACCAGATTGTACGGTTACTATCGGGAGTTATCCAGGACTTAGAGCGAGAAGTAGGAAGTCTGTCAGCAGGAAACCCTGTACAGACCGGACGGTCCGGTCAGTAGGGATGCAGCAGGGCAGCAAGGAGCTTCGACACAGAAATATTTCTAGACTGGAGAGAGAAATGGACCGTACGGTCCGGTCTACTGACTAGACAGTCGAGTCAGTACAGGAGAGTTGCCTGGACAGTGTAGCCAACGATTCTAGGAACCATTCCAAAGAGACCGGATGGTCCGGTCAGGGAGTGACCGGACAGTCCGATCATTGGCTCCAGAAAGGCAACTTCGTGAGGCAACGACTAGTTTGAGGTTGGGAGCCTATATAACTTCATTGCTAGGGTCTTGGAGACCTCTCTTGGCCAGTGGAATACCTGAGAGCATTTGGTAAGGTCCAAGAGGAAAAGAGGAGAGCACTAGGAGGAGATATTGCATATCTTGAGAGTGCTAGAGAAGAGTAGCTTGAGCATCTTGCACATCTAAGGCTAGGGTGTCCTTGACGGTGTGATCTAGATTGTTACTCTTGGTCTATGGTGAGACCTAGACCGGTTAGGTGTCGGTGATCAAGCCTATCGTGATCAGTTGTGAAGGCCGTCACACGTTTGTACACAGTTTGAGCCCGCCGGTGAAAGGGTCATCACTAGTGAGCGCCCGTGTCGGCTCGGGGAGTCCGGCAAGTTCTCGAGGGAGGTGAGCTTGTGCTTTGTGCAGCGATGACGCACATCGTGTCTTCACTCTAGGAGTGATTGCGGGCTCGTGGGCGAGAACTCCACTTGGTGGCGAGAGGGACCGGGACTCTGGTGGGAGTGGTCCAATGAGGATTAGGCAAAGGCGCCATCCTTCCGAGACCTCGGGAAAAATCATGAGCATTTCTTGAACCTCTCTTTACTATTCCGCAAATTGTGTGCTCTAGTGGTAGGGTGACTTGTGGCTTACACAGGCTAGTATGATTGGCTTCCACTCTTTATGATATCATGAACACTGGCATGTGTAGGGTCTTGGTCTACTAGAATTGCTTAGGTTGCTTATCTTGTAAGACTCAAGTAGTGGGATTTGAAGTTATTGGATTCATGAGCGGCTTACCGATTCACCCCCCCCCCCCTCTCGGTATGCGTTCAGTCCTTACAACCACGATGGCATCCGGAGGCACCTCAGAGGGGTCGGCCTCGTCATCATGGCATTCCTAAGTTGTACATAATAAAGTAAAGGATAAACAAGGGAACCTTCGAAACAACTAGATAGAACTTCCATTAATTATCCCTAGATTATAGTTTCATAGCCTTCGGATTGTTAGATGCTTACAAAGGCAAGAGCATGGACTGTAGCGAAAGTTATAATACATGTTTGGTAGCAGGTGCGGCAGCATGGGAGACAGAATGTTATCACACCTGGCTCATAGGGCGGGGGGGGGGGGGGGGGGTTCATCGCGGTTATCTCCGGGCGGGTGTTGGCGGCAGCGTCTGGACCGACCCGACAGCAATAGCCTCGGGGACGATGGTTGATGGCGCTTGATCTACCGAGGTACCGATGGCGACATTCCTGGTAGTGTTGGCATCTTCCAAGTGGGCAGCCGTAGTGGCAAGTTGAGCCGCGGCTTCGCGGGATAGGGTTTCTGCGAGCTCGTTCCCGAAGGGCTGCCAGAACTCCCACCCTAGCACATTGCCAACACTGCTGAGCCAGTCCTGCACCTGACGGTATGCTGTTGGGTTCCCTCAGCAGTCGGAGGGAAGTTGGCATGCTGGTTCATGAATTTCACACCACTGGCCAAGGCAACAGACTCCATGGTCACGTAAGCTGCTGTCCAGCCGATTTGGGCACACATAGTCCCATATGTGTGCAACCTGTCCTTCGCCTTACCCAAGCCCTGTGAAAACCACTTCAGCTTTTCAGGCCCTCCCCCTCGGTGTGTGCCAACATTCGGGAGGACAACCCCATTCCGGCAAAAAGCTCACGGAATTGTCCGATTAAATCAAATGGCTGTTGACAGTCCTTAAATACCAATTTCGACCATTAATATAGCCACAAATAAGGGAAGACGTAGCATTTCATACACACATGTTAGCTAGGATTAATAAGATTCCACTTGTCCTTGGAGATTTATGTGCATACGGAGAATATATATATATATATATATATATATATATATATATATATATATATATATATGTAAATGACTCATGATCCATGGAAATGTACTTCAAGCCAATCACTTCGAAGCACACGGATTGAATGGCCCACTTACAGAAATAATAGAAGCCCATAAAGATGAAGTGAGAAGTGGTCAAATAATATATTAGATCTCACCATGTTGAAGCTCTCGCCGAGCCTACCGAAACATATATATAACTTTTCTAAATCGGACTTCGGATGTGAGAGTTATGAAGCACAAAAGATCAGGTGGGCTGAACTGATGCCGACATCAGCATGACATCACCATGTGCGGGAGGGGAAGAGGATGACGGTTCAGGTTGCTTGACTGAGTGGAGAGGCCCATTACTTGACCTCTAAGAAGTAGGAATAGTGTAAGGAATATTCCCTTGTTTCTTGGAAGGTTTCTCCACTCCCTCAAGTCACCTCCCACTATAAATAGAGCCCCTCTCAGTCTTATTTTACACACACCAAAAAGAATCCATACTCTAGCATTACACTTAGTCTCTAGGTCCTAGTGGAGTTTATGAGAGAGGAGAGCTGTCTTGAGGTCCTCGACCTAGTCTTGAAGAGCCATCGGGTTGGTTCTATTCTAGTCTTCTCTTGTAAGACTTATTCCTTTATTAATATTATTATCTAATATATTCCTTATATTAGTGTGATAGTCATGTGCTTTGTATATGGATATTGCCTAGTCATGTTAGGTTATTATACACTTCACATACCTATGCTAGTGAACCTATGTCCTTATACTTGTGCAATGCATATTGTGGGTAGACATGCTTTAGTCCAAGACTTGTTAATCCGTAGGGTTAGAGTTATGTGTGCTATAGTCTGTAGCTTGTTAATCCGTAGGGTTAAAGCTATGGATGTCCAAGCCCTTTACTTCTTGATCAGTAGGGTCAGAGCTATGCACGTTATTGTACTTGACTTATTGATCCGTCGGGTTAAGGTTAGGTATACTCTTATTCCTGACTTGGTGATCCGAAGGGTCAAAGTCCCACAGGGATTGAGAGTATTGTTTAGCAATGTAAGAATGATGCTTAGATTGGTAAATAGCTATGAGTATTTGTTTGCCCCCATGAACAAGATTGACTTTAGGATTGGCATAGGGACTTAATAGCTCTAGTGTCACGTGTCACAGTATAGGGTTAACCTGTAGATGGTAATAGCCCTGTTATGATTAATCCTTCATATTCTGGCTTAGCATAGGACCTAGGCTTGTATGTGTTGCATGTATTTCGCCATTAGACAGGATTATAGAAGTACATAAGGATCTAGCTTGACTCCTCTTTAACCCACTTAACCTAGGCTTTGTATGAACGTTAGGTTGGATTGTTTTGTGTGTCACCTACCCACTATCTTTATTATCCTACCCCTATCTATGACTTTGATACATTATTAGTTATATGGTTATGAACATGCTATCTCTTGACTACTGCCTTCCCTTGGGAGAACTATAAATGACAGCCATTGGATTAATCCAGTGGTGAAATGCTACAACGGGATATCTGTACGCTTGCGGATTTAACTTGCCCACACTAACCATTTGTTGAGTTCTACCAAGAAGTAGTTCTGGTGCCTCGCCCAGGTCTAGTTATTTGGTGTGACTTAGCAGATGTCAACAAGTATTTCTGGCACCATTGTCGGGGAAGGCACTGGTTAAAACAGAATCACTAGCATTGTTCCTAATTATATTTCTAGTAATTACCATTGTCTAGATAGGTTTACCCTTTCTTTGTTTTCTCTTTATGTGAAAATAGGGTAGTATACCGCTGGTCCTGATCTATCAAAGAAATACACAGAGTATCCGGAAGTAATCTCGAGAAGAGAACAAACTCGAGTCATCCATTCTCAAGATACCCTCAACAGTCATGCCGACCACATCTGCACCATCAAGCTCAACACCAATTGGCGCAAAAGTGCTTCATGAGTACTCCACTCGCTCTGTTGATAACATGGCTATAGGGCCAAATGTCCACACTAGGAACGGAAACTTCGATCTCAAAGCTGGCTTAATCTACATGGTGCAGGCCAACCCATTCAGAGGGGGGGGGGGGCAATAAGGATGCATTATGCTCACCTTCAACAATTCCTAGAAATTTGCAACACTGTGTCCATCAAAGGAGTCACTCAAGATGCCATCCAACTCCATTTGTTTGCCTTCCCCCTCTCAGGGAAAGCGAGACATAAGTTCTATGCCAAGTCAAGTGTTGTGGAAACCTAGAATGATTGTTCCACTGTGTTCCTTAAGAAATTTTCTTGATAGGCAAAACCTATGCCCTTCGTGGAAAAATTTCAATCTTCTGGCAAGCAGAAGAGGAATCCATTCCTAGAGCATCAGAGAGACTTCAAGAGTACATGTTGGCATGAACGGCCCGTGATCATCTCGATGCTGCTGCCAAAGGAGCCTTCTTCTCACTCACCGCTGCTCAAGCAAAAGAATTAATTGAGAAGATAATCTCCAACTAAGGGTGAGATGAGAATTATTCGCAACCCTGCCAGATGGATGAGCATGCCAACAAGGTGATGGATATGCTCAATGCTAAGTTGGACCTCGTCATGAAGCGTGTGGATGAATAATCCGAGAAGAAGATGGAGATGTACGACATGGTCCAAGCCATAGAATGTATGAAGCGTGAAGTCAATTGTAACATGGAGGATGACCACCCTAGAGCATATGAGGACATGTCGTGCGACACCAACAGGAGTTACCCACAAGGAGGTCAAGGGTGGAAACAACACCCATATCAACATGGAGGTAACAAAAGTAATCTTAATACTCCTAATTATAATTTTCGCTCCTTAAGAGATCTTATTCATGGCCAACCTAAGCTAAATGAGAGCATATTTAAAAAGCTAGAGGCTCATGAGAAAATTTTAGAACGTATAAACACTAAGGTAAAAGAATTCTCGTCTTTCTTTGAGCACCAACAACAATTTAATGAATTATTAGAATCTAAGGTGGCTCAACAAGCTGTTGTTGTTTCCTCTATTTGAATTGTTGATACGGCTAATCTGAGAGGATGTGTATCCACTCGTGAAGAGTCATATCCTAACCATGATGTAGGAAACTACATGAAAGAGGAAAAGTGGTCCAACACCACCAAGGAAGGAAAACACAAGGGGAAGAGGCTTCGCACAAGTGCTATGAGAAGACAGCCACAACCTCAACATGAGAAGAGGTCTGCATCTTCATCTCCGGGCTCAGACACCACGCCACCAAGTTGAATACAACGTAGAAGGGTCCTGGTCATTGGACTTAAAATTGTTGAGCCCTTGCCAAAGGTAAATTGGTAGTTATCTCATATTTGCTTTCCACCAATATTTGAATTTCCAAATGCATTTGCATATTTGATTTTTCTACCACATCTACATGTTGGAATTTATTCCAATCCATTTCCCTTTTCCAAAATTATAAAAAAAGAATTTCAGAGTTTATCTTTTGAGAAAATGGGTTTACAAAAGATCAAAAATGTTTCTTCGTAGAAATAGATTTCCTTTTCTTGTGGGCCACCTCAAGTGGGGACCACGGACTAGAGCAGAGGACTAGAGGGGCCATCCCCTGGTCAAGCGACCACATCAATTGGTCGCCTGGCCAGACAAAAACGACACTCTTTTCTCACTTGCCCCAACTGCTAGCTTGCAACTGTCATGTCCCAATATGATTGTTGTTTCGCTCTGCATTTTGAGGCAAGGTTACGCTCTGGACATTTTTTGTCATTTTCTTCAGGATTTTGCATGTCTAAACACTCTGAAATTCGGCCAAAAATATTTGCTTTGAGTTTCTTTTGCATCTTCATGTTGCCTTCAAATCCTCACAAGAACAAACTTGATGATGGCTTGATAACCATCAAGTACTTGACTTGTTGATCCGTCGGGTCAAAGTTAAGTATACTTTTATTCTCGACTTGTGAGAAATAAGAGTAGTTGTTCTTGTATACTCCTGCTCTCTTGTTGCAGCCAAGACTTCAAATGCTCCATCAACACATTGCGGCAAACCATGAGCAATAGCTAGCTTGGGAGGAGTTCCTTCCCCTAATGTGAAGGTAACACGTATCATTTCCCTTTCCCAACACCACATGCATGATAAACTAAAAACATGAAAAAGATTTGTTTCCCTTTCACATGCATGATAAATAGAAAAACTAAATAATAATAATAATAATAATAATAATAATAATAATAATAATGATGATGATGAATAAATTCATGGGCAGTATGAATGCATAAGGGTTCCTATGTTGAGATGATCAATAGTTGCTCTGTCTTTTATTCCTTTCATAAGCCCAGTTTACAACCTAGCACCCTATTTAGTTTTGGGTTGTTGGCATGATTAAATTTCACCTCAAACATACTAGTGGGTAGCATAAGCATTATCCTTTTAGGTTGTTGGGAGATATGATATGGTTAGTTAGGGCTACTATAATCTTGCTCAATTTGTGAAACATGACACGCGAAGAATTAATTTGATAAAAATGACAAGTTCCTTAATGATATGAATCCCTACCACAGCCATATGTTGTGCTACATTGTAAAACCTTCTACATATGCTACTTGTATTTTCATTGAACCTTGTCAAAATTGTCAAAATTCATGATCAAGACCGTGCACATCCCGCGATGTTTCCACCCTGGAAATTCGCAATCGCCCATGTCACACCATCCATCCACAAAATAAAGACTTTGTCTTCATGATTGATCTCTCCCCAAGGCAATCAAAGTTATGGCTATAGAAAAAAAAATAGATTCTTGCTCCATGAAGAGCTTGACAAAAAAAACTCTAGCTCCATAAAGAGCTTGAGAACAAAAAAGCAAGAAAAAGATAGCCAATACTGCCAAACAAAGGGAGATACAAATGAAAAAGAGTCTACATTCCACTCCACCATATCCACCACACATGCACATCTTGATCATGCTTGTAGGAAATGCTTTCTCCATGGATCCACCCTTTTGACTCGGTGACATATGAAATATAGGTATGCCACATTTATGCTCACCCTAAGCTCTAAATATCAGCCTTAAGAGGTAGGATTTTTGAGGCATTATAAAGCGTTGGTGAGGAATACATATACATTGAGCGATCTGAGTGAATCATTTGAGGAACTTAGATTTATCACAAAAATTAATAACCTCCAGGGTAAAGTTGATCAGAGAGAGTAGGTGAAATAGGAGTCCTACAGACTGTTCTATCTTCCAATAGCTCAAGATTTGGAGAAGCTACAACACCCACAGGTAAATCAAAGGTGAAGTAGTCGTGTCGACTTATTCAAATCCTACATCGAGTGTCCTAGTTGTGCACTTGCATATATTAAGAGTAAGACATTGTAGCAACTCCTGATCAACAAAGCCAAAGTTTAGCTTTGCTCGGGATGAGCAAAGTTCAGCTTAGGGGTCTTGTTGACCATCATTAAATACCAATTTTGACCGTTAATATAGCCACAAATAAGAGAAGGAGTAACATTTCATACACACATGTTACCTAGGATTAATAAGATTCCACTTGTCCTTGGAGATTTATATGCATATAAATAATATATATAAAAAGAGTGGAGAAATGACTCATGATCCATGGAAATGTACTTACACTGATTGAATGACCCACTTATAGAAATAATAAAATCCCAAAAATATGAAGTGAAAAGTGGTCAAATAATATATTAGACCTCACCATATTGAAGCTCTCGTCAAGCCGATCAAAACACATATATAACTTGCCTAAATCGGACTTCGGATGTGAGAGTTATATAACACAGAAGGGTTGAACTGATGCTGACATCAGCATGACGTCAGAATGCTGATGTCAGCATGTGCGGGAGGGGAAGAGAATGACGTTTCAGGTTGCTTGGCTGAGTGGTGAAGCCCATTAATTAACCTCTAAGGATGAAGATTAGTCTAAGAAATATTCCCTTGTTCCTAGGAAGGTTTTTTCACTCCCTCAAGTCACCTCCCACTATAAATAGAGCCCCTCTCTCTCGAATTTTACACACACCAAGAAGAATCCATACTCTAGCATTACACTTAGTCTTTAGGTCCTAGTGGAGTTTAGGAGAGAGGAGAGTTGTCTTGAGTTCCTCAACCTAGTCTTGGAGAGCCATCGGGCTAGTTCTATTCTTGTCCTCTCTTGTAAGACTTATTACTTTATTTATATTATTATCTTCTTTATTCCTTATGCTTTATTCTAGTCTTGGAGAGTCTCGTGTGATAGTCACTTTTTATATGGATATTGCCTAGTCATGTTAGGTTATTATACACTTCACAAACCTATGCTAGTGAACCTATGTCGTTATACTCATGCAATGCATTTGTGGATAGACATGCTTTAGTGCATGACTTGTTAATCCGTAGGGTTAGAGTTATGTGTGCTATAGTTTGTAGATTGTTAATCCATAGGGTTAAAGGTTAGGTATACTCTTATTCCCGACTTTGTGATCTGAAGGGTCAAAGTCCCACAGGGATTGAGAGTATTGTTTAGCAATGTAAGCATGGTGCTGAGATTGGTAAATAGTTATGAGTATTTGTTTGCCCCCATGAAAAGGATTGACTTCTGAACTAGCTTAGGGACTTAATAGCCCTAGTGTCACGTGTCCTAGTATAAGGTTAACCTGTAGGTGGTGACAGCCTTGTTGTGCTTAATCCTTCCTGTTCTTGCTTAGCATAGGACCTTGGCTTGTATGTGTTGCATGTATTTAGCCACTAGACAGGAATATAGAAGTACATAAGGATCTAGCTTGACTCCTCTTTAACCCACTTAATCTAGGCTTTGTATTAACATTAGGTTGGATTGTTCTGTGTGTCACCTATCCACTATCTTTATTATCCTTACCACTATCTATGACTCTGATAAATTATTAGTTATATGGTTATGAACATGCTATCTCTTGACCGCCGCCTTCCCTTAGGAGAACTATAAATGATAGCCATTGGATTAATCCAGTGGTGAAATGCTACAATGAGATGTTCATACACTGTTGGATTTAACTTGCCCACACTAACCATCTGTTGAGGTCTACCAACAAGTAGTTTTGGCACCTCGCCCAGGTCTATTTATTTGGTGTGACTTAGCAGATGTCAACAATGGCCCTTTGCTCATTTTTTTGGACTCTTTGATGTATACTTGGCAATTTCTAGGGCTCGGGTCAACTTTTGATTATTATTTGTTAGCTCGAGGTTATTAGCACCCAGTAGATGATTGGATTCACGCAACTGGTTTAGCTTTGTGTTGCTTTTGTGGGCTGCTTCGGTCAAGCGCTTAACCTCCACCTAAGATGCAGAGAGCGCATTAGTGGCCTTTGTGAGGGCTTGTTCGCCCTTTTTACGTGCTTCCTCGGCTTCCTCCGCTTAGGCATTGCTGTCAGTCAGTTGGGTGTGAAGCCCGATTACTTTGTTGGCAGGCGATAGCTTGGCCTCCAGATGGTAGGCTAGTAGTGCACCCTGTGTTTTGGATATAAAGTCTATAAGGCAGAAGAATACCAGAGAGAGTTCATCACATAAATCTTAAAGAACTTGGCGTACCTGGGCGGTTATTTGGGCGAGTTGGCTTACGGCGGATGCGGCGTCCTCTCCCTCCAAAGCTTTTTCGGCACTGCACAAGTCAAGTAGCTAGGACGCGTAACCTAGAGCCACTGCGGCTTCAGCCCACCCAGAAAAGTCCTCGGAACAGAGAGCGATCCTGATGTCGTTCGGAACAATCCCCGGAGGCAACACACCAATGAATCCCTTGCCGCCCCCGGACGGTCTCTGGAACTCTGAAGGTAGCCGTTCGGTCCCTTCATCTGCAATGCCATCTCCCTCGTCCTCCCCCCGGTCATCCTCATCCTTGCCTTCTTCCTCCTCCTCTACTTTGTGTACGTGGCTTATGGGATGTGGGGCACCGTCCTCACTGCTTTTGATGTCATCTTCAGTGTTGTCCCTTCCCTGTTCTGTGCTTGAGTCTTCGGTCAAAGAGGACAAGGCGCCTATTTCAAGTGTCATTGCAGTGTGGCTTGGGGCTCACCCACCTACGTGATAACGAAGGGTGAGATCACGACTCAAAAGTTTGCATTCAACAACAATCAAATAAAACTACGAGTGGTTGCATACCTATACATGTCGAAGGGTTGTCTACGTCGAAATCCAAACTTGGTATCTGGATACCTGGTGAGCGCGGAAGTGGCGAGGAGGCACCTTTTGAACCAGCTTCTCGGGCAGGGGAAGTCCGTGGGATACTTCTGGCTAGCATGCGCAGCGGGTTCACCCTTGAGGAAATAGTCAGACTCGGTGTTCTAATAGATGCGGTCCCAGGGGCGCGTGAATCAACGGGGTCACTTAGGAGTCCCAGGGGCGCGTGAATCAAGGGATGGTCATCTAATTACTTGCAAAGCCTTTGTCACTGTTTCGATCACCAACTAGTAGAATTTGTTCCGGGGGTGCATGTTCCTGTTTCGGTGATGGATATGCGAGAGGACACGGGGGATTATACTGGTTCAGGAAAGTCCCCTACGTCTAGTTCTTGGGCCAGCTTGTGTTACTCGCACCAGGGTGTAGAAAGCTGGTGAGAGAGGATAGGACTACAAGACTCAGGTTACTCGTGGGTGAATGTGTGTGGGTGTCATGTGTGGTGCTTCTGATGCCCTTTTTTCATCTCAAGGAATAAGAAGGACCTCCCCTTTTATTTCTCAAGGGAATGGGCCCATTTTACACACACACACACACACACACACACACACACACACATAGAGAGAGAGAGAGAGAGAGAGATTTCTACACGTGGAGTTCGTGGAGCTGTGCCGGAGGAAGAGAAGTCCTTGGTCGGTGGCATGGTCTTCGGTTCTTGCAGGTCCCATCACCTTGGTCTTGTGTTAGGGGGGAGGCACTATGCTACGGCGTGCCCCCGGTTTCCATTGTCGAATCGAGCTCCCTTGTTACTATAGCGAGCGTGTCCCGCCATTAATGGTGTGGCGCAGCACGGGTGCTGTCAGGTTGCTTAAGCGAGGTCTCATCAAGCCATCCATTAGGTCTTCCTTTATCATCACTATTGGCAATGTCATCGCACAATAGCGGCACAGAGAGTCTTACCGTGCCGGCCATTGTCAGCAGGCGCTGGCGATGATGAGGAGGCAGGTATACGGAGAGATTTCACCCGCCCCCCCCCCCCCCCCCCCGGTATTGTGTGCTTCGAACTGGGATAGCATATAGGGTGGGAAGGTTGGAAGTTGTAGGCTGTCGTTCCGCTTGACCCCCAAATCGGTGGTCGACGCGTCGGGTTGCGCTTTTTCGGGCCCACTTGGAGTTGGGATCTATCCCGTCTCAGCAGGACAATCGAGTTTCTCCACCCTTCATTTTTGGCTCAGTCAGTGGTTTGTCAGGTCATCCTGTCATTAATGCGAGTCCCACTTGATGGGTGTTTGGTGGAGGCAGTGCCTATCCATAGGCCCAGGGGTGCACACATAGTTCGTCATGATGATGGCAGTGGTGAATCTACCATCCTTATCTGGGAGTCGATTAAGACCAGGCAAGCGGCCCGGTCAGTAGCTTAGGAGAGCAACCTGCTCCTGGGGCCTTGGTGTGCGGACTGGTTTTGTCTTGCCCCCTCGAGGGGTCGAGCGGATCGTCATAGGCCTTTGACCCCTTGAAGGGTTGAGTGGGACACGGCCGACTCTAGACCCTCGGGGGGTCGAGCGAGTCGGGGGTGACATGGCCTTTGTTTCCAGGACTTAGTTGGTGTGCGGATTCCCTTTGCAGGGCCCATGCGAATGACACCTTACTTTTGATCCAACGAACCCGTTTGTTTTGAGTGTGGACGCTCTCGGGGGGGGGGGGGGGGTGCCACGTGTTTACCCCTATTTTTCACCCCTGATACTAGCCCCCAAGCCCCCGAGCAATCAGAGAGTCGTTTGGGGCATCATCCGTGTTGGTTGTTTGATTTTCAAGAGAGGTGCGCGCAAGCGCACCCGACGGGTGTAGCCCCCGAGCCAGAGGGCAAATTTCAGTGAAACTCGTGCTTTGGCTGATCCGGCGTGGGATGGTTAGTTCGTTGTTCGGTCGTGGTGCGCGCGAGCGCACCTGTCAGGTGTATCTCCCGAGCTAGAGGGTGAGTTTTGGCGAAACATGCGCTTTGGCTTGATTTGTTTGAAATGTTCACGGGTGCATTATCGCACCTGACCCCCTCGGGTTTCATTTCCTGGATCGAGTAGGCGGTTCAGAGTGCCACAGAGGAAGGGTTGTCCATAGCGCCCTCGCGATGAGTCGTATCCTGACTGCCGTAAAAGGCGAGACGCGACACAGCCAAAATAGCAGGCTCGTTGTCTTTTTCTAGTGTGCGATTCGTAAGGGCATCTTTTATCAGGCCCAGTGCCGGCATACTGTGCGTCAGGGGGAATCCGAGGCCACGGCTCAACGGGGTTTGGCTATTTAAGGATGCCGCAGGGTGGCATTTTTTCATCCAAACTTGCCTTAAAAGCCTCGTTTGCTCCTAGACCCGGCTACATGCCTTAAGTTGCCATTGCTCGGTGGGCTCTGTATGGAGCGCTCTGGCGCCGGCATGGCAGCCAGAAGTGGACGCCTATCGGGGGATGAAAGTGAGGGCGACAGTGAAGATAATGTCCTGGAGTCGTGCGGCCTGATGCTCCCCTCTGGCGGACGCCATGGCGGGATGGGGAACAATCCGATGTTCCATGAGGATGTTGCCACTGCAACATTTGTTTGTGGCGATGAGTGCCAGTCGGGGGATACGAGTCTTGCAACCTTCGCCACTTGCTGATACTCGGTGGGAAGTAAGGGGTCCTCCTACAGGAGGCCTAGGTGGTTTCTCAGCCTCTCCCCTATGCGCCTTAGATGGTGTCAGTAAGGACGGGGGTAGGAAGAGGCGCCACACCAGCCCTCTTGTTCCTGGAGGGACCTTAGTCCCATGATCAGCAGCACTTGCACCCCCGGGGTGCAAATAATCTACATGCTTCATTGGTTGGAGGGATTCCGTGCTCTCGAATGAGAACATCTTTCCCGCGACAACGAAGCATTACAGGTGCTTATCCCCGTGTGCGCCCATCGAGGTGTGGGTACCAACTCTTATTGTAGTGTGTTCCGTGGGGTCAATTTTTATTTTTCTCTTTCTTGTATTTCGCACATTGCAGCACTCGTTTGTAAGAGATTTTTGTATGAGTCATCCTCACATTACACACATCAATAAAGAAATTTGTTGTGCGACCCTGCCGTGGGGTCTCTGCTGGCGATGTCAGTCCTCGAGTTGCTGCTTGGCACGGTCGGACCAGTCGAGTAACCATTTTGACTTGATCGTGTTCCCCTTCCACGCCTCGTTCGTGAAGCGGAGCGTAGAGCCGGGCCACATTTTGGCCTTGATGGTTGAAACGTGGTGCTCGGTGAGCTATTATCGCGTTCGTTCAAGTGAGACCCCCAGTTCCCCGTCGACGGGGTCTTGGTGAACCAGCTAGTGGTTGGCCTCATAAATCCGTTTTTTCCGACTCGACAGGTTACCTCGACCGTTCGATGGGTCATGGCGGCTTGCTGCCTCTCTTTGGGGAGATACCAACGGACGTGTCGGAACAGAACTCAAACGCAACTCTGCGATGCCCTCGACCACCGGGGGTTAGGGTGTCGGCCACTAAGTGTGCCCATCGCCCGTGCCCCTTGCTCTTGTTTTGCGCACTGGGCGGCTATCGAACCCCTTTGCGTGGCCAGCCTTAGAATCACGGCGTGATCGGGCCATCGAGGCAATTTTTAGCCTCTTATCATGTCTTACCTGTGCCCACCGATCTTGGTTGGGTCGAGCGAGTCGTGTTCTGTCACGGCGGCGCTTGGGTTAACGTCAGTCGAAGCCTTGGGTTCGATCGGGTTGCTACTGCAAGACAGTGTTAGTCAAAGTCTGTCTTAATCATCCTGCTCTTTATTCACAAACATAGGGGCTTTATGGACGGGTTGTTTGGACGCAGGAAACGAGGGGTCTCGAACAGAGGGGGCCCGCCCCTTAAATCTAGAGGAAATAAAAGGAGGGCATGGGATTTTGACAGGTTCTGCACCGTTTTCCCACTGCCCGAGGCAAGGGTGGCATGTTTACCTTCTGTGGATCGTGGGCGCGCATCCCCTGCCCGAATAGCGAGGGCAGTGGGGCCACCATGCCCGGGTGCCGAGCTGTGGAGCAGAAGCCGGACAGTTGGTAGATTATGGAGAGAGTGGAGAGAGGACGTGGTGGTATTTAAGCCACTAGTGGTGTGATTAGGAGTTAATCTCTTTACCTTGGGTAGGTCGTGGCTATGCCCCACGATCAAAATCAGAGCGCGTCTCTTGGGGATGCGCCACCTATATAAGTCTGGTCTGGGTCGTCTTCTCCCTTTCTCCTTCCTTTGGCTTCGTGTTCGCCTCCTTGTTGGTGGCCCATAAAACCCAATATCGGTCACCAACCGGTCAAAAAATGCAAGGTAAAGACCAAAGTTTCATGAATATTTGTTTAAACTAATAAAGTTCCAAAAGTTTTGGTGAAATATGTGTTTGTAGGTTCAAAAGGGCCAAAATTATGTAAAAACATGAAGAAACACCCTGTCGGCCGATCCTACCGTAAAATAGCCGGCCGATAGGGTCGTATGAGGCTGAAATCAGGGCCCGGGCAGGGTCATGACGGTTGAAATCAGAACCCAGCTGACAGGGTCATATCAGGCTAAAATCAGCCACCCAGCTAGTCAAAATAGAGTCGTCATCAGGCTGATTATCCGACCCGGCTGATTCTGCAAAACACTCCACCATGAAGCTGTTTTCTCCTCCTAGACCAAAAGTAATGGAATATGGCTAAGGAAAAAGGGTCCACTGGTGGCCTAATTAGGAGAAGTCATGGGGCGACCCGAAGGGGGTCAGCACCCAGCCTAGGCCGCCGTCTGGCCTAGCCTGCCACCCGGCCTGGGTTGGCCACCCAGGGTTGCCAGCCTTTGAGGCCCATGAGGCCTACCGACCCCAAAACGACAAAGCCGACGCAAACTGACCCAGGAACCATCATCAAGACAAGATCTGAGCAAAGAAAAGACAAGTCGGTCGGGAACCGACTCCATCCAACAGCGGGGGAAATTTTGCCCACCGACTCTCCTTCACCTACAAGTACCCGCCAATGCTTCGCCACCTATAAATAGAGGAGGGATTTGGCAGAAATAAAGGAATAAAGCAAGTGAAGCACATTGAAGTCCATTTCCCACTACCTTTGTTACTAGTAGAGTAGGTTAGTTAGTCGGGAGTTAGAGTCTAGTCGGGAGCTTAGCTCGGGATTCCGGAAATCGTCTCAGAGTCTTGGTATGAGCTCTCTTGTATCTTTTCTCCTTTTGTGAGACTTATCTTTTATTAAATATAATTATCTTTTCCTTATTTATCTTGTCAAGTATTTATCTTTACTTAGTCAATTTCCTCAAGTTACAATTATCGGGAAAGAACTTTCAAGCGTAATTTACTAGATTCCCGGCTAGGATTTAATTAAGTTTAGTTCTCAAAAAAAACTTAGACATGGTTATTTCCCAGTTATTCTTCCACTAGGCCAATGGAAGAATATCTAGTGAAGGCGTAGGCGCGGTGCCTAAGTTAACACTAGATGGATTTGCATTCCTCCCCACGGGCTGTGTGGTAGGCGGCAGGTGGTGACAACCCTGTCCGTCCATTTAGTATTCCACCACGTTTGAGAAGTCTCAAGCAGGGTTGTCTAGCGGTAACATGCCAACTAGTGCACGAGGTTAGTTACCGAGCCTATTAGTGGATCGTTGTCGTGCCCTGAAGTAAGCTTATTGGTGAAAGACTCGAGGCTGTACCATGGATTTGGTGTAAGCACTCAACCCGAGTAACTAGCAATTTTGACGCTTGACTAGATTTAGGAAAGTTTATCTTAGGAATTTTAGACTTAGACTCGTTGTCCTCCTGGCTAGCTTAATTGATCTCTTTTATCTATCTTAGTGTGGATTTCTCCTGTATCACTGCTCCCCTGTTTATCATTGAATATATTTACCCCCGTCTTTGGTCGGTTGGTATAACTCTTATAGTCATATCTTTGTTACACCAAGATACTCTTACGCCAAGCTTCCCTGAGGAAAATAAATACGATACCTTGGAATACTCCTGGGTGAAATGCTACAATAGATGTTCCATGCGCTTGCGGATTGGTTCACTCTTCTCTTAAAGCATAACAAACATCAATTAACACTTTGAGCGTTGTTACCGGATAATATTTTGGTGCGTCATTAAGAAGTGCCAACAAGCATTTCTGGCACCGTTACCTGTGACACCCCAGGTGTCTCACTTCATTTAACCAACATGGAGAACTTAGGTCATGAACAACATAGCATGAAATATTGTGGCGCCCCTTCCCGGATGATCGAGGTCCCGAAGGTGCTGATAACGCAGACACTTGATAATACAACAATGATCTAATTTAAGTTTAATTATTAGATTAACCTGCAGCAGAATTACAAAATCATAAAGTTTTGAAAACAGTGGAAGCGAAATAACGATAAAATCTACGAGCTCGACGATACAGCATGGTGATGACTCATGCCCGTGGAATCAACACCCTAGCAGCACTCACAATCACTACGGCGGCAGATCAGACTCCCAATGGGCAGTCCAACCTTCAGGGACTTGCATGTCCCAAGGCAACACATCTACAGGTAATTCTATGTCTTCAGTACCTAAAAACCACATAAGCATAAAGCCTGAGTACTAATTACTCAACAAGACTTACCCGTCAAAAACCTAAACATGCAATGGCTCTAATAGGTGGCTTGTTCAAAAGGACTCGCACTAAGCAACCTACTAGTTCTATCAAGTTTTACTTTCAGATTAAATGGGTCGTGCTGAATATAACTTTAGTGCAACAATAATAAAACAATTCATATAATAAGTGTAACAGTAGAACAATAAAATATACCAGTAATAACCAATACAAATCCATATCCATGATATCATGTGCAACTACGTGATTGGCGTGGTGAACAAGCGGTTCTCATTACTGCGAGGGACAGCAATTGCAATTGATTTACACCAGCTAGGAAAACCTGAATAACACGACACATATGCACCAATTAAGGTCGTATATGGCAACCTTTCACAAGAAAAACCTCCCACATCCAGACCCGGGTGTGGTGACGTCGAGTGGGCATGTCGTCCTGCCAACAGTACTTCGTGGTATGGACCGCCCACTCCCGCAGCCGAGGGGTCCTAAGACCAATGCACCTTAACCGTCCTTGATATAAGTGATCTTTAATGCTACATCGGTTTACTAGTGCCCATGCAACTAGCATGCATTCGGTACTGTTCAAAACTTGATCAAGGGGCTGACCACGGACGGGTCCTAGGGTGGGCAAGACAGGGCTACCGCAGCCAACACCCATGTGTTGCTGCAAACCTACACATGCAAATTCCCTGTCCGGTCAAACATCAAAATAAACTTCTTTTACATAAGTTCCATTTTAGTGACCAAGTTTATTTCATAGTAATCATGATAACTACCCAGACTTATACTAAGCATAGCATCTTAGTACCGAACCTACCAAGTTTCTAATAAAAACAACATAGGTCATTTGGGGAAAACATGCAAGTTGGGTTCCAATCAACTCCTATGTCGTAATTCAACAATTCAGACATAGACACTAGTAGTGAATTAAACTAGCAGAATTTTATAAAGAGGCTAATGCAAACCGGGGCTTGCCTGGATCCACGCAAGTGTTAGCTACTATAGGCTCTTGGTCCTCAGGCTCTTGGTCCTGCTGGACGTCGGGCTCCTGCTCCTGAGTGTCGTTACCTATTGATGAACAAGGGTTAACGGTAGTGTTGAAATACCGTTACATGCAATGACATGATGAATGCAACAAATGATGTATGCATATTGCATTAGTGTTTTGATGTTAACAACCTTATTAACAAGTTCTCGAAGCCATATGCTTCAAAGGAACAATTTAGGTTTTTATTATTTCAAGTGTGTGAATCATTTTAATTAGGATTGTTATAGCTTGAGAATAATTAAACAATTTAAAATAGTAACAAGATGATTCTGGACTTGAGTGATTTATCATGAACAGAGACATGTATGAAGTGCATTTTTACCAAGTTATAGCCTCTGGACAGTATTATTTTATTTACTAGCATTTATTCAAGTTAAAGCATTACTTAATTAATAGAATATTAAATATTGCAGATTTGACTTAGCCAAAAATCATGGTGATGCATTAACATGAAACAACAATGCATGCAAAAGATCAGAATTAATTTCCATTCCTAGAATTAATAAGGATTTATTTGGTGTTTGGACAAGTTATTTAATTAACTAAATTATATTAACAGAGGCAGTGGGTTATTATTTTATTAAAATAAGGCACATTATTATGAAGCTAACAAAATTGATTTGAGGTCATTTGGACTTAAAATGAATTTACTATGCATTTTAGAAGTTTTCAGCATTTTCTAGTTATTTTCCTGATATTTTGTTTATTTGTGTTAGTACTGTGCAGTCCACGTAGGTGCCACGCATGCAACACGCGGTGCCACATCGAAGCCAGCTCAGCAGCCAGCTCAGTGCTAGTCGGCACGAGTCTGCACTGCCGGAGGCTCGCCGCAGGGCGCTCCAGTGGCCGGAAGCTCGCCGCGGGAGAGGAGGAATGACGCGTGCAACAAGGCTAAGGGAGTGGGGGTGTTCACGAGGTTGGAAACTCACCGGACTGTGGTCGGTGATGATGGGCGACGGAACAGAGATCTTCGGCAGCGTCGCGTTTCTCCCAGGGGGCACCAACTCAAGCACGATCTGCTCCTACAGCTTCACGGGGGCCCGGCGATCATCGGCATCTTGTCGGTGTCTATCGGAGAGGGCCGGAGGGTGGTGGTCATCGGCAAGGCGGCTCGGACACGGCGGCGGCGACGGGGGAAAATGCGAATCCGGCGCTCTTGTGCAGGGAACCAAATGGGAGGTTGATTAGTTACGTTCGGCTGAGGTTTGCGCATGAACGAGAAGAGAAAGGGCGAGGGCGAGGCTCACCAGAAAAGAAGAATTTCGCGGCGGCGCCAATAAAGTTTGACCGGAAGCATTTCTTGGTTATTCCCAAATTGATTCGATCTCACCCAGGTATTGGCCAAGCGCTGAGCATGGGGAGTGGGAGGAGGTGTGTGCGAAGCTTGTTGTGCTCTCGGTTTGGCTCGGAAGGCAGGGGAACAGTGGCGGGTCAAGCTTGAGCTCGAGGCAGTATTGGCATAGGACAAGGGAGTGAGGAAGGACGGTGGAGGGCAGGGGTTCTTATAGGCCAGGGCTGGGTCGCGTTGGGTGGTCATGGGTTCACGACGAGTTGCGCGTCGGTTTGAAGACTGTCGGGCCGGAGGAGCCGTTGGTGCGAGGCAGTGCATGTGCGGCATGGGCGCGACGCTTCGAGCAGAGCGAAAGAAACTCGGGCCGGTGGCAGCTAGCGGCGTGCGGATGGCCGAGGGGGGCAGCGGTGAGGTGACGGGGATGAGATGCGACGAGCACGCGTGCAGCTTTGCTGTGTCGGAGCAGCGGGGACGGCTGGGCGTAGGGAGGCTGGCCAGAAATCGGGGAGCAGTGGCAGCCACGGCGGCATCGAGCCGAGGTAAAGGCGACTCGCCTCGACAGCGGCTAGCGGGTAGGGTGATGCGTCGGAGCGATCACGCGCGGGGTTCTGAATGGTGTCGGAGCGATGGGAGCTGTCGGAGGCCGGGAATTGAGAAGAGCAGTGGCAGCAGCCATGGCGGCAGGAGTCGTCGGTCTCGGGCAGGGGCGAAGGGGACTCGCAGCAGCGGCGTCTAGCGCTCGGGTAGGAGCGGCGATGCGACGGCGGCAAGCGCGCAGACACGCGAGGGCGCGAGCGAGTTCCGAGGCGGCAGGCACAGCGGCAGAAGATTCATGCGGGCGCGCGCGGGTGGGAGCCGAGAGGAAGACGACGGGGGTTTTTGCAGAGAAGCCCTCAGGTTTTCAAATAGTTTGCAAAGAAGCCCCTAGTTCTATTTTAAAAGGTTTAAAATACTTCCCTAAGTCCAATTAATCTAAAATTTTGAGGGTGAGCTACTTAGAATATGGACATTTCATTAGTGAATTCTACTTGTCCAGAAAAGAAATAATTTAATTAGAATTACGAATTAAAGTTAAATCAATTCTATGTTTAAACCATTTAATTAATTGACTTCTTAATGAAATAAAATTCTGGTTTTTGGTCCAAAATTCTAATTCATTAATTTCATAATTCTAATGTAATTATTTGGCCCATGTTTTATAGAAATTTAATTTTCTTTAAATTTTTGCTTGCGGGGTTTTAATTTAACTTGGAGAAATTCCAATTTTTATCTTGTCCTTATTATTTCATGCTCAAACTTGAGTCCAAAATTTTTGGCAATTTGTGCTAAGCAAGAAATGAGACACCTGGGTGTCACAGCCCTCCCTCCTTAAGGAAATCTCGTCACGAGATTAAGAAGAAGCAGACTAGAGAGGGCAAAAATTTACCTGTGAATGAAGACCAGAATTCCGGGTAATGAGTACTCAGAAAGTCTTCCGATTCCCAGGTGGATTCATCTTCTGAGTGATTACTCCATTGCACTTTATAAAATTTGAGGGTTCTTTTGTGGGTGGTGCGTTCTTTTTCATCAAGGATTCTTATTGGGTGCTCGGAGTAGGTGAGGTTCGGTTGAAGTTGATCGTACTCTTCCAAGACAACATCAATTGGAGGTTTGAGACATCGTTTCAGTTGAGACACATGAAACGTGTTATGTACTCCAGACAGATTTGGTGGTAACTCCAGCTTGTAGGCGACTTGACCACATCTGTCCAAGATTCTAGATGGGCCAATGTAGCGGGGTGCTAATTTTCCTTTGATTCCAAATCGTTGAATGCCCTTCATTGGTGACACTCGGAGATAGGAAAAATCATTCTTGTTGAAAAACAATGGCCTGCGTCATCGTTTTGCATACTTTTCCTAACGACATTTAGCAGCCTTGAGATTTTCTTGAATTGTCCGAACCTTTTCTTCTGCATCCTTGACGAGGTCAGGACCAAAAGTTACTCGTTCTCCTGATTCAGACCAATTCAACGGTGTTCTACAACTCTGACCGTAGAGTGCTTCAAAAGGGGACATTTTTACACTCTCTTGGTAACTGTTGTTGTATGAGAATTCTGCATATGGTAAATACTCATCCCAGTTACCACCATGTGTTAGGACACATGCTCTAAGCATATCTTCTAGGATTTGGTTGACACGCTCAGTTTGTCTATCAGTAGTGGCATGATAAGCAGAACCTCGGATCAACTTAGTACCCAGAGATGCATGCAGTTGCTCCCAGAAACGAGCAACAAACTATGAGCCACAATCTGTAACAATGGTCTTGGGTACTCCATGGAGACACATAATTCTTGCTATGTATAGTTCTGCATACTGCCGTACGCTGTATCTGGTGTTTACTGGTAGAAAGTGGGTAGACTTTGTGAGTCTGTCAACAATAACCCAAATCGAATCATGCTTCTGAGATGTGAGAGGGAGGCCAACAATGAAATCCATACTTATATCTTCCTATTTCCAGGCAGGGGTACTCAATGGCTGAAGTAGTCTGGCCTGTTTCAAATGGTCGGCCTTAACTCTCTGACAGGTGTCGCACTCCATGACATATCGAGCAACTTCTCGCTTCATTCTGGTCCACCAGAAATTTTTCTTCAGGTCCTGGTACATCTTGTTACTTCCAGGATGAATGGAATACTTAGAGTGATGTGCTTCATCCAAGATTTTGCGACGAAGCTCAAAATCCTTGGGTACTACTAGGCGGTTATTGAACCACAGAGTACCATCCGAATCTTATGTGAAGCATTTTGCCTTGCCATCCTTAAGGTTCTCCAGAATGTACTTCATTCCAACATCTCTTTTCTGTGCAGCAATGACCTCATCACGAATGGTGGAATGAATACTGAGATTGTTGATCACTAGGGCAGGCAATATATGTAGGCTGGGTTCTGTGGTATTCGCTTCAATGTTGTGGTCTATCACTAGATTATTGCAGCGTATCTTTCGACTCAGAGCGTCGGTGACCACATTAGCCTTGCCTGGGTGGTAATGAATCTCCAGATTATAGTCCTTAATTAATTCTAGCCATCGACGTTGTCTCATGTTCAGATCAGTCTAAGTAAATATGTACTTCAAGCTCTTGTGATCTGTATAAATGTGCACTAAATTACCGAGCAAATAATGCCTCCAAATTTTTAGGGCAAGGACAACGGTAGCTAGTTCCAAATCATGGGTTGGATAGTTCTCTTCGTGCTTCCGCAGTTGTCGAGATGCATAGGCAATAACACGACCATCCTGCATAAGCACACATCCAAGTCCGGTCCCAGATGCATCACAATATACGTCAAACGGCTTGGTGATGTCTGGTTGAGCCAATACTGGGGCTGTAGTCAACAAGGTCTCTAATTTCTGAAAAGCTTCTTCACAATTGGTGCTCCAATTGAACTTCCTATCCTTTTTCAGCAGCTCGGTGATGGGTTTGGTCAACTAAGAGAAATTAGGAATGAATCTCCGATAGTATCCAGCTAGTTTGAGGAAACTACGAACTTGGTGGACGGTTTTCAGTGCCTTCCAATCTAGCATATCATGGACCTTGCTCGGGTCTACATAGATACCTTTGGCTGAAACTATGTGGCCAAGGAAGGGCACACGGATCAACCAAAATTCGCACTTACTGAATTTCGCAAACAACTTGTGATCTCGTAGACACTGAAGAACAATACGAAGATGTTCGGCATGTTCTTCCTTGGACTTCGAATAGATAAGAATGTCATCAATGAATACTACCACGAACTTGTCTAGCTCTGGCATGAAGACTGAATTCATGAGATACATGAAATAGGCAGGCGCATTTGTCAATCCAAAGGACATCACTAGATATTCGAATAATCCGTATCTAGTAGAGAATGCAGTCTTTGGAATATCTTCCGCTCTGATCTTGATCTGATGATAACCCGACCGAAGGTCAATTTTGGAAAAGACCTTGGCACCAACCAATTGATCAAAAAGAATATCAATACGGGGCAGCAGGTATTTATTCTTGATGGTGACTTCATTAAGAGGCCGGTAATCAACAACAAGACGCAGAGACTTGTCCTTCTTCTTCACAAAAATGGCAGGACAGCCCCAAGGTGAAGTACTTGGGTGAATAAATCCTTTTTCCAGCAACTCATTCAACTGTTTCTTCAATTCAGCTAGCTCATTTGGAGCCATTTTATAGGGGCGTCGGGATATTGGAGAAGTTCCTGGCTGGAGCTCAATCTTGAATTCTACTTCGTGATCAGGTGGAAGTCCAGAAATATCTTCCAGGAATATGTCGGGATACTTACAGACAATAGGGATGTTCTCAAGTGATGGTCCTTCCAAATGATAGACAACCAGATCCCTCGAGGAGATGGTGCTAAGAGAAAGGGTGTCTGGACCATGTAGGGGAGAGTTCAAATGGACCACACGGGGCTCTATATCCAACATGGCTCTATGCGTTTTCATCCACTCCATGCCAATAATTAGGTCAATCTCTTGGTTATCGAGCATGATAAAATCGGCGGGGTAGATTTTCTGATTGATTTCTAGTGGAGCTTTGCTTACTATTTCATTAGCTAGAATTTGTCCAGCCGGGGAATGGACAATAAAGCATTGATTTATAGTGGTGGTGTGGAGATTATGTTTTTGTACACAAGTTCTGCTATTAAAATTATGAGTAGCACCAGAATCGAAAAGAGTGAGAACAGGCTGGCGGTAGAGTGAGAGCATACCGGTTAGCACGGGATCACCCTGTGGAATATCGTCAGCGCTGGTGTAGTTCACTTGGGCACCATGAGATGGTGCATTCACAATCTTGTTCTACGGAGGGTGCTGATTGTTGTTGTTGTTGTTGCACCTAGGTGTTGTATATTCTCTGGCGAAGTGGCCGGTGCAACCACAGTTGTAGCACGGGTAGTTACCTCCATGACTGACAGGCTGGGGAGCACGTGCATTCTGACTTCCTTGCTGCTGGTTGGTTGCACGGTACTGAGTGTGATGTTGCTGCTGCTGTGGTGCTCGGGGTGGAAAGTACTGCTGCTGTAGTGGCCTCGGGCGCTAAAACTGCTGCTGCGGGGACGTCCGGTACCGCTGTCCAGATGGTGAAGTATACACCAGGCGATGCTTTGCCTGTAGGGCAGCAGAGGCACTAGCAGGGGCCTTCCTCTTGCGCTCATCTTCCTCAACTTGGCGCATGGCACCCTCCTGGACAATAGCAGCATTGACCAGGTCATTGAAGGTGCCGGTTGTCTGCCAGGTCAGACGCTCCTTCAGTACAGCATTCATGCCACGTAGGAAAGCATACCTCTTCTTCTCCTCAGTGTTGACATACTAAGTGGCATACTGAGCAAGATGGTTGAACACCTCAGAATACTAGAGGACATTCCTCCCTCCTTGTTTCAGCTCCATGAACTCCTGAAACTTCCTCTGCACAAGACCGGCTGGTATGAAATAAGCTCGAAAGGCAGTTCGAAACTCATTCCACTCGACACGGGTCCCAGCGGGTAGTGAAGCAACGTGGTTCGCCCACCAGGCACTAGCAGGGCCCTAGAGTTGCTGGGCGGCGAATAACACTTTCTGGTGCTCAGTGCAGTCAAGCAGACCGAACTTAGACTCGGTCTGACGCAGCCAGTGGTCGGCGTCCAGGGGCTCTCTGGCACGCTCGAAGGTCGGCGGGTGCGTACCCAGAAGGTCTGAGTAATTGCACTGTCGGGGTTGGTTGTTGTTGCGGTTGCCCCCATGTCCAGCTAGATAGGACGTGATATCAACTAACCGGCAGAGCAACTCGTAGTCGTTCTGCTGTCGGCTGAGTGCTGCAGCCAGAACATCTGCTAGCGAAGGCTGAGCACTAGCTCCCTGCTGAGAGCTCTTAGGATCATCCTGATTCCGAGTTTGCACCATGCTGCAAATTACACCCTACACATTAGTCATTCTTCCAAGTGTTCCATAAGACATAGGTGTAAAAACTTGCATGGGTGCTCTAAGGGTTAAGAAATGTCAGCCATTTTCACAAAGCAAAGTTGGGTACATGGTTATTAAAAAGGATAATCATCACACTAACTCATCCATATGTGCCTCGATGCCTATTTATGGTATTGCGTACGCACTATGGCTTATACACAACCAACTCATCTACTCCTGGTCTATGACTATCGGCTCATTGGGTTCTGGTGGTCCTAACGGTTCTTCTGGCGCTCCTAGTTCCATCAGCTCTACACCAACATTTTCGGCTTGCTCCATCTCTTCATCCACTTGTTTTCAATACTCCATAGGGATCTCATCCCAATTATCCATGATGGGAAGATGGGTAGCCTTGAAGGCATCAAATTCGACTTGCAGCTCCTGCAGTTCAGACTCCATGATGTCAGCATCTCCAATAGCTTGGTCTCGCTCTTCGATGATCATATCCATCTCTTCATTCTTTGCTTGCACTTGCTGGTTTAATTCTGCAATTTCCAGAATCTTGGCTTGCTTTTCAGCTTCGGAAAACCGAAGGGCGGCCCAAAACATGTCCAGTTGACGGTACAAGTTCTTGCATATGCCAAATAGAGAGAGTCCATAACACTTTGCCACATGTAGCGCTGGGCGATACAGGGGTGGTTTGGATCGAAGACAAAATCTAGACGCCGGTTCCACTCAGGTTCTTCCATATTGTCAATGGGTATCAAGGTTACCGATGTTCCAGTGACCTCATGCTTGTGGAGCTCGCAAAACAAAGTGAGGGCTTTGAGGGCAGCAAAACTCCAAGTAGTGAGTAGGTCCATGCCAGTGACACTGATAGTCCATGACTCCCATGCCGGTAAGAAGGAATAGTTGATGGGAACTGCAACATGGACTACACAGGAAGTGATCCCATCCTCCTCAATGGTCATTCCAATGTAGGTGGGAGGGATATCATATCCATAACCCTGGAGGACACTCCAAAAGAGTTGAGTCATCCCAGGGATCTCCAGACCATCGGTGATTTCCCAACCCGATGGAGCTTGGAAATTGTTTTCAGCCATCTACAAGGGCGAAATCTAAATGAGTCAGAATCTTCCTTAAGTGAAGTGCATTTCATGTTCAACTTCATAAAATACAGAAACAAATTTTTAGTTTCCATTTTCCAGCCTCAAGGGGTATTAATACAGAGATGGATTTTTAACAGATTCGGTCTTGACTCTACGGCAGTTAGAAATCAAGTATTGTGCCTAGAAAACAAAATCTACAGAACTGGTTCTTGGTACCACGTTACAGTAGACTTTCATATCTTTTCAGATGGTGTTTGTATTCCTAAAAATTCCAAGTAGAACTGGACATATGATCTTTGCAAGTTCAGGGATGTGTTGAAAACAGAGAGTTGATAGATTGTTGTTAACTTAATAATTCAAACGTGTATTTTGAATTCTGTACTTATCAAACTTGCAAACTTTTATTTCAGAGGTGGGTAAGTAAGGAGAGAACAAAATTTTAGTTAAGTTATAAGGAATGCAATGATGCAAAATTCAATTATTTACCTAGCGTTCCTCACAACACACACCTATATTGCCGGTACTTAGCGGCACGAAAATTGGTGACGACCCACACTCATCACGTAATTACTAAGTGTTATACTAATGGTGTTAGTGTACCTGCAGAAAAACTCATTGCAGAAACATTACATTAAATTAAAAGAAACTACAAAAATAAGGGTAACTCTACAACGGTTCATGGAACGAACCGCCTTGCGAAACCACGGTTCTCGCAAGCGAACCAATGCTCATAACCTATTCTGATGAGCATTTACTAATAAAAAGTTGGCACGGTTTATGGAAGAAACCGTCTCGCGAAACCATAGCCCTCGCGAGTGAACTCTATGCTCCAACACTTGTCAAGGAGCCAAAATGAAAAATGTTCACAACGATTTATGGAAGGAATCGTCTCGTAAAGCCACGGTCCTTGCGAGCAAACTTTAAATGCCAAAAGATGAACCAACTAAAAGCCAACTCAAGCATAACCCGTTAGCATTGTCACCAACCCTAATAACTACTAGGGGCAGTACTAACGTATCCTCACACGTAACATCATAGTTTTAAAATATGTTGTAATTGTTGTATTATCATGGACCATGGCTCTGATACCAGCTGTGGTGCCCCTTCCCGGAGGATCGAGGTCCCGAAGGTGCTGATAACGCAAACACTTGATAATACAACAATGATCCAATTTAAGTTTAATTATTACATCAAAGTGCAGCGGAATTACAAGTTCATAAAGTTTTGAAAACAGCGGAAGCGAAATAACGATAAAATCTACGAGCTCGACGATACAGCATGGTGATGATTCATGCCCGTGGAATCAACGCCCTAGCAGCACTCACAATCACTGCGGCAGCAGATCAGACTCCCAATGGGCAGTTCAACCTTCAGGGACTTGCATGTCCCAAGGCAACACATCTACAGGTAATTCTATTTCTTGAGTACCTAAAAACCACATAAGCATAAAGCCTGAGTACTAATTACACAGTAAGACTTACCCGTCAAAAACCTAGACATGCAATGGCTCTAATAGGTGGCTTGTTTAAAAGGACTCGCACTAAGCAACCTACTAGTTCTATCAAGTTTTACTTTCAGATTAAATGGGTTGTGCTGAATATAACTTTAGTGCAACAATAATAAAACAATTCATATAATAAGTGCAATAGTAGAACAATAAAATATACCAGTAATAACCAATACAAATCCATATCCATGATATCATGTGCAACTACGTGATTGGCGCGGTGAACAAGCGGTACTCATTACTGCGAGGGACAGCAATTGCAATTGATTTACACCAGCTGGGAAAACCCGAATAACATGACACATACGCACCAATTAAGGTTGTATATGGCAACCTTTCACAAGAAAAACCTCCCACATCCAGACCCGGGTGCGGTGACGTCGAGTGGGCATGTCGTCTTGCCAACAGTACTTCGTGGTATGGTCCGCCCACTCCCTCAGCCGAGGGGTCCTAAGACCAATGCACCTTAACCATCCTTGATATAAGTGATCTTTAATCCTACATCGGTTTACTAGTGCCCATGAAACTAGCATGCATTCGGTACTGTTCAAAACTTGATCAAGGGGCAGACCACGGACGGGTCCTAGGGTGGGCAAGACAGGGCTACCGCAGCCAACACCCATGTGTTGCTGCAAACCTACACATGCAAATTCCCTGTCCGGCCAAACATCAAAATAAACTTCTTTTACATAAGTTCCATTTTAGTGACCAAGTTTATTTCGTAGTAATCATGATAACTACCGAGACTTATACTAAGCATAGCATCTTAGTACCGAACCTACCAAGTTTCTAATAAAAACAACATAGGTCATTTGGGGAAAACATGCAAGTTGGGTTCCAATCAACTCCTATGACGTAATTCAACAATTCAGGCATAGACACTAGTAGTGAATTAAACTAGCAAAACTTTATAAAGAGGCTAATGCAAACCGGGGCTTGCCTGGATCCACGCTAGTGTTAGCTACTATAGTCTCTTGGTCCTCAGGCTCTTAGTTATGCTGGACGTCGGGCTTCTGCTCCTGAGTGTCGTTACCTATTGATGAACAAGGGTTAACGGTAGTGTTGAAATACCGTTACATGCAATGACATGATGAATGCAACAAATGATGTATGCATATTGCATTAGTGTTTTGATGTTAACAACCTTATTAACAAGTTCTCAAAGCCATATGCTTCAAAGGAACAATTTAGGTTTTTATTATTTCAAGTGTGTGGATCATTTTAATTAGGATTGTTATAGCTTGAGAACAATTAAACAATTTAAAATAGTAAAAAGATGATTCTGTACTTGAGTGATTTATCATGAACAGAGACATGTATGAAGTGCATTTTTACCAAGTTATAGCCTCTGGACAGTATTATTTTATTTACTAGCATTTATTCAAGTTAAAGCATTACTTAATTAATACAATATTAAATATTGCAGATTTGACTTAGCCCAAAATTAGGGTGATGAATTAACATGAAACAATAGTGCATGCAAAAGATCAGAATTAATTTCCATTCCTAGAATTATTAATGATTTATTTGGTGTTTGGACAAGTTATTTAATTAACTAAATTATATTAACAGAGGCAGTGGGTTATTATTTTATTAAAAAAGGCACATTATTATGAAGCTAACAAAATTGATTTGAGGTCATTTGGACTTAAAATGAATTTACTATGCATTTTAGAAGTTTTCAGCATTTTCTAGTTATTTTCCTAATATTTTGTTTATTTGTGTTAGTACTGTGCAGTCCACGTAGGTGCCACGCATGCAACACACGGTGCCACATCGGAGCTAGCTCAGCAGCCAGCTCAGTGCCAGTCGGCACGAGTCTGCGCTGCCGGAGGCTCACCGGAGGGGTCGTCGCAGGGCGCTCCGGTGGCCGAAAGCTCGCCGCGGGAGAGGAGGAATGACGCGTGCAACAAGGCAAAGGGAGTGGGAGTGTTCACAAGGTCGGAAACTCACCGGAGTGTGGTTGGCAACGATGGGCAACGGAACAGAGATCTTCGGGAGCGTCGCGTTTCTCCCAGGGGGCACCAATTCGCGAACGATCTGCTCCTACAGCTTCACGGGGGCGCTGCGATCATCGGCATCTTGTCGGCGTCTATCGGAGAGGGCCGGAGGGTGGTGGTCATCGGCGAGGCGGCTAGGACACGGCGGCAGCGGCCAGGGGAAAATGCGAATCAGGCGCTCTTGTGCAGGGAACCAAATGGGAGGTTGATTAGTTACGTTCGGCTGAGGTTTGCGCATGAACGAGAAGAGAAAGGGGGAGGGCGAGGCCCACCAAAAAAGAAGAATTCCGCGGCGGCGCCAATAAAGTTTGACGGGAAGCATTTCTCGGTTATTCCCAAATTGATTCGATCTCACCCGGGTATTGGCCAAGCGCTGAGCATGGGGAGTGGGAGGAGGTGTGTGCGAAGCTTGTTGTGATCTTAATTTGGCTCGAAAGGCAGGGGAACAGTGGCGGGTCGAGCTTGAGCTCGAGGCAGTAATGGCAGAGGACAAGGGAGTGAGGAAGGACGGCGGAGGGCAGGGGTTCTTATAGGCCGGGGCTGGGTAGTGTTGGGTGGTCATGGGTTCGCAATGAGTTGTGCGTCGGTTTGAAGATTGCTGGGTCGGAGGAGCCGTTGGTGCGAGGCAGTGCATGTGCGGCATGGGCACGGCGCTTCGAGCAGAGCGAAAGAAACTCGGGCCGGTGGCAGCTAGCGGCATGCGGATGGCCGAGGGGGGCAGCGGTGAGGTGACTGGGAAGAGATACAACGAGCAGCTTTGCCGTGTCGGAGCAGCGGGGATGGCTGGGCACAGGGAGGCAGGCTGGAAATCGGGGAGCGGTGGCAGCCACGGCGGCATCGAGCAGAGGTAAAGGCGACTCGCCTCGACGGCGGCTAGCGGGTAGGGTGATGCGATGGAGCGATCACGCGCGGGGTTCTGAAGGGTGTCGGAGCGATGGGAGCTGTCAGAGGTCGGGAATCGAGAAGAGCAGTGGCAGCAGCCATGGCGGCAGGAGTCGTGGGTCTCAGGCAGGGGCAATGGGGACTCGCAGCAGCGGCGTCTAGCGCTCGGGTGGGAGCGGCGATGCGACGGCGGGAGGCACGCAGACACGTGAGGGCGCGAGCGAGTTCCGAGGCGGTAGGCGCAGCGGTAGAAGATTCGTGCGGGCGCGCACGCGGGCGGGAGCCGAGAGGAAGACGACGGGGGTTTTTGCAGAGAAGCCCTCAGGTTTTCAAATAGTTTGCAAAGAAGCCCCTAGTTCTGTTTTAAAAGGTTTAAAATACTTCCCTAAGTCCAATTAATCTGAAATTTTGAGGGTGAGCAAATTAGAATATGGACATTTCACTAGTGAATTCTACTTGGCCAGAAAAGAAATAATTTAATTAGAATTATTAATTAAAGTTAAATCAATTCTAGGTTTAAACCATTTAATTAATTGACTTCTTAATGAAATAAAATTCTGGTTTTTGGTCCAAAATTCTAATTCATTAATTTCATAATTCTAATGTAATTATTTGGCCCATGTTTTATAGAAATTTAATTTTCTTTAAATTTTTGCTTGCGGGGTTTTAATTTAACTTGGAGAAATTCCAATTTTTATCGTATCCTTATTATTTGATGCTCAAACTTGAGTCCAAAATTTTGGCAATTTGTGCTAAGCAAGAAATGAGACACCTGGGTGTCACAAATATTAGGACTCAGTCCCTTTTAATTAATTCTAGGCAAATAAAAATCCTGCAATCAAGTTATTGAGGCAATTCAAAAACAAATTTAATACAACTTATGCTAAATAAATTCATAATCATGTTGGTAATAATAAAATAGAATTTTATGAAATTATTGGGTAGTTTATCTGCTTGGCAAGACCCTTAATTAATTAATTGATTCTTAAGTAACTAATTAATGCATTTAACTAATTCTAAAAATATGTTTATGAAAATTTCAAATAAAATTCACCAAAGTGTTCTCCACCATTTAAAAAGTCAGTCCTCCAATTTTCACTAATTTAGGAAGTCCCTAGCTATTTTATTTTGAATTAATGAAAATCAGCTTTGACTAGGGACCTGTTTGCACTAAATCTAAAAGATCAGGGGGCGCTGTGTAAAATTTTGATCTTCTTCCTCCTCACTGGCGCAGAGCCTGTCGGCTCCTCCCTGTCGCCGGCGCACCGCCCGGCTCACCTTCACTCCTCCTCGGAAAAGCGCGTGCGCTATAGCGTCACGCCTGCACCTCTGCCCTCCGCCCTGTCCCCTTACAGTGAGCCCGCCCAACGGCCATCATTCTCCCTCTCTGTACGCCACCGCTGTGACAGACAAAACTTCAATTCCGTCCGCCCTCATCGCTCCCACTCCCCCACTCACTCCTTTCCCTCTACGCAACTTGAAAACGAGCCTACGAGTTCACCAGCACACTCTCTCTCGCTCTCTACTCTCTGCTCTCTGCCATTTCCCCTCTCCCTGTCATCTCGCCATTGTGGAGCTCAACCTCGACGCACTGCCCCGCTCTGCCCCTGCCTTCCCAGCCCAGCCAAGAGCACCCACGCACCGCTCACTTCCCCTCTAGCTCCCCAGGCCACTTCCGCGACAACTCCCTACGTGAGCTCAGTCCAATTGAAGAAACACCGAGAGCCACAGTTCCGGTGACCTCCTCAGCTATCGACCAAAATTGGCCATCTCCAGTAAGCCCCGTTCCCTCTTTCCTCCTCTACCCTTTGCGCAACTCTCGACCGAACGACCTCGCCTTGACTCCTTCCTGTTTTCATGTGCAAAGTCACCGGCATTCTGCTTTTTCCCCGGCCCCGAACCATCGCCGCCGATCACCGAAGCTGCCCCACGAGGAGCTCCTACTTCCTGCCATCCCCATCCAACGCCGACTTGATGCCGCTCTCCGTGGTGCTCTCCTGAAGCTGTAGGAGCCGATTCCGCCCGATTTGCCCAAGCCATCATCGCGAAGTCGCCAAAGATCTTCCTCCACTGCCACTCGCCGCCAATGATCTTCCGGTGAAAACCCCACCTCGCGAACCCCTTCGCCTCAGTGCACACGTCGTTTAATTGCTCCCGCGGCGAGTTTTCTTCCCGCGTAGCCCCCGCCGGCAAGCCCTCCGGCGAGGCAGCCGCTACTCCTGCAAGCCGACTGGCAGTCCTTCTGGCACCGACGTGGCATCCACATGTAGTCGACGTGGAGCTGAGGTGTCGCCTACGTGGCCTATCCCCAGAACAGAAAATGCCCAGAAATTGCCAGAAATTGTCAATAACTTTGAAAAAACCATATCAAATTGAATTCAAATCCAATGGAACTCAAACAAATTTTGTTAGGCTCATTTTGAATTGCTCTATTTTAGTAAATTGATAAATCATTGCCTCTGTACTTGCATTTTTATTAATTCATTTAATTATCCAAACACAAATTAATTCACCAGATATTCTAGGAACCAAATTTAATTCTGATTTTTGGCATGCTTAATAATTACTTAATTATCTATCACCATAATTTTTGGTTTAAGAAAATATGAATTATTTTTGGCTCTGTAATTTATTTAGTGTGGTTGCTTAAATTAATTCTAGTAATTATTTTATAATTAATTGGCCCCTGCCACTTGGCACAAAAATCACTCACACAAGCCTCTGTGCCCAGTAATTCACACAAGTCCAGAAACCTATGTTTACTTAATTAAATTAAATTAAATTAATTGCTCATACCACTATTATACTTTAATAAATGCTTGTAATTAGAGTAATTAAATCCAGAGGCTGTAAATTGGTAAAAATACAATTCATCTATATCCCTGTTCATGATAAATCACTCAAGATCATAATCGATTAGTTACTATTGCAATTGCTTAATTATTCTGAAGGACTATAACAACCCTAAATAAATGATTAACACACATAAAATAATGAAACTCTAATTTGTCTCTTTGAAGCATATGGCTTCGAGAATATTGAAGCATATGGCTTTGAGAACATAATAATAATCAATATTTGAAGACATTGAGCATCATATCATTGCATTCTACGGTATTTTGATAATACCGACAATTCAATTCTATCATATAGGCAACAACAACCCAGAGCAGGAAGAAGAGGATCTACAGAAGGACCTTGATCCCCAAGAGCAATACGTTGTAGTTGCTAGCACTAACATCAATCCAGGCAAGCCCCGGTTTACATTCGCCCTTTTATAAAGTTGCTAGTTTTCAATATTACTAGTGTCTGTGATTATTGCATTAGGTCATAGGAGTTGATTGGAACACACTTGCATGATACCCAAATGACCTACGCCACTGTCATTAGAACTTTGGTAGTATCGGTACCGTGTCGCTATGCTTAGTAATTGCTAGACGCGATAGATATCGTTACTAAGAAATGAACTTGACCACTAGAATAGGAACCTAAAAAGAAGTTTATTTTACTGTTATGACCGGGCAGGGAAGACTGCGGTAGTCCTGCCTTGTCGAACCTAGGACCTGCCCGTGGTCGGCCCCTTGGTCAAGTATTGAACAATACCGAATGCATGCTAGTCTATGGGCACTAGTAAACTGATGTAGCAGTGGCGCGGCAATGAGGACGGTACCTAGTACAGTGGTCGTTGACCCTTCTGCTGCTGGAGTGGGCGGTTCATACCGTGAAGTACTGTTGGCAGAACGGCATGCCCACTCGCTGAGACTGGACCCGGACCAAGTTATTTTCGTCCTTGTGAACAGTTGCCATATACGACCTTAACGGGTGCGTATGTGTCGTGTATCTCGAGTTATCCCAGCTGGTGTAAATCAATTGCAATTGCTATCCCTCGCAGTAATGAGTACCACTTGGTCATTGCATCATCACGTAGTTGAACCAGGTATTGGAAATTAACTATGATGTTTATCGTTGATGTTACAATTATTGCTCTTATGTTACACTTACTCATGTATTGCTCTATTATCTTGTTATTGCAACTAAAGTTACATTTCTGCTCTACCTAGTTAATTTTGAGAAATAAAACTTGGTAGAACTAATAGGTTGCTTAGTGCGAGTCTTTCCAAACGAGCCACCTATTAGAGCCATTGCATGTCTAGGAGTCCGACGGGTAAGACTTGCTGAGTAATTAGTACTCAGGCTTTGTGCCACTGTTGTTTTCAGGTAATGTAGAAGTAGAATTGCATGTAGATGTGATGTCCTGGGGCATGTAAGTCCCTGAGGGTTGGACTGCCCACTGGGAGTCCGACTTCCCGCTGCAGTGATGATGTGTGATGCTAGGGTGATGGTTCTTCGGGCATGAACCATTACTATGTTGTACCGTCGAGCTCGTAGCTTTATCGTAATTGCTTCTGCTGTGTTTTCAAAACACTATGAACTTGTAATATTCCACTGCACTCTAATGACCAATTGATGTAATATTAATTTTAAATTTGAACCAATGTTGTATTATCAAGTGTCTGCGTTATCAGCACCGTCAAGACCTCGATCCTCCGGGAAGGGGCGCCACATTACCGGAGAAGCAATAGGCTAAGATATCGGAATTTTAACATTGATATTTCTATTAAGGAGTTACCGCTTTCCTTAGCAGGCCTACCCTTGTTCTGTTTATTTGTGGTGTAAACAGGATGCTTTATGAGTGGTTTTGACCTACCAGACAACTACCACCATGATTCAGAGGCTTTGTTGAGGAGAGTGCATCAAAGACTCACCCCTCCTCGGCCTGTACTTGCTCTTGAAGCACCTCCAATCCCACCAGCTCAACAGCAAGACCCTTCCACGTCTGCTCAACCAACCATGGCTGAGAAGATAATCCGTGACTACTCCGCCCCATCTGTAGACAACATCCACACCGACCCAAACCCGAACATGGGGAACGGAGGCTATGAGCTAAAACCGGCCCTAATCAACATTGTTTTGGCCAGTACTTTCTGTGGCAAGGCATCAGAAGACGCAAATGCCCACCTCCAACAGTTTTTGGTGGTGTGCATCACTTTCACCATGAGGGATGTGACCCCTGCGGCCATTCGCCTTCGCCTTTTCCCATTTTCACTCATGGGGAAGGCAAAGCAGTGGTTCTACAGCAATCAAGAAGAGCTCACCACATGGGACAAGTGCTCCAACGCCTTCCTTGCCAATTTCTTCCCGCTAGGCAAAACCAACGCCCTGCGGAATAAGATTTCAAGTTTCCAACCGCTAACCGATGAAAGCATCCCTGAGGCATGGGAGCGTTTCCAAGAGTATACTCTGGCATGCCCATATCATGGAATGCAAGATTTATTGCTAATCCAAAGCTTCTACCATGGGCTCAACTGTTCCGCTTGTGAGCACCTAGATGCAGTCGCTGGAGGTTCCTTCTTCTCCTGAAGGTCAAAGAAGCTCAAACTCTCATAGAAAAAATGGTCGCCAACTACAGTGGCTATGATGAGAGGCAGAACTAGCCGCAACCCAAGATGAGGGGAGTCCACCAAATTGATTGTATTGACATGCTAGCAATCAACATGGATCAACTTTTGAAGAAAATGGATTCGCCGCAAACTACCCAATCCTTAGACTCTCGCATGACTTGCGAAGTTTGTGGGAATGTTGGACACATGGGAAGCCGCTGCCCAGAGACTCAAGAAGAAGAAGTGAACTACCTCAACAACAGCAACAACAACGGGTTTAGGCCCCGTACGAACAACTTCGGATGGGAGTCCAAGCCAAACCTCTCCTTTGTCAACAACATAGGTAACTCTGGAAACTTTACTCGTAATGAACCTTCCTTCCATGATCTTGTTCTAGGACAATCTAAAATTAATGAAAGTATTAGTAGGAAATTTATTGCTACTGATAAATTCCTAGAAAGCATAGATTCTTGTATGGAAGCATTTAATACCTCTCTACAAAATCAGCTTAGCCATAACAAAATGCTAGAGACACAAATTGCTCAGCTGGCCGCTTTTGTTGTTAAGCCTAACTCGGGCAAGCTCCCTAGTCAGTCGGAAGCTAGCCCCAAAGAAAATGTTAATGCGGTCACAACCAGAGGCGGAAAATCTACACAGGATCCGCCAAATCCTAACACTACAGGGAAGACCAGGGAAACCAATGAAGAGTCTGAAGGGGAGGAAGAAATTGAGGTTGAGGAGTCAAAAGCACCCCTCAAGAAAAGCAATGCACAAGTTCTATGATACCCCAGTGTGGCCATTTCCCCCTCGATAGAGGAAGCCAACGGTGGACAAACAATTAGGGAAGTTTGTGGAGGTAATAAATAAACTAAATGTCAACATACCACTACTTGATGCTATGCAGGTTCCTACATACTCCAAGTACCTAAAGGACATCCTCAACAACAAACACCCAATGGCATCCACGGAGGGTGTCAAATTGATGGAGGAATGCAGCACCGCTATCTTGAACTCTCTCCCAGAAAAGAAGCGAGATCCAGGATGCCCAACCATCCCTTGTTCCATCGGGATGCACAATTTAACAACGCCCTTTGTGACTTAGGGGCGAGCGTGAGCGTCATGCCAAAGGTAGTGTATGACAAATTCGATGTCAATTCATTATCCCGTATGGCAATGTGCTTGCAGCTTGCCGACCAATCAATCTGCTACCCAGTGGGCATCGCGGAGGACGTACCAGTGAAGATAAGAAATTGTCTCGTCCCCGTTGATTTTGTGGTGCTAGACATGGAGGCCGATACAAAGACACCTCTTATACTAGGAAGGCCATTCCTTAGCACCGCAAATGCCAACATTGATGTTGGGGCTAGAGAAATCCACCATAACATTAATGGACACGACAAAAAGTTTGCCTTCAAGCCCTGAACGGAACAATGCAATCAGGTACGCATCTTTTATGGCAAAAATCCTAATACGGTGCAGAAAATAGAAGTATACCCAATTGCATCAAAATCGGGTGCACCTGTGGTAAAAGTTGAGAGCGCACCACCACCGCCCAAGAAGAAGAACGAGACACAGGAAATGATGAGAAAGATTGCCACCAAGCCAAGGAAAACCAAACAAGAATGGCGGAAGAAAGAAGTTGCACCGATCATGGAATATTCTCCATCCACGACGGGCACCACGAAGAATTAAACACAGAGAACGTCTTGTTCGAGACGTAAAATCCGGACCCTCGTCGGGAGGTAAACCGATATTTATCCCCCTTCTTTCCCTTACCTACATTAAATTAGACTATAAAGGAAATTAAAATTAAAGAAAAAAAATTGGTTATGGCTTGGCCAAATTTACTGGTCAGGAGGTCAAATTTCATCAAAAACAACCACCCGGGTGATAATCTGAGGCTCCAGTCCAACCAGTCAGTTTTTAGCACCCTAGAGGTCGTATTTCATGAAAACGACAACCCAATGTGTAATATTCAAGTACCCAGAATCCAACCTGACTAGTCAAATATTAGCACCTGGGAGGTCCAATTTCAGCAAAAACGACCCTCCGGGTGATGGTCTGATCATCCAACCCGGCTAGTCGAATTTCAGCAAACCGGGAGGTCATATTCCATGAAAATGACCACCCGGCTGGGTAAATTTTGGGAGGTCAGATTCTATCGAATTCTAGCACCCGGGAAGTCATATTTGGCAAAATATGGTCACCCGGCTAGCTAATCTTGAGCCACCTAACCTGAGATAACCCAGTCATATTTTAGCACCCTGGGGGTCATTTTTCAAGAAAATGACCACCCGGCTGGGTCATTTCTGCCGCTCGGCAAGTCATGCCGCCCGGCACAACTTTTCCTCGGATTCTTGGCGCTTTTACTGTAGTGATGATGGCCATGAGTGGTGGAGGTGTCACCAGCTTTCCCTTGAGACAAAATGCTCATAAAAAGCCCGACCATGAGTGAAAACAAGTGAATGAGAGCCACTCAAATCACTCCATCTTTTGATCATCCACTCTCACCTGCCACCCTATTCACCTAGGCACCATAGAGGGCAGAACACTCATTGCAAAACTCTTAATTTGGCCATCCCATCAATCCCTCCTTGCTCCCTATCATCTCTCATTTTTTTGGAATAATGGAGGCATGCATTTCATATGGCACCTGTACAAGCAACTTGGCCACCAATAATGCACCCAAGTGGGAAGAAAAAAAAAAGGTACCGGTCGGCCTAGCCCGCCACCCGGCATGAGTCACCGCCCGGCCTGGCCTACCGGCTGGCATGGAGCGCCGCCCGGCCTGGCCACTGTCCCCCCAAGGCTCCTCTTGAGCCTATAAATAGAGGGCTCGCTCTCTTTTGTTTCTCCACCGTAGCACCTTCAGCTAAAAACCTCTCCTCTCCCTCACAAAGTCTCACCCTTTGCACTCCTTTTCTCACTCCACTAGTTCTTTCTAGTAAGTGCACTTTGAACTTAGCAATAAAAGTATGCTATCATAAAACCAACTAGAGTTTCTTGTCACCCTTGCACGTTTGAATGACTAACACTTGGACTACTAACCGAACGACTAACCGCTAACCATTATCATCATTTTGTCCTTCGGGTATTGTGTCCAAGTAACCCTTTTGTTGGCATGGCAAATATTTGGAGAGGCCTCTACACCAAGTTCAGCAGAAGAAGTGGCTCGAGCCGTGGGAGGCGCACGCTAAGTGAGCGCTCAGAAGCCGAGTACTCAAGAGCTTCACATGGGTATGCCCCGAGTTATCTCTCAGACACAATGTCCATATCCAAAGCGCCGATGGTGCAAAGCATGCAAGATGAAGAGTTGACAAGTTCATGGAGAGTGAAGAGAATATGGTGTTCAATGACTATGATGAACGAAGCAAACTCATCGCCATTCGGGACCAGGAGTTCACATCCGTGCGCAAGTTCGTCCACAATTTCCTTGAGCGAATTGGCGTCCTCGCTGATTTCAAGTACGCACTCAATATGGCCAGATGGGGATAGGCCAGGAACAAGAGCACCTCGAATAGGTGCTTCAGGAAGCTCACAATACCATTGGGAGCAACCACAAGTCCCTGGATTTACTAGCTCATCACACTACACTAGTTCATCCCATGAAGAGTATGAACTGTACAATCCTTATAGGATGGGGAGTTACCACCAACCTCATGGAGGCATAGGCACTTCTCATTCTGCCTGATTCACATCATACAACTTTTCGGGGTTGGAAGAAGACATGCAATACTTGGCTTCCAATGCTTATGAAACCAACGGTCGAACCCAAGAAATACAAGCAGCCATAAGGGATAGGCAAGAATGGCAGCAACAAACATTAGAACAGCTTCAGACGAACCTCTCCATGATGGACCAACTGTTTAGCCACTTCAACATCGAGTATCAACTGCCGCAATGAAAGTCATCTAAGCTTAAGTCTTGCAAAGACCTATGTTTGGGGAGGTACCCAAATCAAGGTGCGTCGCTTCTTCTATCCTCTCTCCCCCTTTGTCTAGTGGAATTGTTTTCATTTTCGAGAAAATTTAAGAAAGCCCAAAAATATTTTTTTTTGCTTTCAAGGAAAACCATAAAAATTTGCATAGCCAAAAAGAACAAAAATATTTCCCTTTTCAAATAAAATTTGAGAACTTAGTCTCTACCTTGCCTATGTAAATGATAAATAGTTGCTCTGTTAGCTCCTGTGAGTCTCAAGTATACAGCCTCTACTCTTCATTTTGGTAGGTAATGGTAGACTGGCATGATGATAAGCTAGTCTCTCTATGTTTTAGTGGGTGCAAAATGGTTAATAAACACCAAGTCTAGTTGTTGGAATTCATGATATAACATGTTTTGGATGAGTCTATGATCTCCTCATGATTAGAGTCAAATTATTTCTTTCAAAACCATGCTGCAATAAAAACCCTATTACTTGGTGTATGTCTTTCCTATGATAGAAAAATTCCTACCAAGGCCAGATATTAATTGTGAACCCACTTTTATGCCATCCATGTATGCATCGAGTTTGGTTAGGATTTCATCCTTATGAGGGACTTGCACTTTCAAAGACAATCATTTTCCTTCATGTAATCTTTGAGTTCTCAAATAATCATGCTTGGTTATGCGTTTTCCATATTGGATTCAAGCATCCACTTCACCAAGTATGTTAGCCAAAAATCTCTCCTTTGCGAAAACCTGATCCTACAAGAAAGATTTTGGTCCTCCCAAAATAAATGCTCAGAAAAAGTTTGCAAAAATATTTGAACCATTGAACTAGCTACCCGACACTATGAGAGCTGAAAAAGAAAGAAAGAAAAGAAGAAAGAAAGAAAGAAAGAGAAAAATGTGAAAAATTATCAGCTCTCATAGATGTACAAATGTCAAGTTTCAAGGTTCATTAAATCCTTTGAGCAAAATAAAGGACCATCCTCAAAAATTAAGTCTTTGATAAAGATTTTTTCTATTGTGCTAGTCCACTCATGTGAGTTCATTATCTCCCTCTCCCCTGGACATTATTTCCAAATGGTTGGAATGAGAAAGTGCAAAGTCTTTTCTCTAGGACCATCTCTTAACTTAACGAAATATGCATACTAGATGTGACATCCTACCAAGCTCCACATATAAAGCCAAATTTCAGAGAATATGATGAGCACTTGGTGAGGAAATACACTTTTTGAGAGATGAGAGTCATAGTGAAAAATTGCACCAAGAGGGAAAATTTTCAATCTTATGCAGCATTACAAAAACTTTGGACTCATGATCATGTAGGAGGTTGAGTGACAAAATCTAAACTAGTTGTTCTGAGTTCCAACCGCTCATGACAAGGTCATAAAATTCCTAAGAGCCCCACTTACAATGAGGAAGACTTAGTGATCAACTTGTGCTGGTTTACTATTACCCCTATATTGTAGGAGTATATGTTTGTGCACTTGATCCTTGCAGGGCTCTAATATTGAAGCAACTCCTGATCCATCACTTCCAAGTTTTAATTTGCTCGGGACGAGCAAAGGTTTAAGATTGGGAAGGTGTTGGTGGCCCTTAAAACCCAATATCGGCCACCAACCGGTCGAGAAATGCAAAGGTAAAACCAAAGTTTCATGAATATTTGTTTAAACTAATAAAGTTCCACAAGTTTCAGTGAAATATGTGTTTACAGGTTCAAAAGGGCCAAAATTATGTAAAAACATGAAGAAACGTGCCGTCGGCCGATCCTGCCGTAAAACAATTAGCCGACAGGGTCATATGAGGCTGAAATCAGGGCCCGGGCAGGGTCGTGACAGCTGAAATCAGAACCCAGCCAACAGGGTCATATTAGGCTGAAATCAGCCACTTGGCTAGTCAAAACAGAGTCGTCATCAGGCTGATCATCCGACCCGGCCGATTCTGCAAAACACTCCACCATGAAGCTGTTTTCTCCTCCCAGACCAAAAGTAATGGAATATGGCCAAGAAAAAGGGTCCACGAGTGGCCTAACTGAGAGAAGTCATGGGGCGACCCTATAGGTGGTGAAGCATTGGCGGGTACTTGTAGGTGAAGGAGAGTCGGTGGGCAAAATTTCCCCCACCGGGCGGCCGGGCCACGCCGGGTGGCATGCATCGCCGGGCGGCAGGCCAGGCCGGGCGGCTGTTGGATGGAGTCGGTTCCTGACTGACTTGTCTTTGCTTGGCTCAGATCTTGTCTTGATGACGGTTCCTGGGTCGGTTTGCGTCGGCTTTGTCGTTTTGGGGTCGGTAGGCCTCATGGGCTGGCAACCCTGGGTGGCCAACCCAGGCCGGGCGGCAGGCCAGGCTAGGCGGCGGCCTAGGCCGGGTGCCGACCCCCTCCGGGTCGCCTGTCTAGCGGTAACGTGCCCACTAGTGCACGAGGTTAGTTACCGACCCTATTAGTGGATCGTTGTCGTGCCTCGAAGTAAGCTTATTGGTGAAAGACTCGAGGTTGTACCATGGATTTGGTGTAAGCACTCAACCCAAGTAACTAGCAATTTTGACGCTTGACTAGATTTAGGAAAGTTTATCTTAGGAATTTTAGACTTAGACTCACTGCCCTCCCGGCTAGCTTAATCGATCTCTTTTATCTATCTTAGTGTGGATTTCTCCTATATCACTACTCCCCTGTTTATCATTGAATATCTTTACCCCCATCTTTGGTCTATTGGTATAACTCTTATAGTCATATCTTTGTTAAACCAAGATACTCTTACGCCAAGCTTCTCTGAGGAAATTAAATACGATACCTTGGAATACTCCCGGGTGAAATGCTACAATAGATGTTCCGCGCGCTTGCAGATTGGTTCACTCTTCTCTTAAAGCATAACAAATATCAATTAACACTTCGAGCGTTGTTACCAGATAATATTTTAGTGCGACGTTAAGAAGTGCCAACAAGCATTTCTGGCGCCGTTGCCGAGGAAGCAATAGGCTAAGATATCGGAATTTTAACATTGATATTTCTATTAAGGAGTTACTGTTTTCCTTAGCGGGCCTACCCTTGTTCTATTTATTTGTGGTGTAAACAGGATGCTTTATGAGTGATTTCGACCTACCGGACAACTACCACCATGATCCGGAGGCTTTGTTGAGGAGAGTGCATCAAAGACTCACCCATCCCCGGCCTGTACTTGCTCTTGAAGCACGTCCGATTCCACCAGCTCAATAGCAAGACCCTTCCACGTCTGCTCAACCAACCATGGCTGAGAAGACAATCCGTGACTACTCCACCCCATCTGTAGACAACATTCGCACCGGCCCGAGCCCAAACATGGGGAAGGGAGGCTATGAACTGAAACCGGCCCTAATCAACATGGTTTTGGCCAGTCCTTTCTGTGACAAGGCATCGGAAGATGCAAACATCCACCTCCAACAGTTTTTGGCGGTGTGCAACACTTTCACCATGAGGGATGTGACCCCTGCGGCCATTCACCTTCGCCTTTTCCCATTTTCACTCTTGGGGAAGGCAAAGCAGTGGTTCTACAGTAATCAAGAAGAGCTCACCACATGGGACAGGTGCTCCAATGCCTTTCTTGCCAAGTTCTTCCCGCTAGGCAAAACCAACGCCCTGCAGAATAAGATTTCAAGTTTCCAACAGCTAACCGACGGAAGCATCCCTGAGGCATAGGAGCATTTCCAAGAGTATACTCTGGCAGGCCCACATCATGGAATGCAAGATTGGTTGCTAATCCAAAGCTTCTACCATGGGCTCAACCGTCCCGCTCGTGAGCACCTAGATGCAGCCGCTGGAGGTTCCTTCTTCCGTCTTTTGAGCGTGTGAAGAGTCTTGGTGCTCGTCCGATTGTTCTTTCGCTGCCCCGTCCTCCTCGCGTCCATCGCCTCTTCCACCGTCACAATGACTCAGCTAGACAAGACCGCCTGGGGTCACTCATCCATGAGGACATCACTGATGGAGGGCCTGGTGGAGGCCGGTTTCCTCCCCGCTCTTACCGACACGATGGAGTGGATCGTCCCAGGCAACGAGGCTGCACCTAACCCCCCATCGGGATATGTCATCTCTCTCGTGCCGATTCATGAGAGGGGCGCCGGCTCGCCGGGGAGCATGTTCCTTCATGGCCTACTGCACTTCTACGAGATCCAGATGCAACTCCTAAACCCAAACAAGGTCCTTCACATCTTGTTGTTCATCATGCTGCATGAGGGATTCATGGGGATTGAACCTGACATGGAGGTATAGAAGTACTTCTTCTCCCCTTCTCTGTTCATGAGGATGGTCAACGATGGGGTGTGTCCCGTCTCCCTTGGTTGTTACAGCCTTCGCTTTATCCAGAGGAGGGCGCAAGAGTATATCTCCATTCCCTTCACTTCGAATGTGCCGGGGTGGCATTCGAAGTGGTTCTACCTCCATAACAATGCGTCGAGTCTCTTCTTGGTGTTCACCGGTCGATCGATTTGGAAGGCACCGGCATCCTAGGGCTGGGGAGTGATGTAGAAGGATTTGAAATCCGTTGGCCCCGTCGTCCAGGCCATCCGACACTTGAAGGGGCGTGACCTCTTTGCCGTCAGGGTCGCGGGGTGGTGGTTTTGACGCCGCTTCATTTTGCTTATGGACCCGCCTCTCCCCATGTTCCAAGTGGGCCTGGAGGAGCGCGGGGTCATCGACACGGTTGCAACAGTGGAGGAGCTGACCGGTCACTCGGTCATGGTGGAGAGGATCAGGGTGGTGATGTTGTTCCTAGACGGCACCTGGTCGATACCGGGTTGTCCGCCCATGCTCCCGTCGGAGGGGGCCGTGGATGTGGTAAGCCTGTTTCTTCGTTGTCGACCCTACTATTCAGGCCATCCAATTCATTTTTGGTGTTTGAGGTTCCTTTTGTGCTTTTGTCTCTTGGGCATAGTCCAATCTAGTGGCGGGCTTCCGCCCCCACACTTTGAAGTTCCCTGAGGATGCGCCTTTGAGGGCAGCGCACTGCTTCCAGGAAGCGGAGTCTCGGGAGGCCAGGAAGCAAAATTAGGAAGCCAAGGATGTGAAGCTTCGATGTCAGCTAGACCGCGAGAAAAGGAGGGCATGCCGCAGGGACATGGGTGAGGCCACAAACACCAAGTCCCTGGATTCGACCGACGAGGAGGGCGATGACTCTGGGGCGAGAGAGGCGGAGGCAGGTGTGCTGCCTTCCCTTATCACGCCGCGATGGACACCCCAATGGGTGACAGTGGCACCGCAGAGGATGACACAAGCCTCACGGCAGCGCTGTGCGCCACTCCCTTTGTCAAAGGCTCGACCTCAGGGCCTTGGGCGGGGCATTGGAGTCTCTCTCGAGTGAGCTATCGGCTGTCAAGGTGGCAGCAAACCCGCTCAAGCCCCTGGTTGTGGATGACTGCGTCATGCAGGTTGACGTGGTGATGATAAGTGGTGATGAGGAGGAGCAGCCCCCAAGGCCGAGCGAGCCGGTCGGGGGTGATAGAGGTGGTGGCGGACTGGATGCCGGACAGGTGGTCGCCGCTCCTCCCTTATTGGAGGACCTAGAGGTCATCCCCTCTACCGATGCCTCGTCAAAGTGCGGACGTGATGCCGGCCCCACTGAATGTGCATCTAGGCCCCTAATTGTGGTTTTGAGTGATTGACGTCAATACAATTAAAAAGGGCTAATATTTCCATGGAGCATGTGTGCAGTTTCTAATTGTTGTTGCATATGAGAGCAAGAAAATTAAAAGAGAAAGAAAAGAAAATCTAACAAAGTGAAAATCTTGGAAAAGGGGTATCTATGCTCAAGAATCAAGGCTTCCTATTTTATCTTTCATCTTGAGTATAGGTACACCATACTATCAAGAGGGACACAAAAAAAAATAAGTGTTGAAAGACCAAGTGCTCAAATCATATTCCAAGAGTCAAAAATTCCCTTTCAAATATCTTTCACCAGACAATGTCCGAGTCAATCGGACATTAGAGTCGGATTACAGAACCGTGCACACCCCACAAAATCTCATGTAGTCAGACAATGTCCGACTCGGTCAGACAATGTAGTTGGACTATAGAACCGTGCGGGAGTTTTTCTTCAGGCCGAGCAGGACAATGTCTGACTCTATAGGACAATGTCTGACTCCATCGGACAATGTCCAACACACCCGATCAATGACCGACTTCAGAAAAATCCGACCCCATCGGTCAATCTTTTTGGACTCCAGTACCATGCACATACACTGAATCGGACAATATCCGACTCCGTCGGACAATGTCCGACTGACCAATGGTCAGAGCAATATCCGAGTCCATCGAACAATCTTTTTGGACTCCAGAGCCATGCACATGAATTTACCGGACAATGTCCGACTCTTGTCAGTCAATGTACGACTATGATTTCTCCAATGGCTCTTTTCCAAGCCTTAGCTATAAAAGCCACCCCTTTGGTCGGCTGGCCACTTCCACATCCAAAATATACACTCCTAACACATCTGAGCACTCCACTTCTCCTCCCTTGGTTCCTACTCCAATCCTTGCTGGGTTTGAGAGAAGATTTGAGGAGATTTTATTGAGCAATACATTCCACTAAAGAGCACTTGGTTCATCCTCAACACCAGCATCCTTTGTGTTTGTTACTCTTGGGGATTCATCCCCTAGACGGTTAGGCGTCACCCGAAGAGCTCCCAAGTTTGTGGTTGAGATGCGGGATGTTTGTATTGGCCCCTCCTTTATGGAGATTCATAGTGAAGCATCAAGCTTGCCTTGGTGGCAGCTTGAAGAGGCTAAGGGTTGAAAGAGACCCTGTCCTTGGTGGATCCCTCAACGGAGACGTAGGCTTCTTGGTGGAGCTGAACTTCGGTGAAAAATCCTTGTGTCTCCTTGTTTCTCCTTTGTCTTTCAATAAATCCTGCTTGTGTGCCTTTCTTGTTGTTTCATTATTTAGCTAGTTGTAGTGCTTACTTTCCTAGATTTGCATGTGTTGGTTGCTTGCTAGCTAGTGCCCCCTTTTGTTGTTGCTTTCTTGCTTGCTTAGCTGCCTTCTCCTAGCTTGAATTGTGCAACTTTGTCCATTTCAACGGCCGATCTGCTTTCTGCTACGAGGTCATCAGACATTGTCGTACTATAGTCGGACAAAGTTTTCCTATGCTATTAATTATTTGAATAAGTGACTTTCAGGGTTAATCGCCTGTTCACCCCCCCCCCCCTCCTCTAGGCGACTTTCAATTGGTACCAGAGCCAGTATGTTCTACAAAGCTTAACCGCTTGAAGATCAAATATGTCAAAACCGGGAGATGAACCCTCCACCACTCTTCCATCCAACGAAGGTGTTAGTGGTTCTCGACATGGAGATAATGCAAGCACTAGAGATGATAGTAGTGCTCAACCAAAACTCTATTACAGTGTCATGTTCAATTATGATGAGCTCAAAGAGGATGGCATTGGGCAAGGATCGGGTAGACTTCCTTACTTCAATGGACAATTCTGTGATCATTGGAAACGTAAGATGATGATGTACTTGAAATCCATGAGTCCATATGTTGCAAGCATAATCGAGAACGATTTCTTGTGGGAAAATAGAGAAAATCCAACTCACAAGGATCACGTCAACATTCATCACAATGTCGTGGCAGCTAGTGCAATTGTCTTCGCACTTAGCTCCACCGAGTATGACAAGGTTGCCAGAATAAAAAATGCCAACCAACTATGGAGAAAGCTTGAGGTTATCTATGAGGGCATTGATTCCGTCAAAGATGCAAGACTTGAAGAATTATAAAATGAGTTCAACCTATTCATCATGGGTCCGGGAGAAGGCCCAAAAGAAGTTCATGATAGGCTCATGAGAATTGTGAATCAACAAAGAGCACTAGGAGCTAGAATGACCAACTTGGATATCAACAAAAGACTTCTACAAGCATTGAGACCTTGGGATAGTAACATTTGCTTGAACATTAGAGACAAGGACAACTTCAAGACCTTGTCCACCGATGAAGTACTCGGGAAGCTCCTATCCTAAAAGCAACTAAACGATTCAGCCAACAAGATAAATGCCTTGATCAAACAAATTGAGGGAGCAAATGGTGACAAAAATGATGTGGCACTCAATGCCACATGAAAGAAACAAGAGAAGAAGACAAAGAAAGTGGTTGATTCTAGTAGTGAAGATAGCGATGATGAGATGGCTTTGCTTGTGAGAAGATTCAAGTCATTTCTCAAGAAGGATGGCTACAAGAAGAAAAGCTTTGACAAGGGCAAAGCAAGAAGGTCAAAAAGAACTTGTTATGAGTGTAGTGATGAAGGACACTTTATTGTGGAATGTCCAAAGAAGAAGAACAAAGATGAAAGAAGGAAAGGCAAGCACCACAAGAAAGACAAGAAGTACAAGAAGCATAGGAGAGGTGAAGCTCACATTGGTCAAGAATGGAATTCCAATGATTCATCCTCCTCATCATCTTCCTCTTCCGAATCCGACTCGGATGAGGGAGGCATTGCTACACTTGCCATTGGCGTCACTCCCACCAACACTTCTCTATTTGGGAGCCTAAGTGATGATGATGATGACAACACTCATAAGTGCTTCATGGCAAGAGATTCCAAGGTATCAAAATCTACACATAAGCGCTCCTCATATGCTAGTAGTAGTGATGATGATGTTGCTAATGCTTCACTTCCTAAAATGCTTGAATTTATGGAATTGCTTGAAAAACAAAAGGAAGATAATGATAGACAAGAGGAGCTTCTTGAAAAATAAGAAGACTTGCTTAGTCTTGAGAAGAAAAGAAACCTTGAACTAGAGAATCTCCTAGAACTTGAGAGAAAGAAAAATGAAGAACTAACCATGTCTCTCAATAAAATTGAAAATACTTGTGAGAAAGTTAATAGCACTAAGGATGAACTTCAAGAGAAGTATGAGGATTTGGAAAAGACTCATAAGTCTCTTGAATAACAATATAGGATTCTCTCAACCTTCACATCCTCTTCAAACAATAACTCTCATGCTTTCACTAGCAAAGGATGCGATAGATGTTATGATATTGATATTGCTGCTTGTGCTACTTGTCGGTGTTTCAATCACTGACTAGTAGAATTTGTTCTAGGGGCACGCGTTTCAGGCTCAGTGACGGCTAAGCAAGAGGACACGGGGTATTATACTAGTTCAAGGAAGACCCCCTACGTCCAGTTCTGCGGCCTGTTCGTGTTACTTGCTCCGGTGGGGGTTACAACGGTGGCGAGAGAGGAGGAAGCTTCAAGTCTCTAGGATCAATGGTCTGTGTGTGTAATGAATGATGTTTTTCTGTGTCTCGCCTTCTAGAGGAGTGGGCACCCCCCCCCCCCCTCTTATATTCCGAGGGTCGGGGCCCATTTACAGAGAGAGAAGGGGGGAGTGGAACTCTACACGTGTTGAGCTGGCGGAGGCGCATAGGAGAAAGCGAAGTTCCTGGTCGGTGATGTGGTCCTTGGTCCTTTCGGGCCTTGCGTCCTGGCGGCCGTCCAGGGAGGAGGGGTTCCGTGCCCGGGCGTGCCCCCCGTCCTTCATCGATAGGTTGTGTACTTCCCGTCACTGTAGGTGGCTTGTTCCGTCGTGCGCGTCGAGATGCATCATGGATGATGTCATGTTACCCGGGCAACGAACAATCCCGTTGTCCATCGGCTGTCCCGCTTATGTACTGTTAGAGGTGTCATCGGGAGTTTGTGCCATCAAGTGCCCTGCCACACCTGCTTTTGTCAGCAAGTGTGGGTGATGATGGGGATGACGAGGCGTGTAGAGAGATTTGATGCCCTGATATTTTGTATGCACGCTGGTACACTATTTAAAGCTGAGTGGTTGGTAGTTGATGACTACCAGCCCGTTCGCCCCTCTCCAGTCAGGATTATGACATCGGGTCAGATTTTCCCGAGCCCGCTTGGAGTTGGGATCTGTCTTGTCATGTCTGGGCAATCGAGTTTCTCCATTCTGCCTTTCCGATTTGACTTGGGTCCTTCCATCCCGTCTCGTCTGGGTTCGGACCCCTATCGTTGGAAGTTGGGAGTGGCAGAGCCTACCCGACAATCATGAGGGGCCCGTGGAAGTGATGAGGACATCACCATGCTGGATACGCGCATATCATGGCCTTCCCCAAGTTACAAGTTGTCACCAACTCGGTCGTCGCGTTCGTCTCGGATTCAGCCGACACCCCTTCACGGTTTTGATGATATCTCCCACATCCGACGTCCAAACAAGGCGTTCTTTGATGCGTTGGAATGGGGACGACGACGCTGTCGTTTTGGTTCTGGTCCTAGCTCCAGAAGGGTCGTGAGTCATAATATGTGATCATGACAAGGTGTTGTGCCACCTATTTTGGGCCAACTTGGCCATGTATCGTGTCGGGCCTTAAGCCCATGTTGTGGGCGCCCCCCCCTGGTCGCCCCCAACCCTAGGACGTCTTTGTTTCCTACATAAACTCAGTAGCTGCCGTCTTTTAGTTTCGGGTTTTGTTTAGTTCAGTTTTCCAGAGAGAAACTTGATCGAATTATTGTAACTGTGGCGACAAGTCCTTTTACAGTAATCCAGGGCCCCTGTTCTTGTTCTACACCACTGTGGCGATTAGTCCTTTTGTGATCAGAGCTTGAACCTTTTCTTGTGATTCACTTCATCCATATTTGCAATTTTAGATTGTGTGTTTATCCTCTCTTGCTTGTGTTCTCGATTTCGCTTGCAGGAACAATCAAGTTGTGCTTGGTGTAATGGTTGCGGGGTTGGATCGTGTCTGATTCACGTCAGGTCGTTGACGCCGAGTTCCCCAAATTCGAGTTTATCCCCTTACCTCTTGGAAGATCGGGCCATATCTACATCAGGAAGTAAGCCTCGACTCCCGTTTTGGAGGGTCGAGCGGAGCGGAGCATAGCGGAGCACTCCACCCCTGCAGAGGGACCGAGTGCAGTGGGTCGCTCGACCCCTGTCGAGGGGCCGAGCGAGATGCACCCATTCGCCCGACCCCCGCAGAGGGTTCGGCGAGACACACCCGATCGCTCGATCCCTATGGAGGGGTCGAGCGAGACGCAGTCGGTGCCTGACCACCCCGAAGGTCGGACGAATTGGGGTTACGGCGCGACTCTCGTGGTTAATGTGTGACTATTGCGCAAATTTTTTCAGGTGGGGCCTGTCCGGGTGGCATTTTGGCTTTTAAGGGATGCCACGTGGCACCCCGGTTTTTACCCTCGATAGTAGCCCCCGACCGAGTCGGAGAGTCGTTCGGGGGATTTGATGCCAGCGCGAGTCGGGGTGGGCGACGCTGCTTCGCTGGTTGCCTGACTCGAGCGAGGTGCGCACGAGCACACCCGAGCCGAACAAGACTCGCCCCACGGCTCATATGGCGTGCCAGCGCCTCTCTTGTTGCTGCCTCAGGCTCATCGCCCGGGTAGAGTATCCGAGGCCCAGACCTGGCTCGGCTATTTAAGAGCGCGGCTGAGCAGCGTGTTGCTTCATCCCCATGCCTGAGGCTTACACATCGAGTTCTAGGATGCTCGAGACATGAGCGACTCCCGCTTAGTGGACCGTTGCCTTTATGGCTCTCGAGTGTGATGATGTCACTGGCGATGAGGACGGGGATGGAGATCTGCTGGCGATAAGTTTCCAACAACTCCGATACGACTGCCTCGTCGGTCGTGAGGAGGTCGGCTCAACTTCTGTTGTGTCCTCCCCTAATTCGGGCTTATTAGGTCCCATCGTGTTCGTCCTCAGTGGCATCTATAGGAACAAGACCAGAGACAGGCGTCGGGTTGGATTACAGGCGCATCACCTCGTGTGAGAGCATCTTTCCCCAACGACGAAGCATTACAGATGCTTCACCTTGTATGTACCCGCCGAGGTGCGGGTACCATTTGTTCCTTTATAATAGACCTCCTAGATCGACTCTTTTTTCTCGTTATCCTCATTTCCGAGTTGTTGGAACTCGCCTTTCTAAAGAGGGGAGAAGGGAAGAGAGTTTTGTATAAGTCGGCCTTAAATGGTCTTGTTAATAAGGAATAAAGAATTGTGACCCCGTCGTCGGGTCTCGTTTGGCGATGCTGACCCTCGCGTCCCCACTCGATGCGGAAGTGATGAGGACATCCTCCACTATTACCCGTTGGGGCAGCGATCGTGTGAGCCTCTGAATAATCCCACCTTGCTTAGCTAGGGAGGTGGAAGCCACCTTAAAAGGGAGAGACACCCTTTCCCTATCAGACTAGTCTTTTAGGGATATTGGGTCTTTCCCTAAGTGGGGGCACCGGAGTTGCGGTGCTAAGACTGCGGATTCGAGTCGCGGACCTAGAATTGGATCAGTGTGTCGGGCTTTCGTCAGGAGTTGTGGTGCTAAGATTGCGGGATTCAGGGAATCTGGATCAGTGTGTCAAGTTTTGTTCCACCCCACCTGGGCCAGATGTATCATTTGGTATCAGAGCTGGGCCCTTGTTAAGGAGGGGAGAATGATGAGGACATCCTCCACTATTACCCGCTAGGGCGGCGACCGTGTGAGCCTCTGAATAATCCCATCTTGCTTAGCTTGGGAGGTGGAAGCCACCTGAAAAGGGAGAGCCACCCTTCCCCTATCAGACTAGTCCTTTAGGGAGATTAGGTCTTTCCCTCAGTGGGGGCGCCGGAGTTGCGGTGCTAAGACTGTGGATTAGGATCACGGACCTAGAATCGGATCAGTGTGTCGGACTTTCGGCAGGAGTTGCGGTGCTAAGATTACGGGATTCAGGGAATCCGGATTGGTGTGTCGGGTTTTGTTCCATGCCACCTGGGCCGGATGTATCAGGAAGGATCGGCCAAGAGGTCATTTTGACTTTTTTGTTTTCTCCTTACGCGTCCCATTCATGGGACGGAGGATAGAGCCGGGCCATGTTTTTGCCTCAACAGCTAAAACACAGTTGCTTAGTGAGCTGCTATTGGGTCCATTTGAGTGAGACCTCCAGTTCCCTATTGATAGGGTCCCAGTGAACCAGCTGGTGGTCGGTCTCATAAATCCGTCTTTCTGACTCGACTGGTTGTCGCGACCATTCGATAGGTCGTGATGGCTAGCTGCCTCTCTTTGGGGAGATACCAAAGGACGAGTTAGAACAAGACTCAAATGCTACTCCGCGATGCCCATGACCCTCGGAGGTCAGGGTATTGGCCGCTGGGTGTGCCCACCGCTCGTGCCCCTTGCTCTGTTTGGCGCTCTTTGTAGCCGTCGAACCCCTTCGCAGGGCTAGCCTTAGAACCCTGGCGCCATCGTGCCATTGGGGTAGTTTTCGGCCCCTTATCCTGTCTTACCTGCGTCGGTCATCCCCCGATGGGGTCAAACGACTCGCCTCACGCCTCCGCCTCCTTTGTTGTCGCTTGTCGCGCGTGCTTGACATGATGTGATTTGGTCGGTGGGGTCCATTCCCCTTGCCTGCTCTAGAGTTCAAAGTGCAGCGTAGGGCTTGAACAGGCTCTGCATGGCCTGCCCCACTATCCAGGTAAATAGGAGGGTGTTCAGTGAGAACGATTTACCCACGTCCATGTCATGGTGATCCCAGGCGTGGTGTGTGGCCGCTCCGTCTTTCTTGGCACGACGATCGAGGGGGCGTTTCCTTGTTGTAGTGGAAGTAGTGGTGGGGCCTGGGCTGTGTGGCACCGTTTGTGGAAGGCGAGGAGTTTTTGGAATGGTGGGAGGGGTCGAGTTATGGAGGTGCATGGGACACCGCATCCACGCGCTGTGCGGGAGAAGGAGTTGAGAGGTTTGTTACCTGGTAGGTTGCGGGCGGATTTTCCATGATTGGTTGCGGTTGCGCCCCTGGTTCAGCTCCTTACTTAAGTCCTTTGACGCTGAATCCTCCGTCTTCCTTTCACTCTTCTCGTTTCCACGCATTTGCCTTCTTCTTCCTCTCTGCTCTTTCCTGTCGTCGTCCCATCGCCACCATGTCTGTGTTCAGCCGGTCCACGGTGATGAAGGAGCAGGAGGGGCTCGTCCAGGACGGGCTCCTCGCCCCCCTCACCAGGGCGGTGAAGTGGATAGTGTCGGGAAATGAGATGCAGCCGGAGCCCCTGACGGGCTATGTGGTGTCATTCATCCCTATCCACGAGCGTGGGCTCGAAAGGCCAGTGCATGACTTCCTCAGGGCCCTGCTTCATCCCTACGGGGCGGAGTTGCAACACCTAAACCCTAACATGGTCCAACACATCTCGGCCTTCGTGGCCTTGTGTGAGGGATTCCTTGGGATTATGCCCAACTTTGATTTATGGTGCCACTTCTTCCTCGTTGTCTGCATCAAGCGCAAGGCCAACAGCATAGATTCGCTCCCCTACACCATTGGGTGTGTATGGATATGTCTTTGTAACAAGCGCTCGGGTGGGTACATCCAAATGCCCACTCCGACTACCCACTCGGGGTGGCACAAGAGGTGGTTCTACCTGCTCAATGAGCATTTGCATCCTCTCCTCGAGTACACCGGGCGCGACATCGCTGAGGCCCATGGCTGCTGGAAGTGGGGAAAGGGGAAGAGCGGGAAGAAGTGGATCGAGAGCGCACTCGCTGCCATCACCCACATGAAGAGGTCAGGCCTCGACGGCGTGGGAGTCATCGGGTGGTACTACAAGCAATAGTTTGTGCCGTTGTGCCACCGTCGGCTTATAATGTTCCTTATTGACGGCGACAGCCATGAGGTGTCGGACAATGTGATGGCGGAGGGGCTGTTGCCTGATGCCGAGGTGGCAAAGCGGGTGAACACGGCGCTGGGTCTATCCGCATCGACGTGGCCTATCCCGGACATGCCGCCGATGCGCCCCGACCCACAGGCGGCTGATGTGGTAAGGATCTATGTTCTTTTGTTGACATGCTACCTTTTGTTCTTCCATTTCCATATTCCGATCATGATTTGATTGCAATGTCCTCTTTTCACTTCCTTGCCTTTAGTCCCAATGGGCATGCTTCATCCAGACCCCCTCTCTCTGGTTGCCGGAGGGAAGGGCCGACAGGACCGCCAACCGCTTTAGGGACGTGGAGCGGCGGGACGCCAGGCGGGAGGCGAGGAAGAAGAGGGATGTCGACATCCAAGCCAGGCTCGAGAAGGAGGAAAGGTCACGGCGGCATCAGGCGCTACGAGAGGAGAAGGAGCGGAGGGGTGAGAACCTAAACACCCCGTCGACTGAGTCGACTGAGGAGGAGGAGGGCAAGGACGAGGACGATGGTGGAGATGCTTCTGATGACTCGGAGGGCCTGAGCAGGTTTGAGGACTCCACCGAGGAAGATGACAGCGATGGTGCCGATGATGGTGAGTACGTCGGCAACGACGATGGTGACAACAGTGATGATGACGACGACAATGACGACGACGTCCTTGGCGGTGACGCCGGGTTGGCGGCGGCCTCGGCTACATGACCGACCCTGGGGATGGGATTGTCCCTGATCTCGTCGGCTTCCGCTGGGTCAGGCGCTGCGTTGGTCTGGGTCAGTCGAGAACCTCCGGTCGCCAGCACCGACCGGGAATGTCCCCGTTGTGTCGACCCTGGCGGCTGGCTCTCCCATTGAGGGGGTGGTTGAGTCGGCAAGGTTCGAGATTGTCACACTCGGTGTTAAGGACAAAACCAAGTGCTTATCATATGTGCGCTCAAGAACAAGTTTCACACATATTGACAGTAAAGTGAATAACAGTATAACCAATGTCATTAATAAATCGTACCATTATTACATAAATAATTGTCTTTGAAGACTAAATCAACTCTCTCGACAAATAACAGCGGAAGACACCATAACACCATAGGCAATCAACCGGGGGCATGCTCGCCTAGTAGTAGTCTTCATCAATGTAGTCCATATCTCCATCTTCTGAGCAGCAGTTTATAGTACAACAACAAAGGGAAATAGCAAGGGTGAGCACATGCCGTACTCAGCAAGTGGGGGAAAATATGACATGCAAGCTTAATAGAAGAAAGGCTAACACAATGGTTCATTTGCATAAATGAGCACCTACACCTAGTAGAAAAGCCATCCTATTTACTAGGTGAAAAGTTCCCACCAGTTATCTCATCTGTCCAACACTATAGGTTAAACCACCTATAACCAACCATGGGTTAAACCGCCCATAGAAAACCACACTATAGATTACATCGCCTGTAGCAAACCAAGGGTTACACCGCCCAAACCAAACTTGGCTACCCACCAGGTCCACCCATCATCAACCCACTAATCGTGTGAAAGGTCCATGCCGCTCGTGACAGTGAGCACGGCTGTTATAACAGTTTTACACTCTACAGAGGTTGCACAACTTTACCCATAGGTTGGCGATTCCATCACCCGTCAGTGACTAAAGTCTCCATGTTGCCCAAATCACACTACCGTAGGTGTGAGGCCAAGAGATCACCACAAGGTCTTTCAGAGCGCTTTCCAGCTTGTAAACAATCCACGCTAAGGTTTCACCGCTGCGGAATTAAATCGTTCCTACAAAAGCCCCCTCTGGTGTCGTGGCTAGGAGTAAACCGTCCATCGCCTGAGTCCGAGAGTAAACCCTCCCGTCCTCCTTCCTTGACTGCTCATAGAACTGGGAAGACATCTCGATACTAAACCAAGCCTACCCATATTAGCCCTGTGCTTTGTGCGGTTTTCATGGTTACACATTCCACGAACCTACCCCTGTGATCCCAAGCAGGTACCACCATAAACCCACAATACTGTACCGAGTACACGTGCATACCCGCACCATCATCATCATCCTCCTGCTTGGATCACCCTAGGTTCCATGTTGCTAAAAAGGATCACCCATCCCTCATGATTATGTTAAAGTGAAACATTAATGAAGATTAACATTAGACACTTCCATTCCCGACAAAGCAAACTAAGCATGACGTACCCATACCAATATACTACACCATGACCTAGGCGACAAGGAATAATATGGAACAGGATATGCCACGTTGGATTCAATATTAACAAGCATGCATAGAGATAGAGAGAATATAAAACATAGGTTCAAAATGCATCAAGGACACTTGCCTGGTTCGCTTTGCTGCTGCTGCTCAAAGTCTTCTGGCTGGAGGTCCTGAAAGTTCTCCAACTGCTGGTCGTCTACTAACGTCACATTGGAAAGACAAGCATACAAACATACTAAGAAACAACACACTACACAATAACAAACTACAATGAAAGCTATACTACGAAAAAGTACGTGTTGCTACAATCGTGTGAGCGTAAGAATCGCCTCAATCCGAGTTACGAGTAAAAAGTTATGCCTATTTGAAGTTTTAGGGGTTAAAATATAAAAACAGACAAGGTAAAGGGCCTAAAAGTAAATTTAGATAGCTATAAGGGCTAAACTGCAAAATGTACAAATAAAATATAATTTATGAAAGTTTTAGGGACCAAAATTTAATTTATAAAAATTTTAGGGACTAAATTGTAAAAAGTTAGGACTAAAACATAATTATTAATAAGTCCAAGGGTATTTTTTTTTGTAAAATTACACAATTAAAATAATTAATTAATAACTCAGGGATCTATATATAAAATTTACAGAATGAAAATCTAATTAATTTAAAATACAGGGGCCTAATCAAAATTAAACTTAAACTAAGGGAAAGAGACCGGGCTCCTGTGGACTAGGTCCACAGAACTCGTGCACCGGCGGGGGGTTGACCTGAGTCCACGGTCCATGGTGGACCAGGCTTGTACCCCTTCAGCCTGATCTAATGTGGATCGCCCAGATTAGATCCTACGGCTGGGGTGATCCGGTGGGGTATGCGGCGGCGGACGACGGGAAGGGTGGCGACGCCATGGCCGGGAGGTGGCGGCGCATGCGATCTTGGCCATCAGTGGCCCATCCTCGACGGTGGGAGCGGAAATCGGGAGAGGAGCTCGAGGGGAACCTCACCTCAGGCTTGCGCGCGGCAGAGGAAGGCGGCGGAGGCCGGGCGACGGCATGCTCGTGGCGGCGGACGTCGGCGGCGGCGCGGCGCGTCGGTGAGACGGGGCGAGGCGGCAGGGTGGGAAAAAAGGCGGTGCGGGGCACGGGGGCTCGCTATTTATAGGGGCGCGACCCCCGGGGTGTCCTTGGGGCGCACACCAAGGATCGGCGGCGGCGACGCTAGGGTTACGGTGGGGCGGGCCCGGGGCTGCGCACGCGTGGGTGGGCCGGGGAGTGGGCCAGGCGCAGGAGCGGGCCGGGGCACGCGCTGGGCCACGGCACTGTGCGTGGGTAGGCCGAAAGGGGAGAGGGAGCCAGCTGGGCCGCGGGAGCTTGGCCCAGGCGGGGGAAGAGGGAGAAGGGGGGAGCTGGGACGCGGGGAGGCGTTCGGCCCAGGCCAGAAGAGAGAGAGGGGACAAAAGGGAGTGGGCCAAAGGGAGAAGGAATGGGCCCAGGTGCCAGGGGGGTTTCTAATTTCCCTTTTCTTTACTCTAAATTCCCAAAATTAAACCAAATTGCTTACTATTCGAATTTTCAAATATATTTGTCAAGCAATAAAATACTAATGCAACTACCAGCACGAATGCAACTTTCCAAAATTCTAAAATAACACAAATTTGATTATTTTATTTAGAAAATAATTCTTTTTCATAATGGCATACAACAACTTAATTTTCATTCTAGGAAAATTTTAAAATTCTCAAAAATTGAAAAATCAGGGTGTTACAGTGATGCCAACCGCGGCTGGCACAGCTAAGATTGCTTCCCCTGCCGTGGTTGCGGAGTAGCATCCGCAGGAGGAGGTGGAGGCTGGCAACACGCCTGTCGAGGAGCGTTGATCGTTGGGTCGAGACCCTCATCACTCGAAGCTGTCGATCATGAAGCAGCTCAAGGTAGGCGCTGCGGGGGAGGCGCGTGAAGCGGTGGCTTCCGCTGTTGAGGAGGCGCGAGCGTGTGACACGGTGGCTGCCGCCGCGGAGGAGGCACGGGCACGTGACGTCGTGGCGGCCTCCATGGAGAAGGAGCGAGCGCGTGACGTCACGGCTATTGCTGTGACTGGAACGGGCTCCCGGGCGGTCTCGCCCTTGGCGGCGATCGAGGTCGTCGGAGGCGGTGTTCTAGTAAGCATCGGGGCATCAGGCACCACGTCGGGCGGAGGCGATGAGACTGCCGCTTCGTCGCGCACCAAAACAAGGGACTTCACCGTGATCAGAGCGGGAATTGTTGCGGACGCTCTCGGACACAGAGCCCCACCTCTGTCAATGGAGGAGCGCGTGCTGCTGGAGGGCGAGCTCCGGTCAATGGAAGACTTGTGCAGCCCCACTGAGCTTCGTGTCCTTGCCGCCTACCGGGCATTGAGACTCAAGTGCGAGGCTTCGGCTGCGGCGTCCCTTCAGGCCCTGGCTGGTGCCCGTCGAGAGGTGGAGGAGGCGCGTCATCTTGAGGAAGACCTCGACACATGGCTCACGAAGACGGAGGCTTTGCTAGAGCAGACCGAGCATGCACTCGGCAGGATGGAGCATGACCCCGCCCTTGCTCGAGCGGAGCGGGACGGGGCCGTGGCGTAGGCTACGTCTAGCGCCGCAGAGGTCGGCAGTCTGGAGCTTGCGCTGTAGCGGGAGAAGCAGCGCCACGAAGAGGCAGACAAGGCAGCTCAGGACTCCACCGCGGTCGAGGCCAGCTATCTATTGCAGCAAAAGGTCGTCCGCAAGAGGGAGGAGGGTAAGTTCCTTTGTGCTTCTTTTCCTTATGTGCCGGCTTCTTCTAATCTGCTGACTTTGCTGGGTGTTGTGCAGATCTTGGGTCAAGGCTGGCGGTGGCTGAGGGTTCGCTCCACCAAGAGGTCGAGGAGGGGAACGTGCTCCACACACTTATGGATCGAGCGGCTCAGGAGCTTCAGGTAGACCTTCCTCTTGACGCCGCGCCCATTGAGCGGATCGCGGGGCTGATGGAAGCGGGTTGTGATTGGTTCGATGGGACGTGCGTTTCGGTGTGCGCCTCATGTGACATCCCATGTCACAAAATAGAACTTAACTAAACCCAATGTTAATTAAGGGATAATTAAAAATATAAATAATTCAAGGTGCCAAAGAATAAAGAAAGAAAATTAAGTAATTAAATCCAGAATATCCAAATAAGGGCTCTTCTTAAACATCACAAAATCCCATAGAAAATCCCCAATGTTTTTGCATATTCTGAATGGCCATATTAAAAGATAATTTTGATAATTGTTCCAGAATTTTTGGTAACCATTTAATACCCTTAAAATTTCCCTAAAGCCAGAAAAGAGTGTTTCTGTTCTGGAATTTTCAAAATTAATCTAAGCCAATTCAGCTGATGTGCCCAAAAGAAAAGTTGGAGCACATGTTTCGCTGGACGTGCACAAAAATATGTGTCAAATTTGGAGCAAGGGAACCTGGTGAATTTCGACCAAACCCGAGTGAAGGTCCAAGTCAAGCTGGGTCAACCCCTTCCCTCTCCTCTGGCCAATCCCAACCCGACACGGGTTGTACCCGGTGCACTGTGGCCACCGTCGTTCACCTGCCGCTCCCCATGCTGGCCACTGCTCCGCCACCTTCTCCCCTGTGCCACCGGCCCAATTGAAGAGCCCCCGCCAAGGAACCAATCCCTGGCCGACAGCGCGCCAACCCCCCCCCCCCCCCCCCTCTCCCTCTGCTCTCGCCGCTCTCTTACTCCGACCGGATTAAAGGGGAGGATTGCACAGTGTGCCTCTGCCGGCTCTCTCTCTTGGCTCACACTCCTCGCACAACGTCCAGGAACCCTCTTCGTCGCACCAAGAGCCTCTGCACTCTTCCCTCCTCTCTCTCTCCGGCGAAACCCGAGCAAGCTTTGTTTTCCCCCGCCATGGCCACCGCCGTGTCCAGCTCCGACTAGGTGGCTTCTCCCTCCCTCCTTCTTTCGCAAATCGATGCGCAACATCACCACCTCACTCTCCTCTGACCCTCTCCCTCCCTCATGCAGTGTGCTCGCTAGATTTCGTGAAGTCCGAGCCGCCGCCGCCGGGATCCTTCCCCGAGCTGCAGCAAAGCTCGTCGACCGAACCCCAGCCTGCCTCTCCCTCAGCACCGTCACGTGGACCTCGCCAGAGCCGCCCCTGCCGCCGCACGTCATCGTTGGCGCTTTTCGGTGAGACCCTCTCCCCTCCGACCCCCTCCTCGAGATCCCTGCGGCATGGAGGCCATTCGAGTAGCATGCGAGCCCCGGCCGTGCCGCCGATCGGTTGCTGGGCAGAGCTCGCCGTCGCCGGCCGCCGCGAGGGCGTGCGCGCGCGCCTGGGTGAATTTAAACTTGATGGCAATTCTATAAATAAGAGTGAACTTTGAATTAAACTTTAAAATTCAATAACTCAAGAAATAAAAGTCCACAAATGATGAAACCAATTTTTTTCAACTCCTAAAATCCTCCTCTACCAGAAAAACAAGTTGAGGTCTAAAGTTACTTAGTAAATTAATTTATTTAATTCTCTAAAGTTACAACCCTTAATTTCTTAATAAATTCATAAGTAAATAAATATAAATGGTAAATTCATGAAACTTGCTCAGTGGTCATTTCATGGCATCCTTAAACTTTCTGCAAAAGCACATTTTCATGTTTAGGCATATTTTTAGCATTATTGCATAAATCTTCATTTTCAGTAATTGAATTTATATAAATTATTGGATAGGAATTTAATTATGAAATTTGGTATTCCTGTCCCTTATGCAATTGTACGCTCATGTAAAATTACATGAAAAATTTGAAGCAACTTAAGTATGCTTTTGCTATCGAAATTAATCAATTGTTAGTTAAAGTAAGAATTTTCCATATAAATCTTGTTTTTTTGTGTGCATTTAATAAAAGTAGGCATAAATTCACTTCTGGAGTATTTATGAAGAATAATTACATTAACTTTACAGTAGAAATCCTTACCTCCATTTATATACTCTTGGTTCCTAATTAACTATATGAACCTAGAACTAGTTATGCAATTAAATTGCCATAGTATGTATAGTGTTAGTTTTGCATATGGCCACTTTCCTAATTAGCTAAGTTGCTCAAAATGAACTTAAGGTGTCAGATATCATCATCAGCATGTGATGTCAGATAATCATCACCTAGGCCATGCTCATGTTAAAGTAGACATACCCTAAGTTGTGATAATTAAAAGTTACATTCTTGTAATTAGAAGTTTGTCCCCTTCAAATTCAGTGGCTACCATGTCATACTTAAGGTGTGCACACATTCATGAATAAAGGATTAGTTCATTAATTTTATTTGCTGAGGAAGTGCCATGAATTATCATGCCCTCTATGTCATCTTTAGTTAAGAAACTCCATGAAACCTTGTGTATTCCTTCGCATTGATGCATGTCCATTCCATATAGGGATCAAGACCATGGAGATCACACTGGATCAGCAAGGATCTGAAGTGAACTTGGGTGAAGACACTAACTACGACCACTCCCAAGGCAAGCCCCGGTGCATAACCCATTAAATTTTTGAGTCCTTTTTCTTTATCACAAGTTAGGACTATTGTATTGTGCATTAAGTGTAGGACTTGGATGAAACACACTTGCATACTCCAGCAATGACCTATGATTAGTATGTTAGTAAGCTTTTCCATTGGCAATGCTATGATTAAACTAGTGGAGTCAATGGTAGGTTCTAGATTCAACCATGGTTTACTTGGTTAATGAACTTGATAAAATGTAGCACCTATCGTTGCAACTCCGCGGACAAGTATTAAACAGTACTAAGTACATACCTTTAATATGGGGATTGGTAAACCTAGTAACTTGGGCGTCGTATTGTTGGACGGCCATACTCATCGAGGTGATGTGAGCAGCACGGTGGTTGCACAGGTTTGAGGACCGCTGGAGAGTGCATGGGTTAAGCCTCGGATATGAAGTACTGTATCGCGGGGAGGATGTGTACTCGGGATTGATGGCCCTGGATTGACTTTATAGCAATCTTGTGAACGGTGGCCATACATGTTCTTAAGTGATGCGTATATCATGTATTTGGGTTTTCCCTGCAGGATGTAAATCAATTCGAATTGCCGTCCCTCACGGTTATGAGTACCTCTTGTTCGAGCAGCGGTAATGATATGTTGAGTAGTAAAGTTGTGGTTATGTTTCTGAAATTTACTTATGCTATGGACACACATTGCTATGATGTATTGCTCTTTATTTCTACTCGTGTCCTAGCAGCTAGCTAGATTCACCGTAGTGGTTATTCTGAAATCAGCAAAGTAAAATCTTGATTAAGGAATTATAAATGCAGCACAGAACTATTAGGAGCTTCTTATGCAATTATCAAATAAACCCGGTCAGCCCCCTGCATACTAGGAGTCGGTTTTAGTAAACCTTTTGACGGGTAAGTCTTGCGGAGTATGTTAGATACTCAGGCTTTGTGATTATGTTGTTTTCCAGGTTTTCCTCTAGCTACCTACTGTGATTGTTGTAACAAGGTCGTGTGGGAAGGTGAGGAGCCTCAGAATTGGACCATTGAATGGGTCCCTAGCTCCCCTAACCGTGATGAGTGAGCCATTTCCATAGGGCTGGCATGGTTCACGTAGGACTCGACGTTGTGTTTTGTCGTTGTATCGCTTCCGCTCAGTTATGTAAAATATACTAAGGACATATGTGTTGTAATGAATCTGAACTTATTGTATTCTACCTCTGAACTTGTAATATTATGCATCTAAGTGATGTAACTTTGTAAATGATGAATGTTCATGTGTGAATGTTGTGTATGGTTACTTCGTTAACCATCTCCCGAGGCGATCCTATACGACATACTCTACTTTTCGGAGTAGGGTTGTCACACCTTGCCTTCAGCGTGTTTGCCACTCCCTTTGACTTGGTCAAAGTCGAGTTCGAGGCCCTGAGCACTGGAGACGTTGAAGGGCACACTCTCGTGCAGATTTAAGCGATCCACGTGTGCACCGCCCCCACACCGACGCCCTGGCCCGCACTCACGAGGAGGAGGCGCTCCCCAAAGCTGAAGAAGACAAGTAGTCAGTGTCTGTTTTTTAAGTTGTTTTAGTTGCTTCGGTGGGTCATCATGCCCATGTAATGGTTAAAATTTTAACTGGTGTTTGCTTAGTTTTGTCGGCCCATGGTGGCCCTAAATAGTTTTAGTTCGTATTTAATTTGATTGAGATGTTGGGCCTTCGCCTCTCCTTTTTTGATTTGCGAAGTTTGAGCCCCGAGCCCTTCGAGGTTTGGCCTCATCGGTGATAGCCGTTGTCGTGGCCGCTAGGGCTAGCATGACATAGCGCCGTCCGACCGACTCGACCATGAACCTGCATCACCCACGGCTTACTTTGCTTATCGCCATAGTGAGTTTCAAGGTTCAACGCAACTATGACTTTTACTGGAAAAAAGAAGAAAAAAGTGTAGTGTCATGCGCCTTGTAGCCCCCGAGTGACGCCCGGCCCCTTTGGGAGGGGTCGGGTGTCACTTAAGAGTGAGCGAGGCGTGTGAGAGGTGCATATAGTGGGAAGCTAGGGATAGAATTTACGTAGTTGTGAGATATTCCATGCGTTCTTGAGCTTGCCGCCATTCATGGTCTTCAACTTGTAGGTACCGGGACGAATAACCCTGGAGACAACATACGGCCCTTCCCGAGGTGGCAAGAGTTTGTGTCGACCCCTGTTGTCTTGAACCCTGCACAGAACGAGGTCGTCTATGAGTAGGCCTCTGCCTCTTCTATTTCGGTCATGGTAACGCCAAAGTGCCTATTGGTATTTCACCGAGAGGAGGAGGGCGACATCTCTTGCTTCGTCCATTTAGTCCAGCGCATCTTGGAGCACTACCTCGTTGTCCTGCTCATTGTACGTGCGCACATGTGGCGCCCCGTAGTGTAAATCGGTAGGCAGGATTGCCTCGGACCCGTAGACCATGAAGAAGGGCGTGAAGCCCGTTGTGCGACTCTGGGTCGTGCGCAGGCTCCAGAGCACGGCGTGTAGCTCGGCTGCCTGCCGGCTGCTGAACTACTTCAGGCGGTTGAAGACGACGGTCGTGTTGAAGATTCGCGGCTTCAACCTTTGGAGTATCATGTCGTTCGCTCACTCGACCTGATCGTTCGTCTCGGGGTGAGCGACCGCGGTCCAGTCGATGTGAATGTGGTAGTCATCGCAAAACTTTAGGAATTTCTTTCGCGTGAATTGTGTTCCGTTGTAGGTTATTATGGAGTTCGGGACCTCAAACCGGTAGATGATGTCAAGATAGAACTCGACCGCTTTGTCAGACCGGATTTTTACTAACGGGCGCGCTTCGATCCACTTGATGAACTTGTCAACTGCGACAAGCAAATGGGTGTATCCCCCGGGCGCTTTTTGAGCGGGCTGACTAGATCCAATCCCAGACCACGAAAGGCCATATGAGGGTGATCGTCTGTTGGGCCTGAGCTGGCAGGTGCGTCTGTTGAGCGTAATAGTGGCAACCTTTGCAGGTCTTGACTATGCGAGTGACATCACTCACAGCAGTCGGCAGTAGAAGCCTTGACGTAAGTGTGACACCCTGGATGTCAAGAAAACTATCATAGCCATCATATTTGTGACAAGTAACCATAATTGAGCCCACCCAAAAATTTTGAAATCATTTAAATGTGATTTGCATAAAATTTGAACAATGTTAAATGTACAAGTCAAATATTTCTAACACAACCTAGTGCCACCAAAAATATATGTTGTAGAAAATAATGAAATAGAATTTTTAGTATTATCTCAGATTTTTATTCTAAGTTTAAGTGCCCCAAATAATTGCCCAAAATATCAAAAACAGTCACATTTGAAAAATATCCTATTTAAATTCTAATGATAACTTTTGAACATTAGAATTTTTTGAAATATAAAACTCTAGAAATAAAGATATGAAATTAACAAGAAACCACAGTTCAAAACCAGTAGGGCCCACTCGTCATCCTCCCCACCCGTCTTCTCCCTCCACGGATTGGGCGCCTAGGGCAGCCGCCGTTGGCCCTGGCTAATCTAGCGCTGCACTCAGCCGCCTGGTCGGCATTTGGGTGTCGAAAACCAGAAATCAGCCCCCGTTTTTTACCCCTCCCGATTTTACCCATTCGGCCATCGCCTCCCTGCCCACTCTCCCTTTCCCCACCTCATTTTCTTCCTCCTGCCCGAGCTCAAGCTCACCATTGCCGCCGCCATTTCCTCCACATCGCCTGGCCAGCTCGCTACTTCCCGGAACAAATCCCGCCACCAAAACGTGCGTGTGGGGATCGTCTCGCTGCTGGTGTTAACCGTTTCCCAAATGAGCGTGTGAGCTGATAGTATTTTGAGGATTCCTCCGATGACCCGTGTTGGCCACCATTGTTGGCAGCTTCAAAAATTCTCTGCACACGGTGAGATTTGTCTCGACTCATCTCGCCATAGGCCCCTTATCCATGTCACACAACCTTTTAATCCTTGTCGGCTCCATGACTCTACAGCTCCTCGCCGGAACGCAACCATCACCGTTGTCGACTGCCGCGAGCTTCCGCCTCGTGTTGCTGCATCCCCATTGGTGAGCCCCCCCCCCCCCCTACTTTCCTCCGTGTGCCGCTCGACCGACCCGGTCCCCTGGTGCCTGCGCCTAGCAGCGGGAGCCCGCCAGTGCTCTCTCGGCTTGCCACGGCCGGAACACCGCCGGGCGCCGGCTCACGCCGCACCATGGCTCAGGCTGGCGTGGTCTGAAGCCAGCTGGGCCAAGCGGAATCGGGCCCCAACCCCGCTTGGGCTAGATCCGGCCCTGGAAGCCTCCCCGCACACGCTTCGGTCTGCTGGGCTGAGGAAATTGCCAGCCCAAGTCCATTTTTCGCTTTTCTCTATTAGTTTTCCTTCAAGAAATTACCAGAGACTCTAGGAAAAATAATGGCTACGAGTTTTGAAGAGAAATAAATTTTGGTGGACTCTTCTGTCTGTGTTATATTTATCAAAAATACTAATGCCATGGAACCTATCTTTACCAAAGACAAATTTAATATATAAACCACTAAATAATTCATAAGTAATTTAGGTAATTGATAAATTCATGACACTTGGTGGGCAAACATGTTTTGGCATGCTTCACCCCGCTGCAAGGTCACACATTTGAATTCTTGATATATTAGTCATAATTAATTATTTAGTCTTTGCCTTGTTTTAATTATTTAAAAATAAATGTCTCCATGCATGTCGATAGAATTTGGTCCACAAATCACCCCTTATATGTTCTACCCATAATAAATTGTCCACCAGCATAGGTCTCTCATAAACCATATGAGTATAATTATTTTGTCTTATCCTTATTACACTTAACCATATACTTGTATGACATAGCTTTCTATCACATGCAAACATCTAATGACCAACCACCTCCCCTGCTCATTGATATAAGTACTTAGTTACTTATCAGCTGGTCAAGTTTTATGTGCACTTACCTTTATTCAATCTGCACACCCATATATTTTCAATAGGCTTGCAGTTCGTAACAAAAGAGAATTAATGAAGAAAATATGTAAAACAAACTACACTTGTCACTAACCAGCAAAATTTTCACATATTTTATATGTCATTCTAATCATAGTGAACTATTGGTTTAGAAGGTTCCATGAATCTTCTTACACTAGAATAATTATTTAAATAATTGGCCATCAGCATGTAAATGAAACTTGGCACACAAATCACTCATAGTATAGTCTATTTGGTTTAAATTGCTTATAGACTTATGACTTCTAAAACCATGCAAAATTATTTATCTGTCTTATAGGTTTAATATTTCCTATTTATGCTATGGCCATATCCTTAGCCCTATATCTTATGCACCTAATTCTAGCTTAACCACATCACCTTCACGTTGAGAACAACTAATTTGATTAGTACCATTATCCATATCCGTTATGCTGGTCGTGATCGACAGACACACACTCTGTACTTTTAATACAAAGTTATTGCATTAATGTACTAGAGTCCATAAAAGAAATTCATTGATATATCAACCCTATGTCATTAAATCGTCTCCTAATATATTAACCTCCTGTTATCTTATAACATAAATCACTTCTAATTGACTATCATGAATCATCTCTCATACACAACATCATTCGCATCATGTAGATCACGAGACGAATCATGTGAAGGCCGATGTCGCGCAGGAGCTAGAAGGAAGGGTTGATCCCGCTAACCAAGAACAGGCTCAAGGCAAGCCCCGGTGCATCCCACCAATTTTACTATTTCTATTTTATCACTAGATAGTATGTGTAGGCTTGTCTGTGCATTAAGTTTATAGGAGTTGTTTGAAAATCCAGAATTATAGTAGGTTCCCTTTACCTGATAATAGCCTCAAGACGGTAGTTGCTCTACTTAATTTAGGACGACTATTCGTCAAGTGGTATGGAGACCACTCATAGACCAGGAAATATTATCACTGGGGAATCATGTCGGCTAAAGGAAAGTTTGGATAGGATAACAATGAAGACCGGACGGGCAACTAGGTAGAAAGGAAAGGACAATTTGTCTTCAAGGAGGTAGCCCCATCCGAGTCACCTAAGGCTATGCCTCATGTCCGGTCGTATGAGGTCAAGTTTGAATGTACTGTTTGCATACTGGAGTTATGGGTCCAGTAAACTAACGTAGCTATGACTATTGCTTGGTTAGAAGGTACCCTGATCTCTAAGGTGGAACTGGGGCTGAGAGGAGGGAGCAATCCACCCACGGATGGCGGCATGGGGCACATCGCGTTGGGGGACCCTTCTCGGGGGAGCCAGGCGCGGAATACCTTGTAGTATCGTAAGCGAAAAGTTGCTCCATGCGGCTTTCATGAAGCGCGTATTAATCGTGCAAGCAGGTTTCTCCTACAAGATGTAAATCGATTCGAGTCGCTACCCCTCACAGCAACGAGTACCACTTGATCGCTGCTCTAGAACAGTGTTGGAAGCCATTAATTTGTTGAAATGGTTTAATCTTGTTGTTTGGAAATTCTTATTAATTGCATTGCAACCATGATTGTGGTAGTTTAGCGCAAACTAAATTTATCAGTTCCCATGATAACTTAACTTGATGCTAAAACTTGAAAAGTAAGGATCCACTCTTAGGCTGGCTTTTTGGTAACATAAACCCCGCCCATAGCCTGTGCATGTCTAGGAGTCAGATGTAGTTGGCCACTTTGATGGGTCAGTCTTGCTGAGTAAATTAGTTACTCAGGGCAACGTAATATGTGGTTTTTAGATGACCAGGGTGGAGGCTACCACTGCGGTGGGAGGTTCCACTGGGAAGGCCAGCGTCCTGACTGCTGGAACATCGAGTGGGAACGATGCACCGACGATGAGGAGGAGTAGACCATTGATTGCTAGTACGGTGTTTGGGCAAACACCTACAAGGCCGGATGTTCTATGTGAATCGCCGTGAGAGGGCGCCTGTATCTTACTTATTTTGTTGGACCATTTTATTCCTGTTGATCTATTCGCTTCCGCACTTTTAAAAACTCTGGTTTGTAATTTAAATTTGAATTTATGTAAAACTCTGTACTCTACCTATGATCTTGTTGCAACTATATTCTTTTGTCATGTGTTGTACTATTGGGTCTCATAGCATGTGACGCCACCCGAGAAGATCCTGGAATGGAGCTATCTCCGTGGTAAGGCGGTTCTATTATAGCGTGGTACCAGAGCTATCTCGGTAATAGTGCAACATTTAAAGACATATTTTCAAAAATCTCATTACGAACGTGTGAGGACGTGCCTATAGGAAATATTATTAGTTATGATTCAGGTAGAAAAACTAACTGTAGGAGGTTGTTTGTTTATATACTTGCATCTACGACATCGTCAACGAAGGTATGTTTCCCGCCCAGTGGACAGTAACAGGAGAAGCTAGCACAATGGTGTGAACGTGGGTTGATTGCAGAAAACATCAGTGTCCTGCCCTAGGAAAATAATAAGGAATTATTTTTGGCTCGTTTCTTTTTGATGTACTATTTCTGGAATGAATCTTTTGTAGGTACGCTAACCGCAATTCTCGTAAGAAATGATTAGTATACGACTGACTTGAGAGATCGGTTGCCACCGACTATACGTATGGTCCTATTCGTGACCAAATTTTATTTTGTGTGGACGTGTAGGATGAAAGCATATGTATTCATGAAAAACGTTAAAGCATCAAGTCATTAAGAAGAAACTTAAATTTTCAGTAAACATGTTACCACATAAAAATTGATATCTTCTCACTCGAGAATCAAAAGCATGCAAATAAATACTAGTTAAAATCATGAACAAACTCTCTGTATATCCAGCAGGAAATTTTTTATTACCGAACAATACCGTTATGGTTCGTTCGAGTCGGCACAACAGTTTGGGATCAATCTGAAATTCAGATTTGTCACCTATCTTGTAAAATTCGTAACTTTTTGCTCAAACCACCTCTAAGGTTGTATGAGCACTCCCTGAAAAGTTTAGGAATTACTCTACAACTTTGGTAGTTTAAGTTTTCGGTTTTGGGACATGGAAGGGAGAGTTATGAGCAAATTTTCGGAGACACCCAGTTCTGTCCAGAAAAGTTGGTTCAGAAAAATTTACCGGTAGTGTAAATTGCGTAACTCAACTTCTAAGAATTATTTGGAGACATGCAAGTATGCGTTAGAAAGGTGCTGAAATTCTCCAGAAGTCTGATTATTTGCTTCTATGTTAAATGAACAGAAACCTAGATTTTAGACCTTTCTCAGATCGAACATAGCGCTGCCATGTCGGATTTTCAGATTCTGATCTGTAACTTAGAAAATTCGTAGCTCCTAAATCGTTTATTCGATGAGAGTGTATAAGGATGTGTTGGAAAGGTGTTGAAATACTCTACAACTTTGGTATGAACTCGAACGACTAGTTTTGCACTTATAAGGAGCAGTTTAATTTTTTGTGAACCTAATTCTGCTGGAAGCAAAATTTCAGAAACTAACAGTCAACTTCAAAAATTCATATCTCTTGAACCTTTTATTCTATGAGGGTCTATAAATATTCGTTGAAAAGATATTAAACTTGTTTGCAAGCTTGGTACTCATTGATTCCACTGATTCTGCACTTTAGTTATCCATTTTTGGATTTTAATAGCTGCTGTGTAATAGGACAGATTTCCCCAATATCAAAACCTGGTTGTTTCATGGTCGTTAAGTTGTTTCTATTCCTTTTGGTCTATGTTACCGTAGCCACACCTGCGCATGTGACCCTATAAGCCCTTAAAGTTGACTTAGAGACTACCAAATTCTGTATGTTCGTAAAGCTCACCGATGCTAATTATGGAACTCGAAGTCTACTTTTGAGAACTTAGCCATTCTCTACAATTAGACAACCACGTGAGTGAAGCCCAGTCACAATTGATTCCATTTAGTTAGCGTGTTTCAAATTACACTTTTGTCTTTGAAGTGTGCCAGTTCGTCTGAGCGCTTCTCAAAGCCAAGAGCTGCGGTATGGAAATGCACCTCCCCACTAGAATTGGTCTGGGAATCCAAATATAACACTCCTCTGAATGGATGGATTATTACACAGGTACACAACCAAAAAGGAAACATATTACGCTCAGAGTCTCGTCGGTACCCCTAACCACATCCTTGTTTCATGCCTACGACTCCTACAAGAATAATTCCACATTATCTTTGCCATGCTTATTGAATATCCGCGTTGCCTAAACTGTGAACAACCTTGCACGTCCTTGCGAATTGTGCAACAATACATCAATCTCTGACGACCTGTTCTTGTTTCACTCCCCGAAGACCCATCCCCTTGAGTCAGTATTCCAATGATGTTTTTCTTTGTGTTGCCCTATTCTTGCTCAAGCAAATAAAATTTAGAATGCATGACCTATGTGCATAGTGAATATGCATCACAAGCATATTAAAATTTGTGTGCATTACAACATCCCGTATTTGCATTGCACCATCCATCATGAGCATCCATGAAACATCATTGCACCATATTGCAATCATTCACGTGTGCACCATGTAATCATATGCACCATGACATGAACAATCATCTACACCATAAACAACTCATCATGTTATATGCACCATGACATATGTACCATTTCATATGCATGTACCGGTACATCATATGACATATGCACCATCGAGCATCATCCATATGCAACATGTCATTATGCAATTGCACCATTGCATATGCACTACCATCCATGTGCATTGCATCACACAAGCATGCCATGAACATAAAGTGCACTATGACATTCGGGTAGTCACTGAGGTGCATTCAGGTATTCATTAGAAGATAAAATGCATGAATAACTAATAATGTTGAGCAAGATATGATGTTCAATTAACCTTATGCCAATAAAAAAACAAATTGGCTGCTCCACAGCCACCGTTGTAATTGAGGAGCAACCAAGTGACCCAATACCTTGATGCCATATTTTATTTGAGTGCCCATTTGATTTAAACCTTGTAGAGCACCAAGTTGTGATTCTCTTCGAATAACTTATTGGCCTCAAGCAATTTTCAAAATCCTTTTCCACCTCTATCTTTGTTGCCTTAAGTCATCGATTTGTTGTTATCCAGATTGTGGCCCTTCATCACTAGGTTTGATTACGGTCCAAGTTTCTAATCGTTTTATCTGTTGCTATGTTAAACTTTTCTACCATGTAAAAATCCATTTTTCCCCACTACCTTCTAAACTTTACGACATTCCGGGCAACAAAGTTGAGATGAAAGAGTTACGGGAACAAAAGACAACGTCCATGCGAGGTTATGGTCGGCAGTCTCGTATACCTTCATGTCACCCACCAAAGGGATACAACAAATTAGGGCTAGAAGAGAGCTAGCACCCTACTACACTTGTCCATGGCCGATCACTGCCATATGTGGACTCGTAGCCGATAAGCTCTAACTGCCAGTTGAATCAGCTAGTGCACATAACACATTTCATGTGTCCCAACTCAAGAAATGACTAAAGCCACTCATGGGCATCTCCTTGGAGGATACGTAACAACTGCAACCTGACCTAACCTATGTCAAACACCTGATAAAGTGACTCAATAAAAAGGAACGGGTCACTTAGTAGAAGACACTCAAATTTTACAAGGTTCAAGAGAGATTGCATCGTTTACAACTCTATATGGTCATCATTGTCGCACACTCTTGAGCTGGTCAGAGTTAGGAAAGAGAGAGAGAGAGAGAGAGAGTAGTGTTTTGACCAGAATTGGTGCAACAAGAGAAGAGAAAGTGTTAGAAAAATTCAATCCAATCGACGAGCAACAAAGTCCAAAAAAAAAGCTATGTAGATAAGAGACGCCGCCCACTTGAATTCAGAACTGATGATCTGGTCTATCTTCGAGTGTCACCAACCAAAGGTGTACAACCGTTTGGGATTCGTGGAAATCTAGCACCCTGTTACATTGGGCCATGTCCGATCATTGCGAGATGCAGACTCGTGCCCCACAAGCTCCATCTACCTGTGGAACTTGTTGGAGTGCATGACACATTTCACGTGTCCCAACTTAAGAAATGTATCAAGACACCAGTGGATGTTATCTTGGGAATTACTGAACAACTACAACTCGATTTGATGTACTCAGAGAGCCTGGTGAAAGTACTAGATAAGAAGGAACGAGTTACTCGCAAGAAAACGCTTAAATTCTACAAAGTTCAGTGGAGCAACCATAGTGAGAAAGAGTCTACATGGGGAAAAAATCCTACAAAGCCACTACCCAGAGTTCCTATACCAACACCTAGATAAACCATCAGAACTTTATTAATCTTGGGACGAGATTTCTTTAAGGGGGGAGGGCTGTGACACCCAGGATGTCAAGAAAACTATCATAGCCATCCTATATGTGACAAGTAACCATAATTGAGCCCACCCAAAAATTTTGAAATCATTTAAATGTGATTTGCATGAAATTTGATCGAATTTGAACAATGTTAAATGTACAAGTCAAATATTTCCAACACAACCTAGTGCCACCAAAAATATATGTGTAGATAATGATGAAATAGAATTTTTAGTATTATCTCATATTTTTATTCCAAGTTTAAGTGCCCCAAATAATTGCAAAAAATATCAAAAATAGTCACATTTGAAAAATATCCTCGAGGTGATGTGAGCAGCACGGTGGTTGCACAGGTTTGAGGACCGCTGGAGAGTGCATGGGTTAAGCCTCGGATATGAAGTACTGTATCGCGGGGAGGATGTGTACTCGGGATTGATGGCCCTGGATCGACTTTATAGCAATCTTGTGAACGGTGGCCATACATGTTCTTAAGTGATGCGTATATCATGTATTTGGGTTTTCCCTGCAGGATGTAAATCAATTCGAATTGCCGTCCCTCACGGTTATGAGTACCTCTTGTTCGAGCAGCGGTAATGATATGTTGAGTAGTAAAGTTGTGGTTATGTTTCTGAAATTTACTTATGCTATGGACACACATTGCTATGATGTATTGCTCTTTATTTCTACTCGTGTCCTAGCAGCTAGCTAGATTCACCGTAGTGGTTATTCTGAAATCAGCAAAGTAAAATCTTGATTAAGGAATTATAAATGCAGCACAGAACTATTAGGAGCTTCTTATGCAATTATCAAATAAACCCGGTCAGCCCCCTGCATACTAGGAGTCGGTTTTAGTAAACCTTTTGACGGGTAAGTCTTGCGGAGTATGTTAGATACTCAGGCTTTGTGATTATGTTGTTTTCCAGGTTTTCCTCTAGCTACCTACTGTGATTGTTGTAACAAGGTCGTGTGGGAAGGTGAGGAGCCTCAGAATTGGACCATTGAATGGGTCCCTAGCTCCCCTAACCGTGATGAGTGAGCCATTTCCATAGGGCTGGCATGGTTCACGTAGGACTCGACGTTGTGTTTTGTCGTTGTATCGCTTCCGCTCAGTTATGTAAAATATACTAAGGACATATGTGTTGTAATGAATCTGAACTTATTGTATTCTACCTCTGAACTTGTAATATTATGCATCTAAGTTATGTAACTTTGTAAATGATGAATGTTCATGTGTGAATGTTGTGTATGGTTACTTCGTTAACCATCTCCCGAGGCGATCCTATACGACATACTCTACTTTTCGGAGTAGGGTTGTCACACCTTGCCTTCAGCGTGTTTGCCACTCCCTTTGACTTGGTCAAAGTCGAGTTCGAGGCCCTGAGCACTGGAGACGTTGAAGGGCACACTCTCGTGCAGATTTAAGCGATCCACGTGTGCACCGCCCCCACACCGACGCCCTGGCCCGCACTCACGAGGAGGAGGCGCTCCCCAAAGCTGAAGAAGACAAGTAGTCAGTGTCTGTTTTTTAAGTTGTTTTAGTTGCTTCGGTGGGTCATCATGCCCATGTAATGGTTAAAATTTTAACTGGTGTTTGCTTAGTTTTGTCGGCCCATGGTGGCCCTAAATAGTTTTAGTTCGTATTTAATTTGATTGAGATGTTGGGCCTTCGCCTCTCCTTTTTTGATTTGCGAAGTTTGAGCCCCCGAGCCCTTCGAGGTTTGGCCTCATCGGTGATAGCCGTTGTCGTGGCCGCTAGGGCTAGCATGACATAGCGCCGTCCGACCGACTCGACCATGAACCTGCATCACCCACGGCTTACTTTGCTTATCGCCATAGTGAGTTTCAAGGTTCAACGCAACTATGACTTTTACTGGAAAAAAGAAGAAAAAAGTGTAGTGTCATGCGCCTTGTAGCCCCCGAGTGACGCCCGGCCCCTTTGGGAGGGGTCGGGTGTCACTTAAGAGTGAGCGAGGCGTGTGAGAGGTGCATAAAGTGGGAAGCTAGGGATAGAATTTACGTAGCTGTGAGATATTCCATGCGTTCTTGAGCTTGCCGCCATTCATGGTCTTCAACTTGTAGGTACCGGGACGAATAACCCTGGAGACAACATACGGCCCTTCCCGAGGTGGCAAGAGTTTGTGTCGACCCCTGTTGTCTTGAACCCTGCACAGAACGAGGTCGTCTATGAGTAGGCCTCTGCCTCTTCTATTTCGGTCATGGTAACGCCAAAGTGCCTATTGGTATTTCACCGAGAGGAGGAGGGCGACATCTCTTGCTTCGTCCATTTAGTCCAGCGCATCTTGGAGCACTACCTCGTTGTCCTGCTCGTTGTACGTGCGCACACGTGGCGCCCCGTAGTGTAAATTGGTAGGCAGGAGTGCCTCGGACCCGTAGACCATGAAGAAGGGCGTGAAGCCCGTTGTGCGACTCTGGGTCGTGCGCAGGCTCCAGAGCACGGCGTGTAGCTCGGCTGCCTGCCGGCTGCTGAACTACTTCAGGCGGTTGAAGACGACGGTCGTGTTGAAGATTCGCGGCTTCAACCTTTGGAGTATCATGTCGTTCGCTCACTCGACCTGATCGTTCGTCTCGGGGTGAGCGACCGCGGTCCAGTCGATGTGAATGTGGTAGTCATCGCAAAACTTTAGGAATTTCTTTCGCGTGAATTGTGTTCCGTTGTAGGTTATTATGGAGTTCGGGACCTCAAACCGGTAGATGATGTCAAGATAGAACTCGACCGCTTCGTCAGACCGGATTTTTACTAACGGGCGCGCTTCGATCCACTTGATGAACTTGTCAACTGCGACAAGCAAATGGGTGTATCCCCCGGACGCTTTTTGAGCGGGCTGACTAGATCCAATCCCCAGACCACGAAAGGCCATATGAGGGTGATCGTCTGTTGGGCCTGAGCTGGCAGGTGCGTCTGTTGAGCGTAATAGTGGCAACCTTTGCAGGTCTTGACTATGCGAGTGACATCACTCACAGCAGTCGGCAGTAGAAGCCTTGACGTAAGTGTGACACCCTGGATGTCAAGAAAACTATCATAGCCATCATATTTGTGACAAGTAACCATAATTGAGCCCACCCAAAAATTTTGAAATCATTTAAATGTGATTTGCATAAAATTTGAACAATGTTAAATGTACAAGTCAAATATTTCTAACACAACCTAGTGCCACCAAAAATATATGTTGTAGAAAATAATGAAATAGAATTTTTAGTATTATCTCAGATTTTTATTCTAAGTTTAAGTGCCCCAAATAATTGCCCAAAATATCAAAAACAGTCACATTTGAAGAATATCCTATTTAAATTCTAATGATAACTTTTGAACATTAGAATTTTTTGAAATATAAAACTCTAAAAATAAAGATATGAAATTAACAAGAAACCACAGTTCAAAACCAGTAGGGCCCACTCGTCATCCTCCCCACCCGTCTTCTCCCTCCACGGATTGGGCGCCTAGGGCAGCCGCCGTTGGCCCTGGCTAATCTAGCGCTGCACTCAGCCGCCTGGTCGGCATTTGGGTGTCGAAAACCAGAAATCAGCCCCCGTTTTTTACCCCTCCCGATTTTACCCATTCGGCCATCGCCTCCCTGCCCACTCTCCCTTTCCCCACCTCATTTTCTTCCTCCTGCCCGAGCTCAAGCTCACCATTGCCGCCGCCATTTCCTCCACATCGCCTGGCCAGCTCGCTACTTCCCGGAACAAATCCCGCCACCAAAACGTGCGTGTGGGGATCCTCTCGCTGCTGGTGTTAACCGTTTCCCAAATGAGCGTGTGAGCTGATAGTATTTTGAGGATTCCTCCGGTGACCCGTGTTGGCCACCATTGTTGGCAGCTTCAAAAATTCTCTGCACACGGTGAGATTTGTCTCGACTCATCTCGCCATAGGCCCCTTATCCATGTCACACAACCTTTTAATCCTTGTCGGCTCCATGACTCTACAGCTCCTCGCCGGAACGCAACCATCACCGTTGTCGACTGCCGCGAGCTTCCGCCTCGTGTTGCTGCATCCCCATTGGTGAGCCCCCCCCCCCCCCCCCCCCCCCCCCCCTACTTTCCTCCGTGTGCCGCTCGACCGACCCGGTCCCCTGGTGCCTGCGCCTAGCAGCGGGAGCCCGCCAGTGCTCTCTCGGCTTGCCACGGCCGGAACACCGCCGGGCGCCGGCTCACGCCGCACCATGGCTCAGGCTGGCGTGGTCTGAAGCCAGCTGGGCCAAGCGGAATCGGGCCCCAACCCCGCTTGGGCTAGATCCGGCCCTGGAAGCCTCCCCGCACACGCTTCGGTCTGCTGGGCTGAGGAAATTGCCAGCCCAAGTCCATTTTTCGCTTTTCTCTATTAGTTTTCCTTCAAGAAATTACCAGAGACTCTAGGAAAAATAATGGCTACGAGTTTTGAAGAGAAATAAATTTTGGTGGACTCTTCTGTCTGTGTTATATTTATCAAAAATACTAATGCCATGGAACCTATCTTTACCAAAGACAAATTTAATATATAAACCACTAAATAATTCATAAGTAATTTAGGTAATTGATAAATTCATGACACTTGGTGGGCAAACATGTTTTGGCATGCTTCACCCCGCTGCAAGGTCACACATTTGAATTCTTGATATATTAGTCATAATTAATTATTTAGTCTTTGCCTTGTTTTAATTATTTAAAAATAAATGTCTCCATGCATGTCGATAGAATTTGGTCCACAAATCACCCCTTATATGTTCTACCCATAATAAATTGTCCACCAGCATAGGTCTCTCATAAACCATATGAGTATAATTATTTTGTCTTATCCTTATTACACTTAACCATATACTTGTATGACATAGCTTTCTATCACATGCAAACATCTAATGACCAACCACCTCCCCTGCTCATTGATATAAGTACTTAGTTACTTATCAGCTGGTCAAGTTTTATGTGCACTTACCTTTATTCAATCTGCACACCCATATATTTTCAATAGGCTTGCAGTTCGTAACAAAAGAGAATTAATGAAGAAAATATGTAAAACAAACTACACTTGTCACTAACCAGCAAAATTTTCACATATTTTATATGTCATTCTAATCATAGTGAACTATTGGTTTAGAAGGTTCCATGAATCTTCTTACACTAGAATAATTATTTAAATAATTGGCCATCAGCATGTAAATGAAACTTGGCACACAAATCACTCATAGTATAGTCTATTTGGTTTAAATTGCTTATAGACTTATGACTTCTAAAACCATGCAAAATTATTTATCTGTCTTATAGGTTTAATATTTCCTATTTATGCTATGGCCATATCCTTAGCCCTATATCTTATGCACCTAATTCTAGCTTAACCACATCACCTTCACGTTGAGAACAACTAATTTGATTAGTACCATTATCCATATCCGTTATGCTGGTCGTGATCGACAGACACACACTCTGTACTTTTAATACAAAGTTATTGCATTAATGTACTAGAGTCCATAAAAGAAATTCATTGATATATCAACCCTATGTCATTAAATCGTCTCCTAATATATTAACCTCCTGTTATCTTATAACATAAATCACTTCTAATTGACTATCATGAATCATCTCTCATACACAACATCATTCGCATCATGTAGATCACGAGACGAATCATGTGAAGGCCGATGTCGCGCAGGAGCTAGAAGGAAGGGTTGATCCCGCTAACCAAGAACAGGCTCAAGGCAAGCCCCGGTGCATCCCACCAATTTTACTATTTCTATTTTATCACTAGATAGTATGTGTAGGCTTGTCTGTGCATTAAGTTTATAGGAGTTGTTTGAAAATCCAGAATTATAGTAGGTTCCCTTTACCTGATAATAGCCTCAAGACGGTAGTTGCTCTACTTAATTTAGGACGACTATTCGTCAAGTGGTATGGAGACCACTCATAGACCAGGAAATATTATCACTGGGGAATCATGTCGGCTAAAGGAAAGTTTGGATAGGATAACAATGAAGACCGGACGGGCAACTAGGTAGAAAGGAAAGGACAATTTGTCTTCAAGGAGGTAGCCCCATCCGAGTCACCTAAGGCTATGCCTCATGTCCGGTCGTATGAGGTCAAGTTTGAATGTACTGTTTGCATACTGGAGTTATGGGTCCAGTAAACTAACGTAGCTATGACTATTGCTTGGTTAGAAGGTACCCTGATCCCTAAGGTGGAACTGGGGCTGAGAGGAGGGAGCAATCCACCCACGGATGGCGGCATGGGGCACATCGCGTTGGAGGACCCTTCTCGGGGGAGCCAGGCGCGGAATACCTTGTAGTATCGTAAGCGAAAAGTTGCTCCATGCGGCTTTCATGAAGCGCGTATTAATCGTGCAAGCAGGTTTCTCCTACAAGATGTAAATCGATTCGAGTCGCTACCCCTCACAGCAACGAGTACCACTTGATCGCTGCTCTAGAACAGTGTTGGAAGCCATTAATTTGTTGAAATGGTTTAATCTTGTTGTTTGGAAATTCTTATTAATTGCATTGCAACCATGATTGTGGTAGTTTAGCGCAAACTAAATTTATCAGTTCCCATGATAACTTAACTTGATGCTAAAACTTGAAAAGTAAGGATCCACTCTTAGGCTGGCTTTTTGGTAACATAAACCCCGCCCATAGCCTGTGCATGTCTAGGAGTCAGATGTAGTTGGCCACTTTGATGGGTCAGTCTTGCTGAGTAAATTAGTTACTCAGGGCAACGTAATATGTGGTTTTTAGATGACCAGGGTGGAGGCTACCACTGCGGTGGGAGGTTCCACTGGGAAGGCCAGCGTCCTGACTGCTGGAACATCGAGTGGGAACGATGCACCGACGATGAGGAGGAGTAGACCATTGATTGCTAGTACGGTGTTTGGGCAAACACCTACAAGGCCGGATGTTCTATGTGAATCGCCGTGAGAGGGCGCCTGTATCTTACTTATTTTGTTGGACCATTTTATTCCTGTTGATCTATTCGCTTCCGCACTTTTAAAAACTCTGGTTTGTAATTTAAATTTGAATTTATGTAAAACTCTGTACTCTACCTATGATCTTGTTGCAACTATATTCTTTTGTCATGTGTTGTACTATTGGCTCTCATAGCATGTGACGCCACCCGAGAAGATCCTGGAATGGAGCTATCTCCGTGGTAAGGCGGTTCTATTATAGCGTGGTACCAGAGCTATCTCGGTAATAGTGCAACATTTAAAGACATATTTTCAAAAATCTCATTACGAACGTGTGAGGACGTGCCTATAGGAAATATTATTAGTTATGATTCAGGTAGAAAAACTAACTGTAGGAGGTTGTTTGTTTATATACTTGCATCTACGACATCGTCAACGAAGGTATGTTTCCCGCCCAGTGGACAGTAACAGGAGAAGCTAGCACAATGGTGTGAACGTGGGTTGATTGCAGAAAACATCAGTGTCCTGCCCTAGGAAAATAATAAGGAATTATTTTTGGCTCGTTTCTTTTTGATGTACTATTTCTGGAATGAATCTTTTGTAGGTACGCTAACCGCAATTCTCGTAAGAAATGATTAGTATACGACTGACTTGAGAGATCGGTTGCCACCGACTATACGTATGGTCCTATTCGTGACCAAATTTTATTTTGTGTGGACGTGTAGGATGAAAGCATATGTATTCATGAAAAACGTTAAAGCATCAAGTCATTAAGAAGAAACTTAAATTTTCAGTAAACATGTTACCACATAAAAATTGATATCTTCTCACTCGAGAATCAAAAGCATGCAAATAAATACTAGTTAAAATCATGAACAAACTCTCTGTATATCCAGCAGGAATTTTTTTATTACCGAACAATACCGTTATGGTTCGTTCGAGTCGGCACAACAGTTTGGGATCAATCTGAAATTCAGATTTGTCACCTATCTTGTAAAATTCGTAACTTTTTGCTCAAACCACCTCTAAGGTTGTATGAGCACTCCCTGAAAAGTTTAGGAATTACTCTACAACTTTGGTAGTTTAAGTTTTCGGTTTTGGGACATGGAAGGGAGAGTTATGAGCAAATTTTCGGAGACACCCAGTTCTGTCCAGAAAAGTTGGTTCAGAAAAATTTACCGGTAGTGTAAATTGCGTAACTCAACTTCTAAGAATTATTTGGAGACATGCAAGTATGCGTTAGAAAGGTGCTGAAATTCTCCAGAAGTCTGATTATTTGCTTCTATGTTAAATGAACAGAAACCTAGATTTTAGACCTTTCTCAGATCGAACATAGCGCTGCCACGTCGGATTTTCAGATTCTGATCTGTAACTTAGAAAATTCGTAGCTCCTAAATCGTTTATTCGATGAGAGTGTATAAGGATGTGTTGGAAAGGTGTTGAAATACTCTACAACTTTGGTATGAACTCGAACGACTAGTTTTGCACTTATAAGGAGCAGTTTAATTTTTTGTGAACCTAATTCTGCTGGAAGCAAAATTTCAGAAACTAACAGTCAACTTCAAAAATTCATATCTCTTGAACCTTTTATTCTATGAGGGTCTATAAATATTCGTTGAAAAGATATTAAACTTGTTTGCAAGCTTGGTACTCATTGATTCCACTGATTCTGCACTTTAGTTATCCATTTTTGGATTTTAATAGCTGCTGTGTAATAGGACAGATTTCCCCAATATCAAAACCTGGTTGTTTCATGGTCGTTAAGTTGTTTCTATTCCTTTTGGTCTATGTTACCGTAGCCACACCTGCGCATGTGACCCTATAAGCCCTTAAAGTTGACTTAGAGACTACCAAATTCTGTATGTTCGTAAAGCTCACCGATGCTAATTATGGAACTCGAAGTCTACTTTTGAGAACTTAGCCATTCTCTACAATTAGACAACCACGTGAGTGAAGCCCAGTCACAATTGATTCCATTTAGTTAGCGTGTTTCAAATTACACTTTTGTCTTTGAAGTGTGCCAGTTCGTCTGAGCGCTTCTCAAAGCCAAGAGCTGCGGTATGGAAATGCACCTCCCCACTAGAATTGGTCTGGGAATCCAAATATAACACTCCTCTGAATGGATGGATTATTACACAGGTACACAACCAAAAAGGAAACATATTACGCTCAGAGTCTCGTCGGTACCCCTAACCACATCCTTGTTTCATGCCTACGACTCCTACAAGAATAATTCCACATTATCTTTGCCATGCTTATTGAATATCCGCGTTGCCTAAACTGTGAACAACCTTGCACGTCCTTGCGAATTGTGCAACAATACATCAATCTCTGACGACCTGTTCTTGTTTCACTCCCCGAAGACCCATCCCCTTGAGTCAGTATTCCAATGATGTTTTTCTTTGTGTTGCCCTATTCTTGCTCAAGCAAATAAAATTTAGAATGCATGACCTATGTGCATAGTGAATATGCATCACAAGCATATTAAAATTTGTGTGCATTACAACATCCCGTATTTGCATTGCACCATCCATCATGAGCACCCATGAAACATCATTGCACCATATTGCAATCATTCACGTGTGCACCATGTAATCATATGCACCATGACAGGAACAATCATCTACACCATAAACAACTCATCATGTTATATGCACCATGACATATGTACCATTTCATATGCATGTACCGGTACATCATATGACATATGCACCATCGAGCATCATCCATATGCAACATGTCATTATGCAATTGCACCATTGCATATGCACTACCATCCATGTGCATTGCATCACACAAGCATGCCATGAACATAAAGTGCACTATGACATTCGGGTAGTCACTGAGGTGCATTCAGGTATTCATTAGAAGATAAAATGCATGAATAACTAATAATGTTGAGCAAGATATGATGTTCAATTAACCTTATGCCAATAAAAAAACAAATTGGCTGCTCCACAGCCACCGTTGTAATTGAGGAGCAACCAAGTGACCCAATACCTTGATGCCATATTTTATTTGAGTGCCCATTTGATTTAAACCTTGTAGAGCACCAAGTTGTGATTCTCTTCGAATAACTTATTGGCCTCAAGCAATTTTCAAAATCCTTTTCCACCTCTATCTTTGTTGCCTTAAGTCATCGATTTGTTGTTATCCAGATTGTGGCCCTTCATCACTAGGTTTGATTACGGTCCAAGTTTCTAATCGTTTTATCTGTTGCTATGTTAAACTTTTCTACCATGTAAAAATCCATTTTTCCCCACTACCTTCTAAACTTTACGACATTCCGGGCAACAAAGTTGAGATGAAAGAGTTACGGGAACAAAAGACAACGTCCATGCGAGGTTATGGTCGGCAGTCTCGTATACCTTCATGTCACCCACCAAAGGGATACAACAAATTAGGGCTAGAAGAGAGCTAGCACCCTACTACACTTGTCCATGGCCGATCACTGCCATATGTGGACTCGTAGCCGATAAGCTCTAACTGCCAGTTGAATCAGCTAGTGCACATAACACATTTCATGTGTCCCAACTCAAGAAATGACTAAAGCCACTCATGGGCATCTCCTTGGAGGATACGTAACAACTGCAACCTGACCTAACCTATGTCAAACACCTGATAAAGTGACTCAATAAAAAGGAACGGGTCACTTAGTAGAAGACACTCAAATTTTACAAGGTTCAAGAGAGATTGCATCGTTTACAACTCTATATGGTCATCATTGTCGCACACTCTTGAGCTGGTCAGAGTCAGGAAAGAGAGAGAGAGAGAGAGAGAGAGAGAGAGAGAGAGAGAGAGAGTAGTGTTTTGACCAGAACTGGTGCAACAAGAGAAGAGAAAGTGTTAGAAAAATTCAATCCAATCGACGAGCAACAAAGTCCAAAAAAAAAGCTATGTAGATAAGAGACGCCGCCCACTTGAATTCAGAACTGATGATCTGGTCTATCTTCGAGTGTCACCAACCAAAGGTGTACAACCGTTTGGGATTCGTGGAAATCTAGCACCCCGTTACATTGGGCCATGTCCGATCATTGCGAGATGCAGACTCGTGCCCCACAAGCTCCATCTACCTGTGGAACTTGTTGGAGTGCATGACACATTTCACGTGTCCCAACTTAAGAAATGTATCAAGACACCAGTGGATGTTATCTTGGGAATTACTGAACAACTACAACTCGATTTGATGTACTCAGAGAGCCTGGTGAAAGTACTAGATAAGAAGGAACGAGTTACTCGCAAGAAAACGCTTAAATTCTACAAAGTTCAGTGGAGCAACCATAGTGAGAAAGAGTCTACATGGGGAAAAAATCCTACAAAGCCACTACCCAGAGTTCCTATACCAACACCTAGATAAACCATCAGAACTTTATTAATCTTGGGACGAGATTTCTTTAAGGGGGGAGGGCTGTGACACCCAGGATGTCAAGAAAACTATCATAGCCATCCTATATGTGACAAGTAACCATAATTGAGCCCACCCAAAAATTTTGAAATCATTTAAATGTGATTTGCATGAAATTTGATCGAATTTGAACAATGTTAAATGTACAAGTCAAATATTTCCAACACAACCTAGTGCCACCAAAAATATATGTGTAGATAATGATGAAATAGAATTTTTAGTATTATCTCATATTTTTATTCCAAGTTTAAGTGCCCCAAATAATTGCAAAAAATATCAAAAATAGTCACATTTGAAAAATATCCTTTTTAAATTCGAATGATAACTTGTGGCGCCCCTCCCGGAGGATCAAGGTCCCGACGGTGCTGATAGCGCAGATACTTGATAATACAACATTGGTTCGAATTTAAGTTGAATATTACATCATTAAGTCATCAGAGTGCAGCGGAATATTACAAGTTCATAATGTTTTTGGAAACACAGTGGAAGCAAATAATGTTAAGGAGCTACGAGCTCGACGATACAACATAGTAATGGTTCCTGCCCGAAGAACCATCACTCTAGCAACACACATCAATACTGCGGCGGCGAGTCGGACTCCTAGTGGGCAGTCCAACCCTCAGGGACTTGCAAGTCCTAGGGCAGCACATTCTCAGACAACCCTACCTCTTCATTACCTGAAAACAATAGTGGCACAAAGCCTGAGTACTAATTACTCAGCAAGACTTACCCGTCGGACATCTTGGCATTGGCTCTAATAGGTGGCTTGTTTGAAAAAACTCACACTAAGCAACCTATTAGTTCTATCAAGTTTTACTTCTCAAATTAACTGGGTAGGGCAGAATGGAACTTTAGTTGCAACAATAAGATAATAAAGCAATACATAAGGTAAGTACAACATAAGAGCAATAATAGTATCATCATCGACAAGCATCATAATCAATTTTCAAGTACCATGTGCAACTACGTGATGACTCAGTGACCAAGTGGTACTCATTACTGCGAGGGACAACAATTGTAATTGATTTACACTAGCTGGGATAACCCGAGGTACACGACACATACGCACCAATTAAGGTCGTATATGGCAACCTTTCGCAAGGACGAAAAACAACTCGGTCCAGGTCCAGTCTCAGCGAGTGGGCATGCCGTCCTGCCAACAGTACTTCGTGTTATGAACCGCCCACTCCAGCAGCAGAAGGGTCAACGACCACTGTACTAGGTACCGTCCTCATTGCCGCGTCAATGCTACATCAGTTTACTAGTGCCCATAGACTAGCATGCATTCGGTACTGTTCAATACTTGACCAAGGGCGGACCACGGATGGGTCCTAGGTTCGACAAAGCAGGGCTACCGCAGTCAACACCCATGTATTGCTGCAAACCTACACATGCATCATCCCTGCCCGGTTATGACATCAAAATAAACTTCTTTTATAAGGCCCGTTCCAGTGGTCAAGTTCATTCTTAATAATGATATCTATCGCGCCTAGTAATTACTAAGCGTAGCGACACAGTACCGATACTATCAAGGTTCTAATGACAGTGGTATAGGTCATTGGGGTATCATGCAAGTGGGTTCCAATGGACTCCTATGACCTAATGCAACAATAATTCATAGACACTAGTAATATTGATAACTAGCAACTTTATAAAATGGCGAATGAAAACCGGGGCTTGCCTGGATCGACACTAGTGTTAGCAACTTCAAACTCTTGTTCCTGAGACTCAGTATCCTGCTGATGATCTTCTTCGGGCTCCTGGTTGTCGTTACCTATATGATGACAAAGGTGTTAACGGTATTATCGGAACACCGTTATATGCAATAATATGATACATGCAAGCACATCGTGTTTTGATGTTAAATAAATTATTATTATGTTCTCGAAGCCATATGCTTCAGAGAAGTTGGGTCGTGTTTTAATGTAAATTAAAATTACTCTTATGTTCTTGAAGCCATATGCTTCAAAGAAACAATTTAAAATTTCATCATTTTATGTGTGTTATTCATTTATTTAGGTTTGTTATAGTTTTTCATAACAATCAAGCAATTAAAATAGTAACCAATTGATTCTGGACTTGAGTGATTTATCATGAACAGAGACATAGGTGAATTGCATTTTTACCAATTTACAGCCTCTGGATATTATTATTCTAATTACTAGCATTTATTAAAGTAAAATAGTGATATGAGCAAATCAATTTAGTTAATTAAGTAAATTTAGGTTTCTGGACTTGTGTGTTTTACTAGGTACAGGGGCTTCTACGAGTGATTTTTGTGCCAAGTGGCAAGGGCCAATTAATTGTAGAATAATTACTATAATTAATTTAAGCAAACACATTAATTAAATTCCAGAGCCTAAAATAATTCATATTTAGCCAAACCAAAATTTGTGGTGGTAGATAATCATATTTTTACTAAACGTGCCAAAAATAAAGATTTAGTTCCATTCCTAGAATTTCTGGTGAATTAATTTGTGTTTTCATAATTTAATGAATTAACAAAAATGCATAAACAGAGGCTATGATTTATCATTTTACTAAAATAGAGCTCTTCAAGATGAACCTAACAAATTTTGTTTGAGCTACAATGGATTTGAAATCTATTTACTATGAGTTTTGGAAGTTTTAACATTTTTCTGGCATTTCCTGGGTATTTTTGGTTTTATCTAATTACACGTCAGTGCCATGCGTGCAACACATAGGATCCACGTAGACGCCACGTAATGGCCACGTAGGCGCCAGAAGGACGGCCAATAGGCTCGTCGGAGCGGGGTGACGCGCGGCCGGAGGCTCGCTGTCGTGACTCTGCGCAGGGCGAAAGCTCGCCGCGAGGGCAGAAGGATGACGCGCATGTCTGGGCGGAAAGCAGGGTGGGGTTCGCGAGGACGAGGTCTCACTGGATGGCGGCGAGGAGCGGCGGAAAACGAACTTCGGCGAGGTCGCGTTCGGGCTAGGGCGTAGCAACCCGGACTCCGTCTTCTCCGAGAGCTTCACCGGGGCACGGGGAAGAGCGGCATCGCTTCAGCTTGCATCAGGGAGGGCCGGAGGTAGGAGCTCGTCATGGAGCGGCGGAGGGGAAAACGCCACTGCATGCAAACGGTTGATCAAACACAGTGCTAGGGGTCTGGGAGTTACGTCGAGGGGGTGAGAACTTGCATGAGCAAGAGTTAGGCTGCGAAACTCACCGTGCTTGGGTTAATTTGTCCGCGACGTCGCCGGAGCTCAAGGGAAGGCTTCCTGGTTCTTGGCTTCGATTGGTTTGATTTAGGCAAGGAATGGCCGAGCGAAGAACATGGGAGTGGGAGAGGAGTTGCGTGCAGCTGTCTGCGTGTTTGGCTCGATTCAGGAGGCAGTGGAGTGGGCAGGGCTCGGGTTTGTGCGTCGAGCAGCAATGGTGCTCGGTGGTGGAGAAACAGAGAGGGAGGAAATGAGGGAGCAGAGAATGAGAGTGAGCGGGCTAGTGCTCGTGGGTGCGCTTCAAGGTCACACAAAGGACAGAGGCGGTTTGGGGGGTTGAGAGCGGCGGATGCGCTCAGAATTGAAGTCACTGGCCAGGTCGCATGGGTGGAGTGTGTAGAGAGAAGAAGAGGGAAAAAACGGTCGTTGGGCGGGCATGCGGCTGAGGGGACAGGGCGGAGGAGGAGGGGGATGGCAGGCGGCACTGCTGCGCGTGCTAGGTTTCGAGGTGGAGGGGTGAAGGCAGCCCGGCGGTGCGCCAGCGTCGGCAGGGGAGGCTCTGCGCCAGTGAGGAGGAAGGAGAAGGAGATTTTGTGCTGCACCCCCTAAAGTTTTAGATTTCTTACAAACACGTCCTCGGTCAACATTGGTTTTTAATAAATCAAAATAAAATAGCTAGGGATTTCCTAAAATGGTGAAATTTGGTGGACTGACTATTTAAATGGTGGAGAACACTCTGGTAAATTTTATTTGAAATTTTCATAAACATATTTTTAGAATTTATTAAATGCATTAATTAGTTACTTAAGAATCAATTAATTAATTAAGGGTCTTGCCGAGCAGATAAAATGCTCAATAATTTCATAAAATTCTATTTTCATATTACTAATCTGATTATGAATTTATTTGGCATATGTTATATAATAAATTTTTATTTAGCTCACAATTTTGGTTGCAGGGTTTTGATTTGCCTAGATTTAATTCAAAAGGGAGTGAGTCTTATTATTTCATGCTATGTGGTTCATGATCTATGCTCTTCATGTTGGTTAAATGAAAGTGAGACACCTGGGATGTCACAGTCCTCCCTCCTTAAAGAAATCTTGTCCCGAGATTATGAACAGGCAAACTAGAGGGAAGTATGGTGGTCATAGTATACCTGTGTATGACGACCAAAATTTCAGGTAGTGAGTACTCAGAAATTCTTCAGATTCCCAAGTGGACTCATCCTCTGAGTGGTTACTCCATTGAACTTTGTAGAATTTAAGGGTTCTATTACGGGTTGTGCGCTCTTTCTCGTCGAGGATCTTTATGGGGTGTTCAGAGTATGTGAGATCGGGTTGGAGTTGGTCATATTCTTCCAAAATCTTATCGATGGGTGGCTTGAGACATCGCTTAAGTTGAGAGACATGGAAGGTGTGATGAACTTCGGATAGATTAGCGAGTAACTCCAGCTTATACGCCACGTTTCCACATCGCTCCAGAATTTGGAATGGTCTAATATAACGGGGAGCTAACTTTCCTTTAACTGCAAACCGTTGGATACCCTTCATAGACGACACCCTGAGATAGACGTAATCACCCTTGTTGAAGTACAGTGGCCTACGTCGTCTGTTTGCATACTTCTCTTGTCGGCATTTAGTGGCTTTAAGATTGGTTTGAATGATACGAACCTTTTCTTCAGCATCCTTGACAAGGTCGGGACCAAAGGTTACCCTTTCTCCAGATTCAGACCAATTTAGCGGTGTTCTACAACTGCGACCATAAAGTGCCTCAAATGGTGACATTTTTAAACTCTCCTGGTAACTATTGTTGTATGAGAATTCCGCATAAGGAAAATACTTATCCCAATTACCACCATGTGTTAAAACACATGCTCTAAGCATATCTTCCAAAATCTGGTTGACACGCTCTGTTTGTCCGTCAGTGGTGGCATGGTAAGCGGAACTCCGAATTAGCTTGGTACCCCGCGATGCATGCAGTTGTTCCCAAAATTGAGCGACAAACTGCGAGCCACGATCTGTAAGAATGGTCTTGGGTACTCCATGAAGACATAGAATTCTTGCTATGTATAGTTCTGCATATTGCTTTATCTTGTAGGTGTTATTGATCGGTAGGAAATGGGCAGATTTCATGAGTCGGTCCACAACGACCCAAATCGAATCATGCTTCCGAGAGGTGAGAGGGAGACCAACAATAAAATTCATGCTGATGTCTTCCTATTTCCACGCGGGGATACTCAATGGTTGAAGTAATCCGGCTTGTTTCAAATGATCAGCCTTAACTCTCTGACAGGAATCGCATTCTGTGACATACCGAGCAATTTCCCGCTTCATCCTTGTCCACCAGAAATTCTTCTTCAAGTCTTGGTACATTTTATTACTACCCAGACGGATGGAGTACTTGGAGTGATGTGCTTCATCCAAGATTTTCCGTCGAAGTTCAAAGTCTTTTGGTACTACTAAACGGCTATCGAACCATAGAGTACCATCCGAGTCTTGGGTAAAGCATTTTGCTTTACCATCTTGAATGTTTTGATGGATATTATTCATACCAACATCATTTTTCTGTGCAGCAATGATTTCTTCACGAAGAGTAGATTGCACACTTAGGTTGCTAATCACTACAACAGGTAAAATGTGAAGGCTGGGTTCTGAATTAGTTTCACGGTCATTTCTGTCCTGAACTTCCAGCTCTAAGTTGTTACAATGGACCTTTCTGCTTAACACATCGGCGACTACATTAGCCTTGCCTGGATGATAATGAATCTCCAGGTTATAATCCTTAATCAGTTCTAGCGACCGATGTAGTCTCATGTTCAGATCAGTCTGGGTGAAGATATAGTTCAAGCTCTTATGGTCTGTGTAGATGTGTACTAAGTTGCCAAGCAAATAATACCTCCATATTTTTAGTGCAAGTACAACTGCAGCTAGCTCCAAATCATGAGTTGGATAGTGCTCTTCATGCTTCCTCAGCTGTCGAGATGCATAGGCTATGACACGACCTTCTTGCATGAGTACACATCCAAGTCCTGTCCCAGACGCATCACAATATACGTCGAATGGCTTGGTGATGTCAGGTTGAGCCAGTACTAGGGCAGTTGTCAATAATTTCTTCAATGCTTGAAATGCTTCTTCACAATTGTTGTTCCAATCAAACTTTTTCTCCTTTTTTAGCAGCTCCGTGATGGGTTTGGTTAGCCGAGAAAAATTTGGTATGAACCTACGATAATATCCGGCTAGCCCGAGGAAACTGCGTACTTGGTGAATTGTCTTTGGTGGCTTCCAATCTAGCACATCTTGAACCTTGCTAGGGTCTACCAAGATTCCTTCTGCAGAGACTATGTGACCAAGGAATGGCACACGGTCCAACCAAAATTCACACTTGCTGAATTTTGCATACAACTTGTGGTCTTGTAGACGTTGAAGAACAATGCGAAGATGTTCAACATGCTCTTCCTTGGACTTAGAATAGACGAGGATGTCGTCAATGAATACTACCACAAATTTATCCAACTCTGGCATTAATACCGAATTCATGAGATACATAAAATGAGCTGGAGCGTTTGTCAATCCAAATGACATTACTAGATACTCGAATAATCCGTATCTAGTAGAAAAGGCGGTCTTTGGAATATCTTCTGCTCTGATTTTGATTTGATGATAACCAGAACGGAGGTCAATTTTTGAAAATACCTTAGCACCAACTAATTGATCAAAAAGGATATCAATTCATGGTAACGGGTATTTATTCTTGATGGTAACTTCATTGAGAGGTCGATAATCAACAACGAGACACAGAGATTTGTCCTTCTTCACAAAAATAGCAGGGCAGCCCCAAGGTGAAGTGCTTGGGTGAATGAATCCCTTTTCCAATAACTCATTCAATTGCTTTTTCAATTCGGCCAACTCATTCGGGGCCATCTTATAAGGTCGATGAGATATCGGAGAAGTTCCTGGCTGTAGCTCTATCTTAAATTCCACTTCGCGGTCAGGTGGTAGGCCAGAGATATCCTCGGGAAATACGGCCGGATACTCACAAACAATAGGGATGTTTTTGAACGATTGCCCTTCCAAGTGATGGACAATCAAGGGTTTTGATGAATTGATGTTTAGAGAAAATGTGTCTTTTCCATGCAAAGGGGAGTTGATGCGAACGATACGGGGCTCGATGTCTAGCATGGCTCTATGGGTTTTCATCCAGAACATACCCAAAATCAAATCAATTCCTTGGTGGCCAAGCATGATAAAATCCGTGGGGTAGATTTTCTTGTTTATTTCTAGAGGAGCTTTGCATACTATTTGATTGGCACTAATTTGCCCAGCGGGGGAATGAATTGTGTAGCATCTTTCTATAGTCTGGGGTTGAAGATTAAGTTTTTGCACACATACTTGGCTAATGAAATTATATGTAGCACCAGAATCAAAAGGTGCAAGTACAGGCTGGCGATAGAGCGAGAGCGTACCGATCAGCACAGGTTTGCCCTGAGGGATATCTTCCGCATTGGTGTAGTTCACTTGGGCACCACGTGATGGTGCATTCACATTCCTGCTCTGGTTCTGACGCTGGTTGTTGTTGCTGTTGTTGTTGCGCCTTGGTGCAGTGCAGTTCTTTGCAAAGTGGCCGGTACGACCACAATTGTAGCAAGGGTAGTTGCCTCCCCAATCAGAAGGCAGTGGGGCACAAGCACTCGGGTTCCCTTGTTGCTGATATGGTGCACGGTACTGATTGTTTTGCTATTGGTACGGTGCACGAGGTGGGAAGTTCTGCTGCTGTGATGGTCTCGAGTAGTTCGGGCCAAACCGTCGCTGAAGCTGTTGCTGTGGTGCTGCCCGGAAACATTGTCCGGTGGGTGAAGTATATATCAGGCGATGCTTCGCCTGTGGGGCAGCAGAGGCAGTAGCAGGGGCCTTTCTCTTGCGGTCTTCTTCTTCAACTTGGCGCATAGCGCCTTCCTGGACAATAGCAACATTGACCAGATCGTTGTATGTGCCAGTCGTCTGCCAAGTTAGACGTTCCTTGAGCGTGGCATTCATCCCACGCAGGAATGCGTATCTCTTCTTTTCCTTAGTATTAACATACTCAGTGGCATACTGAGCAAGGTGATTGAAAGCTTCAGAATATTGGAGGACATTCCTCCCTCCTTGTTTTAGATCCATGAATTCCTGGAACTTTCTCTACATGAGGCCAGCAGGGATGAAATGAGCATGAAAAATAGCTTTGAACTCATTCCATTCAGTGCGGTGTCCAGCGGGCAGAGAAGCTTCATAATTGGCCCACCACGCACTAGCAGAGCCCTGGAGTTGTTGGACGGCGAACAACACCTTCTGGCGCTTGGTGCATTCCAGCAGACCGAACTTAGACTCGGTCTGATGCAGCCAGTGGTCGGCGTCCAGCGGCTCTCTGGCACGCTCGAAGGTTGGTGGGTGGGTACCTAGAAAATCTGAGTAAGTGCTCTGACGAGGCTAGTTGTTGTGGTGGTTGTGGTTGCCTCCACTCTCAGCATTTGCTCCTTGCTGAGAGCTCTCAGGATCTTCCTGATTCCGAGTATGCACCATGCTGCAATTTATACGGTTGCACATTAGTTATTTCTCAAAATATTCCATAAAATCACATGCGCAAGAATATAAATTTGCAAGAGGCACGGTAAAATCTCAGAAATGACAACCATCTGCATTGATTCAATTCAGTCTACATGGTTGTTAAAGAACATCATCACGCGGTTCCTTACATATATGTGCCGATGCCTAGCTTTGGTATTGCGGACACATTATGCAAGATTCAAGATCCTACACCGAACTAGGGATACATATGTTGCATGACCGTACATAGGGGTAGCGAATTATCTACTCCTGGACTAAATCTTCCGGCTCTTCTGGTTCCAGAGGTTCTTCTGGTTCCACCAGATCCATCATTTCCACATCATTATTACCAACAGGTGCCATCTCTACATCGTCTTGTTCTCCATACTCTATGAAGATCTCATCCCAATTCCCTTCAATAGGTAGGTGGGCAGCCTTAATGCGTTCAAGTCATCTTGAGCCTCAATCATGTCATGCTCAAAATCTACTGCATCCTGCAAGGCTTGGTCACGTTCTTCCATAATCGCATCCATCTCTTCATTCTTGGCTTGGATTTGCTGGTTCAGTTCTGTAATTTCTTCATCCTTAGCTTGTTTTTCGACCTCAGAAAGCCGAAGTGCAGAATGGAACACATCCAAGCGCCAGCACAAGTTTGTGCACAAAGCAAAAGTGGACAAACCATAATACCCTATTATGGGCAGCATAGGATCATGGTGGCGATGGTTTGGGTCAAAGATGAAATCCACACGTCTCATCCACTCGAAGTCCATCACATCATTAATGGGTAGCAAGGCGATGGGTGTTCCAGCAACATCATGCTTGTGGTCTTCACAGAATTGAGTAAGTGCCTTGAATGCAGCTACATTCCAGGTGGAAGGTAGATCTGTCCCGATGATGCTAAGGGTCCAAGATTCCCATGTGGGGATGACTAAGTAATTGGCGGGAATCGCCACATGGATGATGCATGAGGGGACTCCATGCTTCTAGAATTCCTTGCCAACATAGATGGGAGGAATGGAATATCCGAATCTCTGCAGAACTCTCCAAAATAGGTGAATCATCCCTGTGAACTCCAGGCCATTGGTAATTTCCCAACCCTGTGGTGGTTGTTCTTTGTTTTCAGCCATCTACAAAGAAAGTACTTTAATTGAGTCAATGAGTACGAATAAACTTTGTTGCAACAACAATAGCTACTAAGGGTACAACCAATGCATAGCGTAAATCATCATAGTTTCAATACTTGACTCGGAATATGTGGCCATCGAGTTACAAAAGCATCTCACGTATCAACCCCAAAATACAACAACCTCGCATGGTTCGACAAAAGTTACCTACCCAACTGATCCTGACTACCGAGACTAATCTAGTCTACCACCATCCTCCTAGGTCCTACCTCGAGCTGGTGCCTCGTAGTCTACATCAGACTCCTCGTCCATATCCTCCTGTGGGTCCTCCTTCTTCGGTGGTGCCGGTGGTGCAAGGGCCGCCTCAAGCTGCTGCTGCAGGCCCTGGTTCTCCTGGGCCAGGGTCTCTAAATCCTCTCCCATAAGCTCCATCTCGTGCTGTGCAGCTGTCAACTGATACTGCAGGTGCTCATTGTGGTTGGCACGCTGCTGCATAATCACGCCACGTCTGTCAACCTCCTACGTGAGGGTGTCACGCTGTCTAGACACCTCAGTAACATGAGTCTCACTCGCCTCAAGAGCAGCGGTCAGTCACTGAATCTCTCTCTGCTGTATGTCAACCTGTGTCTGCAGGTCATTCCTCTAAACCTAGACCTGCTCGGCCTTAGCCAGTATGATCTTGCTGTGGCTGCTAGCCTCCTCATCCAAGTTGAGGAGGTACTCGGAGTAGTAGGACACACGATGGTACCCAGTGTCGTATGTTGGGTAGTCGTCGCGGCCGATGTGCCTCACGTGCGTCTGCCAGACCGGGTTGGCCTGGTGCCAGATGGGGATCATCTCAAATGGAGTCCCAGAGAGTGCTGTTGTGTGGCGCCCGCAGAAGTGGGTGAGAGCCCTATGGGCGACTCTCTCCAAGCCCTTATGGAGGCTCCCACAAGTCACCGTGCTCTCCATACCCGCCATGTCGATGTTGCGCGGCTGTGTGGACACGCTGATATGCACCTTAGCAAGAGTCACGTCGTGACGACAGACCTCACGGCCCTTGTAGGAGGGCGGCTCATCGTAGCCCAGCAAGCATAGAAGATCCCACAAAAGTGTAGGAAAGCCATGGTGGTGGAGACCGGTGGTGTAGCGCCACCCATCGTGTGAAAGCTCCTCAAAACCGTGGTCACCCATCTGGAATATAAACACAATGGTGAGTACAGTGTTTCATGAGTAACAATGCATTGCATATAAGTGCTATGAAATACAAAAAAAAGTTTTAGTCCACATTTTCCAGCCTCAAGGGTCAATAATACGGCAATGGGTTTTAAAACAAATTCTGTTTCAGATTGACAGAGGCTTAATGTTTTAGCTCTACTGGAGAGAGGAAAACTGGTAAAATGGTGAAACCTATTAGAGATGAAAATAGACTTCAAGAGCTTTTCAGATTGGGTTTAAACACCTAAAAATTCGAACTATAACTTTAGTTATGAATTTTTTAAGTTGATAGCTAAATTCAGGACAAATTCTTATTATCTTGACAATTTGGTCTTGTATTTCGATTTTTTATGTTGAACAAGTCTAGAGATTTAGTATCCAGAGGTTGGTGAGCAAGACGAGAACATATTTTAGTTTAGTTAAGAGGGATGCATGATGCAGAAAGTGCCATTTTATTAACCTATCGTTCCTCACAACTCAACACATAATTTGCCGAGACTTAGCAGCACGAATATGTGGTGACGACCCGCACTCAACACATAAGTCATTCTAAATGTTATACTAACAGTGTTAGCGTACCTGCAGAAGATCCATTGTAGAAACAATACATCAAATTCAAAAGAAACTATGAAAAGAAGCACAATTCTACTAGTAACGATCCATGGAAAAGGATCGCCCCGTGATAAGTCACGAGCCAACAGTGTCTCATATCCGCGTGCGAGCACAGACACCGATATCACACGTGTCAGTTAAGCATGCACGTACCTTTGTTTGAAGAAGCCGTAGATGTAATAATGTAAACAAACATAACCCCGGTTAGCTTTGTCACCACCCTATTATCTACTAGGGGCAATACTAACGTAACCTCACTCGCAACATCGTGGTTTTTGAAAATACGATTTATTTGTTGTATTATCATGGACCACGGCTCTGATACCAGCTATGACGCCCCTTCCCGAAGGATCGAGGTCTCGATGGTGCTGATAGCGCAGACACTTGATAATACAACATTAGATCAAATGTAAGTTGAATATTACATTATTAAGTCATCAGAGTGCAGCGGAATATTACAAGTTCATAATGTTTTTGGAAACACAGCGGAAGCAAATAACGTTAAGGAGCTACGAGCTCGACGATACAACATAGTAATGGTCCTACCCGAAGAACCATCACTCTAGCAACACACATCAATACTGCGGCGGCGAGTCGGACTCCCAGTGGGCAGTCCAACCCTCAGGGACTTGCATGTCCCAGGGCAGCACATTCTCAGGCAACTCTACCTCTTCATTACCTGAAAACAACAGTGGCACAAAGCATGAGTACTAATTACTTAGCAAGACTTACCCGTCGGACATCTAGGCATGCAATGGCTCTAATAGGTGGCTTGTTTGAAAAGACCCGCACTAAGCAACCTATTAGTTCTATCAAGTTTTACTTCTCAAATTAACTGGGTAGGGCAGAATGTAACTTTAGTTGCAACAATAAGATAATAAAGCAATACATAAGGTAAGTACAACATAAGAGCAATAATAGTATCATCATCGATAAGCATCATAATCAATTCCCAACTACCATGTGCAACTACGTGATGACTCAGTGACCAAGTGGTACTCATTACTGCTTGGGACAACAATTGCAATTGATTTACACTAGCTGGGATAACCTGAGATACACGACACATACGCACCAATTAACGTCGTATATGGCAACCTTTCGCAAGGACGAAAAACAACTCGGTCCGGGTCCAGTCTCAGCGAGTGGGCATGCCGTCCTGCCAATAATACTTCACGGTATGAATCGCCCACTCCAGCAGTAGAAGGGTCAACGACCACTGTACTAGGTACCGTCCTCTTTACCACGTCAATGCTATATCAGTTTATTAGTGCCCATAGACTAGCATGCATTCGGTACTGTTCAATACTTGACCAAAGGGTCGACCACGGATGGGTCCTAGGTTCGATAAGGCAGGGCTACCGCAGTCAACACCCATGTATTGCTGCAAACCTACACATGCATCATCCCTGCCCGGTCATGACATCAAAATAAACTTCTTTTATAAGTCTCGTTCCAGTGGTCAAGTTCATTCTTAGTAATGATATCTATCGCACCTAGTAATTACTAAGCGTAGCGACACAGTACCGATACTACCAAGGTTCTAATGACAGTGGTATAGGTCATTGGGGTATCATGCAAGTGGGTTCCAATCGACTCCTATGACCTAATGCAACAATAATTCATAGACACTAGTAATATTGATAACTAGCAACTTTATAAAATGGCGAATGAAAACCGGGGCTTGCCTGGACCGACACTAGTGTTAGCAACTTCAAACTCTTGTTCCTAAGACTCAGTATCCTACTGATGATCTTCTTCGGGCTCTTGATTGTCGTTACCTATATGATGACAAAGGTGCTAACGGTATTGTCGTAACACCATTATATGCAATGATATGATACATGCAAGCACATCGTGTTTTGATGTCAAATAAATTATTATTATGTTCTCGAAGCCATATGCTTCAGAGAAGTTGGGTCGTGTTTTAATGTTAATTAAAATTACTCTTATGTTCTTGAAGCCATATGCTTCAAAGAAACAATTTAAAATTTAAGCATTTTATGTGTGTTATTCATTTATTTAGGTTTGTTATAGTTTTTCATAACAATCAAGCAATTAAAATAGTAACCAATTGATTCTGGACTTGAGTGATTTATCATGAACAGAGACATAGGTGAATTGCATTTTTACCAATTTACAGCCTCTGGATATTATTATTCTAATTACTAGCATTTATTAAAGTAAAATAGTGATATGAGCAAATCAACTTAGTTAATTAAGTAAATTTAGGTTTCTGGACTTGTGTGTTTTACTGGGTACAGGGGCTTCTAAGAGTGATTTTTGTGCCAAGTGGCAAGGGCCAACTAATTGCAGTATAATTACTAGAATTAATTTAAGCAAACACACTAATTAAATTCTAGAGCCTAAAATAATTCACATTTTGCCAAACCAAAATTTGTGGTGGTAGATAATCATATTTTTACTAAACATGCCAAAAATAAATATTTAATTCCATTCCTAGAATTTCTGGTGAATTAATTTGTGTTTTCACAATTTAATGAATTCACAAAAATGCATGAACAGAGGCTATGAGTTTTGTTTGAGCTACAATGGATTTGAAATTGATTTACTATGAGTTTTGGAAGTTTTAACATTTTTTTGACATTTCCTGGGTATTTTCGGTTTTATCTAATTACACGTCAGTGCCATGCGTGCGACACATAGGATCCACGTAGATGCCACGTAATGGCCATGTAGGCGCCAGAAGGATGGCCAATAGGCTCGTCAGAGCGGGGTGGCGCGCGGCCGGAGGCTCGCTGCCGCGGCTCTACGCGGGGCGAAAGCTCGCTGCGAGGGCAGAAAGATGACGCGCACATCTGGGCGGAAAGCAGGGTGGGGTTCGCGAGGTCGAGGTCTCACCGGAAAGCGGTCGACGGCGAGGAGCGGCAGAAAACAAACTTCGGCGAGGTCGCGTTCGGGCTAGGGGGCAGCAACCCGGACTCCGTCTTCTCCGAGAGCTTCACCAGGGCACGGGGAAGAGCGGCATCGCCTCAGCTTGTGTCGGGGAGGGCCAGAGGTAGGAGCTCGTCGTGGAGCAACTTCGGTGATTGGCGGCGGAGGGGAAAACATCGCTGCGTGCAAACGGTTGATCAATCACAGTGCTAGCGGTCTAGGAGTTACGTCAAGGGGGTGAGAACTTGCATGAGCAAGAGTTAGGCCGTGAGACTCACCGTGCTTGGATTAATTTGGCCGCGGCGTCGCCGGAGCTTGAGGGAAGGCTTCCTGGTTCTTGGCTTCGATTGGTTTGATTTAGGCAAGGAATGGCCGAGCGAAGAACATGGGAGTGGGAGAGGAGTTGCACGCAGCTGTCTGCGTGTTTGGCTCGATTCAGAAGGCAGTGGAGCGGGCAGGGCTTGGGTTTGTGCGTCGAGCGGCAATGGTGCTCGGTGGTGGAGAAACAGAGAGGGAGGAAATGAGGGAGCAGAGAATGAGAGTGAGCGGGCTGGTGCTCGTGGGTGCGCTTCAAGGTCACACAAAGGACAGAGGCGGTTTGGGGGGTTGAGAGCGGCGGAGGCGCTTGGAATTGAAGTCACTGGCTGGGTCGCGTCGGTGGAGTGTGCAGAGAGAAGAAGAGGGGGAAAACGGCTGTTGGGCGGGCGCGCGGCTAAGGGGACAGGACGGAGGAGTAGGGGGATGGCAGGCGCACTGTTGCGCGTGCTGGGTTTCAAGGTGGAGGGGTGAAGGCGGCCCTGGCGGTGCGCCGGCGTCGATAGGGAAGGCCCTGTGCCAGTGAGGAGGAAGGAGAAGGAGATTTTGTGTTGCACCCCGTAGAGTTTTAAATTTCTTATAAACAGGTCCTCAATCAACATTGGTTTTTAATAAATTGAAATAAATAGCTAGGGATTTCCTAAAATGGTGAAATTTGGTGGACTGACTATTTAAATGGTGGAGAACACTCTGGTAAATTTTATTTGAAATTTTCATAAACATATTTTTAGAATTTATTAAATGCATTAATTAGTTACTTAAGAATCAATTAATTAATTAAGGATCTTGCCAAGCAGATAAAATGCTCAATAATATCATAAAAATCTATTTTAATATTACCAATCTGATTATGAATTTATTTGGCATATGTTATATAATAAATTTTTATTTAGCTCATAATTTTGGTTGCAGGGTTTTGATTTGTCTGGATTTAATTTAAAAGGGAGTGAGTCTTATTATTTCATGCTATGTGGTTCATGATTTGTCCTCTTCATGTTGGTTAAATGAAAGTAAGACACCTGGGATGTCACATAACTTTTAAACATTAGAATTTTTAAAATGTAGAGCACTTCGTGCTTGACACACCCATATGATTGGTTTTTACATACGAGCTTTAGAAATAAAGATATGAAATTAACAAGAAAGCACAGTTTGAAAAATTGGAAAAAGAATAAAATCCAGCAGGGCCCACTCATCATCCTCCCCACCTGTCTTCTCCCTCCACGAATTGGGCGCCTAGGGCAGCTGCCGTTCGCCTCGACCAATCCAGCGCTGCACTCAGCCGCCTGGTGGGCATTTGGGCGTCGAAAACCAGAAACCAACCCACATTTTTTACCCCTCCCGATTTTACCCATTCGGCCATCACCTCCCTGCCCACTCTCCCTTTCCCCACCTCGTTTTCTTCCTCTTGCTCGAGCTCAAGCTCACCATTGCCGCCGCTATTTCCTCCACATCGCCTGGCCAGCTCGCTACTTCCTAGAGCAAATCCCGCCACCAAAACATGCACGTGGGGCTCGTCTCGCTGCTGGTGTCAACCGTTTCCCTAATGAGCGTGTGAGCTGATAGTATTTTGAGGATTCCTTCGATGACCCATGTCGGCCACCATTGTTGGCAGCTTCAAAAATTCTCTGCGCACGGTGAGATTTGTCTCGACTCATCTCGCCATAGGCCCCTTATCCATGTCACGCAACCTTTTAATCCTTGTCGGCTCCATGACTCTACAGCTCCTCGCCGGAACGCAACCGTCGCCGCTATCGACTGCCTCGAGCTTCCGCCTCATGTTGCCGCATCCCCATTGGTGAGCCCCCCCTCTACTTTCCTCCATGTGCCGCTCGACCGTGTGAGATTGATTGAAGCGATGCACAAACATGGTGCCGCCCGGTATGTATTTATATCAGGGATTACAACAGATAGAGTTACAACCAGTTAAGATACCGGCAGTTAGAATACACGTGATAACGACCAGGATACTAACTACCAAGTTAGAGATAGACTACAATGGTTATCGGTTAACACTCCCCTTCAATCGTAATCGCCGAAGATTGAGATTGTGATGAAAACCATGTAGTCGAGCTGCTGAAATAGCCTTCGTAAAACCGTCAGCCAGTTGATCATCTGTTGGAATAAATCGTATATCAAGTTGTTTGCTCGCAACACGTTCTCTGACAAAGTGGAAATCAATCTCCACGTGTTTGGTCCTTGCGTGAAAGACCGGGTTCGCTGACAAATAAGTTGCACCTAGATTATCGCATCATAGAATAGCAGATTGTAGCTGAGGAACACCAAGCTCTTTGAGAATGGATTGCACCCATATAACCTCTGCTGTAGCATTAGCAAGGGACTTGTACTCGGCTTCGATACTCGATCTAGAGACAGTCGACTGTTTGCGGGCACTCCAAGAGATTAAATTAGGCCCAAGGAATACGGCAAAGCCACCGGTGGATCGCCGATCATCAGGGCAGCCGGCCCAATCAGCGTCGGAGAAAGCGCTGATCAGTCGTGAAGAAGGAGATCGATGAATCTTAATGCCGAGATCAACTGTACCACTGAGATAACGCAGGATCCGCTTGACCGCCGTGAGATGCAATGAAGTGGGTGAATGCAGAAACTGGCAAACTTTGTTGACAACAAACGATATATCCGGACGAGTAAGTGTAACATACTGAAGTGCTCCCACAAGGCTTCGGTTTGCAGTAGACTCATCAGCAGATAGGGGTGTACCAAGTTCCTTAGATAACTTTTCTGAAACGAAGAGCGGAGTGGAAACCGGCTTACAATTCTGCATTCCGGCTCGGGATAGGATATCATGAACATATTTATGCTGCGATAACAGAAGACCATCATTGGCATGGTGAACCTCGATGCCCAAAAAATAACTGAGCTGGCCAAGATCCTTGAGCGCAAAGTCAAGGCGAAGAGCACGAAGGAGAGCATCAACAGCTGTACTTGCGGAGCTGACAACAATGATGTCGTCAACATATATCAACAGATAAATTATCAGACCAGCTTTAGAGAAGAAAAACAACGAAGTGTCCGCTTTGGAGGCTTGAAAACCAAGGGACAAAAGCTTAGTGCTGAGCCGGGAATACCACGCACGGGGAGACTGCTTAAGTCTGTAGATAGACTTATCATGACAGCATACATGTGTTGGATGAGCTGAATCAACGTACCCAGGAGGTTGCTTCATGTAAACTTCTTCCTCCAGAACACCATAAAGAAACGTGTTCTACACATCTAGTTGATGCAAAGTCCATCAACGAGAGACGCCAAGAGATAACACGAGACGAATAGTGGCGGATTTGACCACCGGACTAAACGTGTCCTCATAGTCCAAACCATACCGCTGCTGGAACCCTTTAGCAACGAGACGAGCCTTGTACCTATCAACAGACCCATCTGGTTTGTACTTGATGCGGCACTCCCATTTACAGTCAATGACATTGCTCCCCTTGGGAGCTTGAACGAGATGCCAGGTGTTGTTCTTCAAGAGTGCCGTGTATTCAGTATCCATAGCTGCCTTCCAATTGTGATCCAATAAAGCGTGGCGGAGATCAGCAGGAAGGTCCGTTATGCAGGACATTCCATAGGGAACTGTACCATCTGTGCGGACCAGTGGGCGTCGAACACCAGCCTGAAGTCGAGTGCGAGGCCGTGGTGGAGGCGGTGGCGGTGGCGGTGGTGACACACGAGCCGGAGACGATGGAGTCGCCACAGCTGACCCAACGGGAGGCGCAGTACCGACAGGAGCAGGATCAGGTGCAACCCCGGCCGAGCGAGGTGACGATGCTAGGTCTGGGGCGACAGGTGGGTCCGTCGTGTCGCCTGCGCCCGAACCGCGTGCACATGGGGGCACTAAACTGGGCTGAGTGGGCCGAGATGGTCCAGGCGGAGTAGACTACGGCTGTAGCGCGCTGTCGCCTATAGGCGGTTGATCCGAGGCTGATCCGGTGCTTGGCGCGTCAGTACGAGGTGGCAGGTCAGGATCCCTTATGGCCGGTGTGATCTGATGAGGCAGCGGCCAAAGGGGCAGTGGATGAGATGACGGAGGCGCTGCAACCTGTTCACAAGACAACTCAGGCAAAATGTTAGGAGCATTAGTACTCGAATCAAAACCACTATCCGATGGGCGCAAGGCTGGGTCAAGGAGTAGTATTTCGGCTCGAAGAAGAGAACCGGCGTTGGGGTGCAGTTTAGAGAAGGGAAAAACATGTTCGTCGAACGTGACATCACGGGAGATGTAAACACGACCGGTTTTGACCTCTAGGCACTTATAACCTTTGTGTTGATCGGTGTAACCAAGGAAGACACATTGTGTGGATCTAAGTGATAATTTATGTGTGTTATAGGGGCGCAGATTTGGCTAACAAGCACAGCCAAAAATACGCAGTGTAGTATAATCTAGAGTAGCACCAGTGAGACGCTCAATGCGCTGGTGAGCTGCGGGCGCGCGCTGCTAGGTGGGCCGCGGGGTGCGCCTGGGATGCAAGGCGGCTGTGCGCGAGCTGGCCAGCAAGCGGGACTGGGCCACAGGATGCGCGCAAGGAGCGGGCCGTGGTGGTGCTGGGCCAAAAAGAAATAGAGGAAGAGGAGATGGGCTCGGCTGGAGGGGTTCAGGCCCAATCTGAAAGGAGGGAGAGGGGAAAAAGAAAGTTGGCCCAAATGCCAGGAAAATTTCTTTTTCTTTTCTAAATCCTTTTCAAAATTGTTTTTAACTGCTAATTTTTCTGGTTTAACTTCTAAAATTAATCTTAATCGATTTCTAGTCGAATTTTAAAATTATTTTACATCCAAATAAGAACACCTACTGCAATACTACTCCAGCATGAATGCAACATACAGAAATATAATAATTTTAGTTACTTAATAAATCTTGAAAATAATATTTTTAGTTAAAGAAACATATTAACACCCTAATTAATAATAGGAAAATTAATAATTTGCAAAATATGAAAAATAGGGTGTTACATCACTCAGCTGTAGAAACAATTGGAGGAGGCTCACCTGAAGATAGAAGACACCAAAAGCATTTCTAAGTCTTTCAAATGTAATCTTGCCAGTAATCCCTCCATTACTTCTTTAATTTTCTTGAATCAATTTTTGAGATCGGGGTCTTTAGGACAAACCTTGTTGAGATCGGTATAATCAACACACATCCTCCACTCTTTATTCTTCTTGGGTACAAAGACTGGATTTGCTAACTAGTCGGGATGATACACTTCCTTTATAAATTTAGCATCTAATAATCTAACTATCTCCTTCTTCATGGCATCCTTGCAGTCTTGCGCGAATCTCCTAAGCCTCTATCGAACGGGGGTGGCCCCAGGAGGCACCCTTAACTCATGCTCAATCTTTTCCCTAAGAACTCCTGGCATGTCGGATGGCTTCCATGCAAAGATGTCCCTATTTTTCTGGAGGAAAAGAGTGAGTGAGTTCCTATTTCTCGTCGAGGTTAGCCCCTGCATAAATTACCTTATCGGGGTCTTCCGGATCGAGCACTGTCGAATCTTGAGATCGGTAGTAAAATGTATAGAGCTACGTCGAGACTAAGAACTACGATGGTAACACAAGACGCCGAGTTATACAGGTTTGGGCCCTCTTGATGAGAGTAAAAACCCTACGTCCTATGTTCTGTGTATTGTATTGATGTTGCAAAACTTGTCAACTTGTGTCTACTTCTCCCTCGATGAGGGGTACCCTGCCGCCTTATATATCTGGTCGCCAGGGGGGTACATGAAGAGTCCTAGTCGTAACCCCTTAGGATTTACATAGAAAATCTATATCTACATGCCTTGTGCTCCAAGTTGAGTCGGTCGGTTTCCTTGTTGATGAAGTATCCGGTCGGCTACCGACTTAGTCTTGTATGAGGATACTCGTAAGGCAAGTATCCCACAGCAGCCCCCGAGTGCTTCCTGATTTTGAGCTTCAACTCTCAAAAATGATCTTCAATGTAGATCATAAATTAGGAAGACCTCTTTATCGAAGTTCCTGATAGATCTGGTGCACCGGTTAAGTGTACCTAATCAGGTGTAGCCCCTGACTCTTGTATAATTTGGAGACTTAACAAATAATGCAAGAGTCTAATTATATTAGCTCTTATTATTTTGTATGTATTTTACTCAAACCATCAAGCTTGAGTCTAACAGACCTCTGATCATCAAACCAGTGAGTTAACTTGCAAAGCTTCAGCCTTGCGGACCGGTTATTAAATAGGCCGAGTGACATTCACCATGTTCGAGTGACTGGCCGGTCTGAATTTTATGATTTCAATCATATTCAATTTATGTGGACCAATATGACATCAATCATATAATGGTACTAAGCTAAATGACATCAATCATAATACAGCCTTTCCCTAATATTTAGTCACTCTAATTATCCATAAGTCCAATGTTGACAATTTGGGTTTTGACTTCACCTCAATCCCAATTCCATCCTTCACATCACCATCTTCGTGCACATGTGCGAAGCATTTCTGGGAATCCTCCCCCATTTCAATTTATTCCGCCATCTGTTTGTCCTCCATCCGCTGCCGACCAAGGACAATCAAGTAGCTATAGGCAGCGTTGGCTTCCAGTTGTGCAAGAAGGAGGTCTACATCAACGTGCCATTGAAGACCGGGAACAAGAACCAGAAGGATGAGTGATTTTACTGTGACAACCCTCCCCCTGTTCTTGCCGCTTTCACCGGTGCCAAGGCGATTCCTCTGGCGCAATGGACAGAGAAGCCCGATCCGACCGATCCTCAGGTGGTCACTCTACTGAAAAAGATAGCTGACTTGAAGGCTAAAGGTATTGACAGAATTACCGTCGCCAAGAGCTTCATAGTACGTAGAGTGCAGCCCCTGAAGCTACAGAGTCACCCGACGTGGAACTAGGTTAATAATGACGAAACCAGGGAGGTGCCTGAACCGCTGAAAGGTGAGCTCCGTAAAAAACGCTTGTCAAAAATGTTTGAAGGAGATATCCTTCAGGATGACTTGCTGATCAAGAAGGCGTATAACAAAGGCACTATGCGGGCCCTAGTAAGCCTCAGTCTACTTTGAGCAATTCTTTATGTTCTTGTCTTGATGCCCTACTTGATATTTTGATTCTTGTGCAGGTTTTGGATACTTATATTTCTCATCCTCCGCTCCCTCTGACCGATTTCGAGGGACCGGACTATGTTGAGAAGACGCAGCAGACCAGCACTAGAGGCTCAAGCTCTTCTGCAGGCACTCATCCTAACCCGATCTCCACCCTGCCTCCCCCCATTCGGCGAGTAAAGCAGACCGTTGGGCACCGACGGCAATATATAGGAGATCAGGATGATGATGAAGAGTTGTCATCTGCTGATGCTGGTCATCTCACCCCCACTCACTCCGACTGACCTTCAAGCCAGTCGGAGCCCCCGAGCCAAACTCAGAGTGATGCTGGAAGGGTGGATCAAACTGACAAGGCAGAAAAATCTGCCCAGAAGAGGAAGGAGACTGATTCTCAGTCGACATCTTCGAAGAAGAGGTTGCGCTGAATTAAACTCAAGAAGGCTCCTAGGTTAATTCTTTAACCTTGTGCTCCTTGTCTCTTATTGCCATCCGTAACACATCTTAATCTCTTCCATATTCATTTTGATAGTAGTCGGACAAGTGATTTTTAGAGTGCCCAAGAGTCCGAAGACACTCGGTCTAGACCTCCTCCTCGCCCGACTGATCTACCCAAGTTGGTCGGCAAGTCATCAAACACGCCGACCGAGATAGATAAGCCAATTGACAAGGCAATTCCTGCCCCCATTCCGGCGCCTGTACCCCAACCTGCTCCTACCGTCGTTCCTTCACATCTTGACAAAGGTAAGGCGATATTATCTGTAGATTTACTTGGTCGACCCGAGGTGGAGGATGTGGAAATCATGCATCAACATCGAGAAGCTAGCAAGGTACTTCAATACTCTGCTTTTGCTTTGTCTTAATCTTGCCTTTAAGCTTATCCCCTTTTTGTATATAGAAAATGTATGCTCTCGTAGAGAGAAAACATGCTAGGGTGGAATATCTTGAAGTCAAGACTTTTGGTATGTCCTAAACTCTTTGGTCTTCAAGTCTTTAATAAGACTAAGACTATGCTGGTGTTTTGCTAGTCACCGGTCAGCAGCTTGCCAAAGCACAGAAGGAGATTGAAAAGCTGCAGACCGACTAAAGAGAAATGACCAAGGCCTTAAACCAAGGCCGAGAAAATTTAGCTGGTAAGATCACTCACCACCTGTGTTTAAATAACCAACCAATCACTCTATCGCTAAAGATTCAAATATTTGTCTTTTAGTTCGTGATCAGAAAGTTGCCGACCTGGAGAAGTTGACTTCCAATCAGCAAAGGTTTGTCAATGCCTTGAATACTGAGAAGGAAAACCTCTCCAAGTCGGTCGAGGACCAGAAGGCCAAGATCACTCGGCTGTAGAAGGAGCTGAAGGAGGCTGACGCCAAGATAGAGGAAGTTAAGAGCACCTCCAAATCCTTCAAATGTAAACTTGCCAGTAAGCCCTTCATTATTTCTCACATCTGCTGGATTCCTCTTTTGATCATACTGACCAACAAATTATCATCTGCAGCTCTATCTTACGCCGCTCGAAAGGCAATGGACTATGTTCATGCCGACTGAGTGGAGCAGTCTGTCCATTCCTTGGAGTACTTGCTGGAGCATGCATCAGAATATATTGCTCATAACACTCGACGAGTGGCGACCGAAGCCAGGAGTCATGTTCTATCTATTTGCCAATCTTGGTCTCCTGCTCTACCATTGGACAAGATCAAGGAGGGCTTCAACCCAGACTTGACTGATGACCAATGCCAGTTTCTCTTGGACTCCATGCTGGAGACTTCCGAGCTTTGGTCGACAATATAGAGATCAATCCGACCGTGCCTACTCCTCCAGCAACTCCTGAGGTTGAGCTTCGAGCTGAATCTTCCTCTCCTTCAAAGGAGTTGTAAATCCTGTAATATTAGAGATCATTAGCAATATCTATGTAATGAAAAAATGTTACCTATATGTAATCTAATTTCATGCTTATCAACTTTAAAAGATTGATAAAAATGTGATAAGTATGTTTCTGTCATTGAGAAACTAAAATTGTATCGGTCTGCCTTAACATTTTAGGTTGTGACTCGTAACTGCGTAACAAGCAGAGTCGACCAATCGACACATGACCTCTCGCACTTTGGCTCTGGGTTTAGTGTAGTGGTAGTCTGATGTGCAGTGTAAAGTATATAACCATAATGTATAGACGTTAGACCAATAAAATGAAGACCGTATTCAAAGAGAAGAAATCGGTCAGAAAGTAGTCCAAAACCAAAATACGGTTAGACTGAGGTGCGATATTATTACCAGCCCCCTGGCTCGATTGTTTAATAAAATAAATTAAGAAATCAAGACAATATAGAATGAAAATCATCAAAAAATCTTTCATAAAAAAGACTGAAGTTTCATTCATAAATAATATATAAGTATACAAGGGAATAATTAAGTATAGAAACAACATAGCTGATTTATGTTCCAAGAATTTGGTATATCATATCCGTCTTCGTACATCAGTCGGTAAGCCCCCGGGCGAGTGACTTCCTTCACAACATATGGTCCTTCCCACTTTGGAGAAAGCTTATGCTGGTTCTTCGTCGACTGCACTCGGCGAAGTACTAAATCTCCAACTTGGAAGTGGCGATTACGTATGTTTTTATCATAATAACGATGTAAGCCTTGCTGGTAAAGTGCCGACCGAAACAGAGCGCAATTATGCAACTCCTCTACTGCAATCAAATCAATCTCTCGATTCTCCTCACAAAGCTGTTCATCATACGCCTGAACCCGTGCCGAAACAAGGCTGACTTTGGTCGGCAGCATAGCCTTTGAGCCGTAGACCAATGAGAAAAGTGACTGACCAGTTGCCCGACTGGTGTTTGTGCAAAGCCCACAAAGAACTGAAGGCAATTCTTTGACCCACCGACCGGCATAAGGCTTAAGCCTATCAAATATCCGCGGTTTCAATCCTTGAAGAATCATACCATTAGCTCGTTCGACCTGCCCATTGCTTTGAGGATGAGCCACTGATGCAAAGTGGATTTTTATTCCCATCTTGTCGGCAAAGTCATGGAACTCCACTGAAGTGAATTGAGTACCATTATCGGTAATGATATCATGGGGAACCCCGAACCGAGTGAAGACATCCTTGACAAACTCGATAGCCTTCTTTGATGTCATCTTGTCGACCGACTTTGCTTCAATCCACTTGGTGAATTTGTCAATAGCAACAAACAGATAGGTGAACCCGCCCGGTGCCTTCTTGAAAGGACCAACAATATCGAGCCCCCAAACAGCAAAGGGCCAAGTCAAAGGTATCATCTGAAGTTGCTGTGAAGGCACATGCGTTTGTTGAGCGAAGAATTGGCAACCGTCACACGTCCGAACGACCCGGTGTGCATCTTCAACTGCCGTGGGCCAATAAAACCCTTGTCGAAAAGCTTTGTCGACCAAAGTCTTGGAAGATGCATGATTGCCACATATCTCGGAATGAATTTCTTCTACCAACTTCTGGCGTTCTGGTATCGAGATGCATCTCATCAAGATGTTTGAACCTCCTCTTTTATAGAGTTGGTCTCCCACTAACAAATACCCTCGACATCGGATCTCCAACCTCCGTTGCTCATTAGGATCCGAAGGCAGCGTTCCCTTATCCAAATATTGGATGAGCGGGTCGCGCCAATCGGTCTCCATGTTGTCATCACCAACGAGATCAGTAACATCACTCATTAATACATCCGATCGAGAAGAAATCGTGAGGGAATCTAGAGTGTGTAAGAAAACACCTGGTGGGACCACAGACCAGGATGATCCCATTTTGGCCAATTCATCAGCCGCATGGTTATTATCTCGAAGAACATGCGTGAACTTCAATCCATCAAATTTGTCTTCGAGCTTCCTTACTTCTTGACAGTAAGCACTCATATTGTCATCCACACAGTTTCAATCCTTAGTGACCTGATTAATGACCAAAGCCGAGTCACCAAAGACCTCAAGGCGCTTGATGTCGAGTGACGCAGCAATGCGTAGACCGTGTAGAAGGGCTTTATATTCCGCAACGTTGTTGGATGCGCAAAACATCAACTGAATGACATATCAAAGCCTCTCTCTAGTGGGTGAGATAAACACGACTCCCGCACCCGCTCCTTGTAATTGAAGAGACCCATCGAAGTACATTTTACAATACTTGATGTCTTGTGCAGTAGGTGGGTTTTGAATCTCTGTCCACTCAGCAACGAAATCAGCTAGTGCTTGTCCCTTTATAGCCGACCGAGGCACGAACGTGATGGTATATTAACCAAGTTCGACTGCCCACTTGGCGATTTTGCCTTTGGCTTCTAGGTTGTGTAGCACTGTGCCGAGTGCGAAGGAGGTCTAGACTTCGATCGGATGAGCTTGAAAATAATGCTTCAACTTCCTGGAGGTGCCAACAATGCATATAATAACTTCAAGATCTGTTGGTATTTTACCCTAGAGGCGCCAAGGACCTCACTCACAAAATAGACCGGGTGTTGTACTTTTTGTATATGCCCCTCTTCTTCTAGGTCGATCGTTAAAATAGTACTCACAACCTGAGTTGTGGCCGATATGTAAAGCTGAAGTTTTTCTCCTGGCTCTGGAAGCACCAATACTAGAATGCTGCTGAGGTAAACCTTCAACTCGTCCAATGCCGATTGCGCCTCTTTGGTCCAAACGAAGTCTTCCTGCTTTTTAAGCAGTCAGAAAAGTGGTAACCTCTAAACCCTAGTCGGGAAATAAAGCGACTCAAAGACGCCATGCATACGATCAGCTTCTGTACATCCCTTTGAGAATTAGGTGGCCCCATACCAAGGATTGCCTTGATTTTATCCCGGTTGGCTTCTATACCTCATTTCGAAACAATGTAACCGAGTAGCTTTCCCGAAGGAACCCCAAAAACACACTTCTTAGGATTCAGCTTTGTTGAATAATGCCTCAGATTGTCAAAGGTTTCTGCCAGGTCAAAAATAAGCTCTTCGATGTTTCGAGTCTTGACAACGATGTCATCAACATACGCTTCTGCGTTCCGACCGATCTGAGCAGTAAGGCAGCGTTGAATACCTTGTTGGTAAGTCGTGCCAGCGTTCTTCAGACCGAAAGGCATTGTGATATAGCAAGAGGCACCGAAGGGTGTTATAAAGGATGTTTTAATCTGATCTTTGACCTTCAGTGGGATCTGGTGATAGCCTGAATAGGCATCCAAAAAGCTCAAGAGCTCACACCCGGCTATCGAGTCTACCATTTGATCAATACGACGAAGAGCGAAGGGGTCTTTAGGATAGACCTTGTTGAGATCAGTATAATCAACACACATCCTCCTTTCTTTATTCTTGTTGGGTACAAGGACTGGATTTGCTAACCAGTCAGGATGATACACCTCCTTTATAAACATAGCATCTAATAATCTAACTATCTCGTTCTTCATGGCGTCCTTGCGATCTTGTGCAAATCTTCTAAGCCTTTGCCGAACGAGGGTAGCTACAGGAGGTACCCTTAACTTGTGCTCAATTTTTTCCCTAGGAACTCCTGGCATGTCAGATGGTTTCCATGCAAGATGTCCCTATTTTCCTGGAGGAAAAGAGTGAGCGTGAGTTCCTATTTCTCGTCGAGGTTGGCCCCAGCATAAGTTACCTTATCGGGGTCCTTAGGATCGAGCATGATTTCCTTGGTTTGGATGTCATCGGTCTGAATCTTGTCTTTGGTAGGCTTCTTTGTTGGAACCGTCGCTCCGGTCTGCTCCTCCGTAACGACTACCTGCTGGATCTCCTTCTGGTCGGACAACATCAACTGTTTATTGGCCATCTCACAACTCTGTACATCGTAATCGATAAATTCTGAAGATCAGTGCGGAGGGAGATTATTTCGTTCGGGCCTGGCATCTTGAGTGTGAGATATGGATAATGCTAGTCGACCGATGATAGCATGATATGCTGAGTCGAAATCCGCCACCTGGAAGAGAATGCGCTCGGTCCTGAAATTCTCACGAGTCTCGAAGGTGACCAGCAGACTGATCTGTCCAATTGGAACTGAAGTCTTGCCAGGTACAATCCCATGGAAAGGTGAAGAACTCGGCTGAAGATCATTGATTGAGAGACCGAGCTCTTTGAGAGTCTTAGTGAAGATTAAGTCAATACTGCTTCCTCCATCAATGAGTACTTTGTTGAACTTCACCTCCTTCATTGTAGCAGCAAGCACCAGCGGGTATCGACCCGGCTTCGGGATGTGCTTGGGGTGATCCAACCGATCAAAGGTGATTGGCATCTCAGACCACCTCATGAATTGAGGTGCAGCTGGTTCCACCGAGTTGATCTCCCGAAGTTCTAGCTTCTGCTTGCGCTTGGACACATAGGCATCCGGGCCACCGAAGATGAAGTTGACTTCCTTGCGGGGCTCCTGGAACTCTCCTGAGTCGTCCTTGTCGCCATCATCACTGGTCTTGTCTTTGCTATTGTGCCTCGGGGAATCTTTGGCCACCTTGAGCGCAGCCGTTGCAAAACCCTTCAGTCGATAGCAATCCTTTGCTTTGTCATTTCCCTTTAGGTGCCAAAGGCATGGGCCACTCAGCAGCTCGTCCATGGACGGTTGGCTTGTTCGAGGGTTCTTCTGAAGTCGGTCCACTGTGTGAACCACGTTATCAGGCTTCCTCTTCTTGTCCTTCTTGGAGGACTCGGGCTTGTCCGACCGCTTCTCTTTGCCTTTTCCCCGGATGTCATCCAACACCGACTCACGAGACGCGAAATTGTCAGCGATCTCGAAGCACTCTTGAGCGGTCAGCTTGAGGTCATGATTCCTTCGACCGATCTCACGAACCAAATCATCGCTACGGATCCCTCCTTGGAAGGCGGCAACGATTTGTTAGTCCGGGACATTGGGGATCTCAGTCTTCTTAGCATAAAATCGCTTGATGTAGTTACGAAGAGGTTCGTCAGTCTTCTGCTTGATCTGAGTGAGGTCGAAGTGGTTGCCCGATCGATTGCAGGTAGCTTGGAAACTTTCTATGAGCTTCCTGTTGAGGTCTCCCCAAGATGTGATTGACTCCTCTGGAAGAGATGTGAGCCATATCCGAACAGCTGGATCTAGGCAGACCGGGAGGTAATTAGCCATTACATAGGACTCACCTCTAGCCGATCAAATCGCCGTGCTGTAAAGCTGCAGCCACTCTCGGGGATTGGTCTGACCATCGTATTTTTCGATGGGGACCGGCTTGAATCCTTTTGGCCATCGAGCTATGCGAAGCCTTGGGATGTAAGCCTTGATGCCATCGATCTCATCGTCGATCGGTGTCATCAATTGCCTATGTCAGTCTGGGGACGGAGTTGCACGGCGGTCGTGTCGTGGACCAACATCGTCATCATGACGACGACGCTGATGGTCGTTATCATCATTATCACGCCTATCCCGATCGTCACGTCAACATCGGTCATCGCGGTTGTGCCTTGGAGGAGGGTCTTGACTGTCCTCTTGTCGGTCGTCCCGTCGATCGTCCCATCGGCCATCCGTTCTCCAATCACGGCATTCTTCCTCATAGCATCAGTTGTCCCGAGCATGTTCTTCATAGTGAGAGTTGATGGTATCTCGTCCATCATGGAGACTGAGACAATTTCTCAAATCTTCATGTCTATGCTGACCTCGCGAAGATACGTGACTAGAGCTTGTGACCGACTGAGATTTTGTGGCCTCTTGAGCCGCAGTGGCCTTAAGCATAGCCACCGCCTTCTGCATCACAGGGGTCTGATAATTCGCGTTGACCATTAGGGTGTCGAGCAAAGTTTTGGCCCTTGTGATGTTATTCTGAGGAGTGTAGTAGACCTTGACACCATCCACTTTGAGTTCTGGACCGAGATCCAGTCAGCGTGCGTTGCGTGAACTGCGCGAACCTCTTTGTCAATGGTGGTGTCCGACCGATAAGTCATTAGCTGGAGGGTCCTCCTCCTGTTGACCTCCTTCGGCTAGTTGATTCGGGTGGCCATCAACGGGGTTATCTTCATGTTCACCGTCTTGGTCACCATCCTGGTGTCCATCTGCGGGATCTGCTATATCCACCATGTTGACAGTATGAGGATATGGGTAAGTGGATCCGACCAAGTCCTCATCAAAAGACCGATCCGATTTTGAATCGTTCCCAAAGGAAGGATCTTCTTCCTAAGATCCGAGTGAGACCAACACGGGGATCATGCCAGACGAACTCGGTGATCGCACCATGGAGACGGCTGCGGCCAAGTCAGATCTGTGGTTTTCCAGACCTAGGGCTCCGTTGTCGCTGACTGTGAAGCCGAGTGATCCAAAGGAGATCTTGAAGTCCGGTGAATACTGGATGATGGGAAATTTGTCCATCGTAGTCGACGGAGAATCCTGGTGAACCTTGTCCCCTTCCTGGCGCGCCAACTGTCAAAGCTTGAGATCGGCAGTAAAATGTATAGGGCTACGTCGAGACTAAGAACTACGATGGTAACACAAGACACTGAGTTATACAAGTTTGGGCCCTCTTGATGAGATTCAAAACCCTACGTCATATGTTATGTGTATTGTATTGATGTTGCAAAACTTGTCAACTTGTGTCTACTTCTCCCTCGATGAGGGGTACCCTGCCGCCTTATATATCCGGTCGGCAGGGGAGTACATGAAGAGTCCTAGTCGTAACCCCTTAGGATTTACATAGAAAATTTATCTCTACATGCCTTGTGCTCCAAGTTGAGTCGGTCGGTTTCCTTGTTGATGAAGTACCCGGTCGGCTACCGACTTAGTCTTGTATGAGGATACACGTAAGGCAAGTATCCCACAAGCACAATCTCCTTGGTCTGGATGTCGTCAGTCTGGATCTTGTCCTTGGTGGGCTTCTTCACTGGAACCACTGCATCAGTTTACTCCTCTATTGTGACTGCCTTCTAGATCACCTGCCAATCAGACAATATCAACTGCTTATTGGCCATCTCACAACTCTGCACATCACAATCAAAGAAATTCCAAAGATCAGAGTGCAGGGAGAATTTCTGTTGGGGCCTGGCATCGTAAGGGGTGAGATATGGATAATGCGGAACTACCATGAACTTAGCCATCACCGGCCAATCGATAATAGCATGATATGCTGAGTCAAAATCGACCACCTGGAAGAGGATGTGCTCGGTCCTGAAATTCTCACGGGTCCCAAAAGTAACAGGCAGACTAATCTGTCCAATAGGAATTGAAGTCTTGCCAGGCACAATCCCATGAAAAGGTGAAGAACTCAGTTGAAGGTCTTTAACCAACAGAACAAGCTCTAAGAGAGTCTTGGTGAAGATTAAGTCCAAACTGCTTCCTCCATCAATGAGCACTTTGTTGAACTTCACCTCCTTCATCGTGGCAACAAGCACCTGCAGATATCGGCCTGGTTTCAGCAAGTGCTTGGGGTGATCCCACCGATCAAAAGTAATCAGAATTTCAGACCACTTCATGAATTGAGGCGCAGCCAGTTCCACAGAGTTGATCTCCCGTAGTTCCAGCTTTTACTTGCGCTTGGACACATAGGCCCCAAAACAGACTCGAAGTCAGTTTGTGAGACCCCAACTTCGTGAGATCGATAATACATCTGCAATTGTGTTGCCTTCTTCTTTGTTCTTGCTTGTGTTCTTGATTTGCAGGCAGGGATTAGCCTTCTCGGTGAGGTCAATCGTTTTAGGACGGTTGATAACTAGAGGAGACATCGTGCTACGATTACGGGGTTTAGAACATGCTGTTCTAAAATCGGATCGATTTGTGTGTCTCCTCCGACCAAATCAATGTATCCAGAACCTTTCGGAAGATCGGGAACCCTTGTCCACATCAACTCAGGTTTATCCGATCGCTTCTCCTTGCCCTTTCCTCGAATGTCATCTAATGCCAACTCACCCGATGAGAACTTGTCAGCGATCTCAAAGAACTCCTGAGCAGTCAACTCAAGGTCATGATTCGTCCGACCGATTTCTCAGACCAAGTCGTCACTACAGATTCCTCCTTGGAAGGCAGCAATAATCTATTGGTCTAGAACATTGGGGATCTCATTGTTCTTAGCGCAGAATTATTTGATGTAGTCACGAAGAGGCTCATCGGTCATCTACTTGATCCAAGTAAGGTCAAAGTGATTTCCCGGTCGGTTGCAGGTGGCTTGGAAGCTTTCAATAAGCTTCTTGTTCAGGTCGCCCCAAGAAGTGATTGACTCCTTGATGTGGACAAGAGTTTTCGATCTTCTGATAGGTTCTGATAATCTTGATTAAGGCAGAGGCGATACACAAATTGATCCGGCTTCCGAATGACACGTTCTGAACCCCGCAATCGCAGCACAACGTCTCCTCTGGTTATCAACCGTTCAAGAACGATTGACCTCACCGAGAAGGCTTATCCTTGCCTGCAAATCAAGAACACAAGCAAGAACAAAGAAGAATGCAACCAAATTTGCAAGTATACGATGAATCTCACAAGTTGGGGTCTCACAAACCGATCAAACGACAAAACTGTTATCAACAGAATAATCTAAGCAAAACCCAAGCCCTAATGAAGAGGTGGCGGCTGTATATGAAGACCCTAGGGTCATGCATGACCCCCTGGACGAAACCCTAAGTGGGCTCAACTCGATACATGGCATAAAGGCCGATTACGGTGTCGCAGCACCAGGACAGATTCTAGAAATCGACTTGTTTTGATGATTGTCGACGGCTCACGAAGAATTTTGATATGGGACCAGTTGGGTTGGAAAGATCTTTTCGTTATCTTTCCAGGCATATGTAGAACGTAAAAATATGATTCCGTATGCCTCCTGGGCGTCCGTTTTAGTGCAGACTAGTTCTGGGCCCCGAAACAGACTCAAAGTCGGTTTTGGATTGGGCTTCCACCTTGGCTTGGACGTCCTTGCTGGCCCATCACGCCTCCAATCACCTCCTCAGCTATATCATCATCATCTTCATAGTTCCTAACAATAATTAAATCATTAGGTAGTAATCTATTCTCAAAATCACATAAACAAAACATTAGAAACGAAGTCACCTGTAAATTCAGGTGATGCACATGAACTTTCATCTTAGTTGGAGAAGTGTTGTGTGTATCCATAGGTGTGATGTTCTCATCATTCTCCCACTTTTGAATTAGAGTCGTCCTTGACTCAATCCCATCTCTTTCTCCCAATATTTGTCTCAAATCTGAAATATGAAATATAGAACTATTCCCAAACTTGGGATGCACCTCATGTTTATATGCGTTATAAAAATTATCATTAGAATGTGAAACTACAGTAGAAGGCATGTCACACAACTGAACAACATCTTTGAAAAATTGGCCAGCAGTATGAACATCATCGTCACTCTTATGACAAGTTAGAAAATATGTGATCTTAGAAACAGTAGAAAAACTTGACATGACATGACAATTTTTATTGCAGTTTTCTAGTGTCTCATTGAGTTGCACAACACAAGGAGGTTTCAATGTTGAAGAAATATAAACTCTATGCACCATAAACAAACCTCTATGGTCATAATAGCCAATAGCATGAAAATTATTTCTTGTCAATAAAGGAAATTCAGTTTGAGAAAAGATTTTCTTCTCAACAGCATTTAGATCACAAAGAACATCAAATTCAATATAACCCAAAGTGTTTAGGGAAGTCAACAATTTCTGCTCATCCTTTTCACATGTAACTAAAATCAAATGTTTTATTTCAGCACCATTAGGTGAATCATAAGCAAAAGCATCAAGCTTATTCATTTGTTGTGGCAAAGGTATAAGTGAAGCATTGGCACACAACTCCTCTTTATCACAAGGACCAATAGATAAATCAACTTGTAACAAAGAAACATCATCATAAGGTTCCAATACAGCAAGATTATTGGAACAATTCATCACATCAAGAAAGCTTTTATCTGAAGCAACAACATGTTCTTTATCTTTCCCACTATCATCTTCTTTATGTAGATGTTGAAATATATTAGTTGCAACAAGAGGCAAAGACATATGTTCATCCTCTAGTAATTCAGATTTTGATGGAAGTGTTGCAACATTTGAAATAGCCCATTCTATCCTAAATGGTTCATTCTTTCTTCTCTCAAATCTTTGTTGGTCCATTCTTTCTTCTCTCAAATCTTTGTTGGTCCTCTTCTAAAATTTCAGCAACAGTCATAGGTTTAAGAGTAACCCTTCTACCATTGTATTTAAATGAGTAGCTATTAGCAATGGCATTATGTGAAACATTATTTATAGAAATCCAAGGTTTACCTAATAACAAATGACATGCTTGCATAGGTACTATATCAAATTCTGCACTATCCTTGTAAGAACCAATAAAAAATTCAATGCGTCCAATTTGATCTACCTTTATCTTACCACAAGAATTTACCCATTGGATGTAGTATGGACATGGATGTGGCTGTGTGGTCAAGCCAAGCTTCTCGACCAACTCTAAACTTGCGATGTTGTGCCTACTCTCTCCATCAATGATGACACGACAACGTCGATCCTTCACAACAAAGTGAGTCTGGAATAAATTGTTCAATTGATTTTGCTCTACCTTCTCCATTTGAGAACTGAACACTCGTTGTGCTACAACACTCGTATCATCATGATATGCCATCAATTCATTCCCATGAGTATTGGAACCTGTCATTTTTAGTAGCAAACAAGAAAACACACAAGAATATATTTCCTATCACTACTATGTAATAACGGTGGAAACTCTCAACAAGAAAATGGAAGCATCTCACTAAGCCCTTACAAAGTTCTTAATTACAGCAAGCAAAGGATACCTTGGAGAGTGTGAACTGACGATTGCGAGAGTCAAAAATTTGTGCCTGCTCAGAAGGATATATATGGAGCTTGGATAGGCAATATTAGGTAGCAAGGATTAGAAAAATCTCAATTCAGAAATTGCAAAACTGAATAATAGTCCCAAGCTAGTCTATGTCATCGGTCTAAACTTGTCTCGGACCTAGTTCAAGCAAGCAAGCAAATGACTTAACAAAGGACGCAAAGGCTGCAAGCAATTCTGAATTTTTATCTTTGCCTTTTTCTACTTCTCTTTTTTGTATGGCTTTTTCTCTTGTTCACTTTTGCCTTTTTCTTTTCTTTTCTTGTGAATCAAAACTGCAGCAAGGTATTAGTGCTAGAAAGCGAAAGGAAAAAAAATTCTAGCACAAAGGAAAATTATGATATAAATATGATGGACACAAAGATAGATAATATATTGCTCCAAAACTCTCAACGTGTCACTTGAAGATGCACTTTTATCTCTATCTTTTGACACAAAAAGTAGAAGGCTAGATGTTGAATAAGTATTTAGTGCACACAATTTCAGCACTACTATTCTCTCAATGTGTGCAACAAACTGATTTTTTCTCTCTTGATTCTATAAACAAGGACAAGCACAACTCAAACAAGACCAAAGAACAAGCACTAGACCAGCAACAAAATGACCTTGTAGGGATTAAAATTTAGAGGAGCAATCTAAACTGAAAATTGCACGACACAAGGGGTTGTAGGACAGCGGAAATACGACGAACAAATATTTTTGTAGGAAAATTTTCTGGACTCTAGGATTGAACAAAATAACAAGGATAAGGGTGAACCTAACGGTGTACCTGAAGCTTTGATTATCACATGATGTGGACAAGGGTTCCCGATCTTCCGATAGGTTCTGATAATCTTGATTAAGGCGGAGGCGATACACAAATCGATCCGGCTTCCGAACGACACGTTCTAAACCCCGCAATCACAGCACAACATCTCCTTTGGTTATCAACCGTTCAAGAACAATTGACCTCGCCAAAAAGGCTTATCCTTTCCTGCAAATCAAGAACAAAAGCAAGAACAAAGAAGAATGCAACCAAATTTTCAAGTATATGATGAATCTCACAAGTTGGGGTCTCACAAACCGATCAAACGGCAAAACTGTTATCACAAGAATAATCTAAGCAAAACCCAAGCCCTAATGAAGAGGCGGCGGCTGTATATGAAGACCCTAGGGTCGTGCATGACCCCCTGGACGAAACCCTAAGTGGGCTCAACTCGATACATGGCATAAAGGCCGATTACGGTGTCGTAGCACCAGGACAGATTCTGGACATCGACTTGTTTTGACGATTGCCGACGGCTCACGACGAATTTTGATATGGGACCAGTTGGGTTGGAAAGATCTTTTTGTTATCTTTCCAGGCATATGTAGAACGTCAAAATACGAGTCCGTATGCGTCCTGGGTGTCCGTTTTAGTGCAGACTGATTTTGGGCCTCGAAACAGACTCGAAGTCAGTTTTGGATTGGGCTTCCACCTTGGCTTGGACGTCCTTGCTGGCCCATCACGCCTCCAATCACCTCCTCAGCTATATCATCATCATCTTCATGGTTCCTAACAATAATTAAATCATTAGGTAGCAATCTATTCTCAAAATCACATAAACAAAACATTAGAAATGAAGTCACCTATAAATTCAGGTGATGCACATGAACTTTCATCTTAGTTGGAGGAGTGTTGTGTGTATCCATAGGTGTGATGTTCTCATCACTCCTCCGGAAGGGATGCGAGCCATATCCGAACGACTGGATCAAGGTAGACTGGAAGGTAGTTTGCCATAATGTAGGAATCACCTCCGATCGACCGAATCGCCGTGCTATAGAGTTGCAGCCACTCTCGAGGGTTGGTCTAACCGTCATATTTTTCGATGGGGACCGGCTTGAACCCTTTTGGCCACCGAGCTATGCGAAGCCTAGGGACGTAAGCCTTTATGCCATTGATTTCATCATTAGTAGGAGTCAGGTGACCATCTATGTCGGTCTGGTGATGGAGTTGGGTGACAGGTGTGTCGCGGACCAAAATCATCATCGTGGCGACGACGTCGATTGTTGAGAAACTATGTTGAGATGTACCATGGTTTGCAATATTTGTGATGAGTTATTGACTTGAGCGGATTTGGTGTTTGAGTTGAAATGCGGGAATCCGGGGATTGCATGGGTTTGCATATCATGGTTATGACTAACCAGAGTTGGTGGAGGAATTAGTGATGTTGCAGGAGTTAGGAAATGTGTTTGCTTGTCTCGTGATGTGTAGGTCACTGGAGTCGACTTGGCGGTCAACAGCGAGAGGATCGGGCACAAGTAGGGGACATGGGGCCAGACGATCGAGATGTCGGGTGAAGTCAAGGGTGATACACACCGTACACATAGAGAGGCAAGAAGCACGGACGGTTTCATGGTTGAGCCTCAAAACCGTGGTGGTGATGAAGATGGCGTGTTGACCAAGTCAAGGCGAACGGGATGTCGGTGCAAGTGACAAGGGGGCCCGATGGACATGGACTGGGAGAGACTTGCCGGTGGTCAGGATCGCGGGACAAGGTGACACGCGTCGACATCAAGAAGTCGCCTTTGAGAAGCGTGCAAGGCGGTTTCCTAGTTTGGGCCTCAAAACCGGTGGCAGTGGTTGGTGGTGCACGTGGCACCATCACGAAGCTTGCTTCAAGATGAAGCAAAGACGTGAAGCGTCGGATGGCATTCGGGCGATGAGGAAAAAGATGGATGGTTATGCCCCCGGTGGTAGGTGGGTGTATTATGTAGGTCACATGTGGACAATAGACCCTAGGCCTATATAAGGAGAGGAGTGGCTAGTGGGAGAGGGGCCTCTCTTCGCATTTGCCTTGTGTTAGGACTCTATTCAAAGTGCTAGGAGAGGATTTCATGTTCTAGAGGAGAGGAAAGGGTGTGTGAGAGACATCTCTTGCTCTTCCAAATAGTGGGAGGAAGAGGGTGGCTTCCTAGCCTTGCACCTATGGATCTTGTAAGCACCTTTCTATGATATGAGAAGTATTTTCGTGCTCAAGATTTCCCTCTTCACTTGAATCCTGAAATTCCCTTTTTCTTATTTTTGAAGTTATTTTCATGGTGATTTTTTATCTCACTTTTGGATGAGTTTTTGGTTCGGATTTCTTGAGAAACTTGTTGCTAGAATGAGCTAGAACAATCCTCTATAGATCCTTGACCGAATCAATAGCTCTAGCACCATCAGGCTCTATTTTGTGACCTTTCGGACCTTCCTAGTTTCGATTTTTGGTTCTTTTGTGCTTCCGCTATGTGTCTTTTTGGGTTGAGTCATTCCTAGGGTTAGCACATCACAAGTTGGTGTGTCTAATCTTGGTGACTTGGTTAGAGGTTGGTTCGGATTGTAATTGGGACATAGGCCAAGTTCTTGAGATGAATTTCAGTTAGCTCCCATTCACCCCCCCCCCTGGTCGCCTTCTCGGTCCTTCAATTGGTATCAGAGCCGGTTTGATCACTAGTTGACCTTCATCGGCTTTGTGATCCGAAGGCAATATGGAGAAGCGTGCTGTCAAGCTGTGGATGTTCGATGGAGAGGACTTTCCCTACTGGAAGTCACGGACCAAGGCGTATCTGCTGAGTCAAGGATGTACAATTTTGGAGATTGTTGATCAGGAGTATGCTATACCACAAGACCTGAACACTGCTTCTACAGGTGAGTTAGTCAGGTTTGAGAACAACTCCAAAGCTGTCAATATTCTGCTCTCTGCACTTGGTAGGAGTGAACATGACACTGCTTATGCTATTTGGGTTAAGCTTTGTACTTATCATGAGGGTACCAACCCGGTCAAGTCTATGCATAAGGATTCCTACAATAGACAGTACCAAACCTTTGCTCAAAAACTGGGCGAGTCACTAGATGACACTTTTCGTAGGTTTGAGGCAATTGTGTGCAACTTGCGGGCTTGTGGTACCCTTGTGTACAATGACAATGATAGAGCTAAACAACTGCTGTACTCACTTGATGAAAATGTTTGGGGGGTTAAAATTGCTGCTCTAGAAGAAACTGCTGACTTCAACACCTTGAACTGTGAGCAACTGTATAGCAAGTTGAAATCTCATGAACCGTCTAGGAAATCTTATCCTAATCTTGCTATTCCTGCTTCTAGCATGGCTTTGCTTTCTAGCTCTCAAAAAGTTAGTCACAGTGATGCTTCTTATGGAACTAACCCCTCACTTGACAAGTCTTCCTTGGAGTTTGCTTTGTCTTCTCTTGTTGCAGCTTCGAATGACAAGGAGCTATCCTTGCTCACAAGATAGTTCAGGAAGTTCTACAACAACCGGAAGGAGAGAAGAGGAGGTGGTTCAAGAACCTGCTTTGAGTGCGGTGAACCGGGATACTTCATAGCTGATTGTCCCAAGAAGAAGAAGAAGGCCGGGTACCACGACAACAACACTGAAGACTTCAAGCAGAAAAACCGCTTATACTAGAAGGGCAAGAACTCCAAGAAGTTCGCCAAGGCCATTGCACGCGCCTGCGTTGCCGCCTTGAGCGATGTTGACCTCACATCAAGCAAAGGATTTACAATCTCGGAGGAGGAGGTTGAAAAGCCACGAGTCAAGAGGAAGGATGACTTCATCAGACTTTGCTTCATGGCAAAGAACGACCACGATACCGACTCTGGATCCGACTCTGACGCAAGCGAGGTACCTCCCACTCTCGATGAGCTCTCTTCTGAACTTGATCATTTGTGCGATGTTCTGCTCATGCAAGATGATAAGCTTCACAGTATTGTTCGTGAGAGTAGAGAGCTTAAGTCTACGTTGGAGAGTGCTGATTTTGAAATTGCTTCGCTTAGGTCCAAGCTTGCTCGTGAGGACATTATTGTTGAGTGTGAGTCTTGTCAAGTTGTGATGAGTGATCTTGCACAGAGGGAGAGTGTGCATGCTCAAGTTGCCAGTCAGCTTAAGAGTGCCCTCAAGGAGCTTGATGAGTTCAAAGCTAGACTAACTCTTGTGAGTGCATGTCAGAAGTGCCCCAAACTCACAGATAAGTTGGACGCTCAGTCCCTCAAAGTCAAAGAGCTTGAGTCCAAGTTGCTTCATGAGACTCACTATAAGGTCCTTCCACCACCTTTGAGGTGTGTGTCTCTCTTAAGGACAAGCTTGTAATCACTAGGGAGGAAAACAAAGCCCTATTTCAGGAAAATGATTATCTTGTGTCTAGGCTCCAGAGAACCCTAGTGAGTGAAGAGAAGATTGAGAGTGATTTGGCAAGAGTGAAGGAGAGTGCTTCTAGATCAACCTATAACTTGGGTTTGGGATTTGAGACGTGTGACAAGGAGAGTGAGAATGTGGGTAAGTTTGTACCTAGCTCCAGCTACAAGGATGAGGAAAACACCATTAAACCCACTGACACATACTATCCACCCAATCCAAAACCCTCCTTCAACCCAAAACAAACAGAGAAGCCAAAACCCAAACCTGCAATGCAAGCCAAGCCTAATCCTAAGGGTGTCTACATTTGCATGTTTTGTGGTCGCAAGGGTCACTTGGATGAATTCTATTTTAGGCATCAGAGAATTGAGAGGAAGCAAGCTGAGTTGACTAGGGATGCTTTTTATGATGATTTTGTTGACTTTCAGCCTTGCTCTTTTTCTCGTGCCTATTGTGGACAGGGTCATCCCCCATATGGCTTTGATTCACGAGACAGAGGCTTTGCACAGCAGCGCTTTGGCACCCCACGTTTTCCCCATCGTGGTGAGCGTCACTCGCGTGGATTTTGCTTTCACACAGATAATTTCTATCGTCACAACCCAAGGTTTGAGTCGAGACGCTTTGACAGGCCACGTTTTCCCCATCGTGGTTCTCGTCCCATGCGTTTGAATGATAAAGTGCAAAGAACTGTGATGACTACTACCGGTCGTATGGTTGAGTGCTGGATTCCCAAATGCTTGTTTACTAACCCCAGCACTGAGCCATCGATTTTCACTTCTTGTTCTTTGTAGGCAGCAGGTGGAGGCTTGGAGAACAAGTGGTTGATGGATTTCGGGTGTTCACGCCACATGACCAGAAATGCAAAATGGTTCTCCAGCCTCACTCCCTTGAAGCGTCGGGAGTATGTGACCTTTGGAGATGACAAGAGAGGAAGAGTGAAGGGAAGGGGCGCGATAAAGGTAAATGAGAACTTCACTCTTAATGATATTGGTTTGGTTGAGTTTCTCAAGTACAATCTCCTCTCTGTCTCTCCGCTTCTTGATGTTGGTTTGAAAGTGCGCTTTAAGTTGAATGCTTCTTGTGTTCTTGATTCGAGTGGTTCCTTGGTTTGTGGGATTTCTCGCATTGGTAGAGTTTTTCAGGCTGATTTTGCTAGTTCTCCTGGTTCTTACAAGTGCTTGTTTGCTCAATTTTCTTCTGAGCTCTGGAAATGGCATAGGAGACTGGGTCACATGAGCTTTGACTTGTTATGTCGCTTGAGTGGCCTGGGTTTGATCCGAGGATTGCCTAAGCTCAAATTTGATAAGGATTTGTTTTGTGCTCCTTGTCGTCATGGGAAAATGATTGCCGCTTCTCATCCACTAATTAATTTGGTGATGACTGAACGCCCTGGAGAGTTGCTTCATATGGACACTGTTGGTCCTTCTCGGGTTTGTTCGGCGGGTGAGAAGTGGTATGTTCTTGTGATTGTTGACGACTATTCTCGCTACTCTTGGGTCTACTTTCTTGAGAGCAAGGATGAAGTGTTTCATCACTTTCGGAGCTTAGCTTTGAGGTTGTTCAAAGAACTCCCTGGTGCATTACAAGCGATTCACAGTGATAATGGCACCGAGTTCAAGAACTCCTCCTTTGATGCTTTCTGTCTTGAGCATGGTATTGAGCATCAGTTTTCTGCACCTCGTATTCCCCAGCAGAATGGTGTGGTTGAAAGAAAGAACAGAACCTTAGTAGAGATGGCCCGGACGATGCTTGATGAGCATAGGACTTCGAGGCGGTTTTGGGCTGAGGCCATTAGCACTGCTTGCTAAGTTTCCAATCGGATTTTCTTGCGCTCAATTCTTAATGTGACTTCTTATGAGCTGCGTTTTGGGAGAAAACCCTCAGTTTCTCATTTGCGTGCCTTTGGTTGCAAGTGCTTTATTCTCAAGCGTGGCAATCTTGATAAGTTTGAGTCAAGGTCTTCTGATGGAATCTTTCTTGGTTACTCTCTTCATGGTCATTCCTACAGAGTTTTGAATTTGGAGACTAACACCATCGTAGAATCCTACGATGTAACCTTTGATGAATCAAATTCTTGTGCAAGGAATGTGACTGAGTCTACAGGTGACAAGGAGATGAAGGAAAGCATCTTTGTAGAAGAGGACCTACAGGGCTTTGATGATGATGATGATGATTCACTTCATCTCTCATCTGAGCTTGTTCCTGCAGCTACCACTACTCCAGCAGAGGGTCCAGAATCTTCTACATCAACTTCAGCGGCTGTTGAGCAAGCTCCAGCTGTGGTTGAGGGGGAGGTACACTCTATGAGAGAGGCTCCTCACCACATTCAGCGTCAACATCCACCCCAACAGATGATCGGTAATCTCTATGAGAGGACAACAAGGTCAAGGTCTACACATCTTGCTTGCTTTACCAATTCTCTCTTTGTTACAACCTTTGAACCCTGAGATGTTGGACACGCACTATCTGATGAACATTGGGTTAATGCCATGCATGAGGAGTTGGAAAACTTTGAGAGAAACAAAGTCTGGACCCTTGTAGAGCCTCCTAAAAATATCAATGTCATAGGAACCAAGTGGGTGTTCAAAAACAAACATGGGGAGGATGGTGAGGTTGTGAGAAACAAGGCTAGGCTAGTTGCTTAGTGTTTTAGCCAAGTGGAGGGCTTAGATTATGGTGAAACCTTTGCTCCTGTTGCTCGCATAGAAGCCATTAGGATCTTGCTTGCATTTGCTACCTCTAAGGGCATTAGACTTTATCAAATGGATGTCAAGAGTGCTTTCCTAAATGGTTTCATAGAGGAAGAAGTGTATGTGAGGCAACCCCCTGGCTTTGAGCACCACAAATACCCAAACCGTGTGTACAAGCTTCAGAAGGCTTTGTACGGGCTAAAGCAAGCACCTAGGGCATGGTATGCTAGGCTTAAGACCTTCCTGCTAGAGCGCGGGTATGTTATGGGGTGTGTTAATAAAACCTTGTTCACTCTCAAGCATGGCAATGACTTTCTAATGGTTCAGATTTACGTGGATGATATCATCTTTGGTGGTTCCTCTCATGCTCTTGTGTCCAAATTTTAGGAAGCCATGGAAAGTGAATTTCAGATGTCGATGATGGGCGAGCTCACCTTCTTTCTTGGACTTCAAATCAAGCAGTGCAAGCAAGGCACTTTCATACATCAATCCAAGTACACGAAGGATCTCCTGAAGAAGTTTGACATGGTCAATGTGAAGCGGTTGTCTACACCGATGTCCACAACAACAGCTCTTGACCCTGATGAAGACTGTGAAGTAGTGGATCAAAGGGAGTACAGGAGCATGATTGGCTCCCTCTTGTACCTGACAGCGACAAGACTCGACATACACTTTGCGGTGTGTCTTTGTGCTCGCTTTCAAGCTTCCCCAAGGGTGACTCATCGCAAGGCTGTCAAGCGCATCTTCAGGTATCTCAAATACACTCTTGAGTTCGGTCTTTGGTACTCTGCATCTTCATCTCTTGATCTCATTGGGTATTCGGATGCGGACTTTGCTGGGTGTAGAATTGATAGGAAGAGCACTTCTGGTACTTGCCACTTCTTGGGTACTTCTTTGATTTGTTGGTCTTCTCGTAAGCAGTCGAGTGTTGCCCAATCCACCACAGAGGCTGAGTATGTAGCTGCTGCTCACAAATCCTATGGGTTGTATCTACTATGAGAGACTATGGGTTAACTTTTAAGGGTGTTCCACTCAAGTGTGATAACTCTAGTGCCATATGCTTAGCCAAAAACCCAATTCAGCATGGTAAGATCAAACACATCAATGTGCGATTCCACTTCCTGAGAGACAATGTTGAGAAAGGGGATGTTGAGCTCAAATACATTGATACCAAAAACCAACTAGCTGATATCCTCACCAAGTCCCTAGATGCTTCGAGACATGCTTTTCTTCGGGGGAAAATTAGTGTTTGTCATCCCTATGGCATCATTTGACGAGGAGTTGGTTTTCTCTTGTATATATGTATCTTACCATTTTCGCATTGCATCTCATATGTAATATATGCATTGGTAGATGAGCTTTGATTCTTATGTTGTCATGCATTTCTCTTTGCTATAATTGAACTTGAGCTGAGTTGTGTGGATGTGATGGTAATCTCTCATGCTTAGATTTTCTAGATGACCTGTTATAAACTCATGTGAGTAACTTGCTAATCTTAAAGATAAACTGAGCTTCTTGTGAACCTTATGATCTAATCTTGCTAAAACTTGCTCACCATGTGTATAATTGCTTTTATCCTTGTTGAAGCTTGCATTGAGGCTAGTCTAGAGGATGTCTTGGCTTTGGCACCTTGTGTTTGCGAAATGGAAGGCTTTGCAAATGTTTAGCTCATGATGAAACATTATGGGAACGTGTGTTCCTTTTGCCGCAAAGGCATGCGCTTTTGTCTTATGCATAATCTTGAAAAATCTGCTAAGTGCTTTGATCAAGAACTACTCAATAATGCTAAATCCAAACATTGTGACTTGAAGCCTCGGGGTGTTCGCCGTACCCAGTCGTGCAACCCTCCGCATGGATAAGAGGACACATGAGGATAAACTATAAACACTTGATCAATTGAGTCTCTGTTTCATTTGTGAGCGTTTGTAGAGCTCATTTTCTATGAATGCTTGTTGCCTTTGTTGAGATTGAAACTGGCTAGATTCTTATGATTCACTTAGTGCTTGTTTTGCCTTGGATAGGAGTACTTACACATATAGTGGCAGTTTTGCTCATGATAAGCAAATTTGATTCTATCTAAGCTAGTCAATCTTTCTGCTTAGCTTGTATAGCTCTTGGTGTCTATGCCTTGCTATCTATCTTTGATTTTTGTATGGTTGTGCGCCATTGCTTTTACACTTCATGGCTCTATCCTTATGACTAGCACAATTAAATGCTTGTTTGCATAACTGTTGAAGCTCCTTAGGTTTGCATTTTCATGCATTGCATGTTTGCTTGTTCTTTTGCCTCTTTGATGAGTTCATTGCCAAAAGGGGAGAAATAAGTGCCTAAGGGGAGAATTGTTGGGTCATGCACAAATCATGCTAAGAAACTTAATATGATCCATTTTGCACTCCATGAGACCTACCACAAGTTAAGGGGGAGCATTTCATGATCTTGAGTGTTTTCTTTCGCTTTTCACATTTCTTGTGTCTCAAGTTGTTTTCTTTGCCAACTCTTGGTTTTGTGATCCCTACTTTGCTAGATGGCTTGTCTTCACCTTTTGTTTGGGTTTGGCCATTTGGATGTACTTATTCGGCTTCGCATTTCAATCTCTAATCTTTGTACATTTGAGGTTGTCAATGTACTCATCAAGGGGGAGATTGAGAAACCATGTTGAGATGTACCATGGTTTGCAATATTTGTGATGAGTAATTGACTTGAGTGGATTTGGTGTTTGAGTTGAAATGTGGGAATCCGGGGATTGCATGGGTTTGCATATCATGGTTATGACTAACCAGAGTTGGTGGAGGAATTGGTGATGTTGTAGGAGTTAGGAAATGTGTTTGCTTATCTCATGATGTGTAGGTCACTGGAGTCGACTTTGCGGTCAACGGCGAGAGGATCAGGCACAAGTAGGGGACTTGGGGCCAGACGATCGGGATGTCGAGTGAAGTCAATGGTGATCCACACCGTACACATGGAGAGGCAACAAGCACAGACGGTTTCATGGTTGAGCCTCAAAACCGTGGTGGTGATGAAGATGGCGTGTTGACCAAGTCAAGGTGAACAGGATGCCGATGCAAGTGACAAAGAGGCCCGATGGACAGGGACTAGGAGAGACTTGTCGATGGTCAGGATCGCGGGATAAGGTGACACGCGTCAACATCAAGAAGTCATGCTTTGAGAAGCGTGCAAGGCGGTTTCCTGGTTTGGGCCTCAAAACCGGTGGCGGTGGTTGGTGGTGCACGTGGCACCATCATGGAGCTTGCTTCGAGATGAAGCAAAGACGTGAAGCGTCCGATGGCATTTAGGCGATGAGAAAAAAGATGGACGGTTATGCCCCCGATAGTAGGTGGGTGTGTTATGTAGGTCAAGGGTAGAGTGGTCATGTGGACAATAGACCCTAGGCCTATATAAGGAGAGGTGTGGCTAGTGGGAGAGGTGCCTCTCTTCCCATTAGCCTTGTGCTAGGACTCTATTCAAAATGCTAGGAGAGGACTTCATGTTTTAGAGGAGAGGAGAGGGTGTGTGAGAGACATCTCTTGCTCTTCCAAATAGTGGGAGGAAGAGGGTGGCTTGCTAGCCTTATACCTATGGATCTTGTAAGCACCTTTCTATGATATGAGAAGTATTTTCGTGCTCAAGATTTCCCTCTTCACTTGAATCCTGAAATTCCCTTTTTCTTATTTTTTGAGCTATTTTCATGGTGATTTTCAATCTCACTTTTGGATGAGTTTTTGGTTCGAATTTCTTGAGAAACTTGTTGCTAGGGTGAGCTAGAACAATCCTCTATGGATCCTTGACCGAATCAATTGCTCTAGCTCCTTTGATTTGAAGGATTTCTCAAGTTTCCCCTTTTTGGTGTTTTTGGCACAAGATATGAAATTCATGATGATTCCTTGTGTTTTTGTAGTGGATCTCTTTAGAGGAGGGTCGTGATGTATTGAGGATCATCTGGTCCAAATTTTGTCATTTTTGGAGTTCAATTGATAGGGTTTTGGTAATTTTCTTTTCCGAACGGAGCTGCTGTTTTGACCATGACGGAACTTTCGTGACCGTGATGGAACTTCCGTCAAGAACCACGGAACTTCCGTGAGTGATAGTGTTCCCGTCGCCCGGAACTTCTGTCAGGCACCACGGAACTTTCGTCGAGTTCCACGGAACTTCTGTCAAGCTCTGTTCTATGACCTTTCGGACCTTCCTCGTTTTGATTTTTGGTTCTTTTGTGCTTCCGCTATGTGTCTTTTTGGGTTGAGTCATTCCTAGGGTTAGCACAACACAAGTTGGTGTGTGTAATCTTAGTGATTTGGTTAGAGGTTGGTTCGGGTTGTAGTTGGGACATAGGCCAAGTTCTTGAGAATAATTTTAGTTGGCTCCCATTCACCCCCCCCCCCCTCTTGTCGCCTTCTCGGTCCTTCAATTGGTATCAGAGCAGGTTTGATCACTAGTTGACCTTCATTGGCTTTGTGATCCGAAGGCGACATGGAGAAGCGTGTTGTCAAGCTGTGGATGTTCGATGGAGAGGACATCCCCTACTGGAAGTCACAGACAAAGGTGTATCTGCTGAGTCAAGGACATGCAATTTGGGAGATTGTTAATCAGGAGTATGCTATACCACAAGACCTGAACACTGCTTCTGCAGGTGAGTTAGTCATGTATGAGAACAACTCCAAAGCTGTCAATATTCTGCTCTCTACACTTTGTAGGAGTGAACATGATAGGGTTGCACACCTTGACACTGCTCATGCTATTTGGGTTAACCTTTGCACTTACCATGAGGGTACCAACCAGGTCAAGTCTATGTGTAAGGATTCCTACAATAGACAGTACCAAACCTTTGCTCAAAAACCGGGCGAGTCACTAGATGACACTTTTCGTAGGTTTGAGGCAATTGTGTGCAACTTGCGGGCTTGTGATACCCTTTTGTACAATGACAATGATAGAGCTAAGCAACTGTTGTACTCACTTGATGAAAAATGTTTGGGGGGTTAAAATTGCTGCTCTAGAATAAACTGCTAACTTCAACACCTTGAACTATGAGCAACTGAATAGCAAGCTGAAATCTCATGAATTGTCTAGGAAATCTCGTCCTAATCTTTCTATTCCTGCTTCTAGCATGGCTTTGCTTTCTAGCTCTCAGAAGGTTTGCCCCAAACTCACAGATGTGTTGGACACTCAATTCCTCAAAGTGAAAGAGCTTGAGTCCAAGTTGCTTCATGAGACTCGCTCTAAGGTCCTTCCTCCACCTTGTGAGGTGTGTGTCTCTCTTCCTATTAGCCTTGTGTTAGGACTCTATTCAAAGTGCTAGGAGAGGACTTCATGTTTTAGAGGAGAGGAAAGGGTGTGTGAGAGACATCTCTTGCTCTTCCAAATAGTGGGAGGAAGAGGGTGGCTTCCTAGCCTTGTACCTATGGATCTTGTAAGCACCTTTCTGTGATATGAGAAGTTTTTTCGTGCTCAAGATTTCCCTCTTCACTTGAATCCCGAAATTCCCTTTTTCTTATTTTCAGAGCTATTTTTGTGGTGATTTTCGATCTCACTTTTGGATGAGTTTTTGGTTCGGATTTCTTGAGAAACTTGTTGCTAGGATGAGCTAGAACAATCCTCTATGGATCCTTGACCGAATCAATAGCTCTAACACCTTCAATTTGAAGGATTTCTCAAGTTTCCCCTTTTTGATGTTCTTGGCACAAGATCTAAAATTCATGATGATTCCTTGTGTTTTTGGAGTGGATATCTTTAGAGGAGGGTCGTGATGTATTAAGGATCATCTGGTCCAAATTTCGTGATTTTTGGAGTTCGTTTGATAGGGTTTTGGAAAAAAATTTTCCTGAACGGAGCTGCTGTTTTGACCATGACGGAACTTCCGTCAAGAACCACGGAATTTCCGTGAGTGACAGTGTTCCCGTCGCCCAAAATTTCCATAATTGACGGAACTTCTGTCGGACATCATGGAACTTCCATCGGGTACCACGGAACTTCCATCAGGCTCTGTTCTGTGACCTTTCGGAACTTCCTTGTTTCGGTTTTACTTTCTTTTGTGCTTCCGCTATGTGTCCTTTTAGTTTGAGTCATTCCTAGGGTTAACACATTACAAGTTAGTGTGTGTAATCTTGGTGACTTGGTTAGAGGTTGGTTCGGGTTGTAGTTGGGACATAGGCCAAGTTCTTGAGAAGAATTTTAATTGGCTCCCATTCACCCCCCCCCCCCCCCTCTGGTCGCCTTCCCGGTCCTTCAATTGGTATCATAGCCGGTTTGATCACTAGTTGACTTTCACTGGCTTTGTGATCTGAAGGCAACATGGAGAAGCGTGTTGTCAAGCTGTGGATGTTCGATAGAGAGGACTTCCCCTACTGGAAGTCACGAACCAAGGCGTATCTGCTGAGTCAAGGACATGCAATTTGGGAGATTATTGATTAGGAGTATGCTATACCACAAGACCTGAACACTGCTTCTGCAGGTGAGTTAGTCAGGTATGAGAACAACTTCAAAGCTGTCAATATTCTGCTCTTTGCACTTGGTAGGAGTGAACATGATAGGGTTCCACACCTTGACACTGCTCATGCTATTTGGGTTAAGCTCTGCACATACCATGAGGGTACCAGCTAGGTTAAGTCTATGCATAAGGATTCTTACAATAGACAGTATCAAACCTTTGCTCAAAAATCGGGCGAGTCACTAGATGACACTTTTCGTAGGTTTGAGGCAATTGTGTGCAACTTGCGGGCTTGTGGTACCCTTGTGTACAACGACAATGATAGATCTAAGCAACTGCTGTACTCACTTGATGAAAATGTTTGGGGGGTTAAAATTGCTGCTCTAGAAGAAACTGCTGACTTCAACACCTTAAACTGTGAGCAATTGTATAGCAAGCTGAAATCTCATGAACTATCTAGGAAATCTCGTCCTAATCTTGCTATTCCTGCTTCTAGTATGGCTTTGCTTTCTAGCTCTCAGAAGGTTAGTCACAATGATGCTTCTTATGGAACTAACCCCTCACTTGACAAGTCTTCCTTGGAGTTTGCTTTATCTTCTCTTGTTGCAGCTTCCGACGAACAGATGGAGTGCATTCCTGACGATGAGCTGTCCTTGCTCACAAGGAAGTTCAGGAGGTTCTACAACAACCGGAAGGAGAGAAGAGGAGGTGGTTCAAGAACCTCCTTCAAGTGCGGTGACCCGGGACACTTCATCGTTGATTGTCCCAAGAAGAAGAAGAAGGCCGGGTACCGCGACAACAACACTGAAGACTTCAAGCAGAAGAAGAACCACTTCTACAAGAAGGCCAAGAACTCCAAGAAGTTCACCAAGGCTATTGCACGCGCCTGCATTGCCGCCTTGAGCGATGTTGACCTCACATCAAGCGAAGGCTTTACAAGCTCGGAGGAGGAGGTTGAAAAGCCACGAGTCAAGAGGAAGGATGACTTCACCGGACTTTGCTTCATGGCAAAGAACGACCACGACACCGACTCTGGATCCGACTCTGACACAAGCGAGGTACCTCCCACTCTTGATGAGCTCTATTCTGAACTTGATCATTTGCGCGATGTTCTGCTCATGCAAGATGATAAGCTTCGCAGTGCTGTTCGTGAGAGTAGAGAGCTTAAGTCTAAGTTGGAGAGTGCTGATTTTGAAATTGCTTCACTTAGGTCCAAGCTTGCTCGTGAGGACATTGTTGTTGAGTGTGAGTCTTGTCAAGTTGTGATGAGTGATCTTGCACAGAGGGAGAGTGTGCATGCTCAAGTTGCCAGTCAGCTTGAGAGTGCCCTCAAGGAGCTTGATGAGTTCAAAGCTAGACCAACTCTTTTGGGTGCATGTCAGAAGTGCCCCAAACTCACTGATGGGTGCATGTCAACCTCCTCCTCCGAGCTTGTAAAGCCTTCGCTTGATGTGAGGTCAACATCGCTCTAGGCGGCAACGCAGGCGTGTGCAATGGCCTTGGCGAACTTCTTGGAGTTCTTGCCCTTCTTGTAGAAGAGGTTCTTCTTCTGCTTGAAGTCTTTAGTGTTGTAGTCGCGGTACCCGGCCTTCTTCTTCTTCTTGGGACAATCAGCGATGAAGTGTCCCGGGTCACCGCACTCGAAGCAGGTTCTTGAACCACATCCTCTTCTAATTTGTCGTCATCATTATTCTCGCACCAATCTCGATTGTCTCATTGATGTTGGTCATCATGGTTGTTTCTTAGAGGACGGTCTCGCGGGTCTTCTCACCGGTCGTCCCGTCGGTCATTAGTCCTCCGGTCGTGGCGTTCCTCCTCATAACGTTAGTTGTCCTGAATGCGTTCTTCATGGTGGCCATTGATGGTATCTCATCCATCACAGATACTGACAGAGTTTCTCAAATCTTCACGCCTATGCTGACCTTGTGAAGTTGCATGGCTAGAGCTCGTTACAGACTGCGACCTATCCTTGGCAGCGTCTTGAGCTGCAGCAGCCTTGAGCATAGCTACCGCTTTCAGCATCACGGGGGTCTGATAGTTTGCATCGGCCATCAGGATATCGAGCAACATTTTAGCCCCGGTGATGTTATTCTAAGGGGTGTCGTAGACCTTGACACCATCCACTTCAATGTCTGGCCCAAGATCCAGTCGGCGCGCATGGCATGATCCGCGCGACCCTCTCGGTCGACAGCGATGACCGGCCGATAGGTCACTCGGTCAGATCTGCCTATTCATGTTCGTCCGGTTGACCTTCTTTACCTGGTTCTTCTATGTGGCCATCTTCTTCGTGGCCATCCTCTTGGTCACCCTCCTCGTCCTTGTTCCCTGAAGGATTTTCTACTAAATCAACCAAGTTGATAGTAAGGGGATATGAATTCGGGACAGAGAGTAAACCAGGAAATATAGCCTCCCACTAAGTTCTAGCAAACCTAAAGGTCTTAATAGAGCAAGCAAGAACTAGTGCAAGTAATCACTAAGAGTACTAGCACAACTACACATGCAACCTATGAACCACAAATAAAGGAAGCAAGAACTTAAGAAAAGAAAACCAATTGAAGCACACGAGGAGTTGTTTGCCGAAGTTTGGATTCACCCCGTGAACCCTACGTCTCCGTTGAGGAAGCTTGAGCTGCTCACAAGGCACACTCCAAGCCGGGTCTCTTTCAACCACTTTCCCCGATCCACTATCTTTGCTTCTTTCCTTTCGGATGTGAAGAGGACCTTCACAAACTTTCCTAAGGCTCACCACAAGCTTGGGAGCTCTAGGGCGATGCCTAGCCGACTAGGAGGATACACCTCCAAGAGTAACAAATGCTCCACGGATTTGCAACACAATGCTTGAATGCTCAAGTGTGGGATTTTCTCTTTTGTGCTCTCAATCTCAATCTCTCTCAACCTAATGCTTAGGATTTCTCACAAATCACTCAAACCTCACAAAGAGGTGTTGGGGAGAGCTCTACAAGGCTTTGGATGTATTTTCTTCGTGCACTCAATCAGCAGCATCCAAAGTAGGGGAGAAGGAAGTATTTATACTTGTCCCCAAAAAACTAGTCGTTATACTGAACCAGTCAAAACCGGTTACAATGGTTTCCTAAACCGGTGCCATCGGTTTTCCTGAACTAGCCATTAGAGGTTTGAGCCAAAACTGGTCTCTCCGGTTTGGTAAACCGGTTACATCAGTTTTCCTTGTCACAGTGAGAGTTAGTGTGAGTGTAGGTGTTGTCTTTCTCTCATCTCACTTGGATTTTTCTTTGAGCATTGAGTTATTAAATGCAAACCATGTAGCATCCCTCTTGATAGAGCGGCATGCCTAAACTCAAGATTAAATAAAAAAAACAATCCTTCTTCTTGAGCTTGCATGATAATGAATTTTGCCACTTCTTCTCTTTTAAGCTTCATGAGGGCTGCCACCTGTGCTTTTGCTGAGTGTCATCACCTAGAGCTTGTGACTTGGAAACTCTTCATTTATCATGTCCATTTCTTCCTTTTTGTTCATAAGTCACATTATATCTTTATATTCCAATAATAAATAATACTTGGAAATGTATGACCACATATAGCTTGATCGGTCCATCGTGATTGCGCTCCACCTGCCCTTCACCATGGCTTGGGTCCCTCGGCGCCAAGACTCCATCTTGCCCTTCTCCCGTCCATGGTCCATCGTGGCCAAGTCATGCCAATCCTTCACCATCTTGCTATCTTGAGCCACACATCACTTTGTATCATCGTTATGCCTTCTTTTGAATTCATGTTTGTAGAATTGATTTGATCAAGTTGCTTTCAAGATTAAATGCCATAGAGAAATAACACTTGATCACTTCTCTTTCTTGACAACACCAATTTGTTGAGACCATCTCATATCAATGGTTTTCATGTCTCATATTTACTTCAAATCTTGGCTTGTCATAGTATTGCTTATATGGACCTATTTATTTGACACTTCTCCATTTCATCACATAAGCCCATTTTCCTTACACAATCGTACATTTTGAAGATGATCATTTGTATCAATGCAACATATATTCTTCATGTACAACCTGCTTATATACTCACAAAGAGGATTAGTTCTTTAATCATGTTGTCATACAACCACCAAAACCCACTAGGGGTATAGATGCACTTTCAATCTCCCCCTTTTCGGTGATTGATGATAACCTTGATTAAAGCTTACAAATGATATTCATTAAGTAATTTTGAATGCATCTATATAGGATGAGCTCCCCCTAAAACTGTGCATATGAATGGAATTCATCAATTTTGGCCTCAAATGCCAATTTGCACATTTTGAAATAAATCCACAAGAGCTCCCCCTATATGTGTGCATTCGTGGGGTGCAACAAGTGTGTGAACAAATAGTACATGATGCATATGACAAGAAACCCACAAACAAATAGATCAAAAGAACCATATGTGCTATCTGGCAAAACCGGTTGCTCCGGTTTGCCAAACCGGTGCCACCGGTTTTCCTGACTTCACATATTCACAAAAAAAATAGTACATCAATACATCAAGCATCACACATAGCATAATAACAGGCCTTAAGCAAATAAATACAAGGATCATCACACATTACAAATTGTCTCAAGTCCACGAGATAAAAACAAGGGAAAGATACAATGGTTCTGTTCTAGCAAAACCGGTGCCACCGGTTTGCCAAACTGATGCCTCCGGTTTTCCTAGACAACCTAGAACTGAAAGCAAAAACTGATGAAGACTTGGAGCTTTAATCTTTCTCTCCCCCTTTGTCATCTAGCACCAATAGGGGGTATTCATTTTCATCAAAGATCATTCCTCCTCCCTATCTTCTTCTTCATCTTCTCCATGGTTTGGTGGACGGGGTGGAGGGTTAGATTGAGGCACTTGTGAAGGACCTGCTCCATCAAACCCAAACATACCCCCACTGAAATCTGCATCGCCAAACCAGGAATTGTAGGGGTTCTATTCCTCATAGCGACTCATCCTTGCCTCAAAGGTTTCAATTTCTGGACTTTGTTCTCCCTCAGAGGCAATAGGAGAGCGGGGAGGTTGAAGATTGCTCTGTTGGTGAAGAAGCTTCATAGTCCTTGTGTCCTTCTTCCTCACTCGCCTCTCATGGTGTGCTTTCACATCAGCATCATACTGAGACCTACAAAGACCAAAGAACATCCCAAAGAATTTCTTAATTGGAGAGGGAGGCTTGTTCCTAGGCTGCCCACTTCCTCTAGGTGTTGTAGAGGTGGATGCACCATGTGCTGGTGCTGCTGCACTGCTGCTCTCAACTGGATTCCTTAAATCATTCTTGATTCTCAAAGGGAGATGCTCCTTGTCACATATACAGGTACGAGCTGACACCCTCTCAATCATATGCATAATAAAGGGTGCATATCCATAACTCTTCAGAGGGCTATTAGAAGTGACTTTTATCTCCTCCCAGACAAAGTCAAACACTGAGAAATCATGCCCATTTGGCCCCATAGCAGCTAGGATGTTTCTATTGTAGGAGGGAAGCTTTGTGGGATCACCTTCCCTAAGAGTGAGGGTCTTCCTAAATAGCCTGTTGATGTATGCATAGAAGGGAAGCAAGTCTGTGATAGTGCCATAATTCTCTTCCTTTCCTCTAGGATACATGTGTCTCAATCCTCTATCATCAAGGCGGGTGGCATAGTGAATCCTAGGACAGTTTGCATCAAGCCGCCCAAGACCATAGAGCCTAGCAAACTGTGCATAGCTCACCTCATACCACTAGCCTTCTGTCATCCAATGCATCTTTCTTGTATCTCTATGCTCCTCCACATATAGGGTGGCATAAAACTGAGCAATTACTTCATTGTTCCAATTTTTCTGAAAGCCAAGAATGTCCTTCACATGTTTTGCCTTACATGCAGCAATGACTTCATTGAATATGGGATCATCCTTGCTTTCCATGTATGCCCAATCAACACATTGAGCATTTGCCGTTGGAGTGTGCTTCCTTTACAAGATCACTGACTCATAGAAATCCTGTTGGAAGAAGGAGTGAAACCTGTAGTAAGTGGCTTCTCTAGGGAGTGGTCTAGGATCCTTGGCCCTCATCTCTCTCTTAGAATCTGTTTGGACTTTGTAGCTCACTTTCTCCCTCCATCCTGGGTTTAGAGGAAGCCAGAATGAGAGATGTGTAAGATGCACATAGGACTGAGGGATGATCTCATCCACATCAAACTCCTCTTGCTCTTCTTTCTCTTCACTCTCCTCTGGGGTGCTAGCTGCTACTATGCCAGAGCTCCTAGCTGCTGTCCTAGGAGCAGCCCTAGGAACACCACTGGGAGGGATATAGCTCTCATCCTCTACGTAATCATCAGAGGACTCATCTTCCTGTATTTGATCTTCAGGAGGGTCATCAATTGTCACAGTGCCTCTAGGCAGCCTCTGGATTGTTTGCTTCCGTCTCTGATAGACGGTGTTAAATTGTAACCCTTGCCCCGTATCATGCCTTGCTTTCACATTCCTCTCCCTTTCTTCGTCTGACATGTTGACCTGAGATAGATATGAATGAATAGAGTCTTGGGGTACAGCTGAGAATGATAAAAAGAGGATTAGATAACAATTAGAGGTAACAATATGAAAATATGTGTTCTCTAGAAAAACTGGTGCCACCGGTTTGCCAAACCGGTGCCTCCAGTTTTCATAGAGAAAACCTATGCTCATACTTTTATCTAAAATTGTTCTAGGCAAATTCTAGGCATGAGCAATACTTGAAAAGATGCTAGGACAGGATGAATCAAAGAATCAATCAAAAACTTGAATTAGGGTTTCTCTACCAAAATTGGTGCCTCCATTTTGCCAAACCGGTCCCACCGGTTTTCACAGAGAAAACCTAGGTCACGAATTCGATCGATTTGTCCAAATACTACGGGATTGGTTGCTAGGGTAGGCTCTAGGGCAATCTAGGAGGCAATGTACCATTGGAAAAGTTGAATCTACCAAAGGTACTAAGAGATCGAAACATGAGACCATAGGTACCTTTGGAGAGGAGAAACTCAAATCCGGAGGTAGAATCGGTGCCTCCGATCTTGGGGCACAAAGATCCACCCAAGAATCAAAGATCTTCACGGAGAGACCTTGAAATCGCTAATGGAGGGGAGAGGAGGCCGCAACACGATTGTTTTAGGAGGAGGTGACCAAATGAGAACGAAGGGGTAAGAGTTTGGCTCGGGCTGGTTAAATCGACAAAACCGGTGCCACCGGTTTTCCAAACCGGTGCCTCCGGTTTTGTCAGGAACTGAAGAAAACCAGATTGAGTGGAGATCTTCAATGAATATTGCTTCCAAGCCTTGAGTACTTTGCATTTTCCTTCGTAGATCAAATCCTTGACATTTATGATGGAGAATGTGATGATGATCAAGATTTGAACGATAATGGAAACTAGGACTTGAGAGAGACGGTCGTACTAATTGTGGTTAGGCAACAAGCAATCAAGAGGAACAATAACCACAAGTAGCTCGACATGATCACAAAGATCAAGAATCAAATGTTTTAAAACCACTTAGGACAAAGCATTATAAAAATTTTGAAAATCTGCCCTAACTCACAAAGAGTATGCTTATGACATGAGTCACACACATACCAAGGCACTTCCTACCACATGGATTCTATATGTAGTAAGAAAGAAAAAGAGAAATTTAGGAGGACATACCTTTGGCAAAGTTTGTCCCTCTTCAACTAATGAAGGGAACCACCCAAATTTACTAGTGCTTATTTTGTCTTTTACCATTAATGTCAACTTTCCAAAAATAACACTTTAAGTACTTTCAATGGAAGACATTTGAATCAGTAGCACAAGATGGAATCTCACACATAGTGATCATCCATACAAAACCAAATGAAAAATACCTCAAGAAAAAGGAATATATATTTTCTATCTAAACCGGTCCCTCTGATTTAGAAAACAGGTGCCACCGGTTTTCACAGAGAACATATATTGAAATAAACGCTAAACCGAGGTAGAGAGTTACTCCTTTTTGCTTGATCTCAGCATGAGGCATCATTCATCATAATTTATTCCATATTGAGACTAACACAAGATGCTCAAAGAAAATATTAGTCCCTTTCTGACTCAAGATATAAAATGAATCTCTCCCTAAATATGTGCACCAAATCTTTTGGATGATTTGTGATGTGTGTGCACATGTTCTATTAGGAACACGGAGAGGTTCACATTACATCATGGTCAAGGTGGGAAGATAGTTAAGAAGCATGAAATGAGGGTAGGACAAGGAATACTCACAACCACTCAAGTGTGTGATTACTTCATATCTTCATGTTGCACTCTCATGGTATTTTCCTTAATCATCATAGGTCAATTATCAATTTAGATGCCGTCTTGCTGTTGCCTCTGCATCACTTCAAGCTTTTCAGCAGAAACCAGACCCACTGGTTTGGCAAACTGGTGCCACCGGTTTTTCCTGATTTCTTGTTTCTTCACTTTATCGGACAAGTCTCATGGACATCGGATATGTCCGGTGATGCATCATGTCAGAGGTTCTGGAGTCCGAAGAATATGTCCAAGACGTCGGACTTTCCTCGTGGCATAGGACAAGTCCGATGAACTTGAGTGACATCCTTACTGGAGTCCGATGGACTTGTTCGATCCCTCGGACAAGTCTGAGAAACCGGTCCCACCGGTTTTACAAACCGGACCAACTAGTTTTCCTGAGTTTTTGATATTTCACTAGGATTCCTTTCCTTCTTGATTTGCATTGCTATCTTGGCTTCTTGTTTGTATTCATCAATCCTAAGAGATATTCACACAACAAATTTTCTCCAAGGAGACATTAATTGCATCTCCTTGCATGATCATTCATGCTCGTATACTTGAGAGCATTCCACAAGTAGTAGCATGAATTTGTGGGATCATTACTGCAGGAATAAGGAACAAGACAAAGTGTGTTTAGTGGTACTTATTCTTTTCCTTGATGTCATTGATGTAGATAGTATTTGAATGTCTCCATGCTTGGCAAGTTTGCATGTTGTTCCATCATTCTTGTGCATGCCAAGTCATCAATGCATCACTTGTTGCTTATGAACACTTTCAAGCACATTTTGGTACACAATGCCTGTTGGGTCCTTAGAGACTTAGTCAAACAAGATTTTGGCTCCCAAGTAGACTTTGTGCTAGCAATAGGTGAACTAATCACCTTGATATCACAAGTGTCATTGTTGGCCTTAATAGATACAAAATCATAATTGACCAACTTGGAACTAAGAGCTTGAGTCAAAGGGCAATCCTTACTAAGATGCCGTTTGTCCCAACATGTGTAGCAAGTTTGGTGCTTGATTCTTTTGGACTTATCATAATCTTCTTCTTGATGTTTTCTTTCTTGTCCATGTGTCTTGTGTATGATGACGCAAAGCCTTTGTCCAATTGCTTAAAGGGATGGAGTTGTTCTACATAAACTGCTCCCACCGGTTTGGCAAACCGGTCCCTCCAGTTTTGACAGACTTGCTCCAATCTTGTTTGTCTTGGACATAAGGCTATCTTGTGTCCTTTCTCTTTGCATCCAAAGCATCTTCTCTGAGATAGGCTTCTCTGTCTTCTAGAGAGTGTAGTTTGACCATTTTTCCTTGATGGGCATTCCGAAGCAAAATGTCCCATTGATGAACACTCGAAGCACTTGATGTGTACTTTCTTCTTGATCTTTTTCTTGTTGCTCTTGTCATGATTTTTGTTCAAGCCAGTGGGAAAGATTTTGACACATATGATGGTTGATCCCATCTCAAGCTTCTTCACCATGCTATCATGGTTATCTTGAGATGGTTGCACATGGCCTTTGCCTTTTAACCGACTTAAGTCCGTGTTCAGCCTCTGAACTTCTCTTTTGAGGTAATCAATTTCACTTGCAATGAGTTCATCACAAGTTTCTACAATTACTTGCTCATCATTTGATGACTTTGCTTGAGAGCAACAAGTGTTAGCACAAGATAAAACAATTGATTGTGTTGTGCATGTGCATGTGTGAGGTTGAGAAGATTTTACCACAGTAAGTGCAACCTCATGAGTTATTTCTAGCATGGTATATGAGTCAATGAGCTTCTCATGTGAGCATAGAAGATCACCATGTATTTCTTGCAATTTCTTATGCATGCTAGCAAGCTTTTGAAACTCACCCATGATCATTTATTTTGCTTCCTCTAGCTGTGCTACATAAGAAGATTTGTTAGTAGCACTAGTATGATCATTCCTTGAGTTGTCAACCATTTCAACTAAGGATACATGAGACTTCCTTTGTCTCTTGGCCATGAAGCAAATGATGTTTTATCATCTGAGCATGAGCTTCTTCGTGACATAGACTCTTCTCTTGGTTTGAATTTGCAACTAGAATCTTCAACTTGATCATTAACAGAAATAGTTTTTGTTCTACCAAAACCGGTGCCTCCAATTTGGGAAACCGGTGCCTCCGGTTTTCCCAGAATGACAGTTTGAGTCTTTTATTCTTTATTGTTGAAATCATCATATATTTCTTGAATCCGAGTCCACATAGCATGAACATTCTTCAACTTGTATATCTTTTCAAAGACATCCCTACTCAATGCACCAAATAGGGCATTGGTAGCTTAGGCTTGGAGATGTAGGCATTTTCCTTGTGCTTGTGTGGTAGATTCCTGTCAATGTTATAAGAAAAACCTACATCCACAACCCACCAAATTTTGGGACTCATCTCCCAAAAATATGAGATCATCTTAGGTTTCCAATTTGCATAGTTTGTGCCATCAAAATAAGGTGCCTCGTATGAAGGTTGAGAAATGTCAGAAAACGAGGCGCTAGAACAACCATAGGGAATTTGACATATTTTACCTTACGACATGATCGATTCTCCAAGCGGTTAGGCCTAATAAAGAGATTAGGCTCTGATACCAATTGAAAGTCCCTTGATGTCGCCTAGAGGGGGGTGAATAGGCGTTTCTAAAATTTTAACAAAAACTCATAGCGGAAATAAAACTGTTAAAACCAGTTGCACCGGTTTAGCAAACCGGTTACACCAGTTTTATTAGAGAGCTTGGGACAAAATAATTAATCAAGAGAAAGAACCAAGCACTCAAGAGAGTTAGGCTATAAAAACAAACACAGGAACCACCCCAATTAGATTCACAAAGAATCAACCTCAGAAAACAATCTACCAAAACCGGATCCACCGGTTTGGGAAACTGGACCCACCGGTTTCCTCGGGACAAAGAGTAAACCAGAAAGTATAGCCTCCCACTAAATTCTAGCAAACCTAAAGGTCTTAATAGAGCAAGCAAGAACTAGTGCAAGTAGTCACTAAGAATACTAGCACAACTACACATGCAATCTATGAACCACAAATAAAGGAAGCAAGAACTTAAGAAAAGCAAACCAATTAAAGCACACGAGGAGTTGTTTGCCGAAGTTCAGATTCACCCCGTGAACCTACGTCTCCGTTGAGGAAGCTTGAGCTTCTCACAGGGCACACTCCAAGCCGGGTCTCTTTCAACCACTTTCCCCGATCCACTATCTTTGCTTCTTTCCTTGCGGAGGTGAAGCGGACCTTCACAAACTTTCCCAATGTTCACCACAAGCTTGGGAGCTCTAGGGTGATGCCTAGCCGACTAGGAGGATTCACCTCCAAGAGGAACAAATGCTTCACGGATTTGTAACACAATGCTCGAATGCTCAAGTGTGGGATTTTCTCTTTTGTGCTCTCAATCTCAATCTCTCTCAACCCAATGCTTAGAATTTCTCACAAATCACTCAAACCTCACAAAGAGGTGTTGGGGAGAGCTCTACAAGGCTTTGGATGTATTTTCTTCATGCACTCAATCAGCAGCATCCAAAGGAGGGGAGAAGGAAGTATTTATACTTGTCCACAAGAAACTAGCCATTATACTGAACCAGTCAAAACCGGTTACACCGGTTTCCTAAATCGGTGCCACCGGTTTTCCTGAACTAGCCGTTAGAGGTTTGAGCCAAACCCGATCTCTCCGGTTTGGTAAACCGGTTACACCGGTTTTCCCTGTCACAGTGAGAGTTAGTGTGAGTGTAGGTGTTGTGTTTCTCTCATCTCACTTGGGTTTTTCTTTGAGCATTGAGTCATTAAATGCAAACCATGTAGCATCCCTCTTGATATAGCGGCATGCCTAAACTCAAGATTAAATAAAAAAACAATCCTTCTTCTTGAGCTTGCATGATAATAAATTTTGCCACTTCTTCTCTTTTAAGCTTCATGAGGGCTGCCACATGTGCTTTTGCTGAGCGTCATCACCTAGAGCTTGTGACTTGGAAACTCTTCATTTATCATGTCCATTTCTTCCTTTTTGTTCACAAGTCATATTATATCTTTATATTCCATTAATGAATAATACTTGGAAATGTATGACCACATATAGCTTGATCGGTCCATCGCGATTGCGCTCCACTTGCCCTTCACCATGGCTTGGGTCCCTCGGCGCCAAGACTCCATCTTGCCCTTCTCCTGTCCATGGTCCATCGTGGCCATGTCATGCCAATCCTTCTCCATCTTGCTATCTTGAGCCACACATAACTTTGTATTATTGTTATGCCTTCTTTTGAATTCATGTTTGAAGTATTGATTTGATCAAGTTGCTTTCAAGACTAAATGCCATAGAGAAATAACACTTGATCACTTCTTTTTCTTAACAACACCAATTTGTTGAGACCATCTCATATCAATGGTTTTCATGTCTCATATTTATTTCAAATCTTGGCTTGTCATAGTATTGCTTATATGGACCTATTTATTTGACACTTCTCAATTTCATCATATAGGCCCATTTTCCTTACACAATTGTACATTTTGAAGATAATCATTTGTATCAATGCAACGTATATTCTTCATGTACAACCTGCTTATATACTCACAAAGAGGATTAGTTCTTTAATCATGTTGTCATACAACCACCAAAACCCACTAGGGGCATAGATGCACTTTCAATGCTTGGAAGCATGTAAGGTATCACAATGCAAGAATGCAAAGAGTGCAAATGCAAATGCAACAAATGTACAATGCATGATGCGATGCTAAAGAAAAGGGAGAGAACTACTACAAACCAAGGTGTCAACAACGAGATGTTCCCTACTCAAGCTTGATCACAATGGACCATTCTTCAAAGCCTTGGGTACACCATGAACCACCTTCCCAAGCTTAACCCATGTCCATTGATATCTCAAGAAGGTACGAAGTCAGCCTACAAAAGAAAAGAAACAAGCACAAACAAAAAACACAAACAAGAAACAAACAAAACACTATACATATTTACAAAAGACAAGCTCAAGGGTTACTCATGTGAAGTTGGAGAGGTCGAGAACATTGAGTTCTCCCCTTAGCTTGTTGAAGGTCTTCTCATCGAGTGGCTTGGCGAAGATGTCCGCCAATTGTTCATGAGTTCGCACGCTCACCAACTCGATGTCCTTCTTCTCAACATGGTCTCTTATGAAGTGATGCCTCACTTGAATGTGCTTTGCATGACCATGATCTCCCGTCTTGAGGGTCATCTTGATTGCTGCCTCACTATCACAATATAGTGGCATTTGAGTATAGTTGAGGCCATAGTTCGAGAGTGTTTGCCTCATGTATAGAAGTTGTGCACAACATGCTCCCACCGCCATATACTCCACTTCGGTGGTAGATAGAGCCACTGAGTTTTGCTTCTTTGAGCTCCAAGATACTAGAGATCTTCCAAAAAAAATTGGCAACCTCCCGATGTACTCTTTCTATTCACTTTGCACCCCATGAAGTCCGAATCTGAATACCCAAGAAACTCAAAGTTTGTTCCTCTAGGATACCATAAGCACATTGTAGGTGTGTACTTGAGGTATCTTATAATTCTCTTCACGGCCTTCAAGTGTGACTCCTTTGGATTTGCTTGATAGCGTGCACACAAGCACACACTGAACATGATGTCCAGTCTCGAAGCAGTGAGATAGAGCAAAGACCCAATGATTGACCTATATAGCTTGGGGTTCACCGGTTTTCCTTTCACATCATCATCCAAGGGTTTGCTAGTAGCCATAGGTGTGCGCAAAGGCTTGCAATTCTCCATGTTGAATCTCTTGAGAAGATCCTTAGTATATTTCTCTTGATAGATGAAGTTTTGCTCACTCAATTGCTTGACTTGGAATCCAAGGAACATATGCAACTCTCCAATCATTGACATTTGGAATTCCCTAGCCATCATCTCCCGAAACTCTTCATTGAATTTCTCATTGGTTGAGCAATAGATGATATCGTCCACATAGATTTGGCACACAAAGAGATCCTTCCCAACATGCCTTGTGAACATGGTGCTATCAATGCTTTGAATGGTGAATCCATTTTTGAGTAGGAAGTTCCTCAAATGTTCATATCATGCCCTTGGTGCTTGTTTGAGGCCATAGAGAGCTTTCTTCAATTTGTACACATGTTTTGGATGTTTTGGGTCCTCAAACCCCGGAGGTTGTTCTACATAGACTTTCTCATTTATCTCTCCATTCAAGAAGGCACTCTTGACATCCATTTGAAAGAGCTTGAAGCCATTGTGTGAAGCATAGGCAAGTAAGATCCGAATAGCTTCAAGACGGGCCACGAGAGCAAAGGTGTCTTCAAAGTCAATCCCCGCCACTTGAGAATATCCCTTAGCCACTAGGCAGTCCTTGTTCTTGACAATTGCTCCTTTCTCATCTTGCTTGTTCTTGAAGACCCACTTGGTGCCAACCATATTATGATGCTTGGGCCTCTCAACCAATTTCCATACTTTGCACCTCTTAAAGTTGTTCAACTCTTCTTGCATGGCAATAACCCACTTGTGATCATCCATATCCTCATCAATGGTAGTCGGCTCAATCATAGAGACAAAAGAGAAGTTCTCAATCTCAACATTTGTCTCATCATCATCCTCTTCACTCACATAGTTGGGTTTATATTGATTCCTCCATGTTTTTATCCCTTGAGACGGACTCCCAATGATCAAGTCTTGTGAATGATCTTTGTTGATGGCATTGGGTCTAGGGTGGTGTTTTCTTTGAGTGGGAGAAGCTCTAGGTGAAGTATCTTGTGCATTATGGATTGTTTGCTCTTTAGATATATGAGTGTCTTGGATCCTAAGAGAGGTGGAAGAGTCACTCTTATGCTTTCTTGTTTTGGACTTTGAGCTTGGGGTGGATGGGAGAGTATCTTGTGAAGAGCTAGGAGAAGTGGTTTGTGGTGAAGTATGTGGGGAGGTTTGTGGCTCACTTCTCATTTGGGACTCTTCATCATTTGATGAGTGTACTCTCAATGAATCTTGGGAGGAGCTTGTGGGAGTATTTGTGGCATCTTGAGTTGTATATTGTACCTCGGAGGAGGAGATGGGTTGAGGCGGTGGAGTAGAGGGCTCATCAAAACCTCGCCCACGGGCATGTTTCTCAAGGCTTCCCTCATAGGCTCATCTCCAATGTTTACTTCATGAAATTCATCCTCCTTTTTAGACCCATTTGACTCATCAAATTGCACATCATAGGATTCTTCCACACATCTTGTGGCTGAGTTGTAGACCCTATAAGCTTTAGAAGTCCCGGAGTACCCAACAAGAATGCCTTCATAAGTTCTTCTCTCAAACTTCCCGGGCTTTCTCCTCTTCTTGAGAATGTAACACTTGCAGCCAAAGACTCGAAAATAGGAAACATTGGGTTTCCATCCCACCAATAGCTCATATGGCGTCTTCTTCAACAATTGGTGGAGATAGACACGGTTGGAAGTGTAGCATGCCGTGTTGATTGCCTCCGCCCAAAACCTCTCATGAGTTCCATACTCATCCAACATGGCACGAGCAAGAGTGATGAGCGTCTTGTTCTTCCTCTCCACTACTCCATTTTACTCGGGAGTTTATGTAGCGGAAAATTCATGTTTGATCCCTTTCTTGTCATAGTATTCCTCCACTGTGGTATTTTGAACTCCGTCCCATTCTCACTCCTTATCTTCACAATGCTAGCATTAAACTCATTCTTTGCTCTCGTGGCAAACTTTCTAAAGATACCACTGGCTTGAGATTTGTCCACAAGAAAGAAGGTCCAAGTGTATCTCGTGAAATCATCAACAATCACCAAACAATATAGATTGCCTCCTAGACTCTTGTAGTGTGTTGGCCCAAACAAATCCATGTGCAAGAGCTCTAGAGGACGAGATATAGACATGAATGACTTGGTGGGATGTGAAGATGCAACTTGTTTTCCTGCCTAACAAGCACTACACAGTCTATCCTTCTCAAAGGCCACATCCTTGATTCCTTCAACTAGATTCCTCTTGACAATCTTCTTGAGCTGATTCATTCCAACGTGTGCCGGTCTTCTATGCCACAACCATCCCTTGGATGCCTTAGTGAATAGGCAAGTGCTTGGTGGCATATTGCTTGATTTGAAGTTCGTGACGTACAAGTTCCCATGCCTTACTCCATGAAATACCAGCCCTTTCTTAGCATTCTCAATCGTTGCACCATCCTCATCAAAGATGCACTTGAAACCCATGTCACATAGTTGACCAATAGACAGAAGGTTGAAGTTGAGGGTTTCCATAAGAAAGACCTTGGAGAGATGGAGGTCATTTGTGATGGCCACCTTGCCCAAACCTCTAACTCTCCCCTTTGAGTTATCCCCAAAAGTCACCTTCTCACTATCTTTGTCTTCATCAATGGTGGTGAACATGGTTGGCTTCCCGATCATATGTTGAGTGCATCCACTATCAAGAATCCAATGAGTGTTTCCACTCTTGTAGTTAACCCTGGTGGTAGCCATAAGACAAGCACTAGAGGAAGAGGGGTTAGCACTAACCTCATCGTGTCGAGCAATAAGACCATCCTCATAGATAGGGATTCTTGCAATCCCATCCAGTAGTCTCCTCCTAATGGGATAGTGAGGAGCACGGTACCTCCAATGTCCGTGACCATGCCCCATGTGCACATTGTCAAGGTTGATGTAGTAATGGGGAGGGTCATATAGTCTAGTGATATGCTCAAGCACATGCCCCACTTTTGAATTGAGCACGAGTATCATCTCCATTGCTCTCTCAATTGAGAGCTAATGTGTCCTGTTGACTACCTCCTCAAGTAAGAAACCCCTCTCAGGAGTTGCGATTTGTTGGAGGAGCTTGTCAATCACTTCATGTGGTGCAATCCCCCGAAGTCCCTTAAAAGCGTTTATCCTACACACAAGATCATAGATGCTCAATAGATTCTCACAAAGGTCATTATTCAGATTTATCGCAAATTTACCGAGTTCAAAGAAGAGATCCTTTTGGTGAGCTCGACGAAGATGCCAAAGATGATCTTGTGGTGGAGGAAGTGGAGGAGGTGGAGGCGCCAGAGCCAAGGCCGCAAGATTGATCATCTCAAATGATTGAGCGAGCATTGTTATTGGTGCTCCCCCTACGCTAATGCTTTGTCCACCTGAAGTGCTGGGAGTAGAACTTGGAATGGCACTTGAGTTAGAGCTTGATGAAGCACTTGATGATGATCTTGGTGAAGATCTCATCCCGAAGGGGTTGTAGAAGCTGTTGCAAGGCAATCTTGTGGAGGGATCAAAAAAGTTTGAGCTTGAAGCCACTTCTTTTCCTTAGCTTGTGGATGCTTCACTGTTTGCTTTGGAAGTCCTTTCCCCAGTCCAACTTGCGGTGATCTTCTCATCCTCAAAGAGCAACCCAATCATGTCCTCAATGGAGAGACTCTTCTCTATGAGAAGGCCAAGGGTGACATAGAAGAGCTTGCTACTCGGGAGCAAGGAGAGGATCTTCTCGATTATCACAATCTCGGGGAGCGCAAAAAATTCGCTGCAATCTTGTCCACTATACCTCGCAAGCGAATAAGACAGTCAAGTAAGTCCTCATTGTCATTAGCATGGAATGCAAAGAACTCCTCAACAAGTGAATCACTAGCAAGATCAAGAGGTACACACATATCAGTCCTAGTCATGCTAGTGGAACAAACCGGAACAAGAGTAGCATCATCATCAATCGTCACACTAGGCATACTAGAAGAGCAACCTATCAAGTCATTGCTAGAAGAATCTAGGCACTCACTAGAGCTAGGCACATTCACACAATCATCATACACATGATCATCGGTAAAAGTATTGGCAAAGTCCACAAGAGTATCCATCAACTCATCCGAAATCATGGCGTTTAGGTAGCTTTTAAAGCGATCCTTCCATGAGCCATGACCCAGCCCCGAATGGGATGACATCCCAACTCAATTCGGTCACTACTCAAGGCGGTTAAGGCTTATGTTGAGCACTTGGCTCTGATACCACTTGAAAGGACCGAGTGACCAAGAGGGGGGGGGGGCTGAATTGGGAACTCGCACTATGTACCAAATTCACCAATTCCTAAAACCGACCACTCAAAACAACTCCTACACAATCCTAGTGGTGATCACACTAGCAAGATAATGAACCTATGATAGGAGCAACAACCTAAGCATACTAGTGGATCACACAAAGACAATACAACTCCTAGGCAAGCTAGATACCAAAGATACGCGGAAGCAAACAACTAGCTAGCAAGGAGTTCTACTCAAGCAAAGCTACTAGATCAACAAGCATATAGAAAGCATACAAGCATGAGTAGCACAATACATACTAGGGTGATCAATCAAACCAAAGCAACTCCTATACATGCTAGTGATCAAGTTTGAAGGCTAAGCACTACTTAGCAAGTAGAGAAGCCTATTTATGCAAGTCTACAAGGTAGTCAACTAGGGCAAGGTAAGCACACAAGCATGAATAGCACATTATGTAAATGCGAAAAGTAAAGAATCATAGTAAGGGGTAGAGTAAGAGATGGCTCATGATTTTTTCCCGAGGTCTCGAAAGGATGGCGCCTTCCCCTACTCCTTGTTGGACCACTCCCGCCGGAGTCTCGGTCCCTCCCGCCACCAACTGGAGTTCTCGCCCACGAGCCCGCAATCACTCCTAGAGTGAAGACATGGTGTGCGTCACTGCTGCACAAAGCACAAGCTCGCCTCCCTCAAGAACTTGCCGGACTCCCCGAGCCGACATGGGCGCTCACAAGCGATGCCCCTTTCAATAGCGGGCTCAAACCGTGTACAAACGTGTGACGACCTTCACAACCGATCACGATAGGCTCGATCACTAACACCTAACCGGTCTAGGTCTTACCATAGATCAAGAGTAACAATCTAGATCACACCCTTAAGGACACCCTAGCCTTAGATGTGCAAGATGCTCAAGCTACTCTTCTCTAGCATCCTCAAGATATGCAATATCTCCTCCTAGTGCTCTCCTCTTTTTCGCTTGGACCTTACCAAATGCTCTCAGGTATTCCACTAACCAAGAGAGGTCACAAAGACCCCAGCAACAAAGTTATATAGGCTCTCAACCTCAAACTAGCCGTTGCTCCACGAAATTGCCTTTCTGGATGAATTGACTGTACAGTCCGGTCTCTCCCAGACCGGACCATCCGGTCACTCTGGTAACGGCTCTCCAAACCGTTGGCTCAATAGTGTCCAGGCAATTTCCTGTACTGACCGGACTGTCCGGTCAGCAGACCGGACCATCCAGTCCACTTTCTCTCTCTAGTCCAGGAGCCATCGCAAAATGCTTCCTCGCTGCTCTGTGTCGAGCCATACAGATCGGACCGTCCGGTCTCTACGGCTCCCAGGCACAGATAGTTTCCTCGCTGCAGCTAAGTCCCAGACAAACTCTCCATAGTGACCGTACAATCCGGTCTCCACTGACCCTCTATCCGATCTCTATTCCAGAAGCTGAAACTTGTCATCCTCACTTGACTTCGTTTCCCGGCTTCTCCGAACAGCTCCTTGGCTTCTCCACTGTCACCTAGTGCCTGTGATTTCACCGAGCAACCTTGCACATCACCGACTAGACATGACCTCAAAGAATGACCTAGACCCCCTTGATAGTCCGGTTTTTCCTATAGACTCAAAGCCCTAACAACTAGTCAAGTGTTCCAAACACTTGCACCATAGCTTGTTCTCCGCTTTGATCCATCTCCATCAACTCTTAGACTCCATCAAGTTCACAAGCCTCCATGCTTGTGGTCATTGTCATCAATTGCCAAGGCAACCATCATCCATATGATTTTTAATAGAGTTAAAATATGATTCCTACATAAACAACACTCGTGTAGACATTAGTCACATTTCATGCTTGTCATTCATCACCAGAACATCATACCTTGCGGTGACCTTAATGGTCATGATCCTTACAGTGACCGAGTGCAGTGGGTCACTCGACCCCAGCCGAGGGGCCAGGTGAGACACACCCAATCGCCCGACCCCGTGGAGGCTCGGGCGAGACACGCCCGGTCGCTTGACCCCCACAGAGGGGTCGAGCGAGACACAGTCGGTGCCTGACCACCCCGGGGGTCGGACGAGTTGGGGTTGTGGCGCGACTCTCACGGTTAAGGTGTGACTGTTGCGCAAATGTTTTCAGATGGGGCCTGTCCGGGTGGCGTTTTGGCTTTTAAGGGATGCCACATGGCACCTCGGTCTTTACCCTCGACACTACTAATGCGAAATTGATTGATGATTTGAACAAGCAAGTGAAGGCTCTTGAAAGCAAAATACAACATGAGAAAAATGTTGTTGATAATGAAAAGGCAAAGTATGCAAGAGATGCATACTCATACAAGAGGCACCCAAATGTCATGGATGGCATGGGATATGTGGAGGGTGCTAAGCACAATGCTAGGGAAAACAAGAATGGTAAGGAATTCCTTAAGTTCACCAAGGAAGGATCTTACCAAAAGAAGCAAGCCAAAAACAAGAATACAAACCAAACTTCTTTTCTTAATGACTCTAATGCTAATGCTCCTAATAACTCTTGTGCACTCTTTCATGACTTTGATGCTTCATATGTGCTCATGAGAAACATGCATGGTCGTGTGTTCGCCAAATATGTTGGGCCACACAACAAGCGGCCAAAGACTTGTGTGTGGGTGCCCAAAGTGCTTGTGACTAATGTGAAAGGACCCAAGCAAATTTGGGTACCAAAAAACAAAGCTTAACTTGTTTTGTAGGACTATGTCTCCGGAGGGTCAAGTTGGGTGATTGATAGTGGATGCACCAATCATATGTCCAGAGACAAATAGATGTTCAAGTCATTTGAGCCAAGTCACAACAACAATGAGTATATCACATTTGATGACAATGGAACGGGACAAGTACTAGATTATGGTAAAGTTCCTCTCACTCCCTCGTATTTACTATCTAAGGTTATGCTTGTTGACACGTTGACTTCAATCTATTGTCCATTTCGCAATTTTGTAAAATGGGCTATGATTTGTTATTCAACGAATTTGGTGTGACCGTCTATAAGAGGAGTGATGGCTTGATTTTTTTTAAGGGTGTACATAATGTAACATCCTAGCCCAAGGCTTAATAGGATTGATAGAATACTCATACCAACAAGTTCAACTTCTTTTCCGAAAGCTCATCCCCAAAGAACTCCAAAGTTAAGCGTGCTTGGCCTGGAGCAATTTAGGGATGGGTGACTGACCGGAAAGTTTGTCCCGGGTGCATATGAGTGAGGACATAGTGCGCAGAAAAGACATGTGTTAGTCTGTGAGGATAGTCTTGAGATCCTAGAGAGCTGCCAGGGTAAGCGGGCCCGGCCTCGGAGGGGCGGGATGTTACAGTTGGTATTAGAGCCGACCCTTGCGGTTTCACGGGCGCGTGGGGTTGTAATTGCGTAGGCATGGTGTGCGCATGGCTGGTATGAGCTCAGAGTGGTCACACAGCATGACACATGCGCTGGCATTGGGCACATGGACGTGGCCAAGAGGGGACGTTCCTGGCTTGGGGTTGATCGATGAGGACGTCAATCTTCTAAAAGGGGGTGAGAGTGTAACATCATGGCCCAAGGCTTAATAGGATTGATAGAATACTCATACCAACAAGTTGCAACTTCTTTTTCGGAAGCTCATCCCCAAAGAACTCCAAAGTTAAGCGTGCTTGGCCTAGAGCAATTTAGGAATGGGTGACCGACCGGGAAGTTTGTCCCAGGTGCGCACAAGTGAGGACAAAGTGCGCAGAAAAGACATGTGTTGGTTTGTGAGGATAGTCTTGAGATCCTAGAGAGCTGACAGGGTAAGCGGGCCTGGCCTCGGAGGGGCGGGACGTTACACTTAAAGGAAAGCTTTATGTTGTGGACTTCTCCACGGATGAAGCTAGAATTGGTACATGCTTATTAGCGAAGTCCAACATGGGGTGGTCGTGGCATAGAAGGCTAGCACATGTTGGTATGAGAAATCTTCACAAACTCTAAAAGTGCGGCCATATCATAGGACTAACCGATGTGTTCTTTGAGAAAGACAGAATTTGTAGTGCATGTCAAGCGGGAAAGCAAGTTGGAGCTTCACACCCCTCCAAGAACATGATGACAACCACAAGACCATTGGAGATGTTGCACATGGACCTCTTCCGCCCCATCTCCTACATAAGCATTGGTGGTAACAAATATAGTCTTGTAATTATTGATAATTTTTCTCGTTTCACTTGGGTATTCTTTTTGCATGATAAAAGTAAAGTGAAAGACGTGCTCAAGACGTTCATGAAAAGAGCACAAAATGAATATGAAGTCAAGATCAAGAAAATAAGAAGCGACAACGGCACCGAATTCAAGAACACACAAGTTGAGGAGTATCTTGATGAAGAAGGGATCAAGCATGAACTTTCGGCACCCTACTCTCCTCAACAAAATGGGGTGGCCGAAAGAAGAACCGCACGCTCATTGACATGGTAAGAACAATGCTTGATGAATACAAGACGTCCGACCATTTTTGGGCCGAAGCTGTCAACACCTCATGCCATGCCTCCATCCGGTTGTATCTCCATCGATTATTGAAGAAAACACCATATGAGCTACTAACCAGTAACAAGCCTAATATTTCCTACTTTCATGTTTTTGGGAGCAAATGTTCTATGCTATACAAGAAACCCAAAACTTCAAAATTTGCTCCAAAAGTTGATGAAGATTTCTTGCTTGGTTATGGATCAAATGTTCACGCCTATCGTGTGTTCAACAAAACCATCGGTTGTGTTGAAATCTCATGTGACGTGACATTTGATGAATGTAATGGCTCTCAAGGGGAGCAAGTTATTAGTGATGATGTAGATGATGAAACTCCTAGAAATGCAATAAAAAGGATGGCCATTGGTGATGTGAGTGATGAGGACATCACTCCTAAGATACATGCAACACTACTCCAATTCTGGACTTGCAAGGTCCAATGACTAGAGCTCGTGCACGATGACTAAATTTAGAGGTGAGCTCATTCCTACGTTCTTCATTATATGTCACTTTTGAGAATGGTTTGCTACCTAATGATTATATTATAATTAGGAACCATGGAGAGGACCAGGAGATGATGACAGAAGGACTTGGAGACGTGGAGGACCAGCAAGAACGTGGAAGCCAAGGTGGAGGCCCAACCAAAACTGACTTCGAGTCTTTTTTGGGGCTCAAGACCAGTGTGCACTAAATCGGATGCCCAGGACGCATACAGGCTCGGATTTGGACATTTTATATATGCACGGAAAGATAAGAAGAAGACCTTTCCAATGTCACCGGTCTTATGTTAAAATTCATCTGAAGTCATCGGGAATCGTTGAAACAAGAAAGAGTCCAGAATCTGTTTTGGTGCTGCGTCGCCTGTTTTTGGCCTTTGGACTTTGTATCTAGTTGTGCCCAATTAGGGGCGTGTCCAGAGGGTCTTGCACGATCCTAGGGTCTTCATATACAGCCGCCGCCACACCATTAGAGTTTGGGTTTTGCTTAGATTATTCTATTCAAAACACTTTCGCCATCATCACGGTTTGTGAGACCCCAACTTCGTGAGATTCATAATACATCTGCAATTGTGTTGCATTCTTCTTTGTTCTTGCTTGTGTTCTTGATTCGCAGGCAGGGATTAGCCTTGTCGGCGAGGTCAATTGTTTTAGGATGGTTGATAACCAGAGGAAATGTCGTGCTGCGATTGCGGAGTTTAGAACGTGTTGTTCTAAAGCCGGATCGATTTGTGTGTCGCCTCTGACCAAATCAACGTATCCAGAACCTTTCAGAAGATCGGGAACCCTTGTACACATTAGAGAAGCGTGGGTGAGATACAATGAATATATGAATGCATGCCCTCATCATAATCTGATGATTAGAGAAGTTGTTGACACTTAGATGCATCAGCTGCAGGTTCATTCATGTCAAAAACTCCCACCCAAGCTAAGGATTTGATCAAGTTGCTAGTTGAAAATCAATCGTGGGATGGTGAGAGAAGTTCAAGGAATTTGCAACCTTCAAAAGGAGTGGCGAAGAGTGTTATTTAGAGGACTCATGAAGACTTGATTATAGATTGCCTCGATGCTATTCGAAGGAGGTTGGACAATAATCTTCATATCCCTAAGAAAGAGCCACTCAAGTTAGCGGAATCACGCTCCACTTGTGGCGAGTGTGGAGAATTTGGTCATGTACAGAAAGATTGCCCTGAAGAGATAAAGATGCTAGAATATAAGAAGAATAGTGGATGGAAGCCCCAATATCAGCAGCAAAGGAGTTCTTTCTCTCCTAGTTCGTCCATGCAAAATTCTATCCTACTTCATCTCCAATGTCATGAGTTCTTCCAAGCTCAAGAGAAGATCAACAAGGACAATCAAGCTAAATTCAAGGAGATTGATCGTGTCCTTGAGGGAATTAATGACAAGGTGGTAGAAATTGGGAGCTCCAATGAGCAGATTTTGAAGCATACCAAGATTATGGAGTAATAGATGGGACAGTTATCGTAAGCCATTCAAGGCAACAAAGGGGCTATTCCTGGCAATACGAAGTTTGTAGAGCAGTTGAAGGCAATAGCTACACGGTCAGGAAAACAAACAGAAGATCCAGAGCACCCTATGGGAGCAAAGAGGCCCCACGCCGATAAGGCACACCTAGCACTGATCGGCGCGACGGTCCTAAGGGCACCGATCGGCTCACAGAAAGCACCGATCGGCGCAAGGAAGATGTTGACCTCTCTGATCTAAAAAAGGGCATGGAAATAGAGGAGCATGGCCTTGCCACGTTCCTGGATACTCAACTGTTGACGAAGACAGAAAGAGTGCGGCAACACGACTAGAAATTTGCAAGGTTCGTCGATATTACGAAGAAGCTTTACATCATTATTCCTTTTGTTGATGCTATTCAAGTACTCACCTATGCCAAATACATTAAGGACATGATGTAAAACAAGAAGTCTCTAGCTTCTGAGGAGGTTGTGAAGGTTAATAAGGAGCTTACGGCGGCAATCAATGATGTTGCTCTTGAGAAGAAACCCGATCCTGGATCACCAAGCATCAAATGCATGATTGGAACAAGGATATTTGATAGGTGCGATCTTGGAGCAAGTGTAAGTGTTATGCCCTGTCATATATTCGCAAGTCTCAATTTGCCTGAATTGGAGCCTACGGGTATGTATTTGGAGTTAGCCGATCAATCGATACGCTTCCCTGATGGAATTGCTGAGGATGTGCCTGTTCAAATTGGAGATCACATCATGCCTGTTGATTATATTGTGCTTGATACGGATAAGAGGACGAGGACCCCGTTGATCTTAGGCAGACCCTTCTTGAGGACAACAAGAGCAAGTATTGATGTTGGGAGTGGTGAGATAAGCTTTGATATAAATGGAACTCCCTAGTCTTTCAAGTTTCGCCCAAAGGGAGAAGATTGCCGTGCTATTGATGAAGTGAAGAGATACAAGACACTGTGGCAACATGGCCTCGAGAGTAATTGGAGGGGATGTATGGATAGGTCGTCCGAGCTATATGAACCATGGAGATGAAAGAACCTTGTAGTGTTGCAGCCTCACATCCCGCACCGCGACACTAAGGATTGATTGTTTGCAGGGAGGTCAAGCTCTTTGACCTCTAAATAACTAGAGCGCTCTTTGGAGGCAACCCAATTATCGGGGGATTTTGAAGTTGTTTAGTGCTTACGGGAGGGCAACCCGTTTCATTTAGTTAATTAGTCCTGGTCGGGAAGGCAACCCGGTGTTTCTAATTTGCTTGTTTATAATAAAGACAATCTCTCGAATAAAAGAAATAGAAAAAGCGTGTGCTTAATTCTTGTGTGCTCTTGCATTGTCTGTTTATTTGTGCAAAATTTTGTATACACATACTGTAGACTAACAACGCAGGAATAAAACAAAAAATACCAAAAATAGGAAGGAACAGAGCCTGCGCCGATTGGCATACTTCTGCGTCGATCGGTGCACTATTGCCCAGGTCGGGACAGAAGGCTGACGACGCACAGAATTGAAGGGGTGCTAAAAATCAACCAGCACAGTAATTTTTCAGATACGAAGCTATTTTCAAGGTAATTAAAAATCTTTTTGAATTAATTCTAGTGTGCAAAATGGTTGCTAAATTACGTAGAAAAGGATGAAGAGCAATATCTAGCGAAGAAGCGAGGGGCCACGAGCAAAAATGGATGTCGCACCGATCGGCGCGAGTCAACGCCATTCGGTGCGGTCACCAGATGGGCCCCGCTACATATGTCAATGCTACAGGAACATTAGGAAAAGTGGAAAATTAGGTGAAAGAGATGAACACGAGGCATCAGGATCAGTGCCGGACCAAAAGACGAGATGCAAGGTACTTGCACCGATCGGCGCCCTACTGCGCCGACTGGCACATGTACCCATGCGGTTCCCAAATGGGCGACAAAGGCGGCAGACGTTGATTTTGAGGAACAGGTATGATTGCTATGCAGGTGAGCAGTGCAGAGGAGACACGGAATTAGCCAAAAGCTAAAAAAGAGACGATGCACCAATCGGCGCAGGCCCGCGCCGATTGGTGCAGTCAATCAAGACATCGGGATTCCGTGTTGTTCCCCTGCCAACCAACATGATGTACCGGGAAGCAACATAAAGGATGGGAATCAAGCGCCAGAGTAGTCAGAGCATTCAAAATTTGAATTGTGCTGATCGGCGCACTGCCACGCCGATCGGCGCGCTCTCAAATTTTGAAACTTTTTGGCGGTTCCTTCTCCTAGAAGTTTCCCACACTATTAAAAGGAGGTCAGGCACCCCTAGTTAGGCACACCATCCCGATAATCTCTCCACCTTCCCCACTACCCACGATCTCGCACACGTTCCGCTCCTCTACACCAGGGAAGCAATTCCGGCGGTAGCAACGAGTCAAGCGGCGACTCCTCGGCGAGGGGGAGCTCCGGCGCTTGCGATGACACGTCGGTAGGTGATGCATCCACCGGCTCGGCGGCGGTGAACTACGAGATCCGCGCCCGCCATTCCGTCTCCGGCGCGCCCCTTCCAACAGGGCGTGCTACAAGGAGCCAAATGGCGGCAAGCCGTGGGGTTTCTAGATCACCACCGCCGCTAGCATTCATGCCGCGCACGGTGGAGGAGGGCTTCACCCTCCTGAGCGCGGAGGAACAGCAGCACTACATCGCGGTGAGGGGAAGGTTCGTCCCCAAATTCGACTTGGACGAGACCTTCCTCACATCAAGCGGCATGTGGGAGGACATAAGAAGGATGCTAAACAACCTCGGCTAGGTGGACTTCCACCCCCGTCCTATGGATTACAACCTCGACATTGTCACTGAGGTCGCCTTTATGATGAGGCTTGGCATCGTCGAAGATGTCAACGAGGCCGTCAACTTCCGCGTCGGCGACATTAGCTACACAGTGACCATGGAGACGGTGGCTCAAGCCTTCGGCTTTGACACCGACGCCGACGTCGTCGGCATCTTGGGACATGGGGAGTTTGACTCCTTTTGGAGGCGGCTCTTGTTCGTGGAGGAGATGAAGTGTGGCAACATCCGCAACCCGACCATTCAAGTCTTCCATCGGTGGTTGGCGGCGTGCACAGGCGACAAGGTCGACTCCAGCAACGTCACAGATGTGACTTGCGGTGGCTCTACAACGCTATCGTGAGTCCGTCACATTGTAACCCCATGTCGGTGATGGTGCGGGGTTGGCTCGACAAGAGGGGCAAGGCGAGCAAGAAATTGGCTTTCGAGGCCTATCTTCAATGCCTAGCAGTCCTCGTCTGCGACGACGATGAACCGGGAGGGTGCAACGACAAGTGGGAGTGCGCAACGGAGATCGGCGAGAATATGACTCGTGGTAATATTGTCACGGGAAGTGTTCGCGCCGGCTTCCATATCGGCGGCACCAACGTCAAGCTCCCGTGTGCGAAGCTAAGAGTTTTCCACCATCGCAAGCTGGAGGGAGGAAATTTGCTTGAGGAAGGTCTCCTGGATGGGGCCTGAGTTCTCAAGGACCGCCGTGGGCGGGTTCGACAACCGGCAACATCTACAGCTGCCAGCGGTGAGTGGGACTCCTGGGGGTCACGCCAGGAGCCTCAGCAGTACCAGTCAGGGTAGAGCGACGCAACGGACGGTTCATAGCCCTCTACGTCGGTCGGCGCAGGTGACGCGCCGGTTGGCACCACCCACTTCAGCGCGGGTATCGACTACAGGTACCAAGGACGTGTACCTGTGTGTAACAGAACCGCCTTACCACGGAGACGGCTCCGTTTCAGGATCTTTCTCGGGTGGCAACACATGCTGTGGCGCCCAATAGTACAACACGTGAAGAGTAATGTAGATACAACAAGAATATACATAGAGGACAGAGTTTTACATAAATCTGAATTTAAAGTTTACAAACCAGAGTTTTTAGAAAAAATGCGAAAGCAAAATAGTCTACATAATAGATAGTTCGACAGAATAAGTAAGATACATTCGTCCTCTCACGATGATTCACACAGCATATCCGGCTTTGTAGGTGTTTGCCCAAACACCCTACCGGCAATCAACGGTCTACTCCTCCTTATTGTCGATGCAAGGCTCCCATTCTATGTTCCAGCAGTCAGGGTGCTGGCCTGTCTAGTGGAATCTCCCACCGTAGTGGTAGTCTCCACCCTGGTCATCTGAAAACCACATAGAACGTCGCCCTGAGTAACTAATTTACTCAGCAAGACTGACCCGATAAATGGCCATCTACAGCCGACTCCTAGACATGCACAGGCTAATGGTAGGGTTTCTGTTGCCAAAAGCCAGCCTAAGAGTAGATCCCTAGTTTTCAAGTTTTAACATCAAGTTAAGTTAACAGGTGAAATAGGAAATTTAGTTTGCACTATGCCTACAACAAGCATGGTTGCAATACAATTAATAATAAATTCATACAATAATATTAAACCCTTTCAATTAATTAATGGCTTCCCACACTGTTCTGGAGCAGCAATTTGTGACACCCCAGGTGTTTCATTTCTGTTTAACAAACATGCTAAGCACTAATCATGAATTACCTAGCATGAAATAATCAGAGCCCACTTATTGAATTAATTCCCAGGTAATTAAAAACCCTGCAAACCAATTTGTGAGCCAAATAAAATTTTATTATACAACTTATGCCAAATAAATTCATAATCATGTTAGTAATAATAAATTAGAATTTTATGAATTTAATGAGTATTTTACCATATTTAGAAATGCCCAAATAATTAATTAAAGCATAAAAACCTTTCACTTTGGAGATTTAATTATAAAATAATTATTCAATTTCTGACCACTTGGGTCCCACCAGAGCCCCACAAATATCTCCAAGGGCCTATGTGCAAAATCTCACAAATTTAGGAGCTCCCTAGCTATTTTAATTAGAAATATATTTGACCAGGGACCTTTTTGTAAGGATCAATTTCTTCAGGGGGTTCGAAGGAAAATATTTTTCCTTTCTTCTCCATTGGGCCGGCACGGCACTGATCCCTCCCCTGCCGAAGCCAGCGCCCTGCCTGCTAGTTCCTGCACGCCACCGGCTTCGTCTCGGGACCCCGCGAGCAACAGCGCGCCTGCACCACTCTACTCCTCCGCTGTGTCCTCTCAGCTGCGTGCCCACCCAACGGCCTCCGCTCCTCCTGCCTGCACGCCATTGACATGGCTGACCGGTCGGACTTCAATTCTCGTCAATTCTTCCGCTCTCACCCCCACTTGCTTCCCCTACTCTCTGCGCGACTTGAAGGCGCACCCGCCGGTCACAGACTCACTTCCCCTCTCACTCCCATTGCTCTCTGCTCTCCTCATTTTTCTCCTCTCTGCGCTCTGCTCCTCTCCGCCATCACCGAGTGAAAAGCTTGAGCTGAGTTTCCTCTTCATTGCCCCCCCCCCCCCCCCCGAGCCGAGCAAAACCTCAAACCACGCGCGCACATCCCCTCTAGCTTCCCAGGCCACTCGACCGGCAACTCCCCGCGTGAGCATCAAGTAAACGAAAGAAATCTTCATCTTCTCCTTCGGCGAACAACTCTGACCTCGCCGCAAAATTCGTCAACCCCGATTCGTCTCGCCTCCCCTTTCTCCTTGCTCGTGTGTGCAACTCCTAGACGAACTCTCCTAACCTTCTTCTCCTTGATTTTGCGCACAAAGTCATCGGCAGTTCACGTTTTCCCTGGCCGCCGCCTCTACTCCAACGGAACTGAGCCGCCTCGCCGACGAGCATCATCTTCCGCTCATCCCTGACGCACGCCGACTTGATGCCGCTCTTTGTGGTGCCCCCGTTAAGCTGTAGGAGAAGTCGGAGTCAAGTTTGGTGCTCCCTGCCGATTCCGCGATCCAGCCAAAGAGCACCGCCCCGCCGCCTCTCGTCGCCGACCATCTTCCGGTGAGAACCCCACCTCACAAACCCCTCCACCCCCTCCGCCTCGGTGCGCACATCGTTTATTTGCTCTCGCGACGAGCTTTTCCCCCGCGTAGCGCCTGCCGGCGAGGCCAACCTCTGTTCCGACGCGCCGACTGGCATCCGACTGGCCGCCTGCGTGTCGCCGCTGTCACTAACGTGTCATTAGATAAAACCAGAAATACCCAGGAAATGCTAGAAAAGTGCTAAAACTTCCAAAAACCATAGTAAATCGAATATAAATCCAAAGGAGCCCAAATAAATTTTGTTAGACTCATCTTGAAGAGCTCTATTTTAGTAAAATGATAAATCACTGCCTCTGTACATATATTTTTATCAATATATTAAACTGTCCAAACAATAAATAATTCACCAGAAATTCTAGGGGTAAAATTAAATCCTGATTTTTGGCATGCTTATTAAATACATAATTATCTACCACCATAATTTTTGGTTTAGTAAAATATGAATTGTTTTAGGCTCTAGAATTTAATTAGTGTGTTTGCTTAATTTAATTCTAGTAATTATTCTGTAAATAATTTGCCCATGCCACTTAGCCTAAAAGTCACTCATATAAGTCATTGTACACAGTAAATCACACATGTCCAGGAACATAAATTTACTTAAGTAATTAATTTAATTGCTCATATCACTCTTTTACTTTGTTTAAATGCATAAAAGAATGTATGTACCTAAATTCTTAATTAACAAACCAACTTCTCTGAAGCATATGGCTTCGAGAACATAATAATAATTTTAATTGACATTAAAACACAAGGTGCTTGCATGCATCATATCATTTCCAATCAACGGTATATCGATAATGCCGTTAATACAATTCGATCATATGGGCAACGACGACCAGGAGCAAGAAGAGGATATTCAGAAGGACCTTGATCCTCAGGAACAAGAAATTGCAGTTGCTAGCACTAACATCGATCCAGGCAAGCCCTAGTTTACATTCGCCTTTTTCATAAAGTTTGCTAGTTTTTAATATTACTAGTGTCTGTGATGATTGTTGCATTAGGTCACAGGAGTTGATTGGAACCCACTTTGCATGATACCCAAATAACCTACGCCACTATCATTAGAACTTTGGATAGTGTCGGTACTGCGTTGCTATGCTAGTAATTGCTAGACTCGGTAGATATCATTACTAAGAAATAAACTTGACCACTGGAACGGGAATTAATAAAAGAAGTTTATTTTGATGTTATGACCAGGCAGGGATGATGCATCTGTAGGTTTGCAGCAACAAATGGATGTTGACTGCGGTAGCCCTGCCTTCTCGAACCTAGGACCCGTCCGTGGTCGGCCCCTTGGTCAAGTATTGAACAGTACCGAATGCATGCTAGTCTACGGGCACTAGTAAACTGATGTTGCATTGACGCGGCAATGAGGACGGTACCTAGTACAGTGGTCGTTGATCCTTCTGCTGCTGGAGTGGGCGGTTCATACTGCGAAGTACTATTGGCAGAACGGCATTCCCTCTCGCTGAGACTGGACCCGGACCAAATTGTTTTTCGTCCTTGCGAAAGGTTGCCATATACGACCTTAATTGGTGTATATATGTCATGTTTTTCGGGTTTCCCACCTGGTGTAAATCAATTACAATTGTTGTCCCTTGTAATAATGAGTACCACTTGGTCATTGGGTCATCACGTAGTTGCATATGGTACTTGAAAATTGATTATGAGGCTTATTGTTGATGTTACTATTATTGCTCTTATGTTACCTTTACTTTATGTATTTCTTTGTTACCATATTGTTGCAACTAAAGTTGCATTTCTGCTCTACCCAATTAAGTTGAGAACTAAAACTTAATAGAACTAATAGGTTGCTTAGTGCGAGTCCTTTTAAACAAGCCACCTATTAGAGCCATTGAATGTCTAGGTGTCCGACGGGTAAGACTTGCTGAGTAATTAGTACTCAGGTTTTATGCCACCGTTGTTTTTCAGGTAATGAAGATCTAGAACTGCCTGTAGATGTGCTGCCCTGGGACATGCAAGTCCCTGAGGGTTGGACCGCCCACTGGGAGTCCGACTCACCGCCACAGTATTGATGTGTGTTGCTAGAGTGATGGTTCTTCGGGCATGAACCATTCCTATGTTGTATCGTCGAGCTCGTAGCTTCTTATCGTGATTTGCTTCTGCTGTTTTCAAAACATTATGAACTTGTAATATTCTGCTGCACTCTGATGACTTTAATGATGTAATATTCAACTTAAATTTGAACCAATATTGTATTATCAAGTGTTTGCATTATCAGCATCGTCAGGATCTCGATCCTTCGGGAAGGGGTGCCACAGCCGGTATCAAAGCCGTGGTCCATGATAATGCAACAAATAAATCGTATTTAAAAAACTATGACGTTTGTGGGTGAGAATACATTAGTATTGCCCATATAGATAATAGGGTGGTGACAAAGCTAACCTGGGTTATGTTTGTTTACATTATTTGCATCTACGTCTTCTTCAAACGAAGGTACCTGCGTGCTTAACTGACACACGTGATATCGGTGCTTGTGCTCGCAGGTGGATACGAGACACTGTTGGCTCGTGACTTATCACGGGGCGATCCTTTCCCATGGATCGTTACTAGTAGTACTGTGCTTATTTTTGTAGTTTCTTTTGAATTTGATGTATTATTTCTGCAATGGATCTTCTGCAGGTACACTAACGCTGTTAGTATAACATTTAGAATGACTTACGTGTTGAGTGCGGGTCGTCACCAAGTATCCGTGCCGCTAAGTATCGGCAAAGATAGGCGTTGTGTTGTGAGGAACGATAGGTTAATAAAATGAAGGTTTTGCATCATGCATCCCATTATAACTAAACTAAAATTTGGTTCTCTCCTTGCTCACCAACCTCTGAATAAAATTTTCTAAACATGATAAGTATAAAATTCTGAATAACAAGGTTAACAAGAATCTGTCCTGTTTTTAGCTGCCAACTTCAAAAATTCATAACTATTAATTTACTCAACCAAATGAGGCATACAAATACTTTTCAGAAAGGTCACAACATCTCCTACCACCTAGAATTTAAATTAAAAATTTGATCATAACAGTAACAACCTCAGAAACAAGGAATAAGTACAATCTGTCCACTCACTGTTTTCAGCAAGACCTTGAACTTAAAAATTTCATAACTAAAGTTGTACTTCGAATTTGCAAGAGTTTGAACCCAATCTGGAAAGACCATGAAGTATATTTTCATCTCCATTAGGTTTCATAGTTTTGTTGTGTTCCCTCTATCCAGTAGATCCAAAACACTCAGCCTTTATCATCCCAAACCAGAATCTACCAACCTGTACTTGCAAAATTCATAAGTCCAGATTTACTTGGGATTTTTAAGAGTATAAATACAATCTAGAAAGCTATGAAAGTGTAGTATAACTTGGTTCTAGACCCCAATTTTTAAGACCTTGTTTTCTGTTTGAAATATCCACTTTTCTGACTGTTGTACAGTCAAGACAGAATTTGTTTTAAAACCCATTGCCTTATTATTGACCCTTGAGGCTAGAAAATGTGAACTAAACCCTTGTTTCTGTATTTCATAGCAGTTTATATTAAATGCATTGTTACTCATGGAACACTGTACTCACCATTGGGTTTATATTCCAGATGGGTGATCTCGATGTTGAGGAGCTTTTGCACGATGGGTGGCGCTACACTACCGGTCTCCACCACCGTGGCTTTCCTACACTTTTGTGGGATCTTCTACACTTGTTGGGCTATGATGAGCCGCCCTCCTACAAGGGCCGTGAGATCCGTCGCCATGGTGTGACTCTTGCAGAGGTGCACATCAGCGTGCCCACCCACCCGCGAAACCTCGATATGGTGGGTATGGAGAGCACGACGACTAGTGGGAGCCTTCGTGAGGGCTTGGAGAGAGTCGCCCACAGGGCTCTCACCCACTTCTGCGGGCGCCACACAATAGCGCTCTCTGGGACTCTATTTGAAATGATCCCCATCTGGCACCAGGCCATCCCGGTCTAGCAGAGGCGCGTGAGGCGCACCGGCTGTGATGACTACCCGACGTACCACGCAGGGTACCACCGTGTGTCCTACTACTCCGAGTACCTCCTCAACTTGGATAAGGAGGCTAGCAGCCATAGCAGGATCCTACTGGCTGAGGCCGAGCAGGTCTGGGTGCAAAGGAATGAAGTGCAGGCACAGGCCGACGCACACCAGAGAGAGATTCAGCTGCTGACCGCTGCTCTTGAGGCAAGTGAGACTGGTGTTACTGAGGTGACTGGATAGCGCGACACCCTCGCGCGGGAGGTTGACAGACGTGGTGTGATTATGCAGCAGCGCGCCAACCACAACGAGCACCTGCAGCATCAGTTGACGGCTGCACAGCACGAGATGGAGCTTATGGGAGAGGATTTAGAGACCCTGACTCAGGAGAACCAGGGCCTACAGCAGCAGATAGAGGTGGCCCTTGCACCACCGATAGCACCGGAGGAGGAGGAGCCGCAGGAGGATATGGACAAGGAGTCTGACGTAGACTACGAGGCGCCAACCGGAGGCAGGACTTAGGAGGATCGTGGTAGACTAGATTAGTCTCAGTAGTCAGGACCGGTTGGGTATGTAGATTTTGTCGACCACACGAGGATGTGGTATTTTGGGAGATCACTGTGTGAGATGCTTTTGTAACTCGATGATCACATGTTCCGAGTTTATGTACTAAAGGCTATGTTGACTCATGATATGTATTGGTTGTATCCTTTCCGCTATTGTTGTTGCACCAGAGTTTCAAAAGAATTCTAGCTTGATAGTACTCTTTGACTCAATCAAAGTACTTTCCTTGTAGACGGCTGAAAACACCAATCAACCACCACCAGGTTGGGAGATCACCGACGGCCTGGAGTTCACAGGGATGGTTCACCTGTTTTGGAGAGTTCTCCAGAGATTTGGATATTGCATTCCTCCCACCTATGTTGGCAAGGAATTTCAGGAGCATGGAGTACCCTCATGTGTCATCCATGTGGCGGTTCCCGCCAATTACTCGGTCCTTCCCGTATGGGAATCTTGGACCATTAGCATCATCGGGACAGGCCTGCCTTCCACCTGGAATGTAGCTGCATTCAAGGAACTTACTCGGTTCTGTGAAGACCACAAGCATGATGTTGCTGGAACACCCGTCGCCTTGCTACCCATTAATGATGTGACGGACTTTGAGTGGATTAAGCGCGTGGATTTCATCTTTGATCCAAACCATCGCCACCATGATCCTATGCTGCCCATAATAGAGTATTATGGCTTATCCACTTTCGCCTTGTGTACAAACTTGTGCCGGCGTCTGGATGTATTCCATGCTACACTTCGACTTTCTGAAGTCGAAAAACAAGCTAAGGATGAAGAAATTGTAGAACTGAACCAGCAAATCCAAGCAAAAAATAAAGAGATGGATGTGATTATAGAAGAACGTGACCAAGCCTTGCAGGATGCAGCAGATTTTAAGCATGACATGATTGAGGCTCAAGATGACTTGATCGCATTCAAGGCTGCCCATCTTCCTATTGAAGGGAATTGGGATGAGATCTTCATAGAGTTTGGAGGACAAGACGATGTGGAGATGGCACCTGCTGGTATTGATGACGTGGAAATGATGGATTTAGACGAACCAGAAGAACCTATGGAACCAGAAGGACCAGAAAAGTCGGAAGACTTAGTCCAGGAGTAGATGATTCGCTACACCCCTGTGTGCGGTCGTGTAGTGTATGTATCCCTAGTTCGATGTAGGAGTGTGAATCTTGCATAATGTGTCCGCAATACCGTAGTTAGGCGTTGGCACATATATGTAAGGAATCGCGTGATGATGTCCTTTAACAACCATGTAGACTGAATTGAATTAATGGAGATGGTTGTCATTCTGAATTTTTATTCGTGCTTCTATGGATTTGTATTCTTGCACATGTGCTTTAAGGATTATTTTGAGAAATAATTAATGTGCAACCATATAAATTGCAGCATGGTGCATACTCGGAATCAGGATGATCCTGAGAGCTCTCAGCAAGGAGCTAATAATGAGCCCTCGCTAGCTGAGTTCTTAGCTGCTGCGCTCAACCGGCAGCAAAGTGACTCTAAGCTACTTCGTCGACTGGTCGACATCACGACCCATCTGGCTGGACAAGGAGGCAACCGCCACAATAATAACCAGCCCCGACAGAGCACCTATTCAGATTTTCTGGGTACCCATCCACCAACCTTCGAGCGTGCCAGAGAGCTGCTGGACGCCGACCACTGGCTATGCCAGACCGAGTCTAAATTCGGTCTGCTGGACTGCACTGAGCACCAGAAGGTGCTATTCGCTGCCCAACAACTCCAGGGATCTGCTAGTGCCTGGTGGGCCAACTATGAAGCTTCTCTGCCCGCTTGACGCCGCTCCAAATGGAATGAGTTCAAAGCTGCTTTCCGTGCTCATTTCATCGCCGCTGGACTTATGTAGAGGAAGTTCCAGGAATTCATGGATCTAAAACTAGGAGGGAGGAATGTCCTCCAATATTCTAAAGCTTTCAATCATCTTACTCAGTATGCCACTGAGTATGTTAATACTGAGGAGAAGAAAAGATACGCATACCTGCGTGGGATGAATGCCACGCTCAAGGAACGTCTGACTTGGCAGACAACCGGTACATACAACGACTTGGTCAATGCTGCTATTGTCCAGGAAGGCACCATGCGCCAAGTTGAAGGAGAAGATCGCAAGAGGAAGGCCCCGGCTAGTGCCACTGCTGCCTCGCAGGCAAAGCATCGCCTGATTTATACTTCCCCCACCGGACAGCGTTTCCGGGCATCACCGCAGCAACAGTTTCAGCGACAGTTTGGTCAAAACTACTCGAGGCCCCAACAGCAACAGAACTTCCTACCTCGTGCACCGTACCAGCAGTAGAACAATCAGTACCGTGCATCATATCAGCAGCAAGGGAACCAAAAGGCTCGTGCCCCACCGCTTGCTGATCGAGGAAACAAATACCCATGCTACAATTGTGGTCGTACCGGCCATTTTGCTAAGAACTGCACTGCACCAAGGTGCTACAATAACAACACCAAACCGCGTCAGAACCAGAACAAGACTATGAATGCACCGTCTCGTGGTGCCCAAGTGAACTACACCAATGCTGAAGATATTCCTCAGGGCGAACCCGTGCTGACCGGTACGCTCTCGCTCTATCGCCAGCCTGTCATTGCACTTTTTGATTCTGGTGCTACACATAATTTCTTTAGCCAAGCATGGGTGCAAAAATTTAATCTTCAACCCCAGACTATAGAAAAATGCTACATAGATCGTTCCCCCGCTGGACAAATCCGTGCCAATCAAATAGTATGCAAAGCTCCACTAGAAATAAATCAGAAAATCTACCCCACCGATTTTATCATGCCTAGTCACCAAGGAATTGATTTGATTTTGGGTATGTTCTGGATGAAAACCCATAGAGCCATGCTAGATATCGAGCCCCGTATCGTTCACATCAACTCTCCTTTGCATGGAAAAGACACAATTTCTTTAAACATCAATTCATCGAAAGCCTTGGTTGTCCATCACTTGGAAGGGCAATCACTCAAGAACATGCCCGTTCTTTGTGAGTTTCCGGACGTGTTTCACGAAGATATCTCTGGCCTACCGCCTGACCATGAAGTGGAATTTAAGATAGAGCTACAGCCAGGAACTTCTCCGATATCTCGTCGACCCTATAAGATGGCCCCGAATGAGTTGGTCGAATTGAAAAAGAAATTGAATGAGTTATTAGAAAAAGGATTCATTCGCCCAAGCACTTCACCTTGGGGCTGCCCTGCTATTTTCGTGAAGAAGAAGGACAAATCTCTACGTCTGGTTGTTGACTATCGGTCATTGAATGAAGTCACAATCAAAAATAAGTACACGTTGCCACGAATTGATATCATTTTTGATCAATTGGTGGGTGTCAAGGTCTTTACCAAGATCGATCTTCGCTCGAGTTACCATCAGATAAGGATTAGAGTAGAAGATATTCCGAAGACCGCCTTCTCTACTAGGTATGGGCTATTCGAGTACCTAGTAATGTCCTTCGGATTGACAAACGCTCCAGCCCATTTCATGTACCTCATGAATTCGGTATTCATGTCAGAGTTGGATAAATTTGTGATAGTATTTATTGATGATATCCTCATCTATTCTAAGTCCAAGGAAGAGCATGCCGAACATCTTCGCATTGTTCTTCAACGCCTCCGACATCACAAGCTGTATGCAAAATTCAGCAAGTGTGAATTTTGGTTGGACCGTGTGCCATTTCTTGGTCACATAGTTTCTGCAGAAGGTATCTCGGTGGACCCTGGCAAAGTTCAAGATGTGCTAGATTGGAAGCCATCGAAGACAGTTCACCAAGTACGCAGCTTCCTCGGGCTAGTCGGATATTGTCGTAGGTTCATTCCAAACTTTTCGCGGCTGACCAAACCCATCACGGAGCTGCTGAAAAAGGAGAAAAAGTTCGATTGGAACAACAGTTGTGAAGAAGCATTTCAAGTATTAAAGAAATTATTGACCACTGCCCCAGTATTGGCTCAACCAGACATCACCAAGCCGTTCGACGTATATTGTGATGCGTCTGGGACAGGACTTGGATGTGTGCTCATGCAAGAAGGTCATGTTATAGCCTATGCATCTCGACAGCTACGGAAGTATGAAGAGCACTATCCAACTCATGATTTGGAGCTAGCTGCAGTTGTACTTGCACTGAAAATATGGAGGCATTATTTGCTCGATGACTTAGTGCACATCTACACAGACCATAAGAGCTTGAAATATATCTTTACCCAGACTGATCTGAACATGAGACATCGTCAGTGGCTAGAACTGATTAAGGATTATAACCTAGAGATTCATTATCATCCAGGCAAGGACAATGTAGTCGCCGATGCGTTAAGTAGGAAGGTACACTGCAACCACTTAATGCTGGAATATCACAATGACGATGACAACATCACTACGTCAGAACCCGGCCTTCACGTTTCACCTGCTGTGGTGATTAGCAACCTAAATGTACATTCTACTATTCGTGAAGAAATCATTGCTGCACAGAAAAAGGATGTTGGTATGACTCATATCCGTCAAAACATTAAAGATGGTAAGGCAAAGTGTTTCACCCAAGACTCAGACGGTACTCTATGGTTCGATAACTGTTTAGTAGTACCAAAAGACTTCAAACTCCGATGGAAGATCTTGGATGGAGCACATCACTCCACATCACTCCAAATATTATATACATCCCGGTAGTAACAAAATGTACCAAGACTTGAAAAAGAATTTTTGATGGACAAGGATGAAGCGAGAAGTTGCTCAATATGTCACAAAATGCGATACTTGTCAGAGAGTTAAGGCTGATCATTTGAAACAGGCTGGATTACTTCAACCATTGAGTATTCTCGCCTGGAAATGGGAAGACATCAGCATGGATTATATTGTTGGTCTCCCTCTCACCTCTCGGAAGCATGATTTGATTTGGGTCGTTGTGGACCGACTCACAAAATCTGTCCACTTCCTACCGATCAACAACACCTACAAGATAAAGCAATATGCAGAACTATACTAGCAAGAATTCTATGTCTTCATGGAGTACCCAAGACCATTGTTACAGATCGTGGCTCGCAGTTTGTCACTCATTTCTGGGAACAACTGCATCCATCTCTGGGTACCAAGTTGATTCGGAGTTCGGCTTACCATGCCGCTACTGATGGACAAACCGAACATGTCAATCAGATTTTGGAAGATATGCTTAGAGCATGTGTTTTAACCCATGGTGGTAATTGGGATGAGTATTTATCATATGCAGAATTCTCATACAACAATAGTTACCAGGAGAGTCTAAAAATGTCACCATTTGAAGCACTCTATGGTTGCAGTTATAGAACACCGCTAAACTGGTATGAATCTGGAGAAAGAGTAACCTTTGGTCCTGACCTTATCATGGATGCTGAAGAAAAGGTTTGTACCATTCAAGCAAATCTTAAAGCTGCTAAATGCCGTCAAGAGAGTATGCAAACAGACGATGTAGGCCATTATATTTCAACAAGGGTGACTACGTCTATCTTCGAGTGTCGCCTATGAAGGGTATCCAATGGTTTAGAGTCAAAGGAAAGTTACCTCCCTGTTATATTAGACCGTTCCATATTTTGGAACGATGTGGAAATGTAGCCTATAAGCTAGAGTTACCCACAAATCTATCTGGAGTTCATCGCACATTTCACGTCTCGCAGCTAAAGCGGTGCCTCAAACCACCCATCGACAAAATCTTGGAAGAATATGACCAACTTCAACCCGATCTCACATACTCCGAACAACCCATAAAGATCCTCGATGAGGAAGAGCGCACAACCCGTAATAGGACCCTCAAAGTCTACAAAGTTCAATGGAGTAACCACTCGGACGATGAGTCTACTTGGGAATCGGAAGAATTTCTGAGTACTCACTACCCGGAATTTTATCGTCATACACAGGTATGTTTTGACCACCGTACTTCCCTCTAGTTTGCCTTGTTCTTAATCTCGGGACGAGATTTCTTTAAGGCGGGAGGGATGTGACACCCCAGGTGTCTCATTTCTATTTAACAAACATGCTAAGCACAAGTCATGAATTACCTAGCATGAAATGATAAGAGCCCACTTATTGAATTAATTCTCAGGTAATTAAAAACCCTACAAACCAATTTGTGACCCAAATAAAATTTTGTTATACAACTTGTGCCAAATAAATTCATAATCATGTTAGTAATAATAAAATAGAATTTTATGAATTTAATGAGTATTTTACCATATTTAGAAATGCCCCAAATAATTAATTAAAGCATAAAAACCTTTCACTTTGGAGATTTAATTATAAAATAATTATTCAATTTCTGACCACTTGGGTCCCGCCAAAGCCCCACAAATATCTCCAAGGGCCTATGTGCAAAATCCCACGAATAGGAACTCCCTAGCTATTTTAATTAGAAATATCTATGACCAAGGACCTTTTTGTAAGGATTAATTTCTCCAGGGGGTTCAGAGGAAAATCTTTTTCCTTTCTTCTCCATTGGGCCGGCGCGGCACTGTTCCCTCCCCTGCCGACACCAGCGCCCTGCCCGCTCCTCCCCGCACGCCGCCGGCTTCGTCTCAGGACCCCGTGAGCTATAGCGCGCCTGCACCACTCTGCTCCTCCGCTCTGTCCTCTCAGCCGCGTGCCCACCCAACGGCCTCCGCTCCTCCTGCCTACACGCCATTGACATGGCCGACCGGCCAAACTTCAATTCTGGTCGATTCTTCCGCTCTCACCCCCACTTGCTTCCCCTACTCTCTGCGTGACTTGAAGACGCACCCGCCGGTCACAGACTCACTTCCCCTCTCACTCCCGTTGCTCTTTGCTCTCCTCATTTTTCTCCTCTCTGCGCTCTGCTCCTCTCCGCCATCACCGAGTGAAAAGCTTGAGCTGAGTTTCCTCTTCACTGCCCCCCACCCCCGAGCCGAGCAGAACCTCAAACCACGCGTGCACATCCCCTCTAGCTTCCCAGGTCACTTGACCGGCAACTCCCCGCGTGAGCATCAAGTAATCGAAAGAAATCTTCATCTTCTCCTTCGGCGAACAACTCTCACCTCACCACAAAATTCGTCAACCCCGGTTCGTCTCGCCTCCCCCTTTCTTCTTGCTCGTGTGTGCAACTCCCAGACGAACTCTCCTAACCTTCTTCTCCTAGATTTTGCGCACAAAGTCGTCGGCAGTTCACGTTTTCCCCGGCCACCGCCTCTGCTCCGACGGAACTAAGCCGCCTCGCTGACAAGCACCATCTTCCGCTCATCCCTGACGCACGCCGACTTGATGCCGCTCTTCGTGGTGCCCCCGTGAAGCTGTAGGAGAAGTCGGAGTCAAGTTTGGTGCTCCCTGTCGATTCCGCGACCCAGCCGAAAACCACCGCCCCACCGCCTCTCGTCGCCGACCATCTTCCGGTGAGAACCCCACCTCGCGAACCCGTCCACTCCCTCTGCCTCGGTGCGCATATCGTTTATTTGCTCCCGCAACGAGCTTTTCTCCCTTGTAGCGCCCGCCGGCGAGGCCAGCCTCGGTTCCGGCGCGCCGACTAGCATCCGACTGGCCGCCTGCGTGTCGCCGATGTGGCTCCGACGTGGCGCTGAGCTATCACTGACGTGTCATTAATAAAAACCAGAAATACCCAAGAAATGCCAGAAAAGTGCTAAAACTTCCAAAAATCATAGTAAATCGAATATAAATCCAAAAAAGCCCAAATAAATTTTGTTAGACTCATCTTAAAGAGCTCTATTTTAGTAAAATGATAAATCGCTGCCTCTGTATATATATTTTTATCAATATATTAAACTATCCAAACAATAAATAATTCATCAGAAATTCTAGGAGTAAAATTAAATCCTAATTTTTGGCATGCTTAGTAAATACATAATTATATACCATCATAATTTTTGGTTTAGTAAAATATAAATTGTTTTAGGCTCTAGAATTTAATTAGTGTGTTTGCTTAATTTAATTCTAGTAATTATTCTGTAAATAATTTGCCCATGCCACTTAGGCCAAAATTCACTCATATAAGAATCTGTATACAGTAAATCACACATGTCGAGGATCATAAATTTACTTAAGTAATTAATTTAATTGCTCATATCACTCTTTTACTTTGTTTAAATACATAAAAGAATGTATGTACCTAAATTCTTAATTAACAAACCAACTTCTCTAAAGCATATGGCTTCGAGAACATAATAATAATTTTAATTGACATTAAAACACAAGGTGCTTGCATGCATCATATCATTTCCAATTAATGGTATATCGATAATGTCGTTAATACAATTGGATCATACAGGCACAGAAGAGGATATTCAGAAGGACCTTGATCCTCAGGAACAAGAAATTGTTGTTGCTAGCACTAACATCGATCCAGGCAAGCCCCGATTTACATTCACCTTTTTCAGAAAATTTGCTAGTTTTCAATATTACTAGTGTCTGTAATGATTGTTGCATTAGGTCATAGGAGTTGATTAGAACCCACTTTGCATGATACCCAAATGACCTACGCCACTGTCATTAGAACTTTGGTAGTATCGATACTGCGTCGTTATGCTAGTAATTGCTAGACTCGGTAGATATCATTACTAAGAAATAAACTTGACCACTGGAACGGGAATTAATAAAAGAAGTTTATTTTGATGTTATGACCGGGCAGGGATGATGCATGTGTAGGTTTGCAGCAACACATGGGTGTTGACTGCGGTAGCCCTGCCTTGTCGAACCTAGGACCCGTCCGTGGTCGGCCCCTTGGTCAAGTATTGAACAGTACCGAATGCATGCTAGTCTATGGGCACTAGTAAACTGATGTAGCATTGGAGCGGCAATGAGGACGGTACCTAGTATAGTGGTCGTTGACCCTTCTGCTGCTGGAGTGGGCAGTTTATACCGTAAAGTACTGTTGGCAGAACGGCATGCCCACTCGCTGAGACTGGACCCGGACCAAGTTGTTTTTCGTCCTTGCGAAAGGTTGCCATATACGACATTAATTGGTGTGTATATGTCGTGTTTTTCGGGTTTCCCACCTGGTGTAAATCAATTACAATTGATGTCCATCGCAGTAATGGGTACCACTTGGTCACTGAGTCGTTACGTAGTTGCACATGGTACTTGGAAATTGATTATGATGCTTATTGTTGATGTTACTATTATTGCTCTTATGTTGCCTTTACTTTATATATTGCTTTGTTACCTTATTGTTGCAACTAAAGTTACATTTCTACTCTACCCAATTAAGTTGAGAACTAATAGGTTGCTTAGTGCGAGTCCTTTTAAACAAGCCACCTATTAGAGCCATTGCATGTCTAGGTGTCCGACGGGTAAGACTTGCTGAGTAATTAGTACTCAAGCTTTATGCCACCGTTGTTTTTCAGGTAATGAAGATCTAAAACTGCCTGTAGATGTGCTACCCTGGGATATGCAAGTCCCTGAGGGTTAGACCGCCCACTGGGAGTCTGACTCACCGCCGCAGTATTGATGTGTGTTGCTAGAGTGATGGTTCTTCGGGCATGAACCATTCCTATGTTGTATCGTCGAGCTCGTAGCTTCTTATCGTGATTTGCTTCCACTATTTTCGAAACATTATAACTTGTAATATTCCGATGCACTCTGATGACTTTAATAATGTAATATTCAACTTAAATTCGAACCGATGTTGTATTATCAAGTATCTGCGTTATCAGCACCGTCGGGACCTCAATCCGTCGGGAAGGGGCACCACACGATCAAGTGGTACTCATTACTGTGCGGGACAGCGACTCGAATTGATTTACATCCTACAGGAGAAACCTGCTTGCACAATCCATACGCGCTTCATGGAAGTCGCATGGAGCAACCTTTCACATACGGTACTACAAGGTCTTCCGCGCCTGGCTCCCCCGAGAAGGGTCCCCCAACGCGATGCACCCCATGCCGCCATCCGTGGGTAGATTCATCCCTCCTCCCAGCCCCAGTTCCACCTTAAGGATTAGGGTACCTTCCGACCAGGTAGTAGTCGTAGCTACGTCAGTTTACTGGGCCTATAACTCCAGCATGCAAACAATACGTTCAAACTTGATCCCATGGGCCGGACACGAGGTATAATCTTAGGTGACTCGGACGGGGCTACCTCCTTGAAGACAAGTTATGCTTCCCTTTCTACCTAGTTGTCCGTCTGGTCTTTATTTGTTATCCCATTCCAACTTTCCTTCCTCTTTCATCATTCCCCAGTGGTAATACGTCCTGGTCTACGAGTGGTCTCCATACCACTCAACAAATGATCGTCCTAAATTAAGCAGAGTGACTACCGTCCTGAGGCTATTATCAAGAAAAGGGACCTACTGCAATACTAGGTTTTCAAACAAATCCTATAAACATAATGCACAGACAAGCCTACATCCCTAACTAGTGAGAAGATAAAAATAGTTAAAACAGGTGGAATGCACCAGAGCTTGCCTTGAGGATGTTCCTGGTTAGCGGGATCACTTCCTTGTTCTTCTAGCTCCTGCTCTTGTCGCGCCTCCACGCGGTTCACCTCGTTATCCACATGATGCAAATGCGATGTTGTGCATTAAAGATGACTCATGAAACCTTCTTAACAAAAGTTTAATGTGCTATTATGATGTATAAAATGGAAGGTTTAGTTTGTATATTAGTGATAGCTTATTTGCATATTTGCTTTAATGACTCTATTTTAGTAACCCTTGTTTATTCAAATAAAGTACCCATGTGTTGATTCGAGTAATGCAAGTGTATATGAAATATGACCAGCTGGTAAGTGTAACTAACTAATATTTCATTATGCAGGAGGTGTTGCTAGAATAACATTCATGCATGTGAAAGTAGGGCTAAGCGAATGACTACATAGTTAAGCATAATATTAAACCTAAGAGACAAGAATAATTCATTTATTATGGTTCTGGTAGTCAATTGCACATTGGTGATTTAATGTAATTAGAACATGCCAGGAGTAAATTTTGGACCAAGTTTCATGGACATGCATTGAGCCAATAATTTTAAATAATTAAATTAGTGTAAATGCTAAATAACTCCTACATGCCAAAATAATGAAGATCAAAACATGGGATATTTTATGGAGCTCAGGAATGACTAACACTAACCACATGACAAAGGCCAGGAATTTACAAATTTCATAAATCAATATATGAATTTATTTGTGTTTTTCCTATTAACTTTAGATCTGGTAATTATATTAACATGCATGGTGTGCTAGTATTTTCAGAAAATACCACAAGGTTACAGGATCTTATAGAATTTTAGTTTGCCTCAAAACACCTACTATTTATTTAGTTATGGAATTTAGAAGGTAATTTAAATCGCTGAAAAATGGAAAACAGCTCCGGCCAATGAAATCGCTTAATTTGTTTAGAGGTTAGGTGTTTAACATGTGGAATTATTTTTCAAAATTTGTTAACATGGTTCTATAAAACATTAAATTATAGAGGTCTTATAGAACCTATAAAGTATCATGAATGGATTTTATACCAACTTTCAGTATCATATCATGCTCATGCTTTTATCACGTACAGTATTTACAGAGCGATTTAAACAAGGTTAAGCATGGTTATTGGGTTAACACTTAATTAAGGCTGGCATACAAGGACATCGCCGATTTGTTCAAGTTTAGAATATCATATAAGCATACAACAACTTTGAGAGAAAGAATCAATAGTTTTGAATGCGTGAATCATTTACTAAAACTAAAACAAGGTGAAACATGCATAATTTAATAGCTACAATTTATTGCAAAGCACCCATGCTGAACAGTTCAGAAATGGTGACATGCATATCAGGTAGGAAGTATACAAAATGATTTATTGATGACTAAAAGTGCAGAAATTGAATAAACAAGCTAATCACAAATGTAGCTATAAATGCCTTGCAGTTTCTTTACATGACATGAAACATCTTCTACAGTGTAGATTTTATCATCTGCGTTCTAACAAAACTAAACTTCAGATTTGTTTTATTCTTTTTAATGCTGTGTATTATATATATATTGCCGTGTATTTTATAAAATCTGAATGAGTTAGTTCTATTATCACTTGTTAACGACCTTTCCTCTGCCTCCAACTGAACTAAACGTGAACTACCCTGTCCTTCGTGTCTTCGTGATTCAGTTCAACAACCGCAGCAAGGCAAGGGTAATAGGAGTCAGTGGAGTCTCACCAGCAGCTAGCGAGCACAACCCAGCAGCTCACAACGGCAGAAACGCAGGCTTCAAGCGTGACGATGAATGGCAGTTGCGTCAGTCGGCGAGCAAACAAACTCCTGGGAGTCCCACCGCGTGATTCTGACATTCAATGTGAATGAAACAGAGCTGTGGTCAAGCTCCAACGAAGGCCAGCGTAGAGATGCAAAAATCCGGCACGGTAAAATGAGGATAGAAGCTGGACCTAAATCAGATACATGCGTGACGGTGAAAAGAATCCATGTACGAGGGCTCACAGCTGGAGTCTCACCTGGCACCGTGAATTTGGCGTCGAGCTCGAGCTTCGTAACAGGAATGGCGGCCCGGGAAATCACCAAAATCCGACAGCTACGGTCGTGGATCCGCATGAAGAAGGATTCAAACGAGTGCGCAAGGTAGCTAGCTACCTTATTCTGTGAGGAATGTAACCAAGCCACACCGAGGAGGACGAAATCGCCGGCGAGGTTCCGGTCGTGACAAGTTCTGGAAGAAGGCCGTCGATCTACACGCCTGCCACAGGACAGGGGAAAAGAGGGGCACCAGCAGCTGCGCAATGAGCCTGCGCACCATTCCAGGACATCGCTTGGCTGGGGAAGCAGCACGGCAGCAGCAGGACCAGGAGCTTGCTCGGGTCACCAGCAATGGAGGCGGGGAAATAAATGGTAGGGAAAAGGGAAGGAGAGGACTTCGGCTGGCGCCGGCTTTTATAGGGCCACAAGGGTCATTTCACGCCCGGGCGCTGGTGGTCGATGTCCACGGGGCAGGGCGCCGCTCTTGGGGCAATCGGGAGAAGGAAGACAACGGACAGAGAGAGGCTGATTCGTAGGTTCCATTGAAATTTTTTTTTGGATGGTTCAAAAATCCTATTTTGTTTATTTTAATATCTTTAATTTTAGAGTTTACTTAAGAAAAATAAAAAATATATAGTTGTTCACGATGATGATCTCTAAATTTTTAAAATTTATAATGTTCGATAGTTTATCTATAAATTTTGAATAGATATTTTTCAAATATGGGTTGCTTTTAAAGTTTTAGGCATTTATTTGAGCCAGTAAATGAATGTATTAAATTATAAAAAATTCCTCAAAATTTTATTTTGTTCTAATGTATGACATATATTTTTTTTGGGTATGAGTTATGTGTAAATATTTGAATATCTAGTTCAAATATCACTCAAATTCGATCGAATTTTATTCAAATTAATTTCACAGGGAGTTCAAATTCTTAGTGTGAGTCTCTAAACATGTCAAGGTTATGACTAGGATACTTTGCCAGGAACCCTTGACACCAGAGGTGTCACAACCCTCCCCCTTAAAGAAATCTCCTACCGAGATTAAGAGAGGGAAAATAAGTTATGCATATTTTTCTGATAGTCTAGTTGGGTTTGACTTAGAAATTCTAGATAACAGTTTCATGGAAACTCTACCGATTCTCATATAGCTTTATCTTCAGTATGCTTTATTGAACCTTGAGGACCTTGATTGTCTTTCGTTTTATATAGCACCTTTGTTGGGTATCTCGCGTGGGTTAACAGGTTGTAGTTGCCCAGTATCTTTCGAGATAATATTCACGGGTGACTTTAGACATTTCTTGAGTTATGACACATGGAATGTGTCGTGTACACCTGATAGTTTGATCGATAATTGAAGTTTGTAAGCTACGGTTTCACATCTTGCAGTGATCGGCTATAGAGAAGTGTAGCGGGGTGCTAGCTTTGTTCGAACTCCAAATCATTGCGTATCTTTGTTGGTTGACACGAAGGTATACGAGACCGCCAACCTCGAACTTGAGCAGATGACTTCTTTCCTCCGCATAACTCTTTTGCCTCGACTCTATGGCTTAGAATTTCTTAAAATTTGGTATGCAGCATGAGGAATGGATTTCAATATGATAGATAAGTTTTAGATAGCAACAGATAATACAACCAAAAGTTTGGAACGAGGTTAAACTAAGTGATGAAGGACCACAAATCTGGATAACCCCATATCGGTGACTTAAGGCGACAGGGGTGGGTGGGGAACGATTTTAAAATTTGTTGGTGGCCAATAAGTCATCAGAAGGGAATAAAAACTTGGTGCTCTACAAGGTTGAAGGAACAAAGGGAATGAACCTTATAGCAATCTATTCTAACATACGAGAGATCAATAAATCATAGAGGTATTGATGGCAAGAGAAGTTATAGTAATATTGAGGAGAACAAACCACAAAACAAAAATAAGAAAGTTGCAAAGAGGTTCAAGTGCTCCTTGAATAGAAAACTGTAGCTCAGCAAGAAAAATAAAAGTCTAGATAGTGGGTGGCTATCCAAGCTGTTACTATATCGAAAAGTATACTTGTTCAAAAGTTTTCTAACCTATTCAGTTCTGCCCTCTATGTACAGCACCTACTAAAATGCAAAACCTACGGTCTTATATATAGAATTAGTGAAAGTGCCTAAAGAAGGGGGGAGGGGGGTTGAATAAGCAATTGTCCCTGAAAATCACTTAATAATAAAAGTCAAATACGCAGTGTCGGACTTGTCCGACGATGGTGTGGAAAGTCCGATGGACTTGTCCGATGGCACGAGTTAGAAAAGTAGATCGACCGATTAAAACTTTATATTAGTGCAAGGCAAGCTAGGATCTAGTAATTCTAAGCTAGAGGAAGTTGTAGAAATAAGAGGAACAACTAGCAGGCAACCTACACAAGTTAATTTAAGAGAAACGAGGCAAACCCTAGTTAGTGAGATATGAGCAAGAGCAAGTAAATAACAAGTATGCAAAAGAAGACAAGGGGAGACACAAGATTTGTTCACCGAAGTTCAGCTCCACAAAGAAGCCTACGTCTCCGTTGAGGGATCCACAAAGGACCGGGTTTCTTTCAACCCTAACCTCTCCAAGTTGACCATAAAGATCAAACTTGTCTTTCCACTAGCAAACTCCATGAAGGAGGGGTCAATACAAACTTCCCGATGCGTCACCACACAAGTTGGGAGCTCTATGGGCACCTCTAACTGTCTAGGGGACGAATCCCCAAGAGTAACAAACACAAACGTGGTCGGCGGTGAGGATGAACCAAGAGCTTGAGAGAATGGAAGCTTGAGGTCGATGGAGCTCTCGAATCTTCTCTCAATCCCTTCACAAATCAAGATTGGAAGTACGGGAGGAGAGATTTGGAGAGCAAAGTGAGCTTGAGAGTGTTTTTGAGTGGAATGAGTGACCCTACAGATAAGGGACGAAGTGGGGGTCTACTTATAGCTCAAGAAGAGAAGGAGCCGTTTGGATGGGTATTTCTCAGATCTCCATCGGACAAGTCCGACGGTCATCGGACATGTCCGATGGAACAAGTTGGCGTCGGTTCTGGAGTTCAAGGGACTTGCCCGATGCCTCGGACAAGTTGACCATCGGACAAGTCCGATGGCTAGGGTTTGACAGAGGTACTGGAGTCCGACAGTGAAGTCCGATGGGCCGGACTTGCTGGTCATCGGACATGTCCGAAGACCGTCGAACAAGTCCGACGACCCAGAGTGGCAAAGGTTCTGGAGTCCAATGGTGAAGCCTGATGGGTCAGACTTGCTGGTCATCGGACATGTCCGATGACCGTCGGACAAGTCCGACGACCCAGAGTGGCAAAGGTTCTAGAGTCCGATGGGTTGGACAAGTCCGATGATTTTGCCCTGGAAAAATGCTTTGGCTGTGGAATTTTGGATTTTGCTCTTAGTTCATCATTGCTTCACACTTTTGTGTCCCTCTTAATAGTACGGTTTTTTCTATACTCAAAAATAAAGTAAAAACTCCATGAGCTTCATATTTGAGCAAATTTTTGAGTATCATCTTGAAATTTCTTGGCCACTTTGTTTTCTCCTTTTCTTTGAGTATTTGAGCTTGTATGCATTTGGTCATCAATAATTAAACCATCTTCTACACACATGCTCATTGAAACATTAGTCCATTCTTAATTGTATTGGCGCCAATCACCAAAATAAAATTAGGGGCCTAGATGCACCTTCAATGGGGATGCTTCCACATCCGACATGCTGACAACAGGAATAGCACAAGTCAGAAGATAGACAAAAGAGAGGAAAAAGGGGTGAGGAGAATCAGTGAGGGACTTAGACTTTTAGAGAAACTGCATGCCGTCGGACATGTCCGATGACCATCGGACTTGTCCGATGCCCATCGGACTATCGGACTTGTCCGATGATTCGCAGTTTCTCAAACTTTGTCTACTCCTACCACAACATGCTAGAAGCAATCTCCATGGATCAAAAGTGCAAGGGAAAAAGGATTGGAAACTAGCATTGCCCTAGAACCCTAACCCTAAGGGAGAGAGAGGGAAAGAGGGGAAACCTTGCAAAAGTGATGGGGGATCCGACTTTGCTGATGGAGGAGGACCTCTTGGCCTCCAAACTTGCTCCAATGGATGGTGGGAGAGAGAGATCACCTTGGGGCCACCTTTGGGGGAGTTCTTGAGGAGAGAGAACGTGAGAGATGTGAATGAGGGGATGTTGACTGAAGGGGTAAGTCGGGCTGGGTTAAAGGGGTGAAAACTAGACCGCCGGACTTGTCCGACTAGCATCGGACTTGTCCGATGAACCGTGTCAACAGGAGGAGGGGCGGGGGCTGGGATAGTTTGAAGCAAATAAGTGTAAATGAGGATGGACAAAAAGATTCTTGCCAGCCTATGGTCAGTCAATCATCCAACCATTCAAAACTATGACCATATTTTGACAAAATTGATCAAGAGATCAAGAATCAAGGAACAAGCAAAAACAAACAAGTTTTGGCATAAAACCATGGTTTTTGCAATAATTGAGCAATCAACACTCAGATGTGCACATCCTCTACATCACATTGCTGGAGTCAAGAATATTTAGTTCACTCCTAAGATAGCAAAATCTTTTCTCATCTAGTGGCTTGGTGAATATATAGGCTAATTGATCTTCGGTTCGCACATGACTCACTTCTATATCCCCCTTGATAGAATGATCTCTCAAAAAGTGATGGCGGATATCTATATGCTTTGTGCATGAATGCTCAACGGGGTTATAAGCAAGCTTTATGGCACTCTCATTGTCACATAGGAGTGGAACACGGTTCAACTTGTAACCGTAGTCCCTTAGAGTTTGTCTCATCCAAAGTAGTTATGCACAACAACTACCAGCTGCAACATACTCCGCTTCGGCGGTGGAAAGTGCAATGGAATTTTGTTGCTTGGATGACCATGACACTAGGGACCTACCCAAGAATTGGCATGTCCCGGAGGTGCTTTTTCTATCTACCTTATCCCCGGTATAATCTGCGTCGGAATAGCCTAAAAGGTTGAACTTTGAACCCTTGGGGTACCAAAGCCCTAGGTTGGGTGTGTAAACCAAATATCTCAAGATTCTTTTAACGGCCATCATGTGACACTCCATAGGAGCGGCTTGAAAACATGCACACATACACACACTAAGCATGATATCGGGCCTAGATGCACAAAGATAAAGCAAAGATCCTATCATGAAGCGGTATACCTTTTGATCAACGGGCTTGTCCTTTTTGTTGAGGTCGATGTGTCCATTTGTTGGCATGGGTGTTTTGATGGGCTTGGCCTTGTCCATGTCAAACTTCTTCAATAAGTCTTGAGTATACTTGGCTTGACATATGAAGGTGCCCTCCTTGAGTTGCTTCACTTGGAAGCCTAGAAAGTATGTTAATTCTCCCATCATGGACATCTCAAACCTCTTGGTCATTATCTTGCTAAACTCATCACAAAAGTTTTGGTTAGTAGAACCAAATATAATGTCATCGACATATATTTGGCACACAAAGATATCATTGCCAAAATGCTTGGTGAAGAGGGTTGCATCGGCCTTGCCAATGACAAAACCCTTTTTAACAAGAAAATCCCTAAGGCATTCATACCATGCTCTTGGAGCTTGCTTAAGCCCATAGAGCGCCTTATGGAGCTTGAAAACATGGTTAGGATACTTTGGGTCTTCAAATCCTGGTGGTTGCTCCACATACACTTCTTCCTTGATTGGCCTATTGAGGAATGCAATTTTCACGTCCATTTGGTACAACTTAAAATCATGGTGAGTAGCAAAAGCAAGTAATATTCTAATAGATTCAAGCCTTGCTACGGGGGCATAGGTTTCATCAAAATCCAAACCTTCCACTTGTGAGTATCCCTTTGCCACAAGCCTTGCCTTATTTCTTGTCACAACACCATCTTCATTTTGTTTGTTGCGGAACACCCACTTGGTGCCCACAACATTCTTGTTCTTTGGCCTTTCCTCCAATGTCCATACTTCATTTCTTGTGAAGTTGTTCAATTCTTCTTGCATGGCCATCACCCAATCCAAATCCTCAAGTGCTTGTTCTACCTTAAATGGCTCCATAGAAGAGACAAAGGAGTAGTGTTCACAAAAATTACTAACTCAAGATCTAGTGATTACCCCCTTGTCAATATCTCCAAGAATTTGCTCGACGGGGTGATCACGTTGTACACTTTGATGTACTCTTGGATGTGGTGGATGTAAGCTTTCTTGACCACCATCTTTATCAACCTCTTGATCATGTCCTTGAGAATCATCACTTGATACTTGCTCATGATCCCCAACATCTTGATCTTGACCACTTGTATGATTAATTCCTTCATTTTCATGATGTTGATTTTGTCTTGAGAGAGAGGGTTGACTTTCAACACTTGATGTTTCTTGTGGTCTCACATCACCAATGTCCATTCTTTTTATTGCATTTCTAGGAGCTTCATTATCTATATCATCAATAGCAACTTGCTCCTCTTGAGAGCCATTAGATTCATCAAATGTCACATCACGTGAAATTTCAACACAACCGGTGGTTTTGTTGAACACATGATAGGCATGAACATTGGATCCATAACCAAGCAAAAAACCTTCATCAACTTTTGGAGCAAACTTTGAAGTCTTGGGTTTCTTGTTTAGCATAAAACATTTGCTCCCAAAAACATGAAAGTATGAAATATTGGGCTTGTTACCGGTTAGTAGCTCATATGGGGTTTTCTTCAAGATTCGGTAGAGATATAACCGGTTGGAGGCATGGCATGCGGTGTTGACGGCTTCGGCCCAAAAATGGTCGGACGTCTTGTATTCATCAAGCATTGTTCTTGCCATCTCAATGAGTGTACGGTTCTTTCTTTCGGCCACCCCATTTTGTTGAGGGGAGTAGGGTGCTGAAAATTCATGCTTGATGCCTTTCTCATCAAGGTACTCTTCAACTTGAGTGTTCTTGAACTTAGTGCCGTTCTCACTTCTTATTTTCTTGATATTCACTTCATATTCATTTTGTGCTCTTCTCATGAATGTCTTGAGTACATCTTTCACTTCACCTTTATCATGTAAAAAGAACACCCACGTAAAGCGAGAAAAATCATCAACAATAACAAGACCATATTTGTTACCACCAATACTTATATAGGAGACGGGTCCGAAGAGGTCCATGTGCAATATCTCCAATGGCCTTGTGGTGGTCATCACATTCTTCGTGGGGTGTGATGCTCCAACTTGCTTTCCCGCTTGACACGCACTACAAATTCTATCTTTCTCAAAACAAACATCGGTTAGTCCTATGATGTGGCCGCCCTTTTGGAGTTTGTGAAGATTTCTCATACCAACATGAGCAAGTCTTCTATGCCACAACCACCCCATGTTGGACTTTGCTAATAAGCATGTACCAAGTCTAGCTTCATCCGTGGAGAAATCCACAACATAAAGCTTTCTTTTGAGCACACCCTTAAAAGCAACCGAGCCATCACTCCTCTTATAGACGGTCACACCACATTCGTTGAACAAGCAATCATAGCCCATTTTACAAAATTGTGAGATGGACAAAAGATTGAAGTCAACATGATCAACGAGCATAACCTTGGAAAGAGAGTACAAGGGAGTGAGAGGGACTTTACCATAACCTAGGACTTGTTCCGTTCCATTGTCACCAAATGTAATATATTCATTGTTGTTGTGGCTTGGCTCAAATGACTTGAACATCTTTTTGTCTCCGGTCATATGATTAGTGCATCCACTATCAATTACCCAACTTGACCCTCCGGAGACATAGTCCTACAAAACAAGTTAAGCTTTGTTTTTAGATACCCAAATTTGCTTGGGTCCTTTCACATTAGTTACAAGTACTTTGGGCACCCACGCACAAGCCTTTGGTCTCTTGTTGCGTGGCCCAACATATTTGGCATATACATGACCATGCATGTTTCTCATAAGCACATATGAAACATCAAAATCATGAAATAGTGCACATGTAGAGTTAGGCACATTAACATGAGAATCATTAGCAAAAGAAGTATGGTTAGTGTTCATGTTGTTAGCTTGCTTCTTTTGATAAGATCCTTCCTTGGTGAACTTAAGGAATTCCTTCCCATTCTTGTTTTCCCGTGTATTGTGCTTGACACCCTCAATATAGCCAATGCCATCCATGACATGGGGTATTCTTGATGAGGACATCACCATGCTGGATACGCGCATATCATGGCCTTCCCCAAGTTACAAGTCGTCACCAATTCGGTCGCCGCGTTCGTCTCGGATTCAGCCGACACCCCTTCACGGTTTTGATGATATCTTCCACATCCGACGTCCAAACGAGGCGTTCTTTGATGCGTTGGAAGAAGGACGACGACGCCGTCGTTTTGGTTCTGGTCCTAGCTCCAGAAGAGTCGTGAGTCATAATATGTGACCATGACAAGGTGTTGTGCCACCTATTTTGGGCCAACTTGGCCATGTATCGTGTCGGGCCTTAAGCCCATGTTGTGGGCGCCCCCCCTGGTCGCCCCCAACCCTAGGACGTCTTTGTTTCCTATATAAACTCAGTAGCCGCCGTCTTTTAGTTTCGGATTTTGTTTAGTTCAGTTTTCCAGAGAGAAACTTGATCGAATTATTGTAACTATGGCGACAAGTCCTTTTACAGTAATCCAGGGCCCCTGTTCTTGTTCTACACCACTGTGGCGATTAGTCCTTTTGTGTTCAGAGCTTGAACCTTTTCTTGTGATTCGCTTCATCCATATTTGCAATTTCAGATTGCGTGTTTATCCTCTCTTGCTTGTGTTCTCGATTTCGCTTGTAGGAACAATCAAGTTGTGTTTGGTGTAACGGTTGCGGGGTTGGATCTTGTCTGATTCAAGCCGGGTCGTCGACGCCGAGTTCCCCAAATTCGAGTTTATCCCCTTACCTCTCGGAAGATCGGGCCATATTTACATCAAGTGGTATCAGATTTCCAGGTTCCCTGTGAGGTATTATCGTGTTCTTCCCTTTAGACTCGTTTGTGTTCATCACCTTTTGTCCACGAAAAAGCCTATAAAAAAAATTTCCCTACCATCCCAGACACTGTTTAGCCTTTGCATAATTTAATTTCAGAGTCCGTAATGTTGAGTTTGTGTCCTAGTCGAGTTCAGTTGCTGGTTTGAATTTGTGTTTCGATTCGGTTTGTGTTTTGATCTCCGCTGCACACCACCATCACCATCGTGTTTTCCATTAGATTCACCATCGTGTCACCCACCGACCATACCCACAATCTGTTGCCAACAAAAAAACCCTACCCGATTCGGTTCCCCCCCCCCCCCCTCACCCCTCAAACCCTATCTTGACATACCTTCGGTAAAACAGGCATAACTTTTTGCTCGTTGCTCCGATTGGGCTGAAATTTTTACAGCAGATTCTTGACTCAAAGTTGAGATGACCCACACTCGGCTCCGCCCTATGTGCCCTCATCAAAAAATTCAAAAAAAATCGGGAAAAAATAGAAAAAAAATTGTCAAGTCAAAAATAGCGCTTTCGGTGAAACTTTGAGATTTTGCCTTCCCTTTGTTTTTCCTCTGTTTGAGTTGAAACTTCTTGTGGTTCCTTCCTTTGTGTTCCTCTATCACAGAAAAATAGTGGAAAAATCATACAAAAAAATCAAGATTTTGATTTGCACCCCCCCCCCCCCCCCCCCCCCCCCGCCCTGAAAATTCTAAGTCTGTGAAGTCTGTTTTGTTCCTTGCTGTCTTTTCCATTGTTTTTGAACACGATTATTTTGCCAGCAATTAGGACACTGCTTTGAACATTTATTCAGTGCTACTATCTATTATTGAATTGTGTTCCAGTGACATACATATTAGCCTTCCAAGCTATACATATTGCAGCACAGGTTTCTTCCTTGCAACTGTTACACCCAAGCTCAACTACAGATTGTGTCGACCTGTTTGGCTTTGGTAAGAACACTTGCAAGATTGTGATACATTGCTTCTGATATTGTTTTCCACTTTCTACACCCTCTGCTGCCTGCTAGTTGATAGGGCTAATCTTTTTGTTTAGTCTTGTCTTTTGCTTTTAACCAAGTCACAGAAAGGGAAAGGGACACCTGGAGAGTTGGAGTCCCCTACAGACTTCAATGATTGCGTCTCCAAGGCCGAGCTCACGAAGCTTCTTGCGGACCAGCGTACATTCATGGAAACGAAGTTTGCCGAGTTGATGGGTCACATCAACACTATTGTCCACCGCATTGAGGATGTGGAACGACGACCTCCACCTCAACGAGCTGCTGCTGATGATGATTTTGACCGTGATGCAGACCGTCTTCACCGTAATCAACACGGTATGGGAGGTAATAACAACCGTGGTAATACTGATACTTTTGTTAAGCCCAAATTTAACATACCACCTTTTGCCGGTAGTGCTGACCCTGAAGCATACCTAGATTGGGAACTTGCTGTTGAACAGAAATTTAATTCTCATTTAGTTCCTGCTGAGCATAGAGTTAGACTTGCTACTAGTGAGTTTACAGGTTTTGCTCTGTTTTGGTGGAATGATCTTTGCAATACTAATGCTGCTATACCTGCCACTTGGTCTGTTTTGAAACAACGCATGAAATATCATTTTGTTCCTCCTTATTACCAACGTGATTTACGTTTGAAATTACAATCTTTAACACAAGGTAGTAAAACAGTAGAGGAATATTATCAGGAATTGCTTATTGGTTTAGCACGTTGTGATATACATGAAGATGATCTTGAAACTAGTGCTAGATTTTTTGGTGGTTTGAACCGTGATATCCAAAATATTGTTGACTATAAAGAGTGGAATAGGTTCAGCCAATTGTATCATATTGCTCTTAAGGCTAAACGAGAAGTACAGGATCACCTTCCACAACAATCTTGCAGGTCCAACACTAAGCAATATCTCCAGCAACGCACTGGAGTAGAGAACTTGTAGAGTCATGTTGCTAAGACACCTGCAACAACTTTTCCACTTGCGCCTACTTCTGCAGCGCAATCGTCTAGTGTGCAGCACCAACATCAGAAGAAGGTTACTACTTCCGGTACTAGGAGTGGCTCCTCCACCACCATTATTTGCCACTACTGCAAGGGCATGGGACATGTCATGAAGGATTGCCCTAGTCGTCGTGCTTTCCTTGCTACCGCTGATGGGTATGAAAGTTCTAGTGATGTTGAAGATGAATTTGCTCGTATGCCTAACCTTGTTGCAAATTTGACGGAGGAGCAGGAGACTACCGCTATTGATTCTATTGCTGCCACCGCGGGCTTTCCTAGCCTTATTGTACAACGTGTGTTGACCACTCGGGTGGGACAAGAGGAAGAACAACAACGCAACAATTTATTCTACATGTACCTCATTGTTGCGGACCACCGTGTTCTCACCATCATTGATACTGGGAGCTGTAACAACTTGGTAAGTTTTGATTTGGTAGGCAAACTTGGCTTGACCACGCATGCACTACATCAGCCCTACCACATCAAATGGTTCAACAATAGTGGTACGGCACAGGTAACTCGATCAGCACGCATACACTTTTCAGTAGGTTCTTATCAAGACTTTGCTGATTTTCATGTTGTACCTATACAAGCATGTTCGCTTTTATTAGGCCGTCCATGGGAATATGATACGGATGCTGCCCATCATGGTAGAACAAATACATATACATTCGTGCATAAGGATAGGAATATTATGTTGCGTCCGTTATTGCCTGCTGATATTAGAAATCATTTTAAACTGCTTGCTGAAAATACTGAGAATAAACATGATAACAAACAACTTTCTGATGTTAAACATAAGGCTATTCAGTTAAAGGGAGGTGCTTTTCTTGCTATGACATCTACTGTTACTAATCTTTGTGATAATCATGATGCACCTTGCTATACTATACTTTGTCATGATATATCTTTTATTGATGGTTATGTATCTTGTACTTTGCATTCTGCTAGTACTAACCTTTTGCAGGAGATTGATGCTGAGATGGAGTCGAGGGCGACTCCAATTCAAGAAGGGGAGGATGATGAGGACATTACCATGCTGGATACGCGCATATCATGGCCTTCCCCAAGTTACAAGTCGTCACCAATTCGGTCGCCGCGTTCGTCTCGGATTCAGCCGACACCCCTTCACGGTTTTGATGATATCTCCCACATCCGACGTCCAAACGAGGCGTTCTTTGATGCGTTGGAAGAAGGACGCCGCCGCCGTTGTTTTGGTTCTAGTCCTAGCTCCAGAAGGGTCGTGAGTCATAATATGTGACCATGACACGTTGTTGTGCCACCTATTTTGGGCCAACTTGGCCATGTATCGTGTCGGGCCTTAAGCCCATGTTGTGGGCGCCCCCCTGGTCGCCCCCAACCCTAGGACGTCTTTGTTTCCTATATAAACTCAGTAGCCGCCATCTTTTAGTTTCGGGTTTTGTTTAGTTCAGTTTTCCAGAGAGAAACTTGATCGAATTATTGTAACTGTGGCGACAAGTCCTTTTACAGTAATCCAGGGCCCCTGTTCTTGTTCTACACCATTGTGGCGATTAGTCCTTTTGTGTTCAGAGCTTGAACCTTTTCTTGTGATTCGCTTCATCCATATTTGCAATTTCAGATTGCGTGTTTATCCTCTCTTGCTTGTGTTCTTGATTTCGCTTGCAGGAACAATCAAGTTGTGCTTGGTGTAACGGTTGCTGGGTTGGATCTTGTCTAATTCAAGCCGGGTCGTCAACGCCGAGTTCCCCAAATTCGAGTTTATCCCCTTACCTCTCAGAAGATCGGGCCATATTTACATCAATTCTAGTGTATGCGTATGCACTTCTTGCATGCTTTGCCTTTTCATTGTCAAGAACATTCTTTCCATGTTGTATCTTGCTTTCGAGAGCCCTCACTTGCTTGTTCAAATCATCAATAAGTTTCACATTAGTAGCACAAGCATCAACATCAATGTTATAGCACCTATCACATCCTTTACTAGTGGAAGCATGAGAATTGTTGGTGGAAGTGGATGTGAAAGTTGAAAGAATTTTGTATTGTTCTTCAAGGGACTTGTGAGTCTTTTCCAAATCCTCATATTTCTCTTGAAGTTTATATTTTATCACTTTTAACATTTTCACAAGTATTCTCAATTTTAGTGATAGACAAGGTTAATTCTTCATTTTTATTTCTTTCAACTTCCAGAAGCTTCTCTAGTTCAAGGTTTCTTTTCTTTTCAAGAATAAGCAAGTCTTCTTGTTTTTCAAGAAGCTCCTCTTGTCTATCATTTTCTTTCTTTTGTTTCTCAAGCAATTGCATGAATTCAAGCATTTTAGGAAGTGAAGCATTTTCAACATCACCATCATCATCATCACTACTACTAGCATAAGAGGAATGCTTGTGTTTAGATTTTGTTACCTTTGATCCTCTTGCCATTAGACACTTGTGAGTGTTGTCATCATCATCACTCAAGCTCTCAAATAGTGAGGTGTTGGTGGGAGTAACGCCGATGGCAAATGAAGCAATGCCACCATCATCCGAGTCGGATTCGGAGGAGGAAGATGACGAGGAGGATGAATCATCGGAGTTCCATTCTTGACCAATATGAGCTTCACCTTTCCTATGCTTCTTGTATGTCTTGTCTTTCTTGTGATGCTTGTCTTTTCTTCTTTCATCCTTGTTCTTCTTCTTTGGACACTCCGCAATAAAGTGTCCTTCATCACCACATTCATAGCAAGTCCTTTTTGACCTTCTTGCTTTGCCCTTGTCGAAGCTTTTCCTCTTGTACCTATCCTTCTTGAGGAAGGACTTGAACCTCCTTACAAGTAAGGCCATCTCATCGTCACTATTTTCACTACTAGAATCAACTACTTTGTTCTTCTTCTTCTCTTGCTTCTTTTCACTTGTGGCATTGAGTGCCACATCATTCTTATCACCATTGGCTTCTGCAATTTGCTTGATCAACGCATTTATCTTGTTGGCTTGATCGTTTTGTTGTTTTTAGGATAGAAGCTTCCCAAGTACCTCATCGGTGAAGAAGGTTTTGAAATTATCCTTCTCTCTAATGTTTGAGCAAATGTTGCAATCCCATGGTCTCAATGCTTGTAATAGTCTCTTGTTGATATCCAAGTCGGACATTCTAGCTCCAAATGCTCTTCTTTGATTCACAATTCTCATGAGTCTATCATGAACTTCTTTTAGGCCTTCTCCTAGACCCATGATGAACAAGTTGAACTCATTTTGCAATTCTTCTAGCCTTGCATCTTTCACGGAATCAATACCCTCATAGATAACCTCAAGCTTTCTCCATAATTGATTGGCATTCTTGATTCCGGCTACTTTGTCATATTTGGTGGCACTAAGTGCGGAAACAATTGCACTAGCCGCCACGACATTGCGATGGATGTTGAGTTGATCCTTTCGAGTTGGATTATCTCTATTTTCCCACAAGAAACCATTCTCGGTTATGCTTGCAACATGCGGACTCATTGATTCCAAGTACATCATCATCTTGCATTTCTAATGGTCATAGAATTGTCCATCAAAGTACGGAAGCCTACCGGACCCTTGCCCAATACGATCCTCTTTGAGATCTTCATAATCAAACATGACATTGTTGTAGGTTCTTGGTTGAGCATCATGTCTTCCAACTGTATCATCTCCATCATGACTGCCACTTGCACCATCTTTGATTAGGAGAGTGGTAGTTGGTTCTTCTCCCGGATTTGACATCTTTAATCTTCAAGCGGTTAAGCTTTTTAGAAGATCCTCGCTCTGATACCAATTGAAAGTGCCTAGAGGGGGGGTGAATAAGCAATTGTCCCTGAAAATCACTTAATAATAAAAGTCAAATGCGCAGTGTCGGACTTGTCCGACGATGGTGTGGAAAGTCCGATGGACTTGTCCGATGGCACGAGTTAGAAAAGTAGATCGGCCGATTAAAACTTTATATTAGTGCAAGGCAAGCTAGGATCTAGTAATTCTAAGCTAGAGGAAGTTGTAGAAATAAGAGGAACAACTAGCAGGCAACCTACACAAGTTAATTTAAGAGAAACGAGGCAAACCCTAGTTAGTGAGATATGAGCAAGAGCAAGTAAATAACAAGTATGCAAAAGAAGACAAGGGGAGACACAAGATTTGTTCACCGAAGTTCAGCTCCACAAAGAAGCCTACGTCTCCGTTGAGGGATCCACAAAGGACCGGGTTTCTTTCAACCCTAACCTCTCCAAGTTGACCATAAAGATCAAACTTGTCTTTCCACTAGCAAACTCCATGAAGGAGGGGTCAATACAAACTTCCCGAGACGTCACCACACAAGTTGGGAGCTCTATGGGCACCTCTAACTGTCTAGGGGACGAATCCCCAAGAGTAACAAACACAAACATGGTCGACGGTGAGGATGAACCAAGAGCTTGAGAGAATGGAAGCTTGAGGTCGATGGAGCTCTCGAATCTTCTCTCAATCCCTTCACAAATCAAGATTGGAAGTAAGGGAGGAGAGATTTGGAGAGCAAAGTGAGCTTGAGAGTGTTTTTGAGTGGAATGAGTGACCCTGCAGATAAGGGACGAAGTGGGGGTCTATTTATAGCTCAAGAAGAGAAGGAGCCGTTTGGATGGGTATTTCTCAGATCTCCAACGGACAAGTCTGACGGTCATCGGACATGTCCGATGGAACAAGTTGGCGTCGGTTCTGGAGTCCGAGGGACTTGCCCGATGCCTCGGACAAGTTGACCATCGGACTTATCCGATGGTCATCGGACAAGTCCGATGGCTAGGGTTTGACACAGGTACTGGAGTTCGACAGTGAAGTCCGATGGGTCGGACTTGCTGGTCATCAGACATGTCTGATGACTGTCGGACAAGTCCGATGACCCAGAGTGGCAAAGGTTCTAGAGTCCGATGGTGAAGCTCGATGGGTCGGACTTGCTGGTCATCGGACATGTCCGATGTCCGATGACCGTCGGACAAGTCCGACAACCCAGAGTGGCAAAGGTTCTGGAGTCTGATGGGTCAGACAAGTCCGATGATTTTGCCCTGGAAAAATGTTTTGGCTGTGGAATTTTGGATTTTGCTCTTAGTTCATCATTGCTTCACACTTTTGTATCCCTCTTAATAGTACGGTTTTTCCTATACTCAAAAATAAAGTAAAAACTCCATGAGCTTCATATTTGAGCAAATTTTTGAGTATCATCTTGAAATTTCTTGGCCACTTTGTTTTCTCCTTTTCTTTGAGTATTTGAGCTTCTATGCATTTTGTCATCAATAATTGAACCATCTTCTATACACATGCTCATTGAAACATTAGTCCATTCTTAATTGTAATGGCGCCAATCACCAAAATAAAATTAGGGGCCTAGATGCACCTTCAATTAGTGAAACCAATAAATATCAACCTTATAGACAATTTTAATATCCTTTCAATGAGTATTTATATATCCTCATCTGATAAAAGGTTCAGGAGATATGAATTTTTGAAGTTGACTCTCAGTTTCTGAAATTCTACCCCCTACCCACTCTCTCATCTGACCAATAGGTAACATGAAAACAGAAGCTGCTCCTAACGTAGGCAAAACTAGCCATTTGGGCTCATACCAAAGTTGTAGAGGACTCTCTCACCTTCCCAACGCATATTTTCTCACCCTTATCGGATAAGCGATGTAGGAGCTACGAATTTTCTAAGTCACAATTCAGAATCTGAAAGTTTGTTATGACAGGGCTATGTTGGTCTGAAAAATGGGTTGAAGTCCAGTTTTCTTTTCATTTAATCACATAAGTAATCTATCAACTTTGTGGAGAGTTGAAAAGAGGGGCACCAGAAGCTGCGCAATGAGCCTGCGTACCATTCCACGACATCGCTTGGCTGGGGAAGCAGCAAGGCAGCAGCAGGACCAGGGGCTTGCTCGGGTCACCAGCAATGGCGGCGGGGAAAGAAATGGTAGGGAAAGGGGAAGGAGAGGACTTCGGGTGGCGCCGACTTTTATAGGGTCACCGACCAAAGGGGCACAAGGGCCATTTCACGTGGCTAGGGCATCCGAGGGCTGGTGGTCGACGTCCACGGGGCAGGGCGCCGCTCCTGGGGGGCCAATCGGGAGAAGGAAGACAACCGACACAGAGGCTGACTCGTAGGTTCCATTGAATTTTTTTTTCATAGATGGTTCAAAAATCCTACTTTGTTTATTTTAATATCTTTAATTTTAGAGCTTACTTGGGGAAAATAAAAATATATGGTTGTTCACGATAATGATCTCTAAATTTTTAAAATTTATAATGTTCAACAGTTTACCTATGAATTTTGAATAGATACTTTTCAAATATGGGTTGCTTTTAAAGTTTTAGGCATTTATTTGAGCCAGTAAATGAATGTATTAAATTATAAGAAATTCCTCAAAATTTTATTTTGTCCTAATGTATGACATATATTTTTGTTGGGTATGAGTTATGTGTAAATATTTGGATGTCTAGTTCAAATGCCACTCAAATTCGATCGAATTTTCATTCAAATTGATTTCACAGGAAGTTCAAATTCTTAGTGCGAGTCTCTAAACATGTCAAGGTTGTGACTAGGATACTTTGCCAGGAACCCTTGACACCAGAGGTGTCACACTGTTGTGCCTCCTATGCCCAGTGCAGACTTTTTCGTGCCCATGTAGGGGTACCTCTTGATAAGTTTCTATAAATCCAACGAAGAATAATCTCCTAGCTTTATTATATATTGTTGATTTATGTTTGCAATCCTTGAATTACCTCACCTAGCTACTCATATAAGCCTTACACAAATATTATTTGATCATTATGATGTAAAATATAGGTTGAGTGATTTGAAAGATGAGTTGTTGCCTTGGATTATTTGGAAGATATATTCTTTATGTTCACAATAATATTTTAAGTGATTTACATGTGTGGAAAAGTTATAATTTGTGAGTTGGATGTTGCTCATAACAACACATCCACTTATATACCGCAAGAGGACGGTGTACAATTGTAGCTCTTTTTCCCTTAGAGTATTTCAAGGTTATCAAATCCACAAGGAACGAGCGGAACAATTACTATTAATGGGTTACTAACAAATTGCAATAAGTTGGTTGGTGTAAATGATGATGGTGAGAGAGTGGAGGGTCAATGTTATTGAAGAGGTAACAGGATAATGAAGGATTCTCTCCTTAGGATTGGTTCACTAGCATGCAACCTTATTCTTATCAACTCGAGTGATGACTCTAATATTCTACTAGACATGGTGGTTTCGTTCACCCTGGGTGTCACTACAGAGGCTATTAGCTCCCCACTGGTTTCTGGCACTATGTAATGGGCAAAAGTGTATTAGCCGATACACTAATGAAAAGGATAGATAGATATGTAATTAAATTCATCACATAGATTAAATTCATCGAGAGAGTATCAATAAGTATGAGAGTTACATGACCAGATCCCTGCACCAGAGAAGAGAATATGAGACTACTCACTCATCCTTCTGCTAGACATAGCAGAGGGATGAGGAATAGCACTGGAATGCACACGAACTGATCGACGCAATTGTCACGCTGATCGGTGCGACCTCCCTTCTGGTAGATCTCATCGGTGTTGAACAACCTGCGTAGCCAATATCCTGGAACCCTAGTTCTAACAACTGATTCTCATGATTGCCGTCCCAGTTGTCTCCTCTGTTGATGTCCTTGGCTCTTGACAATTATCTTCCTTTTGTACTCGACAGGATTAGGTCAACTTCAATCGACTCTAACTCATATTGGCCGGGCCTTCGTCTTTCTCGGACTGGGTCATGTTTTTGTCATCTTTTCCTTCCGCGCTGATCGGCACGGCATTGGAGCCGATCGACGCAGCCCCGCATCTGGCCCACCTTCGTTGCTCTTTAGTCCTTTATCCATAATTGCCCTATTTTACACCTGTTTCCTGCGATTACATCGAAAACAGAACAACTACAAATATATACAAATATGGGGTTAATTGTTAGTCCAAACCACCAAATTAAGACACAAAACATCTCTTTTTGGTAAATAAAATAGGCACCTAGAAACCACCAATAGTTGCCCCACACTCAAATCATTGCTAGTCCTCGAGCAATACAAAATCAAATATGTAACAAGAATCTTCACATCATCTCTCATGCAATCAATCTCAATCATCATTTTTACTCGTTTTTCCACCACAAAGATTTTGTCTCATCTCCTTTTAACCAATCGACATATCATACTTGAACTTAATCAAATTACCAGAAAACCTTTTAAAAAAACAATTTTAGTTCTCCTCAACTCATCTTTAGCATCAAACATCAAGCATTTGGCCCTCTCTAGATCTCTCAAGTGTATTTCCTTCCCTCTCCTATCTCAAGGATTGTATGTGGATCTTGGAGGGCTATATAACCAAATTAAACCATAAGATTAACCACGTCAACAATGTGCTCAATCATGCCCACTAAGAAAGAATTTTCTTGGAAAAGAACTTTAATGGAGAAGAGGAATATAGAAAAATGTTTCAATGAGGTGGCAAAGAATTAGAAATAATCAGAAAGCTGCTTTCTTCAATGACCTTACTGCCTCTCAGGGAATTTTTTTTCTCTTTATCTCTTTTTTTATATATATATTTTCTCTCTTTTTTTTTGCAACAGCGTCAATCGGCGCAACACTGCGCCGGTCGGCGTGGTCTATATATTTCTTTTTTCTTCTTTTCTTTCACTCTTTTTCTATTCCTGATATAATCAGCAATTTATGTCTTGTATCAGCAACGGAAATTTTCTGAATTCCCTTTTATTGAGAATATAGGTTGTATCAAGGAGAAGGGAGAAACAAAGATGTATGGTTTCCATGATAGCAAGAAATTTATATGGATAAGAATGGCTAGAAATACAGAGATAAACAAATAGATCATCCTTTCCTAACTTGGTTGAAATCATGAGTAAAAAGTTGACAAAGATACTTACAATCCAACCAGTTCAAATGTGTAGGTTGCTCTCATTCACTCGGCTATGTAGGCATATTTCGACCTTGCTTTTGCTTTAGCTTATGATGAGTCAAAAGAAATTTTCACAAATACAAAGCTTAAAAGTTAAGTGGTAACCAACTAATTTAAGTAATCAACCAATCGATCATAAAAAAGACAAGATAAATAGTATGGGGCACTTTCAATTTGACAATCGACACTAACTTTATTAAAGACAATGCAATAATTCAAACTACATAAAAGACCTTGAAGCAACTCTCAACATGACTCATGACTCTCTTAAGCACACACACAAACATAAATAAACATTCATAATATAAACAAACGAGAAACTAGACTCAAAAACACTTAAAAACTATGACTAAACTATGACTAATGGCAAAGCCCTTCCCCCACACTCAAAATTTGCAATGTCCTCATTGCAAGAGAAGAAACTCAACACACTAATCATGCAGACCATGCCTGTTCAAGACTCAAAAAATTTGTCTTATATTCCTTACGAGAAAAGTGTAGTCCGCTTTGTTCATCTCGATTGAATCCATGATTCTGCGATCCACATCGCTTTGATGCCTGTAAGTGCGATCTCTGTCTAGATACAGGCGCTCAATGTTTCTTCGGCAAATAGGACAACAAGCAGGCGGTTGTATGTTATGATTTTCAACGCTGTAAGGGGGGCACTATTTAAACTCCTCTGAGCCAATCGGCGCAAAGGCTGAGCCGATCGGTGCAGTGGTGTTCTTCCACTATTATGACTTCCTTCACCTCCCACTACATTACCATTAACTCTCGTTGAAGTTCCTACTGCCCTATCATTACTGCATTCAAGTGTTTCCCAATTTTCAAACTTAGGACTACCAAAGCTTCTTCGTGTATCAAAATCATCACTATAATCTCCAGACATACTAGGATCACCACTCTCCAAAGTTTCCAAATAGTATGACGGATCAAAGTCGCTATCCCATTCAGAATACTTTTGAATTGGCTTACCCGATAGTCTAGCAGATCTACGAACCTCTGGTGTAGTCTTACACTTCTTTGCAGCAGGCTCTTCGTCTTCACTTGGCAGAGCCGTCAGATCAATAAATTCAGCCATCTTCAGGTCGCACCGTTCGGCTTTTGTGTTGCACCAATCGGCTCTAGTGTCGCGGCGATTGGCGCAGCTGGTAGCTTCCTTCATATACTCAACTAACTACTCTAGATTACGCTCACGGATTGCCTTATTCTATTACCTTTGTAAAATCTCATTGTTAATCTCCTTAGGCGTCCTCCCTCCAAAAACTGTGCGATAGCCATCATCATATAATACATCTCCAGGTATGAAAGTTGGATCTTCTGCTAATTGGAATTCAACCTTGCGTTGAAGATCTTTAGCACAATAGAAACACTTGCAACCCTCAATACAACTGTTCCTATGAATCTTATTTTCTTGAAAACTTTCCCAATCGGTAAGAACCCTAGGAAAGGATTCATCCCTTTTATCTTGCAGATCCTTTTCCGCGTCCTGCTCATACATGGCTTCTTCGGCTTCCTTTCACAGCTTGAGTTCATACTTGGCGGTAATGTCATGTTCACTATAAAGTCAACACCTATGGATTGTTAGAGTGCTCTCCTCATCGAGCTCTTCCTTCTCTTGCTCAGTCAATGATCTTTCGAAAGATAGGAAATTCTCATACGACAAGGGCTTAGCAAGATCGAGAAGACTTTCCATGGTATACCTTTGAGAAACAGCTTCACGTTTAATAGGTGCTACATATTTTCCTTTGCGCACCAATACTCTCTTCATCATCTGCTGAATTTCATTGTCCATCTTCACCTTGTCGGCGTTCCACGTGTCAGCTTTGCTTTTCTTCATTAATTTCTTCCACAGGTTTGACCAGACGAGAGGATCATCTCATGTTGGTGTCAACACTTCGTCGACTTCTTCCCAGAACCAATTTGCAGAGGGCTGCAAAAATCTGCCGCTGAGCTGATCGGCGCAAGAGTCGCACCGATCAGCGCCGCCTTGGTTGCTGCACGATGTGCCGCCTTCCATCACTTCTGCTCTTAGGGTTTTGTTCTGGTGACAATGTAATGCGAGTTGGTCCATGGGGTTGCTATCCTTTCATATTTATATTCCTTGATTTCCAATTGGATTAGGACTCTATCTCTTATTCATGGAATTTAACGTGTCTTAAAAAGGCAAGGTCCGAAACTGACTCAGAAACCAAAAAGACTCTGCCGCGCCGATCAGTGCAGGGCTGCGTCGATCGGTGTAGGCCCGCGACGATCGGTGCCGTACACTAAATTACTAAATCAGAAATAGAAAAATTACAAAAATCAAAATACATACAGAGCTTTTGTTTTACGTTGTTAAGCTCGACCACATGGGGCACTAAGCAGTAAAATACACATCAAAAGATTTTAATTCAAATGTGTCAGGTTCTAGATATACCTTTAGAAGTTGTCCATTCACCGTGTACTTGTTTCTCTTGCCATCCATTATGATTACAACTTCCAAAGGTAACACCGTATTCATAAGATAAGGTCCCTCCTATTTGCTTCACAGTTTGCCTTTACCAAATAATTTGAATCGCGAATTAAATAGGAGCACCCGATCTCCTTCCTTGAATTCCTTCCTCAAAAGCTTCTTATCATACCACTTCTTTGTCTTCTCTTTGTATATGGCCGCATTTTCATATGCACGCAATCGCATCTCTTTCAATTCGCTTATTTGTATCTTTCTTTTCACGCCGGCGGCATCAAGATCCAAATTCATTTCCTTTATAGCCCAATAAGCCTTATGTTTCAATTCCACCGGTAGGTGACATGATTTCCCATAGATGAATTGATATGGTGTCATACCAATTGGTGTCTGTATGCCGTCCTATATGCCCATAACGCCCCATTAAGCTTCGTGGCCCAATCTTTTCCTTCCTTTGTAACAATCTTCTGCAGAATTCCCTTTAATTGCTTATTTGACGTTTCTGCTTGTCCATTCGTTTGGGGATGGTAGGTTGTTCCAATTCTATGTTCAACTCCAGATTTAGTTAAAAAACCTAGTAAATTCTCCTCCTGTAAAATGGGATCCTCCATCTGTAATTATTATCCTTGCTACTCCATACCTAGGAAATATCTGCTCCTAAAGTATACTCCTTGATTCTCTTGTAGTATTGGCCTTGCATGCCATTGCTTCGACCCACTTGGAGACATAATCAACGGGGACCAATATGTACTCGAAACCATGAGAATTCACAAAGGGTCCCATAAAATCCATACCCCAAACATCAAAGATATCGACTTGAAGGTTGTACTTAAGATGCATTGCATTCCTACTGTTAACATTCCCTATTCGTTGGCATTGAGCATATGTTGCAACATACCTTTTTGCATCTTCATGCATAGTATGCTAATAGAATCCACTCTCCCATACCTTTGCCTATGTTCTGAAGTAGCCATAATGTCCCCCATAATCCATAGAATGACACTTTGCTAAAATGCTCGCTCTTTCTTCTCTGGGTACACATCTCCGTACTACTCCATCCTCGCAATACCTATACAAGTATGGGTCGGCCCATATAAATTTTCTCATTTCACTCTTAACTCTTTTCCTTGTGTTCTTGTTCATCAGATTAGTTTGTCCCTTGACACCTTCCATAATATCCATCATCCAATTCTCTCTACGATCAAATACGGCAAACAACTACTCTTGTAGCATTTCATCTCTTATCGGCTCAGTTGATGATGATTCAAGATGAGATAAATGATCTGCTATAGAATTTTCTACTCCCTTCTTATCTCTTATCTCCAAATCAAATTCTTATAGCATCAATACCCATTGCATTAACCGAGGCTTAGACTCCTTCTTTGAAACCAAGTATCTTATAGCAGTATGATCAATATATACAATCACCTTAGAATTTAGAATGTAGGATCTAAACTTTTCAAAAGCAAATATAACAGCTAACATCTCATTCTCAATTATTATATAATTGATCTGTGTCTCATTCAAAGTTTTGCTAGCATAATAAATAGCATGCACTTTACCTTCCTTCCGTTGTCCAAGAACACCTCCAACTACATAGTCACTTGCATCACACATAATTTCAAAAGGTAAACTCCAATCAGGTGGCTGCATAATGGGTGCAGAGCATAGAGCTTCCTTTAATCTTCTGAAGGCAGAGAGTCTTTCATTGTCCATGACAAATTCTGTATCTTGCTTCAACAATTCTGTCAGGGGCTTAGCAATCTTCGAATAATTCTTAACAAATCTACGATAGTAGTTGGCATGTCCAAGAAACTCCTCAAAGTTGTAAGATCAGTAGGGGGAGGTAATTTCTCAACTGTAGATATCTTTGCTTTATCAACCTCTATCCCTCTATTAGATATGACATGACCAAGTACTATCCCTTCTGTTACCATGAAGTGACACTTCTCCCAATTAAGAACTAAGTCGCATTCAACACACCTTTTCAAAACCTTCTCCAAATTCTCCAAACAACTATCAAAATCAGCACTATGCACGGAGAAGTCATCCATAAATACCTCCATAATATCTTCTATGAATTCAGCGAATATTGCATTCATGCATCTTTGAAATGTGGTGGGCGCATTGCAAAGACCAAATGGCATCTTTCTATATGCATATGTCCCAAAAGGGTAAGTAAAAATAGTTTTCTGTTGATCTTCTGGTTTTACCGGTATTTGAAAGAAACCACTATATCCATCCAAATAACAAAAGTATGAATTCCTTGCTAACCTTTCAAGCATGTCGTCAATGAACAGAAGAGGATAGTGATCTTTCTTTGTCACCTTGTTCAAACTCTTGTAATATATGCACGTTCTCCATCCAGTAATAGTCCTTTGAGGGATCAACTCATTTTTCTCATTAGGCACTACTATCAACCCCCATTTCTTGGGCACACAATGTACTGGACTATCCCATTCACTATCAGCAACAGGGTAGATCATACCTGCATTAAGCAGCTTTAAAATCTCCTTTTTAACCACTGGCTTCATTGATTCCTTCAACCTTCGCATCCCAACCACTGGTTTAGCATTCTCCTCCAAGTTAATCTTGTGGGTGCAAAATGCGGGGCTGATCCCTTTGATGACATCCAATGTGTAACCAATGGCTTTTTTTATACATTTTGAGCATAGCAAGCAGCTTCTCTATCTCTTCTTTCGTCAGGGCGTTGTTCACAATAACTGGATATATTCTGTTCTTCCCTAGATATTCATAGCATAGCTCCTTCGAAAGTTCCTTCTGTTCCACTTCTAGCGCTTCATCTAGATCCAGCTCCCCGAGAGGCTCAAAATCTAGATTTTCCTGGTTAAGCCGATTGGTGCAAGCGTCACACCGATCGGCACGATTTACCTGGTTGAGTCGATCGGCGCAAGCATCGCGCCGATCGGCGCTAGCAGTATGCTTATCAGTACTGCACAGGATGTGGTCCAGTGGGTCTCCCATATCCATCCTTATCTTCTCGTCTTCCTCTAGGTAAAATTCTTGATAGTAAGTGTCACACCCGGTTCCAACGACTGAAACTGAATGCATCTGTATGCGTGACCAGGATCAAGTTTTCATGCACACATGACAATTATTGTGATAAAAGAACAATATCTTTATTAAATTGATAAAATTATTACAAAGGTGACCCGTAGGTCAAAAGAAAAAGATTACATTGCAGCGGAATAACTAAGCGTTGGCGTCCTTCAGCTTCCACAGGAAGTCGACCGGAAGACCGCAGGCCTAGAGCTCTTCTCCATTGTCTTCATTGTTGTACCATCTCCTTCTCCTGTAGCTGAGCAGCAATGTGGGATATAGCAAGGGTGAGTACATGTCGTACTCAGCAAGTGGGGGAAAAGATGACATGGGGCTATAGACAAGGAAGGCTTAATAAGGATTATTGCATGAGCTTTTAATTTCCTAAGCATCCTAATTAGTAGGTGCGGTCATCCCAACCCTCAATCCACAGGGTACTATCCAAACCAAGTCCAATGCCATCCACCAACCAACCATTCCCAACTATTCCAACCCATAACCAACTAATCTTGTGAGGATTCCAGGCCGCTCTTGACCGTGAGCACAGCTGTCATGACAGTTTGATACTCTGTAGTGTTTGTACCACTTTACCCACAAGTCGTGATTTCGTCCCCTGTTGCCAGGTGGACTAAAGTCTCCATGTTGCCATGCCGGCCAAGCACTAGCACACTTCCTTAGGTGTGCGTCCAGGAAATCACTACGAGGCTTTTCCAAAGGGTCTCCCAGTATATGCTAGCCATTAAGGTTCCACTCTCGTCCATAAGTGATAACCCATCAACAAGCAGCTCATCACCCCAGGAGCCCCCTCTTGAGCCATTCGGATCCAAGGACAGTCCTCTTGACTTCCGTTCTCTGCTCCACTGAAATGCTGCACCGACACTGGGAGAACACCTAATTACTAGGCCAAGCCTTACCCATATCGGTCTTGTGATGGCACTATTTTCCTAGGTCACCGCTCCAAGAACCGGTTCCTAGGATCCACAACAAGCCTACCACCACCAACCATGTGCCCACGACACCACATCCATTCCATCCGGCTTGCATAGATACCTAAGCCATGTTGCTAAAAGAATTACCAATCATTTCCCACATGAAACTGTTCATTAATCAAGATTAATATTAATCCCAACATCGCACAAGCAACCTAAGCATTATCTACCCACAATCAACCAACTAGTTCAAGGCGACAAGGGAAAGGGTACAACAATGCTAGGAAAACCCTAACAATAGATACCCATTCAGTTGACACAAGCATGCAATTCTAAAATAATATTCATAATGGAATCAAAATGCATCAAGGACACTTGCCTTATATTAGATGTTGTTGCTCAGTGATAGCAAATCTTGATCTTCGACCTCGTATAATTCCCGTGCGTAAAAATCCTATTCACGCAAGACAAACAAAGCATACACACAATAAATACACCATGCAAGGCATAGAACAATTGGGTATGGTTGTACAAAAGTTGCAATTAGATATTTTATTTGGATACAAGAATGTAGATGGAAGAATCGTCTAAATCAGGGTTGTGGATCAAAAGATATGCAAGGTTAAAGCTGCAAGGACTGCAGCTATGTACAGAAAGTGCAACACATATATGTGTGTTCCCATTGATTGGCTCGAATTCTCAAGGAATAGATTAAACCAAATTATTTCTAGTAATGTGGGACATGTGAAATGCAAGGTGAATTGAATTAGAAATCACCTATAATGGAGATCGGTTGGCTGCATCATGGGTAGGTCATCCATCGGCAGATCAAGAACAGATCATGTTCCTGGTCACACCACAGATGTTCTAGGGGAACCCTCTGGTGGAGATGATCACAATACCCTGCAACACAAGTAGGAGTACAGGTTTCATCAATACCATCTCTAGATTTGGAGAAAATGGGATGGATTTACCGTCACGCGTGCTGGTTTTGCCCAGATCAGAGAGCAGCTTCCATTGCAATGCAGATCCCGGAGGCATCCTATGTCCAATGGCTCTGAGTTTTGGATACATTGTAGGGAACATATGGGCTCACCTCCATGTAAAATCTGGCGGCATTTGGATGGGTGGATCACCAGGAACGCCAAAGCCAACTGGCAGAACTGCTGCAGGGCGCGAGGGCAGAGTGGCGTGGCGGCAGCCTGGCGGCGCGGTGAGAGTTTGAGGAGGGTGGGGAGGATGTGGGAGGGACCCTAGTATTTATAGGAGAGGTGGGTTGGTAGGGGGGAAGAGTATGGAAATGCAATTAAGAGGAATTAATGCATTTATTAGACGCAAACATGAAAGGCATAAGAAATATGGAAAGGATATTATTCTCTTGTTCTTTCCTTATGAAAGTTTATGGAAGGTGGAATTTCTTTCCATAGAAATATTTATGGAAGGTGAGGTTTCTTTCCATATTAGTGTTTCTGGAAGGAGGGGTTTCTTTTCATAGAGATGATTATGGAAGGTGGGTTTATTTCCATAGAAAGGTTTATGGAATGTCATGCAAATATGGAAGGTATTATGTCTGGGTACATCGATGCGGTTGGAAAATGAATGAGGATGAAAATGAGTCTAGATGCATCAAGTCGTGTAGGGTGAAATATTCGAACGAAGATACAATGTGATGAAATAAGTTTGGAAGATGATGTTCGATGATGCAGTCATGTGAGTCAAGGAGACATAGATAGTTGAGCCCCATTTCAGAAAATAGAATGTACATTAAAAAAATCTTATTGAAAGAATTTCAATTTTCTAAAATTAAAATTGAATCCAAAAATGAAAAATATTGAAATAAAATAAAATAAAATGATTTTACTTATCTACCTTTTTTCTTTGGTTCAAAACTGAAAAGTTTTGTGACATAGAACAATTTCTTCAACCCAATAAAATTTTTGTTAATTTGCAAAGTTTCTTATAAATAGTTTTAAAATTTGAGAAATCCAAATATATTGTTTAAAAGTTGTTCACATTCTAAAATGGGAAATTTTGGGATGTGACAATAAGAAGGGTCTTGATGAGACAGATCGTCAAATTGAAATTGCACTTCTTCCTCTCCTAGGTGTAGCGTAATTTGACCTTTCCCAGCATCCAGAACCGCTTGTACTAATCTTAAGAATGGCCTTCCTAGAATGATATCTTCAACCCCAGTTTCTTTATTGTCTAGAACGAAGAAATCTACCGGTATTGTTTTTGAGCTGATCTCAATTTCAACATTCCTGATCACTCCTAGTGGCTTGGTCTTCCTTCCATCCGCCATGATGAGCTCAAGTTCAGTCCCCATCAGCCGTTGTTGAGTTCCATAAGGCATGCTCATGAATGCATCATAAGTCATCAAGTTGACACGGGAACCAAAGTCACACAAGGCTTTCGGAAATTTCTTTCCTGATATCTCACAGGGTATGTACGGTTCTTCTTCTTCCTCTTCAGCGAGACCTACAACATACACACCACATAATCCTACGTAGGGAGATGACTCAAAGTAACTGTATAGCAATCTCTTCGCTTGTTTCACCTCTGTTCCATCAAGATCTATAACATCCTTGTAAAGCTTCCCTAAAACTCTCCCAATAATCTCTTGATCGAAAATTTCTGACTTGAGGCGATTGCTTGGGAAATTATACTCAATTCTGGCTTTGGAGGCGTCTTGCGGACTAAAGGATCTTCTCATATTGAGCAACTTGTGCGAAAAATCAATAGGAATCCAGTCCATCGGCTCAAATTCATCAAGTGGTTTAGCATTTGCCAATGTTCTATCCCCCTTTGGTTTAGCAAAGTTGCCTTCAAATTCCTTCAGGTGGTTGTCCAGAATCACGGCTTCTATCTTGGTATGTTCCTTGCAACTTGACGGAGTGGTCAGGGTGATCGGTCCTCCTGTCGTCGCGACTGCGCCGATTGGCTCAGAGATTGCACCGATCGACGGACACGTCAGATCCATAGAGGTGGGTTTGACGGGCTCTATTTCTTTGAATTTATGATCTGAAGTAATCATTGCTCTACTGTCGGACGTCAAGATCTGTTCAGCCGGCGGTTCTTCCTTCCGCATAACTTCTAGGTATTGTCGAGTTGGTTCTAGATATTCTTCCTAATGCTTGTGCAAAGCTTTATTCTCGGCTTTACCTAACAATTCGATCCCTACCTTGGTTGTCAATCTCAGAAAACTTCCTCCGGCCGATCCATCCAAATGCATCCTCGATGCCTTATTTATGGCCATGTAGAAGGTTTAAGCGCACATATTCTCATCAATGCCAAGGTCAGGTCCTTATTTCAACAATGTTTGAAAACGTGTCCAGGCTTCCGTGAGAGATTCTTCATCTTTTTGTAAGAAGTTCACCACCTCTCTTCTCAACTTCTGCACCTTTGGCAAAGGAAAATAGTGGAGACAAAAATTTCCAACTAACTCACTCCACTTACCTTTTGCTTCTCGAGATGCTACCTTGTGCCACTCTTTGGCTTTTCCTCCCAAAGAGAATGGGAAAAGCAACCACCTGTAAAGATCCTGAGGCACTCCTTCATGATGGAATGTCTGGCAAAGTGCCTCCAAATCTTGTAGGTGAGTATACGGGTTCCCCTCTTTCGTTCCAAAGAACTTGTTTGCTTCAGCCATGCTAATGATAATAGGGTTCAACACATACGAGGAGGCCGTGGCCTTCTCATTTGAGGATTGAGGCACCAACACGTCTGGAGATGGTAGAGAAATCGCCCTAAGCATCGAAGAAGGTCCTGTCATACTCATCCTCAAAATTCACACAAAACACAAAAACAAAAACAACTAGAAAAGAGAGGATTAGACGTTAGTAAAATATTAATAGTAAAAGAACTGGCTTGCTCCCCGGTAACGGTGCCAGAAAAAGTAAGCTTGTTGGTCGTAACTATGCACCCACTAATATACCGCAAGAGGATGGTGTACAGTTGTAGCTCTTTTTCCCTCAGAGTATTCCAAGGTTCTCGAATCCATAAGGAACGAGCGGAACTTTTACTATTAAAGGGTTACTAACAAATTGCAATGAGTTGGTTGGTGTAAATGATGATGGTGAGAGAGTGGAGGGTGAATGTTATTGAAGAGGTCGTAGGATAATGAAGGATTCTCTCCTTAGGATTGGTTCACTAGCATGCAACCTTATTCTTATCAACTCGAGTGATGACTCTAATATTCTACAAGACATGGTGGTTTCGTTCACCCTAGCTGTCACTACAGAGGCTATTAGCTCCCCACTGGTTTCTTGCACTATGTAATGGGGAAAAGTGTATTGGCCGATACACTAATGAAAATTATAAATAGATATGCAATTAAGTTCATCACATAGATTAAATTTATCGAGAGAGTATCAATAAGTATGAGAGTTACATGACCAGATCCCTGCACCAGAGAAAAGAATATGAGACTACTCACTCATCCTTCTGCTAGACATAGCAGAGGGATGAGGAATAGTGCTAGAATGCGAACGGGATGATCGGCGCAAGTGTCACGCCAATCGGTGCGACCTCCCTTCTGGTGGATCTCGTTGGTGTTGACTAACCTGCGTCACCAATATCCTGGAACCCAAGTTCTAACAACTGATTCTCGTGATTGTCGTCCCGGTTGTCTTCTTTGTTGACGTCCTTGGCTCTTGACAATTATCTTCCTTTTATACTCGACGGGATTAGGTAAACTTCAACCGACTCTAACTCATATTGGGTTGGGCCTTCGTCTTTCTCGGACCGGGTCGTGTTTTTGTCATCTTTTCCTTCCGCGCCGATCGGCGCGGCATTGGAGTCGATCGGCGCGGCCCCGCATCTGGCCCACCTTCGTTGCTCTTTAGTCCTTTATCCATAAGTGCCCTGTTTTACACCTGTTTTCTGCGACTACATCCAAAACAGAACAACTACAAATATATGCAAATATGAGGTTAATTGTTAGTCCAAACCACCAAATTAAGATACAAAACATCTCTTTTTGGTAGATAAAATAGGCATCTAGAAACCACCAACATTGGACATGATTTGTTGCTTTGGGGAGAAATTTTAAGCTTTATGCCCATATTTGAACTATTTAGCTGAATACCAATATGAAATACACCACAATAGAACAATGCTCAATATTTGCTGATTTGAGATATCTTTTATGATAGAAAGAGTATGTTCTTTGATTTTTCTTTCTTTTACTTTACTCGGGACGAGCAAAGATTTAACTGTAGGGGAACTATTGGCACTCCCCAAGTGCCCCTTTTATACGTGAATATTACCCCAATTAGAGCATAATTGATACTAATTTAGGCCATTTACTTATAATATTGTCTATATATTTGTATATGCGTTGTTCTGGAGCTTTATTGTAGAAACAGGTAAAATTGGTGATTAAAGTGATGCTGGAGCGGACAGGAGTCCAGAACCGATGAAAAGCACTGAAGAAGCCCAGTGCGCCGATCGGCGCAGCCCGTGAGCCGGTCGGCGCAAGGGTGTTTTGGCCCACAGAAGTAACCAAGGCCCATTCCATATGTTTATGGAAGTTTATCTACGTAAGACACATGAAGATATTTGCCTAGAAGATTTATGGAACTTCAAGATCTCGACGTGCAGTACAAGACTTTATCTCAAAGGAAAAGGCCCACATGGCAGCTGTGGAAGATAGAGGAACTGACTCGGAGAAGAAACCAGAAAAGACACGGCTTGTGTCGATCAGCGCAACCGCCTTATTTGCTAGAACCTCTACAAATACTTGTAAACCCTGGCTGCAACAAGGAGAGGAAAAGAGGCGATAAAGGGACAACAGACCCATGAGTTAGAGCCACCGGGGCTTGCCCTGTTAGAATAGATCTCTAGTTGAGTTTCAAGAACCATTGGTGTTAAGAGTTGATCCATCAAGGTAGGTCATCTTGGCGAGGATGAATCTTACTCTATGTATCTCAAAGATGACTGAATATATTGATGATGGTTTTGGTGATTTGTCTATCTTGATTCTGTAATCATGCATGTGATTATTCCAATTGCTTAGTTCTAGGCTAAGTAAGTAAATATTATCTTGATCGTGGTGATTAGGATAGTATTCGAACATTGTATCGATTATGGTTGCTTGATGATGCTAGTAGTTTGGTTTAGCGGTGACAACACTAAGCCTACGCAACACTATTGGATAGTTGAGTAGGGTAAGATACTCGTGCGATTAAGGGTTTCCTCTTGGTAGCGATAAATCGGGAGCCGCTTGGGAAGCAGGGTGGTTCTATTCATTATAGGTTTTCATTGATCCATGTAACTGCCCATTGTGATACTATTTAATTAGACTTTCTGGTTACGATCTCACTAGTAGATATATGGCTACTCACTTAATAGCATAGGCTTACAAAGATATCTGGCGCACTTTGGCTTAGATTCACTAGTGTGTCGATCGGCTCAACGCCTGCGCCGATCGACGCAACGACAGATTTACTGACTGGCGCACCTTTGCGCTGGCCAGTCTCCCCTCATGCAACCTGAACTCGACAGTAGCTTTGATTAGATCTTTTACTGTTAACTTTGTTTAATTATGCCTAAGGTCCCAATGGATTCAATAAACCTTAGAATACTCAATTCAAGGGAAAAAGTGCTACAATTGTACACTGTCCTCTTGCGGTATATAAGTGGGTGCGTAGTTACGACCAACAATCAATATTTTCTGATGAGCCCATGGCTCATCAAATCATTAAAACTATGTATTCTAAAAGCAAGCATAATTTTACATATATTGCAGAACATGATGTTTCAAAATACTCCAACATTCATTTTGTTATGAATGATGAAGAGCAAAGTGAGGATATGCCAGCTACTTATTCTATGCCATGCAATGTTTTCATTGGGACCAATCTGAAGGTTGGGGAAAAGAAACGAGAAATGAAGGAAAATGTTATGATTGGATCAATGGTTGTGCCACTTATGAAAAGTAAGGAACATATATTGGTGTTACAGGCCTTCTCAAAGGTATGCAATACTTTACTTTCAAAGTCTACACGGCCTCAAGTCCACCCAATCACAAAATCAAAAGATATGGACTCGGTTCAGGATCAGCCAGTTAGGTGGAGAGTAAAAGTAGCATAACTTGGCCATACAGAGTCGGATTGGGCTGAGTAAATACTTGTTTGAAAGATAATTTGATAACCTTTCCAATGGATCAGACCTCATAGTCAAATAAATTCCATAGCGGTTGCAATAAACAAAACAGTTCCGGGTTGTGTTGAGTCAAGGTCTTTTTTCAGATGTGTTCGAGTCAAACCGGGTTTTTGGCTGGCCTGCGTGCCATATAGCCTAGGGCCGGCGCCCCTGTAATAGGAGGACGTCATTGTATTGTGTTTTTGGTCATGGTGCCCTCCAAGGAAGCCTAGAGGTGTTGCCCTCCTCTACCGGTTCCTGCCGCCGATCTCTACCGGTTGCTGGAGTGCGTGATCAGGTCATTCTGCCCCTGGGTGCGTGCTAGAACCTTGTAGTTTCCCTTCTCCAGATCGTACTTGTCTAAGTTACGGATTGGAGACTTTTACCTACTGCTAGTTTGCATCTACATCAAGTTCTTGTAAGCCGGTTATTGTCTATCATGTTCTACATTGTTGCTGGTTTGCGATTGCTAGTCGATTATCAGTTTGTGGTGTGTGCTTTATTGTTATTGCCAGATAATTCATTGTGGGATTGCTGTGTTGTCTATTGATTGCTGAGATAAACAAGTTTCAATACCTCAATATACTAGCTGCTATATTCATTGTACCATGAAAGATTGGGACGAAATCCGGACACCGTCGTTGTGTCCTTATCATTTGGTATCAGTTTTGCCGGGTTGCTCACGGTACTTGCTACTGATTTGTGGTGATGAATTCCTATGATTTTGACCTATACTTGAAGTTTGTACCAACACTATATACAACAAGTTCTCGATCTGAGTATTATGAGTGGGAGGATGATATAGAGGCTTTCTATAGGATTGGTGAATTGCCACTAAACCAGTTGGTAAATTTTGCAAAGCAAACATTCTCTTTTGTTGTTTTGCTATGGTGGAGGCAATTGCAACAAGATCTTGGATACCAAGGTGATGACTATTGCACATCTTGGGCAGCAATGAAATTGGAATTACAACACCAATTTGATCCCCCACTCGAGTCAAAGACGAAGATTGTGGATCATGAGTCCTTTGATGTTGCAAAGCTAGATTATGATACAATTCATCATTGTGTCAAAGATGCTATTAGTGCTATTTTTTTCCAAACACAAGCAACCTGAGGTGTGTTTGAATGTGCACAAATCAAAAGTAGAGCTAAAAGTTCTTGAGTCTTCTTATGCTGATCAGGTCAAACCATTAATTGAAGCTGTAGATGATCTTGTGGGCTTATCTTTGATGTCTCAGGATGTAAATTCATATGGCATCATTGCAAATGTCAAGGGGCAGCTCTGTAATATTTTTCATTCAGAGTGCAAGATTAAAAAGAAGGTATGCAAATTAATTATTGATGGTGGAAGTTTTAATAATGTGATTAGTTCAGATTTGGTACATGCATTATCTTTATCTACATGGCGGCTTCCTACACCTCGTTACATGCAATGGATGAATAAAAGTGGCACGTTGAAAATTGCACATAGGACAGGAGTAAAATTTTCAGTAGGAGATTATGCTGACACTATGGATTGTGATGTGGCACCGATGAGTGCGTGCCATTTGTTGTTAGGAAGACCATGGCAGTTTGATCTTGATGCAACACATGGTGGTCGTTCAAACAATTATTCTTTCATGCATAAAGGTGTTCATCACATTCTAAAGCCAATGAAGGAATGTGATATTAAGGCTGAGGTTTTTATTGCTGCAACAAAGAAGAAACATGATGCATATATTACCTCAAAGCCGAGGACAGCTTTGTTTCAAGGGGGAGAGAATGATGTGGTTGTTCCTGTTGTCACAAGTGCACCTAGTATTTCTGAAATTCTTTCAGTTATCGCTCCTAAACATTGTACCATTCATTATGATTTGGTCAAAGAAGAATTACATGAAGGGAAAATTAATAGTGATGCAAATAATTGTCTAAACAACGCTGTTGGTGTTAATCAAAACAAGAAAGGAGCTCATCAAATTATGTCAAAGCCGAGGACGGCTTTGATTCAAGGAAGGGAGGATGATGAGCCCATGGCTCATCGAATCATTAAAACTACGTATTTTAAAAGCAAGCATGATTTTACATATATTGCAGAACATGATGTTTCAAAATACTCCAACATTCATTTTGTTATGAATGATGAAGAGCAAAGTGAGGATATGCCAGCTACTTATTCTATGCCATGCAATGTTTTCATTGGGACCAATCTGAAGGTTGGGGAAAAGAAACGAGAAATGAAGGAAAATGTTATGATTGGATCAATGGTTGTGCCACTTATGAAAAGTAAGGAACATATATTGGTGTTACAGGCCTTCTCAAAGGTATGCAATACTTTACTTTCAAAGTCTACACGGCCTCAAGTCCACCCAATCACAAAATCAAAAGATATGGACTCGGTTCAGGATCAGCCAGTTAGGTGGAGAGTAAAAGTAGCATAACTTGGCCATACAGAGTCGGATTGGGCTGAGTAAATACTTGTTTGAAAGATAATTTGATAACCTTTACAATGGATCAGACCTCATAGTCAAATAAATTCCATAGCGGTTGCAATAAACAAAACAGTTCCGGGTTGTGTTGAGTCAAGGTCTGTTTTCAGATGTGTTCGAGTCAAACCGGGTTTTTGGCTGGCCTGCGTGCCATATAGCCTAGGGCCGGCGCCCCTGTAATAGGAGGACGTCATTGTATTGTGTTTTTGGTCATGGTGCCCTCCAAGGAAGCCTAGAGGTGTTGCCCTCCTCTACCGGTTCCTGCCGCCGATCTCTACCGGTTGCTGGAGTGCGTGATCAGGTCATTCTGCCCCTGGGTGCATGCTAGAACCTTGTAGTTTCCCTTCTCCAGATCGTACTTGTCTAAGTTACGGATTGGAGACTTTTACCTACTGCTAGTTTGCATCTACATCAAGTTCTTGTAAGCCGGTTATTGTCTATCATGTTCTACATTGTTGCTGGTTTGCGATTGCTAGTCGATTATCAGTTTGTGGTGTGTGCTTTATTGTTATTGCCAGATAATTCATTGTGGGATTGCTGTGTTGTCTATTGATTGCTGAGATAAACAAGTTTCAATACCTCAATATACTAGCTGCTATATTCATTGTACCATGAAAGATTGGGACGAAATCCGGACACCGTCGTTGTGTCCTTATCATTTGGTATCAGTTTTGCCGGGTTGCTCACGGTACTTGCTACTGATTTGTGGTGATGAATTCCTATGATTTTGACCTATACTTGAAGTTTGTACCAACACTATATACAACAAGTTCTCGATCTGAGTATTATGAGTGGGAGGATGATATAGAGGCTTTCTATAGGATTGGTGAATTGCCACTAAACCAGTTGGTAAATTTTGCAAAGCAAACATTCTCTTTTGTTGTTTTGCTATGGTGGAGGCAATTGCAACAAGATCTTGGATACCAAGGTGATGACTATTGCACATCTTGGGCAGCAATGAAATTGGAATTACAACACCAATTTGATCCCCCACTCGAGTCAAAGACGAAGATTGTGGATCATGAGTCCTTTGATGTTGCAAAGCTAGATTATGATACAATTCATCATTGTGTCAAAGATGCTATTAGTGCTATTTTTTTCCAAACACAAGCAACCTGAGGTGTGTTTGAATGTGCACAAATCAAAAGTAGAGCTAAAAGTTCTTGAGTCTTCTTATGCTGATCAGGTCAAACCATTAATTGAAGCTGTAGATGATCTTGTGGGCTTATCTTTGATGTCTCAGGATGTAAATTCATATGGCATCATTGCAAATGTCAAGGGGCAGCTCTGTAATATTTTTCATTCAGAGTGCAAGATTAAAAAGAAGGTATGCAAATTAATTATTGATGGTGGAAGTTTTAATAATGTGATTAGTTCAGATTTGGTACATGCATTATCTTTATCTACATGGCGGCTTCCTACACCTCGTTACATGCAATGGATGAATAAAAGTGGCACGTTGAAAATTGCACATAGGACAGGAGTAAAATTTTCAGTAGGAGATTATGCTGACACTATGGATTGTGATGTGGCACCGATGAGTGCGTGCCATTTGTTGTTAGGAAGACCATGGCAGTTTGATCTTGATGCAACACATGGTGGTCGTTCAAACAATTATTCTTTCATGCATAAAGGTGTTCATCACATTCTAAAGCCAATGAAGGAATGTGATATTAAGGCTGAGGTTTTTATTGCTGCAACAAAGAAGAAACATGATGCATATATTACCTCAAAGCCGAGGACAGCTTTGTTTCAAGGGGGAGAGAATGATGTGGTTGTTCCTGTTGTCACAAGTGCACCTAGTATTTCTGAAATTCTTTCAGTTATCGCTCCTAAACATTGTACCATTCATTATGATTTGGTCAAAGAAGAATTACATGAAGGGAAAATTAATAGTGATGCAAATAATTGTCTAAACAACGCTGTTGGTGTTAATCAAAACAAGAAAGGAGCTCATCAAATTATGTCAAAGCCGAGGACGGCTTTGATTCAAGGAAGGGAGGATGATGAGCCCATGGCTCATCGAATCATTAAAACTACGTATTTTAAAAGCAAGCATGATTTTACATATATTGCAGAACATGATGTTTCAAAATACTCCAACATTCATTTTGTTATGAATGATGAAGAGCAAAGTGAGGATATGCCAGCTACTTATTCTATGCCATGCAATGTTTTCATTGGGACCAATCTGAAGGTTGGGGAAAAGAAACGAGAAATGAAGGAAAATGTTATGATTGGATCAATGGTTGTGCCACTTATGAAAAGTAAGGAACATATATTGGTGTTACAGGCCTTCTCAAAGGTATGCAATACTTTACTTTCAAAGTCTACACGGCCTCAAGTCCACCCAATCACAAAATCAAAAGATATGGACTCGGTTCAGGATCAGCCAGTTAGGTGGAGAGTAAAAGTAGCATAACTTGGCCATACAGAGTCGGATTGGGCTGAGTAAATACTTGTTTGAAAGATAATTTGATAACCTTTACAATGGATCAGACCTCATAGTCAAATAAATTCCATAGCGGTTGCAATAAACAAAACAGTTCCGGGTTGTGTTGAGTCAAGGTCTGTTTTCAGATGTGTTCGAGTCAAACCGGGTTTTTGGCTGGCCTGCGTGCCATATAGCCTAGGGCCGGCGCCCCTGTAATAGGAGGACGTCATTGTATTGTGTTTTTGGTCATGGTGCCCTCCAAGGAAGCCTAGAGGTGTTGCCCTCCTCTACCGGTTCCTGCCGCCGATCTCTACCGGTTGCTGGAGTGCGTGATCAGGTCATTCTGCCCCTGGGTGCGTGCTAGAACCTTGTAGTTTCCCTTCTCCAGATCGTACTTGTCTAAGTTACGGATTGGAGACTTTTACCTACTGCTAGTTTGCATCTACATCAGGTTCTTGTAAGCCGGTTATTGTCTATCATGTTCTACATTGTTGCTGGTTTGCGATTGCTAGTCGATTATCAGTTTGTGGTGTGTGCTTTATTGTTATTGCCAGATAATTCATTGTGGGATTGCTGTGTTGTCTATTGATTGCTGAGATAAACAAGTTTCAATACCTCAATATACTAGCTGCTATATTCATTGTACCGTGAAAGATTGGGACAAAATCCAGACACCGTCGTCGTGTCCTTATCATTTTCGGACTCCAGTACCGTGCGCATACACTGAGTCGGACAATTACCGACTGACCAATGACTAGAGCAATATCCGAGTCCATCAGACAATCTTTTCAGACTCCAGAGCCATGCACATGAATTACCGGACAATGTCCGACTCTTGTCGGTCAATGTCCAAGTATGATTTCTTCAACGGCTCTTTTCCAAGCCTTAGCTATAAAAAGCCACCCCGACCCCCTTTGTTCGGCTGGCCACTTCCACATCCAAAATATACACCTCAAACACATCTGAGCACTCCATTCCTTGGTTCCTACTCCAATCCTTGGTGGGTTTGAGAGAAGATTTGAGGAGATTTGATTGAGCAATAAATTCCACTTAAGAGCACTTGGTTCATCCTCAACACCGACATCCTTTGTGTTTGTTACTCTTGGGGATTCATCCCCTAGACGGTTAGGCATCGCCCGGAGAGCTCCCAAGTTTGTGGTTGAGATGCGGAACGTTTGTATTGGCCCCTCCTCTGTGGAGATTCATAGTGAAGCATCAAGCTTGCCTTGGTGGCAGCTTGGAGAGGTTAAGGGTTGAAAGAGACCCGGTCCTTGGTGGATCCCTCAACGGAAACGTAGGCATCTTGGTGGAGCTGAACTTTGGTGAAAAATCCTTGTGTCTCCTTGTCTCTCCTTTGTCTTTGATTAAATCCTGCTTGTGTGCCTTTCTTGTTGTTTTATTATTTAGCTAGTTGTAGTGCTTACTTTCCTAGATTTGCATGTGTAGGTTGCTTGCTAGCTAGTGCCCCTTTTTGCTGTTGCTTTCTTGCTTGCTTAGCTGCCTTCTCCTAGCTTGAATTGTGCAACTTTGTCCATTTCGAAGACTGATCTGCTTTTCGCTGCGAGGTCGTCGGACATTGTCCTACTATAGTCAAACAATCTAGTCAGACAAAGTTTTCATGTGCTATTAAATATTCGAATCAAGTGACTTTTAGAGATAATCGCCTATTCACCCTCTCCCCCTCTAGGAAACTTTCACCCGCAGGCAACGCGTCGATATTAAAGCATCGGGCCGTCACCAAGAGGTACCGCCCTAGGCGCTTCACGATGGCCAAGACGCTACGGGTGGAGGCGGCGGTGAAGATGCATGAGGCGGACTAGTGGGCTTTGGGTGCCCTGGATGCTGCTAGCCTGCATAACATGGAGGTCAACCCTGGGATCGCTTCCTCAGCGGTTCAGAAGCATGGCCTCGACGAGCCCTCCGAGAAGGCTGCAGCGATCGACTCCGAGGCCATCTCCCAAGTGGTTCAGGAGCATGGCTCTGAGGAGCCCATCCAGAAGGCTGCAACGGCGGCGCAGGTTGTCATGAGGGCACCTGCTCTGTCCTCTGCAGAGGTCACTGTGGGAGCACCAGGGGTCGGCCCCTCAGCAACTCCAAGGGCTTCTGTGGTGGCGCCTGCTCTGGGCGTCCCGGTGGGTGCCCCTGGTGGAATGGCTCGGCGTCCAGGCATTGATCTGGTGAGCGGCTGGCTGTCGACGGGTGCCGCAAAGGTGGTGTAGAGGCCTCCGCCACGCATCCCAGTGGACTCTTCCATCGTGGCGGTGAGAAGAAGAGGTTCTTCCATAACTACAACGCCGTCGGTGCCGATTTCGCTAAGTACTCGGGCGTGGTGACCCAGAGTATAAGGAGGAGGGCGTGGTGATCGTCGTCGACCTCTGTGATGCCCGTATGGAGCTAGGGATGGAGAAGAAACACATAGGGGAGCTTGAGGCGGTGCTAAAGGATGCGGAAGACCGAGGTCGCGAGCTCCAGACGGAGTTGTACAACCTGCAGGCCATGGAGGAGCAGTGCGGCGGCCAACTTGGTCAGCTCGAGCTGGAGCTCGGGGTGGCTGGAGGGAGCGCGATGAGGCCTCAAAGCAGGCGGCCATCAGTGCCGTGGCTGTGAAGGTGCTCAAGGAATCGCTACGTTCAGATAAGTCACAGCGTGACTGAGACGTGACCGCGGCCACGACCTCAGCCGAAATCGAGGCTGGCCTTCTAGCACAGTTGTAGGAGTCTCGTAAGATCGGGGAAGGTGCGTGTTGCTTTTCTTCACATATATTTTTCTGTTGGGTCATTCTAGTGGCACTTCAGATCATCGCTTTTGATTGGCGCAGAGGTGGAGGAGAAGTTGGAGACGGCAATGGAATCCCTTCGCCGAGAGGTGGTGGAGAAGATTGAACTCCATGACATGCTGGGGAGGGTGGCTCTGGAGCTCCAAATCCCTGTGATGCCTGAGGCTTCTCTGGGGCTATAGGTCAGGAATCTGGTGTCGCTAGGGCGTGAATGGATCAGGCACGGTATGCAGTTTGGTGTGCGCACCGCCCTCGCCGTGCTTGGGGCTCACTTTGAGGACGTCCACTACGAGGCACTAAGCCTTGGTTATCTCGACCACACACCCAAGGAGATGGCCCGGATCCATGCCGACATGGAGCCTCACGCTGACATCCTGGCTGCAAAATACGAAGGATATGCGCTCCCCAAGATCGAAGAGGAGAATTAGTTAGGTCTAGGTAGTGAATTCGAATTTGGACTCGTGGTTGTTTACTTTTGTTGGCCCATGATGGCCTTGAACAATTTTAGTTCTTGTTATTTAAACCATTTCATGTGATCGGCCTGTTGTCTCTCCTACTTTTGGCTCACATAGTCTGAGCCCCTGAGCTTTCAAAAGTTTAGTCTTGCACGTGACAGCCATTGTCGTGGCCGCTGGGGCAAGCACGACGTTGCACCATCCAACCGGCTCAACTGCGAACTTCTTTTCTCATGGCTTACTTTGATTAACAGCATGGTGAGACTCGAGGTCAAGAGAAAAAGGAATAAGGAAAGTTTTCTCAAGGAAAAAACCAGAGGTGCGCTGCTGCGCTTTGCTTGCTCGACTTGGCCATTTGTCTCGGGATGGGTGATGGCGGCCTAATCGACACGAATGTGGTAGTCATCGTAGAACTTTAGGAATTTCATTCCCATGAACTACGTTCAATTGTTAGTGATTATGGAGTTCGGGACCCCAAATCTATGGATGATGTCAAGGAAGAACTCGACCGCCTCCTCGGATTGGATTTTTACCAGCGGGCATGCTTCGATCCACTTGGTGAACTTGTCGACCGCGACAAGCAAGTGGGTGTAGCCCCCAGGCGCTTTTCTGAGTGTTCCAACTAGGTCCAATCCCCAGACCGCAAAAGGCCACAAGAGGGGGATTGTTTGAAAGGCCTGTGCCGGCAAGTGCGTTTGGCGGGTGTTGTACTGGCAACCCTTGCAGGTTTTGACTATGCGGGTTGCGTCACCCGTGGTAGTCGGCCAGTAAAAGCCTTGGCAAAACGCATTACCCATAAGGGTTCAAGGTGCGACATGGTGACTGCAGACTCCCCCGTGAATGTCGACGAGTAGCCGGATGCCTTCGCTGATGGGGATACAATACTGAATAATTTTGGTCACACTACGCTTGTAAAGCTCCCCGCCAATTAAGACAAAAGACTTGGCACTCTGATAGAGTCGCTTGTCTACGGTCCTGTCAACAAGAAACATGCCCCAAGCCAGGAACTCGATGTATGGGATTCTCTAGTAATCCGGGGGCTCTGGTCTCTCGACGTGGGTGTTGACTCGCTCGACCCCAGAGTCGTCTGACCAGTCGTCTGGTTCACGTGAGTTGCCTGGTCGGTTGATATCCATGACATCAGCGTGTTGGGGGTTGAGGGGGACCCTGTTTTTGTAGGCAACATGTCACCCCCTGGATTGAGGTCGACGGAGTTGCCTGGAACCTCCTTAGCCCCCACAAGATCTTTGGGCCGCACCGAAGGCTGGAATTGGTCGTTCGCGAAGATTCTCGGGGGAATCTATTCCCAACCAGATGCCATCTTGGCCAACGCATCCACCGCCTCATTGAGACGTCGCGGGACATGCTTTAGTTCTAAGCCGTCGAATCTGCCTTCAAGCTTGTGAACTTCCTGGTAGTACAGTGCCATGGTGTCGGCTCGACAACTAGACTCCTTCATGACCTAGTCGATCACGAGCTGGGAGTCGCCTCGGATCTCTAGCCGTCGAATGCCTTCCTCGATGGCAATCCTAAGGCCATTTACGAGTGCCTCGTATTCGGTGACATTATTTGAAGTGGGGAAATGCAGCCGAGTTGCGTATTTCATGCGTACCCCGAGTGGAGAGACGAAGACAAGGCCGACGCCCGCACCTGTTCACATGAGTGACCTGTCAAAGTACATGTCCCAATACTCCTGGTCGACCGGAGCGGGTGAGAGTTGCCCTTCGGTCCATTCCGCCATGAAGTCAACGAGGACTTTGGACTTGATGTCTGCTTGAGGTTGGTACGTGACGTCGTGCCCCATCAGCTACGGTGCCCACTTCGTGACCTTCCCTACTGAGTCCATGTTCTATATAATTTCACGAAGCAGAAAGAAACTTACGATGTGTACCTGTTGGTCATAACTACACACCCACTTATATACCGTAAGACGACGGTGTACGATTGTAGCACTTTTTCCCTTGAATTGAGTATTCCAAGGTTTATCGAATCCACTGGGACCTTAGGGATAATTAAACAAAGTTAACAGTAAAAGATCTAATCAAAGCTATTGTTGAGTTCAGGTTGCATTACGGGAGACTGGCCAGTGCTAAGGTGCGCCAGACAGTAAACCTATCGTTGCGCCGATCGGCGTAGGCGTTGAGCCGATCGACGCACTGGTGAATCTAAGCCAAAGTGCGTCAGATGCCTTATAAGCCTATGCTGTTAAGTGAGTAGCCATATATCTACTAGTGAGATTGTAACCAGAAATTCAAATTAAATAGCATCATAATGGTTAATTACATGGATCAATGAAAACCTATAATGAATAAGACCACCTTGCTTTCCGAGCGGCTCCCAATTTATCGTTGCCGAGAGGAAACCCTTAATCATGCGAGTATCTTACCCTACTCGACTGTCCAATAGTGCTGCACAGGCTTAGTGCTATCACCGCTAAACCACACTACTAGCATCATCAAGCAACCAGAATCAATACAACGTCCGAATACTATCCGAATCACCACGATTAAGATAATATCTACTTACTTAGCCTAGAACTAAGCAATTGGAATAAGCACATGCATGATTATAAAATCAAGATAGACAAATCACCAAAACCATCATTAAAATATTCAATCATCCTTTAGATACATAGAGTAAGATTCATCTCCATCGAGATGGCCTACTTTGACGGATCAACTCTTAACACCAATGGTTCTTGAAACTCAACTAGAGATCTATTCTAATAGGGCAAGCCCCGGTGGCTCTAACTCACGGATATGTTGTGCCTCTGTCGCCTTTTCTTGCTGTCCTCACGGCCAAGGGTTTACAAGTATTTATAGGGGTTCCACTCGTAAAGGACTCGATTTCTAGCAAATAAGGAGGTTGCGCCGATCGGCATAGGATTGCACTGATCGGCACAAGCCGTGTCTTCTCTGGTTTCTTCTCCGAGTCGGTTCCTCTGTCTTCCACAGCTGCCATGTGGGCCTTTTCCTTTGAGATAAAGTCTTGTACTGCACGTCGAGATCATGAAGTTAGGCAAATATTTTCAAGTGTCTTGCGCAGATAAACTTCCATAAACATGTGGAATGGGCCTCGGTCACTTCTGTGGGCCAAAACACCCTTGCGCCGATCGGCTCATGGTCTGTGCCTATCGGTGTACTCGGCTTCTTCAGTGCTTTTCGTCGGTTGTGGACTCCTGTCCTCTCCAGCATCACTTTAATCATCAATTTTACCTGTTTCTACAATAAAGCTCCAAAACAACAGATATACAAATATATAGACAATATCATAGGTAAATGATCTAAATTAGTATCAATTATGCTCTAATTGGGGTAATATTCACATATAAAAGGGGCACTTGGGGAGTGCCAACAGTTCCCCCACACTTAAACCTTTGCTCATCCCGAGTAAAGTAAAAGAAAGAAAAATCAAACAACATACTCTTTCTATCATAAAAGATATCTCAAATCAAATAATGTTGAGCATTGTTCTATTGTGGTGTATTTCATATTGGTATACAACAAAATAGTTCAAATATGGGCATAAGCTTAAAGTTTCTCCCCAAAGCAACAAATCATGTCCAACTCACAAATTATAACTTTTCCACACATGTAAATCACTTAAAAGATTGTTGTGAACATAAAGAAATCTATCTTCCAAATAATTCAAGGCAACAACTCATCTTTCAAATCACTCAACCTATATTCTACATCATAATGATCAAATAATATTTTTGTAAGGCTTATATGAGTAGCTAGGTGAGGTGATTCAAGGATTGCAAACATAAATCAACAATATATTGTAAAGCTAGGAGATTATTCTTTGTTGAATTTATAGAAACTTACCAAGATGGCCATTAAGAAAGAAAAATTAAAATTGTAAAGCTAGGACTCACACTTTGGATATGTGGACATGCGCATAGCAAAAATTTGATCTTGGAAGAAAAAGAACTCCCGTTATCAGATTGCATATGGTTGGAATGATTCATGGCTATATTAGAATGAATTTTGAGAATATGCATGTCATATACCATCCCCCCACAATTAAAATTTTGCTAGTCCCTTAGCAAACAACAAAGATTTTCTCTCTTTGTTTTTTCTTTTTTTTCTTTTTTTTATTTTGCTCTCTTCTGCGCCGATCGGCTCTCAACCCGAATTCACTAACATTTATTGAAATTTGATGGTCTGGCTTCAACATTTATTCAAGAATTAAATATAACCAGAAATATAGGATGTGGTCAAGGAATGATACTTCAACAAGATATTTTGGGTTATTGGTAGGATACTCAGCGGAATTGAATTTTTGGATGAGTAATTCAAGGCTAGAAAAAGATACACAAGGTTTGCCATCTTAGTAAGGTTAATACCAAAAAGAATTAAATCCTAACCAAACTCAACCATCAATTTAATGTTTATCTACAAATCAAAGGTTCATGAGAATTACTCAAAATATGGCATTGGTAGGTAAGGATCTTGAAAAGAATAAATTCCAAAGTTCACAAAATGAAAATTTATTTATGAAAAGATTGGTACTAAGTTATCGTCATAAATCGGACAATACAAATGAAGCACATGGGTACTCAAAATTGCTCCACATAAGACATATTTGTTGAATAGTCATTAAGTGTAAGTTTAATATTTTATTCAATGCTCAACATTATTTGGTCTTCATCAACACTTTTTAAGAAAGAATAAATAATTCAATTCTCTTAAAAGAGCATAACCACCACCATTATATTAAGATCGAAACTCGAATACATGGTGATGATTTTTGCACACACTTGCATAAAAATAAACACACTTGCATGAAAGTAACACACTTGCATAAAACTACTACTAACTACTACTAACACACTTGCATGAAAGTAAACATACCCGATACATGGTTTCCCAACCCGCTCACACACATAAGCAAATAAAGAAAAAGATTGCAAAAAATAAGAGAAAATACAAACTGGGAAACCGATACACGTGCCAACTCCTAGGCACTCTAGTCAAATGGAGGTGGAGACGGTGGCTGATCAAAGCCACAACACTGCGCCTTTAGTCGCTCGAACTCCTCCACCATCGCCTCGTGGTTGTTCCTCTATTGGGACGTGTCGTCCTCGACGCGCTCGATGTAGTGCATGTTGTTATCAAGGGACCCCTGCATGGGCATGAAAAATTCTGCACCGGGCACATGAGGCACCACAGGTACATGTCCTTGGTACCTGTAGTCGATACCCGCGCTGAAGTAGGTGGCGCCGACCGACGCGTCGTCTGCGCCAACCGGCGTAGAGGGCTGTGAACCGCCCGCTGCGTCGCTCCACCCTGGCTAGTACTGCTGAGGATCCTGGCGTGTCCTCCAGGAGTCCTACTCGCCGCCAGCTGCTGTAGATGTCTCCGGCTATCGAACCTGCGCACGGTGGTCCTTGAGAAGTTGGCCCCCCTCCAGAAGACCTTTCTCAAGCCAATTTCCTCCCTCCAGCTTGCGATGGAGGAAAACTCCTAGCTCCGCACATGGTAGCCTGACGTTGGTGCCGCCAACATGGAAGCCGGCGCGAACACTTTCTATGAGAATATTGCCATGAGTCATATTCTCGCCGATCTCCGTCGCGCACTCCCACTTGTTGTTACGCCCTCCCGGTCCGTCGCCATCGCAAACGAGGGCTGTTAGGCGTTGCAGATAGGCCCCAAAGGCCAACTTCTTACTCGCTTTGCCCCTCTTGTCGAGCCAACCCCACACCATCACTGACGTGGGGTTGCAATGAGATGGACTCACGATGGCGTTGTAGAGCCACCGCAAGTCCGCATCAGTGACGTTGCTGGAGTCGACATTGTCACTTGTGCGCTCCGCCAACCACCAATGGAAGACTTGAATGGTCGGGTTACGGATGTTGCCGCGCTTCATGTCCTCCAGGAATGAAAGCCGCCTCCAAAAGGAGTCCAACTGCCCACGTCCCAAGATGCCGACGACGTTGGCGTCGGCATTGAAGCCGAAGGCTAGACCCGTCGCCTCCATGGTCACCGTGTAGCTGATGTCACAAATGCGGAAGTTGATGGCCTCATTGCCATCTTCGACGGTGCCAAGCCTCATCGTAGAGGCAACCTCGATGATGACATCGAGGTTGTAGTCCATGGGGAGGAGGTGGAAATCCATCTAGCCGAGATTGTTGAGCATCCTCCTTATGTCCTCCCACATGCCGATCGTGGTGAGGAAGGTCTCGTTCAAGTCAAAGTTAGGAACGAACCTTCCCCTCGCCGCGAGGTAGTGCTGTTGTTCCTCCGTGCTTAGGAGGGTGAAGCCCTCCTCCACCGTGCGCGACGTGAATGCCGGCGGTGGTGGTGATCTGGGAATCCCGTGGCTTCTCGCCGTTTGGCTCCTTGTAGCACACCCCGTTGGAAGGGGCGCATCGGAGACAGAGTGGTGGGCGCGGATCTCATGGGTCACCACCGCCGAGCCGGTGGATGCATGACCCACTGACATGTCATCGCGAGCGCCGGAGCTCCCCCTCACCAAGGAGTCGCCACTCGACTCGCCGCTACCGCTGGAACTGCTTCCCCGACGCAGCCTCTTGCCCAACTTGCCGATGGAGGAGCGGAGCCGATCCATCTGCGAGGAATGTAGAATGTGTGTGAGATCGTGGGTAGTGGGGAAGGTGGAGAGATTACCAGGATGGTGTGCTGAACTAGGGGTGTCTGGCCCCCTTTTTATAGTGTGGGAAACTTCCAGGAGAAGGACCCGCCAAAAAATTTCAAAATTTGAGATTGTGCCGATCGGCGCGGCAGTGCGCCGATCGACACAATTCAAATTTTGAATGCTCTGACCATTCTGGTGCTTGATTCCCATCCTTTATGTCGCTTCCCGGTACATTATGTTGGTTGGCAGGGGAACAACATGGAATCCCGATGTCTTGATTAACTGCGCAGACCGGTGTGGGCCTGTGCCAATCGGTGCTCCGTCTCTTTTTAAGGTTTTAGTCAATTCTGTGTCTCCTCTGCACCGCACACCTGCATAGGAATCATACTTGTTCCTTAAAATCAACGCCTGCCACGTTTGTCGCCCATTTGGGAACCGCATGGGTATATGCGCCGATCGGCGCAGCAGGGCACCGATCGGCGCAAGTCCCTTTCACCTCGTCTTTTGCTACGGCGCTGATCCTGATGCCTCATCTTCATCTCCTTCTCCTAATTTTCCATTTTTCGCAATGTTCCTGTAGTATTGACATACGTAGCGGGGCCCCTCTGGTGACCGCGCCGATCGGTTGACATACGTAGGTTTCAATCATCACACACTTAGTGTATGTCTACTCTAAACATGAGCATGGCATAGTTAGGAATTACATGGCACCACATGATGATGAGGACATGAAGACATAGCACTAAGTCCTAAATTTTAGAGATTTTATTTTAAGCATTTAGCTAAAGTGGCCATATGTAAAGGTTAGCACTATACATACAAAGACAAGTTAATTACATAATTAGCTCTAGGTACATATAGTTATTTAGGAACCAAGAGTATATAAATGGAGATAAGGATTTCTACTGTAAAGTTAATGTGAATTATTCTTCATGAATATTCCAGAATTGAATTTATGCCTACTTTTATTAAATGCACACAAAAAGCAAGATTTATATGGAAAATTCTTACTTTAACTAACAATTGATTAATTTTGACAGCAAAAGCATACTTAAGTTGTTTCAAATTTTTCATGGAATTTTACATGAGTGTACAAGTGAATTAAATTCCGAGCCAATAATTTACATAAATTCAATTACTAAAAATGAAGATTTATGCAATAATACTAAAAATATTCCTAAACATGAAAACGTGCTTTTACAGAAAGCTTAAGGATGCCATGAAATGACCACTGAGCAAGTTTCATGAATTTACTAGTTATAATTATTTACTTATGAATTTATTAAGAAAATTAGGGTTGTAACTTTAGGGAATTAAATAAATTAATTTACTGAGTAACTTTGGACCTCAACTTGTTTTCTGGTAGAGGAGGATTTTAGGAGTTGAACAAAATTGATTTCATCATTTTGGACTTTTATTTCTTGAGTTATTGGATTTTAAAGTTTAAACAAAGTTCACTATTATTTATAGATTTGCCACTGGGTTTGAATTTTTCCCAGGCGCGCGCGCGCACCCGCACGGCGGCCGAGGGAGAGGCAGGCTGGGGTTCGGCCGACGAGCTTCGCTGTAGGTCGGGGAAGGTTGGCGTCGAGGAAATCCTCGAGGAGGAAGGCCAGAGATAGGTTCTCGTCGGTGGGGCGGGGGGGGGGGGGGGGGGTCGGATCCCGACAGCGGCGGCTCAGGGCTTCACGAAATCCGGCGAGAACACTGCACGAGAGAGGGAGAGGATCAGAGGAGAGTGAAGTGGTGACCTTGCGCGTCGATTTGCGAAGAAAGGAGGGAGGGGAAAGCCACCTAGTCGGAGCTGGGCACGGCGGCGGCCTTGGCGGAAGGAACAGGGCACTGGCTCGGGTTTTGCCGGGAAGAGGGAGGAAGAGAGAGTGCCGGCGCTCGGGGGCGATCTGGAGTGTGCGAGAGCCGGTTGCGAGTTGAGGGAGTGAGAGCGATGAGGACCAAGTGAGCCACTGCTCTAGTGTGATGATCGGCGGCAGAGAGAAATAGAGAGCGGAGAGAACAGGGGACGGGGGGGGGGGGGGGGAGAAATCGCGCTGTCGGCCAGGGAGTGGCTGCCGGCGGTGGAGCGGCTTCAATTCAGGCCGGTGGCACAGGGGGAAGAGTTGGCGGTGCAGTGGCCAGCGTGGGGCGATGGTAACCGGCGATGCATAGTGAACCCGGGTACACCCGGTGTCGGGTTGGGGTTAACCAGGGGAGAGAATCATCTGAATTGGCTTAGATTAATTTTTAAAATTCCAGAACAGAAATACTCTTTTCTGGCTTTAGGGGAATTTTTAAGGGTATTAAATGGTTACCAAAAATTCTGGTAAAATTATCAAAATTTTCTTTTAAGGTGGCCATTCAGAATATGCAAAAACATTGGGGTACTTCCATGCGATTTTGTGATGTTTGAGAAGGGCCCTTATTTGGATATTCTGGATTTAATTACTTATTTTTTTTCTCTTTATTCTTTGGCACCTTGATTATTTATATTTTTAATTATCCCTTAATTACCATTGGGTTTAGCTATATTCCATTTTGTGACATGGAATGTCACAGCACACCCACTTTAAGGAAATCTCATCCCGAGATTTGCAAAAGAACGGACAAAAAGGAGGGGTGCGGATGGTTACCGGTTTTGTGAGGCCAAGAACTCCGGAAAGTTGGTCTTCAGAAATTCTTCTTGTTCCCACGTAGCTTCATCTTCAGTATGGTTACTCCATTGCACCTTGTAGAAGGTGATAGTGCGGCTGCGAGTTATCCAGTCTTTTTGATCAAGGATGCGGACGAGGTATTCGGGGTAGGAGAGATCTTCCTCCAATTGCTCGGTTTTGGAAATAACCATGTCGATCGGAGGCTTTAGACACTTCTTAAGTTGGGAAACATGGAAGACGTTGTGCACCCGCTCAAGATTTTCTGGTAGCTGCAACCGATAAGCAACAGCGCTATGCTTTTCCGTGATCGGGAAAGGTCCGATGTAGCGGGGTGTGAATTTTCCTTTGATCCCAAAACGAGATACACCTTTGTTGGGAGAAACTCGGAGATAGACATGATCTCCCTTTTCAAACTCCAGTGGACGTCTTCTTTTATTGGAATAGCTTATTTGGCGGGATTGGGCGGCCTTCATGTTAGCTTGAATTTGTTTCACCTTCTCTTCGGCTTGTGTGACCAGATCTGGACCAAAAGTGATTCTTTCTCCAGATTCGACCAATTCAGCGGGGTTCGACACGAGTGACAATACAAGGCTTCAAACAGTGACATTCCCAAACTCTCTTGGTAGCTATTGTTGTAGGAGAATTCAGCGAACGGGAGACAAGATTCCCAATTACCACGATTGTCCAGTAGACAAGCTCTCAATAAATCCTCCAAATATTGATTTAGCCTCTCGGTTTGACCATCAGTTTGCGGGTGATAAGCAGAACCTCGAATGAGCGTGGTGCCAAGACAAGCATGCAATTGCTCCCAAAAACGAGCAATAAATTGGGGACCTCGATCAGAGATGATCGTCTTTGGCACACCGTGCGAGCATAGAATCCGCACAATGTAGAGCTCTGCATATTGCTTAGTAGAGTAGGTTGTATGGACGGGAATAAAATGAGCAGATTTGGTCAACCTATCCACAATCACCCATATTGAATCGTGCTTCTTGGGTGTGAGGGGTAATCCAACGATGAAATCCATAGCAATTTCCTCCCATTTCCAAGCGGGGATTTTTAATGGGTGCAAAAGACCAGCTGTTCTCAAGTGATCGGCCTTCACACATTGACAAGTATCGTATTCGAAGACATACTGAGCAACCTCTCGTTTCATGCGTGTCCACCAAAACTTTTCCCTTAACCCGTGATACATTTTTTTGCTGCCGGGGTGTATAGAGTATTTGGATAAGTGAGCCTCATCCAAAAATTTTCTTCCTTAGCTCCTCATTCTTCGGAATAAGAAGGCGATTGTTGAACCATAGTACTCCATCTTCATCTTGTCGGAAACACGTTGCTTCCTTCTTCCCTATTTTCTGGCGAATATATTCCATTCCCTTGTCCTTCTTTTGGGCTTCCACAATTTCTTCCCGAAGGGTAGGAATGAGCGCCAAATTATACAAGGATCCATATGGGATGACACGAAGACTTGGATCGCTAGGATCTGAAATCGTACAAGCTTCCATCGAGCAAACGATGGCGTGATTGCATTGGTCCCTTCGACTCAAGGCGTCGGCAACCACGTTGGCTTTTCCGGGATGATAATGAATTTCCAATTCATAATCCTTGATTAATTCTGATCATCTACGCTGTTTCATGTTCAGCTCTTGTTGAGTGAAGATATATTTCAGACTCTTGTGGTCGGTGTAGAGGTTAACAAGATTACCGAGCAAGTAATGGCGCCAGGTTTTCAAGGCTAGGACAACTGAGGCCAATTCTAAATCGTGAGTGGGATAATTTTGCTCATGCTTCCGGAGCTGTCGTGACATATAGGCAATGACACAGCCTTCTTGCATAAGCACACAACCCAATCCGGTGCCGGAGGCATCGCAGTAGACATCGAACGGTTTGGTGATGTCGGGCTGAGCCAAAACTGGAGCGGTTGTTAAATGCTTCTTGAGTGATTGAAAAGCTTCCTTACATGCACTACTCCACTTGAACTTGGCATCCTTTTCCAGCAACTTGGTCATAGGCTTGGCAATGCTTGAGAAGTTGGGAATGAATTTCCTATAATAACCGACAAGACCAAGGAAACTGCAAATTTGCTTGACCGATTTCAGAGCTTTCCAATTCAGCACATCCTCTACTTTGCTAGGGTCCACGGCTACTCCTTCTGCTGATATGATGTGACCCAAGAATGGAACTTGCTTTAGCCAAAATTCACATTTACTAAATTTGGCATAAAGTTGATGATCTCAGAGTCGTTGTAGAACAATACGAAGGTGTTTGGCGTGTTCTTCTTCGGACTTAGAGTAGATCATAATATCATCAATGAATACCACTACGAACTTATCCAACTCGGGCATGAATACGGAATTCATCAAATACATGAAGTGGGCTGGAGCATTGGTGAGACCAAAAGACATGACAAGATACTCGAAAAGACCATATCAGGTGGAGAATGCTGTTTTTGGAATATCTTTGGCTTGGATTTTTATCTGATGGTAACCGGATCGGAGATCAATCTTGGAGAAGACTTTAGCACCCACTAGTTGATCAAAGAGGATATCGATTCGAGGTAGAGGGTACTTGTTCTTGATGGTCACGGCGTTTAACGGCCTATAGTCGACACATAGGCGTAGGGTCTTGTCTTTCTTCTTCACAAAGAGAGCGGGACAGCCCCAGGGAGATGAACTTGGTCAGATATAACCCTTGTCCATAAGCTCTTGTAACTGCTCTTTCAACTCTGCTAACTCATTAGGAGCCATCTTGTACGACCTACGAGAGATAGGCACTGTACCAGGTACGAGTTCAATCTTAAACTCGACATCCCTGTTCGGAGGCATTCTCGGTAAATCGTCTGGAAATACGTCGGGAAAATCACAGACCACTGGAATGTTTGCTAGATCCTTTCCTTCCACATGACACACTTGAGAAGTGGACAACTTGGGATACGGCAATCGGAGAATAGAGGGGCCGTGTAAGGGTGAGTTCAAATGGATTTCCCGGTCCTCAAGGTGCAGTACGGCTTTGTGGCTAGTCATCCATTTCATACCAAGAATGATGTCGATGCTTTGGCTAGCTAAGATAATTAGGGAAGTGGGGTATATGTTGTTTGCTAGCTTAAGTGGCACTTTCCTTAACTCAAGATGAGCTCTTATTTTCCCACCGGGAGACGTAATAACGTACGATGTTCCCATAGTAGTGGGGGTGATTTTTAGATGATTTGCACATGCTTGACTAATGAAATCATGCGTTGCTCCTGAATCATAAAGAACCATGGCAGCATGTTGGTTGATCGAGAACGTACCCGCGAGAACAGGTTCTCCAACTTGGGTCTCTTCGACCGTGGTATAGTTGACTCGGCCATTCTTGTGTGTGGGCGTAGACGACTGAGGATGACTCCCATTGCTGCCATTATTGTTGTTGCCGCTGTTGTGGTTGTTGTTGTTGTTCCCGGAACTGTTGGAGTTGTTGTTGTTGCTCGGATTGCGCTTCGGGAACCTACACTCCTTAGCAAAGTGACCGGTGCGACCACAATTGTAATAGGGCTGTGAGGATTTGGTCTTCACCACTTAATTATCCTGCTGTGGAGGGCAAGAACCAGAAGATTGCTGCTGGTTTCCTCCATGGAATGACGAGTGCTGCTGCAAGAACGACGGGCGAGGTCCTCCTCCCGATGGTACCGCAGCCCGAAATTTTTGTCCGGTCGGGGAAGTGATTACTAGCTTGTACTTGGGCGGTGCAGAGCCGGATGAACTTCCCATAGCACGTTTCCTCTTCTTGTCCTCTTGATTGGCACGGATGGCATCTTCTTGCACAATGGCGGCACTCATCAAGTCATTGAACATGCCGGTGGTGACTTGCGCCAAGCGATCTTGCAGCTTCGGGGTAAGACCCGAACAAAAGCAGTCTTTCTTCTTCTCGTCTGTATCAGCGTGATACAACGTGTACTGGGCCAGGTAGTTGAACTTCCGTGCATACTCTTGCACGGTTCCAGAGCCTTGCTTCAAGTTGAGGAACTCCTGCAACTTGTGCTTCATGAGTCCAGCGGGGATGTGGTGTGCACGGAAAGCTGTGCAGAATTCCACCTAAGTGACTTGGTGACCAGCGGCGAGAGCGGCAGTGAAACTGGCCCACCAAGCACTTGCGAAGCCGTGGAGCTGCTGCACGGCGAAGAGGGGCTTCTGCTGCTCGGTGCAGTGGAGGAGGGCGAACTTCGACTCCAGAGTGCGAATAAAGTTATCCGCTTCCAGAGGATCACCGGCTTCTCCGAAGGTGGGAGGGTGAGTCACCCAGAAGTCGGTGTAGGAGGATTCCCGCTGCTGCAGTGGTGGTGGCTTGGGAGCTCCTTGATGGTTCATGTTCTCCATGAACATGCGGAACATCTCATTCTGATTGTGGATGAGCTGTTCCATAGCCGTCATGGGCGGCGCATTGGGCAGCGGCCCATTTCCACCAATGTTCGAGGCGTCAGGAGCATCACCGACGTTTTCTCCACCGTGGCGAGTTTGCACCATCTGACATATGGACAAAGCATGTTATCCCGATCATCACATGAGACAATATGATAATAAGGCTACGACTTGGCGACGAAATAAAATTTCAGATTACTCATAAATGAAATGTTTGACAAGAAAATGGTGCGGACATAAGAGATAACTTAAATTCCATAATTTCCCACTATAAGCAACATACTTATAATAAAAACCATAGATACATGTGATACAACTTTAGATACATAGCAAGTCTTTGGTTACATCACTCGGAACACTACACCACACGATCTCGGAGAGCTTAGGTTACAACTGAGCTTAACATTACTAACACTATGCACACATGACTACGATGTCTCACGAGATTTTTCATCCTAACTCGATCACCCGACGTGGCTGTCACCATCGGACTTTATGTCCATACCACCCAGTCCAGGGGGTGCTTCGAAGTCGATGCTGGAATCACCGTTCTCACTCAGATCGGTGTCATCGGGGGGAATCACTGCGAGTGGAATGGGTGGCTCATCATTAAGGATGGCGTTCAGCTGGCTATTAGCAGCTTGGAGATGTCCAATGAGCTGCTCTTGTTGTGCGATGATCGCGTGAGCGTCGTTGAGGTTCCCTTCCATGACATCACGCTCATCTTGAGCTTCTTCGCGTTGAGCCTGTAGCTTGCTTCGCTCCTCCAAGAGAGCGGTAACCTGACCATGAAGATAGTAAATCTCCTCTTGGGCAGCGGTGAGCTGGGTGTTGTGTTGGTTCAGTTGCTCCTGCAACTGATCGCTTGCATCGCCCTCAATGATGAGCTGCGCATCATGGAGTTGCTCGAAAAGATCGGCCTGCTCCATCTCGCTAGTGTGCAGCTTGTCCTCAAGATATGAAATCTTAGCGTCACGCTTTGCAAGCTTGGCATCACGGGCAACAAGTGTGGACTGCAGCGCCTCGTGCTCTCGTTCCAACTCGAGAATGCGGGCGGCAAGGTACTCGGGGTCCTTCGCGAGCTTGCCAACATCCATCTGCCGGAATAAAGTTTTGTAAGGGTGAGTCAAAACTTAATATTCCACTAAGAACATATGCTTAAAATAGCATAAGGAATGATTGGTAAAAAAAAAGACACGAGGTTTCCGATCCATTTAACGACCGGTAACGATGAATTTCTGTGGTCGACGGAGTGAATCGCAGAAACGGGCAAAAACGCTTAGTTTCTGGACAACATTAAAATTTTTGTGCTTTACAACTGTTGTGGAGAATTTCATCATCTTTCCAACGCATACTCACACATCTCCATCCAATAAAGTCTCTAGGAGTTATGATCATCCAAAGACAGGGGACAGAAATGAGACAGTTTCTAACTTCCAGAAAAAGGCTACTGTTTTTGCAAAATTCGACCCAGTTCCAGATTTTTCCAAGACAAAATTCCTAAACCAAACTTGTAGAGCAAAACCTCAGATTTCCAATGAGTACTTATTTGCCTTCATTGAATTAAAATCGAGGAAGTTATGCTTGTTTTAGTGAAACTGACATTTCTGGCAGAATTGATTTCTTTATCGGTGACTTCAAATTTTTAGTTTAGATGCCATAGGGATTTAAATTAGCTCAAATCTGAGTCATTTCACATGTTTGCAATATTAGTGACCTTTTCACATGATTTAGTGAAGGTGAGTGCATATGGTATGCATGAATGCCAAATGCTCAATATGACGATTTCCTACATCCTCACCAAAGAAAACTTGACCGATTATATAACTCGATCCTTTCGGTGGCACACACACCTCACACGTTTCTAAGCGAAATACACGTGGTTAGTGTACCTGAAAGAGATCCATTTCAGAAACAATACATCAAATTCAAAAGAAACAAGCCAAATAACAATGACAGTTTATGCCCAGGTATTCGCCCACCCAGAAGGCAGCCGACATTTAAGCGCATTCGGTCCGCGCATCAATCAAAGCCTAGGTCTTTGCCCACCCGGAAGGCGTTCGGTATTTATAGCACAACCGATCCATGCACTGTGACATACCTTCGTTGAAGAATCCGTAGTTGCAAGTAATTTAAACAAACATAACCCAGGGTTAGCTTTGCCACCTACAAGACTCTTATATGGGCACTACTAGTTCGTACCTCACCATAAGGAGTAAAAACGGTTTGTTTACGTTTTAAAATGCTCATTTGTGTGTAGCTTATCCTGAGATGGCTCTGATACCAGCTGTGACAATCCTACTCTAAAAAGTAGAGTATGTCGCACAGGATCGTCTCGGAAGATGGTTAACGAAGTAACCATACACAGCATTCACACATGAACATTCATCATTTGTAAAGTTACATCACTTAGCTGCATAATATTACAAGTTCAGGGATCAAATTCAAAAGAGTTCAGATCTGATACAATACATATGTCCTTAGTACATGTTACATAAATTAGCGGAAGCGGTGAAACGACAAAACACGACATTGATTCCTATGGAAACCATGAAAGCCCTATGGCGATGGCTCACTAATCACGGTTGGGAGAGCTAGGGACCCATTCAATGGTCCAGTTCTGAGGCTCCTCACCCTCCCACACCTCCTTGTTACAACAATCACAGTAGGTAGCTTGAGGCAAACCTGGGAAACAACATAATCGCAAAGCCTGAGTATCTATCATACTCTGCAAGACTTACCCGTCAAAAGGTTTACTAAAACCGACTCCTAGTATGCAGGGGCTGACCGGGTTTATTTGATAATTGCATAAGAAGCTCCTAATAGTTCTATGCTGCACTTACAATTCCTTAATCAAGATTTTACTTTGCTGATTTCAGAATAACAACTACGGTGAATCTAGCTAGCTGCTAAGACACGAATATAACTAAACAGCAATATATCATAGCAATGTGTGTCCATAGCATAAGTAAAATTTCAGAAACATAACCACAACTTTACTACTTAACATATCATTGCCGCTGCTCGAACAAGAGGTACTCATAACCGCGAGGGATGGCAATTCGAATTTATTTACACCCTGCAGGGAAAACCCAAATACACGATATACGCATCACTTAAGAACACGTATGGCCACCGTTCACAAGATTGCTATAAAGTCGATCCGGGGCCATCGATCCCGAGTACACGTCCTCCCCGCGATACAGTACTTCGTATCCGAGGCTTAACCCATGCACTCTCCAGTGGTCCTCAAACCCGTGCAACCACCGTGCTAGTCACATCACCTCTGGATCGATGAGTATGACCATCCAACAATACGGCGCCCAAGTTACTAGGTTTACCAATTCCCATATTAAAGGTATGTACTTGACTGTTCAATACTTGTCCGCGGAGTTGCAACGATAGGTGCTCCATTAGTTTAAGCATAGCATTGCTAACCAAGTGAACCATAGTTGAATCTAGAACCTACCGTTGACTCCACTAGTTTAAGCATAGCATTGCTAACGGAAAAGCTTACTAACATACTAATTATAGGTCATTGCTGGAGTATGCAAGTGTGTTTCATCCAAGTCTTATACTTAATGCACAATACAATATTCCTAACTTGTGATAAAGAAAAAGGACTAAAAAATTGAATGGGTTATGCACTGGGGCTTGCCTTGGGAGCGGTCGTAGTTAGTGTCTTCACCAAAGTTCACTTCAGATCCTTACTGATCCAGTGTGATCTTCTCGGTCTCGATCCCTATATGGAATGGACATGCATCAATGCGAGGGAATACATAAGGTTTCATGGAGTTCCTTAACTAAAGATGAAATGGAGGGCACGACAATTCATGGCACTTCCTCAGCAAATAAAATTAATGAACTAATCATTTATTCATGAATGTGTGCACACCTAAGTATGACATGGTAGCCACTGAATTTGAAGGGGACAAACTTCTAATTAGAGAATGTAGGTTTCAATCATCACACACTTAGTGTATGTCTACTCTAAACATGAGCATGGCATAGTTAGGGGTTACATGGCACCACATGATGATGAGGACATGAAGACATAGCACTAAGGCCTAAATTTCAGAGAGTTTATTTTAAGCACTTAGCTAAAGTGGCCATATGTAAAGGTTAGCACTATACATAAAAAGACAAGTTAATTACATAATTTGCTCTAGGTACATGTAGTTATTTAGGAACCAAGAGTATATAAATGGAGATAAGGATTTCTACTGTAAAGTTAATGTGAATTATTCTTCATGAATATTCCAGAATTGAATTTATGCCTACTTTTATTAAATGCACACAAAAAGCAAGATTTATATGGAAAATTCTTACTTTAACAAACAATTGATTAATTTTGACAGAAAAAGCATACTTAAGTTGCTTAAAATTTTTCATAGAATTTTACATGAGTGTACAAGTGCATAAGGGACAGGAATACCAAATTTCATAATTAAATTTCTAGCCAATAATTTACATAAATTCAATTACTAAAACTGAAGATTTATGAAATAATACTAAAAATATGCCTAAACATGAAAATGTGCTTTTGCAGAAAGTTTAAGGAAGCCATGAAATGACCACTGAGCAAGTTTCATGAATTACCATTTATAATTATTTACTTATGAATTTATTAAGCAAATTAGGGTTGTAACTTTAGGGAATTAAATAAATTAATTTACTGAGTAACTTTGGACCTCAACTTGTTTTTCCGGTAGAGGAGGATTTTAGGAGTTGAACAAAACTGGTTTCATCATTTTTGGACTTTTATTTCTCGAGTTATTGGATTTTAAAGTTTAAACAAAGTTCACTATTATTTACAGATTTGCCACTAGGTTTGAATTTTTCCCAGGCGCGCGCGCGCACCAGTGTGGCGGCCGTCGACGGCGAGCTCTGCCCAGCGGCCGATCGGCGGCACGGTCGGGGCTCGCGTGCTACTCGAATGGTCTCCATGTCGCAGGGATCTCGAGGAGGGGGTCGGAGGGGAGAGGGTCTCACCGGAAAGCGCCGGTGACGACGTGCGGTGGCAGGTGCGGCTCCGGCGAGGTCCACGCGATGGTGCCGAGGGAGAGGCAGGCTGGGGTTCGGCCGGCAAGCTTCGCTGTAGGTCGGGGAAGGTCGGCGTCGAGGAAATCATCGAGGAGGAAGGCCAGAGATAGGTTCTCATCGGCGGGGGGGGGGGGGGGGTCGGATCCCGACGGTGGTGGCTCGGGGCTTCATGAAATCCGGCGAGAACACTGCACGAGGGAGGGAGAGGATCAGAGGGGAGTGAAGTGGTGACCTTGCGCATCGATTTGCGAAGAAAGGAGGGAGGGAAAAGCCACCTAGTCGGAGCTGTGCGCGACGGCGGCCATGGCGAAAGAAATAGGGCACTGGCTCGGGTTTTGTCGGGAAGAGGGAGGAAGAGAGAGTGTCGGTGCATGGGGGCGATCTGGAGTGTGCGAGAGCCGGTTGCGAGTTGAGGGAGTGAGAGCGATGAGGACCAAGTGAGCCACTTCTCTGGTGTGATGATCGGTGGCAGAGAGAAATAGAGAGTAGAGAGAGCAGGGGACGGGGGAGGGGGGAGAAATCACGCTGTCAGCCAGGGAGTGGCAGCCGGCGGTGGAGCGGCTTCAATTCAGGCCGGTGGTATGGAGTTGGCGGTGCAGTGGCCAGCATGGGGCGATAGTAACCGGTGATGCACAGTGAACCCGAGTACACCCGGTGTTGGGTTGGGGTTGGCCAGGGGAGAAAGAAGGGGGTTGACCCGGCTTGACTTTGAACATGACTCGGGTTTGGCCGAATTTCGCCAAGTTTCCTTGCTCCAAATTTGACACAGATTTTTGTGCAAGCCCAGCAAAACATGTGCTCCAACGTTGCTTTTGGGTGCATCAGCTGAATTGGCTCAGATTAAGTTTTAAAATTCCAGAACAGAAATACTCTTTTCTGGCTTTAGGGGAATTTTTAAGGGTATTAAATGGTTACCAAAAGTTCTGGTAAAATTATCAAAATTCTCTTTTAATGTGGCCATTCAGAATATGCCAAAACATTGGGGTACTTCCATTGGATTTTGTGATGTTGGAGAAGGGCCCTTATTTGGATATTCTGGATTTAATTACTTAATTTTTTCTCTTTATTCTTTGGCATCTTGATTATTTATATTTTTAATTATCCCTTAATTAACATTGGGTTTAGCTACATTCCATTTTGTGACATGGGATGTCACAACTGGGTTGCCTCCCAAGAGCGCTCTAGTTATTTAGAGGTCAAAGAACTTGACCTCCCCGCAATCAATCAATCCTTAGTGTCGCGGTGCGGGATGTGAGGCCACGACACTACAAGGTTCTCTTATCTCCATGATTCATATAGCTTGGACGACCTATCCATACATCCCCTCCAATTACTCTCGATGCCACGTTGCCACGGTGTCTTGTATCTCTTCACTTCATCAATAGTACAACACTCTTCTACCTTTGGGAGAAACTTGAAAGAGTAGGGAGTGCCACTTATACCGAAGCTTATCTCACCACTCCCAACATCAATGCTTGCTTTTGCTGTCCTCAAGAAGGGTCTGCCTAAGATCAATGGAGTCCTTGTCCTCTTATCCATATCAAGCACAATAAAATCAACAGGGACAATGTGATCTCCAATTTGAACAGGCACATCCTCAGCAACTCCATCAGGGAAACGTACCGATTGATCGGCTAACTCCAAACACATACCCGTAGGCTCCAATTCAGGCAAATTGAGACTTGTGAATATATGACGGGGCATAACACTTACACTTGCTCCAAGATCGCACAAGCACCTATCAAATATCCTTATTCCAATCATGCATTTGATGCTTGGTGATCCAGGGTCGGGTTTCTTCTCAAGTGCAACATCATTAATTGCCGCCGTAAGCTCCTTAGTAACCTTCACAACCTCCTCAGAAACTAGAGGTGGGTACTTGGCATAGCAATCCTTAATGTACTTGGCATAGGTGGGTACTTGAATAGCATCAACAAAAGGGACATTGATGCAAACATTCTTCATAATATCGATGAACCTTGCAAATTGCTCGTCGTGTTGTCGCGCTCTTATAGTCATTGTTAGTAGTTGAGTATCCAGGAATGTGGCAGGGCCATGCTCCTCTGTTTCCATGCCCATTTTTAGACCAAAGAGGTTAATATCCTCCTCGCGCTAATCGGCGCTTTCGGTGAGCCGATTGGTGCCGTCAGGACTGTTGCGCCGATCGGCGCCAGGTGTGCGCCGATCGGCATGGGGCCTCTTTGCTCCCGCAGGGTGCTCTAGATCTTCTGTTTGTTTTCCTGACCACGTAGCTATTGCCTTCAGTTGCTCTATAGACTTCGTATTGCTAGGAATAGCCCCTTTGTTGCCTCGAACGGCTTGCGATAAGTGTCCCATCTGTTGCTCCATAATCTTGGTATGCTTCAAAATCTGCTCATTGGAGCTCCCAATTTCTAACACCTTGTCATTAGTTCCCTCAAGGACATGATCGTTCTCCTTGAATTTAGCTTGATTGTCCTTGTTGATCTTCTCTTGAGCTTGGAAGAACTCATGACATTGGAGACGAAGTGGGATAGAACTTTGCATGGATGAACTAGGAGAGAAAGAACTCCTTTGTTGTTGATATTGGGGCTTCCATCCACTATTCTTCATATATTCTAGCATCTTCATCGCTTCAGAGCAATCTTTTTGTACGTGACCAAATTCTCTGCACTCACCACAAGTGGAGCGTGATTCTGCTAGCATGAGTGGATCTTCCTTAGAAATATGAAGATTATTGTCCAACCTCCTTTGAATAGCGTCGAGGCGATCCATAATCAAGTCTTCATGAGTCCTCTCAATCACACTCTTTGCTACTCCTTTTGAAGGTTGCAAATTCCTTGAACTTCTCACACCATCCCACAATTGATTTTCAACTAGCAACTTGATCAATTCCTTAGCTTGGGTGGGAGTTTCTAACATGAATGAACCTGCAGCTGACGCATCCACGTGTTGACGAGATAGAAGATTCAATCCTGTGTAGAACTTCTCAACAACTTCTCCAACCGTCAGACCATGATGAGGGCATGCATCCATATATTCATTATATCTCTCCCATGCTTCTCCAATGCCTTCATCAACATTCTGTGTAAATCCAAGAATCTTATTCTTCAGAGCTTGAGTCTTTCAATCCATTGTACCATCGCTAACATGTTCCACACCGTCTTTACTGGGTTTTTCAATCCATTGTACCATCGCTTGGGGTGTCCAACTAGAGAGAAGGGGAACAACCGCACATGTGCTTGGTCTCCGGTCAATCCCACTATCTTGAATGTACTACAAACCTCAACGAAGTGTTGCAAGTGATGATTGGGATCTTCCGAACCTGTGAATGGTTGTTGCGCCACTATTCCAACATATCTCTCCAATTGATACGGAAGTTGATCTTGAGCTTCTTGGAAATCTGTCTTGACAACATTAGTCAATTGAGGCTTGAGAAGATTAATCATAGGTACCTCTGCCATCTCCTCTTCATCTTGATCTTGATCTATTGTGAATAATGCTCGAGGGGTGATGCTGACTGTTTCTCCAAACAAATCTCCAAGTGACTTGCTTCTTTTCTCCGCTGTTCTCTTCTTATGAAAGAGTCTTTCTGGATCATCGGTGTAATTAGAGGGTTTGTTTGACTTAGGACCATCCATACCTGTTAGTTTCACTTAATAGAATATATGTACTAAAGAGACGAGAAAAATAAAACACAATGACTAGACACTAATACATCAAACAATATTTAAAAACCTGCTATGGCCTCCGGCAACGGCGCCAGAAAATAGAGCTTGTTGGTCATAACTACGCACCCACTTATATACCGTAAAAGGACGGTGTATGATTGTAGCACTTTTTCCCTTGAATTGAGTATTCCAAGGTTTATCGAATTCACTGGGACCTTAGGGATAATAAAATAAAATTAACAGTAAAAGATCTAATCAAAGCTACTGTCGAGTTCAGGTTGCATGAGGGGAAACTGGCCAGCGCTAAGGTGCGCCAGACAGTAAATCTCTCGTTGCGCCGATCGGCACAGGCATTGAGCCGATCGGTGCACTGGTGAATCTAAGCTAAAGTGCGTCAAATGCCTTGTAAGCCTATGTTGTTAAGTGAGTAGCCATATATCTACTAGTGAGATCGTAACCAGAAAGTCTAATTAAATAGCATCATAATGGGTAATTACATGGATCAATGAAAACCTATAATGAATAAGACCACCCTGCTTTCCGAGCGGCTTCCAATTTATCGCTGCCGAGAGGAAACCCTTAATCGCGCGAGTATCTTACCCTACTCGACTGTCCAATAGTGCTGCGCAGGCTTAGTGCTGTCACCGCTAAACCACACTACTAGCATCATCAAGCAACCATAATCAATACAATGTCCGAATACTATCCTAATCACCAAGATTAAGATAATATCTACTTACTTAGCCTAGAACTATGCAATTGGAATAAGCACATGCTTGATTATAGAATCAAGATAGACAAACCACCAAAACTATCATCAACATATTCAATCATCCTTGAGATACATAGAGTAAGATTCATCCCCGTCGAGATGGCCTACCTTGACGGATCAACTTTTAACATCAATGGTTCTTGAAACTCAACTAGAGATCTATTCTAACGGGGCAAGCCCCGGTGGCTCTAACTCATGGATATGTTGTGCCTCTGTCGCCTTTTCTTGCTGTCCTCACGGCCAAGGGTTTACAAGTATTTATAGGGGTTCCACTCGTAAAGGACTCGGTTTCTAGCAAATAAGGCGGTTGCACCGATCAGCACAGGATTGCGCTGATCAGCGCAAGCCGTGTCTTCTCTGGTTTCTTCTCCGAGTTGGTTCCTCTATCTTCCACAGCTGCCATGTGGGCCTTTTCCTTCGAGATAAAGTATTGTACTGCACGTCAAGATCTTGAAGTTCCATAAATCTTCTAGGCAAATATCTTCAAGTGTCTTGCGTAGATAAACTTCCATAAACATGTGGAATAGGCCTCGGTCACTTCTGTGGGCCAAAACATCCTTGCACTGATCGGCTCATGGTTTGCGTCGATCGGTGCACTGGGCTTCTTTAGTGCTTTTCGTTGGTTCTAGACTCATGTCCTCTTGAGCATCACTTTAATCACCAATTTTACCTATTTCTGTAATAAACCTCCAAAACAATGCTATATAAATATATAGGCAATATCATAAGTAAATGGCCTAAATTAGTATCAATTATGCTCTAATTAAGCTAATCTTCACATATAAAAGGGGCACTTGGGGAGTGCCAACAGTAACGGGTGGGAGTCGAAGTAGTGCTGGAGCTTGCGCCTTGCGACCATCACCACGTAGAGGATCTTGAGGATCTGTGGGTATTGGGGTCTTTGAGTCGGACAGGACTTCGCTGACATAGTAGATAGGGTGCTGGACTTTGAAGACGTGCCCTTCTTTTTTCCGCTCGACTACGAGCATCGAGATCATGACCTGAATTGTTGTCGCTACGTATAGCAGCAACACCTCTCCCGGGAGCGGGGGTGTCAACACCGGCGCATTACTCAAGATGCGCTTGACTTCATCGATAGCTAACTGCGCCTTGGAGGTCCACTCGAAACGGTCGGACTTCTTTAGAAGCCAATACAATTGGAGCACTCTTTTACTGAGGCACGAGATGAAGCAGCTCAGTGCCTCCAGGCACTCCGTAAGCCGCTGCAGTCCTTTGAGGTTCTGCACCAGGCCCATCTGCTCGATCGCATATATCTTCTTAGGGTTGGCTTTGATGTCGCGTTCGAAAATGATGAACCTGAGAAGCATGCCCCTTGGGACCCCGAAGACGCATTTCATGGGGTTAAGATTGACGTTGTTCGCATGCAGCTTGGCGAAGATGCGCTCGAGGTCAGCCATGAGAGTGTCGGACCTTTTGGGCTTGACGACAATATCATCCACATAGGCCTCGGCCGTGTGGCCGATCAGATGTCAAAGCACCATTGCATACAATGCTAAAAAGTAGCACCGGCGTTCTTGAGTCCGAAAGGCATCGTTATGTAGCAGTAAGAGCCATACGGTGTGATAAAAGATGTCGCGAGTTGGTCGGATTCTTTCATCGTGATTTGGTGATACCCTGAGTAGGCATCCAGGAAGCAGAGGGTCTCGCACCCCATCATCGAGTCAGCTATTTGGTCTATGCACGTCAAAGGAAAAGGATCCTTCGGACATGCCTTGTAGCTTCGCGTTGAAATACCTCCATTTCGCATTCTTTTTTTCGGACATAGTCAACACACATCCTCTATTTCACATTCTTTTTTTGCACAAGAACAGGATTAGCTAACCATTCGACATGAAATACCTCCTTGATGAACTCGACCGCTTGCAGCTTCGCGATCTCCTCGCTGATTGCCCTATGCTTCTCCTCGTTGAAGCGGTGTAGACGTTGTTTTACCAGCTTGGAGTCTGGCCCAATGTTCAAGGAGTGCTCAGCGACTCCCCTCTGTATGTCAGGCATGTACGAGCGTCTCCACCCAAAGATGTCGGCATTCGCGCAGAGAAAGTCAGCGAGCGCACTTTCCTATTTGGGAGTGAGGGACGTCCCCACTCTCAACGGCTTCCCCTTGTTGCCCTCGGGGTTGACCGGCACTTCCTTGGTGCCTTCCACTGGCTTGAACACGGCATTCTTGTGGCTGGCATTGGGAGTTCCTTCCTCGAGGTGCGCACGGATCCCTTCGAGCTCCTAGGCAGAGGCCACCGTCGTAGCGGCGAGATCACCATTCTCTATATTGTACTGGAAAGCGTGTTGGAGGGATGCGCTCATAGTGATGACCCCCCCCCCCCTCGGCCCTGGCATCTTGAGCTTCAGATAAGTGTAGTTGGGAACGGCCATGAACCTGGCGTAACATGGGTGGCCTAGGAGAGCGTGGTACACTCCAGGGAAGTCGACAACCTCAAAGACGAGGGTCTCGGTCCTGAAGTTGGAGGGAGTCTCAAACGTGATGGGCAAGCTGATCCACCCGAGGGGAATGGCTTGTCTTCTAGGGACGATCCCGTGGAAAGGTGCCCCGGCGGGCTGGAGGCGCGACCGGTCGATCCTGAGGAGATCGAGGGTGTCGGCGTAAAGAATGTTGATGCAACTGCCCCCATCCATTGATGAGATTGTGGCCTGATCTTCATGACGTAGGATCACGAACAAGACAACTAGCTTCAAAAGAAGCCAAGATAACTAGCTGCAAGCAGCCGGGATAACAGTGCAACCTGACGAAATCAACCCGAAGCCAACCATGATCTTTATACAGCAACCTGAATTGAGGATTCGCCGAACCACACTCTGAGTTACCAACCAACACAACCTGCAATCAAATGGAGTAGGAGCACTAATTGGGTGAAATCGAACGTGTCACACCTGTTTTAAGAAGAAAAATGGGTGCAGTCGTACGTGTGCCCAGGATCAAGTTACACACACATACGGTACGTCATCAATGGTAAACATAATAATTATCCATATACTTTAATTATTACATCCTATCTTTATTACAGAAGGACCTGTAGGTGTAAAAGAAAAGTACATCCAAGCAATGGAAATAAAATAGCGTAGACGTCGCAAGACTCCATAGGCATCGACTGGTGGACCATCGCCTAGTACTCACCTCCGTCGTCTTCGTAGTGGTTCCATTCCTCTCCTATGGCTGAGCAGCAATATGGTATAGCAAGAGTGAGTACGTGTCGTACTCCGCAAGTGAGGGAAAAGATGACATGAGGCTAAGAAAAGGAAGGCTTTAAAGGGGTTTATTGCATGAGCGTTTAATGTTGTATGCATCCTAATTACTAAGTGGGGTCATCCCATCCCTCAATCCACATGGTACTATCCAATCCAAGTCCAAACCATCCAACCATCCCAACCAATCCAAACCACACCCAACTAACCTTGTGAGGATTCTAGGCCGCTCATGACCGTGAGCATGGCTATCATGATAGTTTGATACTTTATAGAGTTTGTACCACTTTACCCACAAGTCGTGATTCCCTTTGTGCCCATGGACGCGACCCACATTACACACTTCCTTTGGTGTGTGGTAGGGTTTCACTATGAGTCTTTTTCATAGAGTCTCCCAGTACATGCTGGCCACTAAGGTTCCACTCCTGTCCATAAGTGATAGCCCATCACTAAGGAGCTCATCACCTCAGGAGCCCCCTCTAGAGCCATTCGGATCCAAGGACAGTCCTCTTGACTTCCGTTCCCCGCTCCACCAAAACACTGCACCGACACTAGGAGAACACCTAATTACTAGGCCAAGCCTTACCTATATTGGTCTTGTGATGGCACTGTTTCCTGGGTTATCGCTCCATGAACCGGTTCTTAGGATCTACAAATTTCAGATAGGCATAACTTACAAAGGTTGGGCCTATTTGAAGTTCTAAACCTGTTCCTAGGATCTACAAGTTGGGCGCTTAAAAAGGTAATTTCAGAACACTAGAGGGACTTAACTGCAAAATAACAGGGTCTAAACAACTTGTAGAAAAATAAAGGGACTAAAATGTAATTTATAACAAGTTCAGGGACTAGAGTGTAAAAAGATAGGATTGGAATATAATTAAAATAAGTCTAGGGGTGTTTTTGTAAAATTACATGGCCAAAATAATAATTTTAATAAAGTATAGGGGTGTTTCTATAAAAAATACAGTGCTAAAATAATGTTTATGAAGTTCAAGGGCTTAAATACAATTTTCTAAAGTTTCTGGACAAAAACAGGGGCAAAATTCTAATTTAAACTAAGTGCAGGGGCCTAAATGCAAAACTACTAACATTATCCGGGAATTAAACAAATTAATTTAAATCTATAACCCTGTGGACCGGGTCTATGGTTACTGTGGACCCGTGGTCCACCGGTCCATGGTGCACCGATGTATTCTGGCGCGTTGGATCGAGATCCAACGACCGAGATTAAATGGCGGGGGAGAGCTATCGGCGGCAACCATTCCGGGTGGCGGCATGGCGCAGGACTCGCCGGAGTTGGCCGAATCGGTGCTCCGGTGGTTGGGGCTCGGCCGGGAGGGGTCCAGAGGGGAGGGGGTGGGCATAGCGGGCTCACCAGAGGTGTCGCGCGGAGGGTTTGGAGGTCGGGGAGGGGTGCGCGACGGGGTCGGCGGAGCTTGGGTCGTCGGTGACGGCAAGGGGTTCCTGGCGGTGACGGGACGCAACAAGGACGGGCTCGGAGGACTCCTCGATCACCTGCGAAGGTCATCGGTCGGTCAAAAGGGTCTAGGCGCACCGGACAGAAGGAAATTGTGGCGGCAACGGAGTTCTTTTCGGCGGTGGCGAAGAGCTCGTACGGGCGGTGCTGGAGTGAACCAGAGGGGAGAATTAGGGCACGGTGAGGATGGGAGTGTAGGGGGGCGGTGGCTCGGTTTTATAGGGGGAGGGCGCTAGGGTTGGCCTCGGCGCGTCGGGGGAGCACGGGGCTGGAGAAAGCGCGCATTCGAAAATTCCCCGGTGGTGGCATGGAAGAAATGGGCAAAGTGGGGCTCGGAGGCACAGAAGATCACGGTGATCACGTGCACGTGGTCCAAGGGTCAGGGGCGGGCGCGCGTGGGCGGAATTTGAAATCGGGAAGCAGAGAAGGAAAGGGGTGAAATTGGCGGCTGAAGGTTGGGGATGACAGGCGGGCCCCAGGCGTCAGCGAGAGAAGGCAGTGGGAGGGAGGCGGATTTCTTTAGTGAGGCTCCTTCAGTGCGAGGAGGCAGGCGGCTAGGCTAGGGGGGTGTGGCCTGGGCAGAGGCGCGGGTGGGCTCGCGACCCGAGAGGGGGAAGGAGTAGGGAAGAGGGGGAATTCCGAGGTGGGCTAGAATGGTGGGTTTCGGCCCCTGCTCTGTTTTTCTCTTTTTCTTTCCCTCTAAATTCTTTTCCTCCCTAATTTCTATTCTAATTTCCTAGTAAATAATTTAGGGGTTAAACTAAATGCTAAATGCGGAAAATTCTACATGGACAATGACATGCTATGCAAATGCAATTATTTAATTAAATATTTTAAAATTAAATTTGTCCTAGGTCATTTAATTAACTGCTACATGCTATTAATTGGTTTTTTTAATTAGTAAAATGTAGGGTGTTACAGAACGTCGCTTATGTAATCTCTAGGGAAATCACAAGAGCAAAGGGGTAGAGATCATTCTCTGAATTCGATAGCACTCGGCTAACCAAAGGGGGTTATTTTCTATTATCAAAGTTGATCCAAATGACTGAGATACAAGGGTTATTTATACTAGGAACATCCCTCCTAGTTGGGTGTGAAATGTTTTTTGGAGGTGAAAGTAGACTTGATTATCTTTCCATCCATGTGTATTATGTGGGCAGAATAGTGAAGGTCTGGTGCGCATGACACTTGGAAGTTGCCTCTAAAGTCAGCCGTCAAGAATTTGTTTAGCTTCCATGTAACTCATGTCCTCCTTGGTGCACTTCATATTAGTTGGTCCAGTGAGCCGCTCTTATTCAAAATGGAATTAAATTCATTAAGGATGGAGTTCACGTTTCTATATAATTGTACTTGACTTTGTGTAGTCGATCCTTGAATTGTTGTGTGGGCTTCAAGGCTTGCTATAGCTGGCCCTTTATCATGTGTAGCATGTGTGTTCATTGATGTAATTGAATATTGACTTGAACCATGGTTTACTTGACCATTTCTCATAGTCATTACATGACTCATCCAATGGTTTTCATGAACATGTTCTTTTGCAATTGTTGGTTGTGTATTTGGATTGATCACCGACAACCCTTTGAGTACAGCATGGTGCTTCATTCTGCAATCATATAAACCAATTATAAGTTTTGCTTTATGGAGATATTTACTCATAGAAATAATTGTAGCGTTCACCTTTGTATGTGTCGATGACATGGTGTACTTTGAAAGATGCACTAGGTTCTGGATATGATTCACATCATGACTTGCATTCTTTAAATGAATAGCTGAGATGTCCTCATCATACTCCCCCACTTGAAGAAAAGTCGTCCTTGACTTTTGTGTGCCTGGAAATATTCTATACGAACAAGAGGAATTATAAAAAATATTACATTCAGTTTTAGTTGACATATCATGGTTCTCCTTGCCGTAGATACTACCATTTACATATGTCCAACGTGTTGTAGATTGGTGATCAAATAGCACACTCATGTTTCGTGGACCCGCAAATACGTTAGTGGTTGGAAAAACAAAAATTTCTTTTAAACCACAAAACTGATTTGAGATATCAAATTTTGTCTTGGCAATAAATTTTTCACTAATGAGAGAAAAAAATTTGAGTGCTCCAAAGACATAATTAATGTGTTTATTCCTAAGACACATACACATCTAGTCAACAAATCTTTTGATGGACAGCAAGCATGAAGCAGTTTATTCATGTCACATTGAGAAAAACATGGCTCCAATATTTTGTTCAATTTCAAATCAACAAGATTGTCAAAAGTGATGCAAATAGCACTAACAAAAAACTTATTTGAAACATGATATCCAATCAGATTAAAAGTGATATTGTAGTGGGTTATACCAGATAAAGAATTACTCATGGATGCTATCTTAGAAACCTTTGCAAGAATTTCATTAAGCACAATATGTTCATCAAGTACAAGATAGCATAAGCATTTAGCAGGACAAATTCTTGTGAGCATTTCATCATGAGTAAGTAGTTCAACATTTTCTGGTTTGTGGCTAGTAAAAACATTACCTTCCAATTCATTGTTCTTTGGTTGTGGTAATCATCTCTGAATCCTTACCATTATTTTCACCATCATGATTCAATATTTGGTTGGAAACAACTCCATTCCGTGCAATGGTTATCTTCTTGGATCCATGAGCAACCAGCTCCTCTTCATCCTTCCTAGAATTCTGCACATTAAGATGAACAACACAAGATGTAGGTGTGATTATGTTTGTTTCTAAATCATCCTCACAATTTGACCGATCAGTCCCTCTTGTGATGTGCAGCGTCTCTCTTTCACTCATATTGTTCATGGCCTCAATCACACTTTTCACTTCACATTCGAGACCATTATTGACTTGATTCATGGCCTCCTCCAATGACATTGGAACAGTCATATTGATTCCAGCGTTACCAATAATTTGCTCATCATCGATCTTCACAATTTGTGACATGTTTAGAACCATCGAAAGTTCCCCATTTGTCATGAGTTCCATCGGTGCAGCAGCTAGTGGCATTTCACAACACGAGGCCTTTCTCGTCCATGATTCTTGAGTGGTTTGCAATTGAGTAGAGAATTCTTTAAGTTCATGTATAGCAGATTTTGGATTTGCACATGGAGAACATGCAGCAGCACCCTCACTCCTTTCATTCAATTTCTTTGCCTCTTGCTGATCTATGAGTTGCTTCACTTTGAATTTTGTTGTTGTTTGCAACAAATTGTGGCACGTAAGATTCTCAACTTGCTTCACTTGTGTACTGAAAGCGCCAACAATTAGAGTAGATTCATGTTGGTCACTTTTGCATATGGAATCAGTGGTTCTCCCACAATGGCCAAAAACACCATTTTGCTCTTCTTGTGCAATACTCTTTTCAATATGATTTTCACATTCCATAGCGGTAGTAGTAGCAGTGTCCTTTTCATTTTCAGTGTGTGACATCAATTTTTCATTACTTTTCTCCCTTGAATCATAGTCATCGTCATGAGTGGAAATATTCTCAAGCATACAACTCCCAATATCTATTGTGGCTTTTAACTCAACATGCAATGGCTCATCATAATTCTTGGTCTTATGATATTTACAAGAAAAGGTGCTACTATACTGACAATCTGATTTTCTTCTAGTGACAAATTCTTGGCACAACTTAATGCAACGTGCCATGTTTTCTTGCTGCGTCTTCACTCTCTTTTCAACCTTAATGGCATAACTCAGCATGTCACGCATACTTGAAAAGTATTTTTCTTCCACAACAGCAGCAATACAAGAGTTCAAACCTCTCTTGAAATATGCCATGGCTTCTATGTCATCCATGATGTTGGCTCGATGCATAGCAAAAGATATATCATCATAGAAATCTTGGACAGATTTGCGTCCTTGCTTCTTGTGCCTTAGACGACGTAATAAAATTTGCTCATACTCTTGAGGAACACACTCTTTTCTCATGACAGTGCAAAGATCTTCCCATTTCCTTATAAGATACTTTTGTGGATAACATCTCCACCAATCACGAGCATAACCTCTGAACTGAAGTGTGACTTGTTGTATTCTTATTCCTGAATCATTTTTGAGTCCAAACTCATACTCCATTTCTTCTTTCCAATCAAGAAATTCCTCCGGATCAGAATTTCCATACAGTGGAATGCATGTACCCTTGCGTTCTGCCATGGTTAGTTTCACAAAATTGTTTTGAAACAATAACAAGCATACATGTGGAATAGGAACACAAATATGTGGAATCTCTCAAGATCACCTCTCTTACCAACCAAAGCTATTATGGTTTCCCTGCAGATTACAAAAGTAATGTGTGGCGGTAACATGTGATGGTTAAGCGAATACACGAAACTGTTTACGGTGGCTTTTATGTGGAGCTTGGTGGGGAATGATGCATAGGGAGAAATCTAAAATTTTAGTTGTTGTAAAGTTAAGTAGAAATCCAGACTAGAACTCCAATGCTTAGTGCTGATCACAAGATATGAAAGATGTAACCGATGCAACACATGCGCAAATGAATTTTCAGACTTGATGCAAACAAGAATTATCCTAGGGATGGATGCTTCACAATGAATCTCCTAGCAAAATTGCACCAAAGAAAGATAGCAAACTGGTTACACAACTTGACATGAAAATTCAGCACATGTGGATGCGAATAATTTGATCCTTCTCCTTTCTTTTGCAACTTTCTCAACCACAATTTTTTTTCTGCAACTTTTCTTTCTTCTCTTTTTTTTGACTCTTTTTTTGCGACAATACTAAATAAGACCAGATATAACACTTGCACACATATATATAACTAAATGCAACCAGTAGCAAGATAGGAACAAAGTTTACGCAAAGGAATCACTAGGTTTTTCTTCTTCAGATTTAGATATGAAAAGACACAATGATATGCAAAATGGCATAAAGGATACACAAAGGAAGATATGATCAGCAACTAAACAAAGATTCTAATGGACTGAAACTTAACAAAACTCACCACAATAACAGATCAAAACAAGGGGCTATGGATTTTTTTTTTATGGCTTTTGTGGATAGGATGATAAGAAATATATGTAGCTAAGGGTAAAAAAAATCCCTACTGTGGCAATGATGGCTTTGATACCAAATGATGAGACTATGGCCCGATCTTCACGATGTAGGATCACGAACAAGATAACTAGCTTGAACTGAAGCCAAGATAACTAGCTGCAAGCAGCCGGATAACAGTGCAACCTGACGAAATCAATCCGAAGCCAACCACCGTATTTATACGGCAACCTGAATCAAGGATTCGCCCAACCACACTCTAAGTTACCAACCAATGCAACCTACAATCAAATAGAGTAGGAGCACCAATTGGGTGACATCGAAGGTCTCTTATGTAATCTTCGAGGAAATTACAAGAGCAAAGGGGTAGAGATCACTCTCTGAATTTGATAGCACTCGGCTAATCAAAGGGGGTTCTTTTCTATTATCAAAGTTGTTCCAAATGACTGAGATACAGGGGTTATTTATACTAGGAACATCCCTCCTAGTTGGGTGTGAAACGTTCAGGACTTTCAACTAAGAACAGGATAGATGAAAGGTGTGAAAACAGTAGTCCCTTAAAGTCTCGCGCAACTATCAGCCTCCCTGATAGTTTCCACTAAAATGACCACTACTCCTTCATGGGATGTCTGAATGACAAGTCATTTTTTGGAGGTGAAAGTAGACTTGATTATCTGTCCAGCCATGTGTATTATGTGGGCAGAATATTGAAGATATGGTGCGTGTGGCACTTGAAGTTGCCTCTGAAGTCAGCCATCAACAATTTGTTCAGCTTCCATGTAACTCATGTCCTCCTTGGTGCACTTCATATTAGTTGGTCCAGTGAGCCCCTCTTTGTGTGTAAACCTTATCACAAGAAGTGTAGAAGACTTAGGTAGTATATAGCTCTTATTCAAAATAGAATTAAATTCATTAAGGATGGAGTTCACCATTCTTATCCTTGAATTGTTGTGTGGGGTTCAAGGCTTGCTATAGCTAGCCCTTTATCATGTGTAGCATGTGTGTTCATTGATGTAATTGAATATTGAATTGAACCATGGTTTACTTGATGAAAGGATCGAGTGACCGAGAGGGGGGTGAATCGGGAACTCGTACTATGTACCAAATTCATCAATTCTTTAAACAGATCACTCAAATCAACTCCTACACAATCCTAGTGGTAATCATACTAGCAAGATAATGAACCTATGAAAGAAACAACATCCTAAGTATACTAGTGCATCACTCAAAGACAATGCAACTCCTAAGCATGCTAGTAATAAAAATACGGAAGCTTAAACACTACTAGCAAGCATGGAGCCTATTCATGCAAGTCTACAAGGTAATCAACTAAAGAAAGACAAGCACACAAGCATGAATAGCACGGTATGTAAATGCGGAAAGTAATGCATCAAAGTAAGGAGTTATATAGGCTAGAGAGGTTTCCAAGACCCCAGCAAGCATGGAGACCTTACCAAATGCTCTCAGGTATTCCACTGGCCTAGAGAGGTTTCCAAGACCCCAGCAACGAAGTTATATAGGCTCCCAACCTCAAACTAGCCGTTGCTCCATGAATTCACCTTTCTAGATGTACTGACCGTACAGTTTGGTCTCTCCTAGACCGGACCTTCCAGTCACTCTGGTAACTTAGATTTCAATCTTGAGCTGAAATTGCACCCGCCTTGGCATCGTGGTAGTTGATTTTGTTGATTTAGACACGCACCATGGATGTAGATGCTCATGTCGGTGAGGGTGTACATTGTCGCTGTAGACATGCACCATCGTTATTCTTCTCCACGTTGGTGTAGATGTTCATTTTGATGTGATCTTCATTATCCATCTCCCTGAATCATCACGCTCCTTCTTCATGTTCTCCTCCCCCTTTGTGTTTCTGATCATCTTCATGTTCCTTCTACCTCTTTGATCTAGACTTGGCTTTTGGATCTTCATATTTCTTCTCCCCCTTTGTCACCTATCAGCAAAAAACACACCAAAATGTAACGAAACCAAGAGGCATAAGATAGTTGGCAAGAGTTTGGATAACTCCCCCTTTCATGGTTCTCCTCCTTGGTTGTAGTGGCATTCCATCGTAGCACCCCGTACACTTATGACTCAACAACATATTTTCTCAAATGTGCAAGGGTTAGTCATTAGAGAGGTGGGAATGTATGAGCCACTTGTCTTTGAGCCACGCGAGTAGATCTAACCTCGGAGCTCGGTCGAACATGGCTCAATGGGCATGAAGCACAAGTATCACTATTTGATCATCTAGAGGGTCATGTACTCACATTGTAAATGAGTAACTCCCCCTAGACACATGCTTGAGCGCATGTATGGTATCACAATGCAAAGATGCATAAATGCAAATGCAACAAGTATACAATGCATGATGTGATGCTAAAGAAAAGAGAGAGAACTGCTACAAACCAAAGTGTCAACAACGAGTTGTTCCCTTCTCAAGCTTGCTCACAATGGACCATTTTTCAAAGCCTTGGGTACAACGTGAACCACCTTCCAAGCTTAACCCATGTCCATTGCTATCTCAAGATGGTCCGAAGTCAACCTACAAAAGAAGAGGAACAAGCACAAATAAAGACACAAACAAGAACAAACAAACACTATACATATTTACAAAGGACAAGCTCAAGGGTTACTCATGTGAAGTTGGAGAGGTTGAGAACATTGAGTTCTCCCCTTAGCTTGTTGAAGGTCTTCTCATCGAGTGGCTGTCTGCCAATTGTTCATGAGTTTGCACGCTCACCAACTCGATGTTCTTCTTCTCAACATGATCTCTTATGAAGTGATGTCTCACTTGAATGTGCTTTGCATGACTATGATCTCTAGTTTTGAGGGCCATCTTGATTGCCGCCTCACTATTACAATATAGTGGCATTTGAGTGTAGTTGAGACCATAATCCGAGAGCGTTTGCCTCATATAGAGAAGTTGGGCACAACACGCCTCCGCTGCCATGTACTCTGCTTCGGTTGTAGACAAAGCCACCGAGTTTTACTTCTTTGAGATCCAAGATACTAGAGATCTTCCAAGTAATTGACAACCTCCTGATGTACTTTTTCTATTTACTTTGCATCCCGGGAAGTTCGAATCCGAATAACCAAGTAACTCAAAGCTTGTTCCTCTAGGATACCATAAATCCATGGTAGGTGTGTACTTAAGGTATCTCAATATCCTCTTCACCGCCTTCAAGTGTGATTCTTTTGGATTTGCTTGATAGCGTGCACACAAGCACACACTAAACATGATGTCCGGTCTCGAAGCGGTGAGATAGAGCAAAGAATCAATCATAGATCTATAAAGCTAGAGGTTCACCAGTTTCCCTTTCACATCATCATCCAAAGATTTGCTTGTAGCCATAGGTGTGTGCAAGGGTTTGCAATCTTCCATGTTGAATTTTTGAGAAGGTCCTTAGTGTACTTCTCTTGGTAGATGAAGTTCCCTTCTCTCAATTACTTGACTTGAAAACCAAGGAACACTTGCAACTCTCCAATCATTGACATTTGGAATTCCCATACCATCATTTCTCAGAACTCCTCATTGAACTTTTCACTGGTTGACCCATAGATGATATCATCCACATAGATTTGGCACACAAAGAGGTCCTTCCCAACATGTCTTGTGAACAAGGTGCTATCAATGCTTCCAATCTTGAAACCATTCTTGAGAAGGAAGTTCCTCAAGTGTTCATACCATGCCCTTGGTGCTTGCTTGAGACCATAGAGAGCTTTCTTCAATTTGTATACATGTCTTGGATATTTTGGGTCCTCAAACCCTAGAGCTTGTTCCACATAGACTATCTCATTGATCTCTCCATTCAAGAAGGCATTTTTGACATCCATTTGAAAGATCTTGAAGCCATTGTGTGATGCATAGGCAAGCAAGATCCGAATAGCTTCACAACGGGCCACGGGAGCAAAGGTTTCTTCAAAGTCCATCCCTGCCACTTGAGAATATCCCTTAGCCACTAGGCGAGCCTTGTTCTTGACAATTGCTCCTTTCTCATCTTGTTTGTTCTTGAAGACCCACTTGGTGCCAACCACATTATGATTCTTGGACCTCTCAACCAATTTCCATACTTTGCACCTCTTGAAGTTGTTCAACTCTTCTTGCATGGCAATAACCCACTTGTGATCATCCATAGCTTCATAAATGGTAGTGGGCTCAATCATAAAGATGAAAGAGAAGTTCTCAATTTCAACATTGGCCTCATCATCATTTTCTTCACTCACATAGTTGGGCTTATATTGATTTCTCCTTGTCTTTATCCATTGAGATGGACTCCCAATGATCAAGTCTTGTGAATGACCTTTGTTGATGGCTTTGGGTCTAGGATGGTATTTTCCTTGAGTGGGAGAAGCTCTAGGTGAAATATCTTGTGCATCATGGATAGTTTTCTCTCTTGATATATGAGTGTCTTGGATCCTAAGAGAGGTGTAAGAGTCACTCTTATGCTTTCTTGTTTTGGACTTTGAGCTTGAGGTGGATGGGAGGGTATCTTGTGAAGACCTAGGAGAAGTGGCTTGTGGTGAGGTATGTGGGGAGGTTTGTGGCTCACTTCTCACTTGGGATTCCTCATAATTTGGTAAGTGAACTCTCAATGGATCTTGGGAGGAGCTTGTGGGTGTATTTGTGGCATCTTGGGTTGTTTGTTGTACCTCGGAGTAGGAGGTTGGTTGAGGTGGTGGAGTAGAGGGCTCATCAATATTATCATCATTGCCCTCGTGGGGTAAAACCTCGCCCACGGGCATGTTTCTCAAGGCTTCCTTCATAGGCTCATCCTCAATGTTTACTTTATGAATTTCATCCTCCTTTTGAGAACCATTTGACTCATCAAATTGCATATCATAGGATTCTTCCACACATCTTTAGGCTGAGTTGTAGACCCTATAAGATTTAGAAGTCCCAGAGTACCCAACAAGAATTCCTTCATAAAATCTGCTCTTAAATTTCCCGGGCTTTCTTCTCTTCTTGAGAATGTAACACTTGCAGCCAAAGACTCGAAAATAGAAAACATTGGGTTTTCATCCCACGAATAGCTCATATGACGTCTTCTTCAACAACCGGTAAATATAGACACGGTTGGAGGTGTAGCAAGCAGTGTTGATTGCCTCTGCCCAAAACCTCTCATGGGTTCCATACTCATCCAACATGGCACAAGCAAGAGTGATGAGCGTCTTGTTCTTCCTCTCCACTACTCCATTTTGCTCGGGAGTGTATGTAGCGGAGAATTCATGTTTGATCACTTTCTTGTCATAGTATTCCTCCACTGTAGTGTTCTTGAACTCAGTCCCATTGTCACTCCTTATCTTCACAATGCTGGCAACCTTGGGAAGCTCAAAAGAAGTTGCCCTAATCCTGTCCACAATAACTTGCAAGCGAATAAGAGAGTCAAGTAAGTCCTTATTGTCATTAGCATGAAAAGCAAAGAACTCCTCAACAAGGGAACTACTAGCATGATCAATAGGAGGTTCACAAATATCATCAATACTAGTCATGCTAGTAGAGCAAGCAAGATCAAGAGACACATCATTATCAATCATCATATTAGGCACACTAGTAGAGCAACCTATCAAGTCAGGGCTAGAAGGATCTAGGCACTCAATAGAACAAGGCACATCCACACAATCCTCACAATCATATGATCATCGATAAAGGTATTGGCAAAGTCTACAAGAGTATCCATCAACTCATCCGGAATCATGGCATTTAGGTAGCTTTTAAAGCGATCTTTCCATGAGCCATGACCAGGCCCCGAGTGGGATGACATCCCAACTCAATACGGTCACTACTCAAGGCGGTTAAGCCTTATAATGAGCACTTGGATCTGATACCACTTGAAAGGATCGAGTGACCAAGAGGGGGGTGAATCAGAAACTTGCACTATGTACCAAATTCGCCAATTCTTTAAACTGATCACTCGAATCAACTCCTACACAATCCTAGTGGTAATCACACTAGCAAGATAATGAACCTATGAAAGGAACAACATCCTAAGCATACTAGTGAATCACTCCAAGGAAATGCAACTCCTAAGCATGCTAGTAATCAAAATGCGGAAGCTTAAACACTACTAGCAAGCATGGAGCCTATTCATGCAAGTCTACAAGGTAATCAACTAAAGAAAGACAAGCACACAAACATGAATAGCACGGTATGTAAATGCGGAAAGTAATGCATCAAAGTAAGGAGTAGAGTAAGAGATGGCTCATGATTTTTCCTGAGGTCTCGGAAGGATGGCGCCTTCCCCTACTCCTCGTTGGACCACTCCCGCCGGAGTTACGGTCCCTCCCGCCACCAAGTGGAGTTCTTGCCCATGAGCCTGCAATCACTCCACGAGTGAAGACACGATATGCGTCATCGCTACATAAAGCACAAGCTCGCCTCCCTCAAGAACTTGCCGGACTCCCCGAGCCGACACGGGCGCTCACTATTGATGCCCCTTTCACCAGCGGGCTCAAACTGTGTACAAACGTATGACAGCCTCCACAACCAATCACGATAGGCTCGATCACTGACACCTAACCGGTCTAGGTCTCACCATAGACCAAGAGTACCAATCTAGATCTCGCCCTCAAGGACACCCTAGCCTTAGATGTGCAAGATGTTCAAGTTACTCTCCACTAGCACTCTCAAGATATGCAATATTTCCTCCTAGTGCTCTCCTCTTTTCCTCTTGGACCTTACTAAATGCTCTCAGGTATTCCACTGGCCTGGAGAGGTCTCCAAGACCCCAACAATGAAGTTATATAGGCTCCCAACCTCAAACACGTTGTTGCTCCACGAATTCACCTTTCTAGACGTACTGACTATACAGTCCGGTCTCTCCCAGACCGGACCGTCCGGTCACTCTAGTAACGGCTCTCCTAGCCATTGGCTCCACTATGTCCAGGCAAATTCTTGTACTGACCGGACTGTCCGGTCAGTAGACCAGACCGTCCGGTCAGACCGGACCGTCCAGTCAGACCGGACCGTCCGGTTGTTTCTCTCTCCAATCCAGAAACGTTTTGGCTATAGCTTCCTCGCTACCCAAGTCCCTACTCTACTGACCGGTCAGTAGACCAGATCGTCCGGTCACTAGGGCATCTAGACTTGGCAGTTTCCTTACTTCTCGCTGAAAATCCTAGACAACTCCCCATAGTGACCATACAGTCCGGTCTCCACTGACCCCTCTGTCTAGTCTCTATGTCTAGAAGCTGAAACTTGTCATCCTCGCTTGACTTCGTTTCCCGGCTTCTCCAAACAGCTTCTTGGCTTCCCCACTATCACCTAGTGCCTGTGATTTTACCGAGCAACCTTGCACATCACCGACTAGACATGACCTAAGAGAATGTACTAGACCCCTTGATAGTCCGGTTTTTCCTATGGACTCAAAGCCCTAACAACTAGGCAAGTATACCAAACACTTCCACCATAGCTTGTTCTCCGCTTTGATCCATATCCATCAACCATTGGACTCCATCAAGTTCACAAGCCTCCACGCGTGTGGTCATTGTCATCCATCGCCAAGGACGCCATTGACAATCATCATAAGATAGAAGAGGTTTCCTACACGAACAACACTCATGTAGATATTAGTCGCATTTCATGTTTGACATTCATCACCAAAACATTATACCTTGGGGTGACCTCAATGGTCATGAACCTTACACTTGACCATTTCTCATAGTCATTACACGACTCATCCAATGGTTTTCATAAACATGTTCTTTTGCAATTGTTGGTTGTGTATTTGGATTGATTACAGACAACCCTTCGAGTACAGCACGGTGCTTCATTCTGCAATCATATAAACCAAGTAGTAGTTTTGCTTTATGGAGATATTTACTATAAAAATAATTGTAGCGTTCACCTTTGTATGTGTCGATGACATGGTGTACTTTGAAAGATGCACTAGGTTCTGGATATGATTCACATCATGACTTGCATTCTGTATATGAATAGCTGAGACGTCCTCATCATCCATCATCATCTTAGTGAGGTGAACCTCGGTGATGATGGGGTCGACCACGAGCAGATATTGCCCCGGCCGCGGCACGTGTGGGGGATGGTCCTCATCATCCATCATCATCTTCTCGAAGTGGTTTGACGCCTCCCCTATCGTGGGCCTCAGTGGCTTGCGCTTGGTGGTAGCCACTACAAGGTCACACCCGGCTCGTGACTTGTTCTTCTTCTTCTTTGGGCGGTCAGTGGAACCATCGCTGCACCCTTCGTCTCGCTTGCCTTTGCCCTTGCCCTCCGGCGCATGATGGAGGACTGCCTCCACACAGTCCTCGCCAGAGGCAAAGCTCATGGCGATGTCGAGGAGCTCGCAAGCAGTGTGCAGACCCTTTTGGCCCAGCTCATGGATAAGACGCTCCAAGGTCATGCCGGAGATGAAGGCTCCAATAATATCCGCGTCGCCTCGCGTTTGGTAGCTCGTTGCACTTCTTACTGAAGCGCCGAATGTACTCCCGCAGGGACTCGCTTGCTTTCTGTCGGCAGTTCTTGAGGTCCCAGAGGTTGCCTTATCAGACATAGGTTCCCTGGAAGATACCGACGAAGATTACAGAAGTAATGTGTGGTGGCAACATGTGATGGTTAAGCGAACACACGAACACGATTCCGTTTACGGTGGCTTTTATGTGGAGCTTGGTGGGGAATGATGCACAAGGAGCAATCTGAAATTTTAGTTGTTGTAAAGTTAAGTAGAAAACCAAACTAGAACTCCAATGCTTAGCACCGATCACAAGATATGAAAGATGTAACCGATGCAACACACGCGCAAATGAATTTTTAGACTTGATGCAAACAAGAATTATGCTAGGGATGGATGGTTCACAATGAATCTCCTAGCAAAATTGCACCAAAGAAAGATAGCAAACTGGTTACACAACTTGATATGAAAATTCAGCACATGTGCATGTGAATAATCTGATCCTTCTCCTTTCTTATGCAACTTTCTCAACCATAATTTTTTTCTTGCAACTTTTCTTTCTTCTCTTTTTTTGACTCTTTTTTTTGCCACAATACTAAATAAGACCAGATATAACACTTGCACACTTATATATAACTAAATGCAACTAGTAGCTAGATAGGAACAAAGTTTACGCAAAGGAATGACTAGGTTTTTCTTTTTCAGATTTAGATATGAAAAGACATGATGATATGGAAATGGCACAAAGGATACACAAAGGAAGATATCGTTAGCAACTAAACAAAGATTCTAATGGACTGAAACTTAACAAAACTCACCACAATAACAGATCAAAGCAAGGGGCTATGGATATTTTTTTATGGCTTTTGTGGATAGGATGATAACAAATATATGTAGCTAAGGGTAAAAAAATTCCTACCATGGCAACGATGGCTCTGATACCAAATGATGAGACTATGGCCTGATCTTCATGACGTAGGATCACGAACAAGATAACAAGCTGCAAGTAGCCAGGGTAACAGTGCAACCTGACGAAATCAACCCAATGCCAACCACCGTCTTTATATAGCAACCTGAATTGAGGATTCGCCCAACCACACTCTGAGTTACCAACCAACACAACCTGCAATCAAATGGAGCAGGAGCACCAATTTGCTGACGTGGAACATCGTTTATGTAATCTCCGGGGAAATTACAAGAGCAAAGGGGTAGAGATCACTCTCTGAATTTGATAGCACTCGGCTAACCAAAGGGGGTTCTTTTCTATTATCAAAGTTGTTCCAAATGACTAAGATACAGGGGTTATTTATACTAGGAACATCCCTCCTAGTTGGGTGTGAAACGTTCAGTTCTTTCAACTAAGAAAAGGCTAGATGAAAGGTGTGAAAGCAGCAGTCCCTTGAAGTCTCACGCAACTATCAGCCTCCCTGGCAGTTTCCACTAAAATGACCACTACTCCATGGGAAGTCCAAATGACAAGCTGTTTTTTGGAGGTGAAAGTAGACTTGATTATCTTTCCAGCCATGTGTATTATGTGGGTAGAATAGTGAAGGTCTGGTGCACATGACACTTGGAAGTTGCCTCTAAAGTCAGCCGTCAAGAGTTTGTTCAGCTTCCATTTAACTCATGTCCTCCATGGTGCACTTCATATTAGTTGGTCCAGTGAGCCCCTCCTTGTGTGTAAACCTTATCACAAGAAGTGTAGAAGACTTCAGTAGTATACAACTCTTATTCAAAATGGAATTAAATTAATTAAGGATGGAGTTCACCTTTCTATGTAATTGTACTTGACTTTGTGTAGTCGATCCTTGAATTGTTGTGTGGGGTTCAAGGCTTGCTATAGCTGGCCCTTCATCATGTATAGCATGTGTGTTCATTGATGTAATTGAATATTGACTTGAACCATGGTTTACTTGACCATTTCTCATAGTCACTACACGACTCATCCAATGGTTTTCATAAACATGTTATTTTGCAATTGTTGGTTGTGTATTTGGATTGATCACCGACAACCCTTCAAGTATAGCATGGTGCTTCATTCTGCAATCATATAAACCAAGTAGTAGTTTTGCTTTATGGAGATATTTACTCATAGAAATAATTGTAGCGTTCACCTTTCTATATGTCGATGACATGGTGTACTTTGAAAGATGCACTAGGTTCTGGATATGATTCACATCATGACTTGCATTCTGTAAATGACTAGCTGAGATGTTCTCATCATCCATCATCATCTTGGTGAGGTGAACCTCGGTGATGATGGGGTCGACCACGAGCAGATATCGCCCCGGCCACGGCACGTGTGGGGGATGGTCCGACTGGTCGAAGGTGATTGGCAAGTCCGACCATTTGAGAAAGGATGGCATGGCGAGCTCTACCGTGAAGACCTCAAGACGCTCGACCTTGGCTGTGCATCAACTCCCTCGGGACTTGGGCCCCATAAAGATCATGTGGTAGGCTTTGGTGTTGGGGAACACCTGCCCCTCCCCCCCCCCCCCCCCTTGCTCATTATCGCCGCCAGGAGGGTCTTGGGTCCTTGGCTCCGATGCCTTCTCTGAGCCCTCCTTCACCTCCTCTCAGATGAACTTCTTCATCATGGAGCAGTCTTTGAGGAGGTGCTTGACGGGGAATCTGTGGTTTGGTGCCTCCCCTATCGCGGGCCTCAGTGGCTTGCGCTCGGTGGCAGCCACTACAAGGTCGCACCCGGCTCATGACTTTTTCTTCTTCTTCTTTGGGTGGTCAGTGGAACCATCGCTGGCCCCTTCGTCTCGCTTGCCTTTGCCCTTGCCCTCCGGCGCATGATGGAGGACTGCCCCCACACAGTCCTCGCCGGAGGCAAAACTCATGGCGATGTCGAGGAGCTTGCAAGCAGTGCGCAGACCCTTTTGGCTCAGCTCATGGATGAGAAGCTCCAAGGTCATGCCAGAGATGAAGGCTCCTACAATATCTGCGTCGCCTACGTTGGGCAGTTTGTTGCACTTCTTACTGAAACGCCAAATGTACTCCCGCAGGGACTCGCTGGTTTTCTGCCGGTAGTTCTTGAGGTCCCAGAGGTTGCCTTATTGGACGTAGGTTCCCTGGAAGTTACCGACAAAGATGTCCCTCAAGTCACCCTTGTTGTAGATCTAACCCTCGAGGACGTGCTCAAGCCACGTCCGAGCCTAGTCGGCAAGGTACAGAGAGAGGTTGCGGATGATGGCCAGGCCGCGATTGCACCCCCTACCTGGCAAGCGAGACGATAGTCCTCAAGCCAGAGCCCAAAGTCTGTCTCGCCCGCATACTTGGTGACAGTCGCGGGCGCTCGAAAGCACTACGGGAACTCGGCGCTACGGACATGTGAACTGAAGACCTGTGGCCCAAGATGGCTCGAGCTCTGGCTCCTCTCCTCATCAGTGTCATTGTACCGGCCTCCTCGGCGTGGCTGACGACCCCTTTCCTTGTCTAGTCGCTCTCTTTCACGTCAGTGTGCTCTGAGGGTGTGATGCGTGTCGCGTCGAGCCCCGACCTGGTCATGCACCAAGGCATTTTGGGCGTACCTCCGACCTAGTGGGGTTGCCGAACTGAGTGCTGCTTCGAACTAACAATGTTGCCCCCTCCGGCACGCCTGTACGTAGAGATCTATTGGCTGGACTGGGTGACGTGCCGTTGCGAGCTCTCCGCTTGGAGCGCGGCAGCTTTAGCAAGAAGAGACGCGGCTTCTCGTTGGGCCTGTTAGGCCTTTGGTGTCATGGGCTTAGGGAGGGTCTTGAGTAGCGTGATAGCTACTGCTATGTTTTGTCCCGCACAAGCGAATTTTGGGGACCCCTAGTCATCGGTGAGGATGCGCTGGTGGACATCGCAAGCAATGGCCCGAGCGTGTCCACCCACGCCGGCGCGGGACAGCTCGCGGTCTATTTCCTCCTTCTCATGTTCAAGCTGGCGTCGGGTTTCTTCTAGCTCTGCCCTTCTGGACCTCAGCCGCTGCTAGAGGTCCTCCGGGCGGGGCATGGGTTGCGGCTGGTCGGCCGTGGTGATGGGGATGTCAACGAGCGTATCCCTTGCCCATGCACCTGTCGTCGGGTTTGCTGGAGCAAGGGTCCTGGGGTTTGCCATTGCCTCGGCGGGTGAGGTTTCAGCACCCCCCACGGCTGGCATGGGAGTGAGTTGTACCATGTGGCATTCATGCAGGAGATCGTAGCTTCCCGCGTAGGTCCCTGAGTTGGAGCTAGAGTCTTCCAGCGACCCCATGTCAAGGAGATCAAAAAGAGACTCAACTCGGCTTTCAATCACACCGACAAAGTCGGTGCCCGCATAGGCGGGAACTGCCTGGTGGACGGTCGTGTCTTGGAGACATCCCGTGGCATTTTTTAGGCCACACGGGTAACCGTCTGGGGGGCTTCAGCGAGCCTGTCCTGGTGGAGAGGCTCACCACCGAGGAGCTATCCATGGATGTTCGCAAGCACGAATGCAAACTGCTGAAGATCGTCCTGGTCAGAGCAGGTCCCAAATAACGCTCCAGGCAGAACCATAGCTGGTTGCTATAGTTCGTTGGTGGTGCAGGCTGGCTGGCAACCCGTGACCTGGCCGGCTCAAGCCAGACTGCACTCATCTCCTTGTTGACGATGGTGGTGGCCACCGTGATGGGGTCTGAGATCGCCTCGCCAACGAACTCCAATGCCCTGTCTGTCGTGATGACGAAGTCGAGAGTGTGGCCTAACTCCTCCAGCCACCACCGGCGCGCCATGCGCCATTGCGGGGACGGGCGCCGAGGCTAGCGGCGGCGAGGGTGCCGGGATGCTGACACACAACAACTTATGGTCGCCCATAGCGACAAATTCTAGGCTCCCGAAGAAGATGTCAGCACCAGGAGCCTAGAACACGGAGGAACTGGCAATCCAAAACAAAATATCACGGAGAGAAACGCACAGTCCCCTTCCTAGCGCACCAACTGTCGGTGTTTCGATCACCAACTAGTAGAATTTGCTCCGGGGGTGCGCGTTCCTGTTTTGGTGATGGCTATGCGAGAGGACACGGGGGAGGGGGGTTATACTAGTCCGGGGAAGTCCCCTACGTCCAGTTCTCGGACCAGCTCATGTTACTCGTGACGGGGTGTAAAAAGGTGGTGCAAGAGGATAGGACTCCAAGTCTCAGATTGCTCGTGGGTGAATGTGTGTGGGTGTCATGTGTGGTGCTTTTAATGCCTTTTTTCCCTCTCTGAGGAAGAAGAAGGACCTCCCCTTTTATATCTCAAGGGATAGGGCCCATTTTACACACACACACACACACACATAGAGAGAGAGAGAGAGAGAGAGAGAGAGATTTATACACGTGGAGTTGGTGGAGCCATGCCGGAGGAAGAGAAGTCCTTGGTCGGTGGCGTGGTCTTCGGTTCTTACGGGTCCCATCGCCTTGGTCCTGTGTCAGGGGGGAGGCACTGTGCTCGGGCGTGCCCCCATTTTCTATCGTCGGGTCGAGCTCCCTCATTACTCTAGCGGGTGTGCCCCGCCATTTGTGGGGTGGCGCAGCACGGGTGCTGTCCGTTTGCTTAAGCGAGGTCTCATGAAGCCATCCATCAAGTCGTCCTTTATCATCACTATTGGTGATGTCATCGAGCGATAGCGGCACAAAGAACCTTACTGTGCCTGCCATCGTCAGCAGGCGCTAGCGATGAGGAGGATGGTAGGTATACAGAGAGATTTGACCCCCTGGTACGGTGTGCTTTGAACTGGGATAGCATTTAAGGCGGGGCGGTTGGTAGTTGTTGGTTGTCGTCCCGCTCGACCCCCATGTCAGGGGTCGACGCGTCGGGTTGCACTTGTCTAGGCCCGCTTGGAGTTGGGATCCATCCCGTCTCAGCAGGGCAATCGAGATTCTCCACCGGCCATTTCTGGCTCAGTCAGTGGTTTGTCGGGTCATCTTATCATTAATGCAGGTCCCACTTGATGGGGGTTTGGCAGAGGCAGTGCTTATCCAGAGGCCCTAGTGTCCGCACACAGTTCTTCACGATGATGACGGTGGTGAATCTGCCATCCTTATCCGGGAGTCAGTTAAGACCGGGCAAGCGGCCCCGTCAGCAGCTCAGGAGAGCAACCTGCTCCTGGGGACTTGGTGCATGGACTGGTTTTGTCTTGACCCCTCGAGGGGTCGAGCGGATCATCGTAGGCCTTCGACACCTCGAGAGGTCAAGCGGGACACAGCTGACTATTGACCCTAGGGAGGTCGAGCGATCGGGGGTGATGTGGCCTTTGTTTCCAGGACTTAGTTTGTGCGGGGATTCCCTTTGCGAGGACCATGCGGATGACACCTTAGTGGTGATCCGACGAACCCGTTGTTTCGGGTGTGGACGGCCTCGAGGGGCGCCACGTGTTACCCCTGTTTTCCGCCCCCGACAGCCATCAGTACCATTTGGGGGCCGGAGTTGTCTTTGTTGATTTGCCTCCCAAGGTGTCTTTGGTCGTGGCAGATGCAGGCTTGTCTCTTGCCTTATTCCTTTGCCGCCGCTTTGACGGCAGGGCACTAGATTCAGTTTCGTTCGCCCCTCCAGTTGTTGTACCTCTTCCCCTCTTGGTCGCCGGGGGTTTGACGATGACTTTTTGTTGGATCCGTGGAGCTGGTTTTGGGTGCGTGTCGGCAGGAGTGGCCTTGGCTTCTTTGGCATTGTCTCTCTCTTCCTCTTCGGCACCTGGTTTAGCTCCGGCAGCTGGAGCCTCTCGAGGAGGCAGAATAGCTTCAGCATTGAGCAGACATATGATGCGGTTAGTGCACCTTTGGCAGCCTACCTCCCCAAGCAGTTCCCACTCCTTTGGCAAGATTGGCCCAAGGAGGTAACTAGCTCTCCTTTCAATCTCCTCGAAGTCCACCTTTGGTAGTTGATCCGTCGTGAAGCTCAGGCCACCGGTAGATGGGTCTTTGATAATAAACAGGATGTGCCACTCATCCCGAAGAGGATCAATGCCCGCTACGCAGAACTCCTCGCACAAGTCCCGCATGCTCCCTCTGAGCCATGTTGTTTAGCAGTTGCATGCGGGACGTGGTAGTACCATCTTCGGGCACCACGGGCTTCGAGATACACAAGATCTCGGCATTCCGGCTTTGTAGGTTGCCCTCGGGTCGAACGTTGTAGTTGAACCACCTAGATGATATATGTTTCCCTCAGTGCTGCTTTGATGCCTTCGCAGGGACCGCATGCTCCTGGCGTGGCCAAAGGGTGATGGTAAGGTAGTTAGATACCAGGCTCGGATCCAAGGGGCATGCATGTTCCCGCTGAGATGCTTGATGTGTCATCGCGAAGGCTCACACGTCGGGCTTTGTGCCCTCCATACGGAAACCCCACCCAGATAAGCCAGTCAGACGATGGTGTTTGGTGTCACTTGCTGAATTTCAAGACCATACAGCCCTAGTACCTCTCCAACAAAACGGGTACATGGAAACCGAAGGCCATCCTCAAAAAACTGCTCCCCGAGAACGATCGAACTAAGAATAAGGCGCTGCAGCCCCAGCACCTCTCGTCAGCCTTCGGTGCTTCCGCTCGAGAACGCTCGAACTAAGAATAAGGCACTGCAGCCCAGGTGTCCAGTTGGGCCTTAGTAACCAAGCTTCGGCCAAGATAGGTACTCCCTGCCTTCCTGTCGTTCACCCGGCATGGGTCGGCGCCGGCCGGAGGCTTTGTCTTTTGCAGACCCATTGTGGCCGAGGGCGATCGAAGCTAGCAGCGCGCGGAGAGGTGGTCAGCAGCCGCGTGGTGGAAGACCCCTTGGCGCAAAGGTTAGGGCCAAAGGACCAGTGTTTGTGCAGTTGAGCGACGGCCACAGGCTAGGGTTGAGGCCTTGCGTGAAAGTGAAAAGTGAAAAGAGGAGGGGGGAGAGTTTGCTTATATAGCCCCTAGGCTCATCCTCACGCGATTTCATTCGAGCCGGTCGTTCAAGGGTCACACATTGTGCTGATGAACACCATGTGGCAGACGCAACACGAGCAAGCAAAGAGGCGCCCATTTGTTGCGCATAAGACTTCATCCCCTTCCGAGATATTAAAGTTGGGTCCCTTTGTACTCCCCATGTCGTTCCTACCAACCTTCACATTATGTCATAACTCTGTTTTTTCTATAACTATGTCTGCTATTTGGTTACATGGCCCTTCAGCATGTACAACGTCTTGGGAATGGGCTCGCCAATGGCCTCTGGATAGGCCCGAAAAAGGGGGGGGCTAGGGGTGGCCGTTTCACATGGCCACAGTTTCAGTAGTCCTGCTGAAGGTGGATCTCACCCATGAGGGCCTACTGTTGGGGGAAAGACCACCACCTAGTCTCCCATGGGGCTAATTGGAGCCCATTGCCAAGCAGGAAGGCTACAGACGAACCGAAGGCCCAGAAATGAACTGGCCCAGCAAGGCACCGGAGGCACAGTACGGCCGAAGGGCGTACAGACACTAGAGGGATGGCCGAAGGGCGTACAGGCAGAAAGGATCCCACCCTAACAGTACTGGAGACTGACTATCAGGCAGAAAGGGTCCCACCCTAACAATGGATTGTGACCCTTTTCCCCGCCTCCGTCCATCTTCTCGGGCTCCTAAGGCTCGTACCTTTGAGCTCCCTGGAAGCTTTTCGAGCAAGGGTGAGGTCTTTCGTCCGAGCAGGCAGGAAAGTGCTTTGTTCCTCGGAGAGGTGATTGGACATACTGAAGTTGTTTCTCCTTTTTTCTGGTCGCGCTCGTAGTGAGCGGTTAGTGTCATGTTAAAATATTATTCTGATTTCTTTTTATTAGACTCTGATTTCTTTTCTCTCATTCAACTCTGTTTCCTTTTGTTTTCCTTACATAACGTCCGCACAAACGTTGCTTGACTTGAATCTATTTTCTTTTTATGTAAGTCAACTATGTTTTCTTTTGTTTTATCGTACGGGCTGAATAAGGCAGAATAGGGGGTGGACGACACCACCATATTTAATAAGTTGTAGAAATTGCTCTAACCAACATTTCTCGGCTTTTCTTTTACTCTCTTCTTGGATTATATTCCTTTCTGCCCATTATTTATAGTTGACAGGCTTCTTGTTTGGGATGCCATATTGGTCTATTTTTGGCATTGCCATCCATGCGCATGCATGGTATGTTTTTCTAAAAAAAACAAATATACTGCACGCTGGGATAAGGAAAGTATATGTATTGTCTCGTGGGTTGGGTTGCCTTATGCATGACATATTATTTTAAGACCTTTATCATACTATCTATACAATGGATAGTTTTTTTAATTGTCTCTTATTAGCTACAAAACTTCTTAATTTGTGGATGCATAGCTGAATCGGTATGGGTCTGCTTGGGGCTTCTGTTTGAAGCGTATGTAAAAGAGAGAAACGGCATATATGGCCAGATCGATTGATGAAGCCTGCCTGGTTAATCAAAACATCGTCGATCCCTTTCCTCTATTCGTTTCACTTAGCCATCTCGATTATTTTTTTGGAAATAAAAGCATTCCCAGTTTTCATTAGCCAGCGGCCCCTAGCATGATTCTTGGTGGCGCATTGGCGCCCTTTTTCAACATCGAGCACAAGCGTGTTCCGGCGGATGCTTTGGAGCAGGGCACGATTAAGGATAAGATGCAATGATGATGAACATAAGACTTTTTGGTCAGAGATATCTTATCTTAACGCTCACCAGGATTGGAAGCGTCCCTACGAAACAAATGGCCAGTATTGATCTAAATATGATAAATTTTAATTCATTTTGATAGTTTTTATGAAGAATTTGAAGATTTGACCCAAATTAGATAATTTTCACCGATTTTCGGTCTAATGGGCTTCACCCGTTTTAAACCAAAATTCTTTTCCCTACATAGTGCCGCTATACCTAAAAACTTTTGTTGGGTCCACCACTGCTCGTGGGTCTTTTTCTATCTCTACATACGGAAACGAGTCGGATGCTCATAAAACCAATCACCGGCTCAGTCAACTTGGCCCTATGATACAACCAACCAATTATGACGGTGCTTGCATGCCTCAACCTAGCTGAACTTCTCTCAAATACGAACCAGGCTCTCTGAGATGTAAACCAATCACAACCGTAAGAGCAACTCCAACCCAGTGACTAAATGGGTCTCTATCTATCTTTTTAGTCACTTTGAGCAAAAAAAACTGCTCCAACCACCTTCTATCCGGACCACCAAATTTAGTAGGCCACCATCTCTCTTTCTCTCCTCTGCTCTCGCTCAAAACCAATGCATGCCGCCGCCGATGTCATGCCGCCGCCCGCCAATGGAGCACCTCCCGCCATCGATAGATCCAGCCGTAGCATGGCTGGATCTACCCCTCTAAAGGACGCAGTGGTGGCGAGCTGCAGAGAGGGAGGCGGCGATGGCGAGCTACAGAGAGAGGGAAGCGGCGACGCTGAGTGTGGGGAGAGAGGGAAACAATGATGTCGAGCGGAGCAAGGGGAGGGAGGTGGCGACGAAAAGCAGAGGGAGAGAGGGAGGCAGCAGCGGCGTGGAGAGAGGGAGGTGGCACGGGGGAGAGAGGAAAGTGTCAGGTAGGAGAGATAGATGGCGGTGGGGCCTACTATCTGAGAGATAGGGAGTCAATTTTACTCAGTTGGGCTAGAGTGCAAAAATGATTTTGAGTCTCTAAAAATTAAAAAGTGACTCCTAAATGAAATATAGGGGCTCGAATTTGATCGCTGGGATGGAGTTGCTCTAATAGAGTTGACTGCTGTAAAATTTCGGGCGCATTGCATTGGAGATATTTTTTACTGCTCGAGATTGATTGGGCCCAGTTGAGATCGTAAGCCTGCCACCACCTGCAATAGCAGAGGCCCATGATCCACGAAAGCACGCACTGCACGCTTGTGGAGGTCGGGGACACGCAAAGCGAAGCCATCTGGAGAAATGGCGTCCGAGCCCCCGAGAAAACCCCAACCAACCCCCACTCCACTCTCGCTTTCCCCTCCGACGACGACGGCCATGACGCCGGCGGAGCTGGGGCCGGCCATCGCCGCGCTCGTCGCCAAGAAGAAGCGCCTCCGGGAGTCCTTTGACCGCCTCGCCGCCTGCTCCCCAGTCCCGATCCCCTTCCGCTGGGAGGACCTCGACGCGCACCTCTCCTCCGTCCAGTCGGCCGTCGCCGCCCGCTTCGTCCAGATCGATCCCTCTTCCTTTGACCCCGAATTCGCCGCGGGAGGGCCAACCACCGTCGCCGAGCTCGTCGAGCACCCCGTCGAACACCTGGCGGATGAGAACCGCAAACCCGGCGTCGAGGGCGGCGCGATTCAGGATGCGCAGGAAAGCAATGCGCGTGATGGGGAGGAGGCGAGGAACTCGTATTTTGGCCAGGAACAGCATGGGGGAAATAGGGTTGTCAGTGGGGCATCCGACGGGCGCCGCGTCGAAGAAGGTGGTGACGAGGCCGGGAACGAGACAGAGGAATATGCAATCGAGCCGTTCCCCGAGCAAGACGACGGGGAAGGGGTAATCAAGGTTTCAATTCAGGCCATGGACGACGATGAGGCCATGAACGCGAGCGCAGACCAAGAGGATGAATCGTCGTCGGAAGAGGAGGAGGGGGAGGCCAAGTGGCGGCCGCACCCGCGCGCCACGGCCGACAGCGGCGGCGGAGAGAAGGCTCTGGCGCGGAACATAGCGGCGGCGTGCGCGACCATGGACGCCGCGGCGCTGGTGGACGCGCTGTGCCAGAGTTGCAGGAGCTCCCTACCCGCGCGGTGCGCGTTCCTCCCGGCGCTGCTCGGTGCCGCGGACCCGCACGCGCTCGTGGTCCGCGCCGTCGGTGGGTTCCTGGCCAGACAGGGGTCCATGACCTACCGGAGCTGGGGGAACTGCGTCGCGCTGCTCGAATGCGTGCCCCGCCCCACGGGGACTGTCGCCGGGCCGTTAGCGGACACGATGGAGCAGGCCGAGCGGCTGGCGTGGGAGTGGAAGGAAATGTTGGTTGGGAAAAGTGGGGGGAGTTGCAGGGACATGAGCCGGCTGGCGGGATGGGGCCTATTCACCTTCCTTGCTTCGTACAACATTTTACTGGAGTTTGAAGCTGATGAGATCATCCGGCTCTTCGACAATCTCCCGCCTCAGCTGAAGGAGAATTGCATCGAGCTCTGCAAGCAGCTTGGCCTGATTGAGAAGATGACTGGTATGGTTCAAAGATTCACACTGTTTTATCATCCCTTGTTTCATATGTTGTAACCAACCTATGCTAGTGATGCGATGTGAGCAGATGAGTGCTAATTTGTTCTAGTAAAACCTGAGCTACATATTCCTTTCAGAGCAGAGTGAGCTTGCTCTTCAGTTGGATGTCAATCAATGTTTGACATCATTGTCTCCCAGAGAACAGATCATTAGTCTTCAAAGATCAAGCATGAACCTTAGTATCCCTCCTTTTTTACATTGAGGACAAACAACCGAGTGTTTGACACAAATCTGCACAAATTGTCTCTCTGACAAAACGTGGTCAATATAAACTAGCGGGGGGATATAAATAAGTCAAAGAAGGAAATTACCGGAAGTAAGAGACTAGGATATCTGATATTTTAAGTGTTAACAATCAGTAGCTTCCAGAACCGAGAGTTGGACTGTTATGGCATTTACAAGCGAACTACAGAGTACTTCCATTCAGTTCCTTCTTTGCAGTAATGCATACACTCTGTTTTTTTTTTCAGTTCCTCTTCAAGCATTAGTTTATGGATGTTGTACCCCGTCAAACATTCATGGGTTCTTTGGTCATGTTATCATGTCAGTGACTAGATATTTGTGCTTGTTCGTTACTACGTTTCATGCTGTTCACTATCACCTGAGATTGATGTCTCATTTCTGTGAAGCTACTACATTGTTTCAAGTTGGAACTCAAGTATTTCGTACCATACAAAATGCAGTTTTACAAGTGTGGCAATAGCGAGATCACTTACTGCTTTGATATTTTCCAGCGCTACATGTGCAATAATTGCATGTTGCATGGAGTTATATCACTTATGTTTAACTGATTAAATACCACTCTTCTGCAGATTTGATCCATCATTTGATTGGAAATGGGCAACCATTTGATGCTATGAGATTGGCATCTGCATTGAATTTGACAGACAAATGTCCTCCACTTTCCCTCATGGACGATTATGTCAAAAAGGCCAAAAAGACTGCTGAAGAGATACTAAGCAAGGAAAACGATTCAGCGGAATCTCTGGTTTGCTCTTTTTTCTTGGAAAACAATGTCTTGTTAGGATGATTCGACTTATATAAACATGGGCACTTCTTATTATTACATTTCAAATATGTGACTTTGGGATGCGATCATACCAGCACTAAAGAACAGATCCCATCAGAAATATGTGACTTTGGAAATAAGAAATATACTCTTCCTGAATAATTTTCTGGCTTCCATGTGCTAATAATAAGATGTTATACTTTGGGTTGTTCTAATGCTGTTGTCATTCCTTGTGCAGACTCAAGCCGTGGAGAAGAATGTTAATGCTCTCATATTGTTATGGACGGCAGTGGATGAATGTGATTCTGATTCTGTCCGTCGCAATAGCGTTAAGGAAGAAATTAGCCAGTTGTTACATAAATATGCAGACAAGCAGCAAAAACTAGCTGGTGTTTCTGCCTTTGTTTCAACTTCACATCATCACCAGCATCAGCAGCGAAAAGAGCGAGAGTTTCAGCAAAAAACAGGAAAGAAGTGCCAGCGCCAGCAGCACAAGACACGTAATTCGTCACAGCGAAAGCAGCTTCAGAATCAGCAAGAACAAGGTTGGAGGTGGCAGAACTCAACTGGTAGAAGGCCAAATAAGAATCAGAAGAGAAAACAGCGAAGGCAAAAATGGAACAATCCACAAGAGGAACAACAGCAGCAGCAGTTTAACAAACGTCCGAGATTCTCTTCATATTCGTACTCAGGAATTCGAGGAGTGCCATTTGCAGAGCGTGCAAGACTAACTCAAAAATTGGGTCCATATGGTCGTTCTGATCCTTGCCCTGCCAATATTCCACCATTGAAATCAGTGTAGCACTTGTCGAGGAACAACTAATGCCCAAAAATAGAGTTCAGCGCAGATTGGCTGTGTATCTTTTTTATACTCGACCTACTTCCATCTACCCCCCAGATTGCTACTCTGCATTTGTTATGTACAGTTAGTTACCTTGATGTTACTCAAACCTGAATAATAACTTCAACGCTTTATTGACTATCAACTTTAAGTTAGTACCTGACCCTACTCTAAACGATTTAATGTTTGCCTGAATGCTTACATAGTAGTCAGCGACAATATTACTGGATTGATTTATTCGACAGGTTTGTAGTGCACTCTAGTTTAGTTGTCATGGTACCTTTTATTGTAAGGATAAGAACTTATTGCACATCAGAAGTGCCTCTAATTTCGTCTGACATAAGAACACCAGGCCAACCAGAGAAGCCGCAAACATAAGTGTGGAGAATATTATCCCAAAGCACTCAAGTGCGCATTCAACTCGAGTTCAAACAAGTACCATTCATTGTATTTTACTGAAAGAAACAGGGAACAATTTTTTTGTGGGCTGATGTTGCAACGCAACCAGGTAGCCACACACCATAACAGAATGATACCTTCCGTGTCTACACTCAAAAGGGGCAAATTTGTTTTAGGCATCATCAACATCAGTCATAGGGTCGTTATCCTCAGTTGGATCTCCGGCTTTGCTATCATCTTTGTCGCTGGCTAGTATATCACTGTTTTCATCTTCGTCATCCGCTGGGGCATCCTTCATCTGATAATCCACCTTGAAATCATAGTCTTCATCCATGTCATTCAGCACGCTGAACTTGTTTGCTTTGCGCCGCTTCTTCTCTGCTTTTCTCTTGCGAGGGTCTAGTATACGCTCAGCAGTGTACAGCTTGTCATTTTGTGTGCTTGAACTGGTTGCCTTTCCTCCTTCACGGTCATTTACGTCGGACATCGACTCCTCACGGCTTTCCTCAATAGGTTCACTTGGCTTCTCGTTATCCTGATTATATGCAATATAAAAAGGGTGAGCGCACTGAACTTGGTGCAAGTAAAATGTTTATTTGCAGCAGAACATGTTACAATGGAATATTTGTATGCAAATTATGTAGTAGAACATTTTTTTTGGAGGACTACTGTTTGCATAACGAGAGTTTATAACAATTTACCTTTACAAGGATCATCCATCAAATCAAGAGCTGATACAAATCTTAATAAAAAGCTCCGTATCAAACAGATTGATTAAAATATTCTAATGGTAGAAGCCATACAAACACCAATCAATGATGCAGTGCATCTGGCCAAATAGAAATGTACAGAGTTGGGAACTGAAATATGACAACAGAAATCTACAGTGACTAGAATAGTTCAAATTATCATCTGGACTTGAGGGAAAACCAGGAAATATTACCTCTAACATCTTTTCATCAATACCTGGTGGGGCATTAGGTGGAATCTCTATATGATGGAAATCTTCGATAGACTTTAGACCACCAATATATAAAGATTCAGCTTTGTAAATTTCGTCAATATTAAATTCTTTCCCGGCATCTGAAATAATTACTGCATCTGACTCCTCAACAGCATCTCTTTTTGGTGGCAGTGTATAATATGGTATTTTACCTAATAACAAAAGGGTCAAAGTCACTAAAAACGAAATTAGTTGACAAAATTCATAACAGAAATTACTGATTCTACCTTCATTCCACTCATGAAGAACAATTCTTGCAGCAGCTTCAACATCCACTATACCACCCTTTTTCAATTTCCCCCGAAGAGTGGCAACTTTCTGGAGGAAATCATCAACTATACTAAAGCTTGGCACCTTGTACAGAGACAGCAATTTATCATGCGGGCATAGACTGAGGATCTCCTTAACTATTAGCATTAAGAAAGAGAAAAAAAAATGGAACATGTCATGCTGTTTTTCGAGTCACATTATGAGTAACTATAAAGAAAAAACTTTAACAGAGATAGTAGAAATAATCCAGAAAAATCATAAAAATATTGCTTACCAGGACTAACTGGATCATCCATTTTCTCAACTCGTTTGCAGTTGCGAAGGGCTACAGACACACCACTGTCAGAAGATTTGAGCATAACAACACCAGGACAGTCCAACAACTTCACTTTCTTGTCTAAATGAACTTCTTGCATGGATCTAGTTACCCCTGGAGTGGACCCAACATTAACCACTCGTGATCTCTTTAAGCTATTGATCAGACTGCTCTTGCCAACATTAGGAAGGCCAACAATTCCCACTGTAATTGCCAGTTTGAGCTGCAAGTACACCATTAAAAATTTCACTTAAAACACCCCACAAGGGAAAATAGAAAGCAAACTATATACAAACATATAGCACAAGCTAAGAACTGAACATAGAAGATAATAGCAGGCATGAATAGCTTGCTGCCATGATAACATAAGTAAAATATTATATAGATGGTCATTAGGTCCAGCAAAAGAAAATGTAGGATGCTCCCATGAAAATAAAAATGATTATATTAATTTTTTTTCAAAAGTGGTAATAGTTATTTAAGCAAGAAAATGGAAAGATAAGATTAGATTGATGTTAGGTTATCAAGCACAAAGGATGCAGATTAAATATATGGTACTTTAATGATTATGTGCTAATGAAATTAACTAGCACAACACTGAAGCTAGATTTACAAATAAACATTATCATACAACATTAGGATCAATTACCTCATGGCTTCTGGAATAGTTCTTGAGCAATTTGATCAGATTTTCAGCACCAAGACAATCACTGCTTTGTGGGATATTGTTTGTTTTATCAACTTTTGATGACTTCCATCCCAGCTTGGTCCTCTGCTCTTGGGTATTACACTTAAATGCAACAGTTGGCATTTCTTCCCTAAAATAAGTAAGCCACTTCTCCACTGCCTCCTTGGGAACAAGATCTATAATTTGGAAATTAAAACCAAGATGTACAAAGACATGGAAGATTACAAGAGTAACTCTAAACATGATAGTAGCACTATACCTATTTTGTTGAGAAGCAGGACAATCCGTTTACTTGGATCAGCCTTCCTAACCAACTTTTCCATGTCAATGCAACGGGTGCCCAAAGGGTCTCTTGCATCAAGAACCTCGAGGATCACATCAGAAGCTTCGATTACTTTAAGAAGCTCCTTGTAGAACGACCTCTCTGAATGATCTGGGAAACATTTTGGTATACTTACTCCGTAAAGAAGCTACACTCACTAGGGTAGTTATATCACCAAAAAAGAGAGGAGATTTACCATGGATCTTGGCCACTGGTAAAGGAACATTCTCTTTTGCTGCATCTTTTTCTGCAAACTGAGTGCCTTGCGCAGAAGCGGCTGAGGCCAGATTGGCAAGGCCCTCATCTTCAAGCAATCCAAGCTTCCTCTTCCTAGCCTGGAAAAATAATCCATGTCAACAAAGTAGTTTTTTCTATCGCATTGTTGATTGAAAATTGCTTTGATGGGTGCTTGCTGCCATTGGATTGCTACAAGGCCAGTAGTAAGTCAAGAACAAACAACATGACGATTCAACACAAATCAACTGGATCCAACTTGTGGAGTGTTCACACTATTCTTTTCAGAGAGCTGTCCAATAGTCAATTTCTTCAGAATGTTCAACTAATAGAAGAAAAAAGAAAACAGATGAATATATGAACTAAACAAAAAAAAAACACTAATGAACCTTCAGAGTAATTGCACATATGGTGGGTTATGGCAAAAGATAGGAAGGCTAACAGGAGAGAGATTTGGAGGTGGGAGTTGGAAGTTTATTCCCAATCCCTCTATTGGCCAATCACGGCCTCACGGGGGACAGACAGATAAGTTACCATAGAGAATTTTATTCCACCGTTCATTTCATGGGCTCATGAGTGGGGAATTTAGATGAGTTTGAATTGTGTGGATGCAATCTTCTATTATTTAACTATCCCACTCCCACGGAATTGCCATCCCCAGGGAATAGTTCAGCTGCCTAGCCTACTAAAGAGGGGTCATACTTAGCAGCCTCAGATCAGTGGCTGTCCCACGTCAACAATTACACCCAAACTTACGCAGCTAAGGTCATGTAGTATGCACACTTAGGTTGGTACTGCCAAAACTACAAAGCATGGTAACAGCGAGCCAAGGACACATAAGGTCACCATCCTATGCACAGCCAGCATCTCAATATTTGATGATTTCGTAGCAATCTTGTTAAGCACACAGGTAATAGTAATGTTCGGTGACGAAATTAGATGAACAAGGGCCGAATTTAGCTGATTGGTTCTGTACCGTACACTAACAGCGAAACACCATAGATAAAAACAAGAGACAGAAAGAGAGCATCGGCTAAGGCACTCACCCTCTCCTTGCGCGCCTCCTTCTTGGCCTCGAGCTCCTGGAGCGCCTGCGCTCGGCGAATCTCAAGCGCCTTGAGTTCCTGCTCCTTGAAGGGCCACTCGTTGGGAATGCCTGGGTCCTTCTCGACCTTCTTTCGGCCGGCCGCCCTGCCCTCCTTCTTGGCCTCCTTGCGCTTCTTGCGGTGGTGCTCCTTCACCTTACGGAGCACCTTGTGTTTCTGCCGCAGCGTGACCCGCTTGCTCTTGCTTTTCTTGCTCTTCTTCACCATCTTGCTCTTGCCGCAGTCGCTGTTGGAAGGGGGCGGAGAGGATAGGGGAGCCTGGAAGCTGCGGCGGCGGTGCAGGACGTCCGCGGAGGATGCACTGCTGGGGCTGGCGGCTGGGGGATGGTTGCGGCTAGTGCTGTCAAAAACCCCGTGGGCCGGCACAAGGCAGGTAGAAAAAATCACGACTCGAGCACGGTATGACCCACTCAATTTAGGGTTCATGTCGGCACGAACTTATAGTAAAGATTGTGTTTGGGTCGATGGTCAGACCCAAGGGTCGACATGGCATGGTTTGATAAAGTTTGTTTAACTATAATTATATTTATCATATAATTAAAAAGAGTTTTTTAATATACTGGTAAGTCATCTCATTGGCTTAGTGAAGGTTTTGAATTCAAATTCCACCACTCATCCTATTTTTCTTCATTTTTCATCACTTTTAAGTGTTAATGGATTGTAATTAAATTATTAGGCCATCTGTAATCACGTTCCTAGTGAGCCGACCTGACACGAATTTGTATTTAGGGCCGTGTCATGGGCCGGCAGCTGAGTCCTAAGGCCGTCTCGACACGGCCCGTGAGCCGTACCGACTCTATATTAAACATGTCGTGCCTTTTAAGGTCCGGGTCGTCTATTTGAATAGCTTTAGTTACGGCATTACAAAGGAGAAGAGGAGACGAGGTGTCCAAGGTCTAGGCTTGATGACCCATGAGAACTTAGATTGGGCCATACTATGAAGCCTAGGGCCCTATTTAGGTATTGAGGTCATCTTTAGCCGGGTTTCTACTCAGGCCCATAGTTGATTTTTTATATAAAAAACTAGTATTTTGTACGTGCGACACACATGTGATGTCTTTATTGCTAAACAATTTAGTGACATAATTTATTATATAATACGAAACCATAATTTTATGATATTGAAAAAATAGCGAACAACTAAAACCTTTGAAGCAACTAGCAGGACCTTATATTGTTGTGAATAAGGGGTTAGAAGCAGCAGGAACAAATGTCATGCAGGACATGACTTCAGCATACAGACGTTCTACAATAAAAAAGTAGTAAAGCACGATTGAATAAGACAAAAAATAGGACACCGGTATGAAACATTTGCCACAACTACATAAAACATATTTACCCTTGTGATGATCAACGATCACTTTAGTTGCAAGTATAAAGTCATTGTTCAAATCCGTTTCCACTAACATATCATGATGATTCTCATTTCCAATTCTGTAGTAAACCCAGAGAAATACAATTTTTCTGCTTATAGAAGATACGGAAAAAAAAAAGACATGTTACAGAGAAGAATATATTGGTGAACTAAGCTGGTACTGTATAATTGAAGTTGATACAATAGAATTACATGTTAATGTTTGCAAATTAGCATCTGACCTGGTTTCATCTAAAGACTACCTGACAAAATAAAATCCATATTTTACCATCTCACATAGAAATAAAAAAAAAACATGAGGTATTCCATGGGACTACATATAGAACAGAGTGCATGTTTTCGGGACCATACGTTTGTGCTCAAAACTCGAAAAGTATCAAATGAATGAAAGGCGACAGTTGTGCACACATTCAAAATATGGATCACAAGAGGCTTAGTTTATATATATCTAATAACACAAGTACATTGACACATCAATAAATCACACAGCTAGATGTCATAACTCTCTAATACATCTTTGTAAACAATATTTTTGGTGCTTCTCCCTTCAGGATCTATCTTCTTGTTGGCCATGGCAAGCACCCAAGTTGTTTGTCGAGACACTCCTCTAGATAGAGTAACATAAAGCTGACCATGGGTAAAGACAGGTTATGGTAAATAAATACCAACGTGAGGAGCCGTTTGTCCTTGCCCTTTATTAATGGTCATGATAAAGCTTAATCGAACTGGAACAAGATCTTTAGAGGGTGATATTGGAATCCTAGGTATAAATACCCTCTCCCCCACATGTGTTCCATTCACCATCCCTGCATCAATGACATGATCATCGTACGCCCGAACAATTAGACGTGTACCGTTGCACATACCGCTAGACAGGTCTAGATTCTGTACCAGAATAAGAGGACAATTTATTTTAATCTTGAGCTCGTGTGGAGGCAAACCGTTAGGCGTGATGGAGTTGATGAAATCCTGAGGATAATTATTTTTAGAATCATCCTCTACCGCATCAAAACTATAAAACATTTTTTCTTCGCTAGGGAACTTGCCAATCATACGGGCATTTATTTCATCCGCATAATCATTCCTCGTGCACAGAATACCCCTCTTGCTCATATACTCAGCACAACTCGCATTGTTGGATAGATTCGAGAAGATACGATCAATAAGTTCAGTTATAGAATTTTCATCTTCATACTTGATGTTGATGTCTGATGGAAGAGCAACATAGTCACCGACAATAGGTTGTTATGTTCCATCGCCAATCCTAAGAAGATACTCTGCAAACCACATATTAGATTGTGCCCTCATATTCCGAGTCAAAACTATCTTCCTATTATTTCGCCATAGATGGGATCTCAACAAAGTTGCATCCGTGATCTGTGCCCTAGTTCCTCGAGCCACAATGGGTAGAACTTGTCTAAAATCACCTCCAAAGACAATAACCTTTCCACCAAATGGAAGGTTGCAGTCCATAAATATTTTGCAATGATCGGTCAAGTGTCTCAACAGTTTGCTTCTTAATTATTGCTACCTCGTCCCAAATGATGAGCGAAGCTGCGTGAAGGAGACCAACGGTATCATCCAATTGTGTAAAGTTGCAAGTACTACTATTAGTGATTCTGATGGGTGTCTTAAAAATAGAGTGCGTTGTGCGACCACATGGCATCATAGATGCAGCAATACCTGAGGTTGTAGTAGCAATTGCAATATTGCCTTCTGAACGGACTGTTGCAATTAGTGCCTTGTAAAGAAAGGTTTTGCCGGTACCTTTGGGACCATCTATGAAGAAAACTTGTCCCTTCTTGTGTACATAGTCCATAATCAAATCATATCAGGCTCTTTGTTCGGGATTCAACTTCTCAACACTATGTAGGTCCTGGTCGCTAATGCCCAACTCACACTGCTCATTAATCTCCCTATTAAAATCTTCAAATGAAATGTCTGCATAGAAAATTTGAACCATTTCAGTATCTAAGCCAGACTATGTGAATTATACTTTTAAAAAAAGTAAACATGTCAGACATACTATATTGCGTGACATAAAAAATCCCACTGGATAGACTAAGAAGCAAATTGTGTAGTAAACAATTATGAATAAAAGAAACTACTTCAGAAATTCCAATCTATAGAAAGAGGCATATTGTCCTAACCTTGTTTGTCGATGGGAGGTAGTCCACAACCACGCATGTCCTTTCGCATTGCACTGATTATGGAGTCTATATGCCTAAGCACAAGTTGTTCAACTATCTTGGGATTCTTATTTTTCCATGCAAAATCTTCAGACATGGTAGGGTAATGCTTATCCCACAACTCATGAATATTTGTTGCTTCACAAAACACTATGATTATCACAAAGGTTTGTTGACGCCTTGAATGCTGAGAAGGAAAACCTCTCCAAGTCGATCGAGGACCAGAAGGCAGAGATCACTCGGTTGTAGAAGGAGCTTAAGGAAGCCGATGTAAAGATAGAGGATGCCAAGAGCGTCTCCAAATCCTTTAAATGTAAACTTCCCAGTAAGCCCTTCATTACTTCTCACATCTGCTTGAATCCTCTTTTGATCATACTGACCAAAAATCACCACTCATAGCTCTATCTTATGTCGCTCGAAAGGCAATGAACTATGTTCATGCCGACCGAGTGGAACAGACTGGCCACTCCTTGGATTACTTGCTGGAGCACGCGTCGGAAGCTATTGCTTATAACACTCGGCGAGTGGCGACCGAGGTCGGGAGTCAGGTTCTGGCGATTTGCCAATCTTGGTCTCCTGCTTTGCCATTGGACAAGATCAAGGAGGGCTTCAACCCAGACTTGACCGACGACCAATGCCAGCTACTATTGGATTCCATGCTGGAGACTTCCCGAGCCTTGATCGACAACATAGAGATCAATCCAACCATGCCTACTCCTCTAGCAACTCCAGAGGTCGAACTACGAGCCGAATCTTCCTCTCCTTCAAAGGAGCTATAAATCCTGCAACGCTAGAGAACATTAGTAATATCTATGTACTGAAACAATGTTACCTGTATGTAAATTAGTTTCATGCTTAATAGCTTTAAAAGATTGATAAAAATATCATAAATATGTTTCTATCACTGAGAAACTCAAATTGCATCGGTCTGCCTTAACATATTAGGTTGTGACTCGTAACCATGTAACAAGCAGAGTCGACCAATCGACACATGACCTCTCTCACTTTGGCTCTGGGTTTAGTGTAGTGGTAGTCTGATGTGCAGTATAAAGTGTATAACCATAATGTATAGACGTTAGACCAAGAAAGTGAAGACCGTTTTCAAAGAGAAGAAATCGGTCGGAAAATAGTCCAAAACCAAAAGAGGTTAGACTAAGGTGGCACATTATGACTAGCCCCCTAGCTCAATTATTTAATAAAATAAATTAAGGAATCGAGACAATGTAGAATGAAAATCATCAAAAAATCTTTCATCAAAAAGACCGAAGTTTCATTCATGAATAATGTATAATTATACAAAAGAATAACTAGGTATAGAAACGACGTAGCTGATTTATGTTCCAGGAATTTGGTATATCATCACCATCTTCATACATCAGTCGGTAAGCCCCCGAGCGAGTGACTTCCTTCACCACATATGGTCCTTCCCACTTTGGAGAAAGCTTATGCTGGTTCTTCTTTGACTGCACTCGACGAAGCACTAAATCTCCAACTTGGAAGTGACGATTACATACGTTTTTATCATAATATCAATGCAAGCCTTGCTGGTAAAGTGCCGACTGAAATAGAGCATGGTCACGCAACTCCTCTGCTGCAATCAAATCAATCTCTCAATTCTCCTCAGAAAGTTGTTCATCATACGCCTGAACCTGTGCAGAAACAAGACTGACCTCGATCGGCAGCATAGCCTCTGAGCCATAAACCAATGAGAAAGGTGACTGACCAGTTGCCCGACCGGCATAAGGCTTAAGTCTGTCAAATATCCGCGGTTTCAATCCTTGAAGAATCATACCAGTGGCCCGTTTGACTTGCCCATTGCTTTGAGGATGAGCCACTGATGCAAAGTGGATTTTTATTCCCATCTCATCGGCAAAGTCACGGAACTCCACTGACGTGAATTGAGTGCCTTTATCGGTGATGATATCATGAGGAACCCCAAACCGAGTAAAGATATCCTTGACAAACTCGATTGCCTTCTTCGATGTTATCTTGCCGATCGGCTATGCTTCGATCCACTTAGTGAATTTATCAATAGCAACGAACAGATAAGTGAACCCGCCTGGCACTTTCTTGAAAGGACCAACAATATCAAGCCCCCAGATAGCAAAGGGCCAAGTCAAAGGTATCATCTGAAGTTGCTACGAAGGAAGATGCGTTTGTTGAGCGAAGAATTGACAACCTTCACACTTCCGAATGACCTGGTGTGCATGTTCGACCGCCGTGGGCCAATAAAACCCTTGTCGGAAAGCTTTGCCGACCAAAGTCTTGGAAGCCGCATGATTGTCACACATCCCGGAATGAATTTCTTCTACCATCTTTTGGCCTTCTGGTATCAAGATGCATCTCATCAAGATGTTCGAACCTCCTCTTTTATTGAGTTGGTCTCCCACCAACAAATATCCTCGACATCGGGTCTCTAACCTCTATTGCTCATTAGGAACCGAAGGCATCGTTCCCTTGTCCAAATATTGGATGAGTGGGTCACGCCAATCGGTCTCCATATTGTCATCACCAACAAGATCAGTGACAACACTCATTTATACATCCGACCGAGGAGAAATCGTGGGAGAATCCAGAGTGTGTAAGAAAACACCTGGCGGAACCGCAGACCGGGATGATCCCATCTTGGCCAATTCATCTGCAAGCTTGGTTATTGTCTCGAAGAACATGCATGAACTTCAATCTATCGAATTTGTCTTCGAGCTTCCTTACTTCTTGACAGTAAGCACTCATATTGTCATCCACACAGTTCCAATCCTTAGTGACCTGTTTAATGACCAAAGCCGAGTCACCAAAGACGTCAAGGCGCTTGATGCCGAGTGACACGACAATGCGCAGACCATGTAGAAGGGCTTCATACTCCGCAGCGTTATTGGATGCGCGAAACATCACCTGAAGGACATATCAAAGCTTCCCTCCAGTGGGTGCGACAAACACGACTCCCGCACCAGATCCTTGTAATTGAAGAGATCCATCAAAGTACATTTTCCAATACTCGACATCTTGTGCAATAGGTGAATTTTGAATCTCTGTCCACTCGGCAACGAAATCAGCTAACGCTTGTCCCTTTATAGCCGACTGAGACGCGAACATAATGGTATATTGACCAAGTTCGACTGCCCTCGGCTTCTCGATTGTGTAGCACTGTGCCGAGTACAAAGGAAGTCTGGACTTTGATTGGATGAGCTTGAAAATAATGCTTTAACTTCCTGGAGGTGATCAACAATGCATACAACAACTTCAAGATCTGTTGATACCTTGCCTTAGAGGCACCAAGGACCTCACTCACAAAATACACCGGGTGTTGTACTTTTTGTATATGTCCCTCTTCTTCTCGGTTGACTGTTAAAACAGTACTCACAACCTGAGTTGTGGCCGATATGTAAAGTTGAAGTTTTTCTCTGGGCTCCAGAGGCACCAATATTGGAATGCTGCTGAGGTAAACCTTCAACTCATCCAATGCCGACTGCGCCTCTTCGGTCCAAACGAAGTTCTCCTGCTTTTTAAGCAGTCAAAAAAGTGGTAACCCTCTAACCCCTAGTCAGGAAATAAAGCGACTCAGGGAGCCATGCATCCGGTCAGCTTCTGAATGTCCCTTTGAGAATTAGGTGGCCCCATATCAAGGATCGCCTTGATTTTATCCGGGTTGGCCTCTATTCCTTGTTTCGAAACGATATAGCCGAGTAGCTTTTCCGAAGGAACCCCAAAAACACACTTCTTAGGATTCAGCTTCATCGAATAATGCCTTAGATTGTCAAAGGTTTTTGCCAGGTCAGAAAAAAGTTCCTCGATGCTCCGAGTCTTGACAACGATGTCATCAACATACGTTTCTATGTTCCGACCGATCTGAGTAGCATGGCAGCGTTGAATACCCCATTGGTAAGTCGCGCCAGCGTTCTTCAGACCGAAAAGCATTATGATATAGCAATAGGCGCTGAAGGGTGTTATAAAGGAAGTTTTAATGTGATCTTCGACCTTCAGTGGGATATGGTGATAGCCTGAATAGGCATCCAGAAAGCTTAAGAGCTCACACCCGGCTGTTGAGTCTACAATCTGATCAATACAAGGAAAAGTGAAGGGGTCTTTAGGACATACCTTGTTGAGATTGGTATAATCAACACACATCCTCCACTCTTTATTCTTCTTGCGTACAAGGACTGGATTTGCTAACCAGTCGGGATGATACACCACCTTTATAAACTTAGCATCTAATAGTCTAAATATCTCCTTCTTCACGGCATCATTGCGGTCTTGTGCGAATCTTCTAAGCCTCTGCCGAATGGGGGTAGCCCCAGGAGGTACCCTTAACTCATGCTCAATCTTTTTCCTAGGAACTCCCGGCATGTCAGATGATTTCCATGCAAAGATGTCCCTATTTTCCTGGAGGAAAAGAGTGAGCGCGAGTTCCTATTTCTCGTCGAGGTTGGTCCAGCATAAGTTACCTTATCAGGGTCCTCAGGATCGAGCATGATTTCCTTGGTTTGGATGCCATCGGTCTGAATCTTGTCTTTGGTAGGCTTTTTTGCTGGAACTGCCGCTTCAGTCTGTTCCTCCATGCCGATTGCCTTCTGGATCTCCTTCTGGTCGGACAACATCAACTGTTTATTGGCCATCTCACAACTCTGTACATCGCAATCGAAAGAATTCCGAAGATCAGAGTGGAGGGAGATTATTCTGTTTGGGCCTGGCATCTTGAGGGTGAGATATGGATAATGCAGGACAGCCATGAATTTAGCCATTGCCGATTGATCAATGATAGCATGATATGTCGAGTCGAGATTCGCCTCTTGGAAAAGAATGCGCTCAGTCCTGAAGTTCTCACGGGTACCGAAGGTGACCAGCAGTCTAATTTGACCAATAGGAATCGAAGTCTTGCCAGGCACAATCCCATGGAAAGGTGAAGAACTCGGCTGAAGATCATTGACTGACAGACCGAGCTCTTTAAGAGTCTTGGTGAAGATTAAGTCCAAACTGCTTCCTTCATCAATGAGTACTTTGTTGAACTTTACCTCCTTTTTCGTGGCAGCAAGCACCAGCGGGTATCGACCCGGCTTTGGTATATGCTGGGGATGATCCGACCGATCAAAGGTGATTGGCATCTCAGGCCACCTTATGAATTGAGGCGCAGCTGGTTCCAGCGAGTTGATCTCCTGAAGTTCCAGCTTCTACTTGCGCTTGGACACATAGGCATCTGGGCCACCGAAGATGAAGTTGACTTCCTTGCGGGGCTCCTAGAACTCTTCTGAATCATCCTTGTCGCCATCGTCCTTGGTCTTGTCTTTACTATTGCGTCTCGGGGGATCTTCAGCCACCTTGAGCGCAGCTGTTGCAAAACCCTTCAATCGATAGTAATCCTTCGCCTTGTGGTTTCTCTTTGGGTGCCAAAGGCACGGGCCACTCAGCAGCTCATCTGTGGATGGTTGGTTTATTCAAGGGTTCTTCTAAAATTGGTCCACCGTGTGAACCGTGTTGTCAGACTTTCTCTTCTTGTCGTTCTTAGAGGACTCGGGCTTGTCTGACCGCTTCTCCTTGCCTTTTCCCCGGATGTCATCTAATGCCGACTCACCAGATGCGAACTTGTCAGCGATCTCGAAGCACTCTTGAGCGGTCAGCTTGAGGTCATGATTCCTCCGACCGATCTCTTGAACCAAATCATCGCTGCGGATCCCTCCTTGGAAGGCAGCAATAATTTGTTGGTCCAGGACATTGGGGATCTCAGTCTTCTTAGCGCAAAATCGCTTGGTGTAGTCACGAAGAGGTTCATCGGTCTTCTGCTTGATCCGAGTGAGGTCGAAGTGGTTGCCTGGTCGATTGCAGGTAGCTTGGAAGCTTTCTATGAGCTTGTTGTTGAGGTCTCCCCAAGACGTGATTGAGTCCTCTGAAAGAGATGTGATCCATATCCGAACAGTTGGATCCAGGCAGACCAGAAGGTAATTAGCCATTACGTAGGAATCACCTCCAGCCGACCGAATCGCCATGCTGTAGAGCTGCATCCACTCTCGGGGGTTGGTCTGACCATCGTATTTTTTGATGGGGACTGGCTTGAATCCTTTTGGCCATCGAGCTATGCGAAGCCTAGGGATGTAAGCTTTGATGCCATCGATCTCGTCGTCGGTAGGCGTCAGCGACCGCCTCTGCCAGTCTGGGGACAGAGTTGGATGGCGGCCATGTCACGGACCAACATCATCATCATGACGATGTCACCGATGGCCATCATCATCGTTATCGTGCCGATCCCGATCATCACATCAACAACGGTCGTTGCGGTTGTCTCTTGGAGGCGGGTCTTGACGGTCCTCTCGTTAGTTGTCCTGTCGGTCATCCGTTCTCCAATCACGGCGTTCTTCCTCATAGCGTTGGTTGTCCCGAGCGTGTTCTTCATAGTGAGAGGTTATGGTATCTCGTCCATCACGGACACTGAGAGAATTTCTTAGATCTTCACGCCTATGCCAACCTCGTGAAGATGCGTGACTAGAGCTTGTGACCGACTGAGATTTTGCGGCCTCTTGAGCCGCCGCAGCCTTAAGCATAGCCACCGCCTTCTACATCGTAGGGGTCTGATAATTCGCATCGACCATTAGAGTGTCGAGCAAAGTTTTTGCCCCGGTGATGTTATTCTGAGGAGTGTGGTAGACCTTGACGCCATCCACTTCGAGGTCTAGACTGAGATCCAGTCGTCATGCGTTGCATGAACCGCGCGACCCTCTTGGTTGACGGCGGTGACCGACCAATAAGTCATCAACTAGAGGGTTCTCCTCCTGTTGACATCCTTCGGCTAATTGCTTCGGGTGGCCATCGACGGGGTTACCGTCTTGGTCACCATCTTGGTCTCCATCCGCAGGATCTACTATATCCACCATGTTGATAGTATGGGGATATGGGTAAGAGGATCCGACTGAGTCCTCATCAAAGGACCGATCTGATTTTGAATCGTTCCCAAAGGAAGGACCTTCTTCCTCAGATCCAAGTGGAACCAATACGGGGATCATGTTAGACAAACTCGGTGATCGCGCCATGGAGACGGCTATGGTCGAGTCGGATCTGTGGTTTTCCAAACTTAGGGCTCCATTGTCGCCGATTGTAAAGTCGAGCGATCCAAAGGAGATCTTGAAGTCCGATGAGTACTGAATGATGGGAATTTCGGCCATCATAGTCGATGGAGAATCTTGACGAGCCTTTTCCCCTTCCTGGCATGCCAACTGTCAAAGCTTGAGATTGGCAGTAAATATATAGGGCTACGTCGAGACTAAGAACTATGATGGTAACACAAGACGCCGAGTTATACAGGTTCGGGCCCTCTTGATGAGAGTAAAAACCCTACGTCCTGTGTTCTATGTATTGATTGTAATCTAGTGTATCGCCTGTTGTCTCCCCCTTGATGGGGGGGGTGCCCTGCCACCTTATATATCTGGTCGGCAGGGGTGTACATGAAGAGGCCTAGTCGTAATCCACAAGGATTTATATAGAAAATCTATCTCTAAATGCCTTGTGCTCCAAGCCAAGTCGGTCAGCTTCCTTGTTGATATAATACCTGGTCGGCTACCGACTTAGTCTTGTTTGAGGATACCCGTAGAGCAAGTATCCCACAAAGTGGGCATTGACCTTGACCTCAGCTAACCCAAACAATCACGAGGGACAACCAGTTCAGAAATGTTCTATGATCGATCCTCCAGATGGTTCCTGTTTAGTATAATTATCTAAGATTAGATCAGTTGATCTAACACTCAGATCATGTCTCCCCCATACCTGTTGAAGTTCATGCCTTCCATTTTTTTTGAAATGGAAAGTCCATGCCTTTCTATTCCTATTATATTCTGAAAATTGTTTCGGTTTGATTCAACCTAAGCAATAAGGTCTGCAACCAATGCAACTATGGCGCAAACAAGGAACCAACCTATCATCTGAATTACCTTATACTATGGTGCAATTAAGGAACCAAACGAAGTGACCAATGATCAATGTAGATCACCAACATGCTCACCAATCTGCAAAAAACATTTCTCAAAAAATAAATATGCAAAAGTACAAATTGTAGATTATCAACATGCTCCCCCTAATGTTTAGGTAAACATAGAAGTACAAAATGCTCTAAATAATCACATCAATGATGTGATATATTACCTCATACAGACAAAACCTTACACATACATCAAGGAAATCCTCAAGGGCATGCACCCACGATTGCAAATGAATAGCAAAACAGACATAGCATCTTTTAGGCAAATGAACACTAAAAAATCTATTGTTGCTGTTAATTCACAGAAATAGTTCTAATTATTGTAGTTAACTGATTTGAGGTTATCCCAACAAAACTGAAAGCTAAAGTTAACTTGTAAGACTATAGGATTAGTACTCCAAACAATTCTTCCTTTCTACATCATTTTTAAAAATGTTGATGCATAGTAACTAAAAATCCTAAGCATGATCCTCATTTGTCACATCAATTTTGGTCTCCCAAAGCTCCACTACATGCTCAACCAACAACGTAAGTTGTAATCTAACCAGACACTAAGAAGAATCAGGTTAGCCATAATTTATCTTGTTAGTTCATATGACTTGCAGTTTAAATTCAAAATTCTATTAAATAATATTCAGATAATTAAACTCTTCCTCCTATTAATTAAAAGTAATATTAAGGCCATACATGAAAATACAAGCCTATTACTTTTGGATATATACCAGTGCAGCTCAACAAAAAACATCGATGGATCAAAACAATTCTATTACTTTTGGCTTCATTCCCTTCCACAACTCTTCCCTTCTCTACATGACACAGAACACAGCTTTGAAAAAAATATTGTGGTAAAAAGAAGAAGAAAATAGCAGGTTCATTGACATAAACTCCCTTATAAATACCAAAAGAAATTCTGATCTGCCAATATCAATCTTAGTTATAAAAACTTTCGAACCAAATACAGGTGCTTGACAGGTTATCACTCTAAACACGTGGTTCTTATTAGCTAGTACATGTTAGGACTCAGAATAACTGAGTTGCCTCCAACCTCGCAAGATCCATGGCTACATGCCCTCTAGACTCAGCCATAGCGGGAAAAGTTCACCATGCTCAACTGCATATGCAAAAGACAACAAGGAACTCAAGCCACCTGTTGGCCTGCTACTTTCTTTTAAGGATCATGACCATTGAGGTGACCCCAAGGTATGATATTCTGGTGATGAATAACAAACATGAAATGTGACTAATGTTTACACGAGTGTTGTTCGTGTAGGAAATCTTTTCTACTCTATGATGATTGTAGACGGTGGCCTTGTCAATTGATGACAATGACCCCAAGCATGGAGGCTTGATGAGCTTTATGGAGTCCAAGGGTTGATGGAGATGGATCAAAGCTAAGAAGCTATGGAGTCCAAGGGTTGATGGAGATGGATCAAAGCTAAGAAGCTATGGAGCAAGTGTTGGGAACACTTGTCTAGTTGTTAGGGCTTTGAGTCCATAGGAAAAACCGGACTACCAAGGAGGACTAGGTCATTTCTCTTGGGTCATGTGTAGTTGGTGATGTGCATTGATGCTCAGGGAAATAACAGGCACTAGGTGATAGTGGAGAAGCCAAGAGCTGTTCGGAGAAGCTGGGAAACAAAGTCAAGCAAGGACGAGGAGTTTCAGCTTCTGGACAAAGTTACCAGACAGAGGGGTCAGTGATGACCAGACTGTATGGTCACTAAGAGGTTTTGTCTAGATCTTACAGCAAGCAGCGACAAATCTGTCAAGTCTGGAAACCCTAGAGATTGGATGGTCCGGTCAGTAGAGTTGAGACTTGGGCAGAGAGGAAGCAGCGCGCGAAATGTTTCTGGATTAGAGAGAGAAGCGGACCGGACTGTTCAGTCAGCTGACCATATAGTCCGGTCTGCAGAAGTCAGTAGAGGGGCAGAGCCATTGGGACTGAGGATTGCAGTTACCGGACGGCCGGTCAGGCAGTGACCGGACACACTAGGCCGAGAAAGCTGATTTCGTGGAGCAACGACTAGTTGGAGATTGGAAGCCTATATTACTTTGTTGCTAGGGTTTTGGAGACCTCTCTTAGCCAGTGGAATTGCTTGAAGAATTTGGTGAGAGCCAGGAGGAAAAGAGGAGAGCACTAGAAGGAGATGTTGCATATCTTGAGAGTGCTAGTGAGAGTAACTTGAGTATTGATGCACATCTAAGGCTAGGGTGTCATTGAGGGTGTGATCTAGGTTGTCACTCCTGGTCTATGGTGAGACCTAGATCGGTTAGGTGTCGGTGATCGAGCTTATCATGATTGGTTGTGAAGGCCATCACACGTTTGTACACGGTTTGGGCCCGTCGGTGAAAGGGGCATCAATTGTGAGCGCCCATGTCGGCTCGGGGAGTCCGGCAAGTTCTCGAGGGAGGCAAACTTGTGCCTTGATGGCAGAGGTGACACGCAACGTGTCTTCACTCCGGGAGTGATTGCGGGCTTGTGGGTGAGAACTCCACAATGGTGGTGGGAGGGATCGGAACTCCGGCGGGAGTGCTCCAACGAGGAGTAGGGGAAGGTGCCATCCTTCCGAGACCTCGGGAAAAAAATCATGAGCCATCTCTTACTCTACTCCTTACTTTGATGCATTACTTTCCGCATTTACATACCATGCTATTCATGCTTGTGTGCTTATCTTGCTCTTGTTGAGTATCTTGTACAATTGCATGAATAGGCTTCTTGCTTGCTAGTTGTGCTTTAGCTTCCTATTTGACCACTAGTTTGCATAGGAGTTGTATTATCTTGTGTAATCTACTAGTATGCTTAGGTTGTTGTTCCTTTTATAGGTTCATTATTTTGTTAGTGTGATCACCACTAGATATGTTATAGGAGTTGTTTGAGTGATCGGTTTTGGAAATTGGAGAATTTGTTACATAGTGTGAGTACCTGATTCACCCCCCCCCTCTCGGTCACTCGGTCCTTTCAAGTGGCATCAGAGCCAAGTGCTCATCATAGGGCTTAACCGTCTTGAGTAGTGACCGTATTGAGTTGGGATATCATCCCATTCGGGGCCGGATCATTGCTCATGGAAGGATCGCTTTAGAAGCTACCTAAATGCCATGATCTCGGATGAGTTGATGGATACTCTTGTGGACTTTGCCAATACCTTCACCGACAATCATGTGTATGATGATTGTGTCGATGTGCCTAGTACTAGTGAGTGCCTATATTCTTCTAGTGATAACTTGTTAGGTTGCTCTACTAGTGTGCCTAATATGATGATTGAGAATGATGTGTCTCTTGATCTTGCTTGCTCCTCTAGCATGACTAGTATTGATGATGTTTGTGAGTCTTTAGTTGATCATGCTAGTAGTCCTCTTGTTGAGAAGTTCTTTGCTTTTCATGCTAATGACAATGAGGACTTACTTGACTCTTTTATTTGCTTGCGAGGTATTGTGGACAAAATTACAACAACTACTTTTGAGCTTCCCAAGATTATGATAGTAGAGAAGATCCTCACCTTGCTCCCTTGCAGCAAGATCTTCTACGTCACTCTTGACCTTCTCATGGAGAATGGTCTCTATGTCGAGGACATGATTGGGTTGCTCTTTGAGGATGAGAAGATCACCGCAAGTTGGACCAGGGAGAAGACTTCCAAGGCAAACAATGGAGCTTCTTCAAGCAAACGGAAAGAAGTAGCTTATAGCTCAAACTTCTTTGATCCCTCCAAAAGATTGCGTTGGAACAACGTCTACAAGCCCTTCGGTTCAAGACCTTCACCAAGCTCATCATCAAGCGCTTCGTCAAGCTCTACCTCAAGTGTCATTCCAAGCTCTACTCCAAGCACTTCGGGTGGACTGCGCATTGGTGTGAGGGGAGCATCAACTACTTTGCTCGCCTAATCTTTTGAGATGATCGATCTCACCTCTACGGCTTCGGCGCCTCCACCTCCACCATCATAAGATCGACTCTAGCACATGCGTCGACCTCGACAATAGGAGTTCTTCTTTCAATTTGACAAAGTTTTGATAAATCTGAATGATCACCTTTATGAGACTTTCTTGAGAATTTATGATCTTGTGTGTAGGATAAACTCCTTTAGAGGTCTTCGAAGGATTGCTCCAGTTGAAGTGATTGACAAGCTCCTGCAACAAGTCACAGCTCCTGAGAGGGTTTTCTTACTTGAAGAGGTAGTCGACAGAAGGCATGAGCTCTAAATTGAGAAGGCCATGGCGATAATACTTGTGCTCTACTCACAAGTGGGACACGCGCTTGAACACGTCACTGGTCTCTATGATACTCCCTACTACTATATCGGCCTCGACGACAAACACATGGGGGATGGTCATGTTCAATGGAGAAATCATGCTCCACACTATCCTATAAGGAGAAGACTTCAAGAGGGGATTGTAAGGATCCCTAATTATGAGGATGGTCTCATGGCTCGTCATGATGAGGTTAGTGAAAGTCAATCAAGTAATTCTTTGGATACTAACCCTTCTTCCTCTTGTGCTTGTCTTATGGCTACTACCAGGGTCAACTACAAGAGTGGAGGATTCATTAAATTCTTGACAGTGAGTGCACTCAACACAAGACCGGGAAGCGAACCATGTTCACCACCATTGATGAAGACGAAGACAGTGAGAAGGTGACTTTTGGGGATAACTCAAAGGGAAGAGTTAGAGGATCAGGCAAGGTGGCCATTATTGAGGATCTCTATCTCTCCAAGGTCTTTCTTGTGGAAACCCTCAACTTCAACCTCCTATCTATCGGCCAACTTTGTGACATGGGTTTCAAGTGCATATTTGATGAGGATGGTGCAACGACTAAAAATGCAAAGAAGGGACTAGTGTTCCATGGAGTGAGGCATGGAAATCTGTATGTCACTGACTTCAAATCAAGAAATATGCCACCAAGCACTTGCCTCTTCACTATCAACATAAGGATGGTTGTGGCATAGAAGACTGACACATGTTGGAATGAATCAACTCAGAAGAGTGGTCAAGAGGAATCTAGTTGAAGGAATCAAGGATGTCACCTTTGAGAAGGACAAATTGTGTAGTGCTATTCAGGCTGGGAAGCAAGTTGCCTCTTCACATCCCACCAAGTCATTCATGTCTACTTCTTGTCCTCTGGAGCTCTTGCACATGGACTTGTTTGGGCCAAGAGTCTGGGAGGCAATCTAAATTGCTTGGTGATTGTGGATGACTTCACGAGATACACTTGGACCTTCTTTCTGGTGGACAAGTCTCAAGCAAGTGATATCTTTAGAAAATTTACAAGAAGAGCGAAGAATGAATTCAAGGTTAGCATTGTGAAGATAAGGAGTGACAATGGAACATAGTTAAAAAACACAACAGTGGAAGAATATTATGACAAGAAAGGCATCAAGCATGAATTCTCCGTTATATATACTCCCAAGAAGAATGGAGTAGTGGAGAGAAAGAACAAGACTCTCATCACCCTTGCTCGTGTCATGTTGGATGAGTATGGAACTCATGAGAGGTTTTGGGCCGAAGCAATCAACACAGCATGCTACACCTCCAACTGTGTCTACATCCACCGATTGTAGAAGAAGACACCCTATGAGCTATTGGTTGGATAGAAACCAAATATTCCTATTTTTGGGTCTTTGGCTGCACTTGTTACATTCTCAAGAAGAGGAGGAAGCCCGGGAAATTTGAGAGGAGAACTAATGAAGGCATTCTTGTTGGGTACTCATGAACTTCTAAAGCATATAGGGTCTACAACTCAGCCATAGGTTGTGTGGAAGAATCCTATGATGTGCAATTTGATGAGTCAAATGGTCCTCAAAAGGGAGATGAATTTCATTAAGTGAACATTGAGGATGAGCCTATGAGAGAAGCTTTGAGGAACATGCCCGTGGGCGAGGTCTTACCCCACGAGGCCAATGATAGTGATATTGATGAGCCCTCAACTCCACCACCTCAACCAACCTCTTCCTCCGAAGTGCAAGAACCAAACCAAGATGTCATTGGCTCTCCAACTAACTCCTCCCAAGATTCATTAAGAATGCATCCACCTACCCATGAGGGAACCCAAGAGAGAAGTGAGCCCCAAGCCTCCCCATATACTTCTCATCGAGCCACTTCTCCAAACTCCTCAAGCACATCCTCACCAAGCTCTAGCTCCAAGACAACAAAGCATATGAGGGAATCCCCCACCTCACTAAGAATCCAAGACACTCATATTTACGGAGAGCAAGCAATTCATGATGCATAAGATACCTCACTTAGACCTCCTTCCACTCAAGAAGAACCTCACCCAAGACCCAAAGCTATCAATAAGGATAATTGAGAAACCATGTGGATATGTGCCATGGTTTGCTATATTTATGATGAGTAATTGACTTGAGCGGATTTGGTGTTTGAGTTGAAATGCGGGAATCCAGGGATTGCATGGGTTTGCATATCATGGTTATGACTAATCGGAGCTGGTGGAGATATTGGTGATATTGCAGGAGATGGGAAATGTGTTTGCTTGTCTCATGATGTGTAGGTCACTGGAGTCAACTTGGCGGTCAACGGCGAGAGGATCGGGCACAAGTAGGGGACTTGGGGCCAGACGATTGGGATGCCGGGTGAAGTCAAGGGTGATCCACACCGTACACGTGGAGAGGCAAGAAGCACGAACGGTTTCGTGGTTGAGCCTCAAAACCGTGGTGGTGATGAAGATGGTGTGTTGACCAAGTCAAGGCGAATGGGATGCCGGTGCAAGTGATAAGGGGGCCCGATGGACAGGGACTGGGAGAGACTTGCCAGTGGTCAGGATCACGGGACAAGGTGACACGCGTCGACATCAAGAAGTCACGCTTTGAGAAGTGTGCAAGGCGGTTTGCCAGTTTGGGCCTCAAAACCGATGGCGGTGGTTGGTGGTGCACGTGGCACCATCACGTAGCTTGCTTCGAGATGAGGAAAAGACGTGATGCGTCCGATGGCATTCGGGCGATAAGGTGAAAGATGGACGGTTATGCCCCCGGTGGTAGGTGGGTGTGTTATGTAGGTCAAGGGTAGAGTGGTCATGTGGACAATAGACCCTAGGCCTATATAAGAAGACTTAGGGATGGTGGAAGAGGTGCCTCACTTTCCATTAGCCTTGTGTTAGGACTCTATTCAAAGTGCTAGGAGAGGACTTCATGTTTTAGAGGAGAGGAGAGGGTGTGTGAGAGACATCTCTTGCTCTTCTAAATAGTGGAAGGAAGAGGATGGCTTGCTAGCCTTGTACCTATGGATCTTGTAAGCACCTTTCTATGACATGAGAAGTATTTTCGTGCTCAAGATTTCCCTCTTCACTTGAATCCCGAAAGTCCCTTTTTCTTATTTTCAGAGCTATTTTTGTGGTGATTTTCGATCTCATCTTTGGACGAGTTTTTGGCTCGGATTTCTTGAGAAACATGATGCTAGGATGAGCTAGAACAATCCTTTATGGACTTGACCGAATCAATAGCTCTAGCACCTTGGATTTGAAGGATTTGTCAAGTTTCCCCTTTTTGGTGTTCTTGGCACAAGATCTGAAATTCATGATGATACCTTGAGCCAATTGAGATGATTTTCTTGGATTAGGGTCATGATGTGATGAGGATTCACTGGTCCAAAAATAGCATCATGGAGTTCATTTGGTTAGGTTTTGGAGAAGATTTGTCAAATTCCCGAAAGTTTCTGCTGTTCTATCGGGGTCGATCGGCACTGCCGACGACCAGGACTGGCACTGCCGGTGGGTCTCAGAAACCCGCACCGGCACTGCCGATGGGCCAGATCGGCACTGTCGATGGGGCCAACCGGCACTGTCGATGGTCCTGATCGGCACTGCCGGTGGTGGTTCAGTAAGGTGCAGTTTGTGAGGTTTTTGACTATCTCGAGTATCTGCTGTTTCCTTTTTGTTTCCGTTGTGTTTCTTTGCTATGGTTGATCACTCCTAGGGCTAGTACATCATGAGTTGGTGTGTGTAGTCTTGGTGACCGGTTTGGAGGTTGGGTAGGATTGTTTTTGGGATATAGGCCAAGTTCTCTTGGAGAATTTTGATTGGCTCCCATTCACCCCCCCCCCCCCTCTGGTCACCTTCTTGGTCCATCAATTGGTATCAGAGCTGATTTGATCACTAGTTGACCTTCACCGGCTTTGTGATCCAATGGTGACATGGAGAAGCGTGCTGTCAAGCTATGGATGTTCGATAGAGAGGACGTCCCCTACTGGAAGTGGAAGTCACGGACCAAGGCGTATCTACTGAGTCAAGGACGTGTAATTTAGGAGATTGTTGATCAGGAGTATGCTATACCACAAGACCTGAACACTGCTTCTGCAGGTGAGTTAGTCAGTTATGAGAACAACTCCAAAGTTGTCAATATTCTGCTCTCTGCACTTGGTAGGAGTGAACATGATAGGGTTGCACACCTTGACACTACTCATGCTATTTGGGTTAAGCTCTGCACTTACCATGAGGGTTCCAACCAGGTCAAGTCTATGCGTAAGGATTCTTACAATAGACAGTACCAAACATTTTCTCAAAAGTCGGGCGAGTCACTAGATGACACTTTTCATAGGTTTGAGGCAATTGTGTGCAACTTGCGGGCTTGTGGCACCCTTGTGTACAATGACAATGATAGAGCTAAGCAACTGTTGTACTCACTTGATGAAAATGTATGGGGGATTAAAATTGCTGCTCTAGAAGAAACTGTTGAATTCAATACCCTGAACTGTGAGCAACTGTATAATAAGCTGAAATCTCATGAATTGTCTAGGAAATCTCGTCCTAGTCTTGCTATTCCTGCTTTTAGCATGGCTTTGCTTTCTAGTTCTCAGAAGGGCGATCATAGTTGTGCTTCTAATGGAACTAACCCCTCACTTGACAAGTCTTCCTTGGTGTTTGCTTTGTCTTCTCTTGTTGCAGCTTCCAATGAACAGATGGAGTGCATTCCTGACAAGGAGCTATCCTTGCTAACAAGGAAGTTCAGGAGGTTCTACAACAACCGAAAGGAGAGAAGAGGAGGTGGTTCAAGAACCTGCTTCGAGTAACCCGGGACACTTCATCGCTGATTGTCCCAAGAAGAAGAAGAAGGCCGGGTACCACGATAACACCACTGAAGACTTCAAGCAGAAGAAGAACCGCTTCTACAAGAAGGGCAAGAACTTCAAGAAGTTCACCAAGGCCATTGCACGCACCTGTGTTGCCGCCTTGAGCGATGTTGACCTCACATCAAGTGAAGGCCTTACAAGCTCAGAGGAGGAGGTTGAAAAGCCACAAGTCAAGAGGAAGGATGACTTTTTGGACTTTGCTCCATGGCAAAGAACGACCATGACACCGACTCTGGATCCGACTCCGACACAAGCGAGGTACCTCCCACTCTTGATGAGCTCTCTTCTAAACTTGATCATTTGCGCGATGTTCTGATTTTACAAGATGATAAGCTTCGCAGTGCTATTCGTGAGAGTAGAGAGCTTAAGTCTAAGTCTGAGAGTGCTGATTTTGAAATTGCTTCACTTAGGTCCAAGCTTGCTCGTGAGGTCATTGTAGTTGAGTGTGAGTCTTGTCAAGTTATGATGAGTGATCTTGCACAGAGGGAGAGTGTGCATGCTCAAGTTGCCAGTCAGCTTGAGAGTGCCCTCAAGGATCTTGATGAGTTCAAGCTAGACCAACTCTTTTAGGTGCATGTCAGAAGTGCCCCAAGCTCACAGATGAGTTGGAAGCTCAGTCCCTCAAAGTCAAAGAGCTTGAGTCCAAGTTGCTTCATGAGGCTCGCTCTAAGGTCCTTCCACCACCTTGTGAGGTGTGTCTCTCTCTTAAGGACAAGCATGTAATCACTAGGGAAGAAAACAAAGTCCTAGTTCAGGAAAATGACTAGTCCTAGTTCAGGAAAATGACTATCTTGTTTCTAGGTTCCAGAGAACCCTAGTGAGTGAGGAAAAGATTGAGAGTGATTTGGCAAGAGTGAAGGAGAGTGCTTCTAGGTCAACCTATAACTTGGGCTTGGGATTTGAGAGGTGTGACAAGGAGAGTGAGAATGTGGGTAAGTTTGTACCTAGCTCCAGCTACAAGGATGAGGAAAACACCATCAAACCCACTAACACATACTATCCACCCAATCCCAAACCCTCCTTCAACCCAAAGCAAACAGAGAAGCCAAAACCTAAACCTGCAATGCAAACCAAGCCTAATCCTAAGGGTGTCTACATTTGCATGTTTTGTGGTCGCAAGGGCCACTTGGATGAATTCTATTATAGGCGTAAGAGGATTGAGAGGAAGGAAGCTGAGTTGACTAGGGATGCTTTTTATGATGATTTTGCTGACTTTTAGCCTCGCTCTTTTTCACAAAACAGAGGCTTTGACAGGCCTCATCCTAAGGGTGCCTATCGTGGACAGGGTCATTCCTCATACGGCTTTGATTCATGAAACAGAGGCTTTGCATAGTAGCGCTTTGGTGCCCCATGTTTTTCCCATCATGGTGAGCGTCATTCACGTGGATTTGGCTTTCACATTGATGATTTCTATCCTCACAACCCAAGGTTTGAGTCGAGACGCTTTGACAGGACACGTTTTCCCCGTCGTGGTTCTCGTCCTATGCGTTCAAATGACAATGTGCAAAGAACTATGATGACTACTACCGATCGTATGGTTAAGTGCTGGATTCCCAAATCTCTTTTGACTAACCCCAGCACTGAGCCATTGACTTTTCCTTCTCATTCTTTGTAGGCAGTAGGTGGAGGCTTGGAGAACAAATGGTTGATGGACTCCGGGTGTTCGCGCTACATGACCGGAGATGCAAAGTGGTTCTCTAGCCTCACTCCCCTGAAGCGGCAGGAGTATGTGACCTTTGGAGATGACAAGAGAGGGAGAGTGAAGGCAAGAGGCACAATAAAGGTAAATGAAAAATTCACTCTCAAGGATGTTGGTTTGGTTGAGTATCTCAAGTACAATCTCCTCTCTGTCTCTCAGCTTCTTGATGTTGGTTGAGTTGGAAAACATTGAGAGAAACAAAGTCTGGACCCTTGTAGAGCCTCCCAAAAATGTCAATGTCATAGGAACCAAGTGGGTGTTCAAAAACAAACATGGGGAGGATGGTGAGGTTGTGAGAAACAAGGCTAGGCTAGTTTCTCAAGGTTTTAGCCAAGTAGAGGGCTTAGATTATGGTGAAACCTTTGCTCTTGTTGCTCGCATAGAAGCCATTAGGATCTTGCTTGCATTTACTGCCTCCAAGGGCATTAGACTTTATCAAATGGATGTCAAGAGTGCTTTCCTAAATGGTTTCATAGATAAAGAAGTGTAAGTGAGGCAACCCCTGGCATTGAGCACCACAAATACCCAAACCGTGTGTACAAGCTTCAGAAGGCTTTGTATGGGCTAAAGCAAGCACCTAGGACATGGTATGCTAGGCTTAAGACCTTCTTGCTAGAGCGTGGGTATGTCATGGGGTGTGTTGATAAAACCTTGTTCACTCTAAAGCATGGCAATGACTCTCTAACGATTCAGATTTACGTGGATGATATTATCTTTGGTGGTGCTCTCATGCTCTCGTGTCCAGAATTTAGGAAGCTATGGAAAGTGAATTTCAGATGTCGATGATGGGAGAGCTCACCTTCTTTCTTGGGCTTCAAATCAAGCAGTGCAAGCAAGGCACTTTCATACATCAAGCCAAGTACACGAAGGATCTCCTGAAGAAGTTCGACATGGTCAATGTGAAGCCGTTGTCTACACCAATGTCCACTACAACGGCTCTTGACCCTGATGAAAACTGTGAAGCGGTGGATCAAAGAGAGTACAGGAGCATGATTGGCTCCCTCTTGTACCTGACAGCGACAAGACCTGACATACACTTTATGGTGTGTCTTTGTGCTCACTTTCAAGCTTCTCCAAGGGTGACTCATCGCAAGGCTGTCAAGCTCATCTTCAGGTATCTCAAATACACCCTTGAGTTCGGTCTTTGGTACTCTGCATCTTCATCTCTTGATCTTGTTGGGTATTCGGATGCGGACTTTGCTGGGTGTAGAATTGATAGGAAGAGCACTTCTAGTACTTGCCATTTCTTGGGTACTTTTTTGATTTGTTGGTCTTCTCGTAAGCAGTCAAGTGTTGCCTAATCCACCACAGAGGCTGAGTATGTAGCTGATGCTAGCTGCTACTCACAAATCCTATGGATTGTGTCTACCATGAGAGACTATGGGTTAACTTTTAGGGGTGTTCCACTCATGTGTGATAACTCCAGTGCCATATGCCTAGCCAAAAACCCAGTCCAACATGGTAAGGTCCAACACATCAATGTGCAATTCCACTTCCTGAGAGACAATGTTGAGAAGGAGATGTTGAGCTCAAATACATCGACACCAGAAACCAACTAGCTGATATCCTCACCAAGCCCCTAGATGCTTCAAGACATGCTTTTCTTTAGGGGGAACTTGGTGTGTGTCATCCTTATGGCATCATTTGAGGGGGAGTTGGTGTTCACTTGTATCTATGTATCTTACCTTTTATGCATTGCATCTCATATGTAATATATGCATTGGTAGATGAGCTTTGATTCTTATGCTTTCTTGCATTTCTCTTTGCTATGATTGAGCTTGAGCCAAGTTGTGTAGATGTGATGGTAACATCTCATGCTTAGATTTTCTAGATGGCCTGTTATAAACTCATGTGAACAACTTTCTAATCTTAAAGGTAAATTGAGCTTCTTGTAAACCTTATGATCTAATCTTGCTAAAACTTGCTCACCATGTGTATAATTGCTTTTATCCTTGTTGAAACTTGCGTTGAGGCTAGTCTAGAGGATGTCTTGGCTTTGGCACCTTGTGTTTGCGAAATAGAAGGCTTTGCAAATGTTTAGCTCATGATGTAACATTGTGGGAACATGTGTTCCTTTTGCCGCAAAGGCATGCTCTTTTGTCTTGTGCATAATCCTGAAAAATCTGCTAAGTGCTTTAATCAAGAATTACTCAATAATGCTAAATCCAAACATTGTGACTTGAAGCCTCGGGGTGTTTGCTGTACCCAGTCGTGCGACCCTCCACATGGATAAGAGGACACATGAGGATAAACAATAATCACTTGATCAACTGAGTCTCTGTTGTATATGTGAGCGTTTGTAGAGCCTATTTTTTGTGAATGCTTGTTGCCCTAGTTAAGATTGAGACTGGCTACTATCTTTTGATTCACTTGGTGCTTGTTTTGCCTTGGATGAGAGTACTTACGCATGTGGTGGCAGATTTTCTCATGATAAGAAAAATTTGATTCTATCTAATCTAGTCAATCTTTTTGCTTAGCTTGTATAACTCATGGTGTTTATACCTTGCTATCTATTTTTGATCTTTGCATGATTGGGAGCTATTGCTTTTACACTTCATAGCACTATAGTTATGGTTAGCAAAGTTAAATGCTTGTTTGCATAATTGTTGAAGCTCCTTAGGTTTGCATTTTCATGCATTGCATGTTTGCTTGTTGTTTTGCCTTTTTTTGATGAGTTCATTGCCAAAGGGGGAGAAAGTATTGGGTCATGCACAAATAATGCTAAGAAACTCATATGATTCATTTTGCACTACATGAGACATACCACAACTTGGGGGGGAGCATATCATGATCTTGAGCGTTTTCTTGCGCTTTTCACATTCTTTACGTCTCAGGTCGCTCTCTTTGCCAACTCTTGGTTTTGTGATCCCTACTTGCTAGATGGCTTGTTTTCACCTTTTCTTTGGGTTTGGCCATTTGGATGTGCTTATTCGGCTTCACATTTCAATCTCTAATCTTTGTGCATTTGGTGTTGTCAATGTACTCATCAAGGGGGAGATTGAGAAACCATGTGGATATGTGCCATGGTTTGCTATATTTGTGATGAGTAATTGACTTGAGCGGATTTGGTGTTTGAGTTGAAATGCGGGAATCCAGGGATTACATGGGTTTGCATATCATGGTTATGTCTAACCGGAGCTGGTGGAGATATTGGTGATATTGCAGGAGATGGGAAATGTGTTTGCTTGTCTCATGATGTGTAGGTCACTAGAGTCGACTTGGTGGTCAACGGCGAGAGGATCGGGCACAAGTTGGGGACTTGGGACCAGATGATTGGGATGCTGGGTGAAGTCAAGGTTGATCCACACCGTACACGTGGAGAGACAAGAAGCACGGACGGTTTCACGGTTGAGCCTCAAAATCGTGGTGGTGATGAAGACGGCGTGTTGACCAAGTCAAGATAAACGAGATGCCGGTGCAAGTGACAAGGGGGCCCGATGGACAGGGACTGGGAGAGACTTGCCGGTGGTCAAGATCGCGGGACAAGGTGACACGCATCAACATCGAGAAGTCATGCTTTGAGAAGCGTGCAAGGCGTTTTCCTGGTTTGAGCCACAAAACCGTTGGTGGCGCACGTGGCACCATCATGAAGCTTGCTTCCAGACAGCAAAGACGTGAAGCGTCCGATGGCATTCGGGCGATGAGGTGAAAGATGGATGGTTATGCCCTCGGTGGTAGGTGGGTGTGTTATGTAGGTCAAGGGTAGAGTGGTCATGTGGACAATAGACCCTAGGCCTATATAAGGAGAGGTGTGGCTAGTGGGAGAGGTGCCTCTCTTCCCATTAGCCTTGTGCTAGGACTCTATTCAAAATGCTAGGAGAGGACTTCATGCTTTAGAGGAGAGGAGAGGGTGTGTGAGAGACATCTCTTGCTCTTCCAAATAGTGGGAGGAAGAGGGTGGTTTGCTAGCCTTATACCTATGGATCTTGTAAGCACCTTTCTATGATATGAGAAGTATTTTCGTGCTCAAGATTTCCCTCTTCACTTGAGTCCCGAAATTCCCTTTTTCCTATTTTCAGAGCTTGATGTGGACAAGGGTTCCCGATCTTCCGAAAGGTTCTGGATACGTTGATTTGGTTGGAGGCAACACACAAATCGATCCGGCTTCAGAACAACACGTTCTAAACCCCGCAATTGCAGCACGATGTCTCCTCTGGTTATCAACCATTCTAAAACGATTGATCTCGCCGAGAAGGCTAATCCCTGCCTGCGAATCAAGAACACAAGTAAGAACAAAGAAGAAGGCAACACAATTGCAGGTGTATTATGAATCTCACGAAGTTGGGGTCTCACAAACCATGATGATGGTGAAACTGTTCTGAACAGAATAATCTAAGCAAAACCCCCAAACCCTAATAAAGAGGCGGCGGCTGTATATGAGGACCTTAGGGTCGTGCAAGACCCCCTGGACGCAGCCCTAAGTGGGCTCAACTCGATACATGCCCCAAAGACCGATTACGGTGTCGCAGCACCAGGACAGATTCTGTACATCAACTTGTTTTGATGATTGCTGACGGCTCATGATGAATTTTGAAATGGGGCCAGTTGGGATGGAAATATCTTTTTGTTATGTTTCCAGGCATATGTAGAACGTCCAAATCCGAGTCCGTATGCGTCCTGGGCGTCCGTTTTAGTGCAGACTGGTCCTGGGCTCCAAAACAGACTTGAAGTCGGTTTTGGATTGGGCTTCCGCCTTGGCTTGGACGTCCTTGCTGGCCCATCACGCCTCCAATCACCTCCTCAGCTATATCATCATCATCTCCATGGTTCCTAACAATAATTAAATCATTAGGTAGCAATCTATTCTCAAAATCACATAAACAAAACATTAGAAATGAAGTCACCTGTAAATTCAGGTGATGCACATGAACTTTCATCTTAGTTGGAGGAGCGTTGTGTGTATCCATAGGTGTGATGTTCTCATCAGAGCTATTTTTGTGGTGATTTTTGATCTCATCTTAGGACAAGTTTTTGGCTCGGATTTCTGGAGAAACTTGTTGCTAGGATAAGTTAGAACAATCCTCTATGGATCCTTGACCGAATCAATAGCTCTAGCACCTTCGATTTGAAGGATTTCTCAAGTTTCCTCTTTTTGGTGTTCTTGGCACAAGATCTAAAATTCGTGATGATTTCTTGAGCCAATTGAGATGACTTTCTAGGATTAGGGTCGTAATGTGATGAGGATTCACTGGTCCAAAAATCGCATCATTTGGAGTTCGTTTGGTTAGGTTTTGGAGAAGATTTGTCAAATTCCCGAAAGTTTCTGCTGATTTATCGGGGTCGATCGGCACTGCCGACGACCAGGACCGACACTGCTGGTGGGTCTCAGAAACCTGCACCGGCACTGCCGATGGGCCAGATCGGCACTACCGATGGGGCCAACCAGCACTGTCGGTGGTGGTTCAGTAAGGTGCAGTTTGTGAGGTTTTTGACTATCTCGAGTCTCTGCTGTTTCCTTTTTGTTTCCGCTGTGTTTCTTTGTTGTGGTTGATCACTCCTAGGGCTAGTACACCACGAGTTGGTGTGTGTAGTCTTGGTGATCGGTCCGGAGGTTGGCTTGGGTTGTTTTTGGGATATAGGCCAAGTTCTCTTGGAGAATTTTGATTGGCTCCCATTCACCCCCCTCTGGTCGCCTTCTCGGTCCTTCAGTAATTCACGTGACTTCATCATTAGGAGTCCATCTCAAGGAATAAGGACAAGGTGGAATCAATACTAGCCCAACTATATGACTGAAGAAAATGATGATGAGGTAAATGTTGCAATTGAGAACTTCTCCTTTGTCTCTATGATTGAGCCCACTATAATTGATGAAGCTATGGATGATCACAAATGGGTAGTGGCTATGCAAGAAGAGTTGAACAACTTCAAGAGGTGCAAAGTATGGAAATTGGTTGAGAGGCCCAAGAATCATAATGTGGTTGGCACCAAGTGGGTCTTCAAGAACAAGCAAGATGAGAAAGGGGCAATTGTCAAGAACAAGGCTCATCTAGTGGCTAAGGGATATTCTCAAGTGACAACCATTGACTTATAAGAAACCTTTGTTCCTGTGGCCCGTCTTGAAGCTATTCGGATCTTACTTGCCTATGTGTCACACAATGGCTTCAAGCTCTATTAAATAGATGTCAAAAGTGCCTTCTTGAATGGAGAGATCAACGAGAAAGTCTATGTGGAACAACCTCCAGGATTTGAGGACCCCAAACATCCATGACATGTGTACAAATTGAAGAAAGCTCTCTGTGGCCTCAAGCAAGCACCAAGGGCATGGTATGAACACTTGAGGAACTTTCTTCTCAAGAATGGTTTCAAGATTGGAAGCTTTGATAGCACCTTGTTCACAAGACATGTTGGGAAGGACCTCTTTGTGTGCCAAATCTATGTGGATGATATCATCTATGGGTCAACCAATGAAAAGTTTAATGAGGAGTTCCGAGAAATGATGGTAAGGGAATTCCAAATGTCAATGATTGGAGAGTTGCATGTATTCCTTGGTTTTCAAGTCAAACAATTGAGAGAAGGGAACTTCATCTACCAAGAGAAGTACACTAAGGACCATCTCAAGAGATTCAACATGGAAGATTGCAAGCCCTTGCACAAACCTAAGGCTACAAGCAAATCTTTGGATGATGATGTGAAAGGGAAACTGGTGAACCCCAAGCTTTATAGATCTATGATTGGTTCTTTGCTCTATCTCACTGCTTTGAGACCGGACATCATGTTTAGTGTGTGCTTCTGTGCACGCTATCAAGCAAATTCAAAAGAATCACACTTGAAGGCGGCGAAGAGGATATTGAGATACCTTAAGTACATACCTTCCATGGGTTTATGGTATCCTAGAGGAACAAGCTTTGAGTTACACGGGTATTCGGATTTGGACTTCGCGGGATGCAAAGTAAATAGAAAGAGTACATCGGGAGGTTGTCCATTCCTTGGAAGATCTCTAGTATCTTGGAGCTCAAATAAGCAAAACTCGGTGGCTCTATCTACAGCCGAAGCGGAGTACATGGCGGCGGGGGCGTGTTGTGCCCAACTTCTCTATATGAGGCAAACGCTCTCGAATTATGGTCTCAACTACACTCAAATGCCATTATATTGTCATAGTGAGGCGGCAATCAAGATGGCCCTCAAAACTAGAGATCATGGTCATGCAAAGCACATTCAAGTGAGACATCACTTCATAAGGGATCACGTTGAGAAGAAGGACATCAAGTTGGTGAGTGCGCGAACTTGTGATCAATTGGCAGATATCTTTCACCAAGCCACTCGACGAGAAGACCTATAATAAGCTAAGGGGAGAACTCAATATTCTTGACCTCTCCAACTTCACATAAGTAACCCTTGAGCTTGTCCTTTGTAAATATGTATAGTGTTTGTTTGTTTTGTTTTGTTGTTGGTGTTTTTGTTTTGTGCTTGTTTCTCTTCTTTTATAGGTTGACTTTGGACCTCCTTGAGATAGCAATGGATATGGGTTAAGCCTAGGAAGGTGGTTCATGTTGTGCCCAAGGCTTTGAAGAATGATCCATTATGAGCAAGCTTGAGTAGGGAACAACTCGTTGTTGACACTTTGGTTTGTAGTGGTTCTCTTACTTTTCTTTAGCATCGCATCATGCATGGTATACTTGTTGCATTTGCATTCTTTGCATTTATACATTTTTGCATTGTGATACCATACATGCTCCCAAGCATGTGTCTAGGGGGGAGTTGCTTATCTACAATGTAAGTATATGACCCTCTAGGTGATCACATAGTGATCGTTGTGCTTCATGCTCATTAAGTCACGCTCAAATGAGCTCCGAGGTTAAATCTACTCACGTGGCTCAAAGACAAGTGGCCCATACATTCCCATCACACAAATGACTAACCTTTGCATATTTAAGAAAATGTTTTGTGAGTCATGTGTGTAGGGGGGGGGGGGGGGGTTGGTAAAACACCATCATAACCAAGGACGACCACCATGAAAGGGGGAGTTTTCCTAACTCTTGCCATTTATTACTTGCTCATTGGTTGTCTTGTGTTTTTGCCTTTGGTTTGTGGTTTTTGGTGATAGGTGACAAAGGGAGAGAAGAACATGAAGATCCAAAAGCCAAGACATGATTGAGGACAGCAAAAAGGAGATGAAGAACGCGAAGACATGAAGATCCAAAAGCCAAGTATAGTAAGAGGAGAAGAAGAACATGAAGATACAAGGAAGATATAAGGTGACAAAGAGGATAACACGAAGACCAAATGAAGATGATCAAGACAATGGTGAATGTTCACTTGGAGTACACATGAAGATCATGTCAAGATGAACATCTACACCAACAAGGAGAAGAACAATAATGGTGCGTGTCTACGACAACAAGAACATCTACCATGACACTGTGACGGGCACAAAACTCAACTCAAGTTCAACATCGAGTCCAAGGGGGAGTCTACTTCCAAGGTAAGGGCCAAGGTAATCTTTTCAATCCACTCTTTTCCTTTGGTTTCTTATTGCTCATCCATTTTGGATCATCATAAGTAGTGGTTATCATCCATCACCAAAAAGGGGGAGATTGTAAGGATCATGACCATTGAGGTGACCCCAAGGTATGATGTTTTGGTGATGAATGACAAACATGAAATGTGATTAATGTCTACACGAGTGTTGTTTGTGTAGGAAACCTTTTCTACTCTATGATGATTGTAGACGGCGGGCTTGACAATTGATGACAATGACCTCAAGCATAGAGGCTTGATGGAGTCCAAGGGTTGATAGAGATGGATCAAAGCTAAGGACAAGCTATGGAGCAAGTGTTGGGAACACTTGTCTAGTTGTTAGGGCTTTGAGTCCACAGGAAAAACCGGACTATCAAGGGGGTCTAGGTCATTTCTCTTGGGTCATGTCTAGTCAGTGATGTGCATTGATGCTCATGGAAATCACAGGCACTGGGTGACAGTGGAGAAGCCAAGGAGCTGTTCAGAGAAGCCGGGAAATGAAGTCAAGCGAGGACGAGGAGTTTTAGCTTCTGGACGAAGTGACCGGACAGAGGGGTCAGTGGTGACTGGACTGTACGGTCACTAAGTGGTTTTGTCTAGAACTTATAACAAGCAGCAAGGAATCTATCAAGTCTGGAAACCCTACATATCGGACGGTACGGTCTAGTGACCGGACGGTACGGTCAGTAGAGTTGAGACTTGAGCAGAGAGTAAGCAGCACGTGAAATGTTTCTGGACTAGAGAGAGAAATGGATCGGATGGTCCGGTCAGAAGAAGTCAGCAAAGGGGCAGAGCCGTTGGGGCTGAGGATTGCAGTGACCGGATAGTCCGGTCAGGCAGTGACCGGACAGTCTAGTCAGTAGGCCTACAAAGCTGATTTCATGGAGCAATAACTTCGTTGGTATGATCTGGAGACCTCTCTTGGCCAGTGGAATTGCTTGGAGCATTTGGTGAGAGCCAAGAGGAAAAGAGGAGAGCACTAGGAGGAGATATTGCATATCTTGAGAGTGCTAGGGTGTCCTTGAGGGTGTGATCTTGGTTGTTACTCTTGATCTATGGTGAGACCTAGACCGGTTAGGTGTTGGTGATCAAGCCTATCATGATCGGTTGTGAAGGTCGTCACATGTTTGTACACGGTTTGAGCCCGCTAGTGAAAGGAGCATCAATAGTGAGTGCCCGTGTCGGCTCGGGAAGTCCGGCAAGTTCTCGAGGGAGGCGATATTGTGCCTTGGTGGCAGCGGTGACACGCACTATGTCTTCACTTCGGGAGTGATTGCAGGCTCGTGGGCGAGAACTCCACATTGGTGGCGCGAGGGACTGGGACTCCAGCGGGAGTGCTCCAATGAGAAGTAGTGGAAGGCGCCATCCTTCTGAGACCTCAGAAAAAAAATCATGAGTCATCTCTTACTCTACTCCTTACTTTGATGCATTACTTTCCGCATTTACATATCCGGCTATTCATGCTTGTGTGCTTATTTTGTTCTTGTTGAGTATCTTGTGGAATTGCATGAATAGGCTTCTTGCTTGCTAGTTATGATTTAGTTTCCACATTTGACCACTAGTTTGCTTAGGAGTTGTATTGCCTTGTGTGATCCACTAGTATACTTAGCTTGATGTTCCTTTCATAGGTTCATTATCTTGCTAGTGTGATGACCACTAGAGATGTTATAGGAGTTGTTTGAGTGGTTGATTTTGGAAATTGGTGAATTTTGGTACATAGTGTGAGTTCCCGATTCAAACCCCCCTCCCCCCCCCCCCCCCTCTTGGTCACTCGGTCCTTTCATTTCTGAAATCTGAACATGTCAAATACACGTGATTTCGATAGACAGGTTTAGATACAAGCTTTTCATTAATGGAGTAGACAAACAGGTTGTCATGCAAGTTTTGACGACCATGTAATGATTTGTGGTTGAAACACACGGTACCTCGATGAAATCATCAAGTATGAAGTACTCATCCTTCTGTATCCCTTGGTGAACCATGTTCTCATTTCTTTCAGATGTAATCCCTACGCTCTAGCATTGATCCATGGATTAGCCTTAAAACATGAGGAGGCAGCAAACAATGGGAGGAGACCAACACAAGCAAAAATTGAGACACACGCAAGCAACAACTGAAAGAACATAATAGGGTCGCCTTCACAATCAATGTCAAAATTTTATAAAAAAAAGAACAACAATGAAATCAATCGATCAACAGAGATAGAGTGAGGACTGATCAGAGATTGGTAAATCTTGTTGTTACCTGTTCTGCCACAACAGTGAATCAGCGTGGCCATCAATTTATCGTGGCCAGATTAAAAAAAATTCAGCATGCATAAATGGATCAGCCCTGCCAAACTGACGCCTCCTCAAGCAGCCACAATACTGCCATTCTTTGATCGCTTCCTGGCTGCGCGTGACGCAAAGATGGAAATGGTGCACACAAAAAAGGAAACACATTCAGGAATTGATCTCCATGCAGGACGTGCGCCAAGTTGATCTCCATCGAGAAATTAATACAGGACGTGCGCACCAGGACCTGGCAAACATAAGGAAGGAGCAAATTAAATATGGGATTGAAACGTTTACATGCTGGCCGGTACGTCTCTTATGGGTGAAAAAAGTCAGTGATTTCTGGGCAGATTACATTCATTTTCGTGTAAACATGAGGTGTGTAACACTCTATTCATGGGCCCAAAGTTAATTTAATGATCAGAATTGAATCAGTGGATGGATCCAAGGGAGGAGAAAGGGGTGGATAAACTATCACAGGGTAACACATGTAAGGAGGGATGTTTAGCCTTTATAATAGAGAGATATTCATGGGCCCAAAGTTAATTTAATGATCAGATTTGAATCAGTGGATGGATCCAAGGGAGGAGAAAGGGGTGGATAAACTATCTCAGGGTAACACATGTAAGGAGGAGGGATGTTTAGCCTTTATAGTAGAGAAAAAAATTGAACTTTATATATACTAAAAGAACGAACAAAACAAAAATGAAAAAAAAATAACTCCACTGTTCCTCCGACTGCCTCCGCCGATCCTTCATTTAGACCTTAATGGTCAAGTTACAAGATAATTAACAAAATGAGTTCAACTCACTTGGTTAGGTTATTTGTCGTGGAACATATTGACCTGTTTTTGAGTTATTTACCAATCTATTTTTGCAACGGTGCTTAGATTGATCTCTAATGCAAATTGATTTATATTCACTTGTATTCGAGTTATTCAGCAATCTACAGATTTGTTTATGGTGGAATATGTTAACCATGACAATGTTCACATTGCGGTAGCAATTTGCAATGCTGCTGTAGACGTGCAGTTGCAAAGGCAGTGGTACGAACTGTGTTGTATGCACCGCTGGGCCATCTTGAAGAACAGAAGGGCTAATACAGGACTAGGACCAAGTTAATTTGGTTCAGCTTCAGCTTGGAATAATACAAAATCTTTATTTTCTGTAGTGGAAAAATACTACAAAATCTAGGTACGGAAAATTGTCTCATGAATATGGAATGTTAACAGAACTAGTCTTTTGCACATACGACACACGCGTTACTATTGTACTATAAAACTATTATGTACTAAATAGAAACATATGTTAAAATACAGACTAATAGTCAAAATATGATTTGCATGTGTGAAACAAATCTTCCACCCGTGATCATTGCCTATATTGTAACAAGGAATAAAGGTACAAATTCATTTGGAAGGTTTATATTACTTAATTTTGATTATTTTAATTGGTGCATTTGGCTGGTCGGCTAGAAATTAAGGAAACAAATAACACATGATTACTCTATATATAGGGTCATGCCTCCAAATAGGACATAATTTTTTACTAGATTCTAAAATCTTGAATCCAAGATTTTAGGAATATCATAGTCTAGTTATATCCACCTAGAGCCAGATTTTATATACCAAAAGACTCATTGTCCTTTGGATTTCATTCCAAACAGCACTACCCTTAGAATTCATATTCTAAAATCTTAAAATAAAAATCAGATTTTAAGAATCTAAACTGGATCCAAACAGGGTCATGTTGCGGCTTTGACATTTGAGATCCGTTCGACCACTATTTTATTTTGATGTAATGGAAGTGCTCCAGTTTCGAGATGATGGCGGCAACAAAGACCACAGTGCAGCATAGGATACGACTATATCATTTGCATCTGATACGGTGGTTATGCAAACCACCATCAATGTTGTTCCATCATGGAGAGGCGAACATAGTCTATTGAAAAATTCTTATGATAATTCTCACTGCTTCATTGGATTGCAGGGTATAAAGATGTACCTACAACTCCGCGCGTGCTCGTCCTGTCAAATGGCTTGATTAATTCCTCAGTTTATCAGAAAGATAAAATAACATGATAAATTGTAGAGTATAGCAGATAATATCATTGTTATGATATATTTGTCCATAGCAGTACTAACAAAACTTTTTAGAGCTTCATTTCAGTAATAGCAAAATTGAGGGCTAGCAATGAAGTGAAGCATTCGTGGATCATACAATCGTACAAGAAACTGGCTACAATATAATATCACTACATCTCTAAAGTCTCAACCAACAGGTATACAGCTTTAAAGTGCTTCACATTCTACCAATATGACAAAAATCTAATCAGCACACATGTCCGTTATTCATTCAAATTGAAGCCACCTGTAACAGAACCGACTTACCATAGAGCTAGCTCTGTTCCAGGATCTTCTCAGGTGGCGACACACGCTATGACATTCAATAGTATAACACATGGTAGAGAATATAATTGCAACGAGAATATAGACAGAGTATAGAGTTTTACATAAATCCAGATTTAAAGTTTACAAACCAGAGTTTTAAGAAAATGCGGAAGCGAAATAGTCTAGATAGCTCGATAGAATGAGTAAGATACAATCGTCCGCTCACGACGATTCACACAACACATCCGGCTTGGTAGGTGTTTGCCCAAACACCGTGCCGTCAATCAACATGCTACTCCTCCTCGTTGTCGGTGCAAGGCTCCCATTCTATGTTCCAGCAGTCGGGTCGCTGGCCTTTCTAGTGGAATCTCTCACCGCAGTGGCAGTCTCCACCCTGGTCATCTAAAAACCACATAGAACGTCACCCTCAGTAACTAGTTTACTCAGCAAGACTGACCCATCAAGGTGGCCAACTACAGCTGACTCCTAGACATGCACAAGCTAAGGGTAGGGTTCATGTTGCCAAAAGCCGGCATAAGAGTAAATCCCTAGTTTTCAAGTTTTAGTATCAAGTTAAGTTAATAGGCGGAATAGTAAATTTAGTTTGCACTATGTCTACAACAATTATGGTTGCAATACACTTAATAATTTCCTAACAGCAATATTAAACCCTTTCAACAAATTAATGGCTTCTGACACTGTTCCGGAGCAGCAATCAAATGGTACTCATTACTGTGAGGGGCAGCGACTCGAATCAATTTACATCCTGCAGGAGAACCTGCTTTCATGATTCATACGTGCTTCATGGAAACCATATGGAGCAACCTTTCACTACGGTACCATAAGGTCTTCTGGGTCCAGACTCCCCCGTGGAGGGTCCCCTAACGCGATGCGCCCCGTGCCACCATCCGTGGGTAGATTCCTCCCTCCTCTTAGCCCCAGTTCCACCAAAGAAGGGAGAAGGCTATCTTCCGACCAGGCAGTAGTCGTAGCTACGTCGGTTTACTGGACCCATAACTTCAGCATGCAAACAGTACGTTCAGACTTGATCCCATGGGCCGGACACGAGGCGTAGCCTTAGGTGACTCAGACGGGGCTACCTCCTTGAAGACAAGCTATCCTTCCCTTTCCACCTAGTTGCCCGTCTGGTCTTCATTTGTTATCCCATCCAACTTTCCTTCAATCAATAACATTTCCCGGTGATAATATTTCCTGATCTATGAGCGGTCTCCATACCACTCAATGAATGTTCGTCCCTAGTTAAGCAGAGCAACTACCGTCCTGCGGCTATTATCAGGTGAAGGGAACCTACTGTAATACTAGGTTTCCAAACAACTCCCATAAACTTAATGCACAGGCAAGACTGCAACACACTAACTAGTGATAAAATAAAAAGAGTTAAACTTGGTGGGATGCACTGGGGCTTGCCTTGAGTAGTTTCCTGGTTAGCTTGATCACCACTTGGTCCTTCTGGTTCCTGCTCGGGTTCTGGCTCCACGTGGTTCACCTCGTGACCTAAATGATACGGATGATATGATGGATGAGGACAATATTCAATTCATGACACTTGCTCAACAAATACGTTATAGTAACAACATTTCACGTAGGAGTGAACGGGGTGTGTTGAATTGTTCAGTACCATAGCACCTATGATCGAGACAGATTATGGGCGTGTTTGGTGTATTTCCTTCATGGACTCCAGAAACTAATAGTGGAAATTGGGTACAAAAAGTACGGGGGTTCACATGTTTGTTCCCGAAATAACCATGCTGGGCACATGGCGAGTGGGCATGGACCAAAATAATATTACCAGTGCATTGGATATGTTGTTATGCAACAGAAGTAATTGTGACATAAAATCTTAGCGATTAATCATAGAAATTAATTAATATTATTAATCTCACAAGGTAACTAAATATTTTAGCATGGTTCTGGACATTAAATGGAGATGGGTGATTTACTGTAAATTGGACATGCCAGGAGCTATTTATTTGCCAAGTTTCAGTCACATGCATTGAGCCAATCTTTTTAAATAATTAAAACAATGCTAAAGGCTAAATAATTAACTGAGACTAAACTACAGAGAACTAATATTTGTCACTTTGCAGGGTGATTAGGCATTGCCAACTAGGATTGACTACCAAGTTTCATTAATTTACCATTTGCAGGGAATTACTTATGAATTATTTAGTGTGTTGCTCATTTAATTTGGTTTTGAATAAAATGTTAACATACAAGAAAGTTTGTTATTTGTTTTACAACAGGACATATTCAGAGAATCCCAGGGAATTTTATTTCACCCCAATACACCTAGTAACGAATTAGTTATGCATTTTTGAAGTAAATGACAATTTCCTGGAATTATAACCCAAAGGAAAAATAAAAATCGCCCCTGGCCAGTCAGATCTAGCCACACAGAGGGCCACGGCACAAGGGGGGGGGGGCAGATCCGGGTGTAGCCACACCGGATCCAGGCCATGTGGCCCGTAGTGGGCACCGCCGGCCCGCACCAGAGCCGGGCGGCGCCACCGCTGGAATCGGCCGAACCTGGCCGACGGGGGCCGCGGATCTCGTGGCCGGGTAGGGAAGCTCGAGCCAAGCACAGGGGTGGGGTCGGGAGGAGGCGGGGCTCATCGGAGCGGCCGGCGACGAGTGGCAGAGGTGGAGGACGGGGTCGCTGGTGCTCGCTTTCTTGCGAGGAGAGGGGGTCGTCACGCGGCTCGACGGAGGGTGGGATCAGGGGTGGAGAGCGAGGAGAAGCCGATGTGTCGGCGGATCCGTGCCATGATGGCCCGGAGCGGCGGCACAGAGAGCTTCCGCTGGCGGCAATGAGGGTGGGCGGTGGTGGTCGGTTTCCCTTCCAAAAATGGCACGTCGACAGTGGGGAAATGGCAAGGGGGGTCGGGTGGGGGGGGACCAGACCTTGGATTGACCCCCGGTTGGCCGGCCGCCGTGGCTCTCGCCGGTGTACGGGCGCCATGCGACGTGTCGGCGCCGGCAGCCCAGGCCCGCACGGAGGGTGGGAGAGAGAGAGAGGTGGCTGACGAGTGGGACCTGCTCCCCTTTTCTTTTTTATTGGTTTTCGAAACAACACCAGTTTCATATTTTTGTATCTTTAAAATTATTGATCCTATGCGAAATCTAAAAATATGGGCGTGATCATCATGAAGTGAACTATTTATAAAAATACTAACTATCATTAGTCCCTAACCAAATTTAAATAGGAATTTTGTGAAGTGGGCTAGTTTTTGACCTTTTTACCATTTATTTGGGGCATTAATAAATAGAATAAAAATCGGAAAAATTCCTCAAAATCCTAATTGACCATGGAGTCCAACATATATTTTTGGTGGGGGTAAGTTCTATAAAAAATTTTAAACTTCTAGTTCAATGGCAACCAAACAACTTGATTTCAAATTTAAATTTGATCAATTTAAATTCAAACTTCTATTTTAGGCTCTTATACTTGTGGGGTTTGATCCTAGGGTGTGTCATGGGAGTGCCTGACACCAGAGGTGTCACAGCCCTCCCCCTTTAAAGAAATCTCGTCCCAAGATTAAGGAAAGTACTACGGTTTACCTAGGTGCTGGTGTAGGAATTCGGGGTAGTGACTTGTAGGAACTCTTCCGTCTCCCAAGTAGCCTCCTTCATGGTGTGGTTGTTCCACTGGACCTTGTAGAACTTGAGCGTCTTCTTGCGAGTTACTCATTCTTTCTCATCTAGTATCTTCACCGGGCGCTCAGAATATGTCAAGTCAGGTTATAGCTGATCCATGCCCTCCAAGGGAACGTCTACTAGTGTCTTCAAACATTTCTTGAGCTGGAACACATGGAATGTGTCATGCACTCCTGCAAGTTCCACTGGCAGTTGGAGCTTGTAGGCCACAGGCCCACATCTTGCAACGATCGGATAGGGGCCGATATAGAGGGGTGCTAATTTCCCGTGAATCCCAAATCGTTGTATCCCTTTGGTTGGTGAGACTCAAAGATAGACCATATCTCCGACTTTAAACTCCAACGGGCGACGTCTTTTATCCACATAACTCTTCTGTCTGGATTTCACCGCTCGTAGGTTCGACTGGATTTCTAGTACTTTCTCTTCAGCTTGCTGCACTAATTCCGGACCGAATATTACTCTCTCCCCTGACTCTGACCAACTCAATGGGATACGACATCGTCGACCATAGAGAGCTTCGAACGGTGCCATCTTGATACTTTCTTGATAGCTATTGTTGTATGCAAATTCCGCCAAGGGTAAGCATTCGTCCCACTTTTTGCTATGATTCAGTACATAGGCTCTCAACATGTCCTCTAATATTTGGTTCACCCTTTCCGTTTGACCGTTTGTTTGGGAGTGGTATACAGAACCTTTAATCAACCTTGTGCCCAATGATGCATGTAGTTGTTCCCAGAAACATCCAATGAACTGGGAGCCTCTATCAGATATGATGGTCTTGGGTACTCCGTGTAAACACATGATCCGTTCGATGTACAGTTGTACATAATTCTGCGTCTTAAACCATGTCGACACCGGAATGAAATGTGCGACCTTTATCAACCTATCGACAACAACACATATGGAGTCCAATTTGCGGGTTGTAAGTGGTAGGCCGACAATGAAATCCATACTAATATCTTCCCACTTCCAAGCTGGGACACTCAGAGGTTGTAGTAGGCCTCCCTTCTTCAGAAGATTTGCCTTGACTCAACGACAGGTATCACACTCTGTGACATATCGTGCTATTTCCCTCTTCATACGAGTCCACCAATATCTGGATCTCAAATCCTGGTACATCTTGTTGCTTCCTGGATGCATGGAGTACTTCACGATATGAGCCTCGTCCAAAATCTTCTTGCGAAGTTCTAGGTTCTTAGGCACTACTTGGCGATCCTTGAACCATAACACACCTTCTGCGTCTACCCAAAAACACTGGACTTTAGCATCGCCCTCCTTTAGCCTCCTTCTAAGGTGTGCCATGCCCACATCATTCTTCTGGGCTTCCACTATCTCTTCTCGCAAGGTAGGTATCAACGCTAGGTTATAGAGAGCTCTGTGGGGTGTTACTTGGACATAGTGACCGTCTTGCACCTGTGGGCTGACCATGATATGGTGGCATTGAGCCTTACGACTTAGTGCATCAGCCATGACATTTGCTTTTCCAGGGTGGTAATACACTTCCAACTCATAGTCTTTAATCAATTCTAACCAACGACGTTGCCTCATGTTCAAATTATCCTGAGTGAACATGTACATAAAGCTTTTGTGATCGGTGTAGATATGAACTAGATTACCAAGCAGGTAGTGTCTCCACATTTTCAACACTAGTACCACTGCTGCTAATTCCAGATCATGTGCGGGGTAATTCTGCTCATGCTTCCTCAGTTGTCTAGAGCCGTAGGCGATGACTCTTCCATCTTGCATGAACACACACCCCAATCCAATACCCGAAGCATCACAATAGACATCGAACGGCTTCCCCAGGTCCGGTTGAGCTAATATTGGGGCAGTCGTAAGATGCTTCTTTAAGGTTTGAAAGGCATTCTCGCAGCCTTGATCCCATACAAATTTCTTTTCTTTCTTTAGCAGCTCAGTCATGGGTTTTGCAATCTTGGAGAAATTTGGGATGGAACGACGGTAGTAACCGGCCAATCCAAGAAAACTGCGTATATGAAATACGGTTTTTGGTGTTTTCCAATTTAGTACATCCCTTACTTTGCCAGGATCTACTACTATTCCTTCTTCCGAGATGACATGGCCCAGAAATGGTACATGCTTTAACCAAAACTTGAACTTGCTAAACTTAGCATATAGCTAATGTTCCCTTAACCTCTGTAGCACAATGCGGAGATGCTCTGCATGTTCCTCTTCTGACTTGGAGTAGACTAGAATGTCGTCAATGAACACCACCACAAACTTGTCCAGCTCTGGCATGAACACCGAGTTCATGAGGTACATGAAGTGTGCCGGTGCATTTGTCAAGCCAAACGACATTACCAAATATTCATAAAGTCCGTATCGAGTGGAGAATGTTGTTTTGAGAATATCTTCAGCACAGATCTTAATTTGGTGATATCCAGATCGCAGATTGATCTTAGAGAAAACTTTAGCTCCAATTAGCTGATCAAATAGAATATCAATGTGAGGCAGTGGGTACTTGTTCTTGATAGTCACGGCATTGAGCGGGCGATAGTCCACACATAGCCTCAAGGTCTTGTCCTTCTTCTTTACAATGAATGCTGGACAACCCCAAGGTGAAGAACTTGGTCTTATAAATCCCTTATCTAGTAACTCCTTCAGTTGCTCTTTCAACTCTGCTAGTTCCTTGGGTGCCATTTTATATGGTCTCTTGGATATAGGTGTCGTTCCTGGCTGAAGCTCAATCTTGAATTCGACATCCCAATCCGGAGGTAGTCTAGGAAGATCATCAGGGAACACGTCTGGGAACTCGTTAACCACTAGGATGTCTTTTAATGGTGTGGCTGTGGTGTGATGAGCTACAGGTGCAGTCAGTTGTGGGGGTACTACCCGGAAATTGGTGTTGCCATGGGTGGGAGAATTTAGATGTACGGTGTAGGTGTCTATGTCTAACACAGCCTTGTGTTGTCTCATCCAAGGCATGCCCAGAATAATGTCAATGTTGCTCTCATCTAAAACAATACATTTTGTAGAGTAAACCTTTGTTCCTAGGGTTATGGGGAGTTTCTCAATTTCATAGAGAGCAAGGGTTTGCCCACCGGCTGATCTAATGGTATATCTTGTTTTCATAAGGGTGCGAGGCAGCTGGTGTTTATCAATGAAAAACCCACTAACGAAACTATGCGATGCCCCCGAATCGAATAGAACAAGCGTGGAATGGCCGTGAACAGAGAACGTACCAGCGAGAATGGGGCTGTTCTCCGGAATCTCCTCCAGAGTGGTGTTGTTCATGCGGCCAGTGCGGACGGGTCCCATGTTGTTGTGATTGTTGTTGCTGTTGTGGTTGCTGTTCCTTTGCTGGTTCTAGCCCATGTTCCTCTTGGGGAAGGTGCACTCCCTAGAAAAATGTCCAAGACGACCGTAGTTGTAACAGGGAAAAGGCCTTGTCTGAGTGTTCTGCTACTGCTGTGGGTGATACCCTCCTTGGTTCTGCTGCTGACGTGGTGCCTGGGGTCGCTGCTATGGCTGCTGGGGTGGACGTGGAAATGGTGCTGACATGGGGGTGGAACGATACCTCTGTCCCGATGGATCCGTGTACACCATGTGATACTTCTGAGGGGGCCCACCGGATGATCCCATAGCACTAGCGGATCTCTTCCACTGTGCCATCACCTTGCGATACCCATCTTCCGCGACGATAGCATTGTTAATGAACTCAGCAAATGTGCCGCCCATGTTAAGGTTGAGGCGGTCCTGCAATTCTATGCTAAGCCCCTCCAAGAATCAGTCCTTGCACTTGGCGGGGGTGTCTACTTCTTCAGGAGCATAGAGCGCCAGGCGGTTGAACTCCTGGCAGTATTCTTTGACACTGTGGTTGCCTTGTTTCAGAGCTATGAACTCCCATGCTTTCCAGCGAATGAGCACTGCAGGGATATAGTGGGCACGGAACGCGATCTTGAATTCGTCCCAGGTGATCTGCGGGTTCTCCCCCACTAAGGCGACATGGTTGGCCCACCATGCCCCAGCTGCACCATGCAGCTGCTGTGCCGCGAACAACGTCTTCTGCACAAGCGTGCAGTTGAGAAGCCCAAACTTGGACTCAAGCATACGGAGGAAGTTTTCAGCCTCCATAGGTTCAGTGGTGGAGCTGAATGTAGGTGGCCTGGTGGCGAGGAAGTCGGCGTAGGTGTTGTTCTGTGCTACGCCATCGTTGTTGCCCCTAGCATTTCTGTTGGCCACATTCTGTTGTGCCAACTCCCACATGAACTCCGCCTGTTGCTGCTAGTTCTCCATCATGCTGGCGAAGAACTACGCCATCATCTGCATGGGGTTGGGAGGCGGTGGTGGAGCCTCATGTTGATTGTTGTTCTCCCTGGCCCTGGAGTTTTCGGGCTGCTCGCTGTGGAGCTCGCTGGTGTTGCGGGTGCGAACCATTCTGAAATGTAAGAATAGGGATTCCAATTAGCCTCTTTTCCAACAACATCATTGCATAAATGAATTCATATAACATCACAACACAGGTAATAATGAAACAACTAACATTTTTCCGACAAGGTTTGCATCCATAAACTAACATAAGTGCAAGTACAAGTCAATAAGGTCTGTAGTACATAACTCGGAATATGTGGCCATCGAGTCACAAAAGAAATTCACGCGGGTGATCCCCAAAATACAACAACCACGCGTGGATCAACAAAAGCTACCTACCCCCTCTGTCCTTCCTGCCTGACCTAATCATGCCTGCTACGACCTACTACTCCCTGTCTCCAACTGTGCTAGAGGGTCCTGGACGGTCTGCTCCCGTCGGTGCTGGAGGCTCGTAGTCTATGTCGGACTCCTCGTCCATGTCCTCCTCTGGGTCCTCCTCCTCTGGTGCCGCCGGTGGCGCCAGAGCTGCCTCCAGCTGCTCCTGCAGGCCCTGGTTCTCGTGGGCCAGGGTCTCTAGGTCCTCTCCCATAAGCTCCATCTCCTGCTAGGCCGCCGCCAACTGCTGCTGTAGGTGCTCGTTGTGGTTGGCACGCTGCTGCACTATCACACCATGCTGATCCACCTCCCGCTCAAGGGTGTCACGCTGTCCTGTAACCTCGGTCACGCGAGTCTTGCTCGCCTGAAGAGCAGCGGTCAGTCGCTGGATCTCCCTCTATTGTGCATCAACCTACGTCTGCAGATCATTCTTCTGCACCCATACCTGCTCAGCGTCTACTAGTAGGATGCTGCTGCGGCTGCTCGACTCCTCATCCAAGTTAAGGAGGCACTCGGTGTAATGAGATATGCGGTGGTACCCCTCGTGGTACTCCGGGTAGTCGTCACGGGCAATGCGCCTTACGCGCCTCTGTCAGACCGGGTTGGCCTGGTGCCATATAGAAATCATCTCGAACGGGGTCCCAGAGAGTACTGCGGTATGGCGCCCACAGAAGTGGGTGAGAGCCCTATGGGCGGCTCTCTCCAAGCCCTCCCAAAGGCTCCCACATGTCACCGTGTTCTCCATCCCTAGCAGGTCGGGGCTTCGTGGGTGGGTGGACACGCTGATGTGCACCTCAGCAAGGGTCAGGCCGTGGTGGCGGACCTCACGCCTACGGTAGGAAGGCGGCTCCATGTAGCCCAGCAAATGCAGTAGGCCCCACAAAAGAGTAGGAAAACCACGGTGGTGAAGGCCGGTGGTGTAGCGTCACCCGTCGTATGCTAGCTCCTCAAAGTCGTGGTCGTCCATCTGGAACAAAACCCCAATGGTGAGTGTAGTGTTCCACAAGCTGAGAATGCATATTAATAACAAGGGATATGGTGCTAGAGATGATGGATAATTTTAACCGCAAAGATAGATTAAGTTTTGACTCTTGGAAACGAATAATTTGTCCTAGTATGCAACCGTCACTAAATTAAACTTTAAGCTATCTTAGGTATAGAACCTGGAAAACCATTGAACATCAATGTTTGAGATAACTTAAATACCTTTCCAACGAGTACCTACACACCCTTGTCCCATAAGAGTTTCAGGACATGAATTTTTCAAGTTGACTGCCAGTTCTGAAATTCTGCTCCCTGTCAACTCTGTCACCTGACCAACAGATAACACAAAAACAGAAACTGCTTCTAATATTGGCAAAACTAACCATTTGAGATCATACCAAAGTTGTAGATGACTCTCTCACCTTTCCAACACATATTTACACGCCCTCATAGGATAAACGATTTAGGAGCTATGAATTTTCTAAGTTATAGGTTAGAATCTGAAAATCTGTTTTGGACAGCGCTGTGTTTGGTCTGAAAAAGGGTTCGAAATCCACGTTTCTTTTCTTTTATCCATAGAGTAAAACTATCATACTTATGAAGCATTTTAGCACCTTTCTAACGCATACTTGCACGCGTTCAACAAATTCTTATAACTCAAGATACACAATTTATACTATCAAAAAAATTTTCTGCACCAATTTTCTGGACAGAACTGGGTGACTATGAATATTTGCTCATAGCACTACCTTCCAGGTTCCAACCTAAAACATTAAGCTACCAAAGTTGTAGAGCCTTTCATAACCTTTCTAGGAAGTACTCATACAACCTTAAAGGTGGTCCGAGCAAAAAGTTATGAATTTTACAAGATAGGTCATGAATCTGCGTTTCAGATCGACATCACTTCGAAGTGCTGACTCGAACATACCCAAAATGGCATTATCCGGACAATTTCAAAACAAAACTTTTGCTGGATGTACAGAGGGTTTGTTGATGATTTCAACAAGTATTTATTTGCATGAATTTGACTTTCGAGTGAGGAGATATAGATTCTTATGTGGGTGACATGCTAGCTGAAATTTCAGTTTGCACAATGAATTTGATGCTTCCATATTTCTCATGAATGCATATGCTTCCGACCTACACGTCCTCACAAAATAAAATTTGATCACAAATAGTATAGTCGGTGGCAGTCGATCTTTCAAGTTAGTCGTATTCTACATATTTCTTACGCGAATCGTGGTTAGCATACATGCAGAAAAAAATTCCATCCAACCATCCACATTTCAGGCAATTGATAGATAGATAATATTTTGACAGGAATTTAAATAGACCCAGTATCATTCCATATGGGCTACACCCCAGGTAGGCCACTTCCTGGAGAAAAGCGTCCACGATCTACATCACGTGGCGGGACGTTCACCATGGGGTCGATAACCTGGACGGCCACATATGTTCCGAAGAACAGGGACTCCCTTTAACCCACTTGGGTAGGGACACCTCGTGATAATCCGGAAATCGGAGAGTATGAGCATTTTGCAACTTACCTTCTTACCTGAGCGTAGGTGCGTTGTTACGGAATAGTAAGTTTTGCAGTAATATAAATCTAGGCCTATGTTATCAGCAGTCAGCTTGCCACCTGTTCATAACTATTCTTATTCCTATGCGCACGTCCTCACACGTCCGTAACCGGGTTTTCAAAAATAGGTCTTTGAATATTGCACTATTCCCGAGATAGCTCTGATACCACGCTGTAACAGAACCGACTTACCACGGAGCCGGCTCCGTCCCAGGATCTTCTCGGGTGGCGACACGTGCTGTGACACCCAATAGTACAATACATGGTAGAGAATATAATTGCAATGAGAACATAGACAGAGTACAGAGTTTTACATAAATCTAGATTTAAAGTTTACAAACCAGAGTTTTAAGAAAATGCGGAAGCAAAATAGTCTAGATAGCTCGACATAATGAGTAAGATACAATCATCCGCTCACGATGATTCACACAGCACATCCGGCTTGGTATGTGTTTGCCCAAACACCGTGCCGTCAATCAACATGCTACTCCTCCTCGTTGTCGGTGCAAGGCTCCCATTCTATGTTCTAGCAGTCGGATCGCTGGCCTTCCCAGTGGAATCTCCCACCACAGTGGCAGTCTCCACCCTGGTCATCTGAAAACCACATAGAACGTCGCCCTGAGTAACTAGTTTACTCAGCAAGACTAACCCGTCAAGGTGGCCAACTACAGCCGACTCCTAGACATGCACAGGCTAAGGATAGGGTTCATGTTGCCAAAAGCCAGCCTAAGAGTAAATACCTAGTTTTCAAGTTTTAGCATCAAGTTAAGTTAATAGGCGAAATAGTAAATTTAGTTTGCACTATGTCTACAACAATCATGGTTGCAATACACTTAATAATAATTTCCAAACAAAAATATTAAACCCTTTCAACAAATTGATGGCTTTCGACACTGTTCCAAAGCAGCGATCAAGTGGTACTCATTACTGTGAGGGGTAGCGACTCGAATCGATTTACATCCTGTAGGAGAACCTGCTTGCATGATCTATACGCGCTTCATGGAAGCCGCATGGAGCAACCTTTCACTGCGGTACCACAAGGTCTTCTGGGTCCAGACTCCATCGAGGAGGGTCCCCCAACGCGATGCGCCCTGTGCCGCCATCCATGGGTAGATTCCTCCCTCCTCTCAGCCCCAGTTCCACCAAAGAAGGGGGAAGGCTATCTTCCAATCAGGCAGTAGTCATAGCTACGTCAGTTTACTAGGCCCATAACTCCAGCATGCAAACAGTATGTTCAAACTTGATCCCATGGGCTAGACACGAGGCGTAGCCTTAGGTGACTCGGACGGGACTACCTCCTTGAAGACAAGTTGTCCTTCCCTTTCCACCTAGTTGCCCGTCCGGTCTTCATTTGTTATCCTATCCAACTTCTCTTCAATCAATAAAATTTCCCGATGATAATATTTCCTGATCTACGAGCGGTCTCCATACCACTCGATGAATGTTCGTCCCTAGTTAAGCGGAGCAACTACCGTCCTGTGGCTATTATCAGGTGAAGGAAACCTACTGCAATACTAGGTTTCCAAACAACTCCTATAAACTTAATGCACAGGCAAGACTACAACACACTAACTAGTGATAAGATAAAAAGAGTTAAACTTGGTGGGATGCACCGGGGCTTGCCTTGACTGGTTTACTGGTTAGCTTGATCACCACCTGGTCCTTCTGGTTCCTGCTCGGGTCCTGGCTCCACGTGGTTCACCTCGTGACCTAAATGATGCGGATGATATGATGCATGAGGACAATATTCAATTCATGGCACTTTCTCAACAAATACATTATAGTAACAACATTTCATGTAGGAGTGAACGGGGTGTGTTGAATAGTTCAGTACCATAGCGCCTATGATCGACATAGATTATGGGCATGTTTGGTGTATTTCCTTCATGGACTCCAGAAACTAACAGTGGAAATTGGGTACAAAAAGTACGGGGGTTCACATGTTTGTTCCCAAAATACCCATGCTGGGCACATGGGGAGTGGGTATGGACCGAAATAATATTACCAGTGCGTTGGATATGTTGTTATGCAACAGAAGTAATTGCGACATAAAATCTTAGCGATTAATCATAGAAATTAATTAATAACTATTAATCTCACAAGGTAACTAAATATTTTAGCATGGTTCTAGACATTAAATGTTGATGGGTGATTTACTGTAAATTGGACATGCCAGGAGTTATTTATTTGCCAAGTTTCAGTCACATGCATTGAGTCAATCTTTCTAAATAACTAAAACAATGCTAAAGGCTAAATAATTAACTGAGACTAAATTACAGAGAACTAATATTTGTCACTTTGTAGGGTGATTAGGCATTGCCAACTAGGATTGACTACCAAGTTTCATTAATTTACCATTTGCAGGGAATTACTTATGAATTATTTAGTGTGTTGCTCATTTAATTTGGTTTTGAATAAAATGTTAACATGCAAGAAAGTTTGTTATTTTTTTACAATAGGACATATTCAGAGGATCCCAGGGAATTTTATTTCACCCCAATACACCTAGTAATGAATTAGTTATGCGTTTTTGAAGTAAATAAAAATTTTCTGGAATTATAACCCAAAGGAAACATAAAATTAGCCCCTGGCCAATCAGATCTGGCCACACAAAGGGTCACAGCACGAGGGGGGCCAGATCCGGGTGTAGCCACACCGGATCCGGGCCATGTGGCCCGTGTTGGGGCACCGCCGGCACGCACCAGAGCCGGGTGGCGCCACCGCCGGAATCGGCCGAACTTGGCCGAGGGGGGCCACGGATCTCATGGCCGGGTAGGGAAGCTCGATCCGAGCACAGGGGTGGGGTCGGGAGGAGGCGGGGCTCACCGGAGCGGCCGGTGGCAAGCGGCGGAGGTGGAGGACGGGGTCGCTGGTGCTCGTTTTCTTGCGGGGAGTGGGGGTCGTCGCGCGGCTCGGCGGAGGGTGGGATCGGGCGGAGAGCGAGGAGAAGCCGATGTGTCAGCGGATCCGTGCCGTGGTGGCTCGGAGCGGCGGTGTGGAGAGCTTCCGCTGGCGGCAATGGGGGTGGGCAGTGGTGGTCGGTTTCCCTTCCAAAAATGGTAGGCCGACAGTGGGGAAATGGCAAGGGGGGTCGGGTGGGGGAGACCGGACCTTAGGTTGACCCCTGGTCGACCGGCCGCCGCGGCTCTCGCCGGTGTACAGGCGCCAAACAGCGCATCGGCGCCGGCAGCCCCGGCCCGCGTGGATGGTGGGAGAGAGAGAGGTGGCTGACGGGTGGGACCCGCTCCCCTTTTCTTTTTTGTTGGTTTTTGAAACAACACTAGTTTCATATTTTTTGTATCTTTAAAATTTTTGACCCTATGCAAAATCTAAAAATATGAGCGTGATCATCATGAAGTGAACTATTTTCTAAAAATACTAACTATTTCTAGTCCCTAACCAAATTTAAATAGGAATTTTGTGAAGTGGGCTAGTTTTTTACCCTTTTACCATTTATTTGGGGCATTAATCAATAGAATAAAAATCAGAAAAATTCCTCAAAACCCTAATTGACCATGGAGTCCAACATATATTATTGGTGGGGGTAAGTTCTGTAAAAAATTTAAAACTTCTAGTTCAACGGCAACCAAATCGACTTGATTTCAAATTTGAATTTGATCAATTTAAATTCAAACTTCTATTTTTGGCTCTTATACTTGTGGGGTTTGATCCTAGGGCGTGTCATGGGAGTGCCTGACACCAGAGGTGTCACACCACCCATCAGGATAATTTATCTAGCAATCTTGGGATCAGCTCTATGGACCCTGAGGTCTTCCTGCCTTCCAGATCTGCATAGGCACAACCAGCTTCCGACAAAGGGTAGGTGTGGTTCGGCGGACACGCAGAAGCCCACTCATCACATTGGCAATTATGGTAATTATCAAGATGCACTCAAGCTGTCATGAAGATCAGGTAAGCCAGTTTCAAAAAACAAAAAAGATCAGGTAAGCCATAGTGAAATGCTCGTGCCCAACATGTATCTGCAGGTAGTGTAGAGACTGATAATTTTTTTCAAGAAGAAATGCAGATTCCATTTAGTTACTTAGGAGTGAGAGTGAGATCTCAGACTACATATTGTAATGCAGGATAGCAACACACTAAATAACATGTGCACATAATCCATAAATTACACACTGGTAATCATTGTCATATGAATGAATCCAATCAAGGTTGCATGCATTGGAAAGGTGAACAAAGAAAGAATGCTCATATTTATCTCTAGAAGAATGTAGTAAGCCAATGCACTTATATCTCTAACAAAATGCGCAACAGGTAAATGAGGCTGTGAGGTCAAGAGGAAATCAGTGGGAAGACAAAATCCACAGTAAGTTACCTTGAACACATGACGAACCAATACATGAGCAGTCATGCCCTTGAGCATTATGGAAGCGGCCAACTCATGATCAATTGAAGGCAGAACAAAAGCACTACAGAATTTGATTAAGGAAATAAGAGCAAAGCAAATAATCAAATATTTTGATACATTGAGGACTGACAAATCCAGTCATCTGCATCTTTCTGTCAAATCTGTTTTGCATATTAGAGGTCATATATGTTTGCTACACTAATATGTATGCATTGATCAATTAATATATTGTATAACAATAATTTGCACGAACCAAAAAGGGATCTATTAAAAGAACTAACCATAATTGCGTGCAGCAAGCTCTCCATTTGCTATTAACTATTGGTTGCTCAAACCAGCCACGTCCAAGAAACAAGTCCTGAACTATAAGTGAAAAGGAGGTCAGTCCATCATTACACAAGACAGACCTTAAGAATGCATTGTTCATTGTTCAAAAATTAAATAAATATTAACAAATGCAGAATTTGTCAATTCCCTGTCAAGGGGAGTCAAAACAAGGGGGGAATACATAAATGAACAAATTGATGATTTCTATTGTAGAAAATAAGGGTGGCAAACCAAAAAGAAAAGAATGTTTGTCATTGGGAGGATAGACATATTTGTGGGGGCTTAATCTTTAACCAGGCCTAGTAGATGAAGGTACAAGCACAAATTCAATACAAGCATATATTCAACCCCTGTGAAATTGATGTCCTTTATTTTTTATTGATGAACACGCAACATAAACGAGAAGTCACTGTGTTAAAATTTATCTCGTGGCTGTCTAATTAACAGTCGCATCTCAAATCAACCTACCTTGGCTAAAATGGATTGCTCACCTTTCAGAATTTTTTCGTCAGAAGAAAATTTGATTTGATCCCCATCCGAATCGACTTGTTAAATGGCCTAATCTACAAGATTGAATGTTAAGCTTTGAAGCACAACCAATGCATACATTCAATTCTATTGAACAGGCAACCATAGATCGATTATCAATAGCAGTAAAAATCACTCACCAAGGTCATGAGCTACGCATCTCCAATGCAGCCAGAGCGGACAGACTTGGTTCCATTAGGGTCCACCTTCTTGGAGCGCCAGCGTGACAAGATCAATGTAGAGTCGCTTCCTCAAGAACATGGGAGACACTGAGAACAATCTGGGAGTGAAGCCTTGTGAGATCGAGAAGTTGGTGTGCATGCAACAAGAACAGAAAATAGCAAAGCATGGGGGACAAGGATGAGCGATAAATCTTATGATTCTCAGCGATGGTGGCATGCTGGATCTGTGAAGGACCGAGAAGGCAACCAGAGGGGGTGAATGGGAGTCAATTAAAATTCTCCAAGAGAACTTGGCCTATATCTCAAAACCAACCCAAGCCAACTTCCAAGTCGATCACCAAGACTATACACACCAACTCGTGGTGTACTAGCCCTAGCAGTGATCAACTACTGTAAACAAACACAGCGGAAACAACAAGAAACAGCAAAGACTTGAGATAGTTGGAATCAAAGTTGTACCTTTTGGACCACTACCGGCAGTGCCGATCAGAGCCATCGGCAGTGCCGGTTGGCCTCATCAGCAGTGCCGGTGAGACCCATCGACAGTGCCGGTGTGGGGTTCTGCACCCCACCGGTAGTGCCGGTCTAGGTCGTCGATAGTGCCGATCGACCCCGACAGAACAGGAAAAACTTTTGGATTTTGACAAATCTTCTCTAAAACCTAATCAAACAAACTCCAAATGATGCAATTTTTGGACCAGTGAATCCTCAACATATCACGACCCTAATCATAGAATATCAACTCAATTGGCTCAAGAACATCATCACGAATTTTAGATCTTGTGCCAAGAACACCAAAAAGGAGAAACTTGAGAAATCCTTCAAATTGAAGGTGCTAGAGCTCTTGATTTGGTCATGGACCTATGAAGGATTGTTCTAGCTCATCATAGCAACAAGTTCCTCAAGAAATCCACCCAAACACTCATCCAAAAAGGAGATCGAAAATTCCCACAAAAATAGCTCCAAAAATAGGGAAAAAGAGAAATTCGGGATTTAGGGAGAGAGAAAAATCTTGAGCACGAAAATAAATCTCATGTCATGGAAACATCCTTACAAGATCCATAGATACAAGGCTTTTCAATGAAGTCCTATCACAAGACTAATGGGAAGAGAGGCACCTCTTCCACTAGCCTTACCTCTCCTTATATAGGCCTAGGGTCTATGACCACTCTACTCTTGACCTACATAACACACCCACCTACCATCGAGGGCATAACCGTCCATCTTCTGCCTCATCACCCGAATGCCATCGGACGCTTCACGTCTTTGCTTCGTCTCGAAGCAAGCTCCGTGATGGTGCCACGTGCACCACCAACCACCGCCATCGGTTTTGAGGCCCAAACCGGGAAACCGCCTTCACGCTTCTTAAAGCGCGACTTCTCGATGTTGATGCGTGTCACCTTGTCTCGTGATCCTGACCACCGGCAAGTCTCTCCCAGTCCCTGCCCATCAGGCCCCCTTGTCACTTGTACCGGCATCTCTTTCGCCTTGATTTGGTCAACACGCCGTCTTCATCACACCCACGGTTTTGAGGCTCAACCGCGAAATCATCCATACTTTTTGCCTCTCCACATGTACGGTGTGGATCACCCTTAACTTCACCCGACATCCCGATCGTCCAGCCCCAAGTCCCCTACTTGTGCCCGATCCTCTCGCCGTTGACCGCCAAGTTTACTCCAGTGACCTACACATCATGAGACAAGCAAACACATTTCCCAACTTCTGCAACATCACCAATACCTCCACCAACTCTGGTTAGTCAAAACCATAATCATGCACACACACATGCAATCCCCGGTATCCCGCATTTCAACTCAAACACCAAATCCGCTCAAGTCAATTACTCATCACATATATTATAAACCATGACACATATCCACATGGTTTCTCAATCTGCATCAGCCAACTGCACCCAGTGGCGAGGTGCGGGAGAGGAATGCTCAGGATGACCTGGTGGTGGCGGCAGGGTGATCGCCTAGCCGGACACTCCGGCCTAATGCGTCATACCGTCTGGATCTTGCCTGTCCACGAGCGCTGAATGCAAGGCAAGGCGTGCCACATCGAGAAATCGGTGACGATGACTATTGCCTCAATCTCTGTGACGGCAGTGCGCGATGACGACCTGGACAGCAAGCAGCGGCAGGGGCCATGGGTGCGTACGGCAGCATCCTAGATAGCAGGCAACGGCATGGCCAGGGCGCACAAGACGTCTCACGCAGGCGGCGAAGGGTTATTTTTTTGACAGGGCGGTGAAGGGTTGGTGTGCGATGGTGGAAGAATGGGGGAAAGCGGGGCGTGATTAGAGGACAGGTTCGCGGGTGGGTACGGATGGCTATCGGTGAAAAAAGTCAGCAATTAGGTGGCAGACGACACCAAATTATAATTATGAAAGATGTAATGTTATTTGTCCTCATGGAATCAGGATTAATCAGAAGGTCAGTTTTAATCGATGTAGAAAATCAAGAGCCCGGATGGTTTGGGTAGATAGATTTTTAGGTGGGTTTAGATGGGTAGATGTTTAGTCTTTATAGTATAGATAAATAAATTTATTATGGTCTTTGAATCCGAGATGCATGCAAATGCCATTTGCAGTGAAGTATTGCATTTTTTATGTTGGGCAAAATGGATGATTTTGCTATTTTTTGGGTGAAGTTTGGCAACCATTGAGCATCTTGCTAAGGAAGTTAGGGTCTGATTGGTTCGCGTTACCGTAGAGCTTGTCCCGCACCGAGGAGCCAGGCGCTGGCGAGCCAGGCTGAAAGCACGCAAGACACTCATGATTGGTTGCTTGCTTGTATCTAGACAGAATATACAGGGAAATTGATTGGTTGCCTGTTGTCTGCACCACCTATCTCTCTGCTGATGTAGCAAAATGCTTGTCTGTGCATGTGGTGAGCCAGGCTCAAGAGAAACGACCAAAATATTTGCACCCGGTGAGCCAGGCTGTAGACCTCCTTTTACATGAGCAGAGCTAGGTCCAATGAAGCAACCAGTCATCCAAACACAAGCAGGCTGCATCTGGCGGGCCTGGTTCCCCCAGATGCACCCAACCAATCGTACCCTAAGTGATGCATCTGGAATCTGAACAGCTCAAGAATCTACTCGTCTAGCGCAATGTATTTCATGAAGGTATCGGCTGCACATGTAAACTTTCTCAGATTCAAGAAATACATTGTGGTAAAGACGAGTTGATTCTTGAACGTCGTGTTCTTTTCTGGGAAAGTAGTAGAATTTCAGGAAAAAAAAACTTAAGATAATTATCTGATCCGAGACAAGTGATGAAGATATTTCACAGAGAACTTCATTTTCACTGCAGTTTCAGCACTGGCCAGTAGAGAAATGCAAAGGCTCGTCGCAAGACACGTGATAGAAGGACGGTGACGCATGAGCCGCCATGGTTACCTGTATGGTCCAGATAGCTTTGGATTTGGTCGACGCGATCCTTGCCACCACTTGGCATCCAGCCATTGGACGTCAGGGCGCGCGATATCCAGAGGAGCACCGGCGGCCAATGGACTCCGGCTGACGTGGCTTGCGGCGCGGCCACCAGTCGCGCCCGAGCACCACTCACTGCACTCAGTCGTCGTATAAAGATCTGTTCTGGCCATTTCCACTCATCATCAACCGAAGAACAATCTCATCAGTTGCATCCTCGTGCTCACAAGACAAGTCGCTGAAAATGGCCGCGTCGGCGCTGCAGCAGACCACCAGCTTCCTCGGCCAGGCTCTCGTCAGCCGCGCCGGCGTCGATGCCGGCGGCCGCATCACCATGCGCCGCACCGTCAAGAGCGCGCCCCAGAGCATCTGGTTCGTAATAACGCATTCTTCTTCTGTGTTCTTCTTACTTTGCTCTGCATCTCTCTGTTACTGACATATATATACACGCATATATAACAAAAACAGGTACGGCCCTGACCGTCCCAAGTACCTTGGCCCGTTCTCCGAGCAGACCCCGTCGTACCTGACCGGTGAGTTCCCCGGCGACTACGGGTGGGACACCGCCGGCCTCTCCGCCGACCCGGAGACCTTCGCCCGTAATCGCGAGCTGGAGGTGATCCACTGCCGCTGGGCCATGCTCGGCGCGCTGGGCTGCGTGTTCCCGGAGATCCTGGCCAAGAACGGCGTCAAGTTCGGCGAGGCCGTGTGGTTCAAGGCCGGCGCGCAGATCTTCAGCGAGGGCGGGCTGGACTACCTGGGCAACCCAAACCTGGTGCACGCACAGAGCATCCTCGCCATCTGGGCCTGCCAGGTCGTGCTCATGGGCTTCGTCGAGGGATATCGCGTCGGCGGCGGCCCGCTCGGCGAGGGCCTCGACAAGATCTACCCCGGTGGCGCATTCGACCCCCTCGGTCTCGCCGACGACCCCGACACCGCCGCCGAGCTCAAGGTCAAGGAGATCAAGAACGGCCGCCTCGCCATGTTCTCCATGTTCGGATTCTTCGTGCAGGCCATCGTCACGGGTAAGGGCCCCATCGAGAACCTCTTCGACCACGTCAACGACCCCGTCGCCAACAACGCCTGGGCCTACGCCACCAACTTCGTCCCCGGCAAGTGAGAACTCAGCCATCCATCCAATCCATGGAGGTAGGCGTGTATTAGTTGCACGCGCGTGTATATGCCCTGTGCTCGTCAGAAGCTGGCTGTATGTGATGTAAATTAAGCACAGGCGCATGATGATGAATGGATCAACCATGGTGTACCACGCTACCACTCGATCGATCGCCTTTTTTTTATTATTCTTCAGCGGGTCGTTTCCAACTCTCGATGTGTATGGAATTTTTACTTCACCGTTGCGCGCACGGCAAGTAGATTCTTCAGCTGGTGCTGAAGCCCCAAATATTCTACAACACCAGTATCTCCCTTGCACGAATAAGCAGCTGCAACAGTATTGACGGCATTAACGCTCAAACAGTTAGAACATGGGCTCTTATTTAGCTCATAAAGTATAAAGCTAACATTCCTTCATACAAATGACCTTTTTTTTTGCGAGGAAAAGGAAGCTTTCATTACTCAGAAAAAGAATTACATTCCCGAGCTATCATCTGTTCAACGCACACGGCGCGCGTAACCGCCAAACAGCCGAATGTTTCGTCCGTTTAGCAAGTTGCGCTAACTCATGCGCCACACTATTTTGCTCCCTCTTCACACACTCCACAACGAGCTCAGGCAACTGCCGACTCAACTCTATCGATTCATAAATGATGAAACTTAACGTGGACTTCTGTAGGTATGGCTGTCGCAGCATTGCCCCTACTGTAGTGCAGTCCATCTCCAGAATAGCTTTCTCCCGACACCACTCGGCTGCCAACCTGATGCCTTCTTGTGCCGCTAGCGCTTCTGTTTCCTCCGCACCCGTGGCCATGAAAACAGCCCTCCACGAGCTAAGGATCGTTCTTCCGTCATTACCTCTGACGATGACTCCAATGCCGGCATTACCTGATCTTGCATCGAAAGCCCCATCCACGTTGATTTTGATCCACCCTGCTGGCGGTGCCTCCCAATTCTGTCTTTCTTTTATGTCTCTCGCTCCTCAGCTTTGTCATTGTGGTGGCTGCTATCTGCTTGCCTTTATTATCAGCTTTTCTAGTATCTGTTTTTATCATGCATAACTCTAGCCAATACTTCAGCAAAAAGGAGACTGATGCTTGTATTAAAGGAGCCGGCTTCTCATGGGTAATTTCATTTCGTACAAACCAGGCCCGCCATAGTAACAGGAGGAGCTGGGCACTCTCATCCGTTCCCAAGCTACCGAGTAGCAGCAGCAGCTCATCTACGGATCTGACATGAAGCTGGTTCTCACTAGGTAGTGCCCAATATTCAGACATGGCCTCACGTAACCAGCGTGCATGAGGACACCACAGGACAGCATGGAGACCCGATTCCTCCTCCATCCCACAGATTTCGCATGTGGCTGTGATTTCCATCTTTCGCATTTTCTTGCCCTGCTTGGTCGCAAGTCCCTCTTTAAGGAGTCGCCAAGTAAAGATTTTGACCTTCTCCGGGACATTTATCTTCCAGAATTTCTTCCATAGCACCACGTCATTCCGATTGCTCGGTCCAGCTATGTTGTCCTGTCGCTCGATGTCCTGCAGGTTAGCCGCAAGTCTATATGCGCTCCGCACAGTAAATATCCCTGACTTCTCAAAGTGCCAAGCCATGAAATCAGGTAATGCCTTGCTTGGCAGTTTGATTTTCAATATGGCTTCCACATCAGGGGGCGTAAAGTAGCGCTTCACCTCTTCTTCTTTCCATTGCATCGTCAATGAGTCTATTAGCTCCGCAACCCAGACCATCCTGCATGGCCGCTGTTTCCCTAAAGGTTTCAGAGACCAATCCCCCGGTATCCACGGGCTGCGCCAGATGCGGATCATGGTCCCCGATCCCATGCGCCAGATCGTTCCATTCTTTAGCAGCTCGAGTCCGTGCACGATCGCCTTCCAGGTTTGAGACTGGTTTGATGGGAAAGAGGTGTCCAATAGGTCACCCGCAGGATAGTACTTTGCTTTCATGACCCTTGCGCATAGACTATCGGGTGACTCCAGTAATCTCCATGCTTGTCTCGCGAGCAGAGCCTGATTAAACAGCTTCAGATCACGGAATCCCATCCCTCCTTTCTCTTTGGCTCGTGTGAATTTCCACCAAGCCAGCCAATGGGTCTTGCGTTGTCCACCTGTGATGCCCCACCAATATCTTCTGATGCATCGAGTTAAATCTTCACAAATACTTGCTGGAAGGTGAAAGACACTCATAATATACGTCGGGATTGCTTGGGCAACCGACTTTATTAGCACCTCTTTTGCTCCGGCTGACATCAGACGCTCCTCCCACACTGAGCACCTTTTCGATAGCCGCTCAACTGTAGACTGAAAGCGGTCTGCCTTCATGCGTCCCTCGGGCGTAGGTAGGACTAAGTACTTGGCTTCAAAGGAGCAAGCTTGCACTCCAAGGAGGCTTCGTACCTGTTCCATCAGTGTTTGATCTCGCTTTGGGTTGAACAACAGGGAGCACTTGTTGTCATTTAACAGCTGCCCCGTGCATCGACAATAACACCTTAGGAGTTCCTTCACCCGTGTAGCCTGTTGTTGCACACCTCGGAAGAATAGGAGACTATCATCTGCAAACAACAAATGTGTAATCTCTGGGGCTCTTCAACACACTTTCATACCTTTGATTTTTCCTTCAGCAGACTCTCTATTCAGCAGCTTTGAGAGTCCATCAGCCACAAACAAAAATAAATAGGGCGATAGCGGATCACCTTGGCGAAGACCCCGGATAGGCTGGTAGGTGTCCAAAGGGACACCATTGAAGCGGACGGAGTACTGTACAGTAGAGACACATTCCATTACCCACTGTACCCACTTCCGATGAAAACCCAGCTTCAACAAGACACTTTTTAAGTAATCCCAATCCACCTGATCATAGGCCTTGGACAAATCCAGCTTGTATGCACAGAAATTACTCCTGTCCGTGTCATCCTGCTTAATGGCATGAATGCATTCAAAGGCAATTAGAGAATTATCCGTAATAGGTCGACCTGGGATAAAAGCACTTTGGTTCACCGATATGATGTTCTGCAACAATGGTCGAAGTCGATTTACTAGACATTTGGACAAAATCTTATAGATGATGTTACACAGGCTGATCGGCCGGTAGTCTTTCAGGGTCGTCGGATGTGCAATTTTGGAAATTAATACGATCGTTGTGTTGTTGACACCCGGTGGCATAGTACCTGTTTCAAAAAAAGATCTCACAGCTATCGTAACATCTTCTTTAATCAGTCCCCAGTTCCATTGAAAGAACCTGGCCGGAAAACCATCAGGTGCCGGCGCCTTCAGCGGCCCCATCTGAAAAAGTGTATCCCCAATTTCCTCATCAGTGAAAGGCCGGCATAGCTCTTCGTTCATCCTATCCGAAATACATGGCTCAAAGAGATCCACCAGTTCCTGCGGCATCACAGAATTATCTTTACTATACACCTCTTTAAAATAATCAATGGTCATATGCTCCATTTCTACTCTGGATGAGCACCACTCCCCATTACTCCTCTTTAGCTTCCGCATTTTGTTTTTCCTTGCACGCCAACTGGCTCGCTGGTGGAAGAATTTTGTATTTTTATCCCCTTCCCTAAGCCATGAAACCCTTGATGGTTGCAACCACATCATCTCTTCCCTGTACAACATCTCATTCATTTTATACATGATGTCCCTCATTTGCTTGTCATCTACTCCCTACTGTTGTAGTTGCTCTATCTCATCTCTGAGCTTCTCTATTTCCCGTCGCACAGACCCAAAGTTTTCCATACTCCAATTTTCAGCGACTGCATCACCTCTTTCAGAGCTGCTATGATATGGTTCAGGTCACCTTTAGCTTTATGACGTTTCCACGCTTCCTGAACGCAAGCATCGAGAGAAGGCTCCCGCTCCCACATAATCTCTTAGTATTGTTGGCGTTCTTTGTTTCTCTCCACCATTTCTCGCACAGCTCTTATAAGGATTGGGCAATGGTCTGAGCATGGTGACACAAGGTGATGAACAGACGCATCAAAGAACCGTGCCATCCATTGCTGGTTTGCCACGCCCCTATCCAGTCTCACCTTAACATTCCGTTGCCCAGCTTTCCTGTTGTCGTAAGTCCAAGGAGACCCCATAAATCCCAGATCCTTAAGCTCACAAACATCCAGCACATCTCGGAATCTTTCCATTTGCCTTTCCCCTCGCTTTGTCTCAGAAAAATGCTCAAATTGCCACATGGCTTCATTGAAGTCTCCCGCCACCATCCATGCCTCATCAGCTCGAGATTTCAGTCTCTGCAAAATCTCCCAAGTCTTGTGTCTATCTTCCACCCTTAGTTCCCCGTAGATGAAAGTTGCATGCCACGGCAGCTTGTCTGGGTCATCTACAATCATCACATCAAAGAACCTTTCATTCTGCTCTAGCACATCTATTTTAATATGCTCCTTCCAAAATAATGCAATGCCCCCACGTTTTCCATCACTGTCCAGTGCAATACATTCTTTCATACCTAGTCACCATCTGATGTTTTTAACACGCTTAGCTTTAATCATTGTCTTTGACAGAAAGACGATGTCGGGGTTGTAGCGGCGCACAAGTGCGTCGAGGTCACGAACTGACCGGGAGTTCCCCATCCCCCGGCAGTTCCAGACTAGAGTACTCATTGCTCCTGGTGGGGCTCGCCTTGAGCTCCCACCAGGTTTGGCACCACCGAAGTAGTTGCATCCTTCTTGCTACATTTCGCAATACTCTCCATTTCATTTCTTTCCTCAGTGCTTACCCTCTTTACCTGCTCAGCATAGGTTGCCATGTCAATATCCCCTTGGTGCAGTTTCTGCTTGAGTTCATCAATATCCATTTCATGCAATGGATTCGTAAACAAAGGATTAGTGTACTCATTAATGATGCCCTGGTGGTCTATCTGTTGTTGGCCGATTGACGTTGACGAACCCGATAGTAGATAGTCTCCGCTGAAGGATACCCGCTCATGGCCATAACCCGAGCTATTTATCTGCTTTTTCTCATCTACCATCATGTCTTGAACCCCCGCCTCTAGGGCCGCGCTCACAGCAGGCGCCATCTACGCAAGTTTCTCATTTTCTTCCTCTACCTTCATCCCGTCATGCTTCCCCTTTCATGTTGCCTGACTCCCCGGTTGGCTCTGTTGCACCTCTTGCTTCGATCTCCCTGCGTAACTCGAGGATTTATTGGAACTTGTTGCCGACAACACCTTTTCTTTCTATGCTCCACTGAAATTTAGTGCTTGTGTAGTCCTCGGTTGCATTACTGGGATAGCAAAATGCGAGGCATGTGCTCGCTTAAGAGGGGACACGCGAAGATCAGTACCAAATCGCACACCTCGTGCAGCCATTTCCTCCTCTGGGCAACTCGCGGCTGCATGACCAATTGTCCCACAAATAAAGCAGAAATTAGGGACATTTTCGTACTTGATGGGGATCGAGGTAACTCTTCCTTCCACTCTGATCTTGAAGCATGGCTTTAGGGGTTTCTCCAGGGGGTAGCTTACACGAACTCGTAGAAAGTTCCTCACTGCGCCTCCATACTCCACGACCTGCCCCAGCCGCGCTCCCAACGCTCGAGCTTGCTTATCATTCATCATAAATTCCGGCAAGTCCAGGATACGCACCCATAATAGGATTGATTCAATGGACACATCAGATGCTCTAGTTAGCCCATCATAAGCCACCACAATTAAAGCATCGCCTTTGAATCTCCATGGCCCTCCACGTGTAACAAAGTTGAATGTCCTCTCAGATTCAAATTCAATTAGCCATTTGTACTTTTCAATATCCCGCACCAGCACAGGGGATTGGAGACCCATGCCACGCTCATATCATCGAATAAGTACTTGGGATTAACCCGTTGTTCAGAGTAGAAAAATGCGATTGCTAACCATCGATCTTTCAGTTCTTCCCTTGCTGCTTCAAGATCAATGTCAATGACATCTTCCTCATCTTCTGAAACCACGCTTTGTTCAGTCCCCTCGTAGACCACCATAGTTCCATGGGTCATCTTCTCCACCTCTGTCTCCTCCTGAGGATCTTGATGTGACAGATATTCATCCTTCTTAATCGTTTCTTCCTTCTGCCCATTATTCTCGAAATTTGCCTGAGAGAGCTCATCCTTCATGGAATCTCGTGCTTTGTTTACCCAGTTTGTTTTCCTCTGCTCCTCCAGCCGTGATGCCTTCATAGCCAACGCCAACAGCTTTCCTCCCCCTCTTGAATCTGGTGGCCTCGGCTTTGGCTGTTCTAGACCAGCAACCGTCAACCGAGACGGCTGTCCCCCTCCCGCTCCCGCATCCCTCATCTTCACCATACCCTCCTTCTGTAGCAGATCAGATTGCGCCTGCCTCTCCATCGTAAGAATCGAGACCTCCAAACACAAAGCCCTAACAGGACGGCTTCGGGTGGGCAGAACCTTCAACAGGGACCCCTAAATCACCCCCACCGCGGCTAGGGTTCGTGCTGGAGGAATGATCCGAACAACAGCAAGGCAAGCAGAAACAGGTAAAGCAAACAAATATGTTCCATCGACTTTAAAGCCACGGTAGAACTCCGACCTCAAGCCGAGTCGGTAAAACGATCTCCTGGAGAATCCTGAGCCTCTACGTGCATGTAGAGGAACAGCGCTCGTAGAGGGCATCAATCATACTCAGTATCGGAAATCGCCGCGGAATCACCTTCGGGTCATTGTGGCGGCGCCGACTAGCCACGAGGAACAGAGTTACAATCAAAAGAGCATTCATACAAATGACCTACTAACAATGCAAAGCGGAATGCTGGTTCAGACCATTAGTTAACATGGTGCGTTTCACGCATCAGAATGTTGGGATGAGGCACCGGAAATGCTGGTCACAGGCACCGGAGTGATTCCTATTTGGGCCCAAACATGTGATTTGGTAGTTAGATTTTTTTTTTTTTTTGTGTGTGGTGGGTAGGGTGTGGTTGAGATAGCACTGGTGATTTCAGAGAAGGAGCTATGATGAAGTTTATTTGTCGGGCGCGCTACAGGATGAGGTCTGAATAGTGTCTAGCAGATATAACTTGAGATATTTGTTTCAGTACGCCCCTGTTTTGATATCCAATTGTAAGTTTGCCTTTTGAAAATTTGGGGACAAGAAAAATCCTTTCTCAATTTTATTAATTCGACATCCTTGATTAAGCTTGGAAGAGGCACTTTATTTGATTATGCAGCCACAGGCATTTTGGTTGATCATGTTATATTCCCCTTTAAGGATCTCAACCTTTCTTGTACGGTCCCTGTGTCTTGCTAGATATGATGTTCAACCTGAACAAAATATCGAAGCGTGAGTTATCATTTGTACAACTTTGGCTAAACATATGACTATGATATATGGATAGTGAAATGACAAGGGACATCCCTAGATTCCATTGATGCAACCACGCGGATTGAACAATAAGAACATCCAGGACCAATGACTAGAGCTCATGCTTATGAACTTTAATTATCAGGTTATAGTAAAGTTCCCTTGCAAAAAAAAAAGGTTATATATAGTAAAGTTATTCCTAGCTGTCTACACAAGTTTTTTATACAAATCAGGTGCTCTTAAACCCTTGTGGTTATTTTCTCATGCTTAGGAATTTGGAAGATAATTGATCTGGGCACACGTGTCCATAAAGGGACCTTCAGACTAAATGTTTGTTCCAGGTCCATGATAATGAGGTTCCATCTTGATTAAGCTACAATTCTTGATTTTGAAAGGTAATGATTATGAAAGAAGATATGACTAATCCTCACTTCTTTTCTAGCCCTGACTAAAATTATTATATTCAGTCATTAATCCTAAATAGCAAAGGCTTGTGTGTTGCTATAGATATAACTCATACATATTGTTCATACAAATCAAAAATGGATATAGTAATCTCAATGTAGTGTACGAACTAGGTCTAACACATAGGATTCTGGCAACAAGTCTTATTACTTATACAAATGTAATGTCGTTTTGATTCAAGTCTGGTACTACCTCTATTCTAAAATATAAGCATTTCTTGGTTGTGAGACATGACATTTGATCATTCTTCTTATTATTCAGTTTCTATATAAAAAGAATGTTTAAAGTATATCTAATTATAAAACATATCATAACAAAATAAAAAATATTTTTTACATGTTTTTTGAATAAGACGAGTGTTCAAACGTCATGTCTCATAGTAAAAAGTTACTTATATTTTAGAACAGATGTAGTGGTTTCATGTACAAAAAAAACTTGACCTACAAGGAGCAAGATCCTCCAGGGTATAGCTTGATAGAGATGATCTATCACAAAGATGAAGGAAATATCCAAACCTCCTTTTTGCCATCCTTACACAATAGCCATGTTTCATGTATTCAAAAAAAAAAAAAAATAGAAGAACCAAACCAAACTTTGTCTCATGAATAACCAGAATTTAGTCCTATTTCGAGGTTTCATACAAAGAAATTAACTAGAAATGAGAAATTGGAATTAAATATACATTCATTTAAGTGCCTGGAGACATCTTCTGTTCTATACTTTAGAAGAATAGCAATGCACGGCAAAACTGTCATGTGTTAACTTTTCACATTGTAAGTCAAGAACCTGTTAAAGTGGGGAGACACATGACATCCTGTGTTAACTCTTCACATTGCAAGTTTAAATCCTACCATAGTGTTGAAACGATTCACACTTCAATATTTCCATGAAACTATGAGAACAACTGCAGGAACAATTATTGTTGTCATACCGAATTTGTAGTAAGCGAGGTATATTACATCAACTATATTGCATAATAATCAACATTTACTAGGTATGTAACGCTTGGCATGCAACATGAGATTGACCTTCCTTTTCACTGTAATTCCAGAGGCCTCTGTCATGTCGAGATCTTCAGGCCTGATTCCACCAGAGAGCTCCCAGTCAAAGTGATACAGAAGGCTAGCAAGTGCCAGCTCCATGTTTGCTAGACCAAGCATTATACCAGGGCACATCCTCCGCCCCGCCCCAAATGGAATATACTCAAAGTTGGTACCTTTGAAATCAATATTATTATTCTCAAATCTCTCTGGCTTGAACATAGATGGATCATCCCAATACTTGTTATCCCTTCCTATTGCCCACACATTCACCATCACCATGCAACCCTTCGGTATGTCATAGCCTGTGATCTGACACGCCTCACGACATATCCGTGGGATCAAGACCGGAACTGGAGGGTGTAATCTCAAAGTCTCCTTTATAACTAATGGTAGGTAACTTAACTTGGTGATGTCTTCCTCCTCTAGCTTGTCTTTCCCCATAAACGTGTTCCTCACCTCTGACTGGGCTTTATGTAAGACTCGTGGGTTCTTCATGAGCTCAGACATGGCCCACTCCAGAGTTGTTGATGATGTGTCAGTCCCGGCAACAAATATGTCCTAGATACCATGCTTGAAAACATTAGCTTGGGTTAAATTATTTTTTTTAAAAAAAATGAATGTAGTGTGCAGTGATCTTACAAAAATAGTTGTGGTGATATGCTCCATGGTGAGAGGAAATTTTAGTCCACCATTCTTTTGAACCCATAGTAGGACGCTAACCAGGTCATCGCCTTCCTTTATGGATGAGACTACACCTCGTTCATAGATGATGCTCTTGATAATGTTCGTGATGTTCCTATGATATTTAACCAGGTCACGAATGGTTGTGCTGAGCAGGCGCATGAGCCGTGATGACGGGTATAGGTCAGCCAGGTTTAACCCAACGCTCAGCTCGAGTGACTTCTTTATATAGTAGATTAACTCATCCTGTTGCTTGCACTGCTCACCAATGACGGCGCGCACAATGGTATCACTGATCACGCGGCTAATCTTCTCGGTGACATTGATGTGTAAGCCACCGCTGCTCTCGTTGGAGATTGAGTGGATGAGGCGCGCCACCTCTTCCTCTCTGATGGTCCGGAAGGAGAGCACACGACGCTGGCTGAAAAGTTCAAGCACACAGATCTTGCGGGACTCGCGCCAACGTTCATTGTAGGGCGAGAAAACAATACCCAGACCACCACTGCTGGTTACTATGTTAGTTGTGGCCTTTGGGTAGCGGTCGCAGAAGAGGTTGTCATGGGTCTTCATGACTTCCCTGGCAGCCTCAGCAGAGGAAACAACCAGCGTTGGCACAGCGCCAAGACGAAGAAACATGAGTGGGCCATAGTTCCTGGAGAGCTCAGTTATTGCCAGGTGAGTCGTATCCCTGAAGCGTGATAGAAGAAGGTGATGCAAGCTTCCAACGACGGGAAGCTGCCATGGCCCCGGTGGGAGGCGGAGAGCCGCTGGCTTGGGGCGCAACTGCAAGATGTAGGGACTGATAAGCTTGACAAAGATGCAGGAGAGGATGAGGAAAAAGGCTAGCAACGGAAATGTGAACTCCATTCGGTAGTCACTGGTATGTGAAGTTTCCAGCAAGATGTTTGAGCTAGAATATATATATATATGTGCAACCAAGTACGTGCGCCTGGAGGTAAAAAGAAGAAAGTATGTGCGCCGGACTGATAAAAATTGTTTTATCTCGTGGAAGCTTGCTGCTCTCGAATTAATATGCGGTGCAAAAATTTCCAGGTATTGTTGGTTCCATGCATTGCTTATAAAGTCATCATGTCATAAAGATGCAGCATGGATTAATTATGCAGGATGTATGGAGATCATGTGAATAATAAATAGAGTCAGAGAGCTTGATGGCATGAAACATATTTTTCAATTCTTTGATGCAATAGTATACATGTGCCGATGGCACGAACCTTATGCAGTAGCTGACAGATACGCTGAAGTCATAAAGCTAATTTCAGAACAATGTGAAAAACTGTTCTACCACCAGAATGTCCGCACTGAATTTATTCAATAGCGAGCACCAGACACTCTCCAGTATCATCTGATACGAGCAAGTTCGAACCTTGAATAAATTCGATTTATCACGCATGCATTTTTTCTTTTCTTTTGTTGGAAAATATACAGCATGCAAATGTTCATCTGCTTCTTGCCTCCAAGGCATAGACAATACCGACGTTAAGACCCCCTTAGGCGTCCTACCTAGTAATGGCTAACTCTTGATATGTATGAACCTTTGGTCTCTGTAACTTCAAAGTTGTGCGCACAGAGTGCTCTGCTTCCTGCTCCCGAAGTCCTGATCTGATAAAGATGCTGCATGGATTATCATGTGATTGCTTAACATAATCCACGTTGATGGTACGAAGGATATATGGCGATCATGTGATAGAAGCAGAGCTTGATGGAATGATACATATTTTTCAATTCTTTGATGCAATGGCATGCATGCCGATGGCATGAACCGCATGCGATAGCTGGCAGGTACGTTCAAGTCTTGAGGCTAATTTCAGAATAAATTCTTTTTCTTTTTTCTTCTATCAGATTACAACTCTTAATTTATAATGGACATCGCTTTAGCACTGCTCCGGGGTCGGGTTTGAGCTCGTCGGTTTGGTCCATAACACAGTGCCTCCATGGCTGAGATTTTTGCTATTTGACCATAAAACGGATGGGCTTCAACATGATCATGAGGAGGGGGGGGGGGGGGGGGGGGGGGGGAGGGCGAAGGAGAGGGAGGAGGAGGGACGCCGACGGAAGAAAGGGAGAGGAGGGGCAGGTGAGGAGGAGGAGTTGGTGAGGAGATGGCGAGACGAGGGAGTGGAGGTGGCGGTGTGAGTAGTGGGAGCTGGTTAGGGTGAGGTGAGAGAGTAGTAAACCCTAACCGATTCTTATATATGTCTGCTAGCTAGTTTGGCTGAACTGGATCAGAACCAATCCATTAGCGACGGTCCACCATAAACCGTCTCTAAAAAAAATTTTAACGATAGCTTAGTGGTACTTCATTTAGCGAATCACTAACAACAACTTCTTCACCGTCCGCCACTAATTGGTGTTGTACATGTTAGTGTCACGTAAAAAATATGGCTCGCAAGTAACTTGTGCCACCTCCTATAAAAGGAGGGGTGTGGGGGAGGGGGGGGGGGGGAGCGCAAACTCTATTCGCTTTCCCTCCGGCCCTCCTCTTCCGTCTCCTCCCTTCCGCTTTTACTCTTCCGTCACCCCTTCCGCCCCTCCTCCTCTTTTGCCACCTCTTCCACCGCTCATGGCCCGTCCACGCGATATCGTTGGATGGCTGCGCCACATCTAGGCGCAGCGTCCACTGGGCTAAGGCACTGCGCATGCCACCGTCGATGGACGCTCACGCGAAGAAGTTGAAGGTAGGGTATCCACCGCCATGCGTCAGGTATCGGCTATCGAGGCGTCATGACGGTCGCCATGACGATGACGACTGCAGAGGTGTCGGCGTCCTCGTTGCCTCTACTTCCTCAGATCCGTCCCCTCCACTGCGGATTTGAGAGAGGGGATGGTCACCGTCACGGCCGTGGTCGCCAAGGCCACCGCCGACATCGTTAAGATGGTGGCTGCCACAATTATGGTGGCCCTTGATGCCAACCACATCACGTCAGGGGCCTTCAGCGATCTCTCGGACGACTCAGAACAGGTGAGGGCCGCCCCTCCTCCTCACTAGGGGTGTCGACACGGAGATCTTCGTAGCAGCGACAAATGCCACGAAGATGATGGCGAGGATGGTGGCCTTCGTCAAGATGGTGGTGGTGGCAATCTAGGCTAGGATTAGGTTTTGAAAGCGGGGCCCAACACCTTTTGGTGCGGGCATTGCTTTTTTATTTGGGTCGGCTAACGATGCGGTAGTAACAGATCCCGCCATTACCAGGGGCGAAGCCACGTTCAAGCGTCGGTGTCAGCTGACACCGACGACTTTTGAAAAATCAGTGGAAAAGAGTCACTAACTATGGCTGATTAAGCTTGATGACCCCAGTGCGTAACCAGCCTGCCCCGGTGATCTGGGCAGCTGGCTTCGCCCCTGACCATTACTACCGCACCTATTTTATATTGCTATAAACAAGACCTTTAGTGACAGATATGCGACATATCACTAAATAATATAAATATTAGTAATAATTATTTATAATGGACAACGTATTTGTCACCACCACTTACATCCCGTTACTAAAGAATAATATTATAATAGTGCTCCGACGGCACCCGACACCTTCACCATCGCCCTCGATTACTGTCACGCTAACTCGTCGGCACGTGATGTCCCCACAGTTGTTGCCTCCATGGCCGCCCTCGAGTGTTGCCACGCTAACTCGTCTGTACCATGATGTCTCTCCATGTGCCGCCTCCCACCCAGCTTCGATCGTTGCCCTGCTAAATCTTTCGAATCACAGGGGTTTTTATGTTTGGAGAAGTAGGTATGAATCTTGGGATACAAACCTACGTGCAATAAAATTTCTCCGCGTCAGCGACGACTCGTGATGAAGGCACGAGAAGAAATAAGCAACGGACGTAGCGGCCGCCGTCAGCGAGGAGGAGCCTAAGTGGACGGACAGTGTCTTCCGTCCCACGAAGAATCCCGCTTGCAAGATGCATCGGGCAGGCGGTGGGTGACGGCCAGGACAAAATTTCTGTTTGGTTGTGGTTTTAGGCCCAACGTTGATGTCAAAGTTAAAAAAAAATGTTGATGTCAAAAAGTTTTGTACTTCCTCCGTTTTAAAATTATTGTCATTGACTTTTTTTCATGAACTTTGACCATTTTTTTATTCAAAAAATTATCTTAAATACATAAAATTATTAATTATATTTTTAATTTATTTAGTAATGAAACCAATCATAAAAAAATATATGATAATTTTTAAAATCTTTTAAATAAGATAAATAGTCAAAGGTAACAAAAAAAAGTCAATAACAATACTTTTGGAATAAAGGGAGTAACTGCAAGGGGATCGGAGATGTGATTCTTATGACCGCTTCTCTGATAATTAATAGCAAATGAAACGATTCAAATTAAAGAGCACCTATTCCTGGACTTCAAGATCTCAGATTGATTGGAATTTGGTAACGGTGAAACACTCCATTGGAGGTCAATGGCGGGCTAACTATTCATACGAGATTTTTAACAGAAGGGGGATGTTAAACACTAGATCAGACCCAAAAAAAAAAATCATCCCTTCCTACAGTTTTCGAATTTTTTTAAAGATTAATTCGAAATTTCTGTAGTTGAAAACAGAAGGGAGCAAATGTCCTATACCATATGAAACCAAAAGTATCCTCTCTTCCTGTTGTTTTCGATATATTTATATGAAATTTCTGTAGTTACAAAACAGAAGGGAACAAATGTTCATTAACAGATGAAGCCAAAAATCCTCTCCTGTCGCTTTGGAAGGATTCTTATGGAATTGCTCTAGTTAAAAGCAGAAGGGGAAAAATGATCATTATCAGAAGATATCGAAAAATTCACAAATGGGAAATCACGACAGCTTCCATCAACATTGACTACAATTTCCTTTCCCCCAGCAGCAGAAATGAAATTGAATTAAGCAGAGCTCTCCCCCAAATTCGATGATACTGGCGCAGAAATCAAGTCATTAGCAGCCGACGAAACTATCGAGGTGGATGATCTGGCCGTAATCATTAGCATCCAAACACGCGTTGGACAATGGACAGGGTACCAGTCCAGCCCAACCTCCAGCATTTTTCCGTCACGAATTTGGAATTGGATGCGCACGCGATGTCTGGTCAGAGTGGGCGTTGGTTGATTCAAGTGACAGCAGGTTGTTGTGGGGCCACTCGGGCAGCCACTTCGTTGGATGCTGCACCTCTCGTGCGCCCCGGCCGCCCCACCTTCCATCCCCATGGTGGCATCATCCCCTTCCCTCGCCACCCCTCTCTCCGCCTAGCACCCGCCGCCGCAGCCGATGCCCGCGACTTCCACCACTTCCCCGGCCTCGCTGCTGCTGGGCGGCGGCAGGCTACCGCGGCTCCGGCTCCAGTCCCTCCGCGCCTCCACCAAGCCCCCCTTCCGCCGCGCCGCATCCCCGCTCCTCCGCGCCGGGGCGAGGCCCCGCCCGCTCGCCCCCGTCTCCGCCTCCGCACTGCCCCTGCCTGTCACGGCCTCTGCTTCCCGGCCGCTGGTGGGGGAGGATGTCTGGTGGAGAGCGGCGGCGGCCGTGAGGAGAATCGCCGTGTGCGTGGCCTGCGGGATGCTTGCTACGGCCTGGTGCCGAAGGGCTCTGGCCGCGGGAGCTGCCGCGGGGGCTGGGGCGCCGGGGGCAGTGGAGGCCGCCGTTGGGATTGGAGGGGTGGCGCTGCGCGGGGCGTGGCCCAGGGTTCTCCAAGTTCTCCAGCTGATGAAGGAGCAGGGCCTCATACTGGCTGCTCTGCTCAGCTTGTCAGCGTTCTTCTCCATGGCCGAAACCTCCATTACAACACTATGGCCTTGGAAGGTTCGTCCCGCTAGTCTCTGAGGCCCAGTTTTTTAGTTGCTGGAATAGCAATTTGTGTAGAGACACGAATTCACAGATTAATTGTCAACCTATATGAATCATGTTTCACATTTGCAATTTATTTAGTTCATTGAACCAGAGGCACGGCGTGGACTTAGATTTTGGATACATAGATGGTCGGTTTGATGTCATTGTGAGGAGATAGTGGGAGCTTCTTGTAAGAATTGCCATATTCATTTTGATTGAGTGACTATGTCATCAACTTATGTAGCCAGTCTGATAGTTCGGGGTAGTGTAAAGCTAGCTAATGTGTTCTTGAGCAAGCTGGTGCTAATGTGCTAGGGACATGCTGGTTGAAGGTTGTGGTAGCATATTTCGCTGGGAATATGGCTATAGTTTTAGGATTTATGGATTTTGGGAATAGTCCTGCTTCGGCAACTATGCAGTGATTTTGCTCACTCGCTTGGCATTTAATATTATGTAGAGGTGATATCATGCCACTGAGGCTGTGATTTTCCTTGCCATCAGGTTCGTGAGCTTGCTGAAAAGGAACCTGAGAATGGTGTTTTCAAAATGCTTCGAAGCGATGTGACCCGTTTTCTGACAACAATTCTCATTGGCACCACGTAATCCATGTCATCCCAATGTTGTTGGCACTAGTCATTGCTATTTATTTTTATCAATCCTATCTACTATTTTGCATCCTCATATTGGGCATAATTTGCATAGTGTGGTCAACATTGGTGCAACTGCAATTGTTACTGAGGCAGCAACAGCAATGTTTGGTGAAGCTGGTGTCAGCGCAGCAACAGGTGTCATGACTGTATGTCACCCGCCTCGTACTAGTCGTCTACTCTAGTTTTCTGTACTCTTTTATTTATCTAACAATAGAACCCATTATATCCAGGTTGCTATCTTACTTCTTACAGAAATCACTCCCAAAAGTGTTGCAGTTCATAATGCCACAGAGGTTGCTAGGTTTGTGGTCAGGTGAGCAAGACTTACGCACAAATTTACTTGAAATTAAGTTCTTTCGAATTATTGCACTAAATATAGTATATTTGTTGTGATATCAGACCTGTTGCATGGCTTTCATTGATCCTGTATCCGGTTGGGCGTATTGTTACTTTTCTGTCCATGGGAATGCTTAAGATTCTAGGCCTCAAAGGGAGAAGGTAAAAGTATACATACTGTAATATTGCTATTCATGTTTCTTGTTTGAACTGTGCAGTATTGTTTTCTTTTTCTTTTAATAATGGGTTAAGTTTATATATCAACGACAAGTTCCTCTTTTATGAAGGATATACAAACTCATCTGCCTTATGAAGGATATACAAACATATGATCTTAATTTATTTGAATCAAACTACTAGGAACCTAGCACACCGTTTCTTTTTAGTTCTTTCAGACTGCATAAGTGAACACTTACAAAGTTCTTTTGCAACCTGTGCCCCCTTGCTCTTGTAGTACATAGATCCAGGGACATATTTGGTGCTTGTGTTTCCCATACCGAATATGCTTCTATGCTTGTCAAACCTATTTGATTGATTTGGGGTACTACAAGAATTCATATACAAATGAAGGCAGATCAGTATAATTAGAGTTGACTTAAATTTAATATGCTTTGCCAAAAGATATAGATTCCAAATCATATATGCTGTTTGTATTGCCACTTTTGCTAGAAATTTGATAAGCATTTTTGGTATAATTTATATTCAAATTGAAATTTTATAAGCAAATTTATATTAGTATATCAGTTTGCTGGATCTAAATTGAATACATATATCAATGCTCTTTTATGAATAAGTTCTAGCATTGTTCATAATGGAAGTTTTTTACATAATCATTCTATATGATTCACAAATTTCAAATTTGACGAATTGTTTTCATATGTTTATATTATATTTTAAATCTAAGGTTTAACTGTGGTGAATAAAGATTCTTGAGAACCAGTTCTGAATCTTTTGTATCATATATACCCTTGTTTCCTCAGTGAACCATACGTTACTGAAGATGAACTGAAATTAATGTTAAGAGGAGCAGAGTTGAGCGGTGCAATTGCGGAAGATGAACAGGTTAGACAGTAATGTATAGAACTGCTCATATATTTTGCTATCTTGCTGCATATTTCCTTTTTAATCGTTCACATTTCCGTTCATTTCACCTTTTTTTTTATTTGACTCTTTCAATTGCTAAATTTAAATTATGTGCCATCTGATCTGCAACCAGAAAATTCTATAAGGCATCTGATCATACTGTTACACACTAGATTTCTTGATACATTTGGATCACACGTAGCAGCTATTTATTCTGAACTGAGATACTTTTAGTATGGAGGGCCATTCAATTTGATCCAGACCTCTACAGGCATTGTTCCAGTTCATTTGTACTCGATCAAAGGAATTGAGATAATTATGCCTATAAGATGATAATAAATGTTTCTATTGCTACCTGCTACCACTGTTGCTGAGATGTTCTGCGATGAAAATTCACAACGTTATTTATCTGCTTAGAAGCAAGAATTATGTTGATGTATTATAAATTCCAGACTCATCCCTCTTTCCCTTTTCTCTCTTTTTGTGATCAGCTAAACTAAATGTCTGAATCTTATAACAGGATATGATCGAGAATGTTCTTGAAATTAAAGATACACATGTCAGGGAAGTAATGACCCCTTTGGTGGATGTAGTTGCAATTGATGCCACCGCGACACTTATTGATTTCAAAAACTTATGGGAAACCCATCAATACTCTAGGTATTGTTTATAAAAAGCTTGTGAGATGTATTCTCAAGTCATGTCATTAACCTCTGGTGCTATTGCTTTTAGAGTTCCTGTATTTGAGGAGCGCATAGATAATATTGTTGGAATTGCATATGCAATGGACATGCTTGAATATGTTGAGCAGGTCTGTCTCTTGTTACTACTGAACCTAAAAGTTTGATTATTGGAACTCGTTTCTCTGCATGAAACTTTTTATGTGGAATCATGAAAGATGTAATTTGCTTTTGAAGGTTGAGAAGTTGAAGGACATCACTGTTAAGGAAATTGCACATATGCCTACATACTTTGTTCCAGGTAATTATTAGCAACATTTTCAGAAACTGGTCCCATGATACACTAAAAAAATTCAGATATAAAATACAAATGCTTTGATTAATTGATCTATTTTCATCTGGCAGATTTAATGTCTGTTTGGAACCTTCTAAGAGAGTTCCGGATCAGGCAGGTTCATATGGCAGTGGTCCTTAATGAATATGGCGGAACTGTTGGTGTATGTTCCTATGATACCACATTCTTCATATTTTATGATCTTACAAATAATATTTAACTCAATATTTGTTACTTATTCTAATTCTGCATTCGTTTCAACAATATTTAATTGCTTGATGTGCCTTTAATTTTTTTTCGCCTCCTCCCTTGCTAGAAATTTAACTGTTGTTACTCATATGATGTGACTGTCCAGCTTTGTTATTATTTTGTTGTAGCCAAGCAGTAATGATACTTTAACGGTTATTTTGTAAGGCCATGGTAATGCAAGCATGTGCCATGCTACTTGATTGATCTCACTGTGCAATAGTTTGTCCCTCTACTGATGGGTCTATTGCTTATGTTGCTGGATCAGTACCTACTGTCTGTTGTCTGTTTCTGTTTCAGCTATATTCAATATTCATACATGAAAGCTTTCTTATTAAGAGTCATGTCAAATCAATTCCTATAAAAGGGATATCATGAGCTCTTCTTTGAAATATATTTATGTATGTACTATCTTTCTCTTGTCCAATACCATATTCCCCTTCAACCCATGCCATGCCATGTCCACTTGTGTGTCGCAAAACTTTGAATGAAATAGTATACTGTTGAACAACCTGTATGGCTCACATAGACATTAAACCTGTTTACATTAGGAAGGGCTAGGGTAATTTTGTCCATTCATATGTTCTCCCTGCTCTATATAAGAAGATGAATACTTTATTGACCTTTATATATACTAGTTTATTACCACAATTGAGTAGTGTCTTCTAGCAAAGATGCACCCAAGTCCAGCAGCAAATGCCACAATCGAAGAGTGGCCACCAGCAAATTTTACCAAGATCTTTTTTTAGAACAATGTTGTCCAGATTAAATCTTTCTTGTTAAGAGTCCAGTGAAGCCAATTCTATAGAAGGGATAGCATGGACTCTTCTTTGAATATAATGAATTAATAATGTACTTTCTTTTGTCGAATACCCTGTACCCTTCAAGCCATGACATGCCCCTTTAGAAATTGTTCAAAGATCTTGTAGTAATAAGTTGAAATGGCTCAGAGAAATGTTGCATCAAACTATTTTACCTGGTTTCTTAACTCCAACTTGTCCCTCTAGAAAATTTTAAAAACTAGCAGGAAGAAAAACAGATAAATGTTTTCCAATATGTTTTCTGTATAGTGTATATAACATGTTCCTTGATCACAGACCCATCACAGGAATCTTGCAAAGTGTTTTTAAATGTTTGGTGAGCTCTTTATTTCAGTGACTTTATATATACTTATTATGAACTACTTTGGTGTGGTGCTTGCCCCAGGGAAGATGCAGTCCTGGAGTTATTACCCTATCATTTAGTGATTGCTATTGGACCTCGTACAGAAATTATAGTCCAATGTTACTGTTGATCTGCTTTATATTTTTCATATGTTATACTGTGTCACACCTTACTTCGGAACCATTTCCTAAACTTTTTGACAAAAATTGCAGATTGTAACACTAGAAGATGTGGTGGAAGAAATAGTCGGCGAAATTTTTGATGAGAATGATTCCAAGGTTTGTATCTCAGGAGCCTTTTGGTTTGTACTTTTGCTAGTGAGACCTTGGCGAAATTAGTTGTTATTTGCCACGGCAGTCTCTCAATTACTTATACTTTCTATACATGTTCAGGAGGAAATCCAGAAGAAAACAGGATACATAGTGATGCGACAAGATGGAACATTTGATGTTGATGCAAATACATCCATAGATCATTTATCTCAAGAGCTTGGTATTAAATTACCAGAGGTATAATTTCTCGTTAGATCTTTTGCTTTCTCTACAGTTCCTATCTTATGTCATACTAAGGCATATTTTGGACATTGGCTGATATTTGAAATGTGACTTTTGTCACCAAAACACAGTACATATATAGCACTGTAGAGGTATTTTTCAAGGAAAATGCAGACACGATTTCAGGGTCAATATGTTAATTTTTGAAGTAAAATATGCCCTTGACAGTCATCATATGGTGGCTGCTTAGTTTGTTCCTCGTTGACTTTCTTTTAAATTACCTGATAGTCTGAGATACATGGAAAGTATTTATTTGCAGGGTCATCAATATGAGACAGTATCTGGTTTTGTCTGTGAATCCTTTGGCTATATTCCCGAAGAAGGTGGGAAAATGCTTGTGATACTTGAAAAGGATTACAGGGACGAAAATGAGGACGAAGGATCCGACCGCCAAGATGATAGAGAGAAAAGTCAAGCTTATGAACTTGAGGTAATTGTCACAATCTGCTGTCTAGTGCCTGCTTGCTGAGCTTTGTAGTGCCTGGTGTCTGGTGGTGCAATGTTCTAATCTGGCTAGTATCTTAAGGAGTCCTTTTCACATTGGATATATCCAACTAAAATCATGATCAATTTAACCCATATATGTGTTTTCCTCGCTGCTACAACTAAGATCAGGGATCGCTTAACTTGTTCATGTCAACCGCAGTACCCCAAAGCTTTTTTCTTTGTGGTTAAAATAGCTCCCCCACCGTCCCATTAGAAATGATCATTTATATAACTTAAACAGTCATTGGTTCTTAGATACTTCATAGGCATTTTTGTAGAATAGAAATTTTATGGTGGGCCTGGAGTTTTTGTCTTGCTTTAGATTTTTTTTTTCATATTAAGAACCTACTGCTAGATTCTATGATCCAGCACGAGACAGTTTAAAAAATACACATCAGATTACTGAAACGTGCCCATCACTTGCACTGCCTTGTGATTCGAATATAAGGAAATCAAGCACAAGAATTAACAGTTAGAAAAAAAATACTACAATACACATCAGACTACTGAAGGCTGGGCCTGGTGCAGCGGTAGAGCATACCGCCTGTAACCAACAGGTCCCGGGTTTGAGCCGCGGTCTCCCCGCATTGCACAGGCGGGGGTAAGGCCTGCCGCTGACACCCTTCCCCAGACCCTGCACAGTGCGGGAGCTCTCAGCACTAGGTACGGCCTTTGAACTTAGTACACATTATGTGTAATTTAGCGCAATCAGCCAGCATGGTACACAACCTTAGTTGTTGACTTGTCATGTTATCCATTTACCTGAAAATTTTGTTACGGTTTAGGTGAAACTGTTCAAGACATAGAACCCATATTTCTTTATATTGTGAAATCATGATCTATTCTATACTTAATATTGTAGAAAGAAAGGTCCGTTATTTGTATTTTTGCCGTTTTACATCCCTGGCCCTCTGTTACTCGCAGATAGTGGAAGCTAATGCAAGGAAGGTGGGTAAAGTCCTATTCAAGCCAATAAGCAATGAATGTGTAGATGTTGACAGCACGGGTGTGAACCATCTGATTTCAAAGAAGATCATAAAACGGAAGAAAAAGGACTCTAGTGATGATTACGATAGCGATGATGACAAGTGTTCTGATATAACAGAGAATGGATGCCCTGCCGAGCTACTTACGTATTCGGATGACAAGCGTGAGCAACTGGAAGATGCAAGCGAGTCTAGCACAACCAGATAACAAGCCCAACCCAGGATCTTACTAGTGGTAATAATTACATCTCACCATCGCCCTCCTCTGATTCCTTGTACAAGGAAAGAAGAGGAGAAAACATAGTAGTAGGCTACCAAAAAACAGCTGGAGCAAACACCGATGAGACTGGCAAGGTTAACTAGCTTACGACATTGCAACATTTTTAGTAGCAGTAGTCTAGAGGTGGAGGGAGGTGTCGATGTCGACTTCACTGGGGACATGCATGTAAGCCTTGCTAGGCCACAACTCCACAGCAAGAGGGTCGCCACGGAGCTGAAAGCTTTTGCAGTCGCTAGTAGCGGATGACGGCACGGCAGGGAACAAGGCAGCTGCCGTGTCACGCAGCGGCCTGCATGGGTACAGCAGCTCCGGGTGGAAGAACCACTTGACTGGCGTCTCCCTCGGTGCTGCGGCAGGGCGGGGGACGAGCATCTGGAGAAGCCTCTCCTCCCGCTTCTCCCTGATCCTCTCGAGCTCCCTGAACCTCTGCTGCAGCAGCGCGATGGAGGAGAAGGTCACACCGCCTTCCTTGCTCTGCAGCCCCATTGTGGCTGATGATGATGGTTGCGAGAGCTCGAGAGGCTCAGGAACAACTTCGATGCTGTTTCCTTTTGTGCGTCTGCTTTACTACTCGGTGTGTTGGGTGAGAGTGGGGTTTGGTGTTTTGAGGGGGTGGTCGTGGGCATGTGTGTGTATTTATAAGCACCAAAGTTTTGTCTGGGCGCTACTTGTCATCTAATGGTCGTGTTGCGAAGTTGGGTTCTTTCGTCTTTCTTCCATTGTATGTGATGCCATGCCAACAGTATGTTATGGGCTTGTTATTGAATAACGCTACTCTGCGCTACGCAACACGGCTAGCCTGAGAGAGAATCTAGGAGGAGGGAATGTCACGTCGACCGAGAAAGGAAGTGGGAGGCGTGCAGGTGTGTGTGAGAGAGAATAAGCTCGTGGGAGAGTCCAAGGAAATGGGGCCGTGGACGCTTGCGCTTGTTCCGTTTCTGTAGGTGGGAATCGTCTTTCCTGTGTGGTGTTGGTGGCCATGATTACGCCCTGTTTCTCTGTCACCTTTTCCTCCTGCGTGCGTTTCTCTCTTTCCCTCGTGTTGCTGCAGCGAAGACTCAGAAGGCTGCATGCCATGACCTGCTGCTGCTGCTCTTCTCTTTCCTTCACTTCTCCAGAGCTGCACCTATTGTGTAAACGGGCAGACGAATGCTGCGAGCATCTCTATAATCGTGTCCGTCGTCGGGTTCGGTTGGTTTCCAGGACCTGAGCCTGTCTGTGCTACTCGTAAACGCAGTAGCGTAGGCGTAGCAACTGTTCTGTACTAGCTGCCAATGCACGGTGGAATATAGCGGCTCTTTCAGGTGTAGTAAAAACTGTGCACGCCGTTGGAGAGTCTTGGGAGCAGAAAGCCCCCGTTGAACTTGCTTATCTAGGTTTTTACCGCTGCGTCGATCTCTCTGAGAGTGAATTGTTCTTGCAGTTGCAAGCAGTTCATAGCAGTGTTTACATAGCCGGTAACCAGATCTGTTTTGAACGGGTAGAAAACCGGTTGGTTAATCGGGACCGGCTGTTAACAGTTTTGCTACAATAAATAGTTTCGATTTTTTCGTTTTAACGATCAATCGGTGAAACGGATCCATACCCATTTTTTGGTGAACAGTCAGTTTCTATTGGTCATATAAAACCTGTTGGAGATATGCCCAAGAGACAATACGGATTTGATCCGTATGTGAGGGTCATACGGATATTGATCCGTGTGAGGAATTAGTCCACTAATGGGCCAACTAGTCGAGGCCCATTAGAAGGGTCTATTTAAGTGGAGGAGGGGCTTAAGGCGCAGGTGATTCCACCAGTCCTTAACCCTAGCCGTCGTGCTCCTCTTTCTCGCCCACAAAACCCTAACCGTGTTGCCGGTGCTAGCACGCCACGCACGGTGCTCCAACCCCGTACGTGTGGATACCGTGAGGAGGCGCTGCTGCTGCTGCGGTGCCGACGGCTGAACTAGAAGGAGACGATTGACGTGATCGACTACTTCCTCTACACCGACGCGCGACTACGTTGGATCGAGCTGCTCCAACATTCGCTTCCGCTCCGCCTGCGCGTCTAGTGGTAACGATCCATGATCCTCTCTTGCAAGGTTTCCTGGTTGAACGGTAGAAATTTTATATGCTATCGTAGCCTACCCGTTCCCCAACAAAACCCTAGTTCATAGTATCCGAGTACCATTGAAAGCAGCTAGAACAAGTGCACTGCGAAAATGGTGACACATCTGTGCTGTCTTATGGGACGATAGTCAAAGTTAAATATTGGCGCCGCTAAAAAAAAGCTAAATATCGGTAATAATATTTAACCGAATAGTTGGTAAGGAAAACAGAGAGCTCAACTGCTGGAGTATTGATCATGCCAACGGTTGACTCTGATATTAGACATTTTACAAGATCAAGAAAAAACTTTATAGAGGAGCAAGAAGATAATATTAGAAATTTTCCTCGGTCTTTTCTCTTTTCCCTACTAACGAAACAAAATCAAAATAAGTGAGGTGCCCCTCTATAATCTTATAGACGCAAGTTGAGCTTAACTACCCCCGTTGTGCATGCCAACACACTAGCAAATGTAACCATCACGTTGCACCCACTGTCTCTCTCAAGCACCTGGTGGCTACAACATGGCCAGTAAAGGGGTTTTCATATATGAACACACTGTGTATACACCCTCCTTTGTACATACTCTAATAAGAGTTTAAAACAACTTGAGTTTTTTTGCTATTTTAATAACAAAACCAGCGTTAAAATGACCATGAAATCATGAGTTTTGCTAAAATTAATGACCAAGAAAACATTGTCTCTCTAGTATAATAATCATGAGCTATTTTCTAAACAAAAATACGCTCACCTTTCTTCTTCCTCTCTCCCGGTCTCTCTCTTCCGTATATTGCTGGTATGTGGACCTAATTACAAGTTCAATATGGCAAAACTTTCTTCATCCCAATTAAGCGGACCTAATAACTGATCTCCATTCCGTATACTGCTGGCATGTGGAGCTCATATCGAGTGATAGATGCTTGGAGTCTTGTGGCGCTTCTCTCTAGCTTGTTGCCGGGCGAGTAATTAATATACTACTTGCTACATATTAAACTTTATCCTGGTTATCGAAAGTACTAAAATTCCAAACATGTACTGTTAATTCCCTGCTACGATCCTGACCGTACGTACCTAACCTTTCTATGCTCAAATATTTAACTTCAAGTGTCGCTTCTATTCCTGGCTTCAACTTGCTGGCGCCTCTGTGTTATCTCATGGAGAAGCGAACGGTTAATAATAGATAAAGGGAGAAGGCCATCATCTGGTAATAGTTTAAACACGCTTAATGTAGCATCAGAGGTGGATGAAAGTAATTATTTAAAGACGATTGATGAGCCGGAGATCGAGTAATCTTTTAATAGTGGTAAAAAAAGAACAAGAAGAAGAAGATTTGTTTATGGACGGCTCCATCAACATTCGGCGTTGTCGCGGCGCGTGTGGACGCAGATGGCATGCGTGCACCTGCAGAGCATTTCCGTCGTAGCCTTCCCCTCAATGGTGTCTCAGCCCATCCCATCGCCCATTCACTGGCTGCACGCACTGTCTAGCGGCGTATGCGTTGGGGTTCGGTTGCTCCCTAAAGCGCCGCCCTTCTCGTGCATGCCTACCACCCTCGCTGCCCTTCTTTTTCTGTGTGTTTTCCGCCCATCCCTTCCACCCAGCACGGTCTCCGGAACAAACACTTGCAAGCCGACGAGAAATGCCTCCCGTTTCATCTTTATTTCTGTCTTTCTGTCATTTTGACTGATATGTGTTAGTACTACGTGCATGCGCAGTGCTGCTAGCACGAATCGTGAGTTGTTGCTCCGGAGCATATAAATCAATTTTTCGTCGTAGGACCTAATGATGCGAAATCACAGGCTCAAAAACTTTACCAGTTTTAGCGAACTGTGATCGAGCCAACATTATGCATGTGAAGTCAGTAGTAGTAACTAATAAAGCCGTAACGTGAGCTCGTCTCGGATATGTCGTACACATATAAAGCCATGACAAATGGAGCTAAATAGTTTACACCTAAAAGCTCTCTCTGCTTTATAAAAAAGTGAAAGGTGATGGGATAGTGTTGTTCAAGGCTCGAGGAGGATGTGTCGTAGTAGTTGGTGGGAGCGCACCAATGCAAGGAAAATTGCATGCATGCAAGGCCAATGGATGGATAGATCATATCTGGATGGGTTTTGGTGTGTTCCGACACCTAAGTTACAACGGGATGACGATGCTTCCGCGTGTGACACTGTATGGAGCTCGGCTCGGCAACCTGCCCAACTATTCCGAACTGTAGCTCATGGCGCATTTGCCAGGTTTTGGAGTTCCTTCTTCCTACGATCGATGTGTCCTACGTAAATACGAACACGCGCGTCCTGTTGACAGATGTGTGGCTCTTTCTTTGACCACGCATGAGGCCGATCTGCTTGTCCTGATTTGTTTAACGAACGCTGTCCGGTGAACCGACAAGCACACACAGATGATATAGTACTATCAACTTCAATGGACCACCAATTAACTACAACGCTGTTATATATATGTACAAATAATTTCATTATAATCAGTTCAAACTATGTATGACACGTCCTTTTCATCAGGGGTAAGTGTTAGAAGTTTTGTGCTTTGGTCCAAATTAATAATTTCAATAAATCCTAAAGGCCCATATGCACATGCATGACATGATGGGAAACTTTAATCCTATATTGCTAGTCTAGGAAGGAGAAGAACAACTTATATACTTGAGTTGTTTCCACCTAGTTGAGCTAGTAGGAGAGAAGAGGAAGAACACGTGCGCTCGCTCGCCTCGCCTCGCCGGGCGGGGCGGGGCGGGGTGAAGGGCGCGGGCGCATGACATGCGCGTAAATGGTCCGGCAAAATACGAGCCTTGCGTGTGCGGGGTCGTAGTTTCCTTTTGCTACTCAGATTTTTTGTTATGCAAGAGATAATTACGGTGACCAAATATGGTAAGCAATTAATCTCTCTTAATGGTAATTAATATACCTACTTAATTACTGATTAATTACCACAAGTGTGCTATTGCTGTGTGTATATATATGGCGAGACATCGCCTCTCCCTAGACACGAATTTTTGCCTCTCGCCATTCTCTACTATGCTGCCGCATAGTCTTCCCCATCCTGCCGCCGACGTGCTATCGCTGTCGGGAGAGCAGGTCTCCGAAGCCTACGTCTCCTTGTGTCCTTGCATAAGGTAGGGAACGTATCAGGTTTTTGGGAAGCGCCGTCACGACTGCTCGCTGGTGATCTGATCCGCACCCTCTTCATCGATCGATCGTCTACACCTGCATCGCCTTCTTCATCGACGGATCAGACTCTACTACAACCATCGCTGGAGCGCTTCCCTGTAAGACATTTTCTTACCTCTCTTGATGATTAGATTGAGTGATCTAGGCGTTGTTCCTAGGTGGTTGCTACTCGTTATGATTAGCATATGTTCTTTGTTTATGTCTCAGAATTTAATAGTACACGTAATTGTGATAGGGGCTTACTTGTTGGTTTGCATGCTTAGATTACGTGTAGTATATCTAGTATTTCTATCTACTAAAATTAGATATATCATCACTAAACTGCTATTATTTTCATCAATCCAAAAACCTGATAGGCGTTTAGTGATGGCTGATTTTGCTGATGCTATGAAACCTGAGAAGTTCACTGGAGTGAACTTCAAGAGATGGCAGACGAGAGTCCAGTTGTGGCTCTCGGCTATGGGCGTGTTTTGGGTCGTGGGGAACCCTCCCGCATTACCTCTCGGTTCCGAGAAAGAGATGCAGGAGTTCTCTGTGGCCATGACAATTTTTATCGAATGCGTCCATAACGTTCTCTCTGACCAGCTGTGCGATGTGTATATGCACATCAAGAGTGCTGCTGAACTTTGGGAGGCACTTGAACACAAGTTTTCGGCCTCGGATGCTGGGCGTGAGTTGTATGTAATGGAGCAGTACCATGACTTTAGAATGGCTGATAACCGTTCTGTAGTCGAGCAGGCCTATGAACTTCAACTCATCGTAAGGGAGCTTGATCAGCTTGGTTTCAAATTGCCAGACAAGTTTGTGGCTGGGGGCATTATTGCCAAGTTACCTTCATCTTGGAGGAGCTATGCCACATCTCTGAAACATAAAAGACAAAACATCTCCGTTGAGGATTTGTTGGCGGGTCTTGATGTTGAAGAGAAGGCTCGGGCAAAAGATGCGCCTCCGAGAGCACCCGAAGGTCAGTCCAGCGCCAATGTGATGCAGCACGCTGGAAAGAAGAACCAGAAGGGAAAAGAAAAGACTATTCAGAATACTCAATTCAAGAAGAAGAAGATGAATATGGATGAGTTTGTCTGCTTTGTGTGTGGCAAAAATGGGCATTTTGCCAAGAAGTGTCGCAACCGCAAAGGCAAGAAAATCCAGCAAGGGCAGAAGGCTGCCAACGTGACTATTGGTGACTCTGATGGAGCATCTAGGTATGGTAATCTACCTAGTATATTTTCTGTATATCAATCTAATGATTGGTGGATTGATACAGGAGCCAATATTCATGTTTGTGCAGATATCTCTATGTTTTGTTCTTACCAGGTCGCACGAGGTTCATCCATCATGATGGGGAATGGCTCGCATGCTACTGTTCTTGGTGTTGGTTCGGTCGATCTGAAGTTCACTTCGGGAAAGATGGTGCGGCTGAAGAACGTGCAGCATGCCCCCTCAATAAACAAGAACCTCGTTAGTGGATCCCTCCTCTATCGAGATGGATTCAAGCTGGTCTTTGAGTCAAATAAAGTAGTCATTTCAAGGTTCGGCCAATTCATTGGCAAAGGCTATGATAGCGGAGGCTTGTTCCGCTTCTCCCTTTCTGATTTTTGTAACAAGGTTGTGAACCCTGTATGTGATTCAAACAATTGTGAGGCTAATGTTTGGCATTCTCGTTTGTGTCACATAAATTTTGGTTGTATGAATCGGCTATCCAGTATGAGTTTAATTCCTAAGTTCTCTGTTGTCAAAGGTTCTAAGTGTCAAGCTTGTGTGCAAGCAAAGCAACCTCGTAAGCCTCACAAAGCTATAGACGAGAGAAACTCGACACTGTTAGAACTCATACATTCTGATCTATGTGAGATGAATGGTGTGTTGATAAAAGGAGGGAAAAGATACTTTATGACATTAATCGATGATGCAACTAGGTATTGTTATGTGTTTCTACTAAAAACTAAGGGTGAGGCATTTGAATGTTTTAATACCTACAAGGCTGAGGTAGAAAATCAACTAGAAAGGAAAATAAAACATGTTAGGTCTGATCATGGAGGAGAGTATTTTTCCAATGAGTTTTATCTTTTCTGTATGGAGAATGGAATTATTCATGAATGAACACCTCCCTACTCACCACAATCGAATGGTGTTGCTGAAAGGAAGAACTGGACATTGATGGACCTAGTGAATGCCATGTTAGGAACATCCGGTTTACCTAAAGCATGGTGGGGGGAGGCTATTTTGACAGCATGTCACGTTCTGAATAGAGTTCCCACTAAAAATAGTGATATCACTCCGTATCATATTTGCGTACATGGGGCTGTTTGGCCATGGTTAGCATACCAATAAATAAGAAACGTAAACTTGGACCTAACATGGTTGATTGTGTTTTTCTAGGATATGCGTACCATAGCACAACATATAAATTTTTGGTGATAAGGTCTGAAGCGTTTGATGTCTTAGTTGATTCACTTCTAGAGTCTCGTGATGGAACTTTCTTTTAGAATATTTTTCCTATGAAAGATACATACTCTGTACCTAGTTCTTCTACTAATTTAACTCCAGAACCTTCAACTCTACTTGAACATCCACATGAGAGCGATGAGGATGATAGTGAAGTAGCTCCTCGAAGGAGCAAGAGACAAAGGGTTGCAAAATCCTTTGGTGATGACTTCACTGTGTACCTTGTTGATGATACTCCCACATCCATCTCGAAGGCGTATGCATCACCTGATGCAGAATACTGGAAGGATGCAGTTCATAGTGAGATGGACTCCATCATCTCCAATGGAACATAGGAAGTAACTGATCGACCAGTTGGCTGCAAACCAGTTGATTGTAAGTGGGTATTCAAGAAAAAGCTCAGGCCTGATGGTACCATTGAAAAGTACAAGGCAAGGCTTGTAGCTAAGGGATATACGCAAAAGGAAGGCGAGGATTATTTTGATACCTACTCACCCGTTGCCAGATTAACCACCATCCGGGTATTACTATCATTGGCTGCCTCACATGGTCTTCTAGTGCATCAGATGGATATGAAGACAGCTTTCCTTAATGGAGAGTTGGATGAGAAAATCTACATGGATCAGCTAGATGGATTTGTAGTACCTGGACAACAGGGCAAGGTGTGTAGGTTAATTAAGTCCTTGTATGGCCTAAAGCAAGCACCCAAGCAATGGCATGAGAAGTTTGACAAAACTTTAACATCTGCTGGGTTTGTTGTAAATGAGGCTGACACCTGCGTGACTACTGCTATGATGGGGGTAAAAGAGTTATACTGTGTTTGTATGTCGATGACATACTAATTTTTGGGACTAGCATCGATGAGATAAATGATGTAAAATCATTCTTATCCCAAAATTTTGACATGAAGGATTTGGGAGAAGCGGATGTGATCCTTAACATTAAACTTAAGAAGGGTGAGGATAGGATTACACTTATGCAATCTCATTATGTTGAGTCGTTTCGGCTACTTAGAAAGCAAACCTTCTCAAACCCCGTATGATCCTAGTCTAATACTTCGAAAGAATAAAGGACTAGGAAAGGATCAACTACGATACTCTCAAATTGTTGGCTCACTGATGTACCTAGCTAGTGCAACCCGCCCTGACATCTCATTTGCCGTTAGCAAATTGAGCCGGTTTAATTCTAATCCGGGAGATGATCATTGGCGTGGTATTGATCGAGTCATGCGCTATCTTAAAGGCACAATGAGTTATGGAATTCATTATTCAGGGTACCCTAGTGTGCTTAAAGGATATAGTGATTCAAACTGGATAACAGATGCTGATGAGCTGAAGGCCACTAGTGGATACCTATTCACGCTTGGTGGCGGTGCTGTCTCATGGAGATCGTGTAAGCAAACGATTTTGACTAAGTCAACCATGGAGGCAAAGCTCACTGCTTTGGAAACAGCTGTCACTGAGGCAGAATGGTTGAGAGAATTTTTAATGGACTTGCCGATGGTTGAAAAACCAATCCCTGCTATTCTCATGAACTGTGATAATCAAATAGTTATCAGGAAGGTGACTAGCAGTCAGGATAATATGAAGTCCAGCAAACATATGAAGCGCAGATTGAAGTCTGTTAGGAAACAAAGGAGCTCTGGAGTCATAGATGTGGAATACATTGAAATAGCTAAAAACCTGGCAGATCCCTTTACTAAGGGATTATCACGCATTGTGATAGATAATGCATCAAAGGGGATGGGATTGAGACCCACATGAGTTACACTACAGTAGTAACCCAACCTATGTGATCGGAGATCCTGTGAATTAGGACTTGGGAAGAACAAGCTATTAGTTAACTGGAGAGTACAATCAATATACTTAACCCACTCTGTTGGAGATGCAGTACTCTCATATCTATAAGAAAGGATGACTTTGTCTTAATGTGTTCTGAGGCTCTTTCATGAGCAAGATACTGTCCTACAGAGTATTATTGCAAGAACACACCTATGTGAGCTTGATTGTTAGTCGCGGTCTATAAGAATTGGAAATTCTTTAACAAGTTCATGAAGTGAGACAGGAGTACGACTTATATGCTCCACTCGCGCGGTAAACTTTTGGCAGCCAAGTACTAGTCAAGGCTACAAATAAAACTTGTTCACATCAAACTGTCAATTCAAGGTATAGTCCATTGCACAGTTGTAGATGAGTGTAGCTTGTACCTCTAGGTGGATGTTCAACCTTCATCGGTCTCCACCGAAAAGCTAGTATATCAACAATAATTTGGTATGATCGACAACATGAGCCTCTGGGATCTAGTGGGGGATTGTTAGAAGTTTTGGGCTTTGGCCTAAATTAATAATTCTAATAAATCCCAAAGGCCCATGTGCACATGCATGACATGGTGGGGGACTTTAGTCCCATATTGCTAGTCTAGGGAGGAGAAGAACAACTTATATACTTGAATTGTTTCCACCTAGTTGAGCTAGTAGGAGAGAAGAGGAAGAACACACGCGCGCGCTCGCTCGCCTCGCCTCGCCTCGCCTCGCCTCGCCTCGCCGGGCCGGGCCGGGTCTGGCGGGGCGGGGCGAAGGGCGTGGGCGCACGACATGCGCGTGAATGGTCCGGCAAAATCCGAGCCTTGCGTGTGTGGGGTCACAGTTTCCTTTTGCTACTCAGATTTTTTGTTATGTAAGAGATAATTGCACTGACCAAATATGGTAAGCAATTAATCTCTCTTAATGGTGATTAATATGCCTGCTTAATTACTGATTAATTACTATAAGTGTGCTATCGCTGTGTGTATATATATGGCGAGACATCGCCTCTCCCTAGACACGAATTTTTGCCTCTCGCCATTCTCTACTGTGCTGCCGTATAGTCTTCCCCATCCCACCGCCGACGTGCTATCGGTACCGGGAGAGCAGGTCTCCGAAGCCTACGTCTCCTCGTGTCCTTGTACGGGGTAGGGGACATATCAGGTTTTTGGGAAGCGCCGTCGTGACTGCTCGCTGGTGATCTGATCCGCACCCTCTTCATCGACCGATCGTCTACACCTGCATCGTCTTCTTCATCGATGGATCAGACTCTACTACAACCATCGCTGGAGCGCTTCCCTGTAAGATATCTTCTTACCTCTCTTGATGATTAGATCGAGTGATCTAGGCGTTGTTCCTAGGTGGTTGCTACTCGCTATGATTAGCATCTGTTCTTTGTTTATATCTCATGATTTAATAGTACATGTAATTGTGATAGGGGCTTACTTGTTGGTTTGCATGCTTAGATTACGTGTAGTATATCTAGTATTTCTATCTACTGGAATTAGATATATCATCACTAAACTGCTATTATTTCCATCAGTAATTACGAGGAATTCGCAAGTGATGCGTCCTTAGCAAAATCTGAGAAGAGGTCAGTCGATTTGATGGAGGGGATCGAGTGCAATGTGATTCTGCAATATTTTGTCTTTACAAATTCTCTGAGTACTAAGTGAAAGCCTATTTGTTGTAACACGGGGGACAAAAATCTGTAGAGATCAAGTTTTTCCCTTTTGTTTGTAATTAAGATACAATGTTAAGTAAGCATATATATCATAAGAACACTACTATACGTAGGGCTTGTTCCTAGACACTATAAATCTATATAGGGCATGTTCGTAGACACTGTAAGCTACCAGAGGAAGACTTGATTCTTCAATGGTGGGTCGGTTGACGACCCAACCCTACCCGTGCATTTCAATGGGGGTAAAAAATACATTCGAATGTCTCAGTGCGGCAATTTGAATTACCAAATATGAGCATGCAAGCCTTAAATTTGCACTGGTGGCATTGTTATCAGTATACCATGGTTCACTATAAGCGATGGACAATGGGTCGGTAAAACCACCTTTTGCCTCTTACTCTCAGTCGGTAAAGATCTTTACTGACCAACAACCACGGTTGACATAGGTGGCGTCGGTAAAAGTTTTACCGACCGACCACTCTTTTAGCCACCAATGATAGGTCGGTAATATATTTATAGGGCTACGCTCGAGACCTAGAACTCGATGGTTAGCACTAAAAATATTTTAGATAGGTACGGACCCTCTCGACAAGAATAACAAGGGATGCCACCTATATAACATAGCAAATTGACCCATCTGAAAAGGACCTACCTGAGTCCCTACCCGCGTGGCCAAGTCCTATCAGCAAGTTCGATCCCCTAAATACAAAAACAGCCGTTTGTTCAAGCCCTAGCTTGTTCCGCTAATTCATCGTTGACTCGTCTCCTCTCCTTCGCCAGTTCACCTCCGCCATGTGCCCCCAACCAAAGTGCTGATCGCGACGACCTCGCCTATTCGCTGGTTTTGCCCTATGTCCCTGTGGCTCTGCTCTACTTAAACAGGTAGGAAAAAACAATATTGGATTTATGGAATCGTACACTACCACAAATAGAGCTTGTAGCGGCGGTAGTTAAAATAGCGTAGCGGGGTGAGCTAACGTCGGCCGCCGCTATAGAACCCATGGACACTGCCCGCACTCAAACCGCCGCTAAAGAGTCCCCCTATAGCCCATTGTATCTGCTACTGATCGTGAAACCAAGGTCTGGATCGTCCCAGCAAAACAAGTTACGGTAATTTTTCATTTGCTAATTTGATGTGGATTGGAGATTGCTTCTTCGACATCTATCCAGCATTCTTAGTAACAATGATGTGACGTTAGTTGAAATTTTCATTGTAGCACAAATAATGAAGAGGGCTAGAGTCTAGGACACTGCAATCATATTTAATTTGCTGCTGCGAGGAAATATTAACCTCATTACGTTCAAGTTCAAGCGACTGTTCATGAAAACATGGAACGCTTGAATGAACCAAATATACACTGAACTAGGTATTTTATTTGTATCTATCCATGTTTTGCCATGTTTCTATATGTGTCCCTCTTGATAGTACAATATACCTATGACTCAAAAATTAAGAATTTCTATATATAAAAAATACCTATGTTTCCATACAAAAGAGCCATGCCACGTCACTCTCGAATTTATGATCGCAGGATCTGTCCTCGAAGCAATATGCACCGTCAGATTGCTCAATGTGACGTTTATATCTAGACCCCTCTCCAAACATCGATTAAGATTTATTTCTATCTGGTCCTTCCACCCTGCCTTGCATATTTACGTCCAGATCTTTCTAGAAAAATCAAATCATGCAATGAGGCCCTCTCACCCAACGCCTCCTGCTGTCTCCCTTCATCCACCAGCGCTCGTCACAATCCACCTCTCCGCCGCCTCTGCCAACTCCAACGGTGCCTCTGCAGTTGCCGCTAGCCCAATGTTGTCTCACATGTTGTGTTAGCAGATCCTTGGTTTGATGGCAGCATGGAAAAGCGTGCAACATTGGTGGCTTCATTAGCGCAAGTCAACGAGAACGACGATGGATGACAGCTAAAGTGCAGCAAGGCGACGTACAAGAACCAAGGTCGTGCGACAACTTAGATTGCCCGAGACTTCCCGTCCTCTCCTGCAGCCCTGGTTCCTTGACAAGACGAAATCCCCAAAGTCCCCATGGCAACCGTCAAGCTCCACAACGTGCTGCCCACTAGGTGTTCGACACCGGGTCTCCGCTGTCACACTCACACATGTTTTCCAACGTCTGCAAACAGTTCAACAAATGCAAGGGTAGCTTGCAATAGTGATGAATAGAGCAGAAAGTGAGTGCGTCACCTCTAAGGAATAAACACTGACCAAGTGAGTACGTCTCTCAATTTCTCACATGGCTGAGAGTTTGTGCTTATAGCTTTGAAGTCCCAAATCCAAATATATCTAATAAATTAATGTTTAGTGGAGCTTGCAGCTGCTAGAACAGCAATGGCCTCAAAAACCATGTATATGAAGAAACATTTGTCCAAGTGAGTACATCTTTCAATCTCTCACATGACTGGGAGTGATGCTAACCTGTTTGGTTGATTACCCAAAAAATGGATTTGTGCTTATCAGTTGGAAATCGTAAATCCAGATACAGTATTGATTAAGTGTCATCTGATTAAACTACTTTGGTATATAGTATCATATTTTTTTTACAAAGTTAATTTTCCTTAGTTTCTTCTATTATTTCGATTTCCATACAAGTTGGTTGTACAGATGCAGCGGGGGCATGTTGTGCCCGACTTCTCTATATGCGGCAAACACTCTCGGATTATGGCCTCAACTACACTCAAACACCACTATATTGTGATAGTGAGACAACAATTAAGATGACTCTCTAAGCATGGGGAACATGGTCATGAAAAGCATATTCAAGTCAAACATTATTTCATAAGGGACCATATTGAGAAGAAGGATATTGACTTGGTGAGTGTGCCAACTCATGAAAAATTGGCGGATATCTTCACCAAGCCCCTCGATGAGAAGACCGTCAACAAGATAAGGAGAGAAATCAATATTCTTGACCTTTTGAACTTCACGTGTGTTGGGTATTTTAACAACAACAGAATAAATCTACAAAAGTATGGATACTGAAGTAGCTTTTGCCCAGGAGTATTCCAAGGTATCGAATCCATAGGGAACTGTGTGCCTAATCTTCTGTTCTAGTTCGACCAAGGAGACCAAGATAAATGTGGCGTTGGGTAGAGAGGATTCCTAATGGTTATAAGATCCTAATTAAGGTAAGAGCACTACTAGGTTGCTTGTATTGGGAATCCGGTTTTTCCCTGCATCCACAGTGTGATTCCGGCCAAGAGCCTACTGTGTAGCCGAACGTGGAGGATTTCAAAGGACATATAGGGCTGTCACCTCCTACTGCCTACCTCAAGCAATCTGTGGGATACACGATAAACAAAGGTAACATACGGCCTAGACACCACGTTTATGCTTTCCATTACTCCCTTAATCTCTAGCTATGATGGTACAAGACTAAGGTCTCTAACTAAATAGAGTGTTGAGCGAGCAAAGCAACTAAGTATAAAACTTTCTTAAAAAGGAAACTTAAATACCAAAAAAAGAATCATGAAGACATACTAAATATGACAAGCATCCGTCAAGGTACAGGTGTGGAGAAGAGGTGGACATGCTCACTCCTCCTCCGAACTTCCTCTCACTCTCTTCCTATTTTATAAGTACTTTGGCAGGGCTAAAGCCTTTAGGAAAAGGAAATGAAGCACTAAACTAATCTTGAGGTGTGTGGAGAGTGGAGCCACTCCCCTCCTTACATAGGGTCCAAAGGTGGTTCCAGAGGCGGTAATTTCCACCTAATGCGCACAACCGACATTGGGAAGGCACCAGGAGGCTCCACGTGGAAGCCATGCACCATAGGGGGACCACCCAATTTGGCTGAACACACTTGTTCGGCTGAATATGGGTGGTGGGCCCTCATGCCCCTCTCCTCTGGGTCCCTGATAGGTGGCCTCTCTTCCCTTTTAACACTGTAAGGCAGTGGGTTAAGTCGGTTTTCTTCTGAAAGTGGCCCAGTGGATCCTTGTGCTTGGCTATGATTGGTCGGAAGTGTGCTTTCTCCCTTGATGACATAGATTTTCCATTAATTTCATGGAATAATCACCTACAACAAATATTTATCAACACTTGTGGAATTTGTTACTAATGAACTCCTACCACTATGTTGGTTGTATATTTTATTGCTTTTAAGGAGGTAATTGACGGTCTAAATTAGGCATTTAGTGACCGTCAACAAACTCTCCCACACTTAGACTTTGCTCATACTCGAGTAAAGGAAAAGGACTAAGGTGAATCATAAATTCCAAATGGTATGATGCTAGTATGCAAATTATTCCAAACCATAGCTGTACCAATGGACTTTGAAGTGTCTACCATGTCACCTTGGGCAGTTGAATAGTGGAACAATACATATTATGGTCATCTCTGCTCCTTATGCTAAGTAACTTGGGCTTTTGAAGATTCTTTTTTTTTAAAAAATAAAACAAAGCTGTACTCCTCAAATGATTCTATCATGTCACTCATATATGTGTGTGGATCCTTACCGAGGCTTTTGTTGTTGCCTCTTTTTGTTCCTATTTCTAAAGATAGGCGTATGTGGAGCTCAGGGTAGGGAATAAAAAGAAGGATTGGGATGAAAAGATGCATACTTGTTGTTAGTTTTGCTGGTTATTAGTACCGTGAAAGATTGGGATGAAAATACGGACCACGTCGTCGTATCTTTATCATTTGGTATCAGTTTTAGCTGGGTTGCTCATGGTACTCTGCAAATTTGCGATGATGGATTATTGTTTTGACATGTTTCTTGAGTTTGTGCCGATGCTAGTGGGAGAATGCTATAATAGACTGTTATATGATTGGTGAAGTGCCATTAAATCAATTGGTAAATTTGGCGAGAAAAAGTTTCTCTCTTTCAGTGTCATTATGGTTTTCACAGAATGCAGTCAGAATATGGTGATGGCTATTGTACTTCTTGGTATGAGATTAAGGAGGTATTACGAAGATGATTTGTTCCTTCACCTGAGCCAAAGATGAGGATATTATCAAGTAACAAAAGCTTTTATAGGGAAGTTTTTGAATGTTCTAGTAATCAAACAATGAAGAAATATTTCAGTGACATTGCAGTGAAAGAACAGGTTCCAAAAGATGACTCAGATTTGTTGCTTGGCAAGGATAATCAAGAGAAGGGTAGTTTTTCTGAGATTTCTGGTTCCAAACAATTTGAGAAGAGTGCTTCTACTAAGGGCCCAGATGACATGGTGTTACCTAGTAATCCTTTTGCAGTCACATCCATTGTTGGAACAAGTGTCGACGATAAAGCTAGTGGTTCTGATTTTTCTTTGACACTAGGGCAGCAAGTTTGTGAGTTTTCTTATTCTGACCCAGTAGAGCCTTTAACTGAAATTCCAGCAGCAGTTGTGGACTCTTCTATTGATTCTTTGATTGAGGCATCATTTGATGTTGATATGACAAGTGGGCTATCTCTGATGTTACATGGGGTGCACAGTAATGGCACAATTTCTGTTGTGAAAAATCAGCGTTCTAATAATTTTCAGTCCAAGTGCAAAATTAAAAACAACGTATGCAAATTAATTATTGATGGTGGTAGCTTCACTAATATTATTAGTTTAAATATGGAGAATGCATTATCTTTGTCTACATGGAGGCTTCCGACACCACACTATTTGCGGTGGATGAATGAAAATGGCACGCTGAAAATTACTCACAAGGCAAGAGTAAAATTTTCAGTAGGAGATTATGTGGACAGCGTGGACTGTGTTGTAGCACCTTTGACTGTATGTCATTTGTTGCTTGAGAGACCTTGGCAGTTTGATCTAGATGCTACTCATGGAGGTTGTTCCAACAATTATTCTTTCATACATAAAGGTGTTTGTCATGTTCTAAAGCCAATGAATGACACTGATATTAAACCTGAGGATTTTGTTGCTGCAACAAGGAAGAAACATGGTGCAGCTATTACCTCAAAGCTGAGGACAGCTTTGGTCCAAGGGGGAGAGAATGATGAGCCCATGGCTCATCAAATTAATTCTAGAAATAATATGAAAAATTCTTCTATTATGGCTGGTTCCTTTTCTGTTGCAATGAGACGAGAGATGATCGAGAAAAAGAAAAATCAAGTTGCTGTTAAGTATCCAATATGTTGCAATCAAATATTCAGTGATGCATGTCTGTGCAAGAATACAAAGCTGAGAAGAAGTATCCAGGTCGGCTTAGTGACATGCTGGTTTGATGAATTTCAATGCAAGGCCAAAGAGAAGTAAGCCAGGTAAATAAGTTACGTGCAGATTGGTACTATAAACGTCCAAATTGAGGAGCCTATTGATTATAATGGTAATTAGCACAAAGGCCGTAATATTTAATATTTTCTGGACGTGAGACAACCTCTGTTCTAGTCGGTTTATTAGGTGCGTGTTTTTTCATTTAGTTCATCTGAGTCTGTCTCTGTTATGCAGTTGAGTGCAGAATCAATTAGATTCGGTGGAGTCCATATGTTCGACTTCTGTTCGAGTCTAACCAGCTTACCATTGGCCGGCCTATGAGCCATAAGGCCCTGGGCGTTGCCCTTGTTGTACGGGGGCAGATGATTAGATTTTTATCGTGAATTTTTATCAAGGGTTTCCCCTGAACGAGGAGTGCCGCCATCTACCATGTTGTGAGGGCTACTACCGATCCTTCTCAGATTGTGTAGAGCGTGCTCCAGCTACTACAACCTGGGCATGTCTCGGATTCTTTTAAGGATCCCGTTCTTTTGATCGTGGTTCCTCGCAGCCGCAGGTGGAAGAAATTTATCTAGGGTTTCAGATTGCATCTACTGTAAGCCAATTCCCTTATCATTGTCACTGTTTGTGTTGGTGAATTAAATAAATAGATTTACCTTGTGTCACGAGTGTTATTGCTATCTTATTTGGATCGGAGATTGCTTCTAGTGATAGTTGCCGTGATTTTCCTGTAATTGTTACAGCGAGAAGCATCTATACTACAACTCCTAATTGTGAGATATTCAAGCAAGTTCTTGGCTCTGCACTTGATTGGCTGATCAAATTACCAGCAGTTATATATATATATATATATATAGTTAATCGATTGTCAGTCTCCTAACCAGCCGAGAGGTAGAATACAATACACATCGCTGCTGTAGTTTATTGTTGAAATATTGATCATTCAACAACAAGGCTAATTGAGCCAGGGAAATTTTTTGAGTATCGTGAAAGGTTGGGACACAATTTCGGGACACCCTCATAGTGTCCTCATCAAGGCATACCTATGCTTCATATATTACCAAGTCAAAAACCGGATCCAAGGAGAAAACAAGTAATAAATCATTAATCAAGTATGTGCACAATTATGAATGGAATGGGTGTAGTGGTGGATAATGGGTACTCCTTTTGATATCCTCCCTCTCTTCTATTTCAGAACATGGGCTATCTCTATTTCTCTTTTTTTTGTTTTGTTTTGAATAGTTGACAACCCCTGTCTCTTATAGCAAGGATAATTGGAGAGGGAGTTTCTTAAAGCATGGTGGAACACTTTATTTTGTGGAGGAATGATAGATATGTGTGATGCTATCTTTTGGAGTGGAAGAGTAGCATATGGAAGGAGATGGATGATGGAGGTGGATGAATACTCTTTTACGTGTAGACTCTCTCTTTCCTCGAAATAATATTGGGTATGGCTATTTCTTTTCTTTCTCTCTTTTTTTCATTCTCAAGGATTGAGAGCATTTTTTTATAGCTGTTGGTGGCCTATAAAACCCAATATCAGCCACCAACCGGTCGGGAAATGCAAGGTAAAGACCAAAGTTTAATAGATATTTGCTTAAACTAATAAAGTTCCATGAGTTTTTAGTGAAATATGTGTTTGTAGGTACAAAAGGGCTGAACTATGCAAAAACATGAAGAAACACCCCGTCGACCGATCATGACTATAAAACAGCCATTTTCCACTGGCCGACAGGGTCATAAATGCTGAAATCAGGACCGGGCTGATAGGGTCATAATGGTTGAAATCAGGACCCGGCCGACAGGGTCGTATAAGTCTGAAATCAGGCACCCGGCTGATCAAACCGGTGTCATTATCAGGCTGATCATCGGACCTGGCCGATTCTGCAAAACACTCCACTATGATACCGTTTTCTCCTACCGGACCAAAAGTGATGAAATATGGCTAAGGAAAAGAGGCCAACAAGTGGCCTAACCGGGAGAAGTCACGAGGCGACCCGGAGGGGGTCGACACCCGACCAAGGCTGCCACCCGGCCTGGCTTGCCGCCCAGGGGTTGCTAGCCCACTAGGCCCAAGAGGCCTACCGGCCCCAAAATGAAGAAGTCGGTGGGAACCGACCAAACAACCGACTTTGGGATTAAATCTAAGCCATCCGAGAGGAGTCTCTTGCGAACCGACATGATCCGAGGGCCGCCCGGCACATGTGGCCATCCGGCCTTGCCCGCCGCCCGGTAGACCGACTTTTGCCTACCGACTCTTCTTCACCTACAAATACCCCCCCCCCCCCCCCCGACCCATCGCCACCTATAAATAGTGGAGAATTTGGGAGAAAATCATCAAGCAACACATCAAGGAGTTCATTTCCCACTACTTGTGCCATAATGTAGAATAGGTTAGTTAGTCGGGAGTTAAAGTCTAGTTGAGAGCATCGCTCGGGATTCCAGAATCATCTCAGAGTCTTGGTATGAGCCCTCTTGTATCTTTTCTCCTTTGTAAGACTTATCCATTATCAATATAATTATTTTCCCTTTATATCTTGTCAAGTATTTATTTTAATTTAGTCATTTCCTCAAGTTATAATTATCGGGAAGAAACATTGTTGCGTAGCTCACGATTTCTCGGCTATGATTTAATTAACTTTAGTTCTTTCTGAGACTTAGACTTGGTTATTTCCCGGCTATTCTTCCGGTCGATCAACGGAAGAATATCTAGTGAAAGCGTAGGCGCGGTGCCTAAGTTAACGCTAGCTAGATTTGCATTCGTCCCCACAGGCTATGTGGTAGGCGGCAGGTGGTGACAGCCCTGTCCGTCCCTTCAGTAATCCACCACGTTCGGGCCGTCTTAGTCAGGGTTGTCTAGCGATAGTGTAATCACTAGTAGAGAGGTTAGTTACCGACCCATATTAGTGGAACGTTTTCGTTCCCCGAAGTGAGCTAACAGGTGAAAGACTCGAGGCTATACCAAGAAATTGGTGTAAGCACTCAACCCGAGTAACTAAGATTTGACGCTTGACTTAGATATATTAGGAAGGTATACTTTTTAGGAATCTTAGACTTAGACTCGCTGTCATCCCGGCTAGCTTATCCGATCTCTTTATTTATCTTAGTGTGGATTTCTCCTATGTTGCTACCCATACTATTATTATTAAACATCCTTACCCCCGTCTTTGGCTAGCTGGTATAATTCTTATAGTTATATCTTTGCTAAATCAAGATAACCTTACGCCTAGCTTCCTTGAGGAAAATAAATACGATACCAATACTCCCGGGTGAAATGCTACAATGGTGTTCCGTGCGCTTGTGGATTAATTCACATTATTCTTAAAGCATAACAAATACCAACAAATATTTCTGGCACCGTACCAAGAATAGTGATATTCTTGATGCGACATTAAGAATTACCAACAATAGCCATGCCTTCTATGGGAATAATTAAGAGAGAGTCATAACAAGATAATCATGGTGTAATTCTTTTGGCGGATGAATGGATGATGATGACAATGGTTATGCTAACTTCCAATGTAGAAGATTTGAGAAGCTTTGTGACCATTGGTGATTGAATCCCTAGGGTATGATTGTTTTGGTGATAGATGACAACTATGAAATTGTGGGCTAATATCTACACATGTGTTGTCTATGCAGGAATGATCTCTAAACTCTTTATGAATCATATGGACGATGGTTGCCTTGGCGATTGATGATAATGACCACAAGCATGGAGGCTTGATGAGCTTGATGGAGTCTAAAGGTTGATGAAGATGGATCAAGGCCAAGGACATGCTATGGAGAAAGTGTTGGGAACACTTGTCTAGTTGTTAGGGTTTTGAGTCCATAGGAAAAACTGGACTATCAAGGGGGTCTAGGTCATTTCTCTTAGGTCATGTCTAGTCAGTGATGTACATGTATGCTCGGTGAAATTACAGGCACTAGATGACAGTGGAGAAGCCAAGGAGCTGTTCAAAAAAGCCGGGAAATGAAGTCAAGCGAGGACGAGAAGTTTTAGCTTCTGAACATAGTGACTGGACACATGGGTCAGTGGAGACCAGACTGTACGGTCACTAGGAGAACAGGAAATCCAGCGAGGAAACTGCCTGAGTCAGAGTCTGTAGAGACCGGACAGAGTAACTAGAGCATCTTGCACATCTAAGGCTAGGGTGTCCTTGAGGGTGTGATCTAGGATATTACTCTTAGTCTGTGGTGAGACCTAGACCAGTTAGATGTCGGTGATCGAGCCTATCTTGATTGGTTGTGAAGTCTGTCACACGTTTGTACATGGTTTGAGCCCGCGGGTGAAAGGGGCATCAATAATGAGCGCCCGTGTCGACTCGGGGAGTCCGACAAGTTATTGAGGGAGGCGAGCTTGTGCCTTAGTGGCAGCGGTGACGAGAACTTTACTTGGTGACGGGAGGGACCGGGACTCCGACGGGAGTGGTCCAACAAGGAGTAGGAGAAGGCGTCATCCTTCCGTGACCTCGGGAAAAAAATCATGAGCATTCCTTGACCCCTCTTTACTATTCTGCATTTGTGTGCTATAGTTGATAGGGTGACTTGTGGCTTACATAGGTTAGTGTGTTTAGCTTCCACATTTCATACTCATCATGAACACTAGCATGTGTAGGGTTTGGCCTACTAGAATTGCTTAGTTTGCATCTATTGTTAGGTTCTAGTGGTTTGAAATTGAAGTATTCGGATTTGTGGTCGGCTTACCGATTCACCCCCCTCTTGGTACGCCGTCGGTCCTTACAAGTGGTATCAGAGCCAAGTGCTCATTGTTGAGGCTTCACCGCCTTTACTAAGGATGCTGGTACATGTGGGGAGTGTTCCCATATTCAATGGCGAGGACTACGGGTATTGGATTACTTGTATGCAAGCCTACCTGGAGTCCCTTGATCCGGAGATATGGATGGTAACCCATGATTCGGATACAGATATGAACCTTCTTGAACCTAATTTCATTAAGAACAATACTAAAACCAAGAATGCTCTATTTGCATGCATAACTAAGGATGTGTTTGCTAGGTTGGATGTGAGTTTGACAACACACGATATCTAGACTAAGATTCAGAGTATCCATGAGGGTACTAGTGATGTCAAAGAGGAAAGATACTATGTGCTAAAGAACAAGTATGATAGCTTCACTAGATTGCTACATGAGAGAGCTAATACTGTGTATTTTTGTTTTCATGTTCTAGTAGAGGAGATCAATGCTCTTGGTGATGACTTCAAGCTCAAGCCTGTTGAGGTGATAAGAAGTTTCTTGAGCTATTCAAAGATCCCAAGTATGAGCCAATAATCACCTTCACCTTGCAAGGTGACCTCAAGACCACGACCATGAAGGATGTACTTGGTAAGATCACTGTCTTCGAGAGCTACCACTTGGGTTTAGATGATCCACAACCATCCAACCTTTCTCTTCAAGCCAAGAAGCAAGAATCTAGCAAGAGCAAGAAGAGCAAGAAGAAGGTGATGATGATGAAGATGACTTGAGTGAGGACTTGGCTGTTCTCATGAAGAAGATGAGGACCTTCAAGAACAAGTTTGCTTCCAAGTCCAAGGGCAAGTGATTAAACTATGGGTCCAAGAACCACTTCGTTCGAGATTTTCCCAAGTTCAAGAAAGAAGCATTCAAAGCTCAAGACTCAAGTGATGATGAAGACGAAGACCCCAAAGCCACGCAAAAGAAGAAGAGGTACTTCAACAAGGGCACGAGCAAAGGCAAAGGCAAACTCAAGACTACAAAAAGAAGTTCTCTCGCAAGGCCTGAAAGTCCCTTGATGTTTCCTAGGGCGGGGTTGAACAGGCGTTTCTAAAATATTAACAAAAACTCATAGCGGAATTAAAACTGTCAAAACCGGTTGCACCAGTTTTTTTAGAGAGCTTGGGATAAAACAATTAATCAATAGAAAGAACCAAGCACTCAAGATAAGCTATAAAAACAAACACAGGAACCAACCCAATTAGATTCACAAAGAATCAACCTCAGAAAACAAACTTCCAAAACCGGACCCACCGGTTTGACATACCGATTACACCGGTTTTCCTAGAACAGATAGAAATCAAACAAGTAACACACTAACCAGAGGAGCTGCACTAGTGTGAACTACACAAGAGAGTAACCAAGATACACACAAACTAGATTCACCAAGAATCTACTTAATTGAGCACTGACCAAGACCGGTCCCACCGGTTTGGTAAACCGGACCCACCGGTTTGGTAAACCAGACCCACCGGTTTCCTTGGGGTAGAGAGAATAAAAAAGGAAATAATCATGTCCCACTTAGTTCTAGAAAACCTAAATGTCTTAACAGAGCATGCAAGATCTAGAGCAAGTAATCACTAAGAGTACTAGCACAACTACACATGCAACCTATGAACCACAAATAGAAGAAGAAAGAACTTAAGAAAGCAAACCAAATGAAGCACATGGAGAATTGTTTGCCAAAGTTCAGATTCACCCTGTGAATCCTACGTCTCCGTTGAGAAAGCTTGAGCTGCTCACAAGGCACACTCCAAGTCAGGTCTCTTTCAACCGCTTTCCCCGTCCACTATCTTTGCGTATCATACATTTTGAAGATGATCATTTGTATCAATGCAACGTATGTTCTTCATATACAACCTGCTCATATACTCACAAAGAGGATTAGTTCTTTAATCACGTTGTCATACAACCACCACAACCCACTAGGGGCATAGATGCACTTTCAATCTCCCCCTTTTTGGTGATTGATGACAACCTTGATTAAAGCTTACAGATGATATTTATTAAGTAATTTTGAATGCAACTATATAGGATGAGCTCCCCCTAAAACTGTGCATATGAATGGAATTCATCAATTTTGGCCTCAAATGCCAATTTGCACATTTTGAAATAAATCCACAAGAGCTCCCCCTATATGTGTGCATTCGTGGGGTGCAACAGGTGTGTGTGAACATATAGAACGTGATGCATATGACAAGAAAACCACAAAGAAATAAATCAAAAGAAACATATGTGTTGTCTGGCAAAACCGGTGCCTCCGGTTTGCCAAACCGGTGCCACCGGTTTTTCCTGACTTTACATATTCACTTGAAAAATAGTACATCAATTCATCAAGCAACACACATAGCATAATAAGAGGTCTTAGAGAATTATTACAAGTTTCAACACACTAATTCACTCATTACAAATTGTTCTCAAGTCGACAAGCTGAAAAACAAGGAAATGGAAGAAAGAGGTACTGTCTGGTAAAACCAGTGCCACCGGTTTGCCAAACCAGAACTAAAAAAACAAAAGGAGCTAACGCCTTGAAGCTTTAATCCATCTCTCCCCCTTTGTCATCTAGCACCAAAAGGGTCTTCCTTGCATCAATGATCACTCCTCGTCGTCTTCCTCATCATCATCATCATTGTTGGGAGGAGGAGGTGGAGGGTTAAATGGTGGCACTTGTGAAGGATCTGCTCTACCATACCCAAACATACCCCCATAGAAATCTGCATCTCCAAACCAGGAAGTGTAGGGGTTTTGCTCCTCATAGCGACTCATCCTAGACTCAAAAGACTTAATCTCCGGACTTTGTTCACCCTCGGAGGCAATGGGAGAACAAGGAGGCTGTAGATTGCTTTGTTGGTGAAGAAGCTCATGGTCCTTGTATCCTTCTTCCTTACTTGCCTCTCATGATGTGCTTTCACGTCAGCATCATACTGAGACCTGCACATCCCAAAGAACACGCCAAAGAGTTTCTTAAGTGGTGAGCAAGACTTGTCCCTTTGCTGCCCACTTCCTCTAGGTGCTGCAGAGGTGGATGCACCATGTGCTGGTGCTGCTGCACTACTGCTCTCAACTGGATTCCTCAAGTCATTCTTGATTCTCAAAGGGAGATGCTCCTTGTCACACACACAGGTACGAGCTGACACCCTCTCAATCATATGCATAATGTAGGGTGCATATCCACAACTCTTCAATGGGCTGTTGGAAACGACTTTTATCTTCTCCTAGATAAAGTCAAACACTGAGAAGTCATGCCCATTTGGCCCCATAGCAGCAAGAATGTTTCTGTTGTAGGAGGGAAGCTTTGTGGGATCACCTTCCCTAGGAGTGAGGGACTTTCTGAAAATCCTGTTGATGTAGGCATAGAGGGGAAGCAAGTATGTGATAGTGCCATAATTTTCTTGCTTGCCTCTAGGATACATGTGCCTCAATCCTCTATCACCAAGGCGGGTGGCATAGTGAATCCTAGGACGGTTTGCATCAAGCCGCCAAAGACCAAAGAGCCTAGTAAACTGTGCATAGCTCACCTCATACCACTGGCCTTTTGTCATCCAATGCATCTCTTGTATCTCCATGCTCCTCCACATACAAGGTGGCATAAAACTGAGCAATTACTTCATTGTTCCAATTCTTCTGAAAGCGAAGAATGTCCTTCAAATGTTTTTCCTTGCATACAACAATGACTTCATTGAATATGGGATCATCCTTGCTTTCCATGTATGCCCAATCAACCCATTGAGCACTTGCCACTGGAGTGTGCTTCTTTGACAAGATCACTGACTCATAGAAATCCTGCTGGAAGAAGGAGTGAAACCTGTAGACGATGGCCTCTCTAGGGAGTGGTCTAGGATCCTTGGCCCTCATCTCTCTCACAGAATCTGTTTGACCTTTGTAGCTCACTTTCTCCCTCCATCCCGGGTTTAGAGGAAGCCGGAATGAGAGATGTCCAAGATGCACAAAGGCCTAAGGGATGATCTCATCCACATCAAACTCCTCTTGCTCTTCTTCCTCTTCACTCTCCTCTGGGCTGTTGGCTGCTGCTATGCCAGATCCCCCAATTGCTATCCTAGGAGCAGCCCTAGGAGCACCAGTGGGAGGGATATAGGGCTCATCCTCCATATCATCAGAGGAGGAGGTTTCATCCTCCTCTATTTCTACAGGAGTGTCATCAATGGTCATAGTAGCTCTGGGCAGCCTCTTGATAGTCTGCTTCCTTCTTTGACGCACGGTGCCATGTTGAGTGCCTTGGTCATCATCATGCCTAGCTTTCACATTTCTTTCTCTTTCTTAATCCGACATACTGACCTGAGATAGATATGAATGAATAGGGTCTTAGGGTACAACTGAGAAGGATAAAAAGAGGTTTGGATAACAATTAGAGACAACAGTATAAAAATAGGTGTTCTCTGGAAAAACCGGTGCCACCGGTTTGCCAAACTGGTGCCTCCGGTTTTCACAGAGAAAACCTATGCTCATAATTTTATCTAAAATTGTTCTAGGCAAAGTCTAGGCATGAGCAATACTTGGAAATAAAGATAGGGCAAGATGAATCAATGAATCAATCAAAAACTTGACTTAGGGGTTTTCTGCCAAAACCGGTGCCTCCGGTTTGCCAAACCAGTGCCACCGGTTTTCACAGAGAAAACCTAGGTCATGAATCCGATCGATTTGACCAAGTTTTTATGGGGATATTGCGGGATTCGGAAGTAGGGCATGCTAGGAAACTATGTACACCAAGGAATTTTGAATCTACCAAAGGTACTAAGAGATTGATTGAACCCAAAGGTACCTTTGGAAAAGGGGAATCCAAAACCGGAGGAGAATCGGTGCCTCCAATCTTGGGGCACAAAGATCCACCCAAGAATCGAAGATCTACATGGAGAGACCTTGAAATCGCCAATGGAGGGGAGAGGAGGCTGCAACACGGTTATTTTGGGAGGAGGTGACCAAAAGAGAACGAAGGGGTAAGAGTTTGGCTCAGCTGGTTAAATCAACAAAGCCGGTGGCACTGGTTTCCCAAACCGGTGCCTCCGGTTTTGTTAGAATTTCAACAAAACCAGATTGAGAGGAGATCTTCACTGAGCATTGCTTCCAAGCCTTGATTTATTGCATTTTCCTTTGTATATCAAATCCTCGATTTTGAAGAAGAAGATCGAGATAATGATCAAGATTTGAAAGAGGTGGAAATTAGGACTTGAGAGAGACGGTCATACTAATTGTGGTTAGGCAACAAGCAATCAAGATGAACAATAACCACAAGTAGCACGACATCCTCGATTTTGAAGAAGAAGATCGAGATAATGATCAAGATTTGAAAGAGGTGGAAATTAGGACTTGAGAGAGACGGTCATACTAATTGTGGTTAGGCAACAAGCAATCAAGATGAACAATAACCACAAGTAGCACGACATGATCACAAAGATCAAGAATCAAATGTTTTTTTTTATAAAAAACCACTTAGGATAAAGCATTATATAAATTTTTGAAAAACCATCCTAACTCACAAAGAGTATGCTTATGACATGAGTCACACACATACCAAGGCACAACCTACCACAAGAATTCTATATGCAGTGATAAGTACAAAGAGAATTTAGGAGACATACCTTTGGTAGCAATTATTCCATTTTCAACTAATGAAAAGAAACAACCAAATTGTCTTGTGCTTATTTTATCTTTTATCATTAATGTCTATTCTCCAAAAATTTCACTTGATGCACTTTCAATGGTAGATATCCTTTTTGCTTGATCTTAGCATGAAACATCATTCATCATAACTTATTCCATATGACTAAACACAAGATGCTCAAGGAAAATATTAGTCTCTTTTTTACTCAAGATATAAAATGAATCTCCCCCTAAATATGTGCACCAAATCTTTTAGATAATTTGTGATGTGTGCACATGTTCTATTAGGAACACAGAGAGGTTCAAATTATATCTTGGTCAAGGTGGGAAGATAGTTAAGAAGCATGACATGAGAGTAGGACAAGGAATACTCACAACCAAATCAAGTGTGTGATTACTTCATATCTTCATGTTGGACTCACATGGTGTTTTCCTTAATCATCATAGGTCAATTATCAATCTAGACATTGTCTTGCTGTTGCCTCTGCATCAATTCATCACATCAAGCTTTTCAAGAGAACCGGACCCGCCGGTTTGACAAACCGGTGCCACCGGTTGTTCCTAATTTCTTGTTTCTTCACTTTATCGGACAAGTCCGATGGTCATCGTATGTGTCCGATGATGCATAGTGGTAGAGGTTCTAGAGTTCGAAGAATATGTCCGAGACGTCAGACTTTCTTCATGGCATTGGACAAGTCCGATGAACTAGAGTGACATCTTTACTGGAGTCTGATGGACTTGTCCGATCCCACGGACAAGTCTGTGAAAGCGGTCCCACCGGTTTTATAAACCGGACCAAACGGTTTTCCTGAGTTCTTGATTTTTTAATATTTCATTAGAATTCCTTTCCTTCTTGATTTGTGTTGCTATCTTGGCTTCTTGTTTGTATTCATCAATCCTGAGAAATATTCACACAACAAATTTTCTACGAGGAGACATTAATTGCATCTTCTTACAAGATCATTCATGCTTGTGTACTTGAGAGTATTTCCCAAGTAGTTGCATGAACTTGTGGGATCATTGCTGTAGGAATAAAGGACAAGACAAAATGTGTTTAGTGGAACTTATTCTTTCCTTGATGTCATTGATGTTGATAGTATTTGAATGTCTCCATGCTTGGCAAGTTTGCATGTTGTTCCATCATTCTTGTGCATGCCAAGTCATCAATGCATCACCTGTAGCTTATGAACACTTTCAAGCATATTTTGGTACCCAACGCTTGTTGGGTCCATGAGAGTTAGTCAAACAAGATTTTGGCACCAAAGTAGACTTTGTGCTAGCAATAGGTGAACTAATCACCTTGATAGCACAAGTGTCATTGTTGGCCTTAGAGGATGAATGCTTATTATTGACCAACTTAGAATTTAAAGCTTGAGTCAAAGGGCAGTCCTTACTAAGATGTCCTTTGTCCCGACATGTGTAGCACGTTTGATGCTTAATTCTTTTGGACTTATCCATAATCTTCTTCTTGATGTTTTCATTCTTGTCCATGTGTCTTGTGTATGCTGACACAAAGCCTTTCTCCAATTGCTGAATGGGATGGAGCTTTTCTGCATAAACCGGTCCCTCCGGTTTTGACAGACTTGCTCCAATCTTGTTTGTCTTAGCCATGAGGCTATCTTGTGTCCTTTATCTTTGCATCCAAAGCACCTTCTCTGAGATAGGCTTCTTTGTCTTCTCGAGAGTGTAGTTTGACCATTTTTCCTTGATGGGCATTCCGAAGCAAAATGTCCCATTGATGAACACTCGAAGCACTTGATGTGTACTTTCTTCGTGATCTTTTGCTTGTTGCTCTTGTCATGAACTTTGTTCAAGCCAGTGGGAAGGCTTTTGACACATGTGGCGGTTGATCCCTTCTCAAGCTTCTTCACCATGCTATCACGGTTATCTTGAGATGGTTGCACATGGCCTTTGCCTTTTAACCGACTTAAGTCCATGTTCAGCCTCTGAACTTCTCTCTTGAGGTAGTCATTTTCACTTGCAATAAGTTCATCACAAGTTTCTACAATTACTTTCTCATCATTTGATGGCTTTGCTTGAGAGCAACAAGTGTTAGCACAAGACAAAACAATTGATTGTGTTGTGCATGTGCATGTGTGAGGTTGAGAAGATTTTACCACAGTGAGTGCAACCTCATGAGTTGTTTCTAGCATGGTATATGAGTCAATGAGCTTCTCATGTGAGCATAGAAGACCACCATGTCTTTCTTGCAATTTCTTATGCATGCTAGCAAGCTTTTGAAACTCACCCATGATCATTTTGTTTGCTTCCTCTAGCTGTGCTACATAAGAAGATTTGTTAGTAGCACTAGTATGATCATTCCTTGAGTTGTCAACCTTTTCAACTAAGGATACATGAGACTTCCTTTGTCTCTTGGCCATGAAGCAAAATGATGTTTCATCATCTGAGCATGGGCTTCTTGGTCATATAGACTCTTCACTTGGTCTAAATTTGCAACTAGGATCTTCAACTTGATCATTAATAGAAATAGTTTTTGTTCTACCAAAACCGGTGCAACCGGTGCCTCCAGTTTTCCCAGATTGGCAGTTTGAGCCTTTTCTTCTTCATTGTTGGAATCATCATATATTTCTTGAATACGAGTCCACATAGCATGAACATTCTTTAACTTGTATATCTTGTCAAAGACATCCCTACTCAATGCACCAAATAGGACATTGGTAGCTTGGACTTGGAGATGTAGGCATTTTACTTGTGCTAGTGTGGTAGATTCCCTGTCAATGTTATGAGAAAAACCTACATCCACAACCCACAAAATTTTGGGACTCATCTCCCAAAAATACGAGATCATATTAGGTTTCCAATTTACATAGTTTGTGCCATAGAAATAAGGTGCCTCATATGAAGGTTGAGAAATGATAGAAAACGAGACGCTAGGACAACCATAGGACATTTGACACATTTTACCTTGCGACATGATCGATTCTCCAAGCGGTTAGGCCTAATAAGGAGATTAGGCTCTGATACCAATTGAAAGTTCAGATTCGCCCTGTGAATCCTATGTCTCCGTTGAGGAAGCTTGAGCTGCTCACAAGGCACACTCCAAGCCGGGTCTCTTTCAACCGCTTTCCCTGATCCACTATCTTTGCTTCTTTCCTTGCGGAGGCGAAGCGAACATTCACAAACTTTCCCAAGGCTCACCACAAGCTTGAGAGCTTTAGGGCAACGCCTAGCCGACTAGGAGGATTCACCTCCAAGAGTAACAAATGCTTCACAGATTTGCAACACGATGCTCAAATGCTCAAGTGTAGGATTTTCTCTTTTGTGCTCTCAATCTTAATCCCTCTCAACCCAATGCTTAGGATGTCTCACAAATCACTCAAACCTCACAAAGAGGTGTTGGGGAGAGCTCTACAAGTCTTTGGATGTATTTTATTCATGCACACAATTAGCAGCCTCCAAAGGAGGGGGGAAGGAAGTATTTATACTTGTCCCCCAAAAACTAGCCGTTATTCTGAACCAGTCAAAACCGGTCCCTCCAGTTTCCCTAACCGGTGCCACCGGTTTTCCTAAACTAGCCGTTAGAGGTTTAAACCCACACCGGTTCCTCTGGTTTGGTAAACCACAGTCATAGTGAGAGTTAGTGTGAGTGTAGATATTAACTTTCTCTCATCTCACTTGGGTTTTTCTTTGAGCATTGAGACATTATAGGCAAACCATGTAGCATCCCTCTTGATAGAGCGGCATGCTTAAACTCAAGATTAAAATAAAAAACAACTCCTCAACTTGAGCTTGCATGATCATGAATTTTGCCACTTCTTCTCTTTTAAGCTTCTTGAGGGCCGCCACATGTGCTTTTGCTGAGCGTCATCACCTAGAGCTTGTGACTTGGAAACTCTTCATTTATCATGTCCATTTCTACCTTTTTGTTCACAAGTCACATTATATCTTCATATTCCAATAATGAATAACACTTGGAAATGTATGACCACATATAGCTTGATTGGTCCATCGTGATTGCGCTCCACCCGCCCTTCACCATGGCTTGGGTCCCTCGGCGTCAAGACTCCATCTTTCCCTTCTCCCATCCATGGTCCATCATGGCCAAGTCATGCCAATCCTTCACCATCTTGCTATCTTGAGCCACACATAACTTTGTATCATCGTTATGCCTTCTTTTGAATTCATGTTTGAAGTATTGATTTGATTAAGTTGCTTCCAAGATTAAATGCCATAGAAAAATAACACTTGATCACTTCTTTTTCTTGACAACACCAATTTGTTGAGACCATATCATATCAATGGCTTTTCTGTTTCTTATCCATTCCAAACCTTGGATTGTCATAGTATTGCTTACGTGGACCTATTTATTTGACACTTCTCCATTTCATCACATAGGCCCATTTTCCTTACACAATCGTACATTTTGAAGATGATCATTTGTATCAATGCAACATATGTTCTTCATATACAACCTGCTCATATACTCACAAAGAGGATTAGTTCTTTAATCACATTGTCATACAACCACCAAAACCCACTAGGGGCATAGATGCTCTTTCAAGGCCCTTGTTGGAGAGTGACAAGTGACAACTCAAGTGACACATCCTCTTCCTCAAGCGACGATGAAGAAGTGGCCGGCCTAGCCATGATCAAGACCACACTTCCATGAGCTCTTCCCCCACCTCCCACATGCCTCATGGCTGCGAGCCAACTTGGGGAGAGTGAGGATGAGAGCAGCGATGACAACGATGTTGAGGAGCTCTCATGTGTCGAGATTTGGAGTACGCTTGAGCAAGCCTGCGGCATCACCGTCAAGAAATTCAAAATGTTGGATGTGGTAAGAAAAGAGTGTAAGTTGGCTAAGGACCGTTTTGGTGAGCTTGAGAGTGAGCTCAAGGACCTTGTAAGATCTCATGAGGCCCTAAACAAGAGTTATGACAAACTCAAGGGTGATCATGTAGAGCTACATGAGAAGTACGAGGCCCTTGAACTTACTTTTGAGGCCATCAATGTGGATGATCTTGCCTCTCCCTCCTCTAGTTCTTCTAAGAGTGATGCTTCAACCATGTGTGAAGAACTAACCACCTCGGTCGAGGTTACTTCTCTTGAGCCATTTGTTTTGGAGGAATATCACAAGGTCAAGGAAGAGAGGAAGATGGTGATGGACGGCTTCAAGAGGCTCACACATGGTAGAGCCATCCACAAGGAAATTTTTGGGAGGAACCTTGTGAACAATGTCTCCCACCATGGACTTGGCTCATATCCCTCCACCATCAACATCATCGGGACATGTGACTCCATCACCGCATGGATCAAACCCCTACTCGCCGATGAATACTATTGATGAGTACATCACTCCTATGGATATATGCAACACTCCTCCAATTTTGGACTTGCAAGGTCCAATGACTAGAGCTCGTGCACGACGACTAAATTTAGAGGTGAGATCGTTCCTACATTCTTCATTATATGTCACTTTTGAGAATGGTTTGCTACCTAATGATTATATTATAATTAGGAACCATGGAGAGGACCAGGAGATGATGGGAGAAGGACTTGGAGACGTGGAGGACCAACAAGGACGTGGAAGACAAAGTGGAGGCCCAACCAAAACCGACTTCGAGTCTGTTTCGGGGCTCAGGACTAGTCTGCACTAAAATGGATGCCCAAGACACATACGGACTCGGATTTGGACGTTCTACATATGCACGGAAAGATAAGAAGAAGACCTTTCCAATGCCGCCGGTCTCATATCAAAATTCGTCCGGAATCATCAGGAATCGTCGAAACAAGAGAGAGTCCAGAATCTGTTTCGGTGCTGTGTCGCCTATTTTTGGCCTTTGGGCTTTGTATCTAGTTGAGCCCAAGTAGGGGTGCGTCCAGAGGGTCTTGCACGACCCTAGGGTCTTCATATACAGCCACCATCGCACCATTAGGTTTTGTGTTTTGCTTAGATTATTCTGTTCATAACAGTTTCTCCGTCATCACGGTTTGTGAGACCCTAATTTCGTGAGATTCATAATACATCTGCAATTGTGTTGCTTTCTTCTTTGTTCTTGCTTGTGTTCTTGATTCGCAGGCAGGAATTAGCCTTCTCGGCAAGGTCAATCATTTTAGGACGGTTGATAACCAGAGGAGACGTCGTGCTGCGATTGCGGGGTTTAGAACGTGCTGTTCTGAAGCCGGATCGATTTGTGTGTCGCCTCCGACCAAATCAACGTATCCAGAACCTTTCGGAAGATCGGGAACTCTTGTCCACATCAAGTGGTAATCAGAGCTTCAGGTGCAACGTCAGGTTCATACTACCCTTAGTTAGTTTTGTTTTGTGTTCATCCTATCGTCCACAGAAAAGCCCAAAAATTTTTTTTCCTCCACCCATAACCACGTGTTTAGCCTTTGCATATTTCAATTTCAGAGTCCGTAGTGTTGAGTTTGTGCCCTAGTTCTTGTTTAGTCGCTGATTTAGTTTGTGTTTTTATCATCAGTAGTGTTTCCCTTGCAACCCTAGCCGCCATCCCCTTCACCATCCTCTGCTTTGTTGGCTTTTTGTGCTAGGGTTGATTGATCGACACACCTAGCCTAGTCCCACCCTAATCTCACCCTGAACACACCATCAACACCCCGAACCAATCCCCACAATTTCCACTTTCCGCTGCATCCACGCTGCCAAAAAAAAATCTTACCCGATTCCAAACTCGACCCCTAACCGACTCGGGTTTCTGGAAAACTGACTCCGACCCCCCTTCGGTAAAACGGGCATAACTTTTTGCTCGGTTGTCCGTTTTGGCTGAAATTTTTACAGGAGATTCTTGACTCAAAGTTGAGGTGACCCACACTCGGCTACGCCCTGTGTTCCCTCGTCAAAAAATTCAAAAAAAATTGGGAAGATAAAGAAAAAATTGATTTAAGTTTACACCCGACGTTTCCTGCAACTTCAAGATTTTCTGTAGGCCACATCCTACCTCTGTTTGAGCTGAAATTTTTTGTGGATTCTCCTCCATTGTTAGTGAGTTGGAGAAAAATATCAAAAAAAAAAAGAAATTTGGGATTTCTACTAGTGCTACATCTAGCCCCCTGAAATTTCTGGATTTGGCTGTTTTGCACTTAGCCCCCTGTTATCGCCTGTTGTGCCTTTGTCTCCTTGTTTCTACTTTGCTATCACTACTGTTCTAGGACATACTTAGACTAGCAACTAGGGACAAGTTACTTGGGCACTTATTCAGCTTTACTATCTATTTTTGATTTGTGTGCCACTCACATATATATATATTTGGCCTTCCTAGCTCTACATATTTCTTCTGGACAGCACACAGGTTATTTTGTGACCCTTGCATTTGGACATTCTACATATGCACGGAAAGATAAGAAGAAGACCTTTCCAATGCCGCCGGTCTCATATCAAAATTCGTCCGGAATCATCGGGAATCGTCGAAACAAGAGAGAGTACAGAATCTGTTTTGGTGCTGTGTCTCCTGCTGTCACTAACCTTTTGCAGGAGTATGAGGATGTTTTTCCAGCTGAGATATCCCCGGGATTGCCACCTTTGAGAGGGATTGAGCATCAATTTGATTTGATTCCGGGTGCTACTTTGCCAAATCGTGCTGCTTATAGGACCAACCCTGAGGAGACTAAGGAGATACAGCGACAAGTTCAAGACCTTTTGGATCGTGGGTATGTTCGTCAATCACTTAGTCCTTATGCTGTTCCTGTACTTTTGGTTCCTAAGAAAGATGGTACTTGGCGTATGTGTGTAGATTGTAGAGCCATTAATAATATTACTATTAGGTATCGTCATCCTATTTCTAGGCTAGACGACATGCTTGATGAGTTATGTGGTGCTATAATTTTCACTAAAATTGATTTGCGTAGTGGCTACCATCAAATTAGAATGAAACTTGGAGATGAATGGAAAACAGCTTTCAAAACCAAATTTGGATTATATGAGTGGTTAGTAATGCCTTTTGGGTTAACTAATGCACCTAGTACTTTCATGCGCTTGATGAATGAGGTTTTAAGAGCTTTCATTGGCAAATTTGTGGTAGTTTACTTTGATGATATCTTGATTTATAGCAAATCTATAGATGAACATATGAATCATTTGCGTGCTGTTTTTGATGCTTTACGAGATGCACGTTTATTTGGTAACCTTGAGAAGTGCATCTTTTGCACGGATCGAGTCTCTTTTCTTGGCTATGTTGTGACTCCACAGGGAATTGAGGTGGATGAGGCGAAGATTGAAGCCATAGAGAGCTGGCCTGTACCAAAAACTATCACACAGGTGAGGAGTTTTCTTGGTCTTGCAGGTTTTTACCGCCGCTTTGTCAAAGATTTCAGCACCATTGCTGCACCTTTACATGAGTTGACAAAGAAGGGCATTGATTTCCATTGGGGTAAGGTACATCATGAGTCTTTTGATGCTTTGAAGGATAAACTTACACATGCACCATTGCTGCAATTACCTAATTTTGATAAGATTTTTGAGCTTGAATGTGATGCTAGTGGTGTAGGCATTGGTGGTGTTTTGATGCAAGATAGTAAACCTATTGCATACTTTAGTGAGAAAATTACTGGGCCTGTTTTGAATTACTCCACGTATGATAAGGAATTGTATGCACTTGTACGTTGTTTAGAGACGTGGCGTCATTATTTGTTGCCCAAAGAATTTGTTATTCATTCTGATCATGAATCACTTAAGTATATTCGTTCTCAATGTAATTTGAACCGTAGACATGCTAAATGGATTGAATTTATTGAATCTTTTCCTTACATTATTAAACATAAGAAAGGGAAGGATAATATGATCACTGATGCTTTATCTAGGCGCTATACTTTATTGTTTCAACTTGATTGTAGAATTTTTGGACTTGAGGCAATTAAAGAACAATATGCTGCTGATGTTGATTTTAAGGATGTATTGCTGTATTGTAAAGAAGGTCGTGCATGGAATAAATTTGTGTTGAATGATGGATTCTTGTTTAGAGCTAACCGCCTATGCATTCCAGTTGGTTCCGTTCGTCTTTTATTGTTACAGGAGGCGCATGAAGGTGGATTGATGGGTCATTTTGGTGCCAAGAAGACGGAGGATATTTTGGCCACACACTTCTTTTGGCCAAGGATGAGGAAAGATGTTGAGCGCTTTGTTGCTCGCTGCACTACATGTCAAAAAGCTAAGTCTCGCTTGAATCCACATGGTTTATACATGCCAATTCCTGTTCCTTCTATTCCTTGGACGGATATTTCTATGGACTTTGTTTTAGTACTGCCTAGGACTAAGAGGGGGAGTGATAGTATTTTTGTTGTTGTGGATAGATTTTCTAAGATGGCACACTTTATACCATGTCATAAGACAAGATGATGCTAGTTATATTGCTGATCTCTTTTTCAAAGAAATTGTTCGTTTGCATGGTATGGCTTCTACTATTGTTTCAGATCGTGATGCAAAATTCTTGAGTCACTTTTGGCGCACGCTTTGGAATAAGTTGGGTACAAAGTTGTTGTTTTCTACAACTTGTCACCCACAAACTGATGGACAAACTGAGGTGGTGAACCGCACTTTGGGTACTATGTTGAGAGCTATTTTGAAGAAAAATTTGAAGCAATGGGAAGAATGTTTACCTCATGTTGAGTTTGCATATAATCGGGCAACACATTCTACTACCAAGGTAAGTCCTTTCAAAGTAGTGTATGGTTTTGATCCCCGTACTCCACTTGATATACTTCCTCTACCTATTCATGAGAGAGTTCATGTTGATGCTAAGGAATGTGCTGAATTTATTTTAAAAATGCATGAGACCACTAGACTTAGCATTGAAAAGATGAATGACAAGTATAAAATTGCTGGTAGTAAAGGTAGAAAAGAAGTAAAACTTAATGTAGGAGATTTAGTATGGTTACACTTGAGAAAAGATAGATTTCCAGATTTGAGAAAGTCTAAATTAATGCCTAGAGCTGATGGTCCTTTCAAAATAATTGAGAAGATTATTGATAATGCATACAAACTTGAGTTGCCTCCCGAGTTCGGGGTTAGTCCTACTTTTAACATTTCAGATTTGAATCCATACTTGGGAGAAGAGAATGAGCTTGAGTCGAGGACAACTCCATTTCAAGAGGGGGAGGATGATGAGTACATCACTCCTAAGGATATATGCAACACTCCTCCAATTTTGGACTTGCAAGGTCCAATGACTAGAGCTCGTGCACGACGACTAAATTTAGAGGTGAGATCGTTCCTATATTCTTCATTATATGTCACTTTTGAGAATGGTTTGCTACCTAATGATTATATTATAATTAGGAACCATGGAGAGGACCAGGAGATGATGGGAGAAGGACTTGGAGACGTGGAGGACCAACAAGGACGTGGAAGCCAAGGTGGAGGCCCAACCAAAACCGACTTCGAGTCTATTTCGGGGCTAAGGACTAGTCTGCACTAAAACGGATGCCCAAGAGACATACGGACTCGGATTTGGACGTTCTACATATGCACGGAAAGATAAGAAGAAGACCTTTCCAATGCCGCCGGTCTCATATCAAAATTCGTCCGGAATCATCGGGAATCATCGAAACAAGAGAGAGTCCAGAATCTGTTTTGGTGCTGTGTCGCCTATTTTTGGCCTTTGGGCTTTGTATCTAGTTGAGCCCAAGTAGGGGTGCGTCCAGAGGGTCTTGCACGACCCTAGGGTCTACATATACAGCTGCCATTGCACCATTAGGTTTTGTGTTTTGCTTAGATTATTCTGTTCATAACAGTTTCACCGTCATCACGGTTTGTGAGACCCCAACTTCGTGAGATTCATAATACATCTGCAATTGTGTTGCTTTCTTTTTTGTTCTTGCTTGTGTTCTTGATTCGCAGGCAGGGATTAGCCTTCTCGGTGAGGTCAATCGTTTCAGGACGGTTGATAACCAGAGGAGATGTCGTGCTGCGATTGCGGGGTTTAGAACGTGCTGTTCTGAAGCCGGATCGATTTGTGTGTCGCCTCCGACCAAATCAACGTATCCAGAACCTTTCGGAAGATCGGGAACCCTTGTCCACATCAACTATTGCGAGAGGTGTTACAAGGATGGCTATGCCACCAAGGATTGCCCTATGGTGAGAAGTTCCATTGTTTTAGCTAACGCTAACTTTTTACATGAGAACACTCATTTCTAGCTTTTTAGGAACAAGGATGGCAAGGTGAAAGCAAAGGCCTTGGGACCACCAAACAAGAAGAGAAAGGTCAAGAACATATGGGTGCCTAAGTGCGTTGTTGATCTTGAGAGTTCGGCTATGTACAAGTGGATGCCCAAGAACAAGACCTAGATGGTGGTGGTGGTGGACCGTGCGTTTTCTTGAAAATCAAGCGAAGTCCACCACAAATGACATAGACCTCAATGTCATATCTACTCATGAGGGAGGTAACCATGTTAGTTCTTAGTAGTTATAGTGTGTCTTTATTTCTCTTGCATTGCATGGTAATTAGGACTCCTTTGTGACTAGTATGCTTTGCATCCATGCATGTGTAAATAACTAAAAGAAAAACACATAAAAATTAGTCAATGTCTATCCCACTCAAGATAGCTATAAGCAAGGTGTTTATTTGTGTGTTTACTAAGGGCACTTGGAAAATGGAGAATTTCCTTGATTCAGCAAAATTCCTATACGGACCATATAGTCCGATCACTAGACCAAACTATCCGGTCAGTGCCTCTGTGCATAGTGCCTCTGGGAGTCTGGTCGTAGAGACCGGACATAATGGTCCTAGAGACCGTACCATCCAGTCTGCACGACTGCCAGCAAAACCGAAGCTGACCGGACAATCCGGTCTAGAGACCGTACCATCCGATCACTATGTTAAAAACACATAATGCACTTTCTTCTGTGACCGTTGATCGACTCCTTGATAGATCTCGGCCGTCCATCTAGTTTTGACCTAGGTTAAAATCTCTTTTGGTCGTATCCTCGCTCGCTCGCCCGAAGCCGAGAGCTTGCCCCCGCCTCATTATTCTCGCCGACGCCACCTCGCCTCTGACGCCGTCGCCGCCACACGCCTCGCCGTCACCCATGCTGCCGTCACTCGCCTTGTGCACGTGCTCGCTCCCTATCACGCTCGCGCTCACCCTCGCACTCACCCGTGTTTGTGCAACCCTAGCACCACCGAAAGCAAGCCGCCACCGCTATGCGCCTCACTGTCGTAGCACGCCTCGCCGCCGGCCATCTCTAGTGTGGCCTTTGCTCCCCGCACACATGCCTAGTACACCTCGCCGAGCTCCACCACAAGCAATAGGGCAAGTTGCCCCTTTTCCCCTACCTCCATTGTCGACGACTGTTGACGATCCTTAAATGCTAAATCCGACCATCAAATCCTTGCATAAACAACATAAAAGGAATAAACAAAATAGTGATAACAGTTTATTATTAAACATTTCCACAAGCTTTGGTGAGACATGTGTTTGCAGGTATAAAAGAGCCAAAATATGCAAAAAAAAAAAACATGAAGAAACACCCCGTCGATCGATACTACCATAAAACAGCCGACCGACAGGGTCGTATGAGGCTGAAATCAGGGCGTGGCAGGGTCGTGATGTCTGAAATCAGAACTCAGCCGACAGGGTTATATCAGGCTGAAACCAGCCACCCAGCGGGTTAAAATAGAGTCTCATCAGGCTGAACCATCCGACCCAGTCGACTTAGAAAAACACTCCACCATGAGGTCGTTTTCCATCCCCGGACTAAGAACGGTAAAAAGTGAAGAAGTAATGGAGGCATCCACGTGGCACAACTTCGACAAGTGAAAACATGACCTGGAGGGGGTCGGCACCAAAAATGGGCCGCTGCCCAGCACAGGCCGCCGCCCGGACTAGGTCACCGCCCGGCCTACCCCGTCGCCCATCCTGGGAATTTCCTCCCGGGGTGTCCAGCCCACTCGGCCCATCATGCCAACCAACGCCAAGTGGATAAGGCCGTTGAAAACCGACTCAACAACCGTCATCTGGACCAAATCTGAGAAGTCCAAAGAAAGTCAGTCGAAAAACTGATCTCATCCAACGGCCGCCCGGCCTGGGTTGCCGCCCGGCGCTGCATGCCGCCCGGCATGCCCGGCCGCCTGGCATGGCCCGCCGCTCGACGGGGGAACTTTTGCCCACCGACCCTCCTTCACCTATAAATACCCACCAGCACTTTGCCACCTATAAATAGAGGGAAAATTCGGTAGAAAAGAGAACACAGAGTATAGAGCTCCACTTTAAAAGGCTTTAGCACTGCCAAAGTGCTTAGAAAATAGGGAGAGAGTGAGGGAGAGTTCGGGGAAGCGCGGGCTTGTCGGCGATCTTCCCCACGCTTATACCTTGACAGATGCTTTCCTTTTTCAAGTAAGTGCTCGTGTTTCCTCTTTGGTATTTAAGTTCTTTCCTTTATTGCTAACGGGATCATCGCTCTATTTAATTAGCGTATCTTAGTCTTCTATAAGCATGGATCTGAGACTAGGATAGTAATTGATAGCGTAGACGTGGTGTCTAAGCTAGAGGTTACCTTTGTTTGCCGTGTGCCCCACGGTTTGTAGAGGTAGTCGGTAGGTGGTGACAGCCCTATCCGGCCTTAGTAAACCTCCATGTTCGGTATGTCGTAGAGCTGTTGGCCGGAGTCGCCTGTGGATGCAGGGGCAAGCCGGTGCCCGAAGTAGTAGTAATAGATCGAACCTATCATATTATAGGATCCTTGACCATAGGAATCCTCTCTATCCTCTGCATGAGATATGGTTTGACGAAATGAATCTTTCTCTTATGCTTGATGTGCTTGGGAATTTTTCTCATACAAAAAATCAAAAATTAAAATCACTAGCTTGACTCATCAATGATTATATATTCCTACCAAAGCCATATGATGAACCCATTGAAAATCTTATGCATATGCTACTTGTTGTTTCATTGAACTTTGTCAAATTGTTGTGACCCTTGTGAGTAACTATTTATGACTTTTTGATCAAGATTTTATGCACACCACTTTGCTAATACTTCTTCACTGGAAGTTAGCACCACCATATCCATCATCCATGTGCTATTTCTTCTACACTGGAAGATAGCAATTCCATGTCATCATCCATCCATTAAACAAAGTACTCCATCATATTCTGATAGACTCCCTCTCCAAATATCTTTGTAAAAGTGACATGGGCTATTCATGATTCAAAAAAAGGTGAAGAAATAGAGAAAGAATTAGCCCATGTTCTAAAACGCCTATCCAATAGAAGGGAGGGAGCATCTAAAAAGAAAAGGGAGCATTCACATTTAGTCATTTTCCATCCACATATCCACATGTGCACACGCTTGATCAAAAGTTCATGAATTGTTCTCCATGGGAGACACTAATATGCCTCCCTTTTATCCCTACCTTGAGCTTCACATAAAGCCATATTTAGAAGTAGGATGAAAAGAGGCATGTCCTGGTGAGGAACCATACACATTGAGCGATTTGAGAGAATCATTTGAGGGGTACAACTATGATTTGTTTTGAAAATCTTTTCAAAAACCCAAGCTACATAGCAGAATGAGTGAAGATGATTAGAGTCAGGACCATTCCATCATTCAACCACCCAAGGTAACATGATAGACACTTTAAAAGTTCATAGGTACAAGTATGACTTGGAATAATTTGCATGCTACCATCATACCAATTGAAGTTATGATTCACCTTAGTCTCTATTCCTTTACTCGAGGACGAGCAAAGACTAAGTGGCGGGGTGTTGTTGAGGGTCCTTAAATGCTAAATCTGACCATCAAATCCTTGCATAAACAACATAAAAGGAATAAACAAAATAGTGATAGCAGTTTATTATTAACCATTTCCACGAGTTTTGGTGAGACATGTGTTTGCAGGTATAAAAGAGCCAAAATATGCAAAAAAAAAACATGAAAAAATGCCCCGTCGGTCGATACTGCCGTAAAACAGCCAGACGACAGGGTCGTATGAGGCTAAAATCAGGGCCCGGCAAGGTCGTGATGGCTGAAATCAGAACTCAGCCGACAGGATCATATCAGGCTGAAATCAGCCACCCGGCGGGTTAAAACAGAGCCTCATCAGGCTGAACCATCCGACCCAGCCGACCATGAAAAACACTCCACCATTAGGCCGTTTTCCATCCCCGGACTAAGAAGGGTAAAAAGTGAAGAAGTAAAGGAGGCATCCACGTGGCACAACTTGGACAAGTGAAAACATGACCCGGAGGGGGTCGGCACCAAAAATGGGCCGCCGCCTAGCCTGCCAGGCTGCCCGGCCTAGGAATTTCCTCCCGGGGTGTCCAGCCCACTCGGCCCATCATGCCAACCGACGCCAAGTGGAGAAGGCGGTTGAAAACCGACTCAACAACTGTGATCCGGACCAAATCTGTGACGTCCAAAGAAAGTCGGTCAGAAACTGACTTCATCCAACAGCCTCACAGCCTGGGTTGCCCCACGGCACTGCATGCCGCCCAGCATGCCCGGCCGCCCGACGTGGCCCGCCGCCCGGCAGGGGAACTTTTGCCCACCGACCCTCCTTCACCTACAAATACCCGCCAGCACTTCGCCACCTATAAATAGAGGGGAAATTTGGTAGAAAAGAGAACACACAAGAAGAAGAGTACAGAGCTCCACTTCAAAAGGCTTTAGCACTACCAAAGTGTTTAGAAAATAGGGAGAGAGTGAGGGAGAGTTCGGGGAAGCGCCGGGCTTGTCGGCGATCTTTCCCACGCTTGTACCTCGATGGATGCTTTCCTTTTTTAAGTAAGTGTTCGTGTTTCCTCTTTGGTATTTAAGTTTCTTCTTTAAGTAAGTTCTTTCCTTTATTACTTATGGGATCATTGCTCTATTTAATTAGAGTATCTTAGTCTTCTATAAGCGTGGATCCGAGACTAGGATAGTAATTGATAGTGTAGACGTGGTGTCTAGGCTAGAAGTTACCTTTGTTTGCCGCGTGTCCCATGGTTTGTAGAGGTAGTCGGTAGGTGGTGACTGCCCTATCTGGCCTTAGTAATCCTCCACTGTCGGGTACATCGTAGAGCTGTTGGCCGGAGTCGCCTGTGGATGCAGGGGTAAGCCGGTGCCCGAAGTAAGCTGTAGAGATCGAACCAATCTTATTATAGGATACTTAACCATTAGGAATCCTCTCTACCCTTTGCCTACCATATTCTTGTTGTCCTTGGGCAGATTAGTTAGAGGATCAATACACACACGTTCCTTGTGATTCGATAACCTGGAATACTCCTAGGTGAAGTGCTACATTGGTATCCGTGCGCTTGCGGATTTATCTATGATCGTAAGAAATACCAACAAGCATTTCTGGTACCGTTGTCGGGGATAGAAATATTTCTGGTGCGACGTTAAGAAGTGTCAACAAGCATTTCTGGCACCGTTGCCGGGGAACGGTTGTTGTATCATCTTTGAACCTTGTTCATCCTTGTATCTTTTGTTTTTTTTCCTTTTCCTTTTATTTCTTTTCTTTTTCCACCATGGAGCAAACTTCTATCCTATTATTTTCTGCTCCGAAAGGGCGAGTTCTTTGAGCCACCGCCGTCTGTGGACCCAATTCGCACATCCGGCTATGAACTCCGCCCAATGGCGCTTTAATTTATTTCCCCTTTTTATTTCTATTGAATTCTATTTTATAGTGCACCTAGAAAAGAAAATAATAATAATAAATAAAATTGTGACTCTATTTGGCCCACAAAGCCAGTAGAGTCCCTTTTTCTTTTCACCCTTTTTGTTTTTGTTTTTGTTTTTGTTCTTCTTCAAATAAAGCAGCCAGGTACAAGATCAAGTGTGGGGGAGGCCTTCAAGATTTTCAACGCACAAACAATACAAGGCCTCCCATCGATATGTTGCGCATCGTCGCTTAAGCCAACACGTCGAAAGTCGAGGTGACCATTCTCCATGCAACATCGACCAACCTTCAAGGACAATCGAACACAAGGCTAGTGTTCCTAAGCTTCCACACCTTCCATAGCGACAATTTGCACACTCTATCCCTTTCCTCCTAGTTTCCAAGTTAAACCAAACTTATCTTGAATCAATCAAAAATGTTAAACTAGAAAACTAAAATGAACCTTGTGGAAGCCTTATGTTATTTCATGCTTGTATTTGGTTGGCTTGCATGCTCCTTATTCCTAGTTCATAGACTTGTTGCTTATGAACTACATCTTTAGGAAAGCATGTCACCTAGGTAGTTGATGCAGGTGATATGGTTTGACGAAATGAATCTTTCTCTTATGCTTGATGTGCTTGGGAATTTTTCTTATAAAAAAATCAAAAAAATTAAAATCAATAGCTTGACTCCTCAATGATTATATCTTCCTACCGAAGCCATATGATGAACGCATTGAAAATCTTATGCATATGCTACTTATTGTTTCATTGAACTTTGTCAAATTGTTGTGACCCTTGTGAGTTACTATTTATGACTTTTTGATCAAGATTTTGTGCACACCACTTTGCTAATACTTCTTCATTGGAAGTTAGCACCACCATATCCATCATCCATGTGCTATTTCTTCTACATTGGAAGATAGCAATTCCATGTCATCATCCATCCATTAAACAAAGTACTCCATCATATTCTGATAGACTCCCTCTCCAAATATCCTTCTAAAAGTGACATGGGCTATTCATGATTCAAAAAAAAAAGGTGAAAAAATAGAGAAAGAATTAGCCCATGTTCTAAAATGCATATCCAATAGAAGGGAGGGAGCATCTTAAAAGAAAAGGGAGTATTCACATTCAGTCATTTTCCATCCACATATCCACATGTGCACAAGCTTGATCAAAAGTTCATGAACTATTCTACATGGATCCAGTTTTTGACTTAGTAATATATGAGACACAAGTATGCCTCCCTTTTATCCCTACCTTGAGCTTCACATAAAGCCATATTTAGAAGTAGGATGAAAAGAGGCAATGTCCTGGTGAGGAACCATACACATTGAGCGATTTGAGAGAATCATTTGAGGGGTACAACCATGATTTGTTTTGAAAATCTTTTCAAAAACCCAAGCTACATAGCAGAATGAGTGAAGATGATTAGAGTCAGGACCATTCCATCCTTCAACCACTCAAGGTAACATGATAGACACTTTAAAGTTCATAGGTACAAGTATAACTTGGAATAATTTGCATGCTACCATCATACCAATTGAGGTTACAATTCACCTTAGTCTCTATTCCTTTACTCGAGGACGAGCAAAGACTAAGTGTGGGGGTGTTGTTGACGGTCCTTAAATGCGAAATCCGACCATCAAATCCTTGCATAAACAACATAAAAGGAATAAACAAAATAGTGATAGCAGTTTATTATTAACCATTTCCACGAGTTTTGGTGAGACATGTGTTTGCAGGTATAAAAGAGCCAAAATATGCAAAAAAAAAAACATGAAGAAACGCCCCGTCGGCCGATACTGCCGTAAAACAGCCGGCCAACAGGGTCGTATGAGGCTGAAATCAGGGCCCGGCAGGGTCGTGATGGCTGAAATCAGAACTCAGCCGACAGGATCATATTAGGCTGAAATCAGCCACCCGGCGGGTTAAAACAGAGTCTCATCAGGCTGAACCATCCGACCCAGCCGACCATGAAAAACACTCCACCATTAGGCTGTTTTCCATCCCCGGACTAAGAAGCGTGAAAAGTGAAGAAGTAAAGGAGGCATCCACGTGGCACAACTTGGACAAGTGAAAACATGACCCGGAGGGGGTCGGCACCAAAATTGGGCCGCCGCCTGGCCTAGGCCACCGCCCGGCCTGCCAGGCTGCCCGGCCTACCCCGCCACTTGGCCTGGGAATTTCCTCCCGGGGTGTCCAGCCCACTCGGCCCATCATGCCAACCGACGCCAAGTGGATAAGGTGGTTGAAAACCGACTCAACAACCATCATCCGGACCAAATCTGAGACATCCAAAGAAAGTCGGCTGGAAACCGACCTCATCCAACGGCCGCTCGGCCTAGGTTGCCACCCAGCGCTGCATGCCGCCCGACGTGGCCCGCCGCCCGGCGGGAGAACTTTTGCCCACCGACCCTCCTTCACCTACAAATACCCGCCAGCACTTCGCCACCTATAAATAGAGGGGAAATTCGGTAGAAAAGAGAACACACAAGAAGAAGAATATAGAGCTCCACTTCAAAAGGCTTTAGCACTGCCAAAGTGCTTAGAAAATAGGGAGAGAGTGAGGGAGAGTTCGGGGAAGCGCCGGGCTTGTCGGTGATCTTCCCCACGCTTGTACCTCAATGAATGCTTTCCTTTTTCAAGTAAGTATTCATGTTTCCTCTTTGGTATTTAAGTTTCTTATTTAAGTAAGTTCTTTCCTTTATTGCTTATGAGATCATCGCTCTATTTAATTAGAGTATCTTAGTCTTCTATAAGCGTGGATCCGAGACTGGGATAGTAAATGATAGCATAGACGTGGTGTCTAGGCTAGAGGTTACCTTTGTTTACCGCGTGCCCCACGGTTTGTAGAGGTAGTCGGTAGGTGGTGACAGCCCTATCCGGCCTTAGTAATCCTCCATGTTCGGGTATGTCGTAGAACTGTTGGTCGGAGTCACCTATGGATGCAGGGGTAAGCCGGTGCCCGAAGTAAGCAGTAGAGACCGAACCAATCTTATTATAGGATCCTTAACCATTAGGAATCCTCTCTACCCTTTGCCTACCATATTCTTGTTGTCCTTGGATGGATTAGTTAGAGGATCAATACACACACGTTCCCTGTGATTCGATAACCTGGAATACTCCTAGGTGAAGTGCTACATCGGTATCCATGCGCTTGCGGATTTATCTGTGATCGTAAGAAATACCAACAAGCATTTCTAGCGCTGTTGCCGGGGATAGTAATATTTCCGGTGCGATGTTAAGAAGTGTCAACAACGACCTAAAAAATCTCAACTTTAGGTGATCGGTCGCGTGTTCTTCCCTGTTTCAGCTTCAGACTTCCTCAGTGAATCGTCCTTTTCTCTCCATTCATCAATTATGCCCTAATTGTGAGTAGTTGCCTTAATTGATGCAATCAGATTATTTGCCCATGTTTAGTTGCATTAATTAGGTGATTAGCTCAACCTAGCTACAATTAATTCCATGCTTATCTGTTAATTGCATGTCTAGGGTTTGTCTCTTGTTTAGTATGTAGTTAGATTTATTGCATATTATTTGACTGCACACTAGAGGATTCGCACCAGCAACATATAGTCAATGATCACTGTTGATTACATTGCTTTATTTGTCTAGTGGTCATGTCCTTTATTCAGTGCTAGGATTTCTACTGCGCATTCTTTCATAGCGGTGTTTTGCTTGTAGATTTATGTAGGTTCCATGCCCCTCCTGTCTATACCTACGTACATGCAATGACACTTGTTAGCAATAGCATTAAAGATGGCAGGATCAGGTCAGGACAAGGGCAAGGGAAAGATGCTAGAGAAGCCAAAGAGCAGGAAGAGGACTAGGCTACACCCAAAGTCGGAGAGAGCCTTGAGGATTGCTCAGCACCTTGAGGCTATGGAGACAGCACATAGGACCCTCGAGGCACAGTTGGTCATTGGAGAGCCAGTCATTGAGCCACAGGGACTAAGGAGGAGTACTCGACAGAGGACTACAACTCAGGGGTTGCCACAGGAGTTGTTTTGCCAGCATAGTCGCAGCGTACTCCAGCTTCTTGTCAGGAGAGGTTGTCAAGACCTACAGAGCAGGGATCTTGCAGGTAGTAGCAGGAGGAGTCAGAGGAGGAGGAGTCCTCAGAGTTAGAGGAGTCTGAGGAGTCAGAGGAGGAGGAGCTTGAGGATACTGAGTAGACATAGCCAGAGCAGACAGGATCCCAGAGGTCAGCTCACCGGGCAGGAGACCCGAGGTGCACCTATGTAGTGTGCACGAAGAGGTGTTGCAGAGACTTGTAGAGGCAATCAGAGAGCCGAATATTCTTAAGGTTCCTGTGATGGACCTTAAGTCACTCCATCTCATCTCCTTCGAGTTGTGGGTTCTAGTCCCCAGGGACCTTTCTGCAGGAGAGAGGTACTGGACTGGTCTTAAGAAGAGGATCGGTGAGGGACTGGGACGCTACCTTGCTAGGAAGGGCAAGGCTGGTCTGTTTGTGCCACAACAGTACACGCTATACCTGGCCATGAGGATAGGCACTGACAAGGAGTAGTACTTCACGTACTTGCCAGGGCTAGCAGAGCTAGTTACTGCTCCATACAGGTATAGGGAGGACATCGTCCTAGAGTTCTATGCTACATTGTGGGTATCCAGAGATTGCTCAGAGATCTAGTTTCTATTCAGAGGACAGTCACATCATGTGATCAGGGAGGATCTCATAGCTAGCTTCGCACTTCTTGCTTCAAATTTTCCGCTCTATAGGAATGCCAATGGGACCCTCGTTCCACCTCGCAGACCACAGGATGGGACACTACCTCCATACGACATAGTATTGATTGCCTTTTCACCACTGCACACCCCAGGCATTGAGAGAGGACCTGCGAGACTCACCATAGAGGCTAAGGTGGTCAGAGCGAGAGTCACTAGTACTATCATCCCATGGTCTAGATACAGAGAGGAGTTCACATTTCTACACCAGTGGGTAGTGGAAGCCATACTGAGGAGACAACCGTTTGACTTGGCTTATTTGCTAATTGGTGAGATGGAGGAGGTTATCTCTAAGAGCGTAGGAGGACGTCACTTAGTCTATGCTCCTTACATCTGCTATCTTTTGAGGAGGATGGGACTAGTGATAGAGGAGTAGTATGACGTGTTCCCTAAGGTGACCACCAGCTACTCACCTCGAGTCCCCAGGGGTTCGCAGTTAACATCGAGTCAGCAGACGAGAGAGGAGGAGCAGGGGTCACTGCCAGTCACTCATGAGCAGGCAACTCATCTAGGGACGGTGGTTCCTGAGTCAGCTAGTACAGGAGCACCTCCCGAGCCTACAGGCACATAGATAGAGGACGCTCTCTCGATAGCAGCACTAGAAGGATGCCTAGGTGACATCATCTAGAGTGCAGCTGAGGAGAGACGTCAGATCATGTCATCAGAGGACAGACAGAGCTTCAGAGATAGCAGATGACGTTGTTGACCACCCTGATGACCCAGATGGCAAAGATGACTCAGAGGCAGGCCAGTTAGTAGCCAGGACCTTCAGCACTTCCACAGTTTCAGCCGTTGCTGACTCAGCCAGGACCCTTCACTGCTATGATGACAGCCCAGTCTTCTGGACTGCCTTCACTTTCAGGGGTCCTATCGACATAGGGAGCAAGACAGGCTCACTCACTAGTTCAGTTCTCCCCCGTGTCCGCCTTCTCAGTGTCTACGTTGTTCACTTCATCGACACACTCTTCTACTTCATAGATGGCTGGACCTTCCACCTTCCAGTAGCTACCGGTCCGGAGTCTGTTCTCAATGATAGTGCACACCATACGTTCAGACTCCTAGATAGCCCCAAAGTCAGCTATAGTGCTCCACCTACTTCTGCTACAGACACCACTCTTCTCACACCTCAGGTAGCAGAGGATCTTATCCGAGGAGGCTTCACTCAGTAGGACATGGCAGATCTTGCCCATTTCCATGCCTCAGTTGCTAAAGAGACCACCACTATCACAGCAGGACAGGACAGAGGGTCTGAGTCACCAGTTGACCTTGAGTACCTTGAGCAGCTAGACACTCAGGTGACGTAGACTCAGACAGAGCAACCAGACTTAACATAGGAGTAGCCCCGAGCAGATCCCTTAAAGGATGTTGCTGCACCACTTCATTCAACCACGAGCGCAAAGTAGTTTCCTTTTCCTCTTTTTGGTGCTTGTTGCCAAAGGGGGAGAAGTAGTCATAGGTCTAGGGGGAGTGGGAGTGTGATCCTGTGCGATCAAGAGTCAGTAGCATGTATCTAGGGGGAGCATATGTGTACATTAGTTTTGGGAGTTAGATACATTTGGATCTTATTCTGATGGATTTATCGAGATGTTCATGGATTTTGATGAGTCATAGTTTTCATTCGCTCATGTTTGACTCATCTTGATCTCACTTGGTTTATTTTAATACGCAATACTTTGTCTTTCCTTTATTTATCATGTATGCCTGTGTATGATTCCATGATATTGATTGCTTGTTTTCAATCCTTATGCATTGTCATGTTAACCTATTGCATACCATCATTCATTCTTTGCATTGAATGTCTTTATGCTTTCTTTAATATCCTATCATGACATGCATGCATTATCATCTAGAGTGTGCTTTTCTCTCTTTTCCTTTTAGCTCTTGATGATGCTTGTTTGAGTAGGACCTTGTGTGTTTCTTTCTTATGCTTCTGTGGTTCCTCTCGATTGCAGTGTAGCTCTTTTAGCCTTGTTTCTTGATAAGATTATGCTAAGTAGTGGTTGTCATCAATCACCATAAAGGGGGAGATTGTAAGCTTCATGATCATTGGTGATTAGATCTCCAAGGTATGAATGTTTTGGTGATAGATGACAAATATAAAATTGTGGGCTAATATCTACATGTGTGTTGTCTGTGTAGAAATTATCTCTAAACTCTTTACAAATTATATGGATGATGGTTGCCTTGGCGATTGATGACAATGACCACAAGCATGGAGGATTGATGAGCTTGATGGAGTCCAAAGGTTGATGAATGATGAAGATGGATCAAGGCTAAAGACATGCTATGGAGCAAGTGTTGAGAAAACTTGTCTTGTTGTTAGGGTTTTGAGTCCATAGGAAAAATCGAACTATCAAGGGGGTCTAGGTAATTTCTCTTAGATCATGTCTAGTCGGTGATGTGCATGTATGCTCGGCGAAATCACAAGCACTAGATGGCAATGGAGAATCCAAGGAGCTGTTCGAAGAAGCCAGAAAACAAAGTCAAGTGAGGACGAGAAGTTTCAGCTTCTGGACATAGTGACCGGACAGAGGGGTCAGTGGAGACCGGATTGTATGGTCACTAGGAGAACAGGAAATCCAGCGAGAAGACTCAGCGAGGAAATTGCGTGAGTCAGAGTTTGTAGAGACCGAACGGTATGGTCTATAGACTGGACAGTCCGGTCAGTACAAAAAGACTCAAGGCAGCAAGGAAGGGAGCTCTGGAATGTTTCTGTAATGGAGAGAGAAATCGACCGGATGGTCCATCAGTACGAAGATCTGCAGTGGACAGAGCCATTAGAGATGGATTTGTAGTGATCGGACGGTCCGACCAGGCAGTGACCGGATAGTCTGGTCAGTTGGCCCGAAAGCTGATTTCATGGAGCAACGACTAGTTGGAGGATGGAAGCCTATATAACTTCGTTGCTAGGTTCTTGGAGACCTCTCTTGGCTAGTGGAATAACTGAGAGCATTTGGTAAGGTCCAAGAGCATCTTGCACATCTAAGGCTAGGGTGTCCTTGAGGGTGTAATCTAGGTTGTTACCCTTGGTCTATGGTGAGACCTAGACCGGTTAGATGTCGGTGATCGAGCCTGTCATGAGTGATTGTGAAGGCCATCACACATTTGTACATGGTTTGAGCCCGCCGGTGAAAGGGGCATTAATAGTGAGCGTCTATGTCGGCTTGGGGAGTCCGACAAGATCTTGAGGGAGGCAAGCTTGTGCCTTAGTGGCAGCGGTCATGCGCACCGTGTCTTCACTCCGGGAGTGATTGTGGGCTCATGGGCATCAACTCCACTTGGTGGTGGGAGGAACCTGGACTCCGGCGGGAGTGGTCCAACTAGGAGTAGGGGAAGGCACCATCCTTCCGAGACCTCGGGAAAAAATCATGAGCATTCCTTGACCCCTCTTTACTATTCTGCATTTGTGTGCTATAATTGATAGGGTGACTTGTGGGTTGCATAGGCTCGTGTGTTTAGCTTCCGCATTTCGTACTCATCATGAACACTAGCATTTGTAGGGTCTTGGTCTACTAGAATTGCTTAGGTTGCATCGATTGTTAGGTTCTAGTTGTGTGAAATTGAAGTATTTGGATTTGTGGTCGACTTACTGATTCACCGCCCCTCTCAGTACGCCTTTGGTCCTTATAAGATTAACATATATGGGGAATGCGCACATGAATTTGATCAACAATACCTAACAAGCATCTCACTAGGGTCACAACAATTTGACAAGGTTCAATGAAGGCACAAGTAGCATATGCATCAGGTTTATCAAATGAAACTATAATATAGCTCTGGTGGGATAGTTCTAATCATTGAGGCATAAACTTATTAATTTTAATTTTCAAAGAGATATCCCAATAACTTTATGCATTAAAGAGCAAGAATCACTTCATCAAACCATATCACACTAGTCAACAACCTAGGTAGCATGTGGTCCCTATGAATACAGTCCACTAGTATTGGCATAAGAGCAAGGAATAAAGAGCATGCAATCCAACCATGGAAAGCTATGAATAATTAAGAGGTCATCAAGGTTGATGTTAGTGTCCAAGTTTAGATTTTATCAATTTGTTCTAGGGAAATTAAATCAACGCACAAAATAGGGAGATAGAGGGATAAGATGCGCAAACTATCACACTAGTAGATGATGCTGAGCTTAACCAAGGTTGGTTCAGTTGACCTAGAGGGATCAACTGAATCATCCTGGCATCATGCTCTGTGTGGTATTGTTCATTATATGTTGGCCGATGAGGTCCTTTGTTGTGCGTCAGAAATCTTGAGGATCTCCCCCAAACTTGTTTGCTTTCCTGGACTTTTTATTTGACACAGAAACAAAAACAAGCTGGTAAAAAGCAAAAGGGACTCTACTAGCTTTATGGGCCCCATAGAGTCACAACTTTATCTTTAAGTTATTATTATTACTATTATATTTTTTTCCAAGGTGCAATATAAGATTGAATTTATTTGGAAATAAAAATAAATGAACTAAAGCGCCTTTCTTTTTTTTCTTTTTAATCAACGCATGAATGCAAGAACTAACAACAACTCTAAACCAAGAGGCAAGTTGGCCTGAATGGAACTTAATAGTGATACTTCTAGAACTCCCCCACACTTTGATTTTTGTATCGCTCAGACATAATAAATCAGTGTGTAGTGTTGGAACCTTCTCGTAGTAGGTTCCATCACCAAAAGTACCCCGGTGTCAAGCTGATGCAGCTCCCATGTTCTCAGGCATAGTGTGACCATCGTGCTTTTAAATCCTCACCTGAAAGGGTTAGTGACCAAAAATACCCAAAGGCAAATATATCCTGAAAACAACTCCCATGTTCTCAGACAGAAGCTTGATTACAAGGACTTTATCATGCAGCCATCATTGGCGATGTAGTTCCCATCACACCACCAATTATTGATGTATCGTTAGAGTCTTAGCTGAAAGGTTAGTGGAAAAAAATACAAGATCTGCAATACTTATGATAAACAAAAGCATCTACAACCATCCTTCTAAGAATTTTATTAATGAGGGCCTTAAGGTGGTTGTAGTCCTCATAGGTGCTTTTAGCAAAAGGAGCGATCAACTCTAGAGTTTTGTTAGATGAGCATGTATCTTGTGGTTGTTCAAGGAAGAAGCTTCCATGCTCATTACTTGAATCAATTTCTTTTAGAGTCAACATCTCAAGCAATCCCTTGGAACAAAGGTTCTCCTCCTCAAGAATTTCATCAAGAAAGCTTATCAGTGATTCTTGATCACCATCAAGAATGGAGTATTGAGGACCAAAGGAAAAAGTCTTAGGCAAGAAGGATGACGGTTTGGTTTCAAAAGGATTAAGAGTTTCTCCAAAATTGTCACCTCCTTGGATGCAATGCTTTGTGTCCTCTGAAAGAAGAAACGTTGGTGATGCATGTTGGGAAACAAACATCACCTCCTCAAGAAGGTAGTGCTTGAAGTTGGGCATCACCATAGGATTATCTAAGCAATTGGCTTTGATGGTGAAAGCGGTTTTCCTAAGCTTTTCATTTAGGCTCCCTAGATATGCACCCTTATGGTGTAGGCTTTCTAGTGGGAAGCCTATGAGAAGTTCAATCCCCGTGATAGAAAAGACATGGACGTCTAGGTGAACTTTGACTTTGTCCATCTCAACTGCTATAGCCCTTGTGATCCCCAAACATGGAAAGGTTAATCCTAAGGCATCCTTGAGGAGTGTGTCATTTGGCTAAAGAGGTACATCATTCAAAAGTTTCCAAGCTATATACTCGAAGATGATATTGGCTCCTATGGTGGGATTGAGAAGTGCCTCTATGGCATTTCCCTTTATATAACAATGAATGATAGAGGAAGGAGAAAGAATTTGGATTTCCCTTGAAGAGTGCCCTTCTTCCTTCTTCCACTCCTTGTTTATGGCCTCCTGTAGAGTTTATTCTTGGAAAGGCTTGGGAAGTAAAAGGGATGTTGTAGGCTTCTTTTGCCAGAAGAGATTCAAGGTGTTTTCATGTTTATCAGATAACCCTTCCTTGAACTTGACTGACAACCTTGAAGGTAGAATTTCTCCTGCCTTCTGAATGGTTTCAACAGTAGAATCAAAAGATGAGATAACAATGGGCTCAAATTCAGTTGTTCAGAGACCCATGTGGGTTGGCTTTCCTTCCCTATGGATGATTGGATGGTCTCCTTCCTTAGGAATGGATACAGGGGCATCAAAGAGGAATGTTGCCACCGCTTCATTCAATGGCTCACCCCTTGGGAGAGATTCTCTCAAAAGATTTTCTGATTGACAGATTGAGAAAGAAGATACGCCTCTCCCAAGTCCTATGTCAAGACTCCCTACCATTGGTCCATCCGGGTATAGCTCATCCAAAGGATGCCCTAGCGACAGACGAAGATGTTGTCGGGTCTGGTAGCGATGAGGAGCAGGATGAGCTTGCAGCTCATCCTTATGATGACATTATCGATGATGAAGAAGGAGTCAACAATGACAATGGCATCGACACGGGCCTGGTGGCGACGCTGCGTCCTTTGTTGAGGGTTCAACCTCGAGGTCCGGGGTGTCGGCAGCCCCAGGTCCCATCGCAGCGCCCGCGCCAGGGTTCTAGGGAGTTGCGTTAGCGGAGGCTCGTCCGAGTGAGCCACCGGCCATCGTGGAGGTGGATTTCTTGGCCGAGCCACGACCCACGGTTGAGCATATCGATCGGGTCAACATGGCGTCATTGTCGGCTGGAGGTGGCAGCAAGAGGGAGCAACCCTCTAGGCTGGGCAAGCCGACACGCGGCGGAGGAGATAGCGGCCAGCCATCCGCGGAACTAGTGTCCTCCATTCCTCTGATAGGGGTGGGGTCGGAGGTTGTCCCGTCCATTCATGTCTCAGAGAGGCGGGGGCACGAAGTGGAATCAATGGGCTACGCACCCGTGTTGAAGCGTTAGACCATCGCAAAGAGGTGCAATGTTGACCCTTTTATGGCAAAGATGCACGAGGCTACGGTGAAGATGCGTGTGGTAGACAAAAGGTGATGCCCTCGATACCACTGTCTGGTCCAGTGCGGCGATCGACTCTGACGCGGTCACCTAGGCGGGCCAAGAGCATGGGGCCGTGATGTCCTTTGAGGAGGTTCCAGCGGTGTTGCTTGACACGACCACCCCAGTGGCTCCAGGGTCTTCTGCTACTATGCTCGCTCTGGGCATTCCGGTGACCACAGCTGGTGTGACTTCCATTCGGGCGAGGATTGACTTGACAAGGGGCTAGCTGCCGACTGGTGCGGAAATTGTGGTCCAGCGACCGCCACCACGGGTTCCATCATGCCCGGACCTCATATTGTCGGAGAGAAAAAGGTTCATTAGGAACTGCAATGCAGTTTCCAATGATTTTGCCGCCTACCTGTCGTGGTCACCCAGAGGTTCCGGAAGGAGGGTGAAATGATCCTCGCCGATCTCAGTGACGCTTGCCTCGAGCTGGGGGCGGTGAAGGTCCGGGTGGGGGAGCTCAAAGCATAGCTAAAGGACGCGGAGGACTACGGGTCTGAGCTCTAGATGGAGTTATTCAACTTACATGGCTCAAAAGAGTAGCTCGATGATCGTATCAGCCAACTGGAGCTAACGCTTGCCGCCGTGCATAAGGACCGCGATAATGCCTTGGCGAAGCGATCACCGGCACCGAGGCGATGCATAAGCTAGATGACTCGTTGTGACTGGAGAAGTCGCAGCATGATCAAGCCGTGGCAGCGGCCAAGGCTTCGGCTTACGTCGCGGTTGTGCACCTAGTGTAGCGGTAGGAGGCTCGCAAGATCAGGAATGGTAAAGCTTCTCCCCCCGTTTCGCATTTGTTTTTGCTTGTTTAGTTTTTATACTGCACTTTGTAAGGACCGAAGGGGTACCGAGAGGGGGGGAATCGGTAAGACGCTCACGAATCCAATTACTTCAATTTCTAGTACTTGAGTCTAACAAGAGAAGCAACCAAAACAATTCTAGTAGGCCAAGACCCTACACATGCTAGTGTTCATGATAAGAAAAAGCGCGGAAGCCAAACACACTAGCCTATGCAAGCCATAATTCACCCTAGTCACTAGAGCACATAATTGCGGAATAGTAAATAGAGGATCAAGGAATGCTCATGATTTTTTCCCGAGGTCTCGGAAGGATGGCGCCTTCCCCTAATCCTCCTTGGACCACTCCCATTGGAGTCCCGGTCCCTCCCGCCACCAAGTGGAGTTCTCGCCCACGAGCCCACGTCACCGCTGCACAAAGCACAAGCTCGCCTCCCACGAGAACTTGCCGGACTCCCCGAGCTGACACGGGTGCTCACTAGCGATGCCCCTTTTAACGACGGGCTCAAACCGTGTACAAACGTGTGGGATACTTGCTTTACGGGTATCCTCATACAAGGCTAAAGTCGGTGGCCGACCGGCTACTTCATCAACAAGGAAGCCGACCGACTCGGCTTGGAGTGCAAGATAAGAAAGATTAGACTTGCTATATGGAACCATTGTAGAGTACGAATAGGACTCTGCTTGTACCTCCTGCCGACCGGATATATAAGGCGGCAGGGTACCCCCCATGAGAAGGGGTCGAGAGTTAGCTAGAGGCAATTTAGGCTTAACATCTCGAAACAATCAATACAATACAGAACACAGGACGTAGGGTTTTTACTCTCATTGAGAGGGCCCGAACCTGTATAATTCTGCGTCTTGTGTAACCATCGTAGTTCTTGGTCTCGACGTAGCCCTATATATTTACTGCCGGTCTTGAGCATCAACAGTTGGCGCACCAGGTAGGGGACAAGGCTCGCCGGGATTCTCCGTCGACTACGATGGCCGAACTTCCCATCATCCAATACTCTCCGGACTTCAAGATCTCCTTTGGATCGCTCGACTTCACGGTCGGTGACAATGGAGCCCTAGGTCTGAATGACTATAGATCAGACTCGACCAAACCCAGCCCCATGGCGTGATCACCGAGTCCGTCTGATATTATTCCTGCATTGATCCCACTCGGATCCGAGCAGGAAGACTCTTCCTTTGGATATGACTCGACACCAGATCGGTCTTTTTATGAGGACATGGTCGAATCGACCTACTCATATCCCCATACAGTCAATATGGTGGAGATAGTAGATCCTGCCGCTGGAAACCAAGAGGAGGATCCAGATGCCGAAGAAGAAGGGAATCCAGCCGGTGGTCTCCAAAACCAGCCGGTCAAAGGAGGACGACAGGATGATAACCCGCCAGTGGATGAATTATCGGTCGGTCACCGCCGTCGACCAAGAGGGTCACGCGGGTCGCGTAATGCACGCCGACTGGATCTTGGCCCTGACCTTGAAGTGGATGGTGTTAAGGTCTACCACACCCCACAAAACAACATCACTGGGGCCAAGACATTACTTGACACCTTAATGGTCGATGCCCACTATCAAACTCCTTCTATGAAGAAGGCGGTGGCTATGCTCAAAGCCGCAGTGGCACAAAATGCTGCAAAGTCTCAGTCGGTCGCAAGTTCCAGCCATGTATCTCCTCAGGGTCAGCGAAGACGCGAAGATCTGAGAAATTCTCTCAGCCTCCATGATGGACGAGACACCATCAACTCTCATCATGAGGAACGCGCTCGGGACAACCAACGCTATGAGGAATAGCGGTGTGAACAAAGGATGGACGCCCGACAGGAAGACCGACGAGAAGACCGACGGGATAACCAACGGGATGATCATCAGAATCCTCCTCCAAGAGACAACCGCGATGACCGACGTCGACATGATGATCAGGATCGGCGCGATAATGATGGCAATCGATGACATCATCATGACGAGGATGTTAGCCCACGCCACCGTCGTAACCCAACTACGTCCCCAGACCGACAAAGGCGGTCACCAACGCCGACTGATGACGAGATCGATGGCATCAAGGCTTATGTCCCTCAGCTTCGCATTGCTCGATGGTCGAAAGGATTCAAGCCGGTTCCCATCAAAAAATATGATGGACAAACCAATCCCCGAGAGTGGTTACAACTCTATAGCACGGCGATCCGGTCGGCTAGAGGTGATTCCTACGTAATGGCTAATTACCTTCCGGTCTGCTTAGAGCCTGCCGTTGGGATATGGCTCACATCTTTACCTAAGGAGTCAGTCACATCCTGGGGAGACCTCAACCGGAAACTCATAGAAAGTTTCCAAGCAACTTGCAACCGACCGGGCAACCACTTCGACCTCACTCAGATCAAGCAGAAAGGAGATGAGCCTCTTCGTGATTACATCAAGCGGTTTTGCGCTAAGAAAACTGAAATCCCCAACGTCCCCGATCAGCAAATCATTACTGCCTTCCTGGGTGCAATTCACAGTGACGATCTGGTCTGGGAAATCGGTCGGAGGAACCATGATCTCAAGCTCACTGCTCAAGAGTGCTTTGAGATTACTGATAAGTATGCATTAGGGGAATCTGCACTTGATGATATCCGAGGAAAGGGCAAGGAAAAGCGGTCGGACAAGCCTGAGTCCTCCAAGAAGGACAAGAAGAGAAAACCCGACAATGCTGTCAACACAGTAGACCGGTTTCAGAAGAATCCTCGGACAAACCAGTCGTCTACTGATGAGTTGTTGAGTGGTATTTGCCCTTGGCATCCCAAGGGAAACCACAAAGAAAAGGATTGCTATTATATGAAGGGTTTTGCAACAGCTGCGCTCAAGGTGGCCAAAGATCCTCCGAGACGCAACAACAGCAACAAAGACAAGCCTAAGGATGATGATGACAAGGATGATTCGGGAGAGTTCCAGGAGCCCCGCAAAGAAGTAAACTTCATCTTCGGAGGCCCGGATGCCTATACGTCCAAGCGCAAGCAAAAGTTAGAGCTTCGAGAGATTAACTCGATGGAGCCAGCTACGCCTCAGTACATGAGGTGGTCTGAGATGCCAAGCACCTTTGATAGGTCGGACCATCCAAAACATCTACCAAAACCAGGTCGCTACCCATTGGTGCTTGCTGTGACAATGAAGGACGTGAAGTTCAATAGAGTACTCATCGATGGAGGAACCAGTTTGGACCTAATCTTCACCAGGACCCTTCAAGAGCTCAGTCTGTCAATCAGTGACCTCCAACCGAGTTCTTCACCCTTCCATGGGATTGTGCCTGGCAAGACTTCAGTCCCAATTGGACAAATCACTCTGCTAGTCACCTTTGGCACCCGTGATAATTTTAGGACGGAGCGTATCCTTTTCCAGGTGGCAGACTTCGAGTCAGTATACCATGCTATCATCGGTCGATCAGCGATGGCGAGATTTATGGCAGTGCCGCACTATCCGTATCTCACCCTCAAGATGCCAGGCCCGAACAGAATAATCTCCCTCCACTCTGATCTTTGGAATTCTTTTGATTGTGATGTACAAAGTTGTAAGATGGCTACCAAACAGTTGATGCTGTCAGACCAAAAGGAGATCCAGAAGGCGGTCGGTATAGAGGAGCAGACTGGAATGGAGGTTCCTACAAAGAAACCTACCAAGGACATGATCCAGACCGATGACATCCAAACTAAGGAGATTTTGCTCGATCCTGAGGACCCTGATAAGGTGACTTATGCTGGGGTCAACCTTGATGAAAAATAGGAATTCACGCTCACTCTTTTCCTCCAGGAAAATAGGGATATCTTTGCATGGAAACCATCTGACATGCCGGGAGTTCCTAGGGAAAAGATTGAGCACGTGTTAAGGGTACCTCTAGGGGCTACCCCCGTTCGCCAAAGGCTTAGAAGATTTGCGCAAGACCGCAAGGACGCTATGAAGAAGGAGATAGTTAGATTGTTAAAAAGCTAAGTTTATAAAGGAGGTGTATCATCCCGACTGGTTAGCAAATCCAGTCCTTGTACCTAAAAAGAATAAAGAGTGGAGGATGTGTGTTGATTATACCGATCTCAACAAGGTCTGCCCGAAAGACCCCTTCACTCTTCCTCGTATTGATCAGATTGTAGATTCGATAGACAGGTGTGAGCTTTTAAGCTTTCTGGATGCCTATTCAGGCTATCACCAGATCCCACTGAGAGTCGAAGATCAGATCAAGACTTCCTTTATAACACCCTTCGGCGCCTATTGTTATATCACTATGCCATTCAGTCTGAAAAATGCTGGCGTGACTTACCAACGAGGTATTCAACGGTACCTTGCCACTCATATCGGTCGGAACGCTGAAGCATATGTTGACGACATTGTTGTCAAGACTTGGAAAGTTGAAGAACTTCTCTCTGACTTGGCACAAACCTTTGACTATCTGAGACATTATTCAATGAAGCTGAATCCTAAAAAGTGTGTTTTTGGGGTTCCATCGGGAAAGTTACTCGGTTACATCATTTCGAAACGAGGTATAGAGGATAACCCAGATAAAATCAAGGCAATCCTTGATATGAAGCCGCCTAATTCTCAAAGGGACGTTCAGAAGCTGACTGGATGCATGGCATCCTTGAGTCGCTTTATTTCCCGATTGGGGGTTAGGGGGTTACCACTCTTTTGATTGCTTAAAAAGCAGGATGACTTTGTTTGGACTGAGGAAACGCAGTCGGCACTAGATGAATTAAAGATTCATCTCAGTAGTATTCTAGTGTTGATGCCTCCGGAGCCAGGAGAAAAACTTCAGCTTTACATCTCGGCCACAACCCAAGTTTTGAGTATTGTTTTGATAGTCGACCGAGAAGAAGAGGTACACGTGCAAAAAGTACAGCATCCGGTCTACTTTGTGAGTGAGGTTCTCAACGCCTCTAAGACAAGGTACCAGCAGATCTTGAAGTTGTTATATACATTATTGATCACCTCGAGGAAGTTGAAGCACTATTTCCAAGCTTATCCAATTGAAGTTTAAACATCTTTCGCACTCGGGATGGTGTTACATAACCGAGAAGCTGAAGGAAAAATAGCCAAGTGGGCAGTCGAACTTGGTCAATATACTATTACGTTCGCGCCTCGGTCGGCTATAAAGGGACAAGCTGATGAGGATATCACCATGCTAGATACGCGCATATCATGGCCTTCCCCAAGTTACAAGTCGTCACCAACTCGGTCGCCGCGTTCATCTCGGATTAAGCCGACATTCCTTCACGGTTTTGATGATATCTCCCACATCCGACGTCCAAACGAGGCGTTCTTTGATGCGTTGGAAAGGGGACGACGACGCCGCTGTTTTGTTTCTGGTCCTAGCTCTAGAAGGGTCGTGAGTCATAATATGTGACCATGACATGGTGCTGCGCCATCTATTTCGGGCCAACTTGGCCATGTATCATGTCGGGCCTTAAACCCATGTTGTGCGCGCCCCCCTGGTCGCCCCCAACCCTAGGACATCCCTGGTTCCTACATAAACTCAGTAGCTGCCATCTTTTAGTTTCGGGTTTTGTTTAGTTCAGTTTTCCAGAGAGAAACTTGATCGAATTATTGTAACTGTGGCGACAAGTCCTTTTACAGTAATCCAGGGCCCCTGTTCTTGTTCTACACCACTGTGGCGATTAGTCCTTTTGTGTTTAGAGCTTGAACCTTTTCTTGTGATTCACTTTATCCATATTTGCAATTTCAGATTGCGTGTTTATCCTCTCTTGCTTGTGTTCTCGATTTCGCTTGCAGGAACAATCAAGTTGTGATTGGTGTAATAGTTGCGGGGTTGGATCGTGTCTGATTCAAGCCGGGTCATCGACGTCGAGTTCCCCAAATTCGAGTTTATCCCCTTACCTCTCGGAAGATCGGGCCATATTTACATCAAGTGGTATCAGATTCCTAGGTTCCCCGTGAGGTATTATCGTGTTCTTCCCTGTAGATTCGTTTGTGTTCATCACCTTTTGTCCACGAAAAAGCCTACAAAAAAATATTTCCCCACCATCCCAGACGTTGTTTAGCCTTTGCATAATTTAATTTTAGAGTCCGTAGTGTTGAGTTTGTGTCCTAGTCGAGTTCAATTGCTGGTTTGAATTTGTGTTTTGATTTGGTTTGTGTTTTGATCTCCATTGCACACCACCATCACCATTGTGTTTTCCATTGGATTCACCATCGTGTCACCCACCCACCACACCCACAATCCGTTTCCAACAAAAAAACCCTACCCGATTCTGTCCCCCCCCCCCCCCTCACCCCTCAAACCCTATCTTGACATACCTTCAGTAAAATAGGCATAACTTTTCGCTCGTTGCTCCGATTGGGCTAAAATTTTTACAGAAGATTCTTGACTCAAAGTTGAGGTGACCCACACTCGGCTCCATCGTGTGTGACCTCGTCAAAAAATTCAAAAAAATCGGGAAAAAATAGAAAAAAAATTGTGAAGTCAAAAATAGCGCTTTCGGTGAAACTTTGTGATTTTGCCTACCCTTTGTTTTCCCTCTGTTTGTGTTGAAACGTCTTGTGGTTCCTTCCTTTATGTTCCTCTATCACAGAAAAATAGTGGAAAATCATACAAAAAAATAAAGATTTTGATTTGCACCCCCCCCCCCTCACCCCCCCTGAAAATTCTAAGTCTGTGAAGTCTGTTTTGATCCTTGCTGCCTTTGCCATTGTTCTTGCTGTCACAACTATTTTTGAACACAATTCTTTTGCCAGCAATTAGGACACTGCATTTGACATTTACTCCGTGCTACTATCTGTTATTGAATTGTGTTCCATTCACATACATATTAGCCTTCCAAGCTATACATATTGCAGCACAGGTTTTTTCCTCGCAACTGTTACACCCAAGCTCAACTACAGATTGTGTCAACCTGTTTGGCTTTGGTAAGCACACTTGCAAGATTGTGATACATTGCTTCTGATATTTTTTTCCACTTTCTACACCCTCTGATGCCTGCTAGTTGATAGGGCTAATCTTTTTGTTTAGTCTTGTCTTTTGCTTTTAACCATGTCAAAGAAAGGGAAAGGGACACCTGGAGAGTTGGAGTCCCCTACAGACTTTAATGATTGTGTGTCCAAGGCCGAGCTCACGAAGCTTCTTGCGAACCAGCGTACATTCATGGAAACGAAGTTTGCCGAGTTGATGGGTCACATCAACATTGTTGCCCACCGTATTGAGGATGTTGAACGACGACCTCCACCTCAACGAGCTGCTGATGATGATGATTTTGATCGTGATGCAGACCGTCTTCACTGTAATCGACATGGTATGGGAGGTAATAACAATCGTGGTAATATTGATACTTTTGTTAAGCCCAAATGTAACATACCACCTTTTGCTAGTAGTGCTGATCCTGAAGCATACTTAGATTGAGAACTTGCTATTGAACAGAAATTTAATTCTCATTTAGTTCCTGCTGAGCGTAGAGTTAGACTTGCTACTAGTGAGTTTACAGGTTTTGCTCTCTTTTGGTGGAATGATCTTTGCAATACTAACGCTGCTATGCCTGCCACTTGGCCTATTTTAAAACAACGCATGAAATCTCATTTTGTTCCTCCTTATTACCAACGTGATTTACGTTTGAAATTACAATCTTTAACACAAGGTAGTAAAACAGTAGAGGAATATTATCAGGAATTGCTTATTGGTTTAGCACGTTGTGATATACATGAAGATGATGTTGAAACTAGTGCTAGATTTTTTAGTGGCTTGAACCGTGATATCCAGAATATTGTTGACTATAAAGAGTGGAATAGGTTCAGCCAATTGTATCATACTGCTCTTAAGGCTGAACGAGAAGTACAGGGACGCCTTCCACAACAATCTTGCAGGTCCAACACTGAGCAATCTCTCCAGCAACGCACTGGAGTAGAGAACTTAAAGAGTCATGTTGCTAAGCCACCAGCAACAACTCTTCCACTTATGCCTACTTCTGTAGCGCAATCATCTAGTGTGCAGCACCAACACCAGAAGAAGGTTACTACTTCCGGTACTAGGAGTGGCTCCTCCACCACCATTATTTGCCACCACTGCAAGGGCAAGGGACATGTCATGAAGGATTGCCCTAGTCATTGTGTTTTCATCTCTACTGCTAATGGGTATGAAAGTTGTAGTGATGTTGAAGATGAATTTGCTCATATGACTAACCTTGTTGCAGATTCGACGGAGGAGCAAGAGACTACCGCCATTGATTCCATTGCTGCCACCGCGGGCTTTACTAGTCTCATTGTACAGCGTGTGTTGACCACTCAGGTGGGACAAGAGGAAGAACAACAACGCAACAATTTATTCTACATGTACCTCATTGTCATGGACCGCCGTGTTCTCACCATCATTGATACTGGGAGCTGTAACATCTTGGTAAGTTCGGATTTGGTAAGCAAACTTGGCTTGACCACACATGCAATACATCAACCCTACCACATCAAATGGTTCAACAATAGTGGTATGGCACAGGTTACTCGATCAGCATGCATACACTTTTCAGTAGGTTCTTATCAAAACTCTACTGATTTTCATGTTGTACCTATGCAAGCATGTTCGCTTTTATTAGGCCGTCCATGGGAATATGATACGGATGTTGCGCACCATGGTAGAACTAATACATATACATTCGTACATAAGGACAGGAATATTACTTTGCGTCCGTTATTGCCTGCTGATATTAGAAATCATTTTAAACTGCTTACTGAAAATACTGAGAAAAAACAAGATAACAAACAACTTTCTAATGTTAAACATAAGCCTATTCAATTAAAGGGAGGTGCTTTTCTTGCTATGACATCTACTGTTGTTGAACTTTGTGATAATCATGATACACCTTGCTATACTATGCTTTGTCATGATATATCTTCTATCGATGATCATGTATCTTCTACTTTGTATTCTGCTAGTACTAACCTTTTGCAGGAGATTGATGCTGAGATGGAGTCGAGGGCGACTCTAATTCAAGAAGGAGAGGATGATGAGGACATCACCATGCTGGATACGCGCATATCATGGCCTTCCCCAAGTTACAAGTCATCACCAACTCGGTCGCCACGTTCGTCACGGATTCAGCCGACACCCCTTCACGGTTTTGATGATAACTCCCACATCCGACGTTCAAACAAGGCATTCTTTGATGCGTTGGAAAGGGGACGGCGACGCCGTCGTTTTGTTTCTGGTCCTAGCTCCAGAAGGGTCGTGAGTCATAATATGTGACCATGACAAGGTGCTGCGCCACCTATTTTGGGACAACTTGGCCATGTATCGTGTCGGGCCTTAAGCCCATGTTGTGCGCGCCCCCCTGGTCGCCCCCAACCCTAGGACGTCTCTGGTTCCTACATAAACTAAGTAGCTGCCGTCTTTTAGTTTTGGGTTTTGTTTAGTTCAGTTTTCCAGAGAGAAACTTGATCAAATTATTGTAGCTGTGGCGACAAGTCCTTTTACAGTAATCCAGGGCCCCTGTTCTTGTTCTACACCATTGTGGTGATTAGTCCTTTTGTGTTTAGAGCTTGAACCTTTTCTTGTGATTCGCTTCATCCATATTTGCAATTTTAGATTGCGTGTTTATCCTCTCTTGCTTGTGTTCTCGATTTCGCTTCCAGGAACAATCAAGTTGTGCTTGGTGTAATGGTTGCGGGGTTAGATCATGTCTGATTCAAGCCAGGTCATCAACGCCGAGTTCCCCAAATTCGAGTTTATCCCCTTACCTCTCAGAAGATCGGGCCATATCTACATCACAAGCGTTAGCTGAATTCATTGCTGAGTGGACAGAGATTCAAAATCTTCCTGCTGCCCAAGATATCGAGTACTGGAAAATGTACTTTGATGGTTCCCTTCAATTACAAGGGGTAGGTGCGGGAGTTGTATTTATCTCGCCTACTAGAGAAAGGCTTCAATACATCCTTCAAATCATGTTTCGGCATCTAATAATACTGCAGAATATGAAGCTCTCCTACACGGTCTGCGCATTGCTGTGTCACTCGGCATTAAGCGCATCGACATATTTGGTGACTCGGCCTTGGTCATTAATCAGTTCACCAAGGATTGGAATTGTGTAGATGACAACATGAGTGCTTATTGCCAAGAAGTACGAAAACTCGAAGACAAGTTTGATGGATTGAAGTTCAGACATGTTCTCCAAGATAATAACCAGGCGGCTGATGAGTTGGCCAAGATAGGATCATCTCGGTCTGCAGTACCGCCGGGTGTTTTCCTACATATTCTGGATTCCTCAACAATTTCTCCCCGATCGGATGTGTTGATGAGTATTGTTGCTGATCTCGTTGACGATGACGTCTCCAAGACCGACTGGCGCGACCCACTCATTCAGTATTTGGATAAGGGAACGCTGCCCTCAGATCCTGATGAGCTGCAAAGATTGGAGATCTGATCTCGAGGATACTTGTTGGTGGGGGACCAACTTTACAAAAGGGGTGGTTCCAACATTTTGATGTGATGCATCTCAATTCCTGAAGGCCAGAAGTTGGTAGATGAGATTCATTCGAGAATATGCGGCAATCATGCAGCTTCTAGGACTTTGGTCGGCAAAGCTTTCCGGCAAGGGTTTTATTGGCCCACGACGGTCGAAGATGCACACCAAGTTGTTCGGAAGTGTGAGGGTTGTCAATTCTTCGCTCAACAAACACATGTGCCTTCACAGCAACTTCACATGATACCATTGACTTGGCCTTTTGCTGTTTGGGGGATTGATATTGTTTGTCCTTTCAAGAAAGCGCCAGGCGGGTTTACTCACTTGTTTGTTGCTATCGACAAATTCACCAAGTGGATTGAAGCGAAGCCGGTCGGCAAGATTACATCCAAGAAGGCGATCGAGTTTGTCACAGACATATTCACTTGGTTTGGAGTTCCTCATGATATCATTACCGATAATGGCACTCAATTCACTTTAGTAGAATTTCGGGACTTTGCCGATGAGATGGGACTAAGAATCCACTTTGTATCAGTGGCTCATCCGAAAAGCAATGGGCAGGTCGAATGGGCCAATGGTATGATTCTTCAAGGATTAAAGCCACGGATATTTGACAGACTCAAACCTTATGCCGGTCGGTGGGTTAAGGAGTTGCCTTCAGTCCTTTAGGGGCTTCGAACAAACACCAGTCGGGCTACTGGACAGTCACCTTTTTCATTGGTCTATGGCTCAGAAGCTATGTTGCCGACTGAGGTCAGCCTTGTCTCGGCACGAGTTCAAGCGTACATGAAAAGCTTTCTGAGGAGAACCGAGTGATTGATTTGATTGCGGTAGAGGAGTTGCGTGATCGTGCTCTGTTTTGGTCGGCACTTTACCAACAAGGCTTGTGTCGTTATTATGATAAGAACACTCGTAGTCGCCACTTTCAAATTGGAGACCTAGTGCTTCGTCGAGTGCAATCGACAAATAATCAGCATAAGCTCTCTCCGAAGTGGGAAGGACCATACGTAGTGAAGGAAGTCACTCGCCCGGGGGCTTACCGACTGATGTATGAAGACGGCGATGATATTCCAAACTCCTGGAACATAAATCAGCTACGTCGTTTCTATACTTAGCTATTATTTTGTGTATTTATACATTATTTATGAATGAAACTTCGGTCTTTTTTAATGAAAGATTTTTTGATGATTTTCATTCTATATCTGTCTCGATTCCTTAATTTGTATTATTAAACAATCGAGCCAGGGGGCTAGCAATAATGCCCCATCTCGGTCTAACCATATTTTGGTTTTGGCCTATTTTTTGACCGAATTATTATCATGAGATCTTGAGATCTTGAGTTTTGGTCTTTATTATTTTGGTCTTACGCTTATACATCATGGTTAAATACTTTGTGCTGCACATCAGACTACCACTACACTAAACCCAGAGCCAAAAGTGTGAGAGGTCATGTGTCGATTGGTTGATTCTGTTTGTTATGCGGTTACGGGTTACAACCTAATATGTTATGGCAGACCGATGCAATCTTTGTTTCTCTTGATAGAAACATGTCAATGATATCTTTGTCAAACTTCTAAAGCTATAAAAGCATAAGATTAGTTTATACACAAGTATTATTACAAAAATACTACTAATGTTTTACACTATTACAGGATTATATCTCCTTTGAAGGAAAAGAAGAGTCAGCCCGAAGTTCGACCTCTGGAGTTGCTGGGGGAGTCGGCACGGTCGGATTGATTTCTATATTTTCGACCAAGGCCTGGGAAGTCTCTAGCATGGAATTCAGGAGCAGCTGACATTGGTCGTTGGGGTTAAATCCCTCTTTGATCTTGTCCAATGGCAGAGCAGGAGACCAGGATTGGCAAATCGCCAGCACTTGACTCCCGGCTTCAGTCGCCACTCGCCGAGTGTTATGAGCAATGGCTTCCGAAGCATGCTCCAACAAGTAGTCCAGAGAGTGACTGGTCTGCTCTACTCGGTTAGCATGAACATAGTTCATTGCTTTCCGAGCGGCATAAGATAGAGCTGCAAATAATAATTATTGGTCAGTATGATCAACAGAAGAATCAAGCAGAAGGAAGAAGTCGAAGGCTTACGGCAAGTTTACATTTGAAAGATTTGGAGACAGTCTTAGCCTCCTCTATCTTCACGTCAGACCCCTTCAACTCCTCCTGCAGCCGAGTGATCTCGATCTTCTGGTCTTCAGCCAATTTGAAGAGGCTTTCGTTCTCAACCTTCAAGGCGTCAACGAACCTCTGTTGGTTGGAAGTCAACTTCTCCAGATCGGTGATTTTGTTATCGCGAGCTAAAAGTAAAGCTTTTAGCGTTAGAGTGGTAAGCAGATTGCTTAAATATGGATGGAAGGAAAACTTACCAGCCAGATCTGCACAAACTTGGTCTAAGACCTTGTTTATCTCTTATCGGTCGGCCAACAGCTTCTTGTTTTCCTCTTGAGCCTTAGAGAGCTGCTGACCGGTGACTAGCAAGACAAATAAGAAGTTAGTCTAAAGCATAAAGACAAGAAGATTAGGCAACCAAGGACATACCGAAAGTTTCGGCTTCAAGATATTCCACACTAGCCTGCTTTCGCTCCACAAGAGCATACACTTTCTGATATGCAGAAGATAAGTGAGCTAAAAGATGAGAGCAAAGCAAGGTAGAAGCATAATGTTGAGTTACCTTGCTGGACTCCCGGTGTTGGTGCAAAATCTCCACATCCTCTATCTTAGGCCGACCAGACACATCTACAGGAAGAGTTCTTTTACCTTTGTCAAGAGGCAAAGATATATTAGTCGGAGTGGTCTGAGACAGAGGCTCGAGAGTGGAGGCAGGAATCGTCCATTCAAGCAGTTTATCCACTTCGGTCGGTGTGTTTGAAGATTTGCCAGCCGAATGGGACACACCAATTGGACGATGTGGGAGCGCAGACCGAGTATCCTCAGATCCCTGAGCGCTCTGAGAATCACTTGTCCAACTGCCAAGAATAAATAAATAAATCAGGAGATGTTGAGATCAACAATTAGAAGATAAGGAGTCTAGGGTTTAAAGAATAAACCTGGGGTCCTTCTTGAGCTTGATCCGGCATAGCCTCTTCTTTGAAGAAGTTGACTGAAAATCAGTCTCCTTCCTCTTTTGAGAGGGTTGGTCAGCCTTGCCAGTCTGAACTACCTCTTCCGTTGACCTCTGAGTTTGACTCAGATGCTCTGGTCGGTCTGAAGGTCGGCTGGAGGTTGCAGGAGCAGGTTGACCAGCATCTGCGATAGTTATTTTTTCATCGTCGTCTTGGTCCCCCACATATTGGCGACAGCGCGCGATGGTCCGCTTCTAGAGCTTGTCAAGGGAGGCCAGAGTGATGACGGGAGTGACGCTGACTGACCGAGCGCCTGCGGAAGAACTTGAACCCCCGGCGCAGGTCAGCGGTGTCTTCTTAACATAATCAGGTCCCTTAGTATCGGTCTGAGGGAGCGGGGGATGAGATACATAAGTATTCAACACCTACATAAAAATCAAAACAATGAGTACAATCTCAAGATAGGATAACAAGGGCTAGCTAGAGGCAGACTGAGGCTTACTCGGGCTCGTAGTGTGCCCTTGTTATACGCCTTTGACACCAAAGAATGGTTCTGAAGGATTTCCCCTTCAAACATCTTCACCAAGCGTCTTTGGCGAAGTTCGCCATTTGGTGGATCCGGTACCTCCCTGGTTTCATCCTCATTAACATAGTCCCATGCCGGGTGACATTGAAGCTTCAGGGGCTGAACTCGTCGGATGATAAAACTTTTGGCCACTATGATGTCATCGACGCCTTTAGCATTCAGATCGCCAATTTTCTTGAGGAGGGCGACCACTTGAGGATTGGTCGGATCGGGCCTCTCTGTCCAGTGCGCTTGTGGAATAGCCTTTGCACCAGTGAGGTCGGCAAGAACAGGGGGAGGGTTGTCACAATAGAACCACTCGTCCTTCCATTTTTGTTTTCGGTCTTCAATGGGACATTGATGTATGATGTGAATATGGCCTGATCTTCCGAGAGGTAAGGGGATAAACTCGAATTTGGGGAACTCGGCGTCGATGACCCGGCTTGAATCAGACACGATCCAACCCCGCAACCGTTACACCAAGCACAACTTGATTGTTCTTGCAAGCGAAATCGAGAACACAAGAAAGAGAGGATAAACACGTAATCTGAAATTGCAAATATGGATGAAGCGAATCACAAGAAAAGGTTCAAGCTCTGAACATAAAAGGACTAATCGCCACAGTGGTGTAGAACAAGAACAGGGGCCCTGGATTACTGTAAAAGGACTTGTCGCCATAGTTACAATAATTCGATCAAGTTTCTCTCCAGAAAACTGAACTAAACAAAACCCAAAACAAAAAGATGGCGGCTACTGAGTTTATATAGGAAACAAAGACGTCCTAGGGTTGGGGACGACCAGGGGGGGCGCCCACAACATGGGCTTAAGGCCCGACATGATACATGGCCAAGTTGGCCCAAAATAGGTGGCACAGCACCTTGTCATGGTCACATATTATGACTCACGACCCTTCTGGAGCTAGTACCAGAACCAAAACGATGGCGTCGTCGTCCCCTTTCCAACTCATCAAAGAACACCTCGTTTGGATGTCGGATGTGGGAGATATCATCAAAACCGTGAAGGGTGTCGGCTGAATCCGAGACGAACATGGCGACCGAGTTGGTGATGACTTGTAACTTAGGGAAGGCCATGATATGCGCGTATCCAGCATGGTGATGTCCTCATCATCCTCCCCTTCTTGAATTGGAGTCGCCCTCGACTCCATCTCAGAATCAATCTCCTGCAAAAGGTTAGTACTAGCAGAATGCAAAGTACAAGATACATGATCATCGATAGAAGATATATCATGACAAAGCATAGTATAGCAAGGTGCATCATGATTATCACAAAGATCAGTAACAGTAGATGTCATAGCAAGAAAAGCACCTCCCTTTAACTGAATTGCCTTATGTTTAACATCAGAAAGTTCTTTGTTATCATGTTTATTCTCAGTATTTTCAGCAAGCAGTTTAAAATGATTTCTAATATCAGCAGGCAATAACGGACGCAAAGTAATATTCCTGCCCTTATGCACAAATGTATATGTATTTGTTTTACCATGGTGGGCAGCATCCGTGTCATATTCCCATGGAGGGCCTAATAAAAGCGAACATGCTTGTATAGGTACAACATGAAAATCAGTAAAGTCTTGATAAGAACCTACTGAAAAGTGTATGCGTGCTGATCGAGTTACCTGTGCTGTATCACTATTGTTGAACCATTTGATGTGGTAGGGCTGATGTAGTGCATGCGTGGTCAAGCCAAATTTGCTTACCAAATCAGAACTTACCAAGTTGTTACAGCTCCCAGTATCAATGATGGTGAGAACACGGTGGTCCACAACAATAAGGTACATGTAGAATAAATTGTTGCGTTGTTGTTCTTCGTCTTGTTCCACCCGAGTGGTCAACACACACTGTACAATGAGGCTAGAAAAGCCCACGGTGGCAGCAATAGAATCAATGGCGGTAGTCTCCTGCTCCTCCGTCGAATCTGTAACAAGGTTAGGCATACGAGCAAATTCATCTTCAACATCACTAGAACTTTCATACCCATCAGCAGTAGCGATGAAAGAACGACAACTAGGGCAATCCTTCATGACATGTCCCATGCCCTTGTAGCGGTGGCAAATAATGGTGGTGGAGGAGCCACTCCTAGTACCGAAAGTAGTAACCTTCTTCTGGTGTTGGTGCTGCACACTAGACGATTGCGCTGCAGAAGTAGGCGCAAGTGGAAAAGTTGTTGCTGGTGTCTTAGCAACATGACTCTTCAAGTTCTCTACTCCAGTGCGTTGCTGGAGATATTGCTCAGTGTTGGACCTACAAGATTGTTGTGGAAGGCGTCCCTGTACTTCTCGTTCAGCCTTAAGAGCAATATGATACAATTGGTTGAACCTATTCCACTCTTTATAGTCAACAATATTCTGGATATCACGGTTCAAACCACCAAAAACTCTAGCACTAGTTTCAACATCATCTTCATGTATATCACAACGTGCTAAACCAATAAGCAATTCCTGATAATATTCCTCTACTGTTTTACTACCTTGTGTTACAGATTGTAATTTCAAACGTAAATCACGTTGGTAATAAGGAGGAACAAAACAAGATTTCATGTGTTGTTTCAAAACAGGCCAAGTGGCAGGTATAGCAGCATTAGTATTGCAAAGATCATTCCACCAAAAGAGAGCAAAACCTGTACACTCACAAGTAGCAAGTCTAACTCTATGCTCAGCAGGAACTAAATGAGAATTAAATTTCTGTTCAACAGCAAGTTCCCAATCTAAGTATGCTTCAGGATCAGCACTATCGGCAAAAGGTGGTATGTTAAATTTGGGCTTAACAAAAGTATCAGTATTACCATGATGGTTATTACCTCCCATACCGTGTCGATTATGGTGAAGACAGACTGCATCATGGTCAAAATCATCATCAGCAGCAACTTGTTGAGGTGGAGGTCGTCGTTCAAAATCCTCAATACGGTGGACAACAGTGTTGATGTGACCCATCAACTCAGCAAACTTCATTTCCATGAATGTACGCTGGTCCGCAAGAAGCTTCATGAGCTCGGCCTTGGACACGCAATCATTGAAGTCTGTAGGGGACTCCAACTCTCCAAGTGTCCCTTTCCCTTTCTCTGACATGGTTAAAAGCAAAAGACAACACTAAACAAAAAGATTAGCCCTATCAACTAGCAGGCAGTAGAGGATGTAGAAAGTGGAAAACAATATCAGAAGCAATGTATCACAATCTTGCAAGTGTTCTTACCAAAGCCAAACAGGTCGACACAATCTGTAGTTGAGCTTGGGTATAACAGTTACAAGGAAGAAACCTGTGCTGCAATATGTATAGCTTGGAAGGCTAATATGTATGTCAATGAAACACAATTTAATAACAGATAGTAGCACTGAATAAATATCCAAAGTAGTGTCCTAATTGCTGGCAAAAGAATCATGTTCAAAAATAGTTGTGACAGCAAGAACAATGGCAAAGAACAATGGCAAAGGCAGCAAGGAACAAAACAGACTTCACAGACTTAGAATTTTCAGGGCAAGGGGGGTGCTAATCAAAATCTTGATTTTTTTTGTATGATTTTTCTACTATTTTTTTGTGATAGAGGAACATAAAGGAAGGAACCACAAGAAGTTTCAACTCAAATAGAGGGAAAACAAAGGGTAGGCAAAATCTCAAAGTTTCACCAAAAGCGCTATTTTTGACTTCACAATTTTTTTTTATTTTTTCCCTATTTTTTTGAATTTTTTGACGAGGGCACACAGGGCGAAGCCGAGTGTGGGTCACCTCAACTTTGAGTCAAGAATCTGCTGTAAAAATTTCAGCCCAATCGGAGCAACGAACGAAAAGTTATGCCTGTTTTACCGAAGGTATGTAAAGATAGGGTTTAAGGGGGGAGGGGGGGAAACAAAATCGGGTAGGATATTTTTGTTGGCAACGGATTGTGGGTATGGTGGGTGGGTGACACAATGGTGAATCCAATAGAAAATCACGATGGTGATGGTGGTGTGCAGCGGAGATCAAAAACACAAACCGAATCAAAACACAAATTCAAACCAGCAACTGAACTCGACTAGGACACAAACTCAATACTATAGACTCTGAAATTAAATTATGCAAAGGCTAAACAATGTCTGGGATGGTGGGGAAATATTTTTTGTAGGCTTTTTCGTGGACAAAAGGTGATGAACACAAATGAATCTAAAGGGAAGAACACGATAATACCTCACGGGGAACCTAGGAATCTGATACCACTTGATGTGAATATGGCCCGATCTTCCGAGAGGTAAGGGGATAAACTCGAATTTGGGGAACTCGACATCGACGACTCGGCTTGAATCAGACACGATCCAACCCCGTAACCGTTACACCAAGCACAACTTGATTGTTCCTGCAAGCGAAATCGAGAACACAAACAAGAGAGGATAAACACGCAATCTGAAATTGCAAATATGGATGAAGCAAATCATAAGAAAAAGTTCAAGCTCTGAACACAAAAGGACTAATCGCCACAGTGGTGTAGAACAAGAACAGGGGCCCTGGATTACTGTAAAAGGACTTGTCGCCACAGTTACAATAATTCGATCAAGTTTCTCTCCAGAAAACTGAACTAAACAAAACCCGAAACTAAAAGATGGTGGCTACTGAGTTTATGTAGAAACATAGATGTCCTAGGGTTGGGGGCGACCAGGGGGGGCGCCCACAACATGGGCTTAAGGCCCGACACGATACATGGCCAAGTTGGTCCAAAATAGGTGGCACAGCACATTGTCATGGTCACATATTATGACTCACGACCCTTCTGGAGCTAGGACCAGAACCAAAACGACGGCGGCGGCGTCCCCTTTCCAATGCATCAAAGAACGCCTCGTTTGGACATCGGATGTGGGAGATATAATCAAAACCGTGAAGGGTGTCGGCTGAATCCGAGACGAACGTGGCGACCGAGTTGGTGACGACTTATAACTTGGGGAAGGCCATGATATGTGCGTATTTAGCATGGTGATGTCCTCATCAATGTAGACCTATTTCTTGCGTAATTGGATGCCAACGCCGCCTATGGCCACTTGGTTTTCCGTGGTGGGCAGCGGTCGGAGGACAAACAGATGCCGGAAGAGATCGAAATGGGGGAGAACGTCAAGAAAAGCTTCGCACAAGTGTACGAAGATGGCTATATGAAGAATGGAGTTGGGATTGAGGTTGACAAGCTCAATCCCAAAGAAAAAAGGAGCCCACGCAAAAAACTACAGCAGGGAACTCCAAAGCCATGCTCAAAGAATGAGCAAAACACTACGATCTGTTGATGAATGGGAATGGGGCAGGATTCGCGGGGTACCTTCCAGTCGATTCGAGCTTGCTCTGGAAGGACGCCATCCAACACCATCTTGTTCATGTCAGCCTGTAAAAGGCTGCTCTTTGAGAAATCCCGAAGTTGCTCCGGGATGTCGACCTCCGACGAGGACGACGCGGCGGCGGCGGCGGCGGACGAAGCTGGGATCAAAATGGAAGTCCTCCTGCGGCCCATCGCGAACAGGATTGAACATGGTGAAGGAGTTCGAAAAACTTCGCCAAGGCTCGGGGGCTAAACGCGGCGAGATCTATGGCGGCCGGAAGCAAGAAAGCTAAACCCTAGCCGGAAAAATAGAAGAGTCACGAGAGCAGAGAAGGCACAAGGAAGATGAAGAGTTCACGGGCAAATATGGCGTGGACTGAAGGTCAACCTGGTGTAGCCTTTTATACTCTTGCTTTTTTGACGTAAGGGTCCCATGGGCCAGGGTGGGCCATACCGTAGTGCGACCTTAATATTAACTTAGAGGTTAATTAAGGGCTTAAGCCCATTAGGGTTACAAACCTAGAAAAATGAGACTCGGGGGCTTCTTTGATGAGAAGTACCCGAGAATTATTTCTCCATATCTATGTGATTTGATGATCATGTGGCAAAGGACTTGATGGTCGTATGGTATAAGTTCAAAAGTTATGATATTGAGTAAAGTCAAAAAATTAGAATTACCTAATTTGGACTTGAACGGGTGATTGGAATTAGGGAAGAGCTATTTTGACAAAAGTCACTTAGCTAAATATTGAATATGACTAGAGTCATAAAAATCTGACCGACCTATCACTCGGGAACAATATGAGCCACTTGGTCGGTCTAATGATCGGTCGGCAAAGTGGTCACTTAGCAATAAGACCCAAAGGTTTGATAACCGGAGGTCTAAAAGATTCAAACTTGATGGTTTGAATATCTATAAACAAATTAATAAGAGCTAATACAATTAGACTCTTGCATTATTTGTTAGTCTCCAAATTATACAAGAGTTGGGGGCTACACCTGATTAGGTGCACCTGCCCGGTGCACCAAATCTATCAAAGACTTCGATAACGAGGTATTCCTAATTTATGATCTTTAGATCATTCCGAGAATTAAAGCTCAAAATCAGAAAGCACTTGGGGGCTGCTGTGGGATACTTGCTTTACGGGTATCCTCAAACAAGGCTAAAGTCGGTGGCCGACCGGCTACTTCATCAACAAGGAAGCCGACCGACTCGGCTTGGAGTGCAAGATAAGAAAGATTAGACTTGCTATATGGAACCATTGTAGAGTACGAATAGGACTCTGCTTGTACCCCCTGCCGACCGGATATATAAGGCGGCAGGGTACCCCCCATGAGGAGGGGTCGAGAGTTAGCTAGAGGCAATTTAGGCTTAACATCTCGGAACAATCAATACAATACAGAACACAGGACGTAGGGTTTTTACTCTCATTGAGAGGGCCCGAACCTGTATAATTCGGCGTCTTGTGTAACCATCGTAGTTCTTGGTCTCGACGTAGCCCTATATATTTACTGCCGGTCTTGAGCATCGACAAAACATGTGACAACCTTCACAACCGATCACGATAGGCTCGATCACTGACACCTAACTGGTCTTGGTCTCACCATAGACCAAGAGTAACAATCTAGATCACACCTCAAGGACACCCTAGCCTTAGATGTGCAAGATGCTCAAGTTACTCTCCACTAGCACTCTCAAGACCCGCAATATCTCCTCCTAGTGCTCTCCTCTTTTCTTCTTGGACCTTAACAAATGCTCTCAGGTATTCCACTAGCCAAGAGAGGTCCCAAAGACCCCAGCAACGAAGTTATATAGGCTCCCAACCTCAAACTAGCTGTTGCTTCATGAAATCAGCTTTCTGGGCCTACTGACCAGATAGTCCGATCACTACCTGACCGGACAATCTGATCACTGTAGCACAGTGCACAAACAGCTCTGACCCCTGCTGATTCTCCTGCTAACCGGACCATACGGTCACCTGACCAGACCGTACGGCCCGTTTCTCTCTCCAGTCCAGAAACATTTCGCGCTGAAGCTACCTCTCTGCCCTGTGCAATCCCTACTGACCGGATCGTCCGGTCTGTACAGGCTCCAGCATAGACAGACTCCTCGCTCCTCACTGTAAGTCCCAGACAACTCCTCATAGTGACCATACAGTCCGGTCTTCACTGACCTCTCTGTCCGATCTCTATGTCCAAAAGCTGAAACTTGTTGTCCTCGCTTGACTTCGTTTCCCGGCTTCTCTGAACAGCTCCTTGGCTCCTCCACTATCACCTAGTGCCTATGATTTCACCGAGCAACCTTGCACATCACCGACTAGACATGACCTAGACCCCCTTGATAGTCCGGTTTTTGCTATGGACTCAAAGCCCTAACAACTAGGCAAGTATACCAAACACTTGCACCATAGCTTGTCCTCCACTTTGATCCATCTTCATCAACCCTTGGACTCCCTCAAGTTCACAAGCCTCCATGCTTGTGGTCATCGTCATCAATCACCAAGGCAACCATCATCCATATGATTTATAATAGAGTTTAGAGATGATTCCTACATAGACAACACTCATGTAGATATTAGCCCACAATTTCATAACTGTCATATATCACCAAAACATTCATACCTTGGGCATCCAATCATCAATAATCATAAAGCTTACAATCTCCCCCTTTTTGGTGATTGATGACAACCACTACTTAATTGAACATCATATAAGAGATACGCAAAGATCAAGAGGAACCATAACATCATATAAGAGATACGCATAAGGTCCTACTCAATCGAACATCATCTAGAGATACAAAGAAAAGAGTGAAAGGCATACTCTAGATGAAAATGCATGCATGTCATGGCAATATATTAAAGGAAAGCACAAAGACATGCAATGCAAGACATGAATGAAGAGATGCAACAAGTTAGCATGACTATGCATATGAATTAAGAACAAGCAATCATCATCATGATATCATACACAAGCATACAAGATAATTGATGAATATAATGCACTGCATATGAGAATAAACCAAGTGAGATTAAAATGAGTCAAACATAGGTGAATGAAAACCATGACTCATCAAAATCCACGAACATCGAATAACTCCTTCAAAATAAGATCCAAATGTATCTAACTCTCAAAAACCTCGTATGCTCCCCCTAGATACAAGCTACTCTAGATCACATAGGATCACACTCCCACTCCCCCTAGACCTAGGACTCTTCTCCCCCTTTGGCAACAAGCACCAAAAAGTGGAAAAGATGAACATCTACGCGCTCGTGGTCGAAGGAGGTGGTGCAGCGACATCCTCTGAAGGCTCTGCTCCGGGCTGCTCTGGTGCTGGATCCTGCTGTGCTCCCTGAGCCTGTGCCGCCTGAGCATCCATCTACTCAAAGAAGTCAAGGTCTATAGCCGATTCAGACCCTCTGTCATGTGCTCCTGGTGTGATTGTGGCAGTCTCCTGAGCTGAAGTCTGGAGAAGGGTGAGATCTGCCATGTCCTACTGTGAGAAGCCTCCATGGACAAGATCATCTGCTGTCTTAGGAGTAAGAGTGGTAATTGTGGCAGTAAGAGGTGGAGTTGTAGCTGTAACTGACTCCGGAGCTGGCTGGGAGTCTGCACGGGTAGTGTGGACAATCTCTGAGAATAAGCTCCTGACAGGTAAGTGCTGAGTAGTGGAGAGATCTGCCATCTATGATGTCAAAGAGTGTGAAGGAGAGACAAACAACACAGACACTGAGAAAGCTGACACGGGGAGAGTTGAGCTGAAGAGAAAGTTTGTTCTGCTCCCCCTATCGATAAGACCCCTGAAAGTGACAGTCCGCTGGACTGAGATTTCATCAAGGCAGTGAAGGGTCCTGGTTGAGTCTGCAGTTGCTGGTACTGTGGAAGCACTGAAGGTCCTGGCTGCTGACCGGCCTGCCTCTGGGTTAACTCTATCATCTGTGTCATCAGGGCAGTAAGAAGTGCAGTCTGCTGCCTCTGAATCTCTGCCTAGCTCTTGATGACATCCATTATCTGACATCTGTCCTCAGCTACACTCTGGATGAACTCACCCAGGCATCCTGCAAGCGCTGTCACAGTGACAGCATCCTCTGACTGTGAACCCGTCGACGGGGGAGGTGCTCCTGTACTGGCTGACTCAGGAACCATCGTCTCTGGCTGAGCTGCCTGCTCATGAGGTACTGGTGGTGACTCCTGCTTCTCCTCCCCTATCTGCTGGCTGGAGGCTGACTATGATCCCCTGGGTACACGAGGTACGTAGCTAGTGGTCGCCTCAGGGAAAGCTTCGTACTGCTCCTCTGTCACTAGGCCCATCCTCCTTAAAAGATAGCAAATATAAGGGTCGTAGACCAAGTGATGTCCTACTACTCTCTCAAAAATGACCTCCTCCATCTCTCCAATCTAAAGATCTGCCAAGTCGAAGTGCTGTCTCCTCAGAATCGCTACGACTGCCCACTGGTGCAGAAGAGTAAACTCCTCTATATAGCCAGACCTAGGGATGATAGTCCTGGTGACTATCGCTCTCACCACCTTGGCCTCTGCAGTGAGTCTCGCAGGGCCTCTCTCAAAGCCTAGTGTGTGAGGGGGTGGGAAAGCAATCGACACCATGTTGTTTGAAGGTAGCTTCCCTCCCTGAGGTCTGCGGGGTGGTGCAAGTGTACCGTAGGCACTCCTATAAAGCTGGAAGTCTGAAGCCAGGAGTCCTAGGTTAGCTATCAAATCTTGCCTCGTGACATGCTATAGCTGCCCTCTAAATAGAAACCAAAACTCTGAGCGGTCCCTGGCAACCTACAGTGTGGCATAGAACTCTAGCACCACGTCCTCTCTGGACCTATGTGGAGCAGTAACTAGCTCTGCTAGCCCTGGCAAGTACATGAAGTACTGCTCCATCTTTGTGCTGGTAGCCCTCCTCATAGCCTCGTAGGTCGTGTACTACTGCGGCATGAAGAGTCTGTCATTGCCCCTCAGGCTAAGGTAGCATCACAGACCCTCTCCAATCCTCCTCTGGAGAACTGTCCAGTACCTCTCTCCAACAGCGGGATCTCTAGGAACTGGAACTCACTCCTCGAAGGGAACCAAACGTAGCACCTTAAGGTCCTTTGCAGGAACCTTAAGTATGTCTGGCTCTCCGGCTGCCTGTACCAGTCTCTGCAGCCTCCTAATGCACACTGCATAGGTGCACTGTGGGTCTCCTTCTTGGTAAGCTATCCTCTGGGGAACAGTCTGCTCGGTCTCCTCAAGCTCCACCTCCTCTGACTTAGACTCCGAGGTCTCCTCCTCTGACTCCTCCACCTGCTGCCTGGAGGATCCCTGCTACGCAGTCCTCAATGACCTCTCCTGACGAGAAGTCAGAGTATGCTGCGACCACGGCGGTGGTACAACTCTGACTGCCAGAGGTGCAGTCCTCTGCCTGGTGCTCCTCCTGAGACCCTGGTCCTCATCTGGCTGACTGATCCTCAGACATGAGCCAGGTGTCTTACGTGACTGCTCAATGGCATCTAGGTGCCTAGAAACTCTCCTGGCTCTCTCAGAATTTGGGTCCAATCTCTGTCTCTTCTTGCTCTTTGGCTTCTCAGGCATCTTCCCATTTCCCTTATCCTATCCTGATCCTGCCATCACTGCTGCTACAAACTACTGTCACTGCATGCATGTAGGTAAAGACAGGATGAGCATAGACCCTAATACATCTACAAGTAAAGCACCACTAGGAAAGAATGCGCAATAGAAATCTTAGCATTGAATGACGGACATGATCACTAGACAAATATGCAAAGCAATAACAGTGATCATCGACTATGAATGGCTGGTGCGAGTTATCTAGTGTGTAGTCAAATAATGGGCAATTAATCTAATGTAGACTAAATAGGAGTCAAAACCCTAGACATGCAATTAACAGATAATCAATGTATTAATTGCAGACTAGGTTGAGCTAATTAACCAACTAATGCAACTAATGATAGGAATTACATCTCATTGCATTAAATAGTTCAATTACTCATAATTAGGGCATATGGCGATGAATTGCCAGAAGATTCAATACCCTGAGAGGAACGTTAATGTTCCAAGAACAACTAGTACCGCGGAACGCCCTCTGATCGCCGAAAAAGATCAAGACTTGAACTTTGACGGCAATGAAGAGCAAGGAGTGAAGCCTCTATGCTTAGCACGTGCGAGGGGGGGGGGGACTGGTGGCAGCGCTGGAGTCAGTAGGTGACGGCGGTGAGGCGGCTCTGGTGCGCTCGGTAGCGGAGCTGCTGGCGTCGCGGGGCGACTTGCGGGTGGAGGCAGCGGCGGCTGTGGCTGGTGGCGGCACGAGGTCGCGGGCGAGCGTGGGCGCACAGTGGCTCGTCAGCGGCTTTGGTGAGGAGAGGCGAGGGCGGCGACATCAGCGATGGGAGAGAGGGCGTCGGGGGCGAGAACGTGTTCTCGGTGGCGAGTCAAACGAGGATACGACCAAGAGATTGGTCTAACTCTTTTGAACTAGGTCAAAATGGATGGACGGCCGAGATTCAACGAAGGGAGAATGAACGGTCCAGATTTGGTTTTGCATCGCGTGACCAAGCGAACTGACCGGACGGTCTGCTCTCTACACCAGACTCTCCGGTCAGGTTGGGGTCTGCTTGCCATTGTGCAGACCGGACAGTACAGTCTCTAGGACCGTTCTGTCCGGTCTCTATGACCAGACTCCCCCTTGGCACTATGCACAGTGCCACTGACCGGACTGTACGGTCTAATGACTAGACCGTACGTTCACTTGCAGAAATCTGTTGAGACAAGGAACTTCTCCATTTTCCAAGTGCCCTTGCTAAACACACAAATAAACGCTGCACTTGGAATATAGAGGGAACTCTCAAACACTCATTTTCAAATAGTGGCACTCTATGGCCTTAGAATTTTCGCAAATGCCAAATGAAGAATCGAGCAAATAAGAACCAAGGTAAATAAGAACCAAATGGGTATGTTTGAGCCTTACTCCATGAACCACACGAGTAGATTTAACCTCAGAGTTCATAAGAGCTTGCTCAAACGGCATGAAGCACAATCCTTTCCTTTGGTCACACTTATGGAGGTATAATCTCATATTGAGCATGAGGCACAAATATCTCCAAGTGGTACAAGTCTCCTTTGTGTTTCCAATATGATGCATGCAACAAGCATTTTACATATGCAACGAAAGTAAACATGCCATGTGAATGCAAGCAATGTTAAAGACAAGACACAAAGGAAATCTAACAATGTCAAGTTTGAACCCCTCCCAAGCTTACTCACTATAAGCCATACTCCTGCCTTGAGAGAAGTCAAACCACCATCTCAAGCACTCCCCCTTGCTTATAGCTATCTTGGATGGGTTAAACATTGACTAATTTTTATGTGTTTATATTTTAGTTATTTACACATGCATGGATGCAAAGCATACTAGTCACAAAGGAGTTCTAATTACCATGCAATGCAAGAGAGAAAAAATACACTATGACTACCAAGAACAAACACGGTTACCTCCCTCATGAGTTGATAGGTCGTTGAGGTCCATGTCACTTGTGGTGGACTTCACATGATCTTCATGAAAGCGCTCGGTCCACCACCACCACCATCTAGGTCTTGTTCTTTGGAACCCACTTGTACATAGCCGATCTCTCAAGATCAACAATGCACTTAGGCATCCATATGCTCTTGACCTTCCTCTTCTTGTTTGGTGGTCCTAAGGCCTTAGCTTTCACCTTGCCATCCTTGTTCCTAAAAAGCTTGAAATGTGTGTTCTCAAGGAACAAGTTAGCGATAGGTAAAACAATGGAACTTCTCACCATGGGACAATCCTTGGTGGCGTGGCCATCCTTGCATCACCTCTCGCAATAGTAGTCGTCGGCGAGAAGGGGTTTGATCCATGCAGGAATGAAATCACTCTTCCCTATGATGTCAATGGCGGCGGGATATGAGCCAAGTCCCCATTAGGAGACATTGTTCACAAGGTTCCTCCCAGGAACTCCTTGTGGATGGCTCTACCACGTGTGAACCTCTCAAAGCCGTCCATCACCATCTTCCTCTCTTCCTTGAGCTTGTGATATTCCTCCAAAACAAATGACTCAAGAGAAGAAACCTCGACTAAGGTGGTTAGTTCATCACATATGGTAGAAGCATCACTCTTAGATGAACTAGAGGAGGGAGAGGCAAGGTTCTCAACATTGATGGCCTCGTAAGCAATCTCAAGGGCCTTGTACTTCTCATGAAGCTCTACATGATCACCCTTGAGTTTGTCATAACTCTTATTTAGGGCCTTATGAGATATGATAAGGTCCTTGAGCTCACTCTCAAGGTCAACAACATGGTCCTTAGCCAACTTACACTCTTTTCTTACCACATCCAACATTTTGGATTTCTTGATGGCGATGTCGCGAGCTTGCTCAAGCATACTCCACAACTTGGCACATGTGTGCTCCTCATCATCGATGCTCTCATCCTCACTCTCCCCAAGTTAGTTTACTTTTCATGCATGCTTGTCTAAATTTGAATCCTATGTTAGGGTTGACTAGATGATGATTGATCTTGTCCTTGTCATGTGGTTTGGATTGGTAGATAAGTATGAGTATGTCATGCTAGTTGCAGTACTTTAGGGGTATAAAAATTAATAATGATAAATTTGACTAATATGCACTTGAACCTAATCATCACTTGGGTTGATAATCATTTTAGTAATATGGAACTTAGGTGACCCAAGCAGGAGGATGTTGATGATGGTGCAGGTATGCACTGGTATGGGTAATGTACTGGTTGGATTGTGGTAGTACCTGATTGTGGTCATAAGGTGAAAGTGCATCTATGCCCCTAGTGGGTTTTGGTGGTTGTATGACAACGTGATTAAAGAACTAATCCTCTTTGTGAGTATATGAGCAGGTTGTATATGAAGAACATACGTCGCATTGATACAAATGATCATCTTCAAAATGTACGATTGTGTAAGGAAAATGGGCATATGTGATGAAATGGAGAAGTATCAAATAAATAGGTCCATATAAGCAATACTATGACAAGTCAAGATTTGAAGTGAATATAAGACATGAAAACCATTGATATGAGATGGTCTCAACAAATTGGTGTTGTCAAGAAAAAGAAGTGATCAAGTGGTATTTCTCTATGGGATTTAATCTTGGAAGCAACTTGATCAAGTCAATACTTCAAACATGAATTCAAAAGAAGGCATAACGATGATACAAAGTTATGTGTGGCTCAAGATAGCAAGATGGTGAAGGATTGGCATGACTTGGCCGTGATGGACCATGGGCGGGAGAAGGGCAAGATGGAGTCTTGGCGCCGAGGGACCCAAGCCATGGTGAAGGGCAGGTGGAGCGCAATCGCGATGGATCCATCAAGCTATATGTGGTCATACATTTCCAAGTATTATTCATTATTGGAATATGAAGATATAATGTGACTTGTGAACAAGAAGGTAGAAACGGATATGATAAATGAAGAGTTTCCAAGTCACAAGCTCTAGGTTATGACGCTCGGCAAAAGCACATGTGGCAGCCCTCATGAAGCTTAAAAGAGAATAAGTGGTAAAAGTCATGATCATGCAAGCTCAAGTTGAGGAGTTGCTTTTATTTTAATCTTGAGTTTAGGCCTGCCGCTCTATCAAGAGGGATGCTACATGGTTTGCATTTAATGTCTCAATGCTCAAAGAAAAACCCAAATGAGATGAGAGAAACACAACACCTACACTCACACTAACTCCCACTGTGACACGGAAAACCGGTGTAACTGGTTTACCAAACCGAAGGGACCGGTTTTGGTTCAAACCTATAACGGCTAGTTCAGGAAAACCGGTAGGTCCGGTTTTGACTGGTTCAGTATAACGGCTAGTTTTTGGGGGATAAGTATAAATACTTCCTTCCCCCCTCCTTTGGATGCAGCTGATTGTGTGCACGAAGAAAATACATCCAAAGCCTTGTAGAGCTCTCCCCAACACCTCTTTGTGAGGTTTGAGTGATTTGTGAGAAATCCTAAGCATTGGGTTGAGAGGGATTGAGATTGAGAGCATAAAAGCGAAAATCCTACACTTGAACATTTGAGCATTGCGTTGCAAATCCGTGAAGCATTTATTACTCTTGGAGGTGAATCCTCCTAGTCGGCTAGGCGTCGCCCTAGAGCTCCCAAGCTTGTGGTGAGCCTTGGGAAAGTTTGTGAAGGTCCGCTTCACCTCCGCAAGGAAAGAAACAAAGATAGTGGATCGGGGAAAGTGGTTGAAAGAGACCCGTCTTGGAGTGTGCCTTTCGAGAAGCTCAAGCTTCCTCAACGGAGACATAGGATTCACGGGGTGAATCTGAACTTCGGCAAACAATTCTCCGTGTGCTTCATTTGGTTTGCTTTCTTAAGTTCTTGCTTCCAGTATTTGTGATTCATAGGTTGCATGTGTAGTTGTGCTAGTATTCTTAGTGATTACTTGCTCTAGATCTTGCATGCGGTGTTAAAACCTTTAGGTTTGCTATAACTAAGTGGGACGCGATCATTTCCTATTTTATTCTCTCTGCCCCGAGGAAACCGGTGGGACCGGTTTTGGTCAGTGCTCAATTGTGTAGATTCTTGGTGAATCTAGTTTGTGTGTGTCTTGGTTGCTCTCCCGTGTAGTTCACACTAGTGTAGCCCCCCCTGGTTAGTGTGCTACTTGTTTTATTTCTCTCTGTTTCAGAAAAATCGGTGTAACCGGTTTGCCAAACCGGTGGGTCCGGTTTTGGAAGTTTGTTTTCTGAGGTTGATTCTTTGTGAATCTAATTGGGGTGGTTCCTATCTTTGTTTTTATAGCTAGCCTATCTTGAGTGCTTGGTTCTTTCTCTTGATTAATTGTTTTATCCCAAGCTCTCTGACAAAACAGGTGTAAACGGTTTGCTAAACCGGTGCAACCGGTTTTGATAGTTTTAATTCCGCTGCGAGTTTTTGTTAAAATTTCAGAAACGCCTATTCACCCCTCCCCCCCTCTAGGCGACATCATGGGACTTTCAATTGGTATCAGAGCCTAATCTCCTTATTAGGCCTAATCGTTTGGAGAGTCGATCATGTCGCAAGGTAAAATGTGTCAAATTCCCTATGGTTGTTCTAGTGCCTCGTTCTCTATCATTTCTCAACCTTCATACGAGGCACCTTATTTCGATGGCGCAAACTATGCAAATTGGAAACCTAAGATGATCTCATATTTTTGGGAGATGAGTCCCAAAATTTGGTGGGTTGTGGATGTAGGTTTTTCTCATAACATCGACAGGGAATCTACCACACAAGCACAAGAAAAATGCCTACATCTCCAAGCCCAAGCTACCAATGCCCTATTTGGTGCATTGAGTAGGGATGTCTTCGACAAGATATACAAGTTGAAGAATGTTCATGCTATGTGGACTCGTATTCAAGAAGTATATGATGATTCCAACAATCAAGAAGAAAAGACTCAAACTGCCAATCTGGGAAAACCGGTGGCACCGGTTTTGGCAGAACAGATACTATTTCTATTAATGATCAAGTTGAAGATCCTAGTTGCAGATTTAGACCAAGTGAAGAGTCTATGTCACCAAGAAGCTCATGCTCAGATGATGAAACATCATTTTGCTTCATGGCCAAGAGACAAAGGAAGTCTCATGTATCCTTAGTTGAAAAGGTTGACAACTCAAGGAATGATCATACTAGTGCTACTAACAAATCTTCTTATGTAGAACAGTTAGAGGAAGCAAACAAAATGATCATGGGTGAGTTTCAAAAACTTGCTAGCATGCATAAGAAATTGCAAGAGAGACATGGTGATCTTCTATGCTCACATGAGAAGCTCATTGACTCATATACCATGCTAGAAACAACTCATGAGGTTGCACTTACTGTGGTAAAATCTTCTCAACCTCACACATGCACATGCACAACACAATCAATTGTTTTATCTTGTGCTAAAACTTGTTGCTCTCAAGCAAAGTCATCAGATGATGAGCAAGTAATTGTAGAAACTTGTGATGAACTCATTGCAAGTGAAAATGACTACCTCAAAAGAGAAGTTCAGAGGCTAAACATGGACTTAAGTCGGTTAAAAGGCAAAGGCCATGTGCAACCATCTCAAGATAACCGTGATAGCATGGTGAAGAAGCTTGAGAAGGGATCAACCGCCACATGTGTCAAAAACTTTCCCACTAGCTTGGACAAAGTTCATGACAAGAGCAACAAGCAAAAGATCAAGAAGAAATTACACATCAAGTGCTTCGAGTGTTCATTAATGGGACATTTTGCTTCGGAATGTCCATCAAGGAAAAATGATCAAGCTACACTTTCTAGAAGACAAAGAAGCCTATCTCAAAGAAGATGCTTTGGATGCAAAGAGAAAGGACACAAGATAGCCTCATGTCCAAGACAAACGAGATTGGAGCAAGTGTGTCAAAACCGGAGGGACCGGTTTGCCAAACCGGTGGCACCGGTTTTCGTAGAAAAGCTCCATCCCATTAAGCAATTGGACAAAGGCTTTGTGTCAACATACACAAGACACATGGACAAGAATGAAAACATCAAGAAGAGAATTGTGGAGAAGTCAAAGAGAATCAAGCACTAAACCTGCTACACATGTCGGGACAAAGGACATCTTAGTAAGGATTGCCCTTTGACTCAAGCTCTTAGTTCTAAGTTGGTCAATTATGATTGTGTATCTATTAAGGCCAACAATGACACTTGTGCTGTCAAGGTGATTAGTTCACCTATTGCTAGCACAAAGTCTACTTGGGTGCCAAAATCTTGTTTAACTAACTCTCAAGGACCCAACAAGCATTGGGTACCAAAAAATGCTTGAAAGTGCTCATAAGTTGCAGGTGAAGCATTGATGACTTGGCATGCACAAAATGATGGAACAACACGCAAACTTGCCAAGCATGGAGACATTAAATTACTATCTACATCAATGACATCAAGGAAAAGAATAAGTACCACTAAACAATCTTTGTCTTGTTCCTTATTCCTGCAGCAATGATCCCACAAGTTCATGCTACTACTTGTAGAATGCTCTCAAGTATACGAGCATGAATGATTTTGTAAAGAGACGCAATTAATGTCTCCCTTGGAGAAAATTTGTTGTGTGAATATCTCTCAGGATTGATGAATACAAACAAGACGCCAAAATAGCAACACAAATCAAGAATGAAAGGATTCCTAGTGAAATATTAAGAAATCAAGAACTCAGGAAAAACCAGTTGGACCGGTTTGTAAAACCGGTGGGACCGGTTTCTCAAACTTGTCCATGGGATCGGACAAGTCCATCGAACTCTAGAAAGGATGTCACTCAAGTTCATCGGACTTGTCCGACATTCATCGGACTTATCCGATGCCATGAGGAAAGTCCAACATCTCGGACATAATCTTCAGACTCCAGAACCTCTGCCACTATGCATTATCGAACATGTCCGATGTCCATCGGACTTATCCGATAAAGTGAGGGAACAAGGAACCAGGAAAAACCGGTGGGACCGGTTTATCCAGAAAAGCTTAATGTGATGAAGTGATGCAGAGGTAACAGCAAGACGACATCAAAATTGATAATTGACCTATGATAATTAAGGAAAACACCATGAGAGTCCAACATGAAGATATGAAGCAATGACACACACTTGAGTGGTTCAAAAAGGATGCATAAAGAGTTATTTCTGGAGAGTTGACATTAATGGTAAAAGACACAATAAGCACTAGTAAATCTTGGTGGTTCCCTTCATTAGTTGAAGAGGAACAAACATTGCCAAAGGTATGTCCTCCTAAACTCTTTGTCTTTCTTACTTCATATAGAATCCATATGGTAGGAAGTGCCTTGGTATGTGTGTGACTCATGTCACAAGCATACTCTTTATGAGTTAGGATAGATTTTCAAAAATTTACTTAATGCTTTGTCCTAAGTGGTTTTAAAAATATTTGATTCTTGATCTTTGTGATCATGTCGTGCTACTTGTGGTTATTGTTCATCTTGATTGCTTGTTGCCTAACCACAATTAGTACGACCGTCTCTCTCAAGTCCTAATTTCCATTATCATTCAAATCTTGATCATCATCACATTCTCCTTTATAAATCTCAAGGGTTTGATCTACGAAGGAAAATGTAAAGTACTCAAGGCTTGGAAGCAATATTCATTGAAAATCTCCACTCAATCTGGTTTTGTTCAGATCCTGACAAAACCGGAGGCACCGGTTTTAGAAACCGGTGGCACCGGTTTTATCGATTTTACCAGCCCGAGCCCAAAACTTACCCCTTGGTTCCCATTCACCTCTTTCTCCTCAAATCAACCGAGTTGCGGCCCCCTCTCCCCTCCATTGGCGATTTAAGGTCTCTCCGTGAAGATCTTCGATTCTTGGGTGAATCTTTGTGCCCCAAGATCGGAAGCACCGTTTCTACCTCCGGATTTGGATTTACCCTCTCCAAAGGTACCTATGGTCTCAAGTTTCGATCTCTAAGTACCTTTGATAGATTCAGAACTCTCTGTGGTACATTGTTTCCTAGCATGCCCTAGTTCCTAATCCTGCAATATCCCACTAAAAACTTGGTCAAATCGATCGGATTCGTGACCTAGGTTTTCTCTGTGAAAACCGGTGGCACCGGTTTTGACAGAAAAACCCTAGTTCAAGTTTTTGATCGATTCTTTGATTCATCTTATCCTAGCAATGTTTTCAAGTATTGCTCATGCCTAGTATTTACCTAGAACAATTTTAGATAAAATTATGAGCATAGGTTTTCTCTGTGAAAACCGAAGGCACCGGTTTGGCAAACCGATGGCACCGGTTTTTCTAAAGAACACCTATTTTCATATTTGTACCTCTAATTGTTATCTAAACCTCCTTTTATCCTTCCCTGTTGTATCCAAAGACCTTGTTCACTCTTATCTATCATAGGATCAGCATGTCGTCAGATGAGGAAAGGGAAAGGAATGTGAAGGCAAGGCATGATGATGACCAAGGCACCCAACATGACACCGGGCGTAAAAGAAGGAAGCAGACTGTCAAGAGACTGCCTAGAGCTACTGTGACCATTGATGACACTCCTATAGATATAGTGGAGGATGACACCTCCTCTGATGATGATATGGAGGATGAGCCCTATATCCCTCCCACTGGTGCTCCTAGTGGTGCCCCTAGGACAACAGCTGGGGGCTCTGGCACAACAGCAGCTAGTGGCTCAGCGGAGGGTGATGAGGAAGAGGAAGAGAAGGAAGAGTTTGATGTGGATGAGATCATCCCTCGAATCAATGTGCATCTTGGACATCTCTCATTCCGGCCACCTCAAAACCCGGGATGGAGAGAAAAGATAAGCTACAAGGGACACACAGAGGCTGTGAGAGAGATGAGGGCTAAGGACCCTAGACCATTCCAGAGAGAGGCCACTGACTACAGGTTTCACACATTCTTTCATCAAGATTTCTATGAGTCAGTGATCTTGTCAAAGAAGCACACTCCAATAGCAAATGCACAATGGGTTGACTGGACATACATGGAAAACAAGGATGATCACATATTCAATGAAGTCATTGTTGTATGCAAGGAAAAACATGTGAAGGACATCCTTGGTTTTCAGAAGCATTGGAACAATGAGATAATTGCTCATATACCACCTTGTATATGGAAGAACATGATAATACAAGAAAGATGCATTGGATGACATAAGGCCAGTGGTATGAGGTGAGCTATGCACAGTTTGCTAGGCTCCTTGGTTTTGGGCGGCTTGATGCAAACCGTCCTAGGATTCACTTTGCCACTCGCCTTGGTGATAGAGGATTAAGGCACATGTATCCTAGAGGAAAGCAAGAAAATTATGGCACTATCACTAATTTGCTTCCCTTCTATGCATACATCAACAGGCTATTTAGGAAGACCCTCACTCCTAGGGAAGGTGATCCCACAAAGCTTCCCTCCTACAACAGAAACAACCTAGCTGCTATGGGACCAAATGGGCATGACTTCTCAGTGTTTGATTTTACCTGGGAGGAGATAAAAGTCATTTCTAACAGCCCATTAAAGAGTTGTGGTTATGCACCCTATATTATGCATATGATTGAGAGGGTGACAGGGCGCACTGTGGACTATGACAAGGAGCATCTTCCTTTGAGGATCAAGAATGACTTAAGGAACCCAGTTGAGGATAGTAGTGCAGCAGCACCAACACATGGTGCATCCACCTCTGCAGCACCTAGAGGGAGTGGGCAGCAAAGGGACAAGCCTCCCTCACCAATCAAGAAGTTATTTAGGATGCTCTTTGGGATGTGCAGGTCTCAGTATGATGCTGATGTGAAAGCACATCATGAGAGGCAGGTGAGGAAGAAGGCACAAGGACCATGAAGCTTCTTCACCAACAAAGCAACCTACAGCCTCCTCGCTCTCCCATTGCCTCCAAGGGTGAACAAAGTCCAGAGATTGAGTCATTTGAGGCTAGGCTGAGTCACTATGAGCAGGAGAACCCCTATACTTCCTGGTTTGGAGATGTAGATTTTAGTGGGGGTATGTTTGGGTATGGTGGAGCAGGTCCTTCACAAATGCCACCATTTAACCCTCCCAACAATGATGATGAGGAGGAGGAGGATGGTGACGAGGAGGAGTGATCTATGATGACAAGAAAGACCCCTTTTTGGTGCTAGATGACAAAGAGGGAGAAAAGTATTAAAGCTCCAAGTCTTCATCGATTTTTGCTTTCAGTTCTGGTCTGTCTAGAAAAACCGGAGGCAATGGTTTGGCAAAACCGGTGCCACCGGTTTGCCAGAACAGACCAATGTATCTGTTTCCTCTGTTTTTCAGCTTGTGGACTTGAGAACAATTTGTAATTAGTGAATTGGTGTGTTGAACCTTGTAATAATTCTCTAAGATCTCTTTTTATGCTATGCATGTTGCTTGATGATCTAGTGTGCTATTTTTCTAGTAAATATGTGAAGTCAGGAAAAACCGGTGGCACCGGTTTGGCAAACCAGAGGCACCGGTTTTGCCAGACAGCACATATGGTTCTTTTGATTTATTTCTTTGTGGTTTTCTTGTCATGCGCATCACGTACTACATGTTCACACACACTTGTTGCACCCCACGAATGCACACATATAGGGGGGAGCTCTTGTGGATTTTTTTTAAAATGTGCAAATTGGCATTTGAGGCCAAAATTGATGAATTCCATTCATATGCACAGTTTTAGGGGGAGCTCATCCTATATAGATGCATTCAAAATTACTTAATGAATATCATTTGTAAGTTTTAATCAAGGTTGTCATCAATCACCAAAAAGGGAGAGATTAAAAGTGCATCTATGCCCCTAGTGGGTTTTGGTGGTTGTATGACAATGTGATTAAAGAACTAATCCTCTTTGTGAGTATATGAGCAGGTTGTATATGAAGAACATACGTTGCATTGATACAAATGATCATCTTTAAAATGTATGATTATGTAAGGAAAATGGGCATATGTGATGAAATGGAGAAGTATAAAATAAATAGGTCCATATAAGCAATACTATGACAAGCCAAGATTTGAAGTGAATATAAGACATGAAAACCATTGATATGAGATGGTCTCAACAAATTGGTGTTGTCAAGAAAAAGAAGTGATCAAGTGGTATTTCTCTATGGGATTTAATCTTGGAAACAACTTGATCAAGTCAATACTTCAAACATGAATTCAAAAGAAGGCATAACGATGACACAAAGTTATGTGTGGCTTAAGATAGCAAGATGGTGAAGGATTGGCATGACTTGGCCGCGATGGACCATGGACGGGAGAAGGGCAAGATGGAGTCTTGGCGCCGAGGGACCCAAGCCATGGTGAAGGGCAGGTGGAGCGCAATCGCGATGGACTGATCAAGCTATATGTGGTCATACATTTCCAAGTATTATTCATTATTGAAATATGAAGATATAATGTGACTTGTGAACAAGAAGGTAGAAACAGACATGATAAATGAAGAGTTTCCAAGTCACAAGCTCTAGGTGATGACGCTCAGCAAAAGCACATGTGGCAGCCCTCATGAAGCTTAAAAGAGAATAAGTGGCAAAATTCATAATCATGAAAGCTCAAGTTGAGGAGTTGTTTTTATTTTAATCTTGAGTTTAGGCATGCCGCTCTATCAAGAGGGATGCTACATGGTTTGCATTTAATGTCCCAATGCTCAAAGAAAAACCCAAGTGAGATGAGAGAAACACAACACCTACACTCACATTAACTCCCACTGTGACAGGGAAAACCGGTGTAACCGGTTTACCAAACTAGAGGGAGCGGTTTTGGTTCAAACCTGTAACGGCTAGCTCAGGAAAACCGGTAGGACCGGTTTTGACTGGTTTAGTATAACTGCTAGTTTTTGGGGGACAAGTATAAATACTTCCTTCCCCCCTCCTTTGGATGCAGCTGATTGTGTGCACGAAGAAAATACATCCAAAGCCTTGTAGAGCTCTCCCCAACACCTCTTTGTGAGGTTTGAGTGATTTTGTGAGAAATCCTAGGCATTGGGTTGAGAAGGATTGAGATTGAGAGCACAAAAGTAAAAATCCTACACTTGAGCATTTGAGCATTGCGTTGCAAATCCGTGAAGCATTTGTTACTCTTGGAGGTGAATCCTCCTAGTCGGCTAGGCGTCGCCCTAGAGCTCCCAAGCTTGTGGTGAGCCTTAGGAAAGTTTAAGCGGTTGAAAGAGACCCGGCTTGGAGTGTGCCTTTCGAGCAGCTCAAGCTTCCTCAACGGAGACGTAGGGTTCATGGGGTGAATCTGAACTTCGGCAAACAATTCTTCGTGTGCTTCATTTGGTTTGCTTTCTTAAGTTCTTGCTTCCACTATTTGTGATTCATAGGTTTCATGAGTAGTTGTGCTAGTACTCTTAGTGATTACTTGCTCTAGATCTTGCATGCTGTGTTAAGACCTTTAGGTTTGCTAGAACTAAGTGGGACGTGATCATTTCCTGTTTTATTCTCTCTGCCCTGAGGAAACCGGTGGGTCCGGTTTACCAAACCGGTGGGACCGGTTTTGGTCAGTACTCAATTATGTAGATTCTTGGTGAATCTAGTTTGTGTGTATCTTGGTTGCTCTCCCGTGTAGTTCACACTAGTGTAGCCCCCCCTGGTTAGTGTGCTACTTGTTTTATTTCTCTCTATTTCAGGAAAACCAGTGTAACCGGTTTGCCAAACCGGTGGGTTCGGTTTTGGAAGTTTGCTTTCTGAGGTTGATTCTTTGTGAATCTAATTGGGGTGATTCCTATCTTTGTTTTTATAGCTTGCCTATCTTGAGTGCTTGGTTCTTTCTCTTGATTAATTGTTTTATCCCAAGCTCTCTGATAAAACCGATGTAAATGGTTTGCTAAACCGGTGCAACCGGTTTTGATAGTTTTAATTCCGCTGTGAGTTTTTGTTAAAATTTCAGAAACGCCTATTCACCCCCCCCCCCCCCTCTAGGCGACATCAAGGGACTTTCATAAGGACCGGTTCGTGGAGCGGTCACCCTAAAAATAGCGCAAAGCACAGGACTGATTTGGGTAGGCATGGTCTGGTATTAGATGTTTTCCCAATTTTGCACGCATTCAAGGAAGGAAGACCAGAGGGTCACTTTTGGTCTCAGGTGATGAAGGGATTGCTTCTAGCCACGGTGTCGGAGGGGGCTTCTGTAGGGATGGTTAATCCTGCAGCGGTGAAACCTTAGCGGGAATGTTTTGCAAGCTGGGTAACTCTTTGAAAGATCATGTGGTGATCTCCTGGCCTCAGACCTACGGTAGTGTGTTGGCAACAGGGAGACTTTAGTCACTGAACAGTGATGGAATCACCAACCTGTGAGTAAAATTGTGCAATCTTCGTAGAGTGTAAAACTATTATAACAACCATGCTCACGGTCAAGAGTGGTCTGGATCTTGATGCGATTAAATGGATGGTTGGGTGGATCTAGGTGAGTAACTTGTAGTGTTTTGGTATGGGTGGGTAACTCATAGATTTGCTATCAGTGGACAACCGATAGTGTTGGATATGTGGTTAACCTGTTAGGCTACTTAAAACAAAGTAATAGGATGCTCGTACAATTAGAGTCATAGGCTAAGGATACGTGGTGCAGTAAACCAGTGTTAAACCTATTCTTGTTTTAGCCTGCATGTCATTAGTTTCTCCCACTTACTGAGTACTTTATGTACTCACGCGTTTTAGTTTTCCCTGTATTGTTGCTACTATTATTATTCTGTTGCTCAGAAGATGATGGCGAGATGGACTACATCAACGAGGACTACTATGACTAGGAGTGTGATCCTCGGTTGACTGCATGTGGCGTTATGAAGTCTTCTACTGTCTTTTACTTTCTTCATGTAATTACGACTATGTAATAATGATATGAGATAATAATAATAATAATAATAATAATAATGATAATGTTTTTACAGTTTATTTCACTTTTGTCCTATATGTGTGAAACTTGATCCTGATACACATATAATTTTGCATTCGGTTTTGGTCTTAAAACCGGGTGTGATAATACTTAACTTACCGGTATTCATAGCTAGACCTAAAGTCGATAGGCAATAAGGTAGCCCACAGGAAGGAACCGACCGAGTTAATATAAGATATAATTAAGTTAGAGATAGATATATCTATCCTTGTAGCATATAACTAGGATTCTTCATGTAATTGTTGTCCACCGGATATATAAGGTGGGCATTGACCCCTTCTTCAACAACAGCGCACGAACAACACAATCCATGCACTCACATGATCATCAATATATATAATACTATATATAAGATGTAGTGTTTTTACTTTCTCACTGAGAGAGATCGAAGCTGTCTAAAATATTTTGTACACTAACGATCGAGTTCTTGGTTCATAGTTCTATAAATATATTGGTGAGATTAATTCTTACACACAGACCGTGATCAAAGCATCCTTGCTTTTTGCTTTCCCCTGGATCATGGTCAGTACGTGCAGATTGTGTCTTTTTCGGTGTACGTTTAGCGGGTCAAATCGTGCACAGTAATTTGTAAGGCGTAGAGAGAGCAGTTACTAGTCTGAGTAATGTTGTCCGGTTTTCGTCCTCGCCGTCCACTGCAACTGTACTTCCCGGTATGGTCACATGTTCTGTTCCAACGAGAGATTTGTCGACAAGTTCCGGTGCGTAATTAGGGCTGAACCAAAACGATCTGACATGAACACAAGACGTCTGCTGGCAGCTTGTCCTTGTGGCCCTGGAATTTGGATACCGCCTGTCTTTTTATATTTTACAAGTATCAGTAAGTGAATTAGGGAAAATTGATGTCTAACACATGAATCTACAGTAGGTCCTCCTATGACTTGTATGTTGATCAACTGTGATGCACGCATCTCCGGTGCTTTTGATATCTGGAGGCTAATGGATCAGATGTGCGTGGTCTGAATCGCTCGGGAGTATCCGACTGTACTATACTGATAAAAGGCATATGGATGGGGACGGAGTAGCGAGAAAATGAAGAGCACTTCTCGATCGGATCCTTGCAATAATATGGCGTTTGCCGATTCCGATGAATGCACCGTTGGATGACGAAAAGTTCGTATTGAAGATGACCCCAGCCAGTTACGTACTAGTATGTAATTGGGGACAGATGGAGTAGCGAACACCGAACACGAGCTCACCATCAATATCCCAACAACAATGGAGGTGACGCTGCCGCTGCTCGGCTTGCTCCTCTTTGTACTACTCTTCCGTGTCCTCAAGAGCGGCTTCTCCTCGCAGTCGTCTTCTTCACGGTCAGAGAAGCAGCCACCGCTGCGTCTTCCCCCAGGACCGTGGCAGCTCCCGGTGATCGGCAGCCTCCACCACCTCGTCCTGTCCCGATCCCCCCACCGCACCCTGCGCGACCTCTCCCGCGCTCACGGGCCGCTCATGACGCTCCGCCTCGGCGCCGTGGCGACCCTGGTGGTCTCCTCCGCGGAGGCCGCCAGGGAGGTGATGAAGACGCAGGACGCAGCGTTCGCGAGCCGGCACCAGACCCCGACGCTGGACGCGTTCAGCCACGGCGGGCGCGACATCCTCTTCTCCCCCTACGGCGACCTGTGGCGCCGCCTCCGCCGGCTGTGCGTGCTCGAGCTATTCACCGCGCGCCGCGTCCAGTCCTTGCGCCGCGTGCGCGAGGAGCAAGCCGCGTGCCAAACGAACGACGGCGTGGTGGACGTGGGCGAGCTGATGTGCCGCGCGATGAACGACTCCGTGGCGCGCTCCGCGGTGGGCAGCCGGTGCCCGCGCCGGGACGAGTTCCTGCTCGAGCTCCACCGGGCGGCAAGGATCACGGGTGGGTTCAACCTGGCCGACCTGTACCCGTCCTCGAGGCTCGTGCGCAGGCTCAGCCTCGCGCTGAGGGAGGCCCACCTGTGCGACCGGAACGTGCGTGACATCATGGCGGAGATCATCCGCGAGGACAGAGGAGAGGGGGACCACCTGCTCGCCGTGCTGCTCAGGCTGCAGAGGGACGGCGACGACGACGTGGACTGCCCACTCACCACGGAGATCATAACCACCGTCATCATGGTAATTTATTTAGTACTAACTTTATTCCTCTGATACTCATCCGCACTATAAAAAATTTGACATTCTACGACATTTCAGTTTTGTTGCAGAATATAAAAAATATCGCAATATAGAATTTATGACATTTAGATGACGAAAACATGTTAGTCGCTGAATGTCCGTTATAAAAGATATTCGACGACATTCCTATCCTTTTTCGTCGCAATGTTATCATGACAATCTTTTCTTCGTCACTAAATCATGACATTGTATTTTCGTCACTATCAACCTTCAAAACGTCATAAAGTACATATGTTATGTTGCTGTTGATTAGGCCCATTTAACACTAAGGGCCAAAATGAATTAGTATTTTAAACCAAACCCATTTCATGTTATGACCCTATCTAATTTCACGTATGGACCAGGCCAATTTCGTGTTTGGGCCAGGCCAATTTTGCAAAGCCAAGAGTCAAATTTGTATTCGACATGTCAACCTACGAAGTAGCCACATGTCAAACAATCATTGCAACATATGTTCATTACTCATTCAACCATGTGTTAACAGATCTTTTTGCTATATTGTATTATTCATTTGTCAGAAGTGGGGCCAGCACATAAATATCTAATTTGGTCGTACAATACAGATTTTATTTGCCTATCATACTAATTACATGCAACTATACCTACATATGCATTACAGGACCCAACACAGTAGTGTTTTATATTTACAGTCATTCCAATTCATCTCTAGTTTAAATATATTGCTTCTGTACCAAATAGAAAATCCAGAGGCTCCATTGTATTGAGGCTCCCTTACAGAAGTTAACTGGAAAAATAACAAATTTTATGTAAGTCAGAAATCGGATAAGATTACGCAAACAAAGAGCAACTCAATACACTTTAGTATATAACCAAAACGGTTTCAAAGTAATAAACTATTATAGTTGATGACTACGCCAAAGACTAATCATTACGCACTTACTAAAGCTAAAGCTATCCTTTTACCCGACTGCTCGACCCATAGTAAATGTTAGAGTCAAATATCAAATTGAAAGACTAGAACACAATAAAGGCTCATGTCGTATCAAGTACACTGATCAATTCATGTGTAGCAACTACTTGTGAGGAAAACAGAAAACATAAACTATATGTTGTCGCATTAGTTGAGACTCGCTAGATAAAGAGCAAATTAATTTGCAGGTACACTGATCAAAACATGCATGATCAATTAGCCAGGAGAACCAAAGAGCTAATTAACTGATTTCGTAGCCACCTAGCTAATGGGTTATGTCAGAATTTTCTAACTACCTGAGCGGATAGCTAGGCCTCAGAACAGGGGGAAACTATATTGATTGGGAAGTAGGCACAGATCAGATTTGCAACAAATTTCAAGTGCAGCAGCATTGATGATTAAACAAAGCTTGTATCAATTAAGTTGTGGTGCTATTAACACTCAAAGCATATCAGTAAAGAAAAATAAACTAGAAGTAACCCACTACTGCAACATTGCTACAATGAACCGATGCTAGGCTTCTTATCAAGAACAAACCAATTCAGATCAGTGAACAATCCAAGTGTTGTTGTACCTGAGAAGGATGTCACTGAAGATCTGAAGCTGGATTCAGACAGCGAACCAAAGAAAGACACATCATGCGTCCCTCATTGCTGGCTCGCTGACCTGTTAGAGTCGGTTGTCTTTCCTTAAGACCTACAAACCACTTTGTTGTACAATATGTTGTAACACTTCTGTCAATGGATCATGACAGCATCATATCCCTTGCATATTGTAGCAATGAATCACCAGAAGAGTTGGTTCTTCAGTTTTTCTCCCTGAAATTAAGAGAGAATAGCTAGAAAATAAAAACACAGAAGTATAGAATAATGTGTTTAGGCGTACAACAGAAGAATCGAAACAAACTACCACATGTTTTGTCAAAGATAGCATCTATTAGAAGTAATCTAACATAGACCCTCTACAACATGTTTTGTCAAAGATAGCATCTATTAGAAGTAATCTAACATAGACCCTCTACACTCTGAACAATAGCAGCTGCAACACGAACTCAATCTGTAGTAGTTACAGTAGATCTTTCATACGAGAGAACGAAGTTCAAACAGATGCAACTGTTCTGCTAAATATGCTATATGAAGATGACTAATTTTGTGTAATAGTTTCCAAGAAACAAAAGGAAAAAGGTTCTAATAAATTTGACGCCCTTATGAACTAGTAATGACGCTTTCAGTTCTCGCTATTTACATGAGATTGTTCAAACTAGACACCGAATACGGGACTTTTCTGATGCCGAACACAAATGCAGGATTATACAAATGCTACCAGATCTGCGTTCCACCAGGGGAAGAGGGTGAGTGGGAAAAACTAACAGGATGCAGAAAAATCATGGAGTGGGAATAATAAACTCATTCGTAAATGGATCTGCTGACCAGCGTGCCTAATAATTAAGTTACCAGAAGTAAACGATGAATGGGTTGGTTACCTGAGGAGCTTGACCTTGCGCACAAGCCTCCGAATCTGATGGATGGGAAAGCAGCGTGTCAGAAGGAATTGTGCGGCGGTGCACCATCCTTCGGGATGGCCATAGAGGAAGACAAGTCGTCGCCACCGTGAGGAAGGAAGAAGTCGTCATCTTCTTTGCCTCGTCAAAATCCAAGGAGTGGATCCAGCCTCGGTGCTCCATCGCCACGAGAAGTGGATCCGGCTATGCTGACTTCGAAGCGCCTCGAGCTTCCGCTGCCGAGCAAGCCTGAGGTCCAGAAGCAGGCACGCCGTCGTGTAGGCCGTGGGGAGGCCGAGAGCTTGGGGCATCCGGATTTGGTGGCCAGGAGTTGAGAGAGAGAGAGAGAGAGAGAGAGAGAGAGAGAGAGAGAGAGAGAGAGAGAGAGAGAGACGGTGACGGCTTTTGGATCTCAGGAAAGGGTGTAGAGAGTAGAGACTCGAGAGTGCGAGAGAGACAGAGGAGCTTAGGGTTTGGTACTATATAGAGAGCTCTGACTGATATTAACCGTTGATTCCCATATCCAACGGTTGAGATTCAAGCAGTGTTACATTGGCCCTATCTATTTAAAGCCTTCGTTCAATTGAAGTCATCCGGCCCAATAGTATTTAGCACTTTTTTATATTTAACAAATAAAAACATATTTATAAAGTAAAATGCAAACAAAAGAATCTTATGTATCCCAAAATATTTCTAAAATCAATTATACTATATACAGGTTATTATGTAGGAGTTTTAAGAAAATGAAACTAAGTTAATATTTTTCTTGGTTTAAATGAATTTCTACGAGCTTATCGAAAGTAATTATAAATTCAACTACATCTATCTCAAATAAGATTCAAACAATTTCACCAAAATCATATTTAGACTCAGGTATTGCATAATAGTCTATGTCCTAGATATAGATGAACAAATAAATTATTTTCTATGAATAATTCAATATTTTATCTTAACAATATCACAAAATAATTTTATTAAATCAAAATTTTGTCAAAATATCCTACAAATTTATAGGAAAGCATATTTTAGGTTCATAAGCATGTCATAAAAGTTACATGAGATTTTAATAAAATAAAAATATACATTGTTCACAAAATGATACATCTCTCACATAGTTTCATACAACTCAAATGGAACTTTAAAGTTCGGACACTTAAAACATATTTAAACTAATATGAAACTAAAATTTTGTTTACATGTGCAATATAGACATCCTAATTTAGTGTTATGTTGGTGGAGGTTTTCTCAAAAGTTTTTATATCCATATAATACTTATGAAAGAATCAATTTAAACATCAAGCAACACTTTCCGATATTGAAAACGTATTTTCTTGGTATCGAGTATGCTTTCCAGTATGAAAAACATAATTCTCAGAAATACATATTCACTATAATTGTCTTATCGTGTTGTGTCTGGGTTGGACATGGTCCAATCCGCCTCCCATTTCTTTCTTTATGAAGACTTCATAATAGAAACAAATTTATTTCCTTCAATGACTATGTGTTATTTTACAATTGTCTATTTTAGATCTTCAATCCTTTTTTTTTTCCTGATGACTAAACTAAGTTTCATTCCATACCAGAAACTTCAAACTTGGTCCCTTATTTATCCCTTTTTAGTTATTGCTATTATATTTTGCTCTCTTGACCATTATACCCTTAGGGCATGTACAATGCGGTGATGTCAGCCATCTGGGAAAGAATCCAGCTAGGATTTTGTCTGAGTTGGAGGTGAGAGAGGTAGGAAAGAGAATGGAGCCGTCGAGTGCATGCTCGACGATCTAATTCTAAAAATTTCGGCGTATATAGATGGTATGTGTTTCATTGTATCGATATCGTTGGTAACATCACCCTATTTTGCCGACCAATGCGATTCGCCGCTCTAATATTCTTCTCTTCTACCATGGTTCTCGATCGCTATTTCTCCACATCCTTGTTTCTCTCTCCATCGTCCATCTCCACATCCTTGTTTCTCTCTCCATCGTCCATCAAAATTTGGTCAAAACATCCTGCAAATCTACATGACACCATGTTTTAGATTCATAAATAAGTTAAAAAAGTTTCAATCTTGACCTTGTGGTAATATAAGAAAATACGAAGTTACATCTACAATTATTATGAAAAAAATATAATTTTTCACTTTATAATTTTTAGAATAAAACAAGACATACAAAAAGATCTAAAATAATAATAGATAAAATACAAAATAAAATGACAAAGTATGAAAGAGCCTCATTTTAGAGAAATTTAGAAAAAAATGAACCATCTGATTTGGTGTTAGAACGAGTGACTACATGTTTTAATTTCAAATAAAAAAGAGAAGTGTAAACTGTTGGAGTGTTCTTTGAATCCGAACTTCATAGTATAGTTAATAAGTATGTTAATTCTACTTGAGACGTAACTCAGTCATTGGTCTGGCGGTAAAGTCATGTGTAATGGTTAGGTGAGCTCCCTGTTTCCATTGTTAACCCCTATTACTCCTATTTTCAATTTTTTTTCTTTGTTGCAAAAAAGAGCAAAAAAAGGCCACGGCAGAACGCACTCGAACCTGTGACCCAAAGGTTGAAGCGTTAAGAAACTTCCACCAAATCAGATACGTTCGACGTTGGTCGTCCGGTTTTATATTCTTAGAAGTCGATGCTCCAGGACACTCTGCAGTCTACACCAGCACGGTTCCATCCTTGGCGGGAGACCCATTCGCCTTGGCGCGAACTCAATTCGCAGCAGCGGGGAATAAAGGGCGCGAGAGAAAGATCGAATTAAGACAAGGTAGCCGCTCCGAGCATAAACAAGGCACCCCGATACTCCAGGATGGCGAGCCTCTCTGGATGCTGTCGCCCCGGCCCCACTCCACCCACCGCGTCGCCCCTGCTCCAGCAGGAGGTCGCCTGAGGCTCACAGGCGCGTACACCATGGCTCGACACACGACCTCCAGTGCAAAGGCACGCAAGCTCCGAACATGCGCTCGGCGATATGGCCAGTGATGCGCGGTCTCCGTGCCTGCCAAGTAAAACGAAGAGGGAAATCCTCCGTCCCAAGCCACCACCATGCCATGGAGTGTGATGCCGGCTGCCTCAACCTGCTCGATCGGTGTCAACATGAGTACCGTAGTGGACGACCACGAGGTGCTCGATGATTTGCCTGAAAGGTATAAACTGAACCACTCTTCCAAATCATTGTAAAAGTTGTTGGTATATATTTCTACTTCTTAGTTTGCCGTCAAAATACAATGCAGACTTTTTGTAGATTAGTTGAAGCAGCAGTTAGCTATGTTCCACTTTGAGAGCACTACGACGTGGTTGAAGAGAATTAAGTAAAAACTAGGACCTTAATTTTTCTCGTTGATTTTCATATTTCAGTAACACACAAAGAGAGCACACATGCAATTTTCAGGGTAAGAAGCTTGAAAGACTGGACATGATTATTGATGCTATTAGAAGAAAATGTCATCGAATTTAAATATAAAAACGAATAAAAAGAAGCAAATATATTATGAAGGCCATCCTGTAGTTTGTGGAATAAATATTAGTTACTTATTTTATTTTTTTACACCAAAGCAATCTTTGAGGAGTAATAGAAACTTTTGTGACGAAAATCCTAAATTATGACGATTTAGTAGTGTCATAAAATTGTGACGTTCTTACTTTGCCTCTAGCGACACACAATAATAGGTCGTAAAATGACATTTATTTAGATTGCGACGATTTCTGTTTAGCTTTTATGACGCACCTGAAATCCTTGTCACTAAAGTGAATGGATCGTCGTAAAATTGTTTGCTCTACGACATTTTGACTAAATGTCATTATATAATGGTCGTAGAATGTCAATTTTTTTGTAGTGCCGGCAGCTCGTCTTCTAGATGACTGTGCACTTTGATTTCGATATCTTTATGAATAATTTGATGAGATCTGTTTGTCACGGTCATCACGAGCACCACGACACTCTCTCATAACTTTTTAATCGCAGGAAATCTTTGCGGCGGGGAGCGAGACATCATCAACGACACTAGAATGGGCCATGTCAGAGCTAGTAAGCAACCCACGGGTCATGCACAAGGCTCAAGCGGAGGTGCGGGAGGCCTTCAAGGGGCAGCACAAGCTAGCCGAGGCCGACATGGAAAAGCTAACCTACTTGCCCTTGGTGATCAAGGAGACGATGCGACTGCACATACCGGTCCCATTCCTGCTCCCACGCGTCTGCCGAGAGACCTGCCGGGTGTTGGGCTACGACATACCCGTGGGGACGAAGGTGCTCGTGAATGTGTGGGCGATAGCGAGGGATGAGAGGTACTGGGAGGACCCGGAGACGTTCAACCCTGAGAGGTTCGAGACGAGCAGTGTCGACTTTAAAGGTGCTGACTTGGAGTACATACCCTTCGGTGCTGGTAGGCGCATGTGCCCTGGCATGGCACTCGGGCTGGCCAATATGGAGCTTGCCCTTGCCAGTCTTCTTTACCACTTCGACTGGGAGGCTCCCGAGGGGAAGAATGAAGAACTTGACATGAGCGAGGTGTGTGGTATCACCGTCAAGAGGAAATCTAAGCTGGTGCTGCGTGCTTCAATCCGAATTCCAGTCATAAATTGACCTATCTTTATCATCATCCTATCTTCTAACGCCACATATATAGTCTTTTCTCTATCTTAATAAGTTACCATGACTACTAGTTCGATGAAACCGTTGTTACCATACCATCTTCCTAGTTCCTATTGGAGTGTGAACCTATTTTATAAACTTATATACATGTTGATTCAAGGTGTAATAATCCCACAAACAGAATCAGATTTAATAAGCCGGGGGAACATGACGATGACACAGAGAAGGGCATTGCAGTTAAGCATGGTTGGTGTAATAGTATAGAAGAGTTGGTTTAAATGGGTTAGGTGGGATGAATAATTACGTTCTTGATGCTCCTGGTGGTGGAGTGGACGAATATATATAACTTTGTTCTTTTGCTAAGGCAACTGGGGCTGGGCCTGTATGTGAGTACGTCCCTATTAATACTCTAAAGAGATTATTTATATGTGATTTGATGCTTGGGTCGTTGTCTATTCTTTTGATTTTTGCGTAACTTAAATGAACAAACAAATTACTTTCAGCTTTTGTTAAAGTCTATAAGTTGTTCAGGCGGTGTATATACATTACGATAAGATAAGATTATTTTTTTGTAATAAAGGTAAGATTTAATTTGCAGCTCATGTTGAGACATCATGCCTCTCAGTACACGTGCATTTTCAGAGCCTGTATGTTTTCATCCCTCTTCTATCCAAAAAGTGCATTAATGAGTGTCAAAAAAAAAGTGCATTAATGTATTTTGGCAGTACATAGGCTCCGGTACGTTTCCAGCTCTCTGATTTTTAAACCTGTCCCATCGAATATTGTGATACTATTTAGGAGTATTAAATATAGATTACTGATAAAACTCAGTCCATAATCCTCCCTCTTAATGAAGAGACAAATCTATTAAGACTAATTAGGTCATGATTGGATAATGTAATGCTACAGTAAATATCTCTTAATGATGATTTAATTAAGTTTAATGAATTTGTCACACTGATGCGTATTTAACTCTGTACTTAGTTTTATATTTAATAATCATATGTAGTATTTTAATGATTGATGTGACACCACTAAAATTTAGACCCCAAGAAACGAACACACCATGTGTCTTGCTCCATCCATTGTGGTCGCATCGGCAGCCCCACCCCACTCAAATCCGCGCAATCGAAAAACAATGTCACTGATGTGCCCCCACAATCTCTTGCACGCATTGGAAATGATCACGGCGACACGGACCGTTGATATTTAATTAAATCATTAGCAAAATACCCGTGTGTTGCTATGGGGCTTTGTTAAAAAAATTTATAGTTAGAATATTTTTTGTAACTATAAAATATTTTTAATTAATCAATTTTTTTGGCCTGAGTATTTGCTCTATTTTTATTTAGTTTTACCTTTGAATATTCATTATAATAATTTTGGAGTGAGTTATTATTAGAATTTTTGTTATTAGTTTCCATTCAAAATATCATATAAATCATAAAACAATAGATGATTAATTGTTATTAGTATAAAATATCGAATTGAAATCGGAGTCCAATCCAACAAAGGATTAAAAAAATGGTTAAAAACGACTCAAACTGATTGATGAATCATTGTAGGATACAAATTGAATACGACAATGTTACAGACACGTCTGGATACGAAAAAAGTAATCTAGACAACCTCACCTTAATTAATGTATAATCAAATCATTATCAATCACCGTACGTGTAATATATGTTACAAATCAAATGAAATGATCAGTTGGCAACCACCAAGATGGTAGTTGCCATCGTCACCACGTTCACACCAGAACGTGGGAAGAGACACACCCCTTCTTTGTTCCCCCTATATATGTAACCGTGAACAGTAATAAAGAATAGAGTTGATTCCCTATTGTCATTGTCAATTCCATTCTTTACACGTTATCGGCACTCGTTCAACCAACTGAGAAAAGAGAGAAAAGGAGACAAAGAAAACTCGTCGGAGACAGAGGGCTCGCCGGAGACTGAAGGTGAGCACCATGTCCATCCAGGCACTCACCACCACCATTGCTCTGGTTCTTGCCCTTCTGCGCGGCCTTCAACCACGCCGGAGGAATCACCGTGGCCGCCGCTTGTTCCGTGGTCGTCGTCGTCGCCCAGTGCTCAACCGCCGGCCTGGTGGTGACCCAGGGGCAGGGCCAAGTACAGTGCTGCCGCCTGGATCTCCGCCGTGTCTCCCGACACCAACGCCGCCTGAGGAACTGATCCGAATGTTCCGATCTCCAAACTCCCGGACTCGCCTTGAGTTGGCCGGATTTGGACATGAGGCGGGGCCAAGAGTGACGTCGTTCACGTCACCGGCGGCATTGGACACCACCATGCCTTCCTCCTCCACGGCGCCGATGGGATCTGGATCTGCGCCTGTGAGCGGTGTGGAACCGTTCTCCATCACCTTCTCTATGCCGGCCGGCGCAACTATCGACGATGACGAGCCGAGGGAGATCCACCCCGTGGAACCGCCGCCACAGCCTCCCACTCAACCCCCACGCCGTGGCGCACGGATGCGCGTGGGAGGTCGAGGAAGGCCAAGTGGCAGGCTGGCCCCACGGACGGTGGAGCACTCGTTGTCGACGCCGCCACGCTCGCTGGAGTTCACCGTCCTCACCGGGGTGGAGACGGCGGGCACCTCGACGCCAGGATCCTCAGGGGCTGGGCCATCGACGTCGGCGTCACCACACACGCCGAATGGAGGCCGGCTCCTCCAACGCCATGCCCACCTCGCCGGCACCCCACCTCGCCGACCCGGGAGGGAAGCCGGTGCGTGGGTTGTGACGGCAAGGGTGGGCCCCTGCTCGAACAGCGTCCTCCCCGAGGAGGACTCACCGATCCGCTGAGGGGGGCCCCATGCGCGGTGGGCTCGCCCAGGAGGGGGCGGGCCACCGAATCAAGCGGATTCGTCGATGATGAGCTCGCAGAAGGGGGGTAAGGCGGTGGATCTGAGGAGGGCGGGCTCGCTGATGGTAGATCGGAGGCGGGCTCGCGGGAGAGGCTCGCCGGAGGCCGGCGCATCGGGCTCGACGGAGCGGCTCGTGGCGGCCGGGCATGGCCGAGGCGCGGCCAGGCGGACGACGACGCTAGGCGGGTCGCGGCGGCCGGGCAAGGGCGAGGCGCGGCGAAATACGGCTGCGGCTGTGGCTGTTGGTCGAAGACGGGAGATGGCTGGCGGCGGCAGCACCTGCCAGCGGCGGCGACGGCGGCGGCCTGGTGAGGCAGTTAGCATTGGAAACCCTAACCGTCCCTCCTTTATAGGGCAACCACCCTGGGCGGCTGGGCTGGGCCGTCCCACCCCTGCTTTCGGCGGCTGGGCCGGACCGCCATCGCCCCCCACCCCTTGCGCGCGGGCAGATGGGCCAAAAGGCCAACTGGGCCGATTCCCAGGTTGGCTTGGCCCATACGACTGAGCAGCCATGTATCACGGTCATTTTGCACAATAGTCCTCGAATTTTTGTGTATTATGGCTATTTTAGTATATTTCTGTACTTAGTGTTGTAAATACTCAGTTTAGCCCCTAACTTTTACTATATTAGTGTTTAGTATTGTGCTATGTTGTAGTTTATATCCCAATCTATCTGTTAGGATTGGAAGTATATTATGTCAAATATTTGTTGTAATGATGTAATATAGTATTTACCATGGTTGCAATGGAGATATTTATATTTCTTGCAAATGCCAATTCAACCTCATTAGCATGTGTGTGCTTATTTTGAGTAGAATTGAGTAGTAAACACAACAACATACAATGCTAGATTTTGCATTGGAGATGCATATTTCTTGCAAATCACATTTAATTCTATAAAATTAAATGAGACACACTAAACTGAGATTACAACAATGTTATTTACAATTGAGATTCTTATTTCTTGCAAATATTATGTGGCAATGGAGATTGCTATCTCTTGCACATTGGAGTTTGATTCACATCACACTATATGCAAAATCTTTGTGAATTTGCGTTGTTACAACAACATAACCATGATGGATTTTAACTAAATCTCTGGTTGCACCTATGTAGGTCTCATGGCTCCAGAGTTTGATGAACTTGCTGTTGATGGTCACAATTATCCTACATGGGCGGTGGACGTCAAGATAAGCTTGGCCTTTAGAGAAATTCTGGCAGCTCTCACTCCTCCTGCGGAGAGAGTGGAGGTACTTCCTGATCAATTCAAGTATAATGCCTTATACATAATAAGGCACCGCATACACCGCGATCTCAAGGCGGGGTATGTGATGGAAGAGGAACCAAGTGCTTTGTGGCAATCCCTTAAAAATAGATATGAACAGCACAAGGCAGTCATCCTGCCCGAGGCTAGTCATGAATGGTTTCAACTACATCTCCAGGATTTTAAAACTATTGGAGACTATAACCATGCTATTCATAAGATCTGTGCCAAGTTGCATTTCTGTGAGAAAGAACCTTCAGAGGAAGAGAAGATAGAAAAGACTATTACCTCTATGCTTCCATCTGACAGGGTCTTACAACAGCAATACCATGGGAGGAATTACCAGCGTTACTCTGACCTCATTCATGATTTACTTCAGGCAGAAAAGCATGATGAACTCAACATGAGAACTCATCGCCAACGCCCCGTTGGGTCTGCTCCTCTGCCAGAAGTTCATCATAATGCACAGAGTAGCAACAAGTTTGGAGGACCAAAAGTCCAAGCACCAAACTTTAAAGGTAAATCCAAACAGAAACACAACAGGAAGAGGGGTAAGTCACAAGCAAAGGTTCAAGGGGGTGGCATTTTAAAGTCTAGGAGTGACAGAAAATGCTACAAGTGTGGATGCTACAAGCACTTGGCTAAGCAATGCCACACCCCCCGTCACTTGGTTGATTTGTACCAGAAGTCCCTAGGTAAAGGCAAGTCTCAAGGATCTGGATATGAAGCTCACTTCAACTCCCAATCCGAGAAGAATGAGGAGGCTGGATGTTCGCAGCAAGTTCCAATGGAACCAAGTCGCAACAAGCCTCCCTTGATGACCAATGACTACGCGGACACGGAGAACATGATCATGGAATTTGCTTCGAATGATCTGTTTGGAGACCTCAACTAGGATCCATAATCTCCATAGATATTTATATGTCTACGTCCCTAGATAAATGTTGTTGTAATAAGTAGTTGTCTTCCTATATTGTATCAGCACTTTGATACTTATTAATAAATAAAGTTTGTATGTACTTCTATATGATGGTTGAGAATTTATGGAAATTCTTATTTATAGATCTTACGGGAATCAATCTGATGGAGGAGGAATTGTGCCTTGTGGATTCTGGTACCACAAACTCTATACTTAGGGAAATTAAATATTTCCAAACTCTGACAAAAAGGCCAGAAAATGTTTTGACAATCGCTGGGCGCGATGCGACGATAGTTGGCTCTGGACGAGCAACTATCATGCTTCCCATGGGAACATAGATAACAATTGAGGATGCTTTATTGTATCCCGATTCAACTCGTTCCCTGTTGAGTTATAGAGATATCCAGAAAAATGGGTTACATGTTGAAACCCATGAAGACAACAATGAGGAATTGCTCCTCATTACAAAGAATAACGGATATGGCAAAGATATTTTGGAAAGAATTCCTTCCTTACCGTCGGGATTGTACTACACATACATTAAACCCGTACCGCATGTTGCATATAAGGTAATTTTCCAGAATGTTAACACATTCCAGACTTGGCATGATCGCCTTGGTCATCCCGGAGTTGGGATGATGAGGAAAATTATAGGCAATTGCATTGGTCATGATTTAAATGACGCCAAATTCCCGCAATCTTCGGATTTTTTATGCACCACATGTGCAACGGGAAAGTTGATCTTAAGACCTTGTTATCTTAAGATTAAGACGGAGCCACTCAAGTTTCTTGAAAGAATTCAAGGAGATATATGTGGTCCAATACAACCATTGTCTGGACCGTTCAGGTATTTTATGGTTTTAATAGACGCATCTACTAGATGGTCTCATGTGTGTCTTTTATCGACACGTAACCCATGCTTTTGCGAAACTCATTGCTCAGATCATTAAGCAAGTTTCCCTGAACATCGGGTTCAATCAATCCGAATGGACAATGCTGCAGAATTTTCCTCGAGAGCTTTCAATGATTATTGTATGGCTCAGGGAATTCAAGTTCAGCATTCGGTGCCATATGTACATATACAAAATGGTTTGGCAGAATCTTTGATTAAGAGAATCAAACTTATAGCAAGACCAATGCTACATAATTGCAACTTACCAACTTTGTGTTGGGGTCATGCAGTATTACACGCTGCTGACTTGATTCAATTGCGTCCAACTGCATAACACAGTGCCTCCCCGCTACAACTTGTGCGTGGAAATCCTCCAAGTATTTCTCATCTGCGTAAGTTCGGTTGTGCAGTGTACACACCGATCTCACCACCACGGCGTACAGCTATGGGCCCACACAAGAAGTTGGGGATCTATGTGGGATATCAATCTCCGTCGATCATTAAGTATTTAGAACCTCTCACCGGGGATCTATTTATAGCCCGTTATGCTGACTGCATATTTAATGAGGACCATTTCCCAGCTTTAGGGGGAGATTTTAAGTACAATAAAGAAAGCCAGGAAATTATTTGGGATGATAAAACCATCCTGTCCTCTGATCCACGTACAACAGAGATTGAACTTCAGGTTCAGAAAATCATTGATTTGCAATATACTACAAACAATCTGCCAGATGCATTTACTGATTATAAAGGTGTCACAAAATCCCTGAATCCCACCAGGAATGCGCCGGAAAGAGTGGAGGTACCAATGAAAACCATTCAACTCCCGCCTCAGAACAAGAGGGGGAGAAGTACGGCCGCCAAGCAGGATAAGGCTTCTAGTAAGCGTCAGAGGAAAGCGCCCGCCAAGCAGGATACGACATCCAGCAAGGGGCATAGGAAGAGAGCTTCCAAGTCAGTAAATATAAGTCAACAAATGGTTAACGGACACCAATAGGGTGGTATACACCCTGTGGATGTGCAACTTCCACAACCCAGCACTCAAGTGTGCACTTCTTTGGAGGCTGGGACATCGGATCACCCTGTTTCTCCCGTAACGGGAAATCATGAGGAATTACAAGGGGTACAAGAAATATCAATCCACTATGCAAGTTCTGGAGAATCATATGACCGTAAGACTACGGTCGTCGACACGCAGTTCTCAGCTAAGATTGCAAGTAACCTCCTGATGGATCTAGATCCTAAGACCATGGTAGAGTGTCGACGACGCTCGGACTGGAATCAGTGGAAGGAAGCAATCGAAGCAGAGATAACCTCCCTCAAGAAAAGAGAGGTATTCTCATCAGTAATACCTACTCCTCCCCGAATCTTCCCTGTGGGATTCAAATGGGTTTTCATCCGAAAGCGGAATGAAAATAACGAGGTGGTGAGATACAAGGCGAGGTTAGTCGCACAAGGGTTCACGCAGAGACCATGTATTGATTTCAATGAAACCTATTCTCCAGTAATGAGTGGAATAACGTTCCGATATTTGATATCACTGGCAGTTCAAGAGCATCTATCTTTGCAGTTGATGGATGTAGTGACTACATATCTTTATGGGTCACTGGATTCTGAGATATACATGAAGGTTCCTGATGGAATCTCTGTACCGAATCCGAACGCAAACCGCAACATGTATTGTGTAAAATTGAACAAGTCTCTATATGGCTTGAAGCAGTCGGGAAGAATGTGGTACAATCGACTTAAGGAGTTCCTTTTGCATAAAGGATACTCAAACAATGATGATTGCCCATGCGTGTTCATAAAGCAATCTCCTACGGGATTTTGTATTATATCGGTATATGTTGATGACCTTAACATCATTGGCAACACACAAGATATAGAAGAAGCGCGCAATCATCTAAAGACGGAGTTTGAGATGAAGGATTTGGGTAAGACCAAATTTTGTTTGGGTTTGTAACTCGAACACCTTCCTACAGGAATTCTTATCCACTAGTCTGCCTATATCCAGAAAATATTGGAGAAATTCAATATGGATAAAGCATATCTAGTTAAAACTCCTATGGTCGTCCGGGTTCTTGAAGTAGACCAGGATGAATTTAGACCAAGGGAGGATGGAGAAGAGGTGTTGGGTCCAGAGGTTCCATATCTCAGTGTCATTGGAGCGCTAATGTATCTTGTAAATTGCACCAGGCCTGATATTGCATTTGCAGTGAATTTACTAGCTAGACATAACGCAGCTCCTACCAAACGTCATTGGAATGGAGTCAAGAATATCTTTTGATATCTCCAACGCACCAAGGATCTAGGTCTTTTCTTTAGGAAAAACTAGGATTCAAATTTGATTGGATACACTGATGCAGGCTATTTATCTGATCCCCATAATGCCAGATCACAGACGGGATTTGTTTTTCTACATGGTGGTACGGCTATTTCATGGAAGTCTTCGAAACAGACTCTGGTAGCTACATCCACGAATCATTCTGAAATTATCGCGTTGTATGAAACATCACGTGAATGTGTTTGGCTTCGTAGAATGATCAATCACATACAACAGTCATGTGGTATTGGTCCTATTGGATCACCAACCATTATCTATGAAGATAATGCTGCTTGTGTTTCACAGATGCAAACGGGTTACATAAAGAGCAACCACACTAAGCATATTGCTCCTAAGTTATTTTATCCTGATGAGCTTCAAGAAAGTGGAGAGGTGAATATCCTACAGGTCAAATCTTGTGATAATCTCGCGGATTTATTTACTAAGTCTCTACCATATTCCATCTTTAGTAAACTTGTTCATGGGATTGGTATGCGAAGGCTTAGGGACCTGCAAGGTTCAGGGGGAGAGTCCTCCTGAACAAGTAACCTGTTATCAAATATCATATTGCACTCTTTTCCTATATGAGTTTTACTGTAAAGGTTTCTCATGTTAGGTTTTTAATGAGGCACTACCAACACAAGGTCAATGTCTATCTCCTGATTTTTCCTGTGAGGGTTTTTCAAAGGAGATGTCAAAGACATTTTGTATGTTACAGTATTATCTCCTATTTTACCATTAGGTTTCAAGGAGATTTTTACAGCATATCTGGATATATCTTCTCATATTTTTCCCACTGGGTTTTTGGAGAAGATACTAATGATTTATCAAGACGATGGTCAAATGATCAAGGGGGAGTGTTACAAATCAAATGAAATGATCATTTGGCAACCACCAAGATGGCAGTTGCCATCGTCACCACGTTCACACCAGAACGTGGGAAGAGACACACCCCTTCTTTGTTCCCCCTATATATGTAACCGTGAACAGTAATAAAGAATAGAGTTGATTCCCTATTGTCATTGTCAATTCCAATCTTTACAATATAGTCTATAGATAGCAACGTTTGTTTTTAGCAGCGCTTCGCCTGCCACGGTGCCACCAATTTGCTGGGCAGCCTCGTTTTGGCATATTTTAGATATTTACATTGTGGTTGTAAAAAAACAATAATTACAGTGCACAAACTTACACTACAAAAAAATTGATGTTTATCAAGTGTTTTCTTCTTTGCCAACCTGATAGCCATTTAGTGATGGCTGGTTTTGTTGATGCGATGAAACCTGAGAAGTTCAATGGACTTCGAGATGGCAGAGGAGAGTTCAGTTATCGCTCTCGGCTATGGGCGTATTTTGGGTCGTGGGGAATCCTCTCGTATTACTTCTCGGTTCCGAGAAAAAGATGCAGGAGTTCTCCATGGGTACAACGATTTTCGTCAGATGTATTCTTAGTGTTCTCTCTAACCAACTGTGCAATATGTATATGCACATCAATAGTGCCATTGAACTTTGAGAGGCACTTGAATACAAGTTCACGGCCTCGGATGCTAGGCGCGAGCTGTATGGCATAAAGCAGTACCATGACTTCAGAATGGTTGACAACAGTTCTATCGTCGAGCAGTCCCATGAACTCTAACTCATTGTGAGGGAGCTCAATCAACTTGGTTGCAAATTACCTGACAAATTTGTGGTTAGGGGCATTAATGCCAGTTACCTTTATCTTGGAGGAGCTATGCCACATCTTTGACACATGAAAAATAGAACATCTCCGTTGAGGATTTGTTGGCAGGTTTTGATGTTGAAGAGAAGGCTCGAGCAAAGCTTGCACCTCCGATAACACCCGAAGGTCAGTCCAGCGCCAATGTGATGCACCATGTCGGAAAGAAGAACCATAAGGAAAAAGAAAAGGCTATTTAGACTACTCAATTTAAGAAGAAGAAGATGGACATAGATGAGATTGTCTGCTTTGTGTGTGACAAGAATGGGCATTTTACCAAGAAATGTCACAACCGCAAAGGCAAAAAAATCCAGCAAGGACAGAAGGCTACCAACGTGACTATTGGTGACTCTAGTGGAGCATCTAGTTATGGTAATCTACCTAGTGTATTTTTTATATATCAATCTAATGATTGGTGGATAGATATAGAAGCAATATTTACATTTATGCTGATATCTTTATGTTTTCTTCTTACTAGGTTGCACGAGGTTCATCTATTATGATGGGAATGGCTCGCATGCTACTGTTCTTGATGTTGGTTCTGTCGATCTGAAGTTCACTCTGGGAAAGATCGTGTGGATGAAGAGTGCAGCATGCCCCCTCAATAAACAAGAACCTTGTTAGTGGATCCCTCCTTTCTCAAGATGGATTGAAGCTGGTCTTTGAGTCGAATAAATTAGTCATTTTGATGTTCGGCCAATTCATTGGTAAAGGCTATGATAGTGGAGGCTTGTTCCGCTTTTCTCTTCCTGATTTTTGTAACAAGGTTGTGAACCATGCATGTGATTCAAACAATTATAAGGCTAATGTATGGCATTCCCGTTTGTGTCATATAAATTTTGGTTGTATGAATCGGCTATTCAGTATGAGTTTAATTCCTAAGTTCTCGGTTATCAAAGGTCCTAACTGTCAAACTTGTGTGCAAGAAAAGCAACTTTGTAAGCCTCACAAAGCAATAGATAAGAGAAACTCGACATTATTAGAACTCATACATTCTGATCTTTGTGAGATGAGTGGTGTGTTGACAAAAGAGGAAAAAGGTACATTATGACTTTAATTGATGGTGCAACTAGGTATTGTTATATGTTTTTACTAAGAACTAAGGATGAGGTGTTTGAATATTTTAAGACCTATAAGGTTGAGGTAGAGAATCAACTAGAAAGGAAAATAAAACATGTTAGGTCTGATCGTGTAGAAGAGTATTTTCTCAATGAGTTTGATCTTTTCTATTCGGAGAATGGAATTATTCATGAACGAACACCTCCCTACTCATCACAATCTAATGGTGTTGCTGAAAGGAAAAACCGAACATTGATGGATTTGGTCAATGCCATGTTAGGAACTTCAGGTTTACCTAAAGCATGGTGGGGGATACCATTTTGACAACGTGTCACGTTCTGAATTCAACTCTGTATGAAGAATGGAAAGAAAGAAAACCCTCACTCTCATATTTGTGTACATGGGGTTGTTTGACCATGGTTAGCATACCAATAAACAAGAAACGCAAACTTGAACCTAAAACTATTGATTGTGTCTTTCTAGGTTATGCGTATCACAACACAGCTTATACAATTTTGGTGATAAGGTTTGAAGTACCTGATGTCTTAGTTGATTCAATCTTAGAGTCTCGTGATATAATTTTCTTTGAGAATATTTTTCCTACAAGAAATACATACTCTATACCTAGTTCTTCTACTAATTTAACTCTAAAACCTACAACTCTTCCTGAACATTCATGTAAGAGCGATGAGGATGATAGTGAAGTAGCTCCTCGAAGGAGCAAGAGATAAAGGGTTGCAAAATCCTTTAGCCATGAATTTGTTGTGTACCTTGTTGATAATACTCCCACATCCATCTCAAAGGCGTATGCATCCTCCGATTCAGAATACTAGAAGGATGTAGCCCATAGTGAGATGGACTCCATCATCTCCAATGGAACATGGGAAGTAATTGATCGACCAATTGGTTGCAAACCAGTTGGCTGCAAGTGGGTATTCAAGAAAAAGCTTAGGCCTGATGGTACCATTGAAAAGTATAAGGCAAGGCTTGTGGCTAAGGGATATACGCAGAAAGAAGGCGATGATTACTTTGACACTTACTCGCCTATTGCCAGATTAACCACCATCCTAGTATTGTTATCATTGGCTGCCTCACATGATCTTCTAGTCCATCAAATGGATGTGAAGACAACTTTCCTTAATGGAGAGTTGGATGAGGAAATCTACATGGATCAGCCTGATGGATTTGTAGTGCCTGGACAAGAGGGTAAGGTGTGTAGGTTACTTAAATCTTTGTATGGCCTAAAGCAAGCACACAAGCAATGGCATGAGAAGTTTGACAAAACTCTAACATCTATTGGGTTTGCTGAAAATGAGGCTGATAGTTGCGTGTACTACCGTTATGGTGGTGGTAAAGGAGTTATACTGTGTTTGTATGTCGATGACAGACAAATTTTTGGGACTAGTATCGATTAGATAAATGACGTAAAATCATTCTTATCTCAAAATTTTAACATAAAGGATTTAGGAGAAGAAGATGTGGTCCTTAATATTAAACTTAAGAAAGGTGAGGATGAGATTACTCTTATGCAATCCCATTATGCTAAGAAGGTCTTGAGTCGCTTCAGCTACTTGGAAAATATTAAACTTAAGAAAGGTGAGGATGAGATTACTCTTATGCAATCACATTATGCTAAGAAGGTCTTGAGTCGCTTCGGCTACTTGGAAAGCAAACCTTCTCAAACCCCATATGATTCTAGTCTAATACTTTGAAAGAATAAAGGACTAGGAAAGGATCAACTATGATACTCTCAAATTGTTGGCTCGCTGATGTACCTAGCAAGTGCAATCTGTCCTGACATCTCATTTGTCGTTAGCAAATAGAGCTGGTTTAATTTTAATTTGGGAGATGATCATTGTTGTGGTATTGATCGAGTCCTGCGCTATCTAATAGACACAATGAGTTATGGAATTCACTATTTAGGGTACCCTGGTGTACTTGAAGAATATAGTGATTCAATCTGCATAACAGATGCTGATGAGTTGAAGGCCACTAGTGGTTACCTATTCACGTTTGGTGGCGGTGTTGTCTCATGGATATCATGTAAGAAAATGATTTTGACTAAATCAACCATGTATGCAGAGCTCAATGCTCTGGAAATAGCTGCCACTGAGGCAGAGTGGTTGACAGAACCTTTGATGGACTTGTTGATGGTTGAAAAACCAATCCATGTTCTTCTCATGAACTGTGATAATTAAACAGTTATCAGGAAGGTGACTAGCGGTCAGGATAATATGAAGTTTAGCAAATATGTGAAGTGCAGATTGAAGTCTGTCAGGAAACAAAGAAGCTCCGGTCTTATAGTTGTGGAATACATTAATACAACTAAAAACCTGGCAGATTCCTTTAATAAGGGATTATCATGCATCGTGATAGATAATGCATCAAAGGAAATGGGATTGAGACCCACATGAGTTACACTACAGTGGCAACCCAAGCTATGTGATGGGAGATCCCGCGAATTAGGACCTGGGAAGAACAAGTTGTTAGTTAACTGGAGAGTATAATCAATACCATTAACCCACTCTGTTGGAGATACAACATTCTCATATCTGTAAGGTAGGATGACTTTGTCTTAATATGTTCTAAGGCTTTTCCAGAGCGAGATATTGTCCTACAAAGCTCACATAAGTGTGTTCCTTGCAAGAACACACCTATGTGAGCTTGATCATTAGTCGTGATCTATAAGAATTGAGAGTTCTTTAGCAAGCTCATGAAGTGAGACATAAGTATGACTTATATGTTCCATCTGCTAGGTAGACTCTTGGCTGCCAAGTACCAGTAAAGGCTACAAGTAAAACTTGTTCATACCAATCTATCAATTTAAGGCAGAGTTCATTACACAGTTGTGGATGAGTGTAGCTTGTAACTCTAGGTGGATGTTTAACCTTCACCGATCTTCATGAAAAGCTGATATATCAACAATACCATAGTATGATGGAAAAAAACAACATGAGCCTCTAGAATCTGGTGGGGGATTGTTAGAAGTTTTGGGTTGTGACCCAAAAATAATAATTCCAATAAATCCCAAAGGTCCATGGGGGATATGCTTGATATAGTAGGGGACTTTAGTCCCCCATACTGCTAGTCTAGGGAGGAGAAGAACAACTTAAAAACTTGAGGTGTTTCCACCTAGTTGAGCTAGTAGGAGAGAAGAGGAAGAACACATGCGCGCTTGCCTCGCCTCGCCACGCCATGCCTCGCCAGGCCAAGTCGGGCGGGCGGGGTGAAGGGCGCGGGCGCATGACATGAATGTGAATGGTTTGGTAAAATCCGAGCCTTGCGTGTGCAGTCGCAACTTCCTTTTGCTACTCATAATTTTTGTTATGCAAGAGAAAATTGCCCAGATCAATTATGGTAAGCAATTATTCTCTCTTAATAGTGATTAACGCGCCTGCTTAATTACGGATTAATTACCATAAGTGTGTTGTTGCTGTATATATATAGCGAGACGTCGCCTCTACAGAAATACGGTTTTTTGCCTCTCTCGTCATTCTCGACTGTGCTGTCATATTGTCATTCCAATCCCGTCATCAATGTGTCATCAGCGTCGGGAGAGCACGTCTCTAAAACCTATGTATCCTTGTGTCCTTGCACAGGGTACGGAACGTATTAGGGTTTTGTGAAGCACCGTCACGACTGCTCGTTAGTGATATGATCCGCATCCTCTTGATCGACCGATCGCCTACATCTACATCGCTTTCTTCATCGATGCATCGGACTCTACAACAAACTTTGTCAGAGTGCTTCCCTGTAAGTCATCTTTTAACATCATATGATGATTAGACCAAGTGATCTAGGCTTTATTCCTAGATTCTTTCTAGTCGCTATAATTAGTGGTTGTTTCTTGTCTATGTCTCATGTGCTACTAGTACACGTAATTCAGCTAGGAGCTTTCATGATGATTTGTATGTCTAGATTACGTGTAGTATCTCTAGTATTTATATCCATTGGAATTAGATTTATCATTACTAAACTGCTATTATTTTCAACATGATTGATGTCGCTGTCAAGCTTAGGTTCTAGCGCAGGCTCGAGCATGGGGGCGTGGGGGAGAGAGGTTCGACCACCACTGTCGAGCTCAAGTGTTGCGCAAAAGTGGGGGAGAGGTGGCAACAAGCGAGGGGAGATGGGCGACACATTGGGGGAGAAGGGTGGGCGGGGCAGGGATGGCTGGTCGGCGACGGGTGGGTAAGAAATAATATTGGACCGTTGTTTTGCAAAAATATCCTCATAGATAGTGTAATTTATCAGCATTTTTTTGTGTCTTAAAATTTTAATAGAAAAATCCTGAAACTTGATAGAATTTCTAAGATACATAATAGGGTTCCAAATTTCGAATTGCTGTTAAAGGAGAGCATGTTAGCAATTGCTAAAATTTTCTCTCTTCTATATATAAAATTACTTTTAGAATTTTAGTATTAGTATAGCTATTTGAGGTCCTCTTAAAAATTGTAGTAAAAAAATTGAGTCATGTATTTTATGATTTTTATATCAAAAGTATGGAACTTAAAATTGTGAAGTACCAATAATAAAGTTTGTAGAAAAACAAAATGACCTGATCCAGTGGGCCGTTGACCTTTCTTTTGTTGCTGTGCTGCACTCTGGGCTGAGCAGGATCAATGATAGGCCTTGGGTACGTCGTCGTCTTGTCTAGTCCTGCTTAAACAGGTCACCTGGCACGGCCTGGTCCAGGCACATAAAAGCCCGGCTCATTGATTTTCGAGCTGACACGGCACACAATTTAATTCGAGCCATATCGTGCCACCCGTCGTCCCGCAGCCTCGGCCCACAGCCTGGTATGGAAAAGGCCAAGCATGCTAGGCCGGCCCGTTAAGGCCCATAGTCACATGAGCACGTGACGGAAGGCCAAGCATGCTAGGCCGGCCCGCCCATAGTCACATGAGCACGTGACGGCGTGGCGGCTGGACGAGCTCCGACGGTGCGGCCACAAGCTTGAAACGGCGAAGGGCGGTGGGACGGCTAGATGAGCGGCAGCGGTGTGCACCGCGGGCGAGCGACGATGAACGCGACGTGGCCGAGCTACGCTAACGCGGGTGAGCGACTAGTCACGACGCAGAGCGGCGGCGACGCGGGTGAGCGACTAGCCGCGACACAAGCGAGCAGCACCGGCGCGGACGAGCGATGCGGGTGAGCGCACGTGTATGGTGGGCGGCGGCTGCAGAGCGACGAGATTGGCTAAGGACTAAGGAGCAAAGTGAGTAGACGCTAGGGTTGCTGACTTGCTTTGCTGTGTTGACCTGGGCTGGTGGCCTGGTTTGGTCCAAAATCAGGCTGCTCGGTTTGGTGGACTTGGGCTGCAGACCGATGGAGTGGGCGAAGTAGGCCGTGCCGTGCCAGGCTTGTTAGTGGGTCATGTCGCTCGTCGTACTTAGCGGGCTGAGGCTTAAATAGGTCGTGCCGTGTCAGCCCGTCGTGCTGATCCCTCGACCCAAACACAGCCCATAGTGTCAGGCCAGGCCAGCCGATACGAAATGATTTCATGCCGTGTTATGTTTGGGCCGGGCTAAAAAATATGTGCTTCGGGCCAGCCCGCTCGGCACGGCCCATTTGGATAGGTCTAGTCTCGTCGAAGAGCTCCATTCCGCTGGTTAATTAATCTAAAAAAAATACAGTCCTCTGGTGAGACGGAATCGAATCGCGCTTGCTTGGGGAAGCGAAGCAGAGAGATAGCATGAATCCGATCATAGGGTGAGAGGGATCTGATCCGTCCCCGTACCTTGTTTACTGCTCGTCCCCGCACCGTTGCCATGGCCGCCCCTTGCTCCTCACCGGCGGAGACAAACCCGCCGACGGTCACCGCTGCCGACGACGATGAAGATGAGTGGGGTGAGTTACTGAGAAACCAATTCGTGCCTTCGTTTCTAGTAGTACTTATCAGTATCTAGCTTCAGATATTTCTGGCTTTTCCATAGCTGGTACAATTTCCATCTTAGTTGAGCAGTTGCATTGCATCGTTCATGAACTTGTCGAGATATTGTCCAATCTACTATTTTTTTCATGTACGGGTAATCAGACAATATTGATTCTAGAAATTATGTCACATGAAGTTTGGAAGACAACAAAGTCCTAAGGGGATGTTTGAATTAGTTTATTTTTTCTTGAAAACGCAGGAGAGCTTCATTATATTAAGAAGAGAAGTTTGAATCAGTTTATATGTTTCGGAATCGGTAGTTTAAGAATTTGCAGGTGCAAAAGTAACAAGTTTGGCACCGGCTGAGCTAGCGCTTTGAACTGCAGGAACATCTGTGTTGACAACCAAAATTGGCTGAGTATGGCAACCTGGGCAAAACCGACCTGACGGTCCGGTCTAAACCAGAATTTGGAAGTTGTCAAATGGTGTCAACAATCTGTTAGGTTTAAGAATCGAATTGTTTCTTTCAGTTAATGGTGGTAATTGATTTAATCTAGAATGCTTATGAAAGATTTAGGAGGATATAAATCTTTACTTGTTCAAATTTTGCAAGTCAAACCACAAAGTTTCCTGGTATGTTTCGTATGGATCAAGAGCTACCTGATTGAGTTCAGGAGTCACAGTACTTGCTTGCAAAACTTAGATAATAGCCTGTTTTGATGGATAGGGCTAGTATCAAACAAATTACAATAGTATTGGTCGATGTGAGATACTTTTGGCATTGTGTGGTTCTTAGAGTGGAAGGGGCACACTATATGTGTTCCCAACTATAACTTGGCACTAATGGTTGCAATATGTGATTGCAATTTAGTCAACATTAAGGGTTTCAATGTTTGATATATTTCTCTGTCAAAATTGAACATGTATTATTGGTTAAATGTAGTAACAATTATGTATTATTTGGTTGGGTGTAGTTAAAATTCATTCATGTATTCGAATAAAAACAATTCATTTATTGTGGTGAGGTTCATGTAAGCTGTACAACAACTATTTTATATATCCTAATGCTGATGGTGTAATTACAGATGCAGACGGATTTGTTATTCCGAATTTGTCCACTCAAGGTAATGATATAACTGAGCCAAGTGTCCCCAAGGCCAAGGATCCTGAACCACAACAGGCATGTCTCTGAATGTTTTTTTCTGAACTCTTCGTCATTAAATTTTACTTCCCTCTTTGACCTTTATCTCTTTTAGCAACTATGTTTTTCCTCTATGAGTTACTGGATCACTGGTGCCTTTTTCTGTCATGTAGATTGAAATTCACTCTTTTGAACAGGCTGAAGACGAGAAGATATACTTGGGACCCCATGGGGCTCCACCATCTCAGGCAAAGCAGCAGGAGCTGAACACTGTTGGTCGTAAGCAGCGGCTCAAGAACAAGCTAAAGGAAGCAGATAGGAAATTTACTGGCAGTGCTCAAGAAAATAAGGTGGAAAGCCTACGGGAACTGATGGGCGCTAGAGCAAGTGATACCGGGGCGCCAAAGAGCTCCCCTCGTGATTGGCTCGACCCACACTGCCATGAATCTGAATTTGATAGAAAACCATACACTAGATGACTGGCAAATGCTACAGCACTTACCTAAAGGTTGATAAACTGTATATTTGTGTGGTGTGGGTACTATTCCAAAATAGATACCCATGGTTAATTAGTAGATGAAAGACAAACATCCTCGAGATGTAATCAATCTGAACTCTGCTCCATTTGGTTGAATGCTGTGAAATCAATTACTATATTGATTTTCTAATGAATTTCCAGTTATGAGCGAATTGCTTTTACATTGCTGTGCATTGTAGATATTGGGAAATATACGTCTGAGTACACAAAAAAAAATCCATACACAGATGTTTCACTGGGTTTACATAATCTGCCTTCTATGTTGATGCCTTTTTCTCTTGGTTCATTTATATTCTGCTGCTACACCAACTGCTGATTGACCAATAGATATTTATCTGTTGCTTCATTATTATGTTTATTACTTTCTGCCACTCATTGACCTCAAATTAAATTTACAAGATCATGATTTGGAAGGACCACCAAGCTCATTATAAAGAGGCAAATACTTGTGAGCTTTGAAAGTGCACATACATTATATGAATACATATATGGTTCTCATGCTGACAATCACGGGATTTTATCTCTGAAGGTAATACTCGCAGGGCTCTCTCCCTGGGAATGATGCTTCAACCATCCGACTGCGCAACCGCGCCTTCTCTGGTCCATCCACCACAAAGTGTTCACCGTACTGGAACTTTGATCCAGCCATTAGCAAAGGCGATGGCGAGAGTGTTCACCGTACTGGAACTTTGATCCAGCCATTAGCAAAGGCGATGGCGAGAATAACGAAGGGGGTAGACATGCCGAAGATGATGATATACGGCAGGGGTGTCATCATGGGGTTCTCACCCTTCCTCTCCCCGGCGGTCTGCCAATACCTGTATTCCATCAATCCACATGAAGCGAAAGAATCACAACCTGCACTATACAACCCAAGGAAAATGCTTACTGTTCTGGCTCCTCTTCTTTGGTGATGAATTTCTTCTTGCCTTGTGGCTTCAGCTCCCCATCTCCTCCTGCGAGGAAACACTCTTGATCTTGTTTCACATAGCCTCAACAAATTAGATTACCGAAATACTTGGATGATTGAGAGATCATACCGAGCTTAGCAGAAATCTTGGCACGCTTGCTGACAGTGCGACTCCGGTGCAAACTGATACCTTTCTTCGATGAGGGCTGCCGAGTGAAGGCAGCGCTGCCGCCAATGGTGAACAGGGAGGAAGCTACCTTGGCCATGGTTGATCAGGCACGGAGGAGGAAAAGAACTCTACTGCCACATGCACATCGCATGATATAGTGGTGCCGCCTTCCTGACAGAACAAGATAAGGTAAGTGCTGCTCTGGCTCATTCTCTTCCATAGCAAATGCCAACAAGGCTCACAACTTGCAGTGACGTGATCCAGTTATGTGCTACCACGTCATGTTCATTTGGTCGATGTATATACTCAATTGTTTCCAAGATTTCAGGTACTACGGAAACAGTGGTAAAAACGAAGCACTAAATGAAGGCTCATTTTTGTTGTTGTTATTTTCTGTCTGTTCAGAGAATACATAAAAGCAGAAACTCAAGCTTAATGAACTCCGTATCCTCAGGCGAAACAATTGTGTGAACGTCAACCCCATTCAATAGCGAGAACATTCCGCATAAACACACCATTAAAACTGTAAAGGAGACATCTTAGTTAACCATTCAGTCAAACTAATAGTTATTAATACATACTTTGGATACATTTGGCTTCATACTAATTAAAAGGGGACGCAGCGCGAAAGTCAGCCTTTGTAACCGAGACAGAAAAAAAGGATGGCCTTTTTTGTCAAAGTATTTGCCCCTCATGAGGTACTAGCATCGTTGCTTGTGGATTGGGATTCTGACATTATGTATTTTGCAACATCAGCACAGCTTGAAAGCTTATCAGCCTTGTCATCAGGAATTTCGATGGAAAATTCTTGCTCAAACGCCATAACAAGTTCAACCCGGTCTAAACTGTCCAAACTCAAATCTTTCTGAAAATCAGCTGTCTCAGTCACCTGCAAGCATTTTGATGTCGATGTGAGCCCAGGTTCAGATGTTCACATACAATTTGATCAAAATATAAATGATAAGTGTATGATTCAGAGGGCTACTAATAGGAATATACATTTGCACAGCTCATGGCATGTCTTCCTGGACTAGAACTTGTAACAGACTAATGTTAAATTTCACACAGTACTCACTCAAAAAGGACATCACGTTCCCTTGCTCAAACAAAGGTAAATTGTTACAGAAACTTTATAAAATATTATTTTCCATATAAAAGTTTTCCGGTAGTATTAACAGCGAGAAATGTTAAGCTACTCATGTTCAGGGTGGGAATCATGACACGTGCTTTTTTCACATGATCTCACTCCCTGTCCCTCACCCGTGACTTGCCCAAACAAATTAAACCACATCATTGCAGTCACTTCCAGTTATAATACCAATCAAAGATCAACAGCAAATTTTGTACTTATCACCCAAATGACATAGATATCTCAATCAAAAGTCACCAAAAAATATTAGTTGATCGGCCTTTATGAACCCCAAAATGCAACTGGTGGGATGCGAACTAAATCCCTTCTACTACCAATCAAAGATCAACAGCAAATTTTGTACTTATCACCCAAATGACTTAGATATCTCATTCAAAAGTCACCACAAAATATTAGTTCATTGGCCTTTATGAACCGTAAAATGCAACTGGTGGGATGCAAAATAAATCCCTTCTACTACCAATCGAAGATCAAAAACAAAATTTTGTACTTATCACCCAAATGACTTAGATATTTCATTCCAAAGTCACCACAAAATATTAGTTGATCGGCCTTTATGAACCCCAAAATGCAATTGACGGGATTTGCATAAAGTACATATGATATGTATATGATTCACCTGCCCGTCTCAAACTGAAGGAAAAATACAAGGGTGACAATCAATTCCATATTGCAACAGCACAGGTCTGCCAACTCGTCATGATGGTAGCTATAGAACTATAATAAAAATTATGTGTCTGCTCAAAAAAGTGTTCTGTATGTTACTCGTAGTATAAAATACTTTGTAAACTTGCACAATCAAGATAGTTTCTTGAATGTCACCCTGGTTTTTGCTAAGAAGAAGACTTCTCACGCAGATCGAGAAAACCCCAAAACCCTTGCCCCACCCTTACACAGCGACACTGTGGCCCATGTGAGACGACCATGACCTAGACTAGACCTTAGACCTGTGCTTTGGCGTGGTGACAAGCAAGGGGATTTTTTTACCCAACCCGTAAATTCGCGCCCAGTGAGAGTTGAACGCGGAACCTTGGCTGAAGGACCGCTCGCAGAGGGCCTCTTCATGAGAATTAAAAGAGACTCACCCATCAACAATACAACCATTGCTTCATGCCTTCATCATAGGCAGCTGCACTGAGTGGAAATGATGAAAATATCATTACGCATATCCTGTTCTACCTTTTCATTGTATCTTTTCCACTACTCCATTTGGGCTAACTTATCGCAGTCACAGCCTATGCTAACTAGCATTCACCACTGCCACTCCCTGCTTTAGGACCGGCCATTGTGTATTCATGGCAACCAATCGGAAATAGCAATTTCCACAAGAGAGAAAAGGTAACAGAAATATCATCCATAAAAAACGAAATGGGATACGTCAATGCACGGCAATATTAACTAAGGCTATTATCCATGAATTCGTAGCTTCATCCAAGCAGAAAAAATAGCAATTCAAATAGAACAAATTTTATTTAAACCTTTCCTCATCCTTTCTACGGCGTTCATTATTTCCATGATTCCATCCCATTCATACAGATTGCGCAAGTCGAAGAATAAATTCTCCGCTGATGAAAAAAAAAAACGAAGGACGGGGAAGACTGGAGCAGAGCAGAGGCTAGAAGCGACCTTATCGGCGTCGATCTTGTCGAACTTCTTCACCAGGTCAACGACGCGAGCCCTAACGGCGCTCTCGGAATCGGAGACACCGGCATCGCCTCCCTCTTGGCCCGCCGGTGCGCTCATCCCCCTCGCGAACCCGCACTGCGCCATGACATCCCTCCCGCCGCCTCCACGGGAAGCAGCAGTGGCGGAGGGCGGCGCGCGGAGCCGCAGGTGCTGCAGCACCAAGGTCCTCACCGCTTGCATCTCCTTGGCTTGATTAGTTGGGATAGCGACGATGGAACGGAGGCGAGCAAGAAGAATCGGTAGCGGCAGGAGGAAAGGCGGCGGCTACGCTCGTGTCGTCGTGCGGCTGGCGTCGGCGAGTTTTTTTTTCTTTTTCTTTTTGGCAAATGCCGTGCCCAGAAGTGGGCCGAGCCGGTGCGGACCGGTCTCCGTGCCGTGCTACGGGCCTAGGAGTCAGCCGTAGCACGGCCCGCACCGTGCCGCAGGCCGTGCCAGGCCCGGTTTGTTTAGTGTCGGGCCGTGTTTTTTGAAGCAGGTTGCGTGCCGTGCCGATTTGGCCGGCCGTATGCCCAGGAATAGGTGGCTGCCTGGGTGGGGTTTTCTATATGTAGCGCCCGTTGTATATAGTTTCTATGTAGCGCACTTCAAGGTTCGTGTTTAGGCCCACATCAAACAGCGAGGAGTGGACGGAGCAGATGCACCATGCTGAAGTGGGCTGACAGTGGTCAATTCAAGGACACATGTTCGCGTTCTAATGGTACGCATGTATTAGTTTGATTTAATTTTTAAAATGATTTTTCTTTTAAACAAGAAGTCTGTTTTTAGATCTGTTTGAATCATTATACTCTTTGTAATTAATGCAACAAAACTAGATCTCACATGATTATATTATTTTGAACATTTGAATTTGAATTTTTTTTAAATTAAATTTGTGTTTGAGTTGTTGATCCTAAATCTGATGTTCCATTAGTGAAAATCAAATGTTCTGCTACTAAAAATCAAATGTACTAGCTGTGAAATATATTGTTCCAATAGTGAAAACTGATTGTTCTAGTAGTAGTGATAAATTGTTGTTCTAGAAGTGAAAAACGATTGTTCTAGTGGTGAATATTGATTGTTCCAGCATTGAATTCGATTGTTTCAAATTTCAATAGTCAACATATATTGTCTCAGCGGTGAATATATATCTAAAAATAAAAATCATGCATGAAAAAAATTACATAAACTTTTGTTTTTTTTCTCAATAACATGTTGCATGGAAAGAAAAAGAATTAGACCAACATTAATATTTGCTCATGTTGTCGTGGGCCACGCCCACCTTAGCTGCTAGCAGGCCGTGGGCCGCGCTACACAAGCGTAGCGCGTGGTGAATATAGGAGCTGCGCTGCCTCGGTGGTGCCGTGCTGACGGCAGGCAGAACCGCATAAGGGCAGTTCAGTGTTTTTCTTTTTTTACCGGAAAATTCAGTGCTTGTTTGGGCGTAATGTTTCCTAGAGCCAAGGCCTGTTTTGTAACGCTTGCAACCGGAGCAGTTGTGACGACACAGACTGAAGAGTTGTAGAAGCAGCCACAAGTGGAGTACGTCTTCGAGATGGGCAAGCGTCAAGTAACCTAGGAAACGAAGACGTCTCCTATGCGCATTGAGTAAAACCGAATGTAGCTCAATGGACTTAGCGTATGTAGTTTTGGTAGTGTCACTCTGTCGGCTGTGAGCGTTTATAACTCCGGAACCCTTCGGATAAGGCAAAAAAATTGGTGCGGCAAAGCCGCATTCCTCATCCGTGCAACCCTACCTGGATGGATGCCGCGTCCCGCGTGGACCAGAAATCACATCTGAGGAAGGTTTGCTCCCGTGCAAATCGTCACATTGTGGCTCCGGCTCAGCTCCCTAGATGTGATTCAATTCGGTTCCAAACTACGACATGCAACACACGCGCTAGCTCGGTTTCCATGGACGCTCCTATAAGAGATCCATTGCCGACAGCGATGCTCCACCACATTGATGTCCATAAATATAAAAAATAGTTGCATTATCAAGTACACAAGATAAATGTGTGATCAATTTCGTTAATTTTTTTTTGTTTGTGCGGTGAATTTTGCAGTTATGTGTCTTGGACAGGAAGGGGGAATGGACTATCAGTAGCAGAGCACCATCGACCAGCAAGTCTCGATGGCTCCACTCGAGGACACCATGAGGAGGCTGTTTCTGCTGCTGCTAGACGCTCGTCAATGCAGGCGTACGCGATGACAGTTCGCACGTGCCCTTCGTCGGCGCAGCCGTGGGCAAACTTATCTGGTCGCCGCCGCTGTTTTCTAACTCGATCGCTCGATCGATTCTAGACTAGGCTGAGCCATCGTGCGAGCCGTCGCTAGGACTGCTAGCCGAGCCGGAGTCATGATGCCACGATTTGCAAGCCGAAGCGAGTATTCCTCAGATGTCTGGTCCACGCGGCATCCATCCAAGCAGGGTCACACGGAAGAGGAATGCGGCCCGGCCGCACCAAATTTTCTTCCTCGGATAATGGAAGCAAGAAATATATTACCAAAATCAATCGCCTTTCTTCTTCCTCTAAGTAAGCAGGTTCAGGCGACGCCGATGAAATCCTCGGCCAGCCACGGGGTATCACATGTTTCTACTTCCGGGTTTGCTTTGAGTTCTCGATAATGCTTTCTAGAACCCAAGGCCTGTTTCTACTTCCGGGCTGGCTTCGAGTTTCCAATCTTTACAAATCCTAGTCCTAGCGCATTTGATTTTTTTTAATAAAATATTCATATAGCTATTTATGATTATAATTTTTAAAAACCAAAATATGGTGACGCGACAAGTTTGGTCCATACTAGCTCTTTTGATGCCTGTCAAACAAGGGAAAATGCTTAATTAGATTCACCCAAGGAAGAATTTATCAGCATTGCCATTACAAGTTTAACATCAAGTGTTGTTCCTTACTCAGTTCCGATGGACACTTGCCAGAATCTCTTTTAAAGTTCAGTATCAAAGGTTATTTGTTGCTTCCAGAGTAAGGCTATGTTTCATGGGTCCACACGAGGTGAAATGAGCTGAATAATGAAGGTGTTGGTGCAGAGACTGAACGTTACTGAAACAGCATTGGTGATTGTTGCAGGATCATTATCGCACATTGCAAACATCTACTGTCATACATTTGCAAATTCCGTCTGTAACAATTCATAATAAGGTGCGCAACAAATTATAACTTCCAAATTTCGAACACTTGCCTGTCACAGACTCGACAACAAGATGGTGGCAATCTTACGCAACACTTTTAATGTGCGGTTCATTATCCTAGGGTGGAATCGACAGTATACAGGTACAGAATGTTGCCTGCTGGCGACCACTAATAATCCAAAGACAACAGAAGTACTACATTTTACAGCATTTTCCAGCTAAGAGTTCAGGTACATCGACATATCACACATGATCAAGCAAGGCTGCTTCAAACCTTACTAATCACAAGTAAGTGCTCTTCTTCTTGTGTGCCTTCCATTGCAGCACTAGGTACGCTGCCACCTCGCTAACTGACGCTTTCCTGTCTTCCTTCAAGTTCCAAAGCTCGGGTAACGGATACCTGCCGCTGGGATTGTACTCATTCATCTCGACCAGGGCCTTAACAACAACATCATGTGCCTTGTCACCCAATTCTTCCTTCAAAGCTCGCAGCTTCTCATCATCGTCCTGAACTATTTCCTGCATGCACCATGCATCAAATTAATCAGACAAATGTTTATAGATACTGGATAGTATAATAGATGCGGTTTGTTCCAAGGTTTAAAAAACCATTTGAACCAAGGAAACCAGATCACACCGGTTTTACGGTTTTCGCAAAAACAGGAAAAACCACTCGATAAACCGCTCAAACATCAAAACCCAAATTTGGACGAAATTTTAGGGCTAACCGGTCGGTTTCTCCGGTTTACCGACCGGTTTCTTTGGTTTATCGCTCGGTTTTCTCGGTTTACCGCTCGGTTTATTGAGAAAATTTCTTCTTTCAAAAAACTGCTCGGTTTCTCTGGTTTATCGCTTGGTTTCTCTGGTTTATTGCTCGGTTTTACCAGTTTTTGAAATTACAAATTTTTTCAAATTTTTAAATTTTAAAAAATAATTCGACCGAAAACCGGTCATCCACTTAAACTGGACTGGACCGGTTTGGTCAAAAACCGTGAAAACTGACCGGTTATCATCGGTTTTTCAATCCATGGTTTGTTCACCTATTTTTTGGCACAAGTTTAACAGTAATGTAAGTGATGGAAACAGTTAGCCTCCAGTAAAGAAGTTATTTGAGTCATTTTGTTTTCGACTTCCTTTTTCTATTCAAATGTCAACAATTTTGTGAATCTTGTCCACAAAAATCAATGACAATCCATTTTGGTTCAGAAGATCAATCTTCTATTCGAATGTCAATAACACGCTAATGCCTCAGTAGCTGAGATTCATAGCAAATAAAGACACTAGGCAGCGATATCTCAAAAGGACAACCATTGAGGTTATTAGTAAAAACTCATGGTTAATAGAACAAACATTGATGTTATCAAGGATTAAAAAACTGGTACAGTAATCATTTTCGTCTCGCTGAAAATCGACTCGGTAAACCGGAAAAACTAACCAAAAACCGTTTTTGCTACAGTACTCAGGGTCGGTTTTTCCGATAAACCGGACGTCCGGTGAAACCTGACCGGAGCGGTTTTGTTGAAAACCGTGAAAACCGGTTGGTTTTCAATGGTTTTTTAATCTCTAGATGTTATAACTCATACGTCCCAGATACCTTTTTTTATTCTGTTACAACATCAAAATCACTGTAAAACTGCAAACAAGCACCAAGTATAGGGATCATAACACCACGTGTTCAGGATTCCTGATAATAAATCGGTTCATGTCAAAATAATACACCAATCGCTAATCAGTATATGCACTTGGGTGTGCGTGTCTGCGGGAGGGTGCAAAATCTATTTCTGCAGCATAAAACTGGCCAGCTAGGCAGCTATACTTACTTTCTTAACCAACAATAAATGATACAAAATTAGGTAGGTGAAAATATAAAGCAGTCAGGAAATAAAGCACCTTTTCTTGTCCATCAACAATGATAACCTTGAAAGGATGCCATTCTGGTTGGCTGATCTTATACTCCCATTCTGAACACAAAAGTGCCAACTCTTTATCATCCCATATTGCTTTTTTCTCTTTGCATGCACCAAGAAAAGCTTTCTGATCAAGTTCACCCATTCTTTTGACACCAAATTTGGAGCGAGCTCCAGTCATCTTATTTAGCACCTAAATAGCAAATAACTGTTAACAAAATGAAAGACTTAACCAAAAAGTTATGTCAGCAGTACTATACTTACACTTATCATATCTTTCTTAGCATCTTCCAGCTCATCGTTGGCCCTTCTGTGCTTAATAATAAGTGTCTGGTTAAGTGAGTCAATAGCTTCCAGTTCTTCGTCTTTCTCTTCAAGTGACTCACGCATTTTTTCGATCTCCATCAATTTTGTATCTTCTTCAGCTCCCATGTGCTTCATTACCTCTAGCTTCCCCTTCAACTGCTCTATTTCCAATTCAAGTTTGTGTTTGGAAGCCAACTTCATTTCCAACTCTTTTAGATTCTCCAAAGCAGCATCAGTCTCTGCCTGTAATATGTACCCAATGAGACGAATAATATAAATCACCTAAACATGTAAAACATTGGGATGACAATACCTTTTGTTTCGCAACTAGTAGCAAAAGATCCTTATCTGCCTTCTCCTGCTTTTGGGTTGCTAAATTAAGAAGCCCGCTGTCCTTTGCATTCTATAGGAATTTTAAACAGCACATATATGCACAAAATCAGTACATCAAAGACACAGCAGAAGAAAGCTTACTGATTGTTCTTGTCTTCTTGATAATCTCAGGATTCAGGAACATAAAAAACCATTGTAAGAAATAAAGAAAATACTACCTTTTCTTTTGCTGCGGCAAGCTTTTCTCTGTTAGTGTTGCCTTTTTTAGCCAAATCTTCGAGTTGCTTACATCTCCTGTCAATTTCTTTTCTCCTAGTATGCAGTTCTTCATGCAATTTAAGATTTTCATCAATAACTTTCCGAGAACTTTTACATGCAGCACTCTGCATTTTAAGTATCTCTGTTAACCAAACAAGGGAAACAAAGTCAGTGAGCACAATATGAAATTATGCTGCATCTATATATATTTAGCTCCAGAAGTCTAATTTTGATAGAGAAAACAAGATCATTTGGTAATGTGATATGCTGTAAAATTTGCACAGAACTATATGATGGTACATACTTTTATTGTGCTCTTCAACCAATCTATCTTTCTCCTCCATCATCCTTTCAAGTTTCATGGCATTGTTGTTGTTCTCGAGCTCCAGTTCTCCCAAGTGTTTATTTTTCTCCTCGATTTGGCGAGCATAATATGCTACACGCCTATCTGTTGCTTCCAGTCCCGCACGTTCCAGGTCTGCAACACTTCTAAGATCTCCATTGTTTCTTAGATACTCTCCAATTGGCCCAGGGGAGTTATAATCCTCGGACCTTGCAAGCCAACCATAAAGATCATCCTTCCTACAGTTTATTTTACTCCAGTCTACTTTACCATATTTCTCTGCTATGAAATGCTTTTCAAAGGCAGATGCGTCTTTAAAGCCACTCCACTGCTTAGAAAACCTGATGACAGCACAAAATGTTTGGTCCTTGACACATTCGAGGATGGTGACTTGGAGTGGTCTGAATCGCGAGAACTGTGCTCTCAGCCAATCCTCACTCTCCTTGGGAAACTCTGTGAGCATCAACTGAGGCAGTAAATTAACCACAATGCCCATCCATGGCCATACGAACTTCTCTTTTTCATCCTGGGGAGGTTTGGGCTTGTAAACCACAATTTGCAAAGGTTTCTCCAGTGAGCTGGCTAAATCCTTCTCCAGATACTTGGCAAGTCCTAAGTGTGTTGCCCTCACCTTGGCCGTACGCTTATGAGCAGCCCCTATTCCAGTAGCATGCTGCAGAAGGTCCTTGAGGTTGTAGTCCTGCTTCATTTTCCCCGGGCAGAAAGGGCACCGAAAGGCCCTCTCACCATGCTTTACTTTCATTTTTCCAGCTCGCAGTTGGGCACAAGTCTTCTCCTTGTACTCCGCAATATCTGAATCACTGATATCTGATTCTTCATCAGAACTGTTGGCCATTGGAATCTGAAAATGTGGCTGAGAATACCCTGAGCATGAGCCAACAGAAAAAAAGGTATGCATTAACAGTTATAGACTATTATAGCAATTTGGCACTTTGATCCAACAATACTAAGCATAAAACAAGGTCTAATTCCTTCTTCTATACTGAGCTACTAGACCTACTTCTTTGTAGGTTTCCTTTGTCCTTGGGCAGAATATTCTCTCATAGGCAGGGCATCCCCTGTTCCTATGATCATTTCCAGAGCAAGGCGAGCGCAAATGTTAAGATAATCAATCACTTGGCAACAGTTTACATCATAAGTTGGCATAACGACATTTGACCTAGTATTAACAAGAGAAATACAGATCCCGAAGACCTGAAACGCAGGATGGATGGATTTTATCCCGAAACAATCAACATCGAAATCTGAAGAAAAATAAAAACGCACACAAGCATGGCACAGGCACAGCAGGGGAACAAAAATCAGGTGACGGGCGTGCCAGGAACGTTGCTTCATAGATTGGAACCAACAAGAACCGGCCGGATTTCAATCAAATCAAATAAAAATGGGGGAAAACGAAGACGAAAGCGTGAGATTAGGGCTTTTGCTTTCACCACAAAACCCCATCCGCGCCCACCCACCAAGGATCTCATCTAAGAATCTAAAGGGCGTGAAAGAAAACAGAAGCAGCAGCAACGCGATCCACACCAATCTAGCGCAATCTACAACATCGGTAGCAGGAGGATCTTCTCACCTCCTCTGCCTCCAACGAGCGGCGTCGCGACGGAACAATGTGGAGGAGGGCGCCGAGCCGATCGACGCGAGGAGGACAGAAAGGACAAGTTGAGGGGAATCGCTGCTGCCACCTCTTACTTTCCCCAATCAGCGTGCGAGTCCCGTTGGTTTGTTCTTCGCCGGCGGAGACCAGTGACCCCACCCGCCCGGACAAAGGGGCGCGGAAGTTCGTCACTCCATTTCTGTGATGAGCGCTCTGGGCTCTTCCCCCTTTCCACGGCGCCGCGTTTTGGCTTGGATAATTGCTTCGTATGCTAATGTCCTGTTTGGATACTTCAATTTTTAAGAAATCAGTTTAAAAAAATTGGGATGTCTTCAAACACATTAGTTTATTGTTGAATTTTTTAAAATCAGTTTTTCAGTTTTTTAAGAAACCAAAAATCTAGCTTAACCAATCTAATATTAGTTTTTACCTCAATCTAATTCATTAATTATCCAACAACTGGTTTATAGATCTTAAAAACCATAATCTAAATAACCTCATCATTTTTTATTTAAGAACCATTTTTTTGAAACCATATCTAATACTAAAATTGATCAAACAAAACCTAAACTACCCGGTCATCACTATTTTTTTTTTATTTTGATAAATCCCACTAATTTGCTTACGTGGCAGTAAACATGTTACTGATTCCGAATTGAGAGAAGGCGTCGTGTTCTCATCTGCGTTGACCAAACTCTGGACATTTTTGCTTTCCTGAAAAAACCATTTCTTCCCTCGCCTCACGGCCTGTTGTTCACGCGCCTCACGCTGTGTCTCATGCCGCCTGCACCTCTTGCCCCCTGCCACTTTTCCCTGGCGTCCACCGCGCCGCCAGCAGCTGGAGCTAGTCGACGTCTATCGCTATGCGTTGCTTGCCGTGCAACCTGCAGTTCGCACTGGTAGTGGTCGTCAGTTATTGTGTCGCGAAGCTTGTTGCTGGCTTTCTGTCTCGTGGCCTGCCATGCATAGCTAGCCGCCATCCCGGATTAGGCTCACGTTTGAGCAAAATGGAAATGAAAAAGTAAGACTGAGAGCATAAGTACTATTATTTAGCTACTATATACTGACTAGTAGTGATGTCACGTACGTACGAATTCTCAAACGTGAATTTAAACAAAAGATAACTAAACAAGCCAGAAATGATTGTAGGGGTTGCATTCACATGTTTCAAAGTTGTTTAGACCTGTTTCTTTCAAAAACGAGCGAGCCAAGGGTGTCACGGTTTGATTGTGTGTTTCCAATCTGTTTGACTTTGTTTCATCTGAAAGCAATCTTGAAACGAGTGTCAGATTTAATTCACATGTTCCAAGTGGATTTAAAATGAGTAAAGGATGGGTGTCGGGGTTCATTCACCTCTTCAATGATTGCTTTGACTCCATTTATCCGAAAATGAGCAAATAATGGGTGTTAGGCTACTCCGATTGGGGGTTTCATTTTCATTAAATAGGATGTCATGTCATCATTTTAGATGATGTGGCAAGAAATTAATAAGGAAAGAGAATAAAGGAGTTTCATCTAGATGAAATCATGTCTACATTATTTCCAAGACAATTATCTCTTGCATGTGTTATCTAGAAAACAATAAAATGAAACTATGCATTGTATTTATGGTTTTAATCATCCTTATTGCTTATGTGGCACTTTGGAAACAACAACATGAAACCTTCCATTAGGACTAGCCTTAGGGTTCAATAGCATCTTTCTAACGCATTTACTTTGTTTTATCCCAAAACTAGCTCTAAACGACGACCATTGAGGTTCATTCGAATGTTTTATAATGATTTGAACTCCATTTCATCATAAAAGGAGGGAATGCCGGGTATCGGGATTCGGTTGCCGGTTCCAACCTGGTTTGACCAGGAACACAAATACTTGTGAACTGGCGTCAAGATTCATTTGTACGTTTGTTAGTGTCATGAAGCGTGAGCCTCGAGGCACAAAACAAAAAAAGGGAAAGCAGGGTGAAACACTTGAGAGATTTCGCGTGGTGTAACAGGCGTTCTTCATGTATCTCAAAAAAGATTCGTCCCCTTTACAAGTAGGTAGGGGTGCTCTATTTATAGGCCCGTACCTAGGCCATGTGCAAACGATCATTTTGCCCCTAATTACTTACTATATTTCCTGAATATTCGGTACAAAATGGTCACAAAGGGTAAATGGGTCTTTTGAGTTTTTCCGGTGCCCTTCCTTATCCGCACGCCTCCACGTATGCTAGCGCCACGTGTCTCTACAGTATGCCTCGCTTGCTCTCGGCTTCGGGCGCGACCTTCGATCTTCGAAGGTGCTTTGGACCCCAAGCGGAGGGTTCGTGCTTCTCCGAGTGTTACGGCTTGCTGTTTCTCGGAGGTTGAGGGCTCCACTCCTTTCAGAACCCTTCGAAGGGTATCTATTCTTCGGAAGGGTTCTGACTCTTCCGGAACCTTCAGATGGTACCTGTTTCCAAAAAATGGTGATTAATTGGTAAAGATAACGATGACTATCCTTGATTTCCGTTTGTAATCTAACTCTTACTGCCCCCGAAGGGTGGCCTGCGAGGTGATCCCCCAACAGTAGCCCCTCGAGGGGTTGGTCCAACTTTGATGGGCCAAAACCCTCGCTTTAACAGGATCTTCCTGCCAAAATGCCACCCTTCGGGCATCAAAGCTGCCTATATAAAGAGAGGGTGACCGCGATAAAAAAATGTTTTTACTGCTCATCCTGTACTTGGGCTTTGCGGAGATGCCTGCTATTATGATTCGGACCCGAAGGGTGACCGTATCCACAAGCGGATCTTCTTCTGGAAGCTCTCCCGGCTCCTTCGAAGGTAACGCTTGACTTGACTTAGGGTACCTCGTTGATTTGTATTCTGTTTGTTTATTTGAATTAGTACACTCTTGGTTCTTTGAGCCTCCGTAGTAAATGCTGGTTGGTTCTCGAGCCTCCGCAGCAAATGCTGGTTGGTTCTCGAGCCTCCGTAATAAATGCTAGCTGGTTTTTACCCGACTATATAAGTGAGGGGGTAGGGAGGTGAAATAAGGTGTTCGAGGTTCTCTTCCTTTCGATAGACTTCGCTTGTTTTCCTCTGCCTTTGTTTCCTGAGCTTCGTGTTTGGTGTTCCGTGTTAAAAAAAATCACGGTCTCCTCGACGCGCAACGCAAGGTGCGTTTTGCGATGGCAGGATTACTTGAGTTCTTTTTAGAGTTGCTTCGCGGGTTCGTGCATTCTTATTTGCTAATTTCGTTTTTTAGGAGCTGAAGATATGGCTCGAGTCACGATAACCGCCCGCCCCGGTGATCTTTCTTCTGATGAGGAGCGTCCCTTAAACTAGGAGGATGCTGCCACGGAGGTTGAGGCGGATCGTGCCTTCGCAAAAAGCTTGGAGGGGACCTTGATTGACAATCAGGGTGGCGAGGATCAGGGTCCTCCTCGTGGCTCAACCGAGGGTGATGACGAGGAGGAGGAAGACGATGAAGAAGGGGCCGAGGAAGAGGGTGAAGACGAAGAGGAGGATGAAGAAGATGAAGAGTTTCATCCTCGCGGTGAGGGCAGGCTTGTTGCCGACGCTCAGGCTTAAGGCTCGAGTCGCCGCATTCGAGGCTTCGATCCTCTCGAAGAAAATTTGGAAGATGTCAAGGTTGACATCGATGAATTACTTCCGATTGAGAACTTGGATCAGCGTAAGGCTTGGAAGGGGAAAGGCAAAGAAGGTGATGGTGAGAGGCCTCGAACTTTGGTGTTTGGCCGGTCACGAGTGAAACGTGCCACCATTACACGTCTCGTGGACTTGGGCTTCTTCGCTACTGCTAATGCACGGTTGCCCGGGCAGGAGGATATTCCCGCCCCTCGCCAAGACGAAGCTGTGGTCTTCGAGGAGCACTTCACCGCCGGGCTACGCTTCCCTTGCTCGTCTTTTTTGGGGAAAGTGTTGGATTGATTCAATGTGCAGCTGCATCATATAAGCCCAAGCGGTATAGCTATGCTTAGCAAGTTTGTTTGGGGGATGCTAAGCTATAAGGGACAGCCTGATATTGAGGTGTTCTGTAAATATTACTGTGCCCATTACCAGTCGAAGCTTATAAAGATCGATGGTGTGATGCATGAGGTAGAGTTTGGGTGTGTTACCTTCGTGCCTCGTTTTCGGGGGACTGACCAATTTGTGAAGTGCAGCCGGAACCGCTGGGGGGACAAATGGCATGAAGGCTAGCTGTATGTTAAAGTTCCTTCGGAGACCGTGGTTGCCGATGGGGAGGAAGCTGAGGTCTTTCCCCTGGCTTCGCTGCTTGTGCCGTGCCGCCCCTGATCTGTGGATGGGCGGGTACCTAAAGGGTGCAAGAATGATTCGGCCTTGCGCGTTGCCACTTATAATTCCAGTGGCCGTGATCTTGTCAAAGAGTTCATTGCTGCCAATATGTGGCCTTTGAGCAAGAAATGCAAGATCCCGGGCTTCATTGAGAAGAGGATACCTACGAGGACTAAGATTAAAATTCCTTTTCCCGAAGTCCCGGTGGACAAGCATGGCTTTGAAGATGAAGCCTTCTTGGATTTTCTGACTGCTGCTGGTGAATCAGTGGTTGGCCCATACACCCGCGAGGAGGATAAGTATACTCGCGAGAGGACTTCGCACAGCGGATGACTCAACCGCATGCTTACTCTGGATGGGATTGCTTACCCCGATCGGGTGGCACCTGGCCCTCGTGCTAAGCGGAACCGGGCCCCTAGCAATACCAGTTCTAAGGTAATTGGGACGGGGAAGAGCAAAAGAGGAAAAGGTAAGGCCCCTGTTTCTGGCCCAATTCAGGCTGAGGGTAGGGCGCTTAAGAGGAAACGGGAAGAAACCATCGTTGCTGCCGAAACTTCGAAGCGTGCCATGCCTCGTCGCGAGTCTTCGGAGTCCTCTGCTCCTAGATTTCATGCCATGGGGACTCTGGTAGAAGCTGGGGCTATGGCGGATGCCTTTGACAGTGATGATGATGAAGAAAGAGCTGCTGTCGTGGCTGCTGTTTCTCCCCCCCCCTCAGAAGAGGGCCGACGCTGTGCTCTCCCCTTCGAGATCTTCGCCTGTGATCTTGAGAGACCAGTGCACAGATGCAGAAGTTGCCGATGCCTTGGTTGGTCTAAAAGAGCAACCCCCGCTCGGAATGAAGTTGGGGCTTCCTCGAGCCGTTTGGCTATGGATGGTACCGGCCGAGTTCTGGGTGGGATGGGTTTGTTGCATTTTTTGAATGTTGAGGATTTTTTCGACCCTGCTGCATGGGCGGAGCTATGTTCTGCTCCAGACGAGTTGATTGCTTTCGGGGCAGAAGGGTTCAAAATCCAGGATCTGCGAGTTAACCTTGCGCATATTCTACGACATGTGAGTCGATTCTTTGGTTTTTGTTGACTTCGATTGTGATGAGCTTTCTTTCTTATTATATTTTCCTTGTGCTCCAGGCTTATACCTTTGCGCGCGTGGCTGCTGAATGGTCTGCCAAGAGTTCATGTCTCTGAGGGATGTGAAGGACTCCTACGCCGTAGAAAATGTCGCGCTAAAGAAGGACGTTGCTTCTCTCAGGGAAGCGCGAGACCAAGCCAACCTTGCTGCAGCGCAGGCTAAGAATAAGGTTGAAACTCTGCGGGCTGAGGTGGCTAGGTTGAAAGAGAGTGTGAGCCACCTCGAAGCTGTCGAATCAAAGGTCGTGTCTCTTGCGGAGGAGAATAAGGCTTTGATCCACGCAGCCTCTACCCGTAACTATGGCTTCGTGGCTCAGGCGATGTTTGCTCACCATAGTTATCACAAGGCACTGGGCTATATTGGAGTGGAGCCTATGTCCTTGACTGACGGTTCGGAGGTTTCTGAAGAATCTTTTTTAAGTGGCTGGAGGCTGAGATCGCCACGCTCCCCGGGGTCATGGATAAGCGCAGTAATTTTGGCTCGCTTCATACTGTAGAGGCCGCCTTTGGGCTATTGGAGCGCCTGGGCTGTGACCACTTCCGTGAGATAAGCAAGCGGGATTTTCCGATCGGCACCGATGCCCGAGATAACTTGTCCAATAATGCCCTCATAGCCGCCAAATGTCTTGCTATCAAGTTTTGGCGCGATCATGGGCGTGAGGCTGCACGGTGGGTCGCGGTTGAGAGGCTTGCCCAAGTATCAGTTTGTTTTCATTGCTTTCTTTTGAACTTGTTGGTTGGCTACGTGTGTGACTCTTTTGCTTGCTATATGTCCAGGCTCATAAGGATGCCTAGGTTGCTGCCTCTACCCTGGCGGACCAAGAACCTTCGACTCAGGAGAAGGCCGGGGAAGACGACGCTCAAGCTCAGCACGAGGTTTAGAGCTTGGTTTCGACTTGCACCCTGCTTTTTGGGCGATATTTCTAGGCTGAGGGTGGGGAGGCTGATTTTTGTAATAGGTGATTTTGTACAAAATGATTATTAACGCTTGCTTTTGGACCTATGCAGGTGCCTGCTGAGTCACCTGCGTAGTGTACCGAAGATACTTCTTCAAGTGAATCTTCTGCGATGCGTATTCTTGGTTGTTTGAATGACTCTTTACCTTCGAATGTGCTTAACGAGTGTAATGCAATTGTTACCGTTAGTAGTTCTGAAGTCAGTTTAAGTGACTTCGAAGTGATGGACGTAGCAGATGCGGCTGAGGAATCGCAGAGTCAGGACCAATCTAATGCTGGGACAGAAGGCTTTGTTACACTGGACGCTGGAGTGATATGCGTGGGGAGTTATTCTCACTTGTTCGGGCGTCCATCCCAATCCTCAGAGTCAGGTAAAGGACGCCGTTGTGCCAATTCTTGCTCCAGCAGCCGGTGTGATCTTCGAAATATAGGTTTGAGTGTGGCGTGTGGCACCTCCGGGGGTGTTCGCCTGACTAATCCTTGCGAGTTGGGTGGTTTCCCATCGTCACATTTATGTGACGAGGGTTTGGCTGCATCGCGAGCTGCTCTGCAGCCTGAAGTTGCGCCCGATGCTCCTACGCCCCGAGTTCGGCGACCTTGGCACGCTGTGGCTAAGCAGTCTATTAGTGTTGTGCTAAAGGCTCGACAAGCTGAAATTTTGTCGAAGACACAGTGCGAGGCAGCAGGTGGTTCCAGTATAGCTGGAACTAGCAGCCTGAGGAGTGAGTTGGGTCCTCCTCCGCCTGGTTATAGCATGGATGAGTTGTCTGTCTTGTTTCCCTAGCTTTTAGCGTCTAGGGTTGTTGTAAAGAAGGAGTCTGTGGATTATGATGTCTGACTGTACAGCTCTGTTGTATGCTTTTTTGAAGAAATTTGTGAATGATTGATGTCTTGGCGAGTTGTGCGTCGTCCCTTTTTGCTAAGTTGTGCTAGGGGCGAGGCTTTTGTATGAACCCTTCGATGGGTCTGGGCTGCAGCGAGCCCCTTAGCATTTTTGCGCTAATTTTTTTGAAAAACGCCACCCTCCCCCTCGAAGTGCTAGGGGCGAGGCTTTTGTATGAACCCTTCGATGGGTCTGGGCTACAGCGAGCCCCTTAGCATTTTTGCGCTAAGTTTTTTGAAAAACGCCACCCTCCCCCTCGAAGTGCTAGGGGCGAGGCTTTTGTATGAACCCTTCGATGGGTCTGGGCTGCAGCGAGCCCCTTAGCATTTTTACGCTAAATTTTTTGAAAAATACCACCCTCCTCCTCGAAGTGCTAGGGGTGAGACTTTTGTATGAACCCTCCGATGGGTCTCGACTGCAGCGAGCCCCTTAGCATTTTTGCGCTAAGTTTTTGAAAAATGCCACCCTCCCCCTCGGAGTGCTAGAGCGAGGCTTTTGTATGAACCCTTCGATGGGTCTGGGCTGTAGCGAGCCCCTTAGCATTTTTGCGCTAAGTTTTTTGAAAAACGCCACCCTCCCCCTCGAAGTGCTTGGGGCGAGGCTTTTGTATGAACCCTTCGATGGGTCTGGGCTGCAGCGAGCCCTTTAACATTTTTACGCTAAGTTTTTTGAAAAATGTCACCCTCCCCCTCGAAGTGCTTGGGGCGAGGCTTTTGTATGAACCCTTCGATGGATTTGGGCTGCAGCAAGCCCCTTAGTATTTTTGCACTAAGTTAGCTGACTGTGCGGTTTTTAGCTCTTCGGGCTTTAATCCGTGTAGTAGCTATGTTTTGAGAGCTTTTTGCTCTTTTGTCAAATATCACAATCTCCACGTTGGGGAGTTGTTTCGACGCACTCTGCTGAGCGAAGCTTTCCGTATTGGGGAAGGCAGCTTTATATATTTAGCCGGGGTTTATATAGGATCCGCCTCGTTTAAAATCTCACCCCTGCGAAGGGTTCCCCTTGTGAGGAAAAGAGTACGGTCCCTTTTAAAATTTGAGGAAAGAAATGTTTGGAAAGTAAAGCTAACTGCTAGGCTCAAGGTAGCACTTATAGTTTTGTGCTATGCTTGGCTATTTACATGTGTTGGATGTTGCTTCCCTAGGTGTAGAACTTTTGAAGGTTGTCCGTATTCTAGGAGTGCGGCAACTCTTCTCCTTGTGAATTTTTGAGTCTGTATGCTCCGGGTCTTCTTGACCTCGCTACGATGTATGGGCCTTCCCATTTGGGTTCTAGATTCCTTTTGCTTTCTATTTTTGGGTTTCGGAGTAGGACTAGATCTTCCACTGCATATGCTCGGGGTAAATCCTTCTTGTCTCTCCAGTTGCGTGTTTCCATTTGATACTTGTCAAGGTTGGTAGCTGCTTCCAGTCTGTCGACCTCCATGAGGTCCTTTGACTCTGCCTCTGAGGGCTGCGGTGGCTTCGTGTTTGTTGTTCTTGGGCTTTGATGATAAATTTCTTCGGGAGTTATTGCTTGCCGCCCATAGAGTAACCTGAATGGTGAATAGCTGGTTGCTCTGGTTTCAGTTGTGTTGTGTGACCATATGGCCCTTGGCAATTCCTCTGCTCACTTTCATTTCTTGTCATCGAGGAGTATCTTTTTGATTTCTTTGAATATGAGACTGTTTACCCGCTCGACGGCTCCGTTCGATTGGGGATGATATACTGATGCGAAGTCAACCTTGGTTCCAATGGCGTGACAGAATTCCTTGAACATATCATTTTCAAACTGTTTTCTGTTGTCCACGGTTATGTCTCTTGGGACTCCAAAGCAGCAGATTATGTTTTGTCAAAAGAATTTTTTGATTGTTACGGCTGATATGTTTGTGATTGGTTTTGCTTCGATCCATTTGGTGAAGTATTCGAGGGCTATGACTGCCCATCTGTAATTCCCGGGTGCTGTGGGCAAAGGTCCAACAATGTCTATTCCCCAACGCTGAAGAGGCCATGATGGTGCTATGAGTTGCGTTAGCTGCGAAGGTGCTGATTGTTTGTTTGATATCTTTTGGCAGGCTTCGCATTTGGTTACCACTTCTGTAGCGTCTTTGATCATTGATGGTCAATAGAAACCTTGCCTTACTGCTTTTACCGCTAGGGGTCGAGACCCAATGTGTGCTCCGCATACACCCTCGTGGATTTTGCCGAGTAGTTCTGCGCCCTCCGCTTGGCTAATGCATTTGAGCAATGGGGTACATACTCCAGACTTGTAGAGTGTTCCCTCGATGATTTTGTAATTCCTAGCTCTCTGCTGCATTCTTTTTGCTTCTGACTCGGTGTCTGGCTCGTAAAACCCTTGAACGTATGCAATGATTTAGGATCTCCAATCCTTGCTGGTCACTGCATAGATTTGTTTGGGATCTTGGAGGGCTGATTTGATCGAAGGCTCAGTGATTGTTTGAAAGAACACGTCTTGTGGCATCAAGTCTTGCTTTGCAGCTATTTTTGCGAGCTCATCTGCCTCTGTGTTGAATTTTCTTTCGATGTACTATATGTCAAAGCCCTTGAAGTATGTTTCCATGCTTCGAACAATGCTATGGTATTTCTCAAGCCGGGAATCCCTGATTGTGAATTCCTTATCATGCTGGTTGGCGATGATTTTGGAATCAGTTTTGACTCTACACCTCTGGATTCTGAGTGCTCTGAGTTTCTGGAGTGCTAGCAGCACTGCCTCATATTGTGCTTGCGGCGTATCTCATTTTCACTCCTTCGGGCGAAGTGATTATGGCCGCTATGCCTGCCCCTGCTAGTCCCCAAGCTCCATCACAATGAGCTGTCCACACTGGCTCCGAGAATGTTTGGTTTTCGGCGTGTTGAGTGGCCGTCCAATCTACTATGAAATCGGCGAGTACTTGAGACTTGATTGCACTTCGTTTCTCAAAATCCACTACGTGCTCCGAGAGCTCCATGGCCCATTTACCAATAGTACCCAAAGCTTCACAGTTGCCAAATATCTTATTGAGCGGTTGGTCAGTAAGTACTTTGATGTGATGAGCTTTGAAGTAATGCCTCAACTTTCTGGAGGCCATTACTACTGCGTATGCAATTTTCTCCATCTCGGAGTAAAACCTTTTAGAGCCAGATAGTGCTTCACTAACATAGTATACTGGCAATTGTCCTAAGAGCTCTTTGGGTTCTCCCTTGATTGTTTTGGTGATTTTTTTTCTCTTGCACAAGAACTGCACTGACCGCCAAATGGGATGCGGCGACGTATAGTAGTAGCACAGCCCTCGGCTCTGAGTTGGTTAGTTTTGATTGTCTTTGGAGGTAGTCTTTTAGATCTGCGAAGGCTTTTTGCTGCTCTAGGCCCCACTCGAAGGGTTGGGCTCCTCGAAGTGTTTGGAAGAATGGCAGGCCTCGCTCAGCTGATCTTGATATGAATTGATTCAAAGCTGCCATTCTGCCTGTAAACTTCTGCACATCTTTTCTGCTCTTGGGCTCTTGCATTTGGGTGATTGCTTTAATTTTGTTGGGGTTAGCTTCTATGCCCTTAGCTGATAGAAGGCAACCGAGCACTTTTCCTCTCCGGATTTCGAACATGCACTTTTCTGGGTTTAGCTTTAGCCTTGCTGCTCGAAGGTTTGCGAACATTTCGGCCAAGTCTGATATGTGATTACCCTTTTTCTTACTTGCTACGATGATGTCATCCACATAGGCATGCACACTTTTTCCAAACTGTGATTCGAAGGCCTTCTGAGTCATACGGCAGAACGTAGGGCCAGTGTTCTTTAATCCTTCAGGCATCCTTACAAAATAGTATGTGCCGAAGGGTGTAATGAAACTTGTTTTTTCCTCATCCTCCTTCCTGAGCCAGATTTGATGATAGCCTGAGAAACAGTCCAGCAGTGATAGCAGCTCACTTTCGGCTGCCGCATCCACAATCTTGTCAATTCGGGGTAGTGGGAAATCGTCTTTGGGGCAGGCCTTGTTGAGGTCTGTGAAATCTATGCACATTCTCCACTTCCCATTCTTTTTCCTCACCATAACACAGTTTGCTAGCCAGCATAGGTACTTGACTTCACGAATGACAGAGGCATCGAGGAGTCGCTGTACTTCTACTTTGATGGCTTCTGTTTTTTCATCAGACATTTTTTTGAGCCTTTGTTTCTTTGGCTTAGCAGTTGCATTGATTTGTAGCTTGTGTTCTATGATGCTTCTATCTACGCCCTCGAGGTCTGCCGAGGACCAGGCGAATACATCTTTGTTTTTGGCGAGAAATGTTAATAACTCTTTTTCTTCCTCGAAACTTATCCCTGAACCCATTGTGATGTATTGCCCCAATACTTGTTCATCGAGGAGTACTTTTTTGGTTTCTTCATCTGGCTGGACTGCGACTTTTTCCTTGTCGAGGCAGTGTGCCTCTTCTTTTACATTGATCTCGCGTAGCTCCCGAGCCTTTCGGGCTCTTTCCTCTTCCTCTAGCTGCTCTTGACTGAATACTTGTATGTTATTGCAATTTCTTTCTCCCGATGTGTAGCCTTTCTCTATGTTTCTTGCCATTTGTTGATTTCCTTTGACTGTGATAACTCCCCCGGCGGCTAGGATCTTCATGCATAGGTAGGTGCTGTGGATGGCTACCTCGAATGTGTTGATTGTACCTCGGCCGAATATGACGTTGAAGGGGTGGCAGAGGTCCACGACATCGAATGTTATGTACTCTATTCGGGGGTTCTGAGTGTTGCCGAATGATACTGGGATGGAAATTGTACCCAAGGGTGTAATTCTTTTTCCTCCGAAGCTTATGAGTGGGATGTTCGATGGTTGCAGGGAGCTTTTGCTGAGTCCTATTTGCTCGAAGGTTTTTATGAATAGTATGTCTGCCTGACTGCCATTGTCCACGAGGACTTTGCTGACCATCTAGGTATGAATGTGAGCCTCGATTACGAATGCATCGATGTGCGGGTAAGCTTTAAGGTTGAGGTCAGCTTTGGTGAAGGTGATGGGAATATGGGACCATTTTGATTTGATGATTGGTCCCTCAGTGTAAACATTGTTTACCATTCGGAAATGGTCCCTTCTTCTTCTTTTGTTTTTGAAGTCTGAGGATGACCCCCCCCACACACACATACCATTCCGATGAATCCTTGCACCGGGAATGCTGTGGCTTGGTTCGGGTTAGGCTCCGGCTTGGGCTGGGATAATTGTGATGGCTCTTGTTTTTGCCTCTGTTGCTCTTGGTTTGCTGGTAATTGCTGGGTTGATTGTCTTGGTTGCATATAGTGGTTTGGGGGTTGTATTGGATGGGTCGTGTTGAAGTATGGGTGATGGTGTGTAGGTTGTGGGTATGGTTGCTGGGGCCATGGGTTGGGCGATGTGTAGTTGGTGGCTTTTGTTTGTACCGGTATCTTCTTCTCTGCTTCCATTCTTTCTTGAATCTCTTTTGCTTTGAGGCAAGTGGAAGTTTTGTGCCCCTTGTCCTCTCCGCAATAGAGCCAGTATGGTTTTCTGGCTTGACGGTTTTGGCTTGGTGAGCTTCGGCCTCTGCCGCGACCTCGATAGTTGCTTTCTCTGTAGTCATTGTTGCGGTTGTCTTTGGAGCTAAATCTTGTTTCTCCTCTTCGATGTGGCCTACGAACGATGGTGCTTGTTCGAGGGGTGGCCTTGGCTTTCTGTGTTGCCTTTCTTGATAAGAGCCCTCGGTGTGGATTTGGTTGCGATTTTTACTCTGACTTTGCTTGCGTCTTTTTTAATCCACATCTGATCTGCTATACTCTTCGAACTTTGTGCATAATGTTTGCATTGTGCACGGGGGTTTTTGAGCGCAGTAGGATGACATTTGGCATGCTCGCATGCCTCGAAGTACTGAGCTTATTGTAGCTTCGTCCGTTACGCTCGGCGCTTGGGATCGAAGTGTGAGGAATCTTCTGTAGTAGTCGTGCAGTAGCTCATTCTCCTGTTGGGCGATGTTTAGAAGCTCATGCGATGGTTCCATGATGGTTCGGAACCCTCGAAAGCTTGTGATAACCTTGTCCCTGATGTTTTCCCAGCTGTATAGTGATCCCGGGGGCAGGTTGAAATACCAGTTTAATGCGGACTCTTCGAGGGCACACACGAAGGCTTCGTCTCCCCCTGCTGATACGATTGCTGCTTCGTAGCTCATGAGGAATTTCCTTGGGTCAGAACTTCCTTTGAACTTGGCTAGTTGTAACATTCTGAAGTGTGGGGGGTAGGGCGCCCTTTGCAATCCTTCGGAGAGGGGTGAATCTTTGTCGATTATGGCTGCCCTCTGTATTGTTAACACGTCTGTGGGTAACGATGGCTCTCTTTGCTCGACGTGTGGATGAGCTTCGAGCGTTGGGCTTGGTACTGGATGGCTTGTTCTGCTGATGGTTTTTTGGAGTTCTTCGACCTCTTTAGCGAGTTGGAGGTTTTTGAGTCGGAGTTGGGCTATGTACTCCTTTTCTTGTATGCCTTTTTCTCTTTCCACTAGTGCTTTGTTTCTTAACTCCTGCTCTTGCAGCAGTTGCTGCTTGAGCTGCTCGAGGTGCTCAGCTCTTTGGGCTAGCAATTCCATCTCCTGTAATGCTGTCATTGAGGTTGGGGTGCAGCTTCCGGGGGGGGGGGGGGGGGGGGGTTGAGCTTGAGGGCTGCCCGAGGAATCGTGCTGAGTCTTTCGGGTCAACAGCCGCGTCTGGCTGCGATGGTTGCGCCTCAGGGGGTATTTTCTTTTGTTACTTGCGAGGTGGATTGGTCATCAGTCAGTTGTGGGTCTCCAGGGGTGTTACCTCGGGCTTATGCGACTTAGCTCGATGGTAACGGTCCTGGGAGTTTAGTCATCGTGAGCTGGTATACGAGCTTACAACACGGTGGGCGCCACTGTTGGTGTCATGAAGCATGAGCCTCGAGGCACCGAACAGAAATAGGGAAAGCAGGGTGAAACACTTGAGGGATTCCACATGGTGTAACAGACATTCTTCATGTATCCCAAAAAAGATTCGTCCCCTTTACAAGTAGGTAGGGGTGCTCTATTTATAGGCCCGTACCTAGGCCACGTGCAAACGACCATTTTGCCCCCAATTACTTACTATATTCCTTGAATATTCGGTACAAAATGGTCACAAAGGGTAAATGGGTCTTTCGAGTTTTTCCGGTGCTCTTCCTTGATCTGCACGCCTCCACGTATGCTAGCGCCACGTGTCTCTACGGTATGCCTCGCTTGCTCTCGGCTTCGGGCGCGGCCTTCGATCTTCAAAGGTGTTTTGGACCCCCAAGCGGAGGGTTCATGCTTCTCCGAGTGTTGCGGCTTGCTGCTTCTCGGAGGTTGAGGGCTCCACTCCTTTCAGAACCCTTCGAAGGGTATCTATCCTTCAGAGGGGTTCTGACTCTTCTGGAACCTTCAGATGATATTTGTTTCCAAAAAATGGTGATTAATTGGTAAAGATAGCGATGGCTATCCTTGATTTCCGTTTGTAATCTAACTCTTACTGCCCCCGAAGGGTGGCCCGCGAGGTGATCCCCCAACAATGTTCCAAGCCCATTTAACTTTATTCAACTCAAAAAGATTTTGGAACAGGTCTTAGACTTTCTAGAAAACTAAAATATTGATGTATATGTATTGGTCATGTATTGGTATATGTATCCGTGTCTCATTGCAGCATATATATGAATTATATACTATTAGCTTTTACAACAAAGTATAGCAAAATGACATACGCACATGTACAATTATATATATATTGAGTTTCATATAAATATGAGATTAACATTTGTGCAATCCCGAATTCCTTTTTCACTGCAGCATATCTGCCTACATCTGTGCTGCCTTTTCAAATAAGTTTAGACTTTTTTGCTTTCAAAAACCTACACCACAACCGCATATTGGTCCTTATTTATAGCCTGTAGCTGACATTTGATAGTTCAAGTTATAAATCCTAGTCGAGAGAGAGAGAGAGAGAGAGTAACACGAGAATAACACGTCAAGTACCAATAAGCACCCCCAAACTACAGACAAAAAGGTGCCTAGAACACACCTTCCTGCTTCGTGTATGTAGGTGTAGTCGGTGATGCAGTAACTCTTCTATGTCCTATCGTCTCATACTTCCTACAACAACATAAACAATCCACATTGAACTCGATACTCAACTTGGGAGAAATAAATATTCTATCCCGATCACTCGATCCGGTAATGCTATCTTAGAACTTTCCCCCGAGGAGGAGCCAATTGAAGAAGTGAAGGATATTGTGCCTTTTAATTCCCCTAAATCTGTCCTCAAGGGACAATCAGAAGATTTCATTGAAGAGGAGGACGAGAATCAGGAAACATTTGAACTCCCGAAAGAAGAACTGCCAACATGCCCCCAATTGAGCTTGAAACCCTTCTAGCCGGCCTGCGCTATGCTTTCCTTCACGGCGATATAGAAGTCTCTGTCATCATAAGTGATAAGCTTTCAGACCGGGAGACACAAAGCCCATAGACATTTTAGAAAATCATTGCACTGTTCTAGGCTACTCGCTCGAAGATCTCAAGGGAATTAGTCTCGCTCTTTGCACCCATCATATTCCCATTAACCCAGATAGTACGTCATCTTGGGATCGTTAGTGTAGGCTTAATAATACAATGCAAGAGGTAGTTAAGAAGGAGGTCTTAAAGCTCTGGGATCATTTGTCCCATACCACACAACGAGTGAGTTTAAATAGTGCAAAAGAAAGGAGGAATGATGGTCGTTGAGAATGAAAAGAAGGAATTAATCCCACAACGAACCGACACGGGATGGAGAATGTGCATTGACTACCGGAAGCTCAACAAGGCAACTGAGAAGGATCATTTCCCAATACCTTTCATTGATGAGATGTTAGAGCGGCTTGCAAACCACTCCTTTTGTTTCCTTGATGGTTACTTTTGTTACCATAGAATTCCCATCCATCCTGATGATCAGAGTAAAACCACGTTCATGTACCCTTACGAAACGTATGCTTACCGGAGAATGTCCCTTGGGCTTTGCAAATGCTCATGCGTCCTTCCAAAGATGCATGATATCAATCTTCTCCGATATGATAGAGGAAATTATGAAAGTCTTCATGGATGATTTCTCCCTCTATAGAAAGACCTTTGAGCACTATCTGGAAAATTTACACAAGGTCTTGACTAGATGCCAAGAAAATGACCTCGTGCTTAATTCAGATTAGTGCCACTTTATGGTCCGAGAAGGCATAGTACTTGGACACTTAGTGTCTGAGAGGGGGATAGAGGTGTTCAAAGAAAAAATAGTGGTTATAGAAAAGCTACCACCTCCTATCAACGTTAAAGGTATTCGTAGCTTTCTAGGCCACGCGGGGTTCTATCGATGGTTCATTATGGGAGCTGTGATTAAATGGGTTGTAGTTATTTAGAGTACTTGAGCTATGCTTATGTCCTATCTATTTGAAAACTGCAGAATCACACTATGGGGGATAACCGTGAGTGGATGTATAGTGGATGGAAGCGAGGTCGTGCTCCTAGTGATGAATGGGTAGAGCACACTAGGGAATTCTTGGATTGTGCCTTTTCTATGCCTAGTATTGTTGCTGATGAAAAAATAAAGTGTCCCTGCTCCCTTTGCTGTAACTTTGTTAGGCACAAAAGGCAAACCATTGAGATGCATTTGTTCCATGAGGGCTTTAAGGAGAACTACAATACTTGGACAACACACGGTGAGAGTAATGTGACCGGTGGCCAAGCAAGTGCTTCAACATCAGTAGATGAAGGACCTGAGGAGCTGGATGACATGGATGGTATGTTGGCTGACATTATTGGTGTTGGGGACTACCAACTCTCTCAAGAAGAGCCAACAACATATGCTCGAGCATTCTACCAAATGGTGGCTAGTGCAGATGAGAGTGTTCATAATCAAACATCACATTCTAGGTTATCCACCATAGTTCGCCTTCTTTCAATTAAGTCACAATACAACATGTTAGCCGCATGTTATGATGATGTGCTTAAACTAATCCATGAGCTACTTCCTACTGGATCAAAGTTGGAGGAAAACTTCTATCGTTCAAAGAATGTCAGCCAACATACCATCCTACTGGACCAAAGAGTGTCAGATTAGTAATTAACATTTATCTATGTTAATAACTCCTAAGCACTTTAAATCAAAATGCTTTCACGGTCTAATCCTTCAAGGTAGACTAAAAAGATGTTTGGCCAGCAATTAGCTATGTTAATCATCATCTAGATGGTCAAATCTCATTTCAAGATATGTCTAGACGTAAGACTTGAACACTTGAAGATAGGTCTATACACTTGATAGAGAATTTACTACCTAAACAATATGTTTTTGCTATTTGATTAGAATCTTGGTCGTAAGATTTTGACCACATTTTGCAATTTTGACTAGAAACCATAAATGTTTGGTCCATAACCATAAAACTTTGCAAAGTGCTGAATAACTATTTAACATGGGTGTTGCTAAATAGGAGTTATATATATAGCGATGTGCTATTTAAAGCGCTTAGCACCCTGACTAGTTTGGAAGCTCACATCCACAACTGTAAAACTTTTCTCATTATGACCATAAAAGTTTCTGAGTTTATTTTTCTAACCATAAATATTTCACCTGTAACCATAAATTTTTTACATGGCGCTATATATATATATATATAGGAGACATTTTTCCTACTCTCACGAGTAGCTACTCCTACATGTATATCTCACAATTTAGAGAGTATCATTACATACTTGACGTTTCTAAATATAGTATGTAGTCATACTAGATGGTATATGGACATACTCACTTTTTTTTTGTTGTAATATATGAAGTATGAAGACATACTTACTTTTATATAGCAGTAAATATGATATATGTTCATATATTTATAACTTAAAGACCCTTCAAAACAAATTATGGTTATCACTCTTAAAAATCATGTTTTAAGTATATGTATATACCCAAAATGATAAATGGGTATGAACACATACCCAAGATATATTTGAATATATATATATATATATATATATATATATATATATATATATATATATATATATATATATATATATATATATATATATATATATATATATATATATATATATATATATATATAGCCCTAAGCTTAAGTTGGTTGAGCCGCACCAGGTAGCTGCCTGCCGACCTGCATGCATGCATGGTGAGCTCTTAATCCCTTCTTAATTACCTACATTTCTTAATGGCTTCTTAATTACCTACAATGCGATTTTTCCAAACAGATTGATTCTACATGCACGTGTGCTGGTACCTGCTGTATTTGGATCCTTCATCGTAGCACAAACTCATAGATTAGGAATTAATTGGTGCTCGAAAATTGGAAAACTAATTTCTAAGACCAAATTTTTTTCTATAGTAGACATGGCAGATCACAAAGTTACACAAGTTTTGTGCTCTTAATCCAACAGGACCACAAATTTTTAAAATGTGAGATCACAGAAGGTTGTGTTTTGGTGACCATAATGTGTTTGATACTTTTGCAATCATAGATCAATATTTCGTAGGGAAATATAGATATTTTGTGGTTACATTAATGAATATTATAGTTAAACTTAAATGTGCATTTTGCTACCTGAATTTTTATTTGATAGAATATTGTGATTACCTAAATAGTGATTTTGTGATCGCAACCAATAAACTTTCTGTGCTCATATAAGCTGGTAAAAGATTAGATTCTCTAATCACACTTTTAGATAAGTAGACATTACGTATCCAACACTTTGTCTTGATGCCATCTAGGGACCTAGAAGTTTTGAAGTAGTTTTTTGTATTGTAGAACTAAATCAATAGATAGTAATATATTATGGACTTACGTATTGTGTTTGATTGTAAGCAAAAATAATGACATGACTGAACGGGTGAACGCAACTAGTTGTTTGCAAGATACATCAAGCCATTTGAGACAAACCTGAATCCTATACCCACCAGGCGTATGCATGCATTTCTTCTAAAGATGTTGTTTAAATGGGAAAGTCATTAAATACATTGAGCAGGGTACCTTGCATGCATGTCAATTCTTAATTTCTGCAGTTTATGGAATTAATAATTCCTATTTTAGCAAGCACACATCTGTATGGTAAGCTCCAGTTAATTCAAAACCTTGTGAAGATAAATTATCATGTGATTCAAACCTTGTAACCTTAAAATCTGATGTGATCATAAAAAGTACAAACGTGAAAACCATAAAATTAAGCTTGACCACAAAGCCTGATCAATAATGTCAATTAAATGGAGCCGCTTCAGGCATTCTGGTAACAAACATTAGTGTTGCGGGAGAGAGCTTGTCTTGTAAGTGCTTACTCATGAAAAAAAAAAAGCAATGCATGGTAACTTTTGCTATCTCAACAAATACACTTTTGCAATTTCAGAACGTTCACTTTTGCTATCTCAACAAATAAGAAAACCTCTTTTAGACATTCGTGCACTCACCTAAACGTCCATTTGTTTTCTGATTTCAATGGTTACCTACTTTGATCTCACATTATAAGAAGTTTTACACATTATATAGGGAATGATAAGATGATTAAACCCTATGCATAAAAAACAAACATTCATAATCAGAAATTATTCGACCACAATGATAAGGATAAAATATTTTGAACTTTTTTGGTGTTGCAATGCTCTAGCCAGTTCACTGTTGAGTCATAGCAATTTTTTACACTTCTAGAAGGTTTATGTTAAGCAGATAGTTTACTAGCCAACATCTGTGGCAGTTGTAATTTACAATTAAACTCTTGTGTGATTAGAGAAACCCAATGTTGATTTTATCATGAGCATCAGACTCAGTTTTATGACTGCAAGATATATTCTACCATTAGCAAATAGAGTATTTGCTATTTTGTAGGCCCTGTTTTTACACTCTAGCAATACAAATTTGTGAGTCAAATTATAAAATTTTAAAACATCATTTATATACTAAGAATAAATATAAGTTACATGCTTGCAAATATGAGAGTGTGAAGTATCTAGATGGCACAAAACATGTTCTCAAATAGTAGAGCATTGTCTAACACGGTGCGCCATGTGTACGGTGCACCTCGACTTCTGGAGTTCTCTCTTGATCGCGTAGAACCGGAAGAAGGTGGCTCCGACCATGTGTGGCTTATGGTGGATCTGCTGATTGGATTAGATTTGGCTGATACCAGCCCCTGTGCCCCATATGCCACTGGCTTCGTAATAATCAGCAGATTTGCATACAAGAAGAGAATCTGCCAAGGCAAAAGTATTGGTTCACAACAAAATAAATCACACGTTTTTGTAGGTATATATGAACAAAATCATTGACAAAAGACGTATCATAGGGCCATGATAATCTAGCAGCTTACTAGCTTCAAGGATGCCTGTTGGTCGTATCAAAAAGGCTAATCGCTAGATTTCATGGCAGCGCATGTACAACCGATTGGTGTGATGTTGCTAGCCGCCATCTTCGGATTCACAAGACGGGACTTGCGACTGCCACCCATCCTCAACAGCATCTCATCAGGGTACCACGCGGCATGGTGATGAGCGGAGATGCTAGCTAATCCAGTTTGGAGAAGCTTTGTGCGGGTCATCCTTGTCCTCCATGCTATACCCAAAATCCAATCAAAGTCTCATCATCAGCAATTGAAAATAGCATCTAAAAACAACAATTGAAATTAGAAAGAAATATATCCTACCACGTGACCAGCAGCAATGCGGTCTGGAAGAAATTCCTGGCATCCTGCTGTTCTGGCGCAATGGACAGGAAAAAGGAGGACATCGGAGGAAGGAGACAAAGAATAAATAAATATAATACACTGACAATAATTAGAAATAATTAAATCCAATATGTCTTTATTATATATTAAATCTCACAATTAAAGAGAGGGAAGAATTAATTGGAACCATGGCTGATCCAGCTAGTGTGCAAGATAGTTGGGGTATGAAATACTAAATCACACCCAGAATGTGAATTAGCATATCTATCCTTATTCTACACCTGGACCCGAACGCATAGCCAGTTTCCAAACTGACCGAGCCAACCGACTTACTACGTGTGCCCGCACTCCTGTGCTTCCGTGCTACCGGGCCTGCAACATTCACCGGGTTGGACCCGTTAACTGCCAGCCCGCCTATAAAAGGCACCGCACTGACGCTGGGTCCCACATGTCATCCATTTCTTCTCCACCCCGGCAATCTCAACCGAGCGGTTCGACCCGGCGATGAACGCGACGGAGGCGAGGCGCGCCGGGCGGAAACTAGGCAGCCGGTGACGGCTGGCGACGCGGGCGGCAGGAGGAGAGGTGGGTCTTGTGGCGCGGGGCGGCGATGTGGCGGCTGTATCCTAGCCCGTGCGGGGGGAGGCACAGTGGTGGATCCCTAACCTCGCGCGGGGTGTGCGAGGAGGGCGGCGCGGGCTTCGTCGGGCACGGTGGAGCCAGGAGGCGATCTAGGCCTTTGTTGCGTGCGCGGAACCTTAGCCGTCATGGGAGGGCGAGGAGCAAGAACCCTAGCCCGAGCTGGTGGGCTATGAGGGCGGCACGGGTCGCCGACGAGTGTCACAGGCTGCTTCCCCGAGCATCTACGGCAATGCAATTCAGTGGCACTTCCTGGGGCGATGCACACACTGATCTCCTTGAGCTCCAAGCTACTGCCATCTGGTGAGCTCCTATTCTTTTCCTGTCACATTCCTGGAGATCCCGTTTCATCTCTCTAAAATTGGAACAAATAATTGAGGATTGTCTCCATGTCAGGCTTTAATTGAATGAAGCAACCTATAGGAGGTCCGTGCTGTGTACAGTTCAAGGTGGTGTGACTCCTCGTGAGCTCTAATCTTCAGAAATGATTGCGGATTCCTCTGTAGCTTAAACTCGTGAGCACTGATTGCTCCCTTCCCTCTTCCCCAAATGTAGATTCACTTCAATTTTGCTTGGATGTGGATCCCATTTGTTTTTGTATGGTGGATTTGTCATTCTATTGGAGTGCTTGTTCATGCTAGAGTATATGATTCGAGCATTTCAGTTTATTTTGAGGGAGATTTGTGTTGGAGATGGCAGTTTTGCTGCTCCAAGTAGAGAATATGCAGGTCCGCCTCATGTCACTCCATCAAATGCTTCATCTATTTTCTTTTTGTGCTGCAGTAGTGAGCATTTGCAGACTCAATCTAGCATCCCCTAACCTGAATTTGTTATCTGTTTTTCTTTTTGCATGTAAGCCCCATGCATTGAGAAGCATTGCAAGAGATGACGCATGTGAGTGATTGAAGGACAAAGCCATACTGCCCCTCAGAACTCCCTTTGTGCTTCATATAATGATATTGGTTTTGGATGTCAAATAGGAATGTGCTAATTTTCCTTTTTTTTTTTTTTTCCTTTTTTGAAGTTTCACTGATGGTCCTTTGTGTCAGTAAATTCATAATATTTTAAGTGCACAAATTTATTCAATAATTATTTTAATGTCCAGTAGTTCTGTAGTGAACATAGAATAGATCTCAGTAATTTTTTCTGAAAGTTACTGATTCTCATTTGCGTCAGTAAATCCATGGTATTCTAAGTGCCTAAATGCTTTCAGTTATTATCTTGAAAGTGAATGATGCTCTTGTGTGTGAGTAAACAAACCGCATTCCAAATGTACAAATTGATTCAATAGTTCAGCCAATAAGATTTTCTTTCACTTCTATATTTCTTACTTCAGTAATTTTGCTTTATTCTTTATACTGCATATAATTTGGCTGGTAGTTCATTTTTGTCAGTAAATCTTGCTTCAGTAATTTAGGACTGCATATAGTTTCACTTTATTGTTTATTGCATGTAATCGTCTTTCACTTCATATTTTTAGTTTCAGTAATTTCACATTATTCTTCACTGTAGTAGTTTATTTGTGTCAGTAAATATCACTTTGAACTCAACGGCCACAAGAGAAAATTTTAACAAAATCTCAGTGATATTGTTTCAAAAGTTTTTGAAATCTTCAGTATTTTCACTTTGAACTCATTTGTTACAATGAATCATAGACGATTTCACTTTGAACCTCTCTAGTTGCAACAACAGTGATTTCTTTTAGATATCCATATCTATTTCTCGATCTTGTTTCATTACTTATCTTTCACTACTATTAGGTTTCAATTTATGGAATGATGATTAGTTAGTCAAAATGATAATGAATGATTAGGAAAAGTTATTGTTAGACCCGCTTATACATTTTGTTTTACACTAGTGGGGACCTGGATAGTGAAAAAAGTACTAGATTGACTAGATTTTTTTTTTGTTTGAACATTTTTGTTAGACTAGGACATGCGTGCCTATTTTCTAGCTTACATTCTTTTTGCCTTGGAAAGAATAGCACTGCATATGCTTCAGTTAAACATAATGAGTTTACTCGTTGGAACCAGTGGTGCATGCAGCTTGATCTCAAATGGCTTTTTAATCAAATTTATGTGAGGCGCTATATCCATGTCTATTGTGTCTACTCCATAAATGCTGGAGTTTATTAGAATTCTGTGCAGATTAAATATCTAGGTTGGGTAGTGTAGTTCCTGCAGCTAGAGGTTGTTGTTCGCTATAATGTCATATCCTCTATGTATTAGCTATGCAATCATCTTTGACATGTCAGTAATTTGTGTCTTGGCAATACAAATATTACCGGTAGATTCTCGTTTTAGTAATGACCTCTTTTCATTATTTCTCGGTTCAGTAATTATGAGCCATATTCTTCCTTTCATGCATGTTTTAGTAATTTCATTGTTTCTCAGTTTAGTAATTATGAGCCATGTTCTCCTTTCATGCATGCTTCAGTAATTTCATTGTTTTTAGGTTCAGTAATTACGAGCCATATTCTTCCTTTCATGCATGTTTTAGTAATTTTATTGTTTCTCGCTTGAGTAATTATAAGTACGTTCTATTAGTAATTACTCCATAAATGCTGGTCACTTCGGTAAACTACTGATCTGTAGTTCTATTAGTTAATTTAGATTTTTGTGGAATGGTGATTTTATTCTAAAAACAATAATAGTTGCCTTGCTGCACTTTGCTGGTCACAAATACCTTTAGAGACCATAATTACGGTTGTAGTACCATCATTTCACATGTACCTTGTTACATTCTGAATCTCTGATTGTGCTCCTTTCTGCAATTATGATTTTTAGCTGCTTATGTCCTAAATAGTTTTCTTATGTTGTTGTTGTCTTATTATGTGCAGACCAGGTGGAGTGAGTACAGGCCAAGGCTGTTGCACTATATGATGTTCCATCGCGTGAATGAAGAACACAGGAAGTTTTCTCCCGGAGATCTTTTTGCAACCTATTTACGAGGCGGAGATGTGGATCCCTAGCCTCGCGCGGGTGGGCGAGCACGGAGGTGCAGGCTAGTAGGGCAGCGTGGGTCTTCCCCGAGCATCTGCGCTGCTGGAGGGCGAATCCATAGCGAGTCAGTTGCTTTGAGCGCTGTAAGTCCCCTCTCTCTCTCTCTCTCTCTCTCTCTCTCTGAAGGCACGTACACGACCATGAGATGTGTGATTAGCTGGAGTTGAGGCAATTTGAAGGACCTGCACCTCATCTCTGTTTTTAACCAGTATGAATCATCCCCCGCCTTGCATCTCTGTTTCCCCTTTGTTTAGGTGCATGTTGATACGTGATTTTGATGCCTGCTATTTCGATTTGGTTTTGTTGCTGGTGAGTAGTGTTTGTGGACATGCTGATATCAAGTTCTATGACCAGATCTATGGATTTTGAGGGGCCACTGTTCTTCCATGGTGAATTCCTGGATGGAAGAGCACTGACGATGGTCACCATGTGAGCAGCCTTCGCATCTATCCCATTCCCTAATTGTTTGACACGTCGAGATGCATTGTTTTGTTTTGTTAGGATCAAATTGAGGCATGGTTGAAGAACTACATTTGGAATCATGAATTTGCAGTGCATAAGATTCATTTACCCACTAATTCTCACATCCCAGAAACTGGATTTTATTGCTTTTTTTTATTGTGTGGACATTCTAGTGAGCTGTTTTATTCTGCCCTGCTGAAGATGCTTTCAGATGAAAATGAAGAAAGGTTATGATGGGTTGCTCCTCCTTGCCACGCTTAGCACCCTGACCATTATTTTAGATTTTGTTTACCATTCGAGAAGTATCAGTAATTTTTAGAATCAACAACACTTTTTTGTAGTAATGTGGGATATATATATCAGGGATACTTCACCACTCGGATATATTGCCGAGTGGTCCGGGTCCAACAAAGATAAAGCACATGAAGATAACTACTCGGATTATTACTTGGAGTACACAATAAGTCAATACTAGAGATAGAAAGTTAGAGATAGAACCCTAATCGGAAATTATGTTGTAACCGATTAAGAGACTTGCCATGTAACCCTGCCCCCTGGATATATAAGGAGGGGTAGGGGTTCTCTTATAGAGATCTCGGATAATACACCACAGAACATAGGATGTAGGGTTGTTATCCTTCGGGAGGTCCGAACCTGTCTAAACCTTATGTCTTGTGTGTCCATCGATTCTCGGTCTCGTGCATGTCTCTACTGATAAACAAGGATCATGGGTAGCCCTATGATCCACTATCGATAATAATATTGACAGTTGGCGCGCTAGGTAGGGGCTAGCACGATTGGTCGGCTTATCGAGTTCGATGGCTTCAATCTACAACTCGAAGGTCATTGCAGGGTCATGGCAATTAGCGACCAGTTATCCTCGTCGTCTTCGGCATCGCAAGGTCAATTGTTGATGCAGTCTTGGTGCGCGGCGTTCTAGAAGATTATCCACGTGCATTACGATGTCATGATGTCGTGTGTTGCTGGATATGATGATCGCATTGCACAAGGAGACGAGGAGTTTGTTCTTCAAGGTGATCAGGATGACGACATATATGTCTGGTTCATCTTGCACACGAAGGCTATTCCAAGTCACGCCCTGCTACGGAATCAAGATGACCATGTGCACACATGCGCTCAACAGCCGCAAATCGTAGCCGGATCGTGAGGAATTAGGACTCAGAGACTCATGTGCCGCATAAGTCAACGGAAGATTTATTTCCTTCCACTTTTCTTTATTCTATAAATCTCCTACTATTTTATACTTGTGTGATCAGATTTCCCTTAAGGCTAATCAGACTAACATGTACGGAAGGACCCCGTGCATGCATGCGTGACAGGTGTACGGTAGCCTTGCAGTCGGGATTCCATTGCAAGTCACACTGGGCATGTGGACATCGACACGTCTAGATATCTCCATCGGCTGTACTTGATGATCCAGTTACCCGGCCAATGGCTCCATGCCAACCACATCAGCACCAGCCCAGAAACTGGACGTCATCAATGGCTCGATGATCCCGCAACGAGCTCGGAGGCTTGTCATCAAGTTTATGACTCGGCGCAAACACCAAGTCTATTCGACTATTGATTTGATGATCCAGCGACATGTCCGGGGCTACTGTCTCAAAGCTTGTTCTCGCACGCCTCATCGACAGCTGCAGCCAGTGGCGAAGCTACGTTGTGCTCTGCGGTTGCGGCTGCACCCACAAGAATTATGAAAATCAGTGCTAATCATTAGATTTTCACCTCTAATGCACCCCCTGGCCCAAACAGCCCGCACCCCCTCCTAGCCCAAACCTGTCATGGAGTCTTTAAGGCCTGCTCCGTAGCCCACTTCTGTCCCAAAAAGAAAAAAATGAAAAATCAATAGCCCACAACGTCAATTCCTTCCTCCATACGACTCAGCCCCTCGTTGCTTCGTTGAGTTCGTTCCTTCACTTGTACGCCTGTTCCACGCCGCGTCCTGCCGTCCTTGGCTCCCCCGACTGTTCAGTGTCTAACAATCCTCATCGGAGAAGGAGAAGCGGATCGAGAAGAGGACGATTGTCTGGGCACTATGCTGGTTAGGGCCCACGCCTGCTCTGCTACTTCATGCTGCAATCTCTCTTCGCAAGGATTCTGAGTAGCACAACAACCTCCATCAAAAAATTGAATAAGGAAAGAAAATCAATTGATCTCTTTTCTACATCTCTAATCTGTGACACCCATGCTTCAGTTTTGTGAATCATATCTTGTTGAGTTGTTGTTCGTCCATTTGCAGTCACCAATTGCACATCGGAGCTCCATTTGCAGTCACCAATTGCACAACAACCTCCATTTGCACAACAACCTCCATTTGTAGTCACCAATTGCACATCATATCTTGTTGAGGTGTTGTTCGTCCATTTGCAGTCACCAATTGCTTCAATTTTGTGAATCATAGCTTACTATATTCATTGTTTTACTTACCAATTGCAATTAGTTATTGTGGCTGTTGTTAAAAAATATGGAGGAATTAGTGATTTTTAAATAAGATTTCCATGCTATTAAATGATGTTGGTGCTTCAGCTAAGAGAAGGGACTTGATTAGATAAATTAATTATGAAGAAGTGAGTAAAGCCTTAGGTTGTGGACAGCTTGAGACTAGGACAAGGTTGAATTAAGAACAATGCCTTCAAAGACCAGGAGATACTCGCTGGAGTTCACACTATAAAACTCTCAAGATCTTGGTTGACTTATTCCCAACAATAATCAAGGTACTTGATATTGTCTCAAAGGATGATAGAGATTGGAAAAATAGAGATTATGCATCAAATCTTCAAGTCTACTTCTAATCTTTTGACTCTATATTTTATCTACACCTCATGCTGCATACATTAACTGTTACAAATTGCTTGTCACAAGCATTGCAACGAAAGGATCAAGACATTGTAAATGCCATTAAATGCGTGAGATCAACTAGAAACCATTTGACTGACCTTAGAGCACATGGGTGGCAAAAAATATTAGATGACATGTATGCCTTTTGTGATTTGCATGATATAACTAAGTTGGAAATGGAAAACACATATATTGATCCAAAGAGGCCTAGATACAAATCTGGAATTACAAACAAGCACCACTATGAAGTGGACTGTTTTAATGAAGTTCTTGATTGGCTAGTTCAAGAGCTTGATAACTGCTTCAACAAGACTAGTTCTCAATTACTTGTTTGCTCGGCCTCATTCAATCCAAGAGACTCATTCCAAGATTTCAATGTGAAGAATCTAATGACTCTAGCGAAGCTTTATCCTGATGATTTTAATTTAGGGGAATTAAGAGACCTTAGCCACCAGCTTTGCCTCTACATTGCTGATGTGAGAACAGATACTAGGTTCTCCAACCTTCACACCATTGGTGATTTATCTCAAAAAATGGTGGAAACAAGAAAGAACATAATGTGGCCGTTGGTTTATCGACTTCTAAAGCTTGTACGAGTATTGCCTGTTGTCACATCAACTGTTGAAAGGTGCTTTTCTGGAATGAAGTTTGTGAAAACATATTTGCGCAACCGTATAGCTGATGATCTTATGAATCATGCCCTTATCTGCTATGTGGAGAAAGAAGATATGAGTAAATTCAGCAATGATGTCATTGTTCGTCGTTTCATGGAAATGAGAAATCGTAGATTTGAGGATTAAACGGTAATGTGCTTATTATCTATATCCATTTGATTTTACTATATGTTGTCCGAAACTGAATTATTTTTCCTCTTCTTATTAGGCTTTTGTGTTGTTATGGTTCGGATGATGTATTTTGTTTATGTGGGCTATCTCGCTCATTATGATAGGAGAAATATGTTTCAAAAAGTGTATTTTTTTTGTGGATTATATTTTACTTGTGTAAGGAGAAAATTTGCTTCAAAACTATGTACATAACTATAATTATTTTTATGTGATGCACCCTCTCAATTTTGCTCTAGCTTCGCCACTGGCTGCAGCTTACTAAAGATTGACATCGTCACACTACGACGACACTTCCGGCAACATCGCCGCATATGACAGCTCCGACCACTCGGCTACTTGACAACATCGTCGGGACATGACACCTACTGATGACTCGACGATATTGCCGCGACTTAACGGTTTGACCGCTCGGTGATCACGAGGATTTGCCCGAGGGCTACACCTAAGATAGGGGCTAGCGCGATGGTCGGTTTGGTCGATCGAGACTGTTCGGAGTTTGAAGTTGATGACTCCCCCATGACATCAATTCGATGGAGATTCGGCGAGTCCAAATACCAGCGCAAGAGCCGAGTCCAACACTCAGTTTGATTTGGCAACTGGCACAGTAATCGAGTCTGACCAATACTGCACAACAACCAATTCCGACTTGAACTTGAAAAAGCTTCGGATACAGCATAGGGAAGAATCTTTCCTTTATTTTATTCTTCTCTCAATATTTTATTTATTATACTATGTGCTAATTAGCAGAAGCTCATCACGTGGTTTTGCTTTTGCATGCAAGTACGGACCACATGAAAGCACTTGAGTTCCGACGTGTAATTATGACGAGCTCTTCAGCACTCGGTCAACTTGCAAGGCAGTGAACAACCTGATCATCTCCAGCGCACACTGTGCTACAAAAAACCAGGTTGCCGAGTGATCAATGCCGAGCCGGTGTATGACAACGACGACATCGCCACCACTTGACGATGACCTAACGACTTCGGTCACTCGGTAACACTGATCACTGCCGATAACTACTCTGGCAACATCGTCGCACTTTGATGCTTTGGCGGATTTCATCACTCGGGCAACATCGTTACGACATGACATCTACCGATGACTCGGTAAGGTTGTCGCGACTTGACGGCTCGACCGCTCAGTAGCCATATGGACGCGCTCGGGGGCTACTCCGCTATTCACCTGGCCACTTGACTGCTTGGCCGTTCGGTAACGACCTGATGGCCATGCCACTCGGTAACAACGTCCTGATTCAGTCACCCAGCGACATCGCCTCGACCACTCAGCCACTCGGCGTATTGACTGGCTACTTGGCGACACAAGCCAATCACTTCGAGCTTCGATGTACCGGCAACATGATGGATCGATTTCAACCTTCGACCACTCGCCAACCACATTAACACGCTCGGGGGCTCCTTTTCAACTCGCTGAATTGCCAAGGCTTGGGCAGCCACGCTTCAGGTGATCTTGCGGTGATAGATCAAATTAGGTGTTTTGTTGCTGTGAAAAAGGCGGGTAATCAAGATGGCGAGGCCGGTTGTCTACTCGGCTGATGGGTCAGCAACTCAGTGACGCAATGGCTCGTCTACACGGTTGAAGGCACAAACACACTGGTGACGTTTTTAGTCACTTTAGCATTCAAAGTCACTCGTTGACTCGACAACACGGCTAATCGGCGACTCGGCATGAATCATGGCGGTCGATGTGTAACACTGCACGTGATTAACCAATCAACACGATCGTCTTGCCAAGTTGCTCCAAAATTGAAGGAATTCGGATCGAGTACACATTGGGGATGTTTTTTGTTTATATTTAATCTTTCATATTATTTTATTATTTACACATTATACCAATTGGCCTGGTTATTTAAATCTCATCATGTTTCATGGTTTCTTCTGTATGGACGTGTGTGACATGGAGTTCATACTCTGGGTCGTGTTGGAGAGTTGGGGATTGACTTGGCCACTCAACCGATGATGTAACTATTCAACCAATGACTCGTCACTTTGATGTTCCAACAACTTAGCTATTTGATGACTCAATTAATCACTCAGCGAGGCAACACGGTGATTGGGTTACTCGCATCGACAATCAAGTTGCATGCTCGGGAGCTTGTCTATGGCTTGCATATGGCTCGGCTACAATTCGTGTACTATCACAAAGCTAAGTAAACTTTATAGTTTTTTATTTTGTTCATATCAACTCAATTTAAAGGCCGTAGGTTTTTCATCTTACGGTGATAGTTTTGAGTTTCTTTTGGATTCATTCTTTTGCCTTGATAATATTGGTCAATAATTTTTCTCGGTTGATTTTGACTCGTACATGTTTGATCGAATGAGTTTTAGCGGTACATATTTGGTATTAGGAGGAGTTCAGCTATTTTGCTCAGTTGCTCGTCTGACTCCCATTACCCAAATTGGTCAGTATAGCTCTATGACTCATGTCGTTTGTCAAAATCATCGTGCACATCGTTCTTCTAATGAATCTTGTTTGTTTTTATGTCTGTTGGTTGAATGATCACTACTCTAAGCAAACATAAGCCTTAGACGAATAACAGAAATCCAACAGACTTAGATATTAAAAGTGTTGTTTTATCAATACTTTATATTAATTTTACATACAACTACATTATTTGTGTTTTTGTATTATAGTTATCTCATTGATATCACTCACAGAGTGCCGAGTTATTGAATCACTTGGCCATGATCAACTATTCATGGTTTCTGGAATTTCGATCCCTCGGACTTTTTGAGCTGTTATGTCAGAGGCTCGTCTTTAGCTCAATGGATGTTAAGCAGCTAAGTATTTTTATAATTTCAGTTTTATTCATCTAATTAAAGATCGTAGGTTCTTTAACTTAGGGATGATTTCTTTCTACATAATCTTGATGCATTAGACTCTCGGTATTACCTTAACTCGCATATGTTTCATAGAGTGAGTTCTTAGTCTCCATAGTTCATATCGTTTGTTGAGAACTGAGCTGGCTTTTACCTTGACTCACATGTTCATCCGAGTGAGTTCTTAGTCTCCATGCTTCATGTTGAATGTTAAGGAAGTCGTTTAGTAGTATTGGTACCTGATATTTACTAGTTGTGAGAGTTAGACTCGAGTTCATACAGTACTTAATCACCCAATACAACCCAAGCATCTATTGCATTTTTGGCAGTGGATTAATATTGTTATTTTATATATGTATCACATATTGAATATATTGTTTGATTTATCAGTGTACTACCTATTGAATACATTGTTGGTTTTATTAATGTATTATCTTTTAAGTATATTATTTGTTTTATATATGTATTACTTATTGAATATATTATTTATTTTATTAATATATTATTTATTTAATATATTATTTTTATGGATTATAGTAGCTATATCATCTGGAGCTATTTTATTGATATTACTCGATTTTGTTATCCCGAGTTATTGGATCATTCAGCTTCATTATTGGATTACTCGGTCTTCTTGTCTCAAGTCATTATATCATTCAAATATATTATTGGATCACTCGGCCAATGTTGATTACCTATGATCTTACTCAATATTGAAGAGCCCTGCAAAAGTCGTTATTTTTCACTCGGAATTACGCCCGGAGGCTGTTATACTTTATATATTTAATCAAGTATTGCTTGGATATTTTTTATGGCTCTTACACTTGTTATATTGGATCAAGTATCACCCGGATATTTTAATGACTGCTATGCTTGATATATCTGATCAAGTATCATTCAGATTCATTAGTATCAATGGTTTCTTTTAGTTAGTTGGGGGAGTGGTCGAATCAATCTTGGGGGCTACCATATTAAAACTCCTCATTGAATCAGCCGGGGAAAGTGGTAGAACCAAACTTGGGGGCTACCATATCAAAACTCCTCATCGAGTCGGTCGGGAAAGTGGTAGATCTAGATATACATATAGTGTTATTATTTTTGACTCACAAGATATTTTGTGATCTAAATACCTTCTGAGTCGAGGGCTATACCTACATCTAGTAGGTGGATTTTTTCCCCGCATATGAATATTATTTGGTACATAATCCTTTTTGAAGATTCTTGGAGACCTTTACAAGTTTGTTGTACATGAAAAAGTTTAATCATATTCATCGCGAAGCATTAGTCAATCAACTGAAGATCAACAACTAACTTGTAAATCTCTCGGGGGCTATTGTGGGATTATATATCAGGGATACCTCACCACTCGGATATATTGTCGAGTGGGTCGGGTCCAATAAAGATAAAGCCCATAAAGATAACTACTCGGATTATTACTTGTAGTACATAATAAGTCAATAATAGAGATAGAAAGTTAGAGATAGAATCCTAATCGGAAATCATGTTGTAACCGACTAGGAGACTTGTCATGTAACCCTGCCCCCCGGATATATAAGGAGGGGCAGGGGTTCTCTCATAGAGATCCCGGATAATACACCACAGAACACATGATATAGGGTTGTTATCCTCCGGGAGGCTCGAACCTGTCTAAATCTTGTGTCTTGTGTGTCCATCGACTCTCGGTTTCGTACATGCCTCTACCGATAATCAAGGATCATGGGTAGCCCTATGATCCACTACCGATAATAATATCGACATGTAATTAGTGCCAATGTAAGTAGTGTCAGTAATTACTGTGCAAAGTGTCACTAATTTTATAGATCAGTAACACTTTTATTATTTGAAGTAATCTGAAACTCGTTTCTACAAGTGTCAGTAATTTACCTGACAAGTATCAGTAATTTTGATGCATTTACCATTTAAGTCATCAGTAATTTCTTGTCAGTAATTTCTTGTCGATAATTTATTGTTAGTAATTTCTTGTTTGTTTTGTCCTCCTAATTATTTTTCTTCTTTGTCTTATATTGATGATGCCTTATTATGTGCAGAATAGGGGGAGTGAGTACAAAGCATGACTGTTGTATTACATGATGTTCCATCGTGGGAATGAACAACACAAGACGTTTCCTCTGGAGATTGAGATCTTTTTGCAACCAAATCAGTAGCCATGACCTCTTTTCTTTCTTGTATTCATGTGATTTATGTAATCAATGTGACACGTACTATCTTGGTCTATATAGCTGAATTACTTGATGCAATAGTCTGTAGTGGTTTTGTTTTATTTGGTATAGTTATGTAAATGGATTTTGGATGAACAAATTATGGAGTGAAGTTATTCAATTAATCATTTTAGTTTTTCTGTTGTCAGTAATTCCTTTTGTAGTAATGGTCAGTAACTGTTCTCAATGTACCACGATAATTAGTAATTTTATGGAATTAGTTATTTTACAGACTTAGTAATTGCTTTTGAGTAGTGTTAGTAACTTTTTATTGTGCAAAGAAGTTGAAGAATTTAGTGTGTGAAGCAGATGAATAATTTATTGTATAATACATTTGTATAATTTAGTGTGCAAAGGAGTCTTAGAATTCAATGTGCAAAGGAGTTGTAGAATTTAGTGTGTCAAGGGGTTAGAAAATTTAGTGTTTATTGCCATATGGATTCAGTAATTTTTTAGAATCAGTAATTTCCTTTTGTATAGTATCAGTAATCTTTTGTTAGTAATACCTTAGTTTTCATTTATTGTGTCAAGAAATTGGAGAATTTAGTGTGCAAAGCATTTGTAGAATTCAGTATGCAAAGGTGTTATAGAATTTAGTGTTTTTATTGCCACATAGCTTTGACCCTAAAATTCAACATCGTCTCCTACGGTGATAGAAATTGTCAGCTCATTAGAGAATTTATTGTGCAAAATATTTGTAGAATTTAGTGTACAAAGGAGTTGTAGAATTTAGTGTGTCAACGTATTTGAGAATTTAGTGTGTCAAGGAGTTGGAGCATTTATTGTGGAATGCAGTTGTAGAATTTAGCATGCAAAAAATTTATAGAATTTAGTGTGCAAACGAGTTGGAGAATTTAGTGTGTCAAGGGGTTGGAGAATTTAGTGTTTATTGCCACATGGATTCAGTAATTTTTGAGAATCAAGAATTTCCTTTTGTATAGTATCAGTAATTTTTTGTTAGTAATACCTCAGTTTTCATTTATTGTGTCAATGAGTTGGAGAATTTAGTGTGCAAAGCATTTATAGAATTTAATATGCAAAGGAGTTGTAGAATTTAGTGTTTTTATTGCCATATGGTTTTGGCCCTAGAATTCAACATCATCTCGTATGGTGATAGAAATTGTCAGCTTATTGGAGAATTTAGTATGCAAAGTATTTATAGAATTTAGTATGCAAAGGAGTTGGAGAATTTAGTGTGTCAATGAGTTGTAGAATTTAGTGTCAATGTATTGGAGAATTTATTGTGTCAAGAAGTTGTAGAATTTAGTATGCAAAGGAATTGGAGAATTTAGTGTGTCAAGGGGTTGGATAATTTAGGTTTTTTGCCATATGAATTCAATAATTTTTTAGAATCAGCAATTTCTTTTGTATAGTATCAGTAACTTTTTGTTAGTAATACCTCAGTTTTTATTTATTGTGTCAAAAAGTTAGAGAATTTAGTGTGCAAAGAATTTGTAGAATTTAGTGTGCAAAGGTGTTATAGAATTTAGTGTTTTTATTGCCACATGATTTTGGCCCTAGATTCCAACATCGTCTCCAATGGTGATAGAAATTGTCAGCCCATTAGAGAATTTAGTTTCCAAAGTATTTATAGAATTTAGTGTGTAAAGGAGTTGAAGAATTTAGTGTGTCAACGAGTTGTAAAATTTAGTGTGTCAAGGTGTTGGAGAATTTAGTGTGTCAAGTAGTTGTAGCATTTATTATGGAATGCATTTGTAGAATTTAGTGTGCAAAAGAGTTGTAGAATTTAGTGTGTCAAGGGGTTGGAGAATTTAGTGTGTCAAGGGGTTAAAGAATTTAATGTTTATTGCCACATGAATTCAGTAATTTTTTAGAATCAGTAATTTCCTTTTTATAGTATCAGTAATTTTCTGTTAGTAATACTTCAGTTTTCATTTATTGTGTCAAAGAGTTGTAGAATTTGATGTGCAAAGCATTTATAGAATTTAGTGTTTATTTACACATGGTTTAGGCCATAGAATCCAACATCATCTCCTACGATGATAGAAATTGTTAACTCATTGGAGAATTTAGTGTGCACATCATTTGTAGAATTTAGTGCGCAAAGCATGTGTAGAATTTAGTGTGCAAAGTATTTGTTGAATTTAGTGTCCAAAAGAGTTGTAGAATTTAGTGTGCAAAGGAGTTGTAGAATTTAGTGTGCAAAGCGTTTGTAGAATTTAGTGTGCAAAACATTTATCAAATTTAGTGAGCAAAGAATTTGTATAATTCAGTGTGCAAAGAAGTTGTAGAATTCAGTGTGTAAATCATTTGTAGAATTTAGTATGCAAAGTATTGGTAGAATTTACTGTTTATTGTCACATGGTTTGAGCCTTAGAATCCAACATCGTCTCCTACGGTGATTGAAATTGTCGGTTCATTGGAGAATTTAGTGCACCAAGGAGCTAGAGAATTTAGTGTGTAGAAGAGTTGGAGAATTTAGTATGCAAAGTAGTTGGAGAATCAGTAATTTTTTAAAAAAAGTTTCAGTAATTCTTTGTTAGTAATGTTTTCGAATCTGTAACACCTTTGGTGATTGTTTATAATCAGTAACAGTATAACCTCAGTCAGTAATTTCTATTGAAGTGTTAATATTTTTTTAGAATCAGTAACACTTTTAGTAATTTTTTAGAATCAGTAATATTTTAGAACTTGTATCTGATACTATACAATAATAGGAGATTCCATACTGGAAATTGACCTTTTAATTCAGTAATTTTTAATAGTTCATTAGCTAGCAGAAGCTTGCAGTAATATTTGGGGGTCTGTTGACAGCCATCCTAAAGTATATTTGTGCAGATTCATTTCAGACTTGTATTTATTGTTGTCTTTCACTTTTTGGTTGCAGAGTTTCAAAATTAAAAACTTTTTTATTGCAGAAAACTATTGGGTTTGTTGACAGCCTTTCTAAAGCATAAATCAATGTCAGTAATTTTTATTTTTTCATGGAACAATCTATAGAAACAATTTTATTTTTTATCTGAAAGCAAATTCTTTTTGCGACTAGAAGAAATAAATATTCTTATTTGCTGTAAAAAATTGCAATAATTTTGAAGTTATACTGAACTACTCTTGTGACATCAATCCTGTCTAAGACATGCTCACCCCTGCCCCTGCAATTGTCATGGTGCCAATAATTTCAAATAATTCTAACATCAGTAATTTTGAGTCATCCTTGTTAACATCGGCACTATCACAAGGTCAGTATTTTTTTTCTTTTTGTGACGAACATCTATAATCTATTGGCATTACACTAGCATCTAACATCATTGTAAGATAAATATAAAATATATCAGGCTCCACATCGGTATGTCAAGCTCATCAGCATGGGTGAGCATGGCCATAACGCTATGTTGGTGCCTTGTGAGCATCTTGGGGGACAAGCACCGTTTAGGCAATATCTCGAACACTTGGTCAGCACATTTTTTTTGGATAATCCACAATATCAACCCAGATCTTAACAGCCGAGAGCCCCAAAAATGAAAGTTCCTCCTTCTTTGGTCATATAATTTCTTCTTCTGCTCAGGTCTCTTGCAATTTCTCTCCAATCTCCACTTTGGAATCCACCAGCACCTTGTGGGCAATGTTTCAAACACTTCATCTGCAACCTGATACCACAGAGCAGAGCTTATCGCACATCTTTGATAGGATACTGCAGCTGGTCGTGAAAGCGAAGCCCTGTGGCATCGAAGTACTTACACAAAGAAGAAGCCCCTGGCGCAATTTTGCGTTACAAGAGAGCAAACTTATTGGTGGAACGAACACATCATCATCAATGGCGAGCCAGAGCCAGCAGCTACGGTCCACCAGCCTTCCCGTGAGGCCGCACGCCCTGGTCCATGAATACTAGCATGTGTAGGATCTTGGTCTACTAGAATTGCTTAGGTTGCTTATCTTGTTAGACTCGAGTAGTGGAACTTAAAGTAATTGGATTCGTGAGCAGCTTACCGATTCACCCCCCCTCCTCTCGGCACGCCTTCGGTCCTTACACCTATTCCACTCTTTATAGTAAACAATATTCTGGATAGCACGGTTCAATCCACCAAAGAATCTAGCACTAGTTTCAATATCATCTTCATGTATATTACAATATGCTAAACCAATAAACAATTCCTGACAATATTCCTCTACTATTTTATCATCTTGTGTTAAAGTTTGTAATTTCAAACGTAAATCACGTTGGTAATAAGGAGGAACAAAATGAGATTTCATGCGTTGTTTCAAAATAGGCCAAGTGGTAGGTATAGCAGCATTAATATTGCAAATATCATTCCATCAAAAGAGAGAAAAACCTGTAAACTTACTAGTAGTAAGTCTAACTCTATGCTCAGTAGAAACTAAATGGAAATTAAATTTCTGTTTAATAGCAAGTTCCCAATCTAAGTATGCTTCAGGATCAGCACTACAAGCAAAAGGAGGTATGTTAAATTTGGGGTTAACAAAAATATCAATAGTACCATGATTGTTATTGCCTCCGATACCATATCAATTACGGCGAAGACGGTCTACATCACGGTCAACATCATCATCATTAGCAGCTTGTTGAGGTGGAGGTCGTCGTTCAACATCCTCAATTCGGTTGGAAATAGTGTTGATGTGGTCCATCAACTCAGCAAACTTTGTTTCCATGAATGTACGCTGGTCCGCAAGAAGCTTCGTAAGCTCAGCCTTGGACACGCATTCATTAAAGTTTGTAGGGTACTCCAACCCTGCAGTTGTCCCTTTCCCTGACATGATTAGAAGCAAAAGGCAAACCTACACAAAAGGATTAGCCCTATCAACTAGCAGCTAGCAGAGGGTGTAGAAAGTGGGAAATAATATTATGAGCAATGTATCACAATCTTGCAAGTGTTCTTACCAAAGACAACAGGACGGCACAATCTGTTGTCGAGCTTGGGTGTAACATTTGCAAGGAAGAAACATGTCTCGCAAGTATGTATAGCTTGGAAGGCTAATATGTATGTCAGTAGAACACAATTCAATAACAGATAGTAGCACTGAATAAATGTCCAAAGCAGTGTCCTAATTGCTAGCAAAAGAATCATGTTAAAAAAATAGTTGTGACAGCAAGAACAATGGCAAAGGCAGCAAGGATCAAAACAGACTTCACAGATTTAGAATTTTTAGAGGGGGGGGGGGGGGGGGGGGGGGTTGCAAATCAAAATATTTTTTTGGTATAATTTTTCCACTATTTTTCTGTGATAGAGGAACACAAAGGAAGGAACCACAAGAAGTTTCAACTCAAACAGAGGGGAAACAAAGCATAGGCAAAATCTCAAAGTTTCATCGAAAACGCTATTTTGACCTTCACAATTGTTTTTCTATTTTTCCCGATTTATTTTTGATTTTTTTGATGAGGGCACATAGGGAGTAACCCAGTGTGGGTCACCTTAACTTTGAGTCAAAAATGTGCTATAAAAATTTCAGCCTAATCGGAGCAATGAGTGAAACGTTATGCCTGTTTTACCGAAGGTAGGTCAAGACAGGATTTTTTGGGGAGGGGGGGGGGGGGGGGGGGGGGTGAATGGAAAAATGGAATCGGGTGGGGTGTTTTCTGTGGCAACGGATTGTGGGTATGGTGGGTGGGTAACACGATGGTGAATCCAATGGAAAACACGATGGTGATAGTGGTATGCAGCAGAGATCAAAACACAAATTCAAACCAGCAACTGAACTCGACTAGGACACAAACTCAACACCATGAAGTCTGAAATTAAATTATGTAAAGCCTAAACATTGTCTGGGATGGTGGGGAAAAAAATTTTATTGGCTTTTTCATGGATAATAGGTGATGAACACAAACGAATCTAAAGGGGAGAACACGATAATACCTCACGGGGAACCTAGGAATCTAATATCACTTGATGTAGATGAGGCCTGATCTTCCGAGAGGTAGGGGAATAAACTCGAATTTGGAGACTCGGCGGCGAGCCGGCTTAAATCAGACACGATCCAACCCCACAACCATTACACCAAGCACAACGTGATTGTTCCTACAGGCAAATCGAGAACACAATCAAGAAAAGATAAACACATAATCTAAAATTGCAAATATGAATGAAGCAAATCACAAGAAAAGGTTCAAGCTCTAAACACAAAAGCTATAATCGCCACAGTGGTGTAGAACAAGAATAAAGGCCCTGGATTACTGTAAAAGGACTTGTCGCCATAGTTATAATAATTTGATCAAGTTTCTCTCTAGAAAACTGAACTAAACAAAAACAAAGACTAATGATGATGGCTACTGAGTTTATGAAGGAACCAGGAGCATCCTAGGGTTGGGGCGACAGGGGGGCACCCACAACATGGGCTTAAGGCCTGACACGATACAAGGCCAAGTTGGCCCAAAATAAGTGGTATAACACCTTATCATGGTCACACATCATGACTCATGACCCTTCTGGAGCTAGGACCAGAAATAAAACGACGGCATCATCGTCCCCTATCCAACGTATCAAAGGACACCTCGTTTGGATGTCGAATGTGGGAGATATCATCAAAACCGTGAAGAGGTATCGACTAAATCCGAGACGAACACGACAACCGAGTTGGTGATGACTTATGACTTGGGGAAGGCCATGATATGTGTGTATCTAGCATGATGATGTCCTCATTAGAAAGGAAAGGACAATTTGTCTTCAAGGAGGTAGCCCTGTCTGAGTCATATAAGGCTACGCCTCGTGTCCGGCCAAGGGATCAAGTTTGAACATACTGTTTGCATGCTGGAGTTATAGGCCAAGTAAACTGATGTAGCTATGGTTGTTGCTTGGCTGCACGATACCCTATCCTCTTTGAATTGGGTGGAACTGGAGACTGAGGGGAGGGAGCAATCCACTCACGGATGGCGGTCGAGACACATCGCGTTGAGGGACCCTTCCTGGGGGAGATAGGACCCAGATCGGCCTTGGGGTGCCGTATGCAAAAAGTTGCTCCATGTGGCTTTTAGGAAGCGCGTATAGATCGTGCAAATAGGTTTCTCCTGCATGATATAAATCGATTCGAGCTGTTATCCCTCACAGTAATGAGTACCACTTGATAACTCTGGCGGAACAGTGTCGGAAGCCATTAATATGATGAATGAGTTCAATATTGTTGTATGGATTTATTATTAATTGTATTGCAACCATGATTGTTGTAGTCATAGTGCAAACTAAATTTACTATTTCGTATGTCAACTTAACTTGATAGATGGCCATTTTTTCGGGTCAGTCTTGCTGAGTAAATTAGTTACTCAGGGCAACATTCTATGTGATTTTCAGATGATCAGGGGGGAGACTGCCACTACGGTGGGAGGTTCCCCTGGGAAGGCGAACGTCCTGATTGCTGGAACATTGAGTGGGAGCCGTGCACCAATGATGATGAGGAGTAGGTTTGTGTGCGCTGGCACGGTGTTAAGGGCATGACACCGACTAAAGGACGGCTATTACTATTGTGTATCATCGTGAGAGGGCAATTGTGTATTACTTATTCTGTCAGAAATGTCACTATTTCACTTCTGCACTTTTAAAACTCTGGTTTGTAACTTAAATTTGGATTTATGTAAAATTCTGTAGTCGATCTTGTTCTTGTTGCAGGCTATGTTGTTTCTGCTATGTGTTGTACTATTGGGCGTCACAACATGTGTCACCACCCGAGAAAGATCCTGGAACGGAATCGTCTCCGTGGTAAGTCGGTTCTGTTACACACCTAACCTTAACCCGACGGATCAACAAGTCAAGTACTATAACATGCATAACTCTGACCCTACGGATAAACAAGTAAAATGCTAGGACATGCATAGCTTTAGCACTATGGATTAACAAGCTACAGACTATAGCACACACAACTCTAACCCTATAGATTAACGAGTCATGGACTATAACATTTCTATCCACAATATGCATTGCATGAGTATAAGGACATAACTTGACTAGCATAGGCATATACAGCGTATAATAACCAAACATGACTAGGCAAAAACCATATACAAAGCACATGACTATCATACTAATATAAGGATAAGGCATAATGAATAAAAAAGATAATAATATTAATATAGTAAATAAGTCTTACAAGAGAGGACTAGACTAGAACTAACCCGAAAACTCTCCAAGACTAGGTCGAGGACCTCAAGACAGCACTCCTCTCTTCTAAACTCCACTAGGACCTAGAGACTAAGTGTAATGCTAGAGAATGGATTCTTTTTTGTGTGTGTTGAAGTGGAGGCAGTCCCCTCCTTATATAGGACCCAAAGGAGGTTCCTGGAGGTGGTAACTATCGCCCTAACCGGTACAACCGACGTAGGAAAGGCGGTGGTAAACCCCCCGAGCAGGCCTGGGCCGAGTGAGCCCCAAAGATGTTCGGCCGAACATGGGTGTTCGGCCTAGTATCAACTGGTCCCACTCAGTCAGATCTTTCTCTGGGACACTGACTTACTGTTCCCATTTGACAATCCACATATTAGGCCTTCTGGTATGTCAGTTTGCTCTGTTTATGGGGCCCGTGAATCCTTGTGTCGTCCTCTGATTGGCTGGAGGTGTGCTTTCTCCCTTGATGGATCCGTGTGATGTCTAGTTGTTGCTCTCCCATTGGCTAGAATGGTATTATCACGGATCATGGAGCATTTCTCCACTCGTATTGTATATAATCCCTGCGTGTACATAAATCTCCAAGGACAAGTGGAATTTTAGTATTTCTAGCTAACATGCATGGTGGGAATGTTGAATTCTCCTTTATTTTGAGTAATATTGATGGTCGGAAATGGTAGTTAACGACTGTCAACACATATTCATTGTTCAATCAATGTATAATGCTATGTTAAATAATGGAAATGTGATCACACACAAGGTCATTTGGAAACTAAAAGTCCCACTTAAAATAAAAAATTTCATATGGTATTTGTTTAAAGGAGTTGTTCTCACCAAGAAAAAATTGGAGTGGTTGCACAAGATGTTGCTTATGCTCTCAAGAAGAAACTATCAATCATCTATTCCAAGAATGTCATTTTGCTAGATTTCTTTCGAGGATTATTCAGCTTGCTTTCAACCTGACAACACCTCGTAGCATAACTCATATGTTTGGGAATTGGCTATATGGGGTGGGTAAAAACATCAAACGGCAATGACTAATAGGTGCTTCAGCTTTGTGTTGGGCTATCTGGATAAGTAGAAACGACATTGTATTTGATAAAACTCCGATAAAAACTTATTTGCAGGTATTGTTTAGAGGGACACACTCGCTTCGATTCTGGGGACACTACAGAATAAAGATGAAGCCAAAACAGCACTAAAAGAGGCATGCCAACGGATTGAAGACTTGGTGATACACGTTTTTACGTACCATGAATGGAGATTTACTAACAGGATTGGTCCTTAATGTGTCTTTTTATCCAAACAATTATGTGGTGTTCTTTCTTTCATGTGATGAGTGCATAAGGATGAGCTGTGTATTGTAATGGCTATAACCTTTAATAGAGATAAAGGCCGGATACTTTTGCCACTATCTAAAAAATATTAGGATGAAATTTTATGCTCTCAATGATAATTTTAATTGAGTTTCATACATATAAAATTATGCCATTGCTCGGTTTTATATTAATTATTCTGCCATATCACATTTTTACTGATGTGACACATCGTTTAATGCAAATGAAACCACATTGAAACTGGTCTTATGCGTCAAATATGATTTGACTTTTCAATATTGCATAACAGACAAAGCTTTTGTAGCTGGGTGGCATACGTGGGGTAGCCGATCAAATAAATAGTAACAATAGAGTCAAGGAATTACTCAAAAATGAACTTCCCATACTACCAAAAAAGGCTTTTTAGCGACAGTACAAAAAATACCATAGCGGCGGATGCAAAGAAATCCGCTGCTACAGTTGCAAAATAATTTTTAGTGGTGGTTTACAATAACAACCATCGCTAAAAATAGATTTTTAGCGGCGGTTAATAATTTAGACCGTCGTTAAAAATCAGTATTATTTTTAGCGGCGGTTTAACCGTCGCTAAAAATTATATTTTTTAGCGGCGGTTGATAATATGAGCCGCCGCTATTAAATATAAGGCCTAGTTCTATTTTTCTACCCATTTGACCCAACACATTACTATAAAAACACAGCAATCCTAGACTCCTCTACACTTCTCCCTTTCCACCCCTCTCAGTCGCCACCATATCTCTCTCCCTCCCTCTCTCTCTCTCTCTCTCACACACACACACACACTCTCTCTCTCTCTCTCTCCCTCCTCCCGACGGCCTCCCCCGGCGCCCTGACGTGCCCTGCCCGACGGCCTCCCCGACGACCTGACGCACCCTCCCCGACAACCTCCTCGACGCGTGCGCAAATCTGGGTGACGGGCGGGCTGAGCTTCCTCATTCGGATCTGGGTGGCCACCTCACGGATCTGGGTGCCGGCGGCTCTCTCGTCTCCGTCTCCTCTCCCGACGGGCCAAGCGTGGACCAAGGCGGCCATGTCGGCAGCGGCAGCGGCCACAAGCGGCGGCAGATCCAGTAGCATGAGATGGGGCTCTGGATCCGGGCGGGCCCGAAGCTCGGATCTAGGCTTGGGTTCTTTTGGACCAATGATTTTTTTTTTTTGGATTCATGGGTAGCGGCATGTGAAGTTGTCACCTGCCGGTACTAATTCTTCTACAACGCAGTTAGTTTCAGCTCAAGGTCATCCACCATTAAAAATCTGGTTTTTTAGCTGCATCAACCTAGCGACGGTTCAGCCTGCCCGCTGCTACAAGCGCTTAGGAACCGCCGCTACAGGCTGTTTATGTTGTAGTGCCAACCGCAGCTAGCTGTTAACCAGGCCAAACAATTACACAAGTTGTACGCTAAACTAGAACTTTTTTGTGGCAGGTAACTACCCTCCAATAACATCTACTAATTTCTCCGTTCCTTCGTACATTTGATATTTATAAGGTAGCCGGCTAGTTCACTAATTTGATCAGATTGCTTTTCTAATAACTAATAGAGGATATGCAGGAAAGAATGATGAAAAGGGTGTAGTGGAAATGTCAATGAAGTTATATATGGTGCTTTTAAACGATGCATAGAGGTATATTTGAGACAAAACCAGGGAAACTACTTTTTTATTTGAAATAATTGTTTTAATTTATTATTTCAAAAAATATACCAAAAACTAAAATTTTAGGATCTAGTCATTTTTAACACGTCAACCACTTTGACATGTTTTATATACGAAACACGCCATACTGATTGGCGTGATTAGGCCTATGTCAGTGTCGACCGCAACATCGGATCCGAGCGAGGATTGAGGTTAACCGCAAACACGCCAATCTGTTTGGCGTGTCTTATGCATGAAACACAACACACTGATTAGTGTGTTTGGGACTTAGTCCCCTTGGAACAACCTAGATATAAATCAAGATTAATTAAGTCACACCAATCTATTTGACGTAATTAAAAAGAGATATATCAAATGGTTTGGATGTGTCTTAATAAAATTAAATAAAGTGACACATTTAAAAAAAATATTATAGATCTTTCATATAGTATCTTTTTGTTCTGCTTTCACCGTTGTATTCCGCGTGATGATACAAACAAAACTAGATCTTACTTATATGTGTTTTAAAAAAATTAAATAAGATAAATGGTAAAAGATAACGAACAAAGTCAATAATGACAATAATTTTAGAACAGAAGTAGTATATATTATATTTTGGTCTGAGATCACTTATCCATTTGCAGTAGCTGTTTTGACCTCAGATTTGTCCGTGCCAGATTTTCAGCTCCAAATTCGCAATTCCAATAGATTGCAACTTTCACGTCAACCACGTACGTTTGCGTGTACGTATCGAAATACTAGTACCAGTACATGTTTCATTCTATCAGCGTGAATCTTACCGCGTTTCTTTCATTCCACACGCGAATGGAGATCAAGATAGGGGACCGGACCGGCTCATCTAGTACACTGACGTACCTACTGTTGTTAGTCCAGCACCTTGTGGCTGGCTCGCAATCATTTGGACAAATCGAGATAATCCATCGAGTGGGAGTGCATATGCGCATACAAGCCGCCATCGTTCACCATGATCATTAACTATAGTGGAATGTCATATATATATTCTCCAAGTTTAGATTATTAATAAATACAGAGATTGTTTGTTTTGCATGAGTGATTCAGCGTCCTTTCTGCAGCTAAGGTTTCACGGACTTGTGGGAAAAACACTCAACAGTGACACACGATAAACCCAATAGACGAAGCTCACGGTACGCGTACGTCAGTAATGTAATGACAGTAGCAGATCTATCGCTCAAAAGATTGACATGCATCATATAAAAGTATCACCTATTTCTGGGATTGACAAAGCGCATCACCAATTACTGGTCAATATATAGGTGACGATCTATTACGGCGTGGGTTGCTAATGATTACTAATTAGGAAAAAAAAAAGATGCTGGGCATCTGCGTGCGTCACATATCTCCGAAGAAAGATGGCGTGCATTGACAAAGCACATCGCCTGCATTTAGTTTCTACAGGCGGTCCATATATGTAGACCCCACTTATCTCCCTTGTTTATGTGTGGTAGTCACAAAGACACAAACAAGACCAATAAAAGACACTTCTACATCAAATATGAGCCTAGGTAATCCTTCACAAATATTTGCTTTAGTTTTATTATATTTAACATTCATCGACGGGTTTTCACATATATTGATTATCGACTTTTTCATCAGCCTGTCTGGAGCCGATGACCTAGAAAATTTGACTGTTTGTCTTCTTCGTCAATTTGCAGAAAAAATTAACTGGCAAGTCTCGATTTTATATTGAGTTTGCTTTGAAGTTAAGCAGATCTTCCAAATCGTGGGTGTGCGATATTTTAAATCAACACATAGTTAACGCACACAATCTCTGCATACATTCTTTCACGCTTAGTTGAATCCTGAGTTCCGTTAATGCCGTTGCGCAGTCACTGTATACAATAAACCTGGACCGTGCCTTTTTTGCAACTTTTTAAGTGGAAGCTCGATCAAGGTAGCGGTCCATCATCATCAAGGCGTGGATGGATGCATGCATGCATATGCATGTACCATCTCTTTGGTTTCAATAGGCCACTTGCCTAAAAAGTTTGTCATATAGTATCAGGGGCGAAGCTACATTGTGGCATCGGGGTCAGTTGATCCCGACGACTTCTATCAAAATTAGTAGAAAAGCACTCTTAATCACTGTACATTAAGCTATATGACCCCGTCGATCTGAACCGCTGACACCGGTGAGCTCACCAGCTGGCTTCGCCCCTGTATAGTATATTGCATCGTGCGGTGGTTATATCCAAAGTTGAGAAGAATGGGCCACGAGACGAGAGAATCTTGGTCCGGGGCTCGAAACCTTGGCTTGGTTCGCCGACGTGGTGGCTCAGGCTCACCACGCGTTAGAACGCGACCAGTCAATGCAACTTGCATGTCGTGAAAGGTAAACTGGCCGGTCTTTCGTGTCTGCTGAGACCTGAGATATTGAGAGAGGAGTCTTCGTCGACTTTGGTACCAGTGTGCAACTTGCGCGTATGCATGCATGTGTGCTGATCTGCATGCTCGCAAACAAAGTGACCGGAACCGCACGTGTTTGGTTTTCGCAATGAATGTAAATAATAAATATCTTTTGCGATAAATGAATCTAAATAATCGAGGACCAATGATTCGATTCACAAATGGGTGATGAACATTCATCGCCATATTATCCTTGGAAAGAAGGGATACCTATTTTCAGTATTAAGCATAATGAAATATTTGATTCATTACAGCTAACATTATTATTAGTCACCACTGTTATCAGACGAATATAGGCATGTGACAAGAACACACTTTAATTATACCCAAGTATACTCCTCTCCGGATTTTAATTGTTGATACAGTTGACTTTTTTAGCTACGTTTGATCATTCGTCTTATTTAAAATATTTGTTCAAATATATAAAATTATATGATAGGTTTCAATTTTCTTTAGTGATAAAACAAATTATAACAAAATATCTGATAAAATTTTAAATTTTTTGAATAAGATGAATGGTCATCAAACGTAACTAAAAAAATCAGCTGCATCAACAATTTAATTCCGGAGGATTACATTACAATACAATAGACAAAAGGGATCGACATGTATATTTTGTGCAGTGATTTATATATATATATATATATATATATATATATATATATATATATATATATATATTTCCGTTGCAGCTGAAAATGGTACCAATAAATAATTGAATTGTGATACTGTATAAATATAGTTATATTAGTTACTAATATTTTGCATCAGAGCAAGTACGTGGCACCTTGGCAACAGAGTAGCAATTTGAAACACACGCGGTAGACGAGGAAGGTCGCTGCGGCCTTGTTGACCCGCTAGCTTCCTTGTCGAAACAGCATGCATGCCGAAATGATCGATCCCACTTGGAGTCCATTCAATGAGACAGAAAAAAGCGACCCATATTGAATGGGGAGAGCGCCCAACAACCCCGTTTCCCCAGCACCTTCGCGCGCCCTCTTTTGTGCCTCTATTTAAGCACCACCACTCCAGCAGGGAAGGGAGCGAACGAGAGGAAGCAAGCTCAACGGGAGCAAGTCTTTAAGCCAGCAGCTCAATAAGCTCCTTATTATCAGTTCCCACACACGCCCACAAATAAAGCATTTCGTTTGAGACATACTGTAATACAGTATGGCTTCCGAGCATGAGCAGCAGCAGCAGCATGTCCCGGCCGTGCCGCGGTGGACGCCAAGCCCTCCGCGGCGTCCGGTGGTGCCCGCAGTCGAGCCCGACGCCGACGAGGTCGAGGAGGAGGAGGATGAGCTGGGCGCCTCGGCGCGCGGGTTCCCCTTCGCCTTCGGCAGCGGTCGGTCGTCGTCGTTCCCTCCGCCTTCGTTCCACGTGCCGTCGCTGGAGACGAACGCCATGGCCCGGGAGCCGTCGCTGCGTCGCGTGGACGAGGGCGTGGTGATCTCGTGGGAGGACCTGTGGGTCTCCGCGGGCAAGGGCGGCGGCCGCGTGCCCATCCTCTGCGGCCTCAACGGCTACGCCCGACCCGGCGAGGTGCTGGCCATCATGGGACCTTCCGGGTGCGGCAAGTCCACACTCCTCGACGCCTTGGCAGGAAGACTGGGTTCTAGCGTCAGCCAGATAGGAGATATCCTCATCAATGGGCGGAGACAGAAGCTTGCGTATGGGACTTCCGTAAGTAGTGCTCCCACAATCATTAGTCATTCCTATTATTCATTCATGCACATACATACGTATGTATCTATCACCGGCCCCATGATGTGCCGTACGTGTCCTAATAGTAATTAGGAAACCAAATCAATTTAATCTCCCTGTATATATATATATATATATATATATATATATATATATATATATATATATATAGGCGTACGTGACGCAGGACGACGTGCTGATGACGACGCTGACGGTGCGCGAGGCCGTGCACTACTCGGCGGCCCTACAGCTGCCCAGCGCCATGCCGACCTCCGCGAAGCGTGAGCGCGCGGAGGAGAAGATCCGTGAGATGGGGCTGGAAGGGGCAGCGGACACGCGCATCGGTGGGTGGATGCACAAGGGGATCAGCGGCGGGCAGCGGCGCCGGGTCAGCGTGTGCATGGAGATCCTCACACGCCCGGCGCTGCTCTTCCTCGACGAGCCCACCAGCGGCCTCGACAGCGCCGCGTCCTACCACGTCGTGGGACGCATAGCGAGGCTGGCAAGACGGGAGGGCATGACCGTCGTCGCCGCCGTGCACCAGCCCAGCTCCGAGGTCTTCCAACTCTTCGCCGGGCTATGCCTCCTTGCATACGGAAGGACCGTCTTCTTCGGACCCGCCACCGACACCAACCAGGTATATATGGGTGTACCTTAGCTTCTTCTTGTCCACAACGAACCTCTCTCTCTCTCTCTCTCTCTCTCTCTCTCTCTCTCTCTCTCTCTCTTTACAACGAACCTCTCTTGACTACTCTTGGTCATGAATCTCGCATGCATCCGTTAGTTTTTTTTTTCTCTTCGAGGAGACTCCAATGCATGCATTACTGAAGTTCTATAATAGAAAATAGTGTACCACTGCAGATATATAGACGAATAATAATGGAGACGTGTTTGGATGGGCAAAGCCCTGACCATATGGGTTCACACCTTTGCTTCAAAAATTGGGTTCACACCTGAAAATTAAGCATGTCGTCGTGGCTAGCTAGTACTAGTACGTACCACGAATTAATGAACGGCGAAATCCAACATTAATGGCACTCAAATCTTCAAAGTCAAGTTGAATCCATACCAACATAGGAGTAAGTAATAGATGCTTTCATGACTTGTCACAAGTATGTTTACGTCTATTTACCAAGCCTTTGCGTCACAATTTTGTAGCCTAATCGATCAGAGCACACAAGATTCAATCTGATCCTGACTACTACTAAGAAATATGGTCACGCGAATTATTTTAGTTTTTATGGGACGGTAGTGCAGATTCAAATGCGAATAAACGACATAATAACTATATACTCCTATGTTTTAGTTCCCAAGTTATTATAATCTGTATTGACAAAATAAAACAACCTTAAACATTGGCAATTCGATACCGACACGGGCATCTATATAACTCAATGAAAGCCACTCTACGGGGATAATGAAATATCAAAAGAAAGTAACCACTACTTCGTATGAACTCCATTATGGAAACATTCGTATTGGTGTGTGAACTATAGTCTAGTAGAACTCCCACAGTTATTACGGCGAGCTGCCTCACAACCAAACCACAGCGACGATTTATTTCGCTTAGACAGTGATTGAACCGGTTAGAGTTGAGAGGTGTGTGAACTATAGTCTAGTAGAAGCCCTTCTGCTTGAGGTTTTGCTGATATAACTAAATAAGTACGCTGCTACTTCGTTGACGCCAATAGGAGCCGTACATACCCTACTACTTGATGAGACGGCCAGGGAGCAGTAATTTTACTGCATCTGCGCCACTTATCATTTTCTTTGACTTTAGATGCCCGCTTGTTTCTCCCTGCCACGTCAGTTGTGCACTTTTTGACAAATTTCTAAGAGAAACGCGTGCGTTGAAGATACCTCTACGCAGACGGTTAGTCTATGGAGCTTAAATACTTCGTAGTTAACCGACTCTGCAGGGCAAAGTTTAAAGTCCTGATACAACAAATTAAGTATCGATGTGACTGAAGAAGGAAGAACATGGAATTAGGTCACCTGTTTGAAAAAATATGCTTGTTGTGTTGTCGCTTCTTTTGTCAAGTTTGTCCGGTCGGTTTAGAGTAGGGAGTGCGAGGAAATCAGGAAGAAAAACACGCGTCTTTGCTAGCTGACCATGGCGGTCACAAACTTGGAACGATGGAAAAGGACATCAGAGGCCACTTATAATACTAGTTATTATTAACGACTGAAGATAGTTTGAGGCTTTCTCCCTGTTCTTGACTTCGATTGAGGACTTGGACTAAGTAAGTACTCAGCTTAAGTAATTGTATGCTATCTGTTGCAGTTCTTTGCTCTAAGTGGCTTCCCCTGCCCGTCACTGATGAACCCTTCGGACCACTTCCTGAGGACCATTAACAAGGACTTCGACAACGACATCGAAGAAGGCTTGGGCGGGGAGAAGACGACCACTGCTCAGGCGATCGACGCGCTGGTGAACTCGTACAAATCCTCTCCGCACCTGGAGAAAGTGGTGCGGGAGATCGCTCGTATACGCGAAACCGTATGTGTCAAATATTAGTATTCTGGATTATTTGCAGACAGAGAAAACAAAACTTAAATCAATTTGTTTTTACAGGGAGGAGCAGTGGTGAAGATGGAGTGGCAGCCGAGCTTTCTGACGCAGTCCCTGGTGCTCACCAAGAGGTCGTTTGTCAACATGTACAGGGACCTGGGCTACTACTGGCTGCGGTTCACCATATACATCGCGCTGTGCCTCTGCGTAGGCACCATCTTCTACGATGTGGGCCACACATTCGGGTCCATCCAGGTCAGTAACATAAATACGCATTCCTTCCATTTCGCCATCGCACTTGCCAAAACGTATCGTGACACTCATCCGAAAACTCTGTTCTTGACCTGCAGGCTCGTGGCTCCATGCTCAATTTCGTTGCTGCCTTCCTCACCTTCATGGCCATCGGTGGCTTCCCGTCTTTCGTCGAGGACATGAAGGTTCGGACCGATCGACCTCACCTCGCTCATTCATTGCAACATCGCTATAGTAGTAAATTGTACTCCCTCCGTTTCAAAATTATTATCGTTATTGACTTTTTTCGTTATCTTTGATCATTCATCTTATTCAAAATATTTATTTATATATGAAAAGTTATAAGTTATATTTAAATTTTATCTAGTAATAAAATAAATAATTAAAAAATATATGATACTTTTTAATTTTTTTTGAATAAGATGAACGGTCAAAGTTAATTAAAAAAGTCAATGACGACAACAATTTTAGAACGAAGGAAGTATTATTTTCCTAATATAACCCATATATGATCTAACCATGTCATCATTGTTTTTTCAAATAATGCAGATCTTTGGAAGGGAGAGGTTGAACGGACACTACGGCGTGTTGTCATTCACGATCGCCAACACGGTGTCGGCTGCGCCGTACCTTGCACTCATCTCGGTGGTGCCGGGAGCCATGGCTTACTACCTGGTGGGCCTGCAGAGCAGCTTCGGACACTTCGCCTACTTTGCACTGGTGCTCTTCACGGCCATGATAGTTGTGGAGGGGCTCATGATGATCGTGGCCAGCGCCGTGCCAGACTTCCTCATGGGCATCATCACCGGCGCCGGCATCCAGGGCGTCATGATGCTCAACGGCGGCTTCTTCCGCCTACCTAACGACCTGCCCAAGCCATTCTGGCGCTACCCCATGTATTACATCTCGTTCCACAAGTACGCCAACCAGGGGTTCTACAAGAACGAGTTCCTCGGCCTCACCTTCCCCAACAACCAGGCTGGCGGCACACCGATCATCTCCGGTATCGAGATCCTCAAGGATATCTGGCAGGTGCAGATGGGGTACAGCAAGTGGGTTGATCTTGGTATCCTCGTGGGAATGGCTGTGCTCTACAGGGTGCTGTTCTTGGCCATTGTGAAGCTCACGGAGAAGGTGAAGCCCATGGTAAAGGGGTTGAGGTTCAGGAACGCGGCGCCGTCAGTGCACGTCACCGAGCAGGGCTCCGGTAGTCCATGATCGACTCAGAGGAGCATTAACAAACAGTCTAGTTTCTTTGGATTGAGGTAGAGCAAATGTGTGGCAACTCTTATGTGCATGAGCGTGTTATATATATTGCTAGTGATTGTAGTTTAGTAGTAGTTGTAGCGCTACATTTGTATAGTGGTCTATTGGATGTGACTGTTCCGTCGTGGCGTATTCTCGTCGACAAGGGGGCATCTCGAGGTTTGGCAGTCACTGCATTGCACGGCATGGTTCCGTCATTTGATTATGCATATGGGCCTTTGAAATCGTCATATGGTCATTCCACTCATTCATTCTCAGCCATTTTTGTCTATTGATAGCGAGAAAATATGTTGAGATGTGCCATGGTTTGTAATATAAAGTAACGAGTAATTGACATTGGCTTGTTTAGTATTTGGGTTGAAATACAAGAATTCGAGGATTGCATGAGTTTGTGCATGCTTATGTTTATTACTAACCAAAGTTCGTGAAGTTATTGGAGAAGTTGCAGGAGAAAAGAAATGTGTTTACTTGCCTAATGATGTGTAGGTCAATGGAGTCAACTTGACGGTTAAGGATGAGAGGATCAAGCACAAGTCGAGGACATGGGACCGGATGATTTGGAGGACGGATGCTGTTAAGGGTGATCAACACCTTACACGCGGAGAGGCAAAAAGCATGAATGATTTCGTGGTTGAGCCTCAAAACTATGAAAGAGATGAAGACGGTGTGTTGACCAAGTCAAAGAAAAGGGTATGCCAGTGCAAGTGACACAAGGGCCCAATAGAGCGCGACCAAGAGAGACTTGCCGGTGGTCTGAATCATGGGACAAGGTGACACGCGTCTATATCGAGGAAGTCACGTTTTTAGAAGTGTGCATAAAGGGAGAAGAAGTTAGACAACTTTATGCCTCAAAATGGTGATGACGATTGCCGGTGCCTGTGGCATCATCTTGAAGCTTGCATTGAGGCAAAACAAAGATATGAACAACTCAATCGCATTTGGGTGACGGAGAAAGAGTTGAACATTTTATCCCTAGTGGTAGGTAGGAGTGTGTTTTAGGTCAAGGGTACCTAGGTATTGAAAACATGCCTCTAGGCCTATGTAAGGAGAGGTATGACTGGTTGGAGAGGGTGTCTCTTCTACCTAGTCCTGAATTGGGGTTTCATTTTGAAAAACTAGGGTGTGCTTCATATTGTAAAGGAGATGAGAGGTTGTGTGAGAGGCAACACTTGCCCTTCTAAAGAGTGGGAGGATGAGGGTGACATCCTAGCCATATATCCCTGTATGTTAGATGATTGAATCAATGATATGAGATTTATTTTTTGTGCTCATGTTCTTTGTCAGCTAAATCCCAATTTTCTCTTTTTTCATATTTTTAGAGCTATATTCTTAGGATTTTTTTATTTCCTTTTTGAGTGAGTTTTGGGTCCGGTTTCCGCAACTTTTGGCGATGGAATGGGTTAGACAAAAGAGAGCTTCATCCCGAATGAATTTCACGACATTCTGGTGAAAAATCATTGCACGCTGACCAACATCAAATTCGTGCTGACCGTCACAACCGACTTGGGTGTCCGATTTGCTCCAAAATGTACCAGAAAGTATGATAGGTCAATCTAAGGTGTTTCCCATGACAAAACCTTCTCACATCATGGCGTGATTCTCTGTTCTTCCCTCGATTTGTGTAAATCATTCCATATGCATGCATGATTAATTGAATACATTTGTTGCTCTATCTTGGTCTATTATAATGTTTGCTTATTATTTATCTAAGTGGATTGGATGATAGTATTGCAATAGTGCTTTTGGTATATGATTACTTTATTAGTTGTCATCGTATCGCAACAAACAACTTTTATCTACTTTAAGTAACAATCAACTAGAGTCTTTATTCATTTGTTTCATTTTTGCATGCAAGTGAACCTAGACCGTGGGAAGTTCTCTTAATTCCTGCTTACCTGTAATCTTTGTCTCTCTTTTATTTGTTCCCTTATAATTAGTTCTTCGAACCACCTTTCTATCAACAATCATATTTGTTAGTAACAATATTTCGCTAACAAGCATCTTGATTGTTCTACGAATTCATAAACATTGGAATACTCTAAGAAAAAAACTATAACAGGTCTATATGCTTGCAGTCTCATAGGGTGCATGCTACATGCACCAACAAACAACAATCCATTTCTTAAATGGCCATCTACGAATGTCCAAGCTGCAGCATGTGAGTCTCATACGGAAATACGAGGCCAGACAGGAGATTTACAACCTATGAGTTCTTGTAAACTGCAGCGCGAAGCGAGATCGTGACTCGTTCATGATATGGTTCATTCTTGTATAATTTCATTAGAAAGATGTTTAGTTCATGCTAACCATTGCAAAATGAGACATGATCATTCACACATATAGGCACAAACTACTCCAGGAACATTTGGATTGAAAGTAGTAGAACTTCTAATTTATCCATAGAACTACTAATTTCTCTCTAAACCTGAAGTGTTCAATGATCATTTTATAGAAAATAAAAACAAAAACTATATATTTGCCGAGTGTTCAATGATCACTCTTTGCCTGCCGAGTGACTCCTACAGACACTCGACAAAGTTTTGACGGCCATCACGATCGCTAACTGCCAACGACACAGAGTTGAACTTAGCCAAAAGCCAGAGGTGGACACTCGATGACCTACTTTTTGCTGAGTGTCTAGACCTTGCACTCGGCAAAGTTCTAATGTTTGCGAGAGTAAGGGTGTGTTTGGTAGAGCTTATGCTGATGCTAAAAATAACTCATATTTTGGTTTATCTGCGATAAGTGCTTATCTGGCTTATTATAGCATAAGTTGTCAAACCATTTGGCAAAACAGTTTATCTTGTTTTTTTTTTTGAAAAAAGCATATTCATATTCAATGGCCCACAAACCCAAAAAAGCTAATATTTGTTGGTTTTGCTATCCTAATATAAAAAGATAAATAGATTATAGGGGTTTATTGCAATAAGTACTTATGCAAAATAGCTATTTGATAGAGGTTATGACTTATCACAGTATAAACCACTCCATAAGTCATTTCATAAGCACTGCCAAACACCCCCTAAGTCTTTTACCGAGAGCTTTTTACTTTGTCTAGAGTGTCCTCTATGGCACTCGATGTGGGAAAAGTATAAGACTGTTTGGTTAACTAGTTGTGGCTTTCATAACAACTGTTAAATAGACCCCACATGTCATTCACATTACTCACCATTCAACTCTTTCTCTCTCTCACTGACGAGTGGATCCTACTTGTCAGCTCCTTCTTCCTCCCATGAATCTCAATCTCTCTCTCTCTCTCTCTCTCTCTCTCTTGACGCGAGCTACCCGCCGCCGCCGCCTTCCCTGCCCTCGTGCGAGCCCGCCACCGCCGCCTGCCTTGCCCTCACATGAGCCTGCCGCCGCCGCCTACCTTCGAGCATACCCACCTGTCCACGACGAAGCTCCGTTGCAATCCATGGAATCACGTGGTGGCACAGCGCAGCCTGTCCTAGCGGAGTACATCCACTGATCCCTCAACTGTGCCGAGGAGCTTGTCTCGTCGGACCCCGCGGCCGCGCTCCCCGACCTCGGCCTCGCGTCGGACGAGTCTGTGGAGGCCGGAGGGAGAAGCGGTCGAGTACTTCTCCCTCCGGCCCGGCCGACCGGCGGCGGCCTTGGTGGCGGGGAGTGGAGAATAGAGATGAGGGCCGGTGGAGGAAGAAAAGAAGAAAATGAATCGTTTTTTCCTCATAACCTAGCAGGCGAGTAAATAACTCAAACTTACACACCTCAAAAGCCAGTGAAAACAGGAGAGATGGTGCTTTTGGATTTGCACTGGGATGAAAACTCCTTTAAGACAAAAACATGTCTAGCTTTTGAGGCCTTTGGTTGGCTCTTGGCTTTTTCAAAAGCAAAAGCAGGTTGAAAAGCCCAACCAAAGGGAGACTAAGGGTCCGTTTGTCACAGTTTATAGTGATTTGGCTTATATTTTTGCTACAGTATTTTTACTGTGCTGCAGTGCCATAAGCTAAAAAAAATAGAAAAACATAGTATATCATGACTTATGTTTTTACAGAATATTACTTTTACTGTAGCTACAATACTAGAAAGTACATAAATATAACAAACTTATACCAAACAGACCCTAAATATGCCGTTTCCGGAAGTGTTAGTGCAGGAGACGACCAAACTGCTGATGTCGAACCTTGTCAGCACGTCCATTCGCTCCGGATTGAGAGACCAATGTGCATTCAGTAGCCACTAATTATTGTCGTGAAGCACTAATCGAGATCCAGTGGGCCCACTCTCTGTCTCTGAACAGTAGGACATTTCCTTTCGCCGAGTGGAGCAGTCGATCTCATACATACGCCGCCGGCGCTGCGTTGTTAACATCGGTGCTGCGTATGCGGCTTCCCCGGACTGGAAAAAGGCAAACCTGCGTGCGAAGCGAGGGCCCGCAACAAGAAGCCGCGCCGCAATTCCTTCCTCGAGGGGCTGTAAGATATCTGGCACAGAGCAGGAACGGAAAGATACCGATCCTTAGGCGGTAACGAGCAGTACCATTTCCGAGGAAGCTTGGGCAGTTAAATGGTTATATACTACTGTAACTCACAAGTCACAAATATGCTGGTAGTGTCAGCATCTATTTCGCAAGGAAAAGAGATTTTGTTCTAGGAAGTAACGAGGTGCGCTCCACGGACAATGTACTTGCAAGGAACAGGAGTCGCCATCTGTATAGTAATCAATAATCACCCTTCACATTATTGTTTCTCAATTGTCTTATTTGTACCTAGCGTGATCTGAGATGGGGCAGCTTGCCTATAAAAGGCGCCGTGGAGCCCAGTTAGTTTCTCACGCCTCCAAGAGTCAGCCGCCATCGATTTATCCAGAACCTTAGAATTCCGAGTACTGAGGTACTGACACGGCAATGGCGATGCCCAAGGTAACCTCAGTTGTTCTGGCGATGGTGGTCGGCCTTGCGATGGTGTCGCTGGTGGCTGGGACTGCAGGAACCGCAACTTTCTACACGCCACCTTACACACGTACGCGCGTTGTATTTCCACATCACAAGCATCACCTTGACTTATTGTTACGATTTCTGGACGAATCGGCCAAATAATTAAACACACCAGTAGGAACAGAGGAGAACATTCTCGAACTCACATGCTTTCGTCACCATTCACGCACTTGCAGCATCGAAGTGCCACGGGTTCCAGAACGACGGGACTATGATCGCGGCGGGGAGCGACGTGTTCTGGAGAGGCGCCTCCCCGTGCGACCAGCGCTACGAGGTCCGGTGCACGAGCGCCACCAACGAGGGCGTGCCGCACCCGTGCACGGGCCGCAGCGTCATCGTCAGGATGGTGGACCTCTGCCCTGCCGGCTGCCGGGGCACCATCGACCTCTCGCAGGAAGCCTTCGCCATCATCGCCGACCCCAACGCCGGCAAGATCAGCATCGAGTATCGCCGGTAAGTTTGTCGATGCCGCGGCCGTGCGTACATGCATCTATCTAACAGATCTATATAGCCTTTATAATATACTTCATTCATTCTTAATTTATTATCATCATTAATTTTTTAGTTAACTTTGATCATTTATTTTATTAAAAAATAATATTATTATATATATTATTTAATTTATTTTATTATTAAAATATAATAAAATATAATTTAAAATTTTATATATTTAAAATAATATTTTAAATAAAATAAATGATCAAAGTTGACTAAAAAAATCAACAACGACAACTATTTAAAAATAAAGAAAGTAGACGCATTTCGGATTCATTGCTTCAGGTTATAATATATAGACTGATGGTTCAAATATGTGTTGCTTTCCAGGATCTGAGGTCTGTAAATCTCTGTCGTTGTGCCGTGCGTCAATCATAATAATAAGTGCATCTCCCGAAGATAAGAAAGCTTGAAGAATTGGTCTGCGCTACTCACTAGTTGCAGCAGATGGAAACGAAAAATGGAATACTAGAATATAGTGCGCACGTTGTTTTCATGTGTCTTCTGAAACATGAAATAAAATATAGCAGTGACACAGCTTCATCTCAAGAATATGCCTCTTACTATAAGAAACCAATTTTGGTTTACGTGCGTCTAATTATTTTGTCTGAAACGAAATATATAGAAACACTACAGGAAAACCCACAATTGGCGAGTGTTCTCGAATTTGCCGAGAACTTTCCATGAGGCACTTGGCATATCTTTTTGCTGAGTTTTTTTGTGCCGTGTGCGATATAGGAGTGTTTTTGAGGCTTTGTCAAGTGCTACGGGCACTCGGCAAATAAGGGGTTTCCGGTAGTGAAACCACATCCAAAGCGAATACTTTTTAATAAATCCTAATCCTAAAGCTGATAAATTTCCAGGATTTCTACACCTAGCATGCATTTTAATCAGGTGGATTGGTTTGCACGAATATGCCTCTAAGTCGCATCTTCAAAATTGATTTCCGTGACAACCCCCCACTACTTCAAAAAATGGTCATTTGTGCTGGATATAACTTTGACCTGGCTTTGAATCCAGCAGTACCCCTGACTACTTACTTGATCGGTTCAATGACCAACATCCCTTTTTGTCTATACCATTTATTAAAATAATATGCTTTCCAGAGCATATATCATTCAGAAGTAAACTTCTTGATGCAAAAAATCGGATGTCACTGTTTAACTCCAGTATAGTTCCTTAGTCTTTTGAGGTTCGTAACGCGACAGGCAATTTGATCCCGCCATGTAATAATATCGTATTGACCAATTAATAGAATTATAATGCTGAGTTGATATAATAGATATAAAAATAAAACACATGGCGACTCATCGGCTAAATAATGATATTATAGTACTGAGAGCCGATGAATCAATAGATGGTGCAAGGACTATCTGGACACCTATCAGCAAGTGTAAGTAACCAAATAACTCATGGACTAGATGTTCCAATGAAACTTTGAATATATCCTAGCTGCTTGACATATGAAATACTCTTGAAAATAGTTTAAAGGATCATACTTAACCGAGACAGTCCTAAATTAAGGACAAGTAAACAAGAACGATCTAACTGATAGAGAATACTCAAAAGTGACTTGGTAAAATACCAGATAACTAGCAACCACGTAAATTCTACTAGAAGATCAAACCCAACCATTGCAGCTCTAGCCTCAGCCGATGTGATTATCGAGGTTGTAGGTTTAACACCTATCGCAGAGATCAAACTTAACCGATACGGCGGCCTGCTCTTGACAAAGAATAATTCATCCGGTTCTCCTTATTGCTAAGGTTGACGATGTGCAAGGATTGTATATATTGATAAAGAGATGATTTTACAACCATCCTGAACATTACTAGGGTGTGTTGGTCTTGGTATGCATACTTGGTGCTTCCATCAGCTATGTCATACAAACTAACCAATTCATCACTTTTCTTACTGTTTTAGGTACTTCAAAACATCAAGGAAAAAAATCAAACACAGTATTTTTTAACTAATTTTAGATAACAGAATTGCAGTACTAAGAGCCAATGAATCAATTGACTGTCCAAGAACTATCTGGATACCTATCAGCGAGTGTCGGTAGCCAAATAACTCATCGACTAGATGCTCTGATGAAACATTGAATATATCCTAGCTGCTCGACAGATCACATACTCTTGAAAATAGTTTAGATGATCAGACTTAACAAGAGAGCCCTAAATAAGAAGCTGTAAAACAAGCACTGTTGACAAAATGTGAGTTATTCTAAATCCAGAATTTAGTTTAAGGCAAACTTCATAGACATTATTTAACATGTGATGCTAACTAACACTAGCGGTTACGAGCGGCCGGGATCCTCACATGATTAAGGAAATGGTCCGGCAGACTTGGTGGATAGCCATGTTTGTCTTGGATGGTTGTAAGCCGTTGGATTGGTTAGTTCTTAGTGAATAGTGCTCTATGTGAACTATTCAGCTCTATGTGAGTTGTTGGTTCTGGGTTCTATGTGAATTACAGTCTTGTGTAGCTTGAGTTCTTTGTGGTCTATAACAACTTAAAATTAACACGGTTTGGTAGTTCAACTCACCTAGTAAACAATCCTAAAAAAAATTCACCTAATAAATAGGATGACTTTTGAAATAGTCTTAGAAATAGTGCTACTTTATGCAAGTGAACCTCTATGTTATATGTTAGCCTTTCTTCTATTAAGCTTGCATATCATACTTGAGTACTACATGTATTCATGCTTGTTATTTTTCCTTTGTTGTTGTACTATGAACTGCTGCTTAAAAGATGATGGCGAGAGGGACGACATCGATGAGGACTACTATTAGGCATTGTTGGTTTTATTTTTGGTAGACCATAAGGTCACCAACAGAACCGAAAGGAAATCTAATTTCCTGTGGAATTCGGATCTGGACCAATATGGTTAGTTTTGATTCTGCCTTGATCGGGAAGCAACCTGCAGATAGAAACAGACCCGACCCCGAGTTTACAGTGCATATAAAAGAAGGGTCACCCCCTTGATTGATCCATCAAATCATAAGTCCACCCAACCGATCGCTAAGACGCTGGAAAACTCGGAACACCGACATCCAGCCCAAGGGCATCGTCGCTACCGCCCCGAAGGTCTTCGTCCTTGCAAGAAGACCCTCAAGGAGCGCCTACGCTACAACCCCGATGAAGTCCTCGTCACCGACTCCGCCACCTCTGCACCGACGCCAATGGACTCCTCCACCAACGCTGGTAACAGATCGAATCTACTATGCTGCATTAGCTTAGCTCACTAGATGTGATCTGAGTCAACTAGTGATCCTGAGTTATTAGCATTGTTAATTAAGTGCTAATTAGTTCTAATAATTGGTATCTTTTAGTTAATTGCTTAATTACTTTTCTGTTTTAGTTAAGTAATTTTATTTTAAGCTTTATTATTTAAGTGTTGGTGTTTTAAGCTATTATATTTTAATTTTAAGTATTAATCCACCAATATACTTTGAGATGCCTCTAAATAAATGGAACCACCGAGAAGTTTATTTAGAATAAACTTGTGATTATTTCTGACCACCGTTATTTAATCATGAGTATTAAGATAAATTTTGTTTGTTTTCCCCACCGGTGATGTAAATTGAAATTTAATTGTATGATTATAATCAGACCACCGTAGGGTTATTTTTATGCACTAATTTGCATTTCATTGTATATGATTACTAAGTTGAGTTTTCTTACTTTGCTTTTCAGTGAGTAATGTTAATGTTGTTGCTTCCTACCTCAACAACATCGAGCCACTCAACGGAGCCAACTATCCGGACTGGAGGGGTAAGGTCATCATATTCTTGGCATGGAATGATCTCGATGTTGCACTGACGGTGGATAAGCCTGTCGCCCCTACTAATGGAGCTGCACCTTCTCCCGCTTTTGAGAAGTGGGAGAGATCTGATCGGATGGCTACCATGGTTATTCTTCAGACCATAAGTCCTGGTATTAAGGGTGCCATCCCAACTAAGAATGCAGCTGAAGTTGATCTGACTGCTAGGGAGCTGCTAGCCACGATTGAGGAGAACTTTAAAAGCTCCTCTAAGACTTATGCTAGTACACTCATCATGAAGTTGGTGGGTTGTCAGTATAATGGTCAGACTGGCATAAGGGAGCACATTCTTCATATGTGTGACATGACCAATAAGCTTAAAGATATGAAGATGGAAATCTCTGATGGTTTCCTTGTTCATTTCATCATGACCTCACTCCTGCCTCAGTATGCTCCATTCAAAATCAGCTACAACACCAACAAGAACACTTGGTCTATCACTGACCTTATAAGTTATTGTGTTGAAGAAGAGGAGAGGCTGAAAACTAAGAAGATGAAGGAGAATGTTGTGAACATGGTTGGCAACCTTAGTCTCAACAACACTCCTAAGAATCAGCATGAGGCAAGCAGCAGCAAGCAAGGCCAAAGGAAGAAGAAGAGGAATGGGAACAAGAATGGTCCCAAGAACAACAACAACTTCAAGAACCACCAGCCTAAGGGTGGTAAGTCATGCTCTTTCTGTTGCTCACCCAAGCACCTTCAGAAGGCTTGTCCAGGCTTTAAGGAATGGTTGAAGGAGCAAGGTAATGATAAGTTTGATGTTGTTTCTTTTATTGATGAGTTATTCTTAGCGGATTTTTCCTCTAATACTTGGTGGATTGACTCAGCTGCCACTGTGCACATCTCTAATTCATTACTGGTATTCCGTTTGATCCGAACTATAAGAAGGGGGGAGCGAAGCCTAAGAGTGGATGATGGGAACGTCGTCCAAGTTGAAGGCGTTGGGAGCTTCCACTTAGAGTTGCCGGGTGGCTTCCAGCTTAATTTAGAGGATGTTCTTTATGTTCCTAGTTTAAAGAGAAATTTAATTTTTGTATCAGCCTTAGATGATTTGGGACATATTTGTGAGTTTGATAACAATAAGTGTGTTATTAAGTTTAATTCAATAAATGTCAGTCTTGCAGTTAGGCAAGGCAAGCTTTATATGCTCTCTCTTGATGATTCTGTGATGAATGTTGCTAGTATTTCACATAAGCGTAAACGTGATGATGAGACTTCTTCGAAATTGTGGCATTGTCGCCTCGGCCACATTTCGAGGAGAGGAATAGAACGTCTTATTAAAGATGAAATACTATATCAATTAGACTTCTCTGATTCAGAGCAGTGCATCGACTGTATTAAGGGAAAATACGCTAAGACAATTAAGAAAGGAGCTACTAGAAGTACAGGTGTATTAGAAATAATACACACAGATATCTGTGGCCCGCTCTCAGTAACATCAGTAGATGGCTATGATTCCTTTATAACATTTACCGATGATTATTTTCGTTATGGACATATTTACCCTATTAAGAAGCGTTCAGATACGCTAAAAATATTTAAGATTTATAAGTTGGAAGTTGAGAAACAACATAACGCTTCCATTAAAATAGTAAGATCAGATCGTGGGGGAGAATATTATGGGAAACATGCAACATATAGTCAAATTAAGGGACCGTTTGCTAAGTGTTTAGAAGAAAATGGCATAAGAGCGCAATACTCCATGCCAGGAGAACCACAACAAAATGGAGTAGCTGAGCGACGCAATCGCACGTTATTAGATATGGTGCGTAGCATGCTTAGTCATTCTAATTTGCCTGTTGAGCTGTGGATGAAAGCATTAAAAACAGCTGGTCATATTCTTAATCGAGTTCCATCTAAGTCAGTTCCCAAAACACCTTTTGAGTTGTGAAATGGGAGGAAACCGTCACTAAGTTATTTAAAAGTGTGGGGTTGTCCCGCTGAGGCTAAGCTATTTGATCCACAACATAAGAAACTGGATTCTAAGACAGCAAGCTGTCATTTTATCGGATACCCAGATAAGTCAAAGGGATACCGATTCTACTATCCTGGTCGCTCTAGTAAGTTCGTTGAGACAAGACAGGCTATGTTTCTAGAGGACTCAGGATCTAGTGGAAGTTCTACTAAGCGGGATATAAGTCTCGAAGAATTATGGGTTAATCTTCCAACTCCGGATTTTCTAGAGCCTACAGAGTTATATCAGTTTGTACTGCCAATTATTCCTCAACCTAGCAGCACCGTGGCAGCCGCTCAGGTACAGGTACCGCCTACTAGGGATCATGCACCAGACATTGATGCACAAGATCCACCTCAGGAGGAACCTGCGCCAGAAGAACAGTCTCAGCCTGATCCTGAACCGGCTGTGAACGAACCATTAAGACATTCACATCGGGAAAGGAGACGGGTAATTCCTGACATTTATGAGACTTATTTAAGTGAGGATCAGTATGATGTCAGGAAAATAAATGACCCTACAAATTTTAGAGAGGCAATTGAAAGTGAGAATTCCACTAAATGGATTGAAGCCATGGAAGAAGAGCTTAAGTCTATGAGTTCTAATCAGGTTTGGGATTCAGTAGAAATTCCTAATGGAGTCAAAACAGTAGGCTGTAAATGGGTATATAAGACTAAACGTGATTCCAAAGGGAAGGTCGAAAGATTCAAAGCAAGACTTGTAGCTAAAGGGTTTACACAACGAGAGGGGGTTGATTACAATGAGACTTTTTCTCCTATGTCTACTAAAGATTCTTTAAGAATAGTCATGACACTTGTAGCTCATTTTGATATGGAGTTACATCAGATGGATGTTAAGACTGCATTCCTTAATGGAAATTTGGATGAGACCATTTATATGGCCTAACCGGAAGGTTTTGCCATTAAGGATAAGGAACATATGGGATACAGATTAAGGAAATCCATCTATAGACTTAAACAAGCGTCCAGACAGTGGAACCTTAAATTCGATAAAGTCATTAAAAGATTCGGATTTAGGGAGAATGATGCAGATAAATGCATCTACATTAAGGAAAAGGGTGGAAAATTGATAATTCTAGTATTGTATGTGGATGACATACTGTTAGCATACAACGATAAGAACATGTTGTATGAGACTAAGAATTTCTTGTCATCACATTTTGATATGAAAGATCTTGGTGAAGCCTCATATGTACTTGGTATTAAGATACACCGAGATAGAGCCCAAGGAATACTAGGATTATCTCAAAAAGCTTATATTGAGAAAATGCTTAAGAGATATAAGTTAGATAAGTGCAACACATCATCTGTTCTGATTCAAAAGGGCGATAAGTTAAATAGAAGTCAGTGCCCTAAGAATGATTTAGAAAGAAAGAAAATGGAGAACGTTCCCTATGCATCAGCTATTGGAAGCTTGATGTATGCACAAGTCTGTACGCGTCTAGACTTGGCATTTGTGATCGGAGTACTTAGTAGATATCAGTCTAATCCAGGATGGACTCACTGGGTAGGTGTCAAGAAGGCATTAAGATATTGCCAAGGCACCAAGGATTACATGCTCACATATAAGAGATCAGATAATCTTGAGATTGAGTGCTACACTAATGCTGATTTTGCTGGTGATGAAGACGAAAGGAAGTCAACTTCTGGATATGTTTTCACGTTAGCAGGAGGAGCAATTTCATGGAGAAGTTGCAAGCAAAGTGTAACTGCTGCATCTACGATGCAAGCAGAATTTGTGTCATGTTATCATGCTACAGAACAGGTAGTATGTTTTAAGAGTTTTATTCCGGGATTAAGAGTTATTGATAGTATCTCGAGACCTATCATAATATACTATGATAATCAATCCATAGTTTTCTTTTGCGCAAACGATAAATTAAGTGGTGCTTCTAAGCACTTGATCTTAAATATCGTGTCATGAAAGAAAGAAATCAGGACAATACGCTAAAGATTAAGCATATAAGTACTAAGGATAATATAGCGGATCCGCTCACAAAAGGTTTACCACCAACCCTATTTCAGAAACATGTCCTAGGCATGGGCCTGGTAAATACCTTTTGATCAGTCCTGATTTTAGGACCATTTTAATTTCCTCAAATAAGAGCAAGAGTTCTGACAAGGTTTCTCAGTAAGACTATGGGTAATGTTGTCCCAGTATGCCGTGGTGCTACTGATGACGCATTGGTCTGGTACTTGCTGATTTTTTGAGAAAGAGCTTAAGTTAAGAATAAGATTAAGTTGTTGACCTTTTGGTCAGGGGGAGAATGTTGGTTTTATTTTTGGTAGACCATAAGGTCACCAACAGAACCGAAAGAAAATCTAATTTCCTGTAGAATTCGGATCTGGACCAATATGGTTAGTTTTGATTCTGCCTTGATCAGGAAGCAACCTGCAGATAGAAATGGACCCGGCCCTGAGTTTACAGTGCATATAAAAGTAGGGTCACCCCCTCGATTGATCCATCGAATCATAAGTCCACCCAACCGATCGCTAAGGCGCTGGAAAACTCAGAAGACCGACGTTCAGCCCAAGGGCATCGTTGCTACCGCCCCGAAGGTCTTTGTCCTTGCAAGAAGACCCTCAAGGAGCGCCTACGCTACAACCCCGACGAAATCCTCGTCACCGACTCCGCCACCTTTGCACCGACGCCAATGGACTCCTCCACCAGCGTCGGTAACAGATCGAACCTACTATTCCGCATTAGCTTAGTTTACTAGATGTGATCTAAGTCAACTAGTGATCCTGAGTTATTAGCATTGTTAATTAAGTGTTAATTAGTTCTAACAGGCGTGTGTGCCCTAGATCGATTGACTGTGACATTATGGTGCCTTCCACTATTATTATTCAAGAGAGTTAATTTTAGTCTATAAGTCTATAAAAATAATTATTTATGTAATCATGATATGCTATAATAATGATATCGGTTATACTGTTATTCACTTTTACTGTCAATATGTATGAAACTTATTTTTAGGGGACACATATGCTAAGCAGTTGGTTGTCTTTAAAACCTGGTGTGACATGCAACATGCGGGTTACCATCTAGTTTATTAAATGACATGTCACATAGAAAAAAGGAGATGTTGCATGAAATTCATGATGAGAGATAGGATTTTGGGTTTCATGAAATCAAACCCATTATACACAATTATTAAGACTTCAGAACCGGAGCAAAACCTCCATTGAGAAAGTTTTGTTTCATCTCCTCATAATTCCATGAAACCCGCTGTACACAGTTATGAAGAGTACAAAACCAGAATAAAACCGACTCTAATTGATCATTTAGATGCAAAATTGAAGTCATGTCAGCCTATATATAAAGCTGTGATATGAAAGTTTGCACTTTGAGAATTTGTTTCATTTGTTAACTCATATATATTTGTGGGCAACGGCATGACACTCTCTTAGGAACCGTTTAATAAAACCTTGTATTGAGACTGGTCTTAGAAAAATTAGTAAGACTATTAATTAAAAGACATTAAGAGGTGTTTCGCCAGCATTTGGGCATGTCAGCCCCCACTGCCCATTGCTGGCTTTTCCCTTTTTCTCTGCCCCGCGGGCTGCCGCGGCGCCACTTTGTCGGTCCAAAGAAAACTAAATTGCCATGATATTGCATTCAGCATTTCAGCAAGCAATAGAAATTAATTTAACTTGTACTACTAGTATATAATCCATCTTAATAGTGTAAGCAGCTGTCATCATTAGATGTTGACAAGGAGAGCAGGGAAATGGCCCTGGGAACTTGCGATGCCTTCTTTCCTGCTGATCGAGAGAGAGGTATGCAGTGGCAGGCCCAAGATCTGAAGTATGGGTATTCAAATTTTCTAAGCGCAGAGAAAAAAAGTTTGTAGCCTAAATTATTCTTTCCTAACAAAAAAGTATCAAGTTTGGTGTGGTGTAATAGACTATTGGTGGGCTGACTAATTTCTGGGCTGAAAGATAGAGTGATATATGGTTTTTTTATATACATATGTATAATACATATTATATATATTAAAAATATTATTTTAAATAATGGGTATTCAACTGAAACCCTTGAATAATGGTGAGCCCGCCCCTGGAGGTATGAACTTCAACCCGCACATTCATTGGTGACCAGTCATACTAGCAATAAAAAATATAATAGCCTACCTTGTCGTGAAGCACCTAAGGTGCCCATGGGGCCTACACAATCAGTCTGAACAATTCCTTTCGCCGAGTCGAGCAGTCGATCTCACACTCGCCGGCTGCGTTGTTCGCATCGGCATTGCCTATGCGGCTTCCCCTGATTGGAGAAGCCAAACTTGCGTGCGACAAGAAGCCGCGCCGCAACGCCATCCGCAGGGGGCCGTAGCATACTAGTACTACTATCTGGCACAGCGTAACTACCGAAGAAACTGTCGTGACAACCCTTTGGTAGTAACGAGCGCAGTACCATTTCCGAGGAAGTCGCAATGTGCTTTTTCGGAAGAAAAAAACAGATTTGATTGTAGGAAGTAACGAAGATGCTCTTCATGGATCGGAACATCTACTTGCATGGAGGTTAGTTCTTTCAGAACACGAGTGTCACCATATGTAACAATAAAGAATTAACCTTAACAACATGCTGCTTTCTTATTGTTTCTTAATTGTCCTAGAAGTCTCAAGTGGCCTATAAAAGGTGCCGCATAGTCCTAGTTTCCACACACCTTTCGAAGCACACCACTTTAGATCCCAGGACCTTAGTAGTTCTAAGTTATTACTGAGTTACTGACAAGGCAATGGCGATGCCCAAAGTAACCTCATCAGTTGTTCTGGCGATGGTGATCAGCCTCGCGATGGTGTCGCTGGTGGCTGGGACTGCAGGAACTGCAACTTTCTACACACCACCTTACACACGTACGTGCGTTGTTTTTCTTTATCACTACCTATATGTTCAGACCAGTAGGAGCGGGGAGGAGAATACATTGAATATTTTCCTCGCAAAAAAAAAAGAATACATTGAATATTTCTCTAATTCATACGTTTTCATTTGACGCACGAACACATGCAGCTTCGGCGTGCCACGGGTTCCAGAACGACGGGACGCTGATCGCGGCGGCGAGCGACGTGTTCTGGAGAGGCGGAGGGGCCTGCGACGAGCGCTACGTGGTCCAGTGCACGGGTGCCACAAATGAGGGCGTGCCGCACCCTTGCACGGGTCGCAGCGTCACAGTCAGGATCGTGGACGAATGCCCACCAGGCAGCTGCAGGGGCACCATCGACCTTTCGCAGGAGGCCTTCGCCGTCATCGCCGATCCCAACGCCGGCAAGATCAACATCGAGTATCGCCAGTACGTCTCGTCAGTTGCCGTTCCTGCTTGCATCTATCTGACCGATCCATATATACACGCAGTGCTGCTTGATTGCATTCTTCAGGTTATATATAGACTCAGACTGACGGTTCAAATATATATGTTTGTTGCTTTCCAGGATCTGAAGTTCGTGAATCTCTGTTGCGCAGCGCGTCAGTTATGATAAGTGCATTTTCTCCAAGATAACAGGAATTCGAAGAATGGGTGTGCGCTTTTCATCAGTTGCAGCACACTGTTTTTGTATCTTGAAGAAAATGGAATAAAATATAGCGGTAACACCGCTTTCATCACAACAATATGTAATGTCCCCTGATATACTATAAGAAGCCACTTTTGGTTACATGCGTCTGCTTGATTATTGTCTGAAACGAAGCATATGGAAACCACATCCCAAGCGAAAAAAGACTAATAAATAAGGGCAATTATTCCATGGTAACCATTGCAAAATCACATAATCCTATATGTGCCACATGGGGCCCACTTGTATCACTGACAGTGGCATATTTATTTGGGATTGAGTCATTGCAATGGCTTCTATGAAATTATTCCTAATAAAAATTCAAATAATTTCGAGGATTTCTACATCGAACGTATGCAAATAGTACTCTAGTAGTACTGCATTCGATGACGTGGTTTCACGTGCGTCTGATTGTTGTCTGCAACGAAGAAACATGTGAAAACCAGATCCACAACCAAAAAAAGGTTTAACAAATTATCCAAATCATCATAAAGCTGATAAATTTTTGAGGATTTCTACAGCGAACATATCTGTTACTAGTAGTAGAAGTATGCACCCGATGACATGGATTGGTTTCCACGACTACGCTTCCAAGTGATACAAGTGGACCCCTCGAAATAATATATACGTTCGCTGTAGAAATGTTTCAGTCATATATTATTCAACACTTCAGCTACTATGACTGCAACATTTATCTTAACTGAAGTATAATTTGACAACTGAGGTCCCATTAGGTCAGGCTTCACGGGTACCAACTCTAGCACCGAATCTCAAAACAAACACAATACTTCCATTTCATGTGCCTTTAATGGTCCAGTGACTACGGGAAAATTAGAGTATGCGAATGCCAAAATGTTTGCCGAGTGCAAATTATCGGGCACTCGGCAAACTCGTGTCTTTGCCGAGTGTCCTACTAAATACACTCGGCAATGACCAAACACTCAGCAATAATAACATTTGTTTGGCGAGGCACTCGGCAACTAGGCAAAACTCGGCAAAACAGGTGCTCTTTGTTGAGTGTTAGCAAAAGACACTCAGCAAAGGCCAAATTTCCCGAGTGCCGGTAACCAGACACTCGGCAAAAATTGATGCCATCAACCAATTTAACAGTCCATTAAATCTTTGCCGAGTGTCAAACATCAGCACTCAACAAATGTAGCCCTTTGCTGAGTGTCCATTGGACACTCGGCAAAATATTTTTTTTTCACTTTCTGACCACCATTTTTTTTCTGGAACCCATAGACAATTCATGGTACATCATTGTGAATTTTGATGTATTTATTTATCCATTTACTATATTTACTTATTTTTTCATTAATTATATTTTATCGTGAAAATAAAAGTTTGAACTAGAAGTGTTTCAAATATTGAAATAAAGTGAATTAAAAATGGATATTCATATACGTTGTGCATAGAATGGAAATCCTTGAATAAAGAACAAAGAGTTAGAAATGAGCCCTTTAGATTTTGAATACACTTGAAAGTCAAATTTGAATTTGAGTTCAAATTATTTTGTATTGGTATTATATAAGATTAATCTTGCCATGTGAAAGTTTTTTTTTATTTTTTAAATTAGTATTATAATTATAAAAAAATTAAGTGTACATGAAATTTATTTTTGCCGAGTGCCACGTGGAGGCACTCGACAAAGATTTGTTTGCCGTGTGTCTTAATTGAGGCACTCGACAAACAGATCTAGACTTGTTTGCCTAGTGTCTGGGTTGCCGAGTGCTCTTTGACCTGACACTCGGCAAACAGATCTTGCCGATACTTAGCCGGCGTCTTCTCCCTCACTCTCTTTTCTCTCACTCTATTCTCCCCTCTCCACCCGCGCCGCCATCTTCCTCTCCTGTGAGTATCTTGATAACTTTATGATTTTATTTTACTCTGTTCTTTGCCTTAGATTGTTACTTATACAACACTAGACAACTTAGACAACTACACAAACACGTTAGAAAACTTAGAATTCATTAATTTTTTACTTATAAATACTTACAGAGTCTTCCTTCCTCGATGCAGGCATCAAATAATCAGCTTGGAAATGAAGCAGAGTTGGGTATAGGAATCACTCGCAGGCTGTTCAGACCGCAGGGATTGGAGTCTTAGTCACTTGTCATATATTTGTACTTGTGAACTTATGTATTTGAAGACTTGTTAGCATGTGAACTTGTAAACTTGGAGAGTTGAGGACTTTGAACCTTTTAATACTTATTTGAGGATTTGTATTTGTGATTTCATTTATATGATATGCATGCGATGTTATTTAAGATATATGCCTCTCATGGTATTGAGATTTATGTCTGTGATGTATATTATGTGAAAATATAATTTTTTTTACTGTGAGAACAAGAAAAAATGAATAAAAATAATTATGGAATAAGGGTTTACCGAGTGTTGTGACCATAGCACTCGGCAAACTCTGGGCAACTCTATCAAGTGCCTGAACCAGGACATTCGGGGAAACGTGAGCCTTGCAAAATTGTGCCTTTCCCGAGTGCTTAATAGAGGGGCACTTGGCGAAACCTACAGTCTTTACCGAGTGTCCGGTGAACAGGTCACTCGGCAAACAGGGCACTTGGCAAACCCTTTTGACCATCAGCGTGCCGTCAAGTTACTTTTTTTTGTCGAATGCTCACCGAAGCACTCGGCAAAAGTTTTACCGAGTACCCGATATTTTACACTCGGTAAAGGTATAATGCCGGAAGAGTTGTTACCGAGGACGCTTTGCCGAGTGCTAGTGCTTTTCCTCCTTTGCGGAGTGCCTTGGGCACCTTGCAAACCACTTGTTTCCCGTAGTGTGGGCCACCTTATCGTTGTGGACTGGGAGAGTGGGAGTCCAGAAAGGGCCTTACTTCTATTGCGGGAGTTTCTTCTTTTCTTCTGTACAGAGTATTTTATTTTTGGTACTATGTCATTCATCTTATTTCCTAAGTGTTATCATCACCCTCTTAAAGACTTAAAAAACAACAAAAATATATAAATATAGAATAACCTTCGTGAAACAAAAGTGGTTGATAGTTTATAGTGCCATCTTAAGGGAAATTTGTCTGAGAGACATAGAAAAATGGTGGTTTCATCCATAGCATACTCACAATCATGTTTTTGTCTGAGACACACTACAAATTTGAGTGCTCTTGTCTATGGTACACTATTATTATTTAATAATTATTTTTAACTTTTTTTTATCTCAATATACAAAATATATTGAAATTTGAATTTTTGAACAAACATATATTATTGTATTCTCTATTATTAAAAAAACATATTTTTTATTATTATTGGCATGACTTGTTTGACAAATTAAATATTAAAATAATGAGCAAATCATGTGAACAATCGGAAAAAATCTACCTCTACTTTTTACTAATAGAGGATGTAATAGTGTATGCTTGTGTAAAGATTTAAATTTTAATGTGTTTTGTGCGGTGAGATAAAAAAGTTGAAAATAATTGTTAAACTATAATAATATGCCATACATGAGAGCATCTAAAATCATAGTATATCTCAAACAAAAATGCAGGTGTTAGTGTGTTGTGGATGAAACCACCATTTCTCAGTATCTCTCACACAAATTTTCCTTTAAGTATTAAGCATCATTGAGGTCTGCACAATGGCAAACAATCAGAAATGACAAATTTATCCTACTACTTTCTTTGGCATCAAAGATAAGATAAAGTCCACAATTACTCAACTCTCAAAGAAAGCTTTGATTCTGAACATCAATCAGTCCTGCTTAAAATGCCAAATTTACGCTAATACATAAAGTAACTGGGCATTCAGTGCATTTTACTTCTTCAAATAATGCATGTGCAGAACAAAGGATTATCATACTGTGTGATTTTAACTAAGCAACATCCAGTTCCAGTCATGTGTTAGGATGATGAACATTAGACCCAGGACTCTTAATAAATCAGTCTGCGATTTCGGATCAGTCGCAAGATAGCCAGCAACAATCTTTCTGCGACGTGTCGGGACCTTTTTGTGCTATTGAGACCTTCTAACGGGTCCTCCCAGAAGCTGAAGGAAGATCTATCCGAACTGCACATCTGGACTACTGGAGAATGGAGGAAGTGGAATGATATAGTGTGCAAAATGACGTCAATAGTAGAAGGTGAAGGATGCGTATAAGCGAGGTGGCATTGTGACAACAGAGGACATGTCATTTCTTCTCCAAATTTCACCTTTTCACCCCTAACTCCTGGACATTTCCTATTGGTTGCAAAACACCAAAAACATGCTTTCATATATCTTCAACATAAGAACAAGACGGTTCTGAAAAATGATGACATTTTCTTAACACAATAATAAGCCGGTTCAAAATAGAAAGGCAGCACAAATACAGTGAGTTGATAATCAGAACTCCCTGAGCCCCCTTGCATTTACGCTGTCAGATGCTGAAACAAACCAATATCATTTGCTGAATTTCAGTTAGGCTTCTGTCAGCTTTGTCCTGACACTCGTCGCAGGCACACCGGTAAGTAGGGGTATATGTTTTTATTTTGTGGGTTAGTAGATCGGTCCAAAACTCTCTAATAAAATAAACTAAATTATCTAATTATTCTAAAAAGTTAGTACAACAAATGAACTAGAGTCTCAACCCACTACTACCCATTCGTTACTCATGTCCATCCCTACCAGTAACATTGTATCGTCACCTAATTCCACACCATTGTGGCCTTGCCGGTCTTCATTAAAATGCTATCACTCGTCGTCATCACCAACATCTTCTGTAGGGACTGTCACGGGGAACGAGGATCAAGTGGGGATAAGGACGGGGCATAAATTTTCCATGAAACTAAACCAGACAGAACGGTTGCTAATGGGGCAATGACAAATGTTTGTCTCCGGATCCACTCTGCCCCATTGCTAGGTAGATTGGGGCACACTAGCATAAAAAGGACCTATAGCGGCGCAACCCAATTTAGCGTAACGGTGCCCTAGAAACAACCCACCACTACAATGAGATAAATATTCACAGCGGCGGCTCAAAAATACACCCGTTGCTAAAGCTCGTAATAACAGCGGCCCAGAATATCAGCCGCCGTTAAAGCCCACGTTAGCAGCGGCTGAAAAGTCAACCGCCGTTGGAAACCTCTACACATTCCAATAATCTGTGGCCCATATAAAAAGAAAGGTAACCCTATCCCAGCCGCCCACTCCTCCTCCCTTCTCTCTCTCCCCAAACACCGTCAACTTCTATCCCTCCCCCAGCCCCTTCCACCGTCTGCTCCCTCCACCAGTCGCTGCCTTCTCTCTCCCTCCCCATCCACTCCAGCACACCTCGAGGCATAGATCCGGGCGGGCAGGGGGCAGCGGCGGCCTCACGGGCGGGCTGGCGGTGACCACCTCGACTGGCACAGCGCATAGTAGCGGCCCTGCTCGGGGGCGCGCGGTGGCAATGGTGGCACAGATCCAGGTGGACAACGCAGATCTAGGCGGGCGGCAACGGAGCCTCGACCGGCGTGGCGCATGGCAGCGGCAACAAAGGCGCTCATGAACGGTGCCACCGCCTCCCCTCACGTCCTCCCCTTCTCTCTCCCCTCGGCCAGCGCCGTAGCCGACACACAAATCCAGCCGGTGCGCTACGTATGGTGGCTGGATCTCGCCGCCTCCCCTCTCCTGGCAGCGGCCTCGTGGCGTGGCGAGTGATCCAGCAAAAAAGTGGGGAGCAATGCGGCATGGCGGCAGATCCGATCTTTTTTTGTTTTTCGGGTTCAATGGTAGCATGGGTAAAGATGTCATCCGCAGCTATTAATGTAGCAGCGGTTTATACCGTCTGTTTATCATCCACCGTTTTAATGTTCCTATAGTGACGGTTTGTACCGTCTGTGGTCATTCGTCGTTTTAAATCTTTTATTTTTAGGTGCGGAAACCTAGCTCCACCCTATAGGCGTTTCTTTTTTTGTAGTAGTAGCAGAGACTCAGTCAGCAAACCGGGGGCCAGACGCTAGAGACCCCATCCATGAAAAAGTGCAGCAGCTCGTGGCTGCCCCGCGATCATGCCAGCATCGCTGTCGCTGTCCACTGCTCAGCAAAGCCAAATTGCTGATGCCAGTCCTAGTCGGCACTTCCATTCACTGCTGATCGAGGGAGGTATGAACACTACACGCGCGCATTCATTAGTAACCAGTGTTAATTTTGTCGTGAAGCACCTATGGAGCCTATGGGGCGTACACAATCAGTCTGTGTCCGTGAACAATTCGCCCTTCGCTTTCGCCGAATCGAGCAGTCGATCTCATAGGCGCCGGCTGCGTTGTTCGCTTCCCCGGATAGGAAGGAGAAGCCAAACCTGCCTGCGAAGCGCGCGAGGACGTACTACTCCGCAACAAGAAGCCATCATCCGCCGGGGGGCTGTAACATATCTGGAACAGCGCAGCTATCGAAGAAAACTGTCGTCACAACCCATAGGTGATAACGAGCAGTACCATTTCCGAGGAAGTCACCACATGCTGACTGCTGTGCTGCTAGTTTAAGCATCTTTTCGGAAGAAAAAACAGATTTGATTGTAGGAACTAACGAAGATGCGCTTCACATGTAGTACTTGCATGGATGTTAGTCTTTAGAACACGAGTGTCACCATCTGTAGTAATCAATAATTTATCTTCACAACATGCTGCTTTATTGTTTCTTAATTGTCCTGAGGAGTCAAAACTTGCCTATAAAAGGCGCCGTGGAGCCCTGTTAGTTTCCACACACTTATCTGAGCCAACCAGTTTCGATCCCGGACCTTATTAACTGGTAGTTGTTCTAAGTTACCGAGAAGGCAATGGCAATGCCCAAAGCAACCTAAGTTGTTTTGGCGATGGTGATCGGCCTTGCGATAGTGTCGCTGGTGGCCGGCACTGCAGGAACTGCAACTTTCTATACGCCACCATACACACGTACGCCCGTTGTATTTCCACATCACAAGCACCTTACGATTTTTCTAGACCAAATAATTAAACATGCATCAGTATGAACGAATTGGAGGAGAACATTCTCTAATTCACATGCTTTCGTCACCATTCACGCTTGCAGCGTCAAAGTGCCACGGGTTCCAGAACGACGGAACTATGATCGCGGCGGGGAGCGATGTGTTCTGGAGAGGCGGCTCCCCGTGCGACCAGCGCTACGAGGTAACGTGCACTGGCGCCACCAACGCGGGCGTGCCGCACCCGTGCACGGGCCGCAGCGTCACTGTCAAAATCGTGGACCTCTGCCCCGCCGGCTGCCGCGGCACCATTGACCTCTCGCAGGAGGCCTTCGCCGTCATCGCCGACCCCAACGCCGGCACGATCAATATCGAATATCGCCGGTAAGTTTGTCGACCCCGCGGCCGTGCATATATGCATCTATCTAACCGATCTATGTGTATAACTTATTAATTAAGGTGAGGTTGTCTAGACCACTTTTTTCTGTTCAGATATATCCGTAACGTTGTAGTATTCAGTTTGTATCCTACAATGATTCATCAATCAATTTGAGTCGTTTTTGAATTATTTTCTAATCATTTATAGAATCAGACTCCGGTTCTAATTTGATATTTCATACTAACAACAATTAATCATCTACTGCTTTAACATGATATTTTACAATACAACTTATTAATTGAGGTGAGATTGTCTACACCATTTTTTTTATGTTCAGATGTATCCGTAACGTTGTCGTATTCAGTTTGTATCCTACAATGATTCATCAATCAATTTGAGTTATTTTTCAATCATTTTCTAATCATTTGTAGAATCGGGCTCCGGTTTCAATTTAATATTTCATACTAACAATAATTAATCATCTACTGCTTTAACATCATATTTTGAATAAAAACTAATAACAAAAATTCTAATAATAACTCACTTCGAAATTATTATAATAAATATTCTTTTTAAAACTCAAAAACATAAAGAAAAATAAAAATAGAGCAAATGCTTAAACCAAAATAATAATAATTATTTGAAAACCTTTTATGATTAAAAAAACATTCTAACCATAAATTTTTTTATTAAAAACCCGTAGCAATGCACGCGTATTTTGCTAGTATATATATACATGATATATGTCGGATTGATTGCTTCAGGTTATAATATAGTATAGACTGACGGTTCAAATATGTGTTGCTTTTCAGGATCTGAGGTCTGCAAATCTCTCTTGTGCCGCGCGTCAGTCATAATAAGTGCATCTCCCGAAGATAAGAAAGCTTGAAGAATTGGTCTGCGCTACTCACTAGTTGCAGCAGATGGAAACGAAAAATGGAATAGTAAAATATAGTGCGCGCATTGTTTTCATGTGTCTTCCGAAAATTGGAATAAAATATAGCAGTGATACAGCTTCATCTCAAGAACATGCCTCTTACTAGAAGAAGCTAATTTTGGTTTACGTGTGTCTGATTATTTTGTCTGAAACAAAGCATATGGAAACCTCATCCAAAACCAATACTTTTTTAAGAAATCCTAATCGTAAAGCTGATAAATTCGTGGATTACTACAGCGAGGGTGCATTTTGATTACGTAGATTGCTCTGCATGAATACGCCTCCAAGTTGCTGCTTCATAAATGATTTCGACAACCCCCCACTACTTCAAAAAAATGGTCGTTTGTGCGGGATACACTACGAAAACCATCGTTTGCTGATTGCCCACAACTTCGCTGAGTGTAATATTTTGGACACTCGGTAAAATGTTCTTTTATCGAGTATCACAAAACAGACACTCGGCAAAGAGAAAACACCTGGCATATCCCATATCTGTCGAGTGCCAAACCTCGTGGCACTCGCAAAAGGACAACACTCGACATAAATGTTCCTTTACCGAGTGTCGGTGTATGTGGCACTCGGCAAACAGTCTCGCCATCAAAAAACTTAGCCGGCCATCAACTCTTTGCCAAGTGCACGTTGTGCCGAGTGCCACCAGCAGGCACTCGACAATAGTCACATGTTGTCCAGTGCCACCAGCAGGCACTCAGCAAAAGAATTTTTTTTCTACTCACCATTTTTTTTTGGAGATCATAGACAATTAATGGTATATCATCTTGAAATTTAGTATATTTCTTGATCCGTTTGCTATATTTCTTTATTTTCATTAATGGTATTTTCTCATGAGAAATCAAATTTGATCTGGAAGTGTTTTGAATTGTGGAACAACGTGAATTAAAAATTGATATTCATATTAGTGAGTCCAATGTGAAGCTGCATTAAGGAAATTTAACAAATTTTGTACATGAAATATCACAATTTACATGTGGTTGAATATTAATTACATGAAATATCACGTACATTGCGTAAGTAGAGAATTGAGAATGAATCATTAAGGTTTGGAGTAAAGTTGCAAGACGATTTTGAATATGACTCCAAATCTTTTTTTACATGCAACAAATAATGTAAATCATTTCATATTAAAGTTTTATTATTTAATTAAATTGTTTTCTGTTTTTTTAAAAAATGACAAAAACAAGAAAAATCTTTGCCGAGTGCCTATTCTGTCTAGTGCCATATTGCACGCACTCCGCAAACAGATCTCGTGTACTTACCCGTTGATGTGCGCCTCTCCCCCTCCCTCTCGTGTCACTTTCTCTCAACCCCGACCTCCGCCGCTCACTGCCGCGCCCGATCTACCGCGCCGTCACCCTGCAAGCCGTCCACTGTGCTCTGCCCACCTCGCCGCCCCGCCCGCTGCCAACCTCGCCGCCCCGCAGGTCGGCCGCCATGCCCGCCCGTCTCTGATCGGACGCTGTCTACCTTCGGATGCGCCCTGACCTGATGTTGTCCACCTCCGGCCACGCCCCTCTCCCGGACCCCAACCCGCCGCCGCTCACCTCCATGCTCCCTGTTCCGGCATCGGCTGCCCTGGCCAGCGCCGGCTTCCCTGGCCTACCTTGCCCCGGCTACCCTACCCTGCCCTGGCTGTGGCCTGCCTTGCCACCCTGCTCGTCGAATGCAAGCCCCGCCACTACCCCGACAGTCCTGGAAAGTCCCAGACCACGTCCGATCCTCTTGTATCGTGTGAAATGCAATTGCTCAATTCAAATAGAGATGCACTTTCAGTTAGATGTGGATGTCGGCCATCGTGCCAATGCTTTGTTGCAGGTATTTCAATTACATGTGGATGTCAACTCCTCCGGTGTGGGGAGGAGCTGCCAAATTTTACTATTGACAATATGATGTTCATTTTTTTTATAGGGAGCGGCTGTTGCACCGTCCTCAACACGTCACTTTGTAGGATAGCATGGTGAGACAAAATGACCCATCTTTTCATTCATACTTGTAGGAGATCGATTGGAAATATGCAAATCTTTGCGTATCAACCTTTTATGGTAAATCTCAATATTGCAGCATTTTTAATCACTTTGTTTTATTCTTAGTCGACGTCTCATGGTGGCCAGCCTATCAACACGTTCCAAGCCTTTGCTTTGTCCCACAAGAGTAAGGCGACATCCGACATCCAGTACAACCCAGAGGACCCACCCGAGGCGTACAACAATACGTCCGTCCACACCCGCCTCACTGCTTACTAAGATATGGCAATGAAGGTTCATGGGCCACACTACGATCCAAGCGTACACAACCTTGTTGGAGAGGTTGTCATGAGAGCATGGGCGGTACTATCTCGGTGATAACGCACTCGACATGGCTAGTACTTCCACTCTCTCACATTTGGGCACGGAGCACTAGCGCAAACCCGGGCATACTCCCACGACCGAGTTCCTCCATTCAGGTTATTCCTGTTTTATTCATCGTCTGTTCATTCTTAATATTGGGATAAAGACATTCTTGGTTAATATTGCATGGAATATTGTAGGCCGAACTGCAAGCAGAGAAGAAGAGACGAGAGGAGCTGGAGGCAATGGTGCAGCAGATGCAACAGGAGCAGCTTGAGCAACATAGGCGTATGGAGCAGATAGCGACCAATAATAGAGGCATAGTCAAGAGCAGAATGTCGCAGTTCTATAACTACCTCCAATGTTTTTCCATGCAGCTGGGTCAGACTCTGTCGCCGATCCCGCAATCGACGCCCTGGGTTCCGCCACTGATCCCGCCACCGATACCCTAGGTCTCGCCACCAACGGAATATTCGCCTGTGAGTCTCTTGACAATTCTATACTTTCATTTGAACTAGTTGGTTAACTTAGAAAACTTAGAAACTTAGAGAATTTAGATAAACTTAGAAACCTAGAGAAATATAGAAACTTACAATAGTTAGAGAAATTAAACTTATAGAAACTTAGAAACTAGGACAAACCTAGGGAACCTAGACAAAGTTATAAACGTAATATGCTCTACTTTAGAAACCTAGGAAATTTATAAAAACATAGAAACCTAAAGAAATATAGAAACTTAGAGTACATAGATAAACTTACAAACTTAGAAACCTAGAGGAATGTAATATGCTATGTTTTATGCAGAATCCTCCTCCATCGGCAACATAAAATAACCGGATTCAAGAAGACCAAGATCCATCGCTCCCTCGCATTTTGTTCCCGTCACCCCCTTCTTAGTGAACTTGCTTGTCATTTGTGTTGATGAACAAACTAGTTTATTTGTGGATTTAAGTGTTGTTGAACTACATGTCATGTCATGTCATGCTTATTTGAGTATATGACTACTATGGAACTACTTGTGATGCTTATTTATGGATGTACGTGTTGTGAAATAACTTGTGGTGTTGATTACATATTATGTGTTGATAAAATATCTGGGATGTATATTTATGTTAATATCAACTACATGTGATGATTTATGTGTGTTTAAGTGACAAAGAAAAAAAAAGAGGTTCTGAAACATCACTTTGTCGAGTGTCATGAACAGGACACTCCGCAAATTGACCAATCTTTGTCAAGTGTCATGGAAAGACACTCGGCAAAGTGACTGTTGACGGTCACTAAGTACCAAATCTGACCGTCAAATACCTGCATTAAACCATAAAAGTACGTAACTAACATAGTGGTAGGAGTTTATTACTAATAAATTCCACAAGCGTTGGTGAATATTAGCTTGCAGATGATTTACCCACATAATTCAGATAAAATCCATGTCATCATAGGAGAAAGCACACTTCTGGCCATTCAAAGTGCAACACAAGGATCCACAGGTCCATAAACACAGAAAATCGACATACCAAAAGGCCTAACACGTGGAGGGGCGAATGGGGATAGTAAGTCAGTGTCCTGGAGAAGGCTGTGACCGAAAGGCGTCAGTTGATGTTCGGCCGAACACCCGTGTTCGGCCGAACAACATTGAGGCCCACTTGGCCCAGGCCTGCTTGAGGAGTCTCCCACCGCCTTTCCAAGGTCGGTTCGCACTCTTAGGGCAGGAGTTACCACCTTAGTTACCAACTTTAGGCCCATATATAAGGAGGGGATTTCCTCCACTTTCCACACACTTGAAGATTAGTTTAGTGCTTCACTCAAAGGGCTTTGGCACTGCCAAAGTGCTTAGAAAATAGAGAGAGAGTGAGGGGCGTTCCGGGAAGCGCCGGACTTGTCGGTGATCTTCTTTATACTTATACCTTGACGGATGCTTGCCATGTTTAGTAAGTCTTCATGATTCCTTTCTTAATATTTAAGTTTCCTTTGCTTGCTCAGTGCTCTATTTAGTTACAGACCTTAGTCTTATATCAATATAGCTAAAGATTATGAGAGTAATTGAAAGCATAGACGTGGTGTCTAGGTTGTAGGTTACCTTTATTTATCGTGTAGTCCACGAAATGCTTGACGTAGCAGTAGGTGGTGACAACCCTATATGTCCTTTGAAGTCCTCCATGTTCGGCTACGTAGAAGGCCCTTGGCCGCAATCACACTATGGATGTAGGGGAAAACCGAATGCCAAATGCAAGCAACTTAGTAGTACTTTTACCTTGATTAGGACCTTATACTTGTTAGAAATCCTCTCTATCCAAAACAACAATTATCTTGGTGTCCTTGGTTGAACTAGAACAGAAGATTAGGCACACGTGTTCCCTATGGATTCGATATCTTGGAATACTCCTGGGTGAAAGCTACTTTGGTATCCGTATGCTTGCGGATTTATTCTATTGCCGTTAAAATACCCAACAAGCTTTCTGGTGCTGTTGCTGGGGAACAATTGCTATTTGATCTTCGAGCCTAGTTTGCCCTCGTATCTTTTTTATTTCACTTTATTTATTTCTCATCTCTTTTCTCCAATGGAGCAACCTACAATTAGAACCTTTCTGCTCCAAAGGGTGAGTTCTTCGAACCGCTACTTTTAGCAGACCCAATTCATTCATCTGGCTTTGAACTCTGCCGTGGCTTTATAGACATGGTTTGGGAAAAATCTTTCTCAAGGTAAAATAGTGAAAATGTGTTCCATCATTTGTGAGAGTTTGAGCATTTGTGTTCATTCCTATCAATCAAAGGCATGACTCAAGACACTCTCAAGTGGAAATTGTTTCTCTTTTCTCTTGTGGAGAATGCAAAACAATGATACACTCATTTCGTTGGGAGTACGAATGGTGATTGGAAAGTACTTGTTGACACTTGTTAACTCATGCTAAGTTACATTGATATAATCATCCCCACTAATGGTGCTAAAAATGCTTGTGACATTTCTTAACATCACACCAGACATAGTTATAAAGATGCACTTGAGTGTCAATATAGTAGAATCCGCTAGCGCACGGATAATACCGTTGTAGCTTTTCACTATTGGATTGCTCCAATAGCTTGTCATTTATAGTTCTACCAAAGGAAGGCTATATCATATATGTATTATTGTTAATAGTAATGTAGTCATAAAGATTGGTATAAATACTCAGAGTTTGTACATGGGTAAGCATAATAATGGATAGAGGTAGTATGACACACAGAGCAATCATTCCTAAAGATAAATAAATGTCCAAAGTCACTAGGGAGTTTTAGTTAGGAAATCAAAGCTATATCTCTAATGTTAGTCACCTATAAGTTACACAGTCAAACAATTACAAGCAAGGTTATACTAGTCATAGTCTAACGCATTCAACACTTCATGTACGGATTCATGCCCGGCATACACAAGCAACTCCGTCTTGGACACATGTCGTAACCGAACGTAGAGGAGTACAATGAACAGATAGGGCTGTCACCACCTACTGCCTACCTCTACAAACCATGGACTATGAGGTGATTAATACTACCTAGCCATCTAAGCACCATGCTTACACATTTAAGTAGAGTTCTAGCATTGATAAAACACTAGAACTACCGATAGGATTAAAAAGTACTAAAGCATACATAACTCTAATTCTATGGATTAACAAGTCACGAGCTAAGAAATTGCAATCCTAATTGGCTATCAAACCCATGTTGAAGCATGTGAACTATACTAAAGTACAATTAGCATTATAACATTTATACTATAGTCGAGGTATATGACAATCATGACAATAAGGTTGCAAGTCTATATCATCATGAAAGCATAAAGTCCTATGACATGAATATGATATATAACCAAACAAGGAACACATATCATAAGCATAACTATAAGGAAGAACTATATTAATTGAATAGAATAAAGTCATAATAAAATAAAATAAAGGTAAAGATACAAAAGTCATACCAATACTCCTATGACATGGAGACTTAAGCAAGGCTGCTCCTACACTAAACTCCAGTAGGACTAGGAAACTACTAAGTGAAAGAGAGAAATGAATAACTCTTTAATGTGTGTGTTGGAGTGAAGCTCTCCCCATCTATTTATGGGGGCCAAAGGTCGGTACTGGAGAATAACCGCCATGCACCGCCATTCCCGAAGGGCTGAGGAGTCTACACATGGAAGCCCGGCCGAAAAGGGCTCAGGACCAGGTCGGTCGACCTCCCCCACCTGATCACCCAACTAGGGAGTGGGCCCTTCGCTCCTGTGCTTCCTTGAGATGGTAGACAGGTGGGTCCTCTTGTGTTTTAAGGCAGTGTTCCCCGGAAGAATCCTATGCAGCCATGTATGCAATCCGAGGGAAGTCCCTTGGCACCATCTCATTGGCTGGAATGGTGTTTCCCTAGATTATGCTCCATTTATCCACTTGTATTGTATCAAATCCCTGCATGCACATAATTCTCCAAGGACAAGTGGATTCTTATTATTCCTAACTAACATGAAGGTGTGAAATGCTAAGTCTTCCTACTTTTATATGTATATTGATGGTAGAAATTGGTACTTGACGACCGTCAACAAACCCCCCGAGCTGAACCTTTGCTCGTCCCGACTGAAGGAAAAACTTAGGTTTGTGTTGATCAGGAGTTGCTACAATGTCTTATTATTAACATATACTCAAATGCACAACTAAGACACTCTATAAAGGATTGAATAAGTTGGCACAAGTACTTCACCTTTTATTAATTGTGGGGCATTGTAGCTTCTCCAAATCTTGGGCAGTTGGAGGACAGAACAGTCTATAGGACTACCATTTCACTTACTCTTTTTGATCGACTTTAGCCTAGAGGTTAATTTTTGTGATAAATCTAAGTTCCTCAAATGATTCACTCAGATCACTCAAAGTGTACAAATTCCTCACCAAGGCTTATGATGCCTCAAAGATCCTACCTCTAAAAGGCTGATATATGGAGCTCTGGGTAAGGATAAATGTGGCATACCTATATTTCATATGTCTCCGAGTCAAAAGAGTGGATCCATGGAGAAAACATTTCCTACAAGCATGATCAGGATGTGCATGTGTGGTGGATTTGGTGGAGTTGAATGGAGACTCTTTTTTTATCTCTCCCTTTATTTGGCAGCAGTGGCTATCTTTTTCTTTCAAGCTCTTCATGGAGCAAGAGATTTTCTCTTTTCTTTTATGTTTTCGATAGACATAACCTTGATTGCCTTGGGGAGAGATCAATCATGAAGACAGAGTCTTTATTTTGTGGATGGATGGTGTGACATGGATGATTGCTAATTTCCAGTGTGGAATCTTAGCATGATGTGCGCGGACTTGATCATGAATGCACATAATATTTTAACAAGGTTGTATGAAAATACAAGTAGCATATGTAGAAGGTTTTGCAATGCAACACAACATATGGCTCCTGTAGGGATTTATATCATTGAGGAACTTGTCATTTTTATCAAATTAATTCTCCGGGTGTCAAGTTTCACACATTGAGAAAGATCATTGCAGCCCTAACTAACCGTATCATATCTCCCAATAACCTAGAAGGATAATGCTTGTGCTACCCACTAGTGTGTTTGAGATGAAATTCAAACATGCCAACAAACCAAAACTAGATAGAGTGCTAGGTTGTAAACTGGGCATATGAAAAGAATAAAAGACAGAACAACTATTCATCATCTCAACATAGGAAACCTCATGCATTTATATAGCGCATAAATTTATTTATTATTATTATTATTATTACTACTATTATTATTATTAGTTTTTCTATTTACCATGCATGTGAAAAGGGAAACAAATCTTTTTCATGTTTTTAGTTTATCATGCATGTGGTGATTGGAAAGGAAAATAGTACAAGTTACCTTCACATTAGGGGGAGGAACTCTCCCCAAGCTAGCTTGAGCTCACTCGAATGGCGGTGGTTCCTGACCGAAGTAGCCTTGAGAGTGAAAATAAGAGCTCATTTGGGTGTCATCCCAAGAGACCTTATTCTCAATTCTCGATAGCTGCCGTTGGACATCATCCCTCCACTCATTTTCCTGCTGGATATGAGTGTGGATGGTGTGATCCAAATGGTCGATTTGGAGGGACATGTTGTCGATTTGCTTGGTGACGTCGTATGTGCCCCTCCTTGAACCATTGCGAGAGTGATGTGTGCTGAACGGTGGTGGTAATCCACTTGAAATTGAGCTTCGGTAGGCTCCCCCGAGCCATTCACTGGTGTCCCAGGATGCACTGCTGCTTCCATGAGGAATGGCATGATCCCAAGAACCCGTTCTTGGCTCCTCCCTCGGGAAGGATGCCTTCGTGTTCGTCCATGATTTGTTTCTGGTCATAGGACCGGAAACACTATTCCACCGAGCTGCAAAGCATGTCTCTAGAGAAATGGTTAGTTCATCACAGTTATACAAATGAAAATTTGGGTTAGGTAACTGGATTTCATTTGCGTAACCGGGAAAGAAATAAAGCAAAGAGCCATTGGGTCCTTGTTTCAGAGAATGTCCCGATCTAAAGAATTGTTTGCCTAAAACAACCTATTCCTAAATTAAATCATTGATATGGCCATTTCCCTATAAACCAAGATTGTGCACAAGGCAATAGATCAGGGACGTGAATTCAAAATCTCCTACTTGTTTGATAATTTTGACCCATTTCTTAACCATGGCTATGACAGGTGAGACTTTGATTTTATTAACCATGCAGTAAAGAAGAAACATTTCACCCCCCCCCTCCCTCCGCATAGGGCAAGGGTATGCCCTGTGATTTCTTCCCAAAAACTGGTTTTGTCAAAACAAAAAATTTCGGAATCAAAATCCAAAACAACAATAGGAGAAAAACCTAGCAAATCATTGAATTGCCTCCAAGTGATAGAAATTTCCATTCTGTTGAATCAGAATGAAATCCTCTCACTATCCCACTGAAGGGTGCAAAGGAACTGAATGATGAGCAAGCGAGAGCAAGGCTCATCTACCGGAACAAAACCATCCCATCCTATAGCATGAAAGATAGAAGCGAATTCAGTATCCATACCTATCTTGGAAAGAAGGTCTGGATCATACTTTCGTGTAGGAACGTAAGACTGGCCGATGATCAACCAATAGATGTCATGTTCTGTCTTTCCAACCAAGTCGAGGTTAGAGTCAGTGTTGAGTCGGAGTTGAACATTTCTGAAATCCGGTAGTGTTTCCAGCTCTTCTTCCATTAGTTCCTCAGCCTGTGCATTTTCTTGTGGCTCTTCCTCAAGATGTTGGCAACGGGAGCGAGTATTATAGACCATTGAAGGTTTAGGACTACTCGGGCTTCCCGTGACCTTGTTCTTCATTTTGCTTAAGGCTCGCTTCATCTTGTTCATTGCTGCACACTTGAACAAACCAACACAAGAGCAACTTGAACGGGGGTTTAGGTTCGTGAAGAACACCAAACAAAAATTTTGTTGGAAACTCTTGCAAATGAGAAAGCAACACGTAAATGCAAATGAAATCAAAGAAAATATTTTTGGTGGAATTTTACAGTGTTGAACAATGCAAGAGCTTGGACAAAATGGAAGCAAATGGCTAGAGCAAAGTGGAGAGGTGAAAAATGTGAATGGAGTGAAGAACTCCCTCTCCCGGCCACTACCATAAATAGTAGAGTAGGGCAGCGGTCAATTTGAAACATGGTCGTTGCCTGCTAGCCATTGGGTCAAGATGGACTAGAGAGTCGTTGCTCTCTGGTCAGCCAACCAAGGGGTCTGGTCTCCCGACCAGAGGTTGGCCTTTCTGGTCCACAGCTCTGGCCAGTGGCCCCACTAGTGGTGGCCCACAAGAAAGAAAATATGTTTCAAAGAAAAACATTTTCAAACTTTCTAGAAATCCAAAATCTCAAAAAGATAAACTCTAAAAAATTCCATTTTTTTAAAACTGGGCTGGAATAAATTCTAACATACAGTGAAAAATTCAAATATGCAAATTGAAATCAAAAAGTTTGAGAAGGGAAATATGGATAAATATCGTTTAGCTTGTCGGCGAGAGTTCACCAATTTTAAGTCTGACAAACGGTACTTTCTCTCCTTTGATGTTTAGCTTGTTGTTGGCGCATCCATGTTCGGAGATGAGAAGGTGGATGTTTTTTTGGCTACCACACATTTTTCACGTTCTTGGGCAGTGTGGATGAAGGATTCTTCTTCACTGGCTGCTTCTTTGTCCAGAGCTCAGGCTTGCTTGTTGCCTTCTTTTTCTGGGCAACAAGAGCGGGATACTCTTGTGTCCCAAAGTTTAGCATAGCATCCTCTAGGTTGTCCCTTCTTGGCTCCACCTCCAGTTCTTTAATGTCTTGTAGGTTCGGCCAGCTTTTGACTCCACCCATAAGGCAGGGCTGAAACTCAAACTCTTCTTCCTTGCCATCGAGGTCAAGACGGATCACTTCAGCCTTGTCATCAATTTGTGCAAATGTGGTGCTCAAGAATGGCTGCCCAAGGATGAGTGGTGTACTCTTATTGACCTCCATGTCAAGCACCACAAAATCCACTGGGACAAGGCACCCACGGATCTCAACCAAAACTTCCACAACAATTCCCACGGGGTACCGCATTGTTGAGTAAACAAGTTGAATCCTCATTTGAGTTGGGACTAGGCCTGCGAGGTTTGTCTTGTTGAAGATAGGTCTTGGCATGATGTTGACACTGGCTCCAAGGTCGCACAATGCTTGCTCGAAGAATTTTGTCCCAATTGAACATGAGATCATCGGGCTCCCTAGATAACGTTGGATTACTGGTTTGATGTTTAACTCATCCTCTTCATCTTCTCCTGCAAGGTTAGTATATAGCGGGTTGCGAGTAGGACTACCTACAAGCATCACCGCATTCACATTTTCTATGGTAGATTAGGGTTGCCCCGGAATTTTTCCATAGTCCAAAGCAGGCAAATCAGCGGCTATTTGAGCTAGCTGAGTTTCAAACATTTTACTAAAGTTTAGCCGGCTCTTATAAGAAGAAGAAAGACCTTCTATCTTAGCATTAATGCTTTCTAAGTTCTTGTCAGTGGAGGCAAACTTTTGACTATAATTTTCATTAATTTTTGTTTGGCCTAAGACAAGATATTTCAAGTAAGGTTGGTTAGGATTGAAAGAATTATTACCATAGTTACCTCCCTGATAGGGGCGTGGTTGCCACCCCGGACATCCTTGAGGGCGATACCCTTTGTTCATGAACGCAGCCTCCTCAGGAGTCTCCGGACAATCATTGCACGTGAGAAACCATGTTGATATGTGCCATGGTTTGCAATATATGATGAGTAATTGACATTGGCTGAGTTTGTGTTTGAGTTGAAATGCGAGAATCTGGGGGTTGCATGAGTTGTGCATTGTTATGATTAAAATTTGGAGTTGTTGGAGATGTTGGAGAAGTTGTAGGAGAAGGAAAATGTGTTTGCTTGTCTCATGATGTGTATGTCAATGGAGTCAACTTGGCGGTCAATGGCGAAAGGATCGGGCACAAGCTGGGGACTTAGGGCCAGACAATCAGAAGGCCAGGTGAAGTCAAGGGCTATCCACACCGTACACGTGGAGAGGCAACAAGAATGGACGGTTTCGCGGTTGAGCCTCAAAACCATAGGAGTGACAAAGATGGCATGTTGACCAAGTCAAGGCGAGCGGGATGTTAGAGCAAGTGACAAGGGGCCCAATGGAGAGGGACCAGGAGAGACTTGCCGGTGGTCAGGATCGCGCGACAATATGACACGCATCGACATCAAGGAAGACGCGCTTTGAGAAGAATGCAAGGCGGTTTCCTAGTTTGGGCCTCAAAACTGGTGGCGGCAATTGCAGGCGCATGTGGCACTATCGTGAAGTTTGCATCGAGGAAAAGCAAAGATGTGAAGGGCCCGAGGGCGTTCGGGCAAAGGAAAAAGAGATGGACATTTTTGCCCTTGGTGTTAGGTGGCAATGTATTGTAGGTCAAGGGTATTTTGGTCTTTAGGACAACCCTAGGCCTATATAAGGAGTGGTGGGCTGGTGGGAGAGTGTGTCTCTTCGCATTAGCTTTGTGTTAGGTTTTCTTTTCATAGTGCTAGGAGTGTGCTTCATGTTGTAATGGAGAGAAGAGAGTGTGTGAGAGATAAGCTTTTCTCTTCCAAAGAGTAGGAGGAAGAGTTTGGTTTCCTAGCCATGTATCCATGTATCTTGACTTGGTGGATCAATGATATGAGATTCAAATTCATGCTCAAGTTCTTCCTCTCTCCCTAAATCCCAAATTTCTCTTTTCCCCTATTTTCAGAGCTATTTTTATAGGAATTTTCAATCTCGATTTTTAAGTGGTTTTTGGGTCAAATTTATTGGAGGATCTTGGTGCTAGGACATGTCTAAACATTTCTTGATGAATCCTTGATTGAATCCTAGGCAAGAGCACCTTTGATTTCGTGGATTTCCTAAAGAACATTCAAACACTAGGCTTTTTAGTGGAACCCAAAATTCGTGATGAATTCTTGAGCTTTTCGTGTGGTTCCACTTGGACAAGAAACGTCCTACCATGAGACATCTTCTGTCCAAATCTCATGATTTTTGGAGTTTGTTCGATAGGGTTTTAGTATTTTTCTTTTCAAAGCACTCCCCCCCAGATTTGACCCTGAAGGAACTTCCATGAACGAAGGAACTTCCGTCGTGACTCTGCAGGAACTTCCGTCGATGAAGGAACTTCTGTCAATGAAGGTACTTCTGTCAAGGTCAAGAATTAGAATTTCTCAGATCTCCCTTGTTTCCCTTTTTGACCCTCTAGAGCTTCCGCTATTTGTCCTATGTTTTGAATCATTCCAAGGGTTAGGACATCACAAGTTGATGTGTGTGACCTTGGTGATTTTTTTACAAGTTGGCTTGGGTTGTAATTAGGACAAAGGCCAAGTTCTTGAGAAGAATTTTTATTGGCTCCCATTCAACCCCCCCCCCCCTCCTCTCTGGTCGCTTTCTTCGGTCCTTCATCCTGAATGTCCTGTGTTGCCACAGACCTCACATGTCATGCGACGGTCTAGAGATTGTATTGTGCTTTTCAGGCTGGGGTCATCATGGATGTCGAGCCGCTTCAAGATAAGGTCCACTTTCACGGCGAGCATGTCCATTTCTTTGATGGTGTGCATGCCTCACGCACGTGGCTAGAGTCGCTCATCATTCCAGACTTGATTGGAGACCATCTTCTCAATTAATTTAGTTGCTAGCTTGACGGTGAGTGAGAAGAAGGCTCCTCCAGCGGCGGCATCAATGTGCTGATGGCTTGAGGCAGTCAGTCCATTGTAGAAGTTCTAGATAATAAGCCATTTATCCATTCCATGATGGGGACATGCCAGGATGTACTCCTAAAGCCTTTCCCACACTTCTGGTATTGTTTCTTTAGCCGTCTACTAGAAACTCGAAATTCTTTCCTGTAAAGAGTTGGTTTTACCCAATGGGGAGAACTTCGCGAGGAATGCAGTAGAGCATTTCTCCGTGTTGATAGCCTCTTTATTGCCATAAAACCACTGCTTGACCTTGCCTAGCAGCAAGAATGGGAACAAATGGAGCATAATGGCATCCGGAGTCATGTTCCATATGGTAAAGATGTTGCACAACTCCAAGAATTACTGCAAGTGGGCGCTGGTGTCCTCATTGGATTTCCCTTAGAATGGGCTAGTATGCGCCATCATGATCAGACTGGTCTTGATCTCAAAGTTTTTGTTTCCAGTGTCAATCTCGGGCCCAATGAGCACATTACCAGCAGAGGGAGCGAAATAGTTCTTGAGAGCCTTCTCAGCCACTGGCTTAGATCTCGGTGGTGCGGTGATGACTGGTGATCTCTTGGCTTAGAGCTTCGAGGGGAAGAGACGTTAAGTCTACTTTTCCTTAAAACTCTTTCTAGATTGTCGATGAAGTTCTTAGGCAAATCAAAACCAATCATGCACTACCCTTCTTTATACACCAAAGGCAGAAAACATACAAGGTTAGCCTACAAAACAATGACTACCATACAATCAATATGTTTATGTCATTATTAACAATATATTTATCTATGTCTTCCCCGACAACAGTGCTAGAAATGCTTGTTGACACTTGTTAACTCATGCTAAGTTACATCGATATAATCATCCCGAGTAACGGTGCTAGAAATGCTTGTGACATTTCTTTACGTCGCACCAGACATAATTATAAAGATGCACTTGAGTGTTAGTATATAGTAGAATTCGCAAGCACAGGATAATACCGTTGTAGTATTTCACTATTGGATTGCTCCAATAGCTTGTCATTTATAGTTCTACCAAAGGAAGGCTATAGCATAAATATATAATTATTAATAGTAGCATAGTCATAAAGATTGGTATGAATACTCAGTGTTTATATAGGGGTAAGTATAATAATGGATAAGGGTAGTGTGCCACACAGAGCAATCATTCCTAAAGATAAATAAATGTTCTAAGTCACTAGGGAGTTTAAGTTAGGAAAGCAAAGCTATATCTCTAATGTTAGTCTACCTATATAGTTACATAGGCAAACAATTACAAGCAAGGTTATACTAGTCATAGTCTAATGCATTCAACACTTCATGTACGGATTCATGCCCGGCATACACAAGGCAACTCCGTCTTGGACATACGTCGCCAAATGTGGAGGAGTATAATGGCAACTCCGGCATATACCAGCTACTGCCTACCTCTATAAATCATGGATTACGAGGTGATTAATAGTTCCTAGCCATCTAAGCACCACACTTACATATTTAAGTAGAATTCTAGCATTGATCAAACACTAGAATCACCGATAGGACTAACAAGTACTAAAACATACATAACTCTAATTCTATGGATTTACAAGTCACGAGCTAAGAAATTGCAATCCTAATTGGCTATCAAACCCATGTTGAAGCATGTGAACTATACTAAAGTACAATTAGCATTATAACATTTATACTATAGTCGAGGTATATGACAATCATGACAATAAGGTAGCAAGTCTATATCATCATGAAAGCATAAAGTCCTATGACATGAATATGATATATAACCAAACAAGGAACACATATCATAAGCATAAGTATAAGGAAGAACTATATTAATTGAATAGAATAAAGTCATAATAAAATAGAATAAAGGTAAAGATACAAGAGCCATACCAATACACCTATGGCTTGGAAACTTGAGCAAGGCTCCTCCTACACCAAACTCCACTAGGACTAGGAAACTACTAAGTAAAAGAGGGAAATGAATAACTCTTGAGTGTGTGTGTGTGTGTGTGTCAGAGTGAAGCTCTGCCCTTCTATTTATAAGGGCCAAAGGTCGGTACTGGAGAGTAACCACCACGGAACCGCCATGCACTGACATTTCAAAAGGGCTCAGGACTAGGTCGGCTGACCTCCCCCACTTGGTCGCGTGACCAAGGAGTGGGCCCTTTGGTCCCGTGCTTCCTCGGGTTGGCAGACAGGTGGGTCCTCTTGTGTTTTAAGGCAGTATTCTCCAGAGGAATCTTTTACAGCCACGTATGCAATCCAAGGGAAGTCCAGTTGGCACCGTCTCATTGGCTAGAACGGTGTTTCCCTGGATTATGCTCCATTTCTCCACTTATATTGTATCAAATCCCTGCATGCACATAATTCTCCAAGTACAAGTGGAATCTTAATCACTCATAGGCCACTCGGCTGTAATTGAAGTCACTCGTTTGATTTCAAAATCACTGATAGGCCACTCGGCCAAAGTTTATGTTATTTGGCTATGATTAGTGTCATAAGCCTATGTTCACTCGGCTGTGATTGATGTCACCCGAGTATATCATATATCACTCGGCAATGATTGAGGTCATTGGTCTAAGTTATCTACCAGTCAACAATGATTGAAGTCCCTCATCTGAATCATTTGTCACTCGGTAATGATTGATGTCATTCTACTAAGTTATTTATCACTCGAATTTGATGATCCGGGCAATGAGATCCTACATGACTATTCTTATTTTGGACTCTTGCATTATTTGCAATTTCCAAATGATACAAGAGTCGGGGGCTACACCTAATTAGGTGCACCTACTCGGTGCACATGTGGATTTCTTGAAGACATTTTGATCTTTGAGACCCTCACAAGCTCATTGATACAAAGCTAAAGCATTCTACATGACACAAACCAGTCGAGAAGCTACTAATGATTATCATAAAGCTTGCAATACTCTCGGGGGCTTTTGTCGATGACACGTACCCAGGGTACCTCCATTACAAGGAAAGTAGAGACAAACTCCTACTTGGAAATGTATAGTAGACCGACTAGGACTCCTCCATGTAACCCTATCCCCCCGGATATATAAGGCGGGATAGGGACTCCCCTCAAGGGACAGGCAGGCACTAGAGCAGCACATAGATTAGATACAACTAGACATCATAGTCTAGGTCTACCCTCATCATCTAGACCTATGATCTAGACATATGAATACAAATACCATAGAACACAAGACATAGGGTTATTATCCTCCGAAAGGTCCGAACCTGTATAAATTGGTGTCTTGTGTTACCATCGTCTCTCAATCTCGTGCATATCCCTGTTCTACATATAAATCCTCATGGATGAACTACCCAATGTCTAGTGCCTCATCAGCAGCCTTGGTAATGTCCAAGGCTTCGAAGTCACTTAGACTAGCTTCGGAACTAGTAGTTGATGCAACAGCTCTATCCACGCCAAGCACCGCTGGATTAGAAACTGTCTAAGTCATCAAAAATATGCATCATGGAGGATTCACTAGAAGGTGTATCCTCATCACCCTGCGTAGGCAACTCATTTTGGCACCTGCGCAAGTCCAAAAGCAAGTATTAAAATTATCCTTTAGAAAAAGTCAACCTCCCTCCATTCAAAATATGCGTCCAATCGGCAAACATCAACTCGAGGCAAACGCTAAACCTCGTCAGACATGCTCCCACCCCTTAGCACGTCCGACGTTGAAGCCTTCTCGTTCTGGCTATCCTCACCCTTTGAAGCATCGCCTGTGGTTCGAGCAGCATCACACGCATTGCAAGCCTACGCAAACAAAACAAGTAATCAGTCTCCAAACATCAAAATCTAAGTAAAAATCCCACCTGAGCAAGCCTCTCGATGGCAGCCAAACGAGCATCCTCATGACCGTGATCACGCTAGAATTTCATAGCAAGCCGCTTGGCGGCAGCAACAGCATCCGGGGACAAGTTCTCCCGGGCATTGGGCCCTATCAGAAAATCTCGCCTCCCTATAGCTTGAATGTGATCGCAGCCTTTGCGCTCTAGCAAGCCAAAGGCGGCTTCAGTAAAATGCAGAGAGACGAAGTTACTACGCTTGTCCGTAACCCCCGAGAGAGTGTTCAGCTCAGTTTTCAGCCAATTGAAGAACATCTCTTCATTCACAACAGACGCGTCAGTCAGAGACATGGGTTCGACAGCCACATAGCCCAGAGCTTTGCGATACTGATGATGAGCAGCAATAGCATGGGCGACGAACCCATAATTCCCGGGTGACTCAGCATGCTTAAGGGTTTTATTCTCATCCTCGAGGGTCACTACTTTGGCCTCAATACCCTCAAAGCGAGCCAGCGATTTTTTTAACTTAGTCATTTCAGCTTGTGAAGTCTTTAGATCCTTGTTCGCTTGACCAGGTTCAGCGGAGGCTTGATCTTTCTCGGCTTGAAGGGAAGCAACTTTCTCCTTCAGCGAAGCATTCTCTACTGCATAAAGGTTTCTCACCTTTTCTAGCTCTACATCTATTTTTGCAATAGCGACACAAGCAAAGGTGTGAGCCTGCAAACAAATGAAAGGTTAGGAATTGCATGAATGAGTTGTCACAATCAAAATCGAGAAGATAGAAATTCATGTACGTGTCTTAATATGTGCGCAAGGGTGATACGCAAGTCTCTGGCTTCGAATTGCTCCGCCCCAGAAGTTATCGAAGAATCAGGTGCGGAGCACAACTCAAATCATGCCTTTAGATCGGTGAAACTCTCAACCTCCTTAGGGAACAACAATCCTATGCCAATACTTGGGTGAGCGGCATCGGCTGAAACCAAGTCTCGTCTCGAGCCTTTAGCTTCTGGTTGTGCAGAAAATTTCCCTTTCAGATTAGCCAGGGTCTTAGCTACCTTTGTGTCAGCGCCAACGGGAACATCAGCACCACCGCTCAAAGGTAGAACCACCTCAGGGCTTCAAACAAAACATTCTAGGGTGGCATTGGCAGTAGCTGGCGGTGTCAGAACTTCGACATCATCATCACTCCCAAAAGCATCTACCATAGCCCTAGCGATCATCACACTACCAACCGCATGAAAACCCGGGGTCGAGGAACTTGAGGAGCCATGATGTGGCTCAATGACAACAGCATGCTTTGTAGGGCCTCTGGCTACTTCCTCATCCCTCCTCTGCTTGCCAGTCTGACCACCGGCACCAGCGGGTCCTTTCCCTTTCTTACTTGGCTTCGCCATAGCAGCCTCAGAGCCCAGGTTCCTGGGAGCCTGGTTTCTCTTCTTACGAGGGGTAGGCGCAACGCGAGCCGGGAAAGCTATCCCAGCTAAGGTCAACACCCGATTGAGCCGGCCACCGTGCAAGATCCTCTCACAGGTGTTTTTGTGCTCTTCACAGATATAAGGACCCACAGTGGCTTGTCTAGCCTGAACCACAAAGGCCAAAAACTCCTCATTGCCGGGGCCATGTTTATCCACCGAAACTTCTTGGAATGGAATTGTGACATTGGTCAGGGCGGGAATTTTCTTCTGAATAAAACCAAGAATAGTGCACCCTTCACATTGAGGCCACTTGTTCACGGCCACGAACTCTTCAACGAGGCCACGACCGCTTGAATTCAAGGTCACAACGCAAAAAGCAGCATCATCCTTCAAACCTCGCGGCACTCTGCCATCCATGGAGTGAGGCCTGCAAGGTGTAAGACTCGAAGCTAGGGGAAGAACTTCTATCTCATCCCTATTCACGGTGACTTTCTCCAAGGGCACCTTGACATATAGCCAACTTTCGTGTCATTTATCACCCCAACGATTGCGACTACGCTTCACAAATTGATCAGTCCGCCTGAAGCGAGGGACGAAGGTAACACACCCAAACTCAGCTTCATGAGTCACACCATCGACCTTGATAAACTTCTGCTGATAGTGGGTGCAGTAGTATTTGCAAAAAAAACTTTATGTTAGGCTTCCCTTGGTAATTGAGCATACCCCAAGCAAATTTGCTCAACATCGCCATTCTGCTTGAGCTGATTTGATCAAGCTGCAAGTCAAATTTGTCCAGCACTTGCTTCATAAAAGAAGAACAAGGAAGGTGTAGGCCGACAAGAGAATGTTCTTTGAAAACCACAACTTTGTCCCGATTGGGGCATGGAACCTCTTCCTGACCAGCTAATCGAGCTTCCCCGGCAGGAAAGCAGCCCAGTGTTGACACTTCTTAACATCGCACCAGATCCTATAATAAGATAGGTTTGGTCTATTACTACTTACTTTGGGCACCGGCTTACCCCTGCATCCACATGCGACTCCGACCAACAGCTCTACAACGTACCCGAACGTGGAGGATTACTAAGGCCGGATAGGGCTGTCACCACCTACCGACTACCTCTACAAACCGTGGGGCATGCGACAAACAAAGGTAACCTCTAGCCTAGACACCACATCTACGCTATCAATTACTATCCTAGTCTCGGATCTACGCTTATAGAAGACTAAGATACTCTAATTAAATAGAGCAATGATCCCGTAAGTAATAAGGAAATAACTTACTTAAATAGGAAACTTAAATACCAAAGAGGAAACACGAACACTTACTTAAAAAGGAAAGCATCTGTCGAGGTACAAGCGTGGGGAAGATCGCCGACAAGCCCGGCGCTTCCCCGAACTCTCCCTCACTCTCTCCCTATTTTCTAAGCACTTTGGGAGTGCTAAAGCCTTTTGAAGTGGAGCTCTATACTCTTCTTCTTGTGTATTCTCTTTTCTACCGAATTTCCCCTCTATTTATAGGTGGCGGAGAATTGGCGGGTACTTCAAGGTGGAGGAGAGTCGGTGGGCAAAAATTCCCCCGCCCACGTGTGCCAGGCGACCGGGCATGCCGGGCGGCATGCACCGCCGGGAGGCAGTCCAGGCCGGGCAGCCACGGGATTTGGTCAGTTTCCAACCGACTCGCTTCGGACGGCTTAGATCTTATCTTGATGGTGGCTCCTTGGTCAGTTTCCCCTGAAATCTCTATTTTGGGGTCGGTAAGCCTCATGGGCCTCATAGGCTGGTAACCCTGGGTTGCCAACCCAGGCCGGGCGACAAACCCTGCCGGGCGGGAAGCCCAGGCCGGGCGGCCTGGCAGGCCGGGCTGCGGCCTGTGCCGGGCGGCGACCCATTTTTGGTGCCGACCCCCTCCGGGTCATGTCTTCACTTGTCCAAGTTGTGCCACATGGATGCCTCCTTTACTTCTTCACTTTTTACCCTCCTTAGTCCGGGGATGGAAAACGGCCTCATGGTGGAGTGTTTTTCAGGGTCGCCTGGGTCAGATGGTTCAGCCTGATGAGACTCTGTTTTAACCTGCCGAGTGGCTGATTTCAGCCTGATATGATCCTGTCGGCTGAGTTCTAATTTCAGCCATCATGACCCTGCCGGGCCCTGATTTCAGCCTCATACGACCCTTTCGGCCGGCTGTTGTACGGCAGTATCGGCCGACGGGGCGTTTCTTCATGTTTTTTTTTGCATATTTTGGCTCTTTTATACCTGCAAACACATGCCTCACCAAAACTCGTGGAAATGGTTAATAATAAACTGCTATCACTATTTTGTTTATTCCTTTTATGTTGTTTATGCAAGAATTTGATGGTCGGATTTAGCATTTAAGGACCGTCAACACCCAGCTTAACAAGTTTGGTCAACTTGGGGGCATCGAGGTGGGACTTACCGAACATGAAGGTTTGAGGTTTTGATTCATCGTCTTCCTTATTTTTCCCTTTCCCACCTCTCTACGGACCAAAATCCACCATTGGGATTAAGTCCCCAACATCAACCTCCACATCTTCAAGATTATCTTCCGAAGGTTTGAGCTCTAGAATTGATGACTCATCCCTTGCTACTAGGCTTCCACCTCATCCACTTCATCCTCATCCTCTGTCTCCTCATCAGCAGCTGGAGGTTGATTCTGATCTTCACCCTCGCGACCAACATCCAATGCACTCTCCAGGCTCCGAGCAAAATTCGTGTCAACATAAATCTGAGCAAGCACATCCTCCATGGTTGGGGGTGGTGGGGGGGGAGGGGTTGACTCCCCTCTGAAGAATCATCGGCAACATGTGTTGTTTGTGCCACTCAAGCCATACTTTGAGATCCTAAAACCAAAAGAGGCAGCAGTATTAGCCAGATCGCTAAAATATACCTCGAGCAACGCAAGTAGAAACCTCATGTCAAAGATTACCTCGAGCGAACTCATAATGCACAGCAAAGCGAAACCTATTCAAGTAGCTCGAAGCGCACTCCTAACCAACACCAACCCTAGCTAAAACAATCACAAAGTGCCAAACCCTAGAAAAAGAAGGCGCAAGCAAAGGCAAGAAACCTTGGCAGCAAGAAAGCTTCGTAAATCTTACCCCTCCCCCCACCCCTCGCTTATATGGTTGGGTGAAAACGGATCAACGTTTACTACGGAGGCTCATGAATCGAGACCGTAGTAATTATAGGATAAGGATAGAATGCGAATGGCTGGGGTACTCAAATAGCTAAAAGTTACCTTCAAGAGAGCTAGGTGAACTATTGGAGGAAGACTCACTTTCAGAAATAGTTAGCGTTCCAACCCGAGTCATAATCGCAAGCATCGCCAAAGCGTAATGACAGTTAAGCAGTAAAAATAATTTTCTATCGTGGTCGCTCTCTTTTTATAGGCACAGACCCTGAAAATATTGTCGAAACCTTAGACCCCCATTGTTAAGCACACTCTATGCAACCCAACTTTGATCCTCGAGGGTGGCGTTTTGGGTAGGATTCCATCAAAGCGAGGGTTTTGGCCGATCAAAGTTGGACCCACCCCTCGAGGGGCTACTATTGGGGGATCACCTTATGGGCCACCCTTCGAGGCCCAGCAAAGTTGGTCTGCGTACAGACTCGAGGCCAGAGGTCTGAGTTACTTTCTTATTAACATTGACTTCACAGTGTAGGTTCCCAACGAAGGCAGGGGAGAGGTGTAGGTAATGACGTTCGAAGGATACAAACCCCTTTGGGGGTCTCCATCGCGCCCTTGAAGGATCAGACTTTGCCCAGTGCAAGCTTCATCGCATCCCCGAAGGATAAGGATATCATGTAAAGTGACCCTTGATGTAGTCCACTACCGAAGACACGTGGCACAACATTTCACAGAGGCATGACAAGCAAGGAAGGGCACGAAAGAAGTGCTAAAGACCAATTTACCCTTTGTGACCAAATTGTACAATATATTCATAGAATGTAGTAGGTAATCAGGGTAAAATGTCTTGTGCATGATCTAAGTACGGGCCTATAAATAGGATAACCCCGCTTAAGAGATGAATGTTCATGGAATATACAAAGTAGGCACTATGTCTGCTTCGCATCTTCTGTGATATCTCGCATTACCTCCTTTCTTGTTCGTGGTATCGAAGCTTGTGCAAATAATTAGTACATACTCCATACACATGAGACTAATTATGCCTACAATGAACAAATGAGGTAGCGCGGCATATTAACATCAATTAGAATAACTAGAGTGATGAGTGAACTGCTAAACGAGTTTGTGGATCTGAAAGTATGAATTAACAGTTCAGGGAGCTAGATGACACCACTGGAAAACTGAAATTGCACACTCTATCTTGCAGCATTTTAGCTACTAATAAGACTGAAACATGTGTCTCGCTGAAATATGTATAGAGTTTGACAACTAACGGTGTGTTTGGTACAGCTTATATAAGTGTTTATTAAAAGTGCTTATACTCAATAAGCAGTTTGGACAACCAAACAACAAAATAGTAAAAGTGCTTATGAGGTATAAGCACTTTGCTATTTTATATTACCATAAGCACTTTGGACAAAGCATCAAAACATAGCTTTTAGTGCTTATGGTGGTCCTCTCTCTCAGCATAAGCAGTTTGAGCAAAAGGGTTGACTGCTTATGCTATAATAAGCACTACAAGCACTATAAACAGTTTTGACACAATAAGCACTTATAAGCACCATAAGCACTTTGTGTATAAGCCGTACCAAACGCACCCTAAGAACACATGATGTCAGGCTTCGTGGGCATGAACTCTGGCACTGAATCCCAAAATAACACAATACTTTGATGTGCCCCTAATACTGCAGTGCATCCTTATAGTTGTGGGCTACATCAAAGTTTCTTTTTCTTCATCTTTACATAGTATTTCATTTTTGGCACTAAGTCATTCATCTCTTTTCCTAAGTGTTACCATGTTTCCCAAGATGTAAATTATATTTAAAAAACATATACATAGAACAATCTTCATGAAAAGAAAATGGTTGAAACTTCATAATGTCAGGTTTGTATTGTGCATCTTTCCATGGTGACTAGATGGCAAGTTTAGAATTCTAAGGAATAAAAGAGCTTTGGTTTGAATACAAAGCTGAGTCTTATTTGATTAGGAGTTGATTTAGAGTTGGAATGGAAGCGTGTTGGTATGGCTCCAACTCTAGAAAATTCATTGAGTTCTTAGAGCTACTCATACCCAACTCCATAAATTCTTAGAGTTGGAGCTATAAAAAAAATTAAGAGTGTTTTGTTGAGTTATATTACTTTTATTTTTTTAAAATTAAAATATAAAAAAATTTAATCTATTTTACAAACTTTAGTTCCATCATGGATCTCAGAGATGAAGCCATGTCAAACACGCTCTAAACCCTATATAATGAAAGGATTGTATAATCTAATCTATTCAAGCAATACAAGAGTTTCTCATGTATTCCTGCCCTAGCCAACCATAGTTTTGCACAAAGGCACAAATTTGGTGGTACCAAATTTATACTTATAACTTATTATACTATTAGTTGGCACTTGATAACCGTTCAATTCAAAAAGAAGATAATATCGGCAATTACTCAAGTCTCAAAGAAGCTTTCAATCCTAAACATCAAAAGGTAGAGCCTTGCTCAAATATGTTAAATCTACACTGCTACATACTTCCTCTGTTCAAAAATAAATGTCATTCTTTCTTTAGGTACAAGAATTATGAAGGACAGAGATAGAGATAAATATATTTCAGAAAGTGAGAATCACTTTTATTTGTACAAAATTTGAAAGCTAGAATAAAATGGAGGCATCTAGACAGGCTACATACGTAGCCATGTCAGAAAAATCTTACCTTGACGAGGAGAAATGCAGAGAGAGAAAAGAACTGGCGCTCCGTGAGTCGCCAGCTCAAGCACAGGTCCCAAGGAAAAAAAAATAAAGCTTCCTCCCAGCACATTGCAAGCGAAATGGTTGGCATACAGGAAATACTCCCCAATAGCCGTTCAAACATTAAACACTTATGTCTTTAATATAATAAATCATTTAGCCAACTTAATAGCCAATCTATTTGGCTAGTCTCAATGAAGGATTTCATTTTGTTGTTTTCAAGAGTGGCATGTCATCAAAAGTATTTTAAAATTTCAAATGAAACAATCTATATAATACATGATTCATTTGGGTGTTTAATTGTATTTAATTTAATATTCTTTCATTGGTTGTGTATAGGATGAAATGAAACTCCTCTTAATGCTATTGTGTTTCAAATCTAGCAAACTGTGTATATATCCAGTTTTATCTAAATGAAACTTATTCTCTCTCTCTCCTCATAACTTTTTTGTCATGTTACAAAATAGCTTATATTGCATATTCTTTATTAAAAATAAAACTCCCATTAAAAATAGCCTTATATGAGATGGCTATGTTATTGACATTAATTGATATGACAATTGTATTTTGCCAGTTACAGGCTAAACTATTAGTCATGCTCTAACATTTGTTTTAGAATAGAGGGAGTATATATTAACTGGCCATTCAATGCATTTTTGTACTCCACAAAATACAGGTAATGCTATTTGATTTTCCATCCCTGTTGTCACTAGCTTAGTCATGCCCATAAGTGGCTAATTACTAGTATTAAGATGGCGTTATATTGAGCCAGATTACTAGAAATAATATGGTCAATTGAATTCTTGCCACCCTTAAAAGGTGGCATCTTAAAAATAAGCCTCTTAATAAATGCAGCTTAAAAATACCACCCATAAACATGATTCTCCCATCTCTCACGCCACACCTGAATTTCTTCTCCTTTTTTATTTTATTTTTCCAAAATAGGACGTGAAGTTACCATTTTTAAGTTGTAATTGTTAGGGGATTTATTTTTAAGATGTCACTCCTTAATAATGACAAGAATCCAATTAGTTCGAAATAATACTACCAATGGTCCTCATCACGTCTGTTTAACAATTTGTGCTTCAACAATCTCTTTACCCATTCTCTTAAATTGTGAGTATGAAGTCCACTCAAAATTTTTGTTTTCAGTTAAAGCATGGCATTTACTCGTCTTCTCTCTATTCCAACGGGTGCTCCAACATGCACGCATCCATACACGGTGTGGATCGTACTTAACTCTTCCAAATTTTCTATAGTATACTATGAGAAAAAAATGGGAAAAATCTATTTTACTCCTCTTAACAATTTATTTTGTCCAATTTATACCTCAAATAAAATCTTGGCTTAATTTACTCCCTCAAACAATTTAAATTAGTACAATTTCCTCCCTGATGTAATTTATCTTTTTTGTTTTTATTTGTACAATATGAATTTAGTGCTGATATTTTGCACAATGATAGCTTTTATAGAACTTTACACTGAAAAAATATATAAGTATGTTTTCGTATATGTTATATAATTTAATAATATCTAATACTATCTTAACTATAGAGCTCTAAAATTATATACAAAATATTTATGAAAAAATAAAAAACATATTTTTTATATAGTGATTGTTATAATCTTTCATAGTACAAAATTTGAGCATCAAATTCAAAGTGTATAAAGAAAAATAAAAAGAATAAATTACAATAGGGAGTAAATTACACCAACTTAATTGTTTGAGGGAGTAAATTAAGTCAAGATTTTGTTCGAGGAGTAAATTAGACAAAGTGAATTGTTTAGGGGAGTAAAATAGACTTTTTTTTAAAAAATCACGTTTTGATTGGAGACGGAAAGACGGCAACATAGGATTTTTTATTCTTAAGAAAAATTCTACTTCAAATTCATGAGAACCTTGGGACGGTGGAAATCAACAATCTCTCCTCCTGTTTTTACCGTTTGATCATCTTTTAAAACCTTGGGAAATGCACTAGGCATGAAACTATGTGCCACTGTATATGGCTCGAATCGAAACTTGGTCCCGATTAGTGGAACGCACGCCCGGCTGCCTTTGCAACACAACACGCATGCCGTTCACTCGAGGTCTTTATTACCCCATAGGCCCCTACAACGGTCGATGACCCACGGATGTCGTATAGCATTCCACGCCTCCTCCGCTCCCTGCCGCGTGGAGACGGAGAAGAAGACGCTGACGCGCCTCCGCTTCCCATTTAGAACTTTTTTTTTTCTATTTTGGCTCTTTTCTTTCTAAAATTTTCCAAATGATCCCATCCAAACTAAATTTCCAGAATCTGGTCCTTTTAGTCACTCTAAACTAAATAGCATGACTCATAAATAGGGTCACATCAAACACTTTGGCGTGACCAAATGACATATAGAAAAATAGGCTTAACACGTAAGAATTGACTAAGGTTATGTTTAGCCACGCTAAACTGTATTCATGTGTCACCCCAAGTAGTTTGACGTGACCAAAAAAGACTAGATTCTGGAAATTTAGTTTTGGTGGAGTTATTTTTTAAATTTTAGAGAGAAAAGGGCCAAAACAGAAAAAAAAAATCCCCATTTTACCGTGGCTACTGAGGAAGAGAGCAAGGGTCGTGGAGGCGCGTCGCAGACGAGCTTCCACAATAGTTAAGAGCACTCTCTCTCTCTCTCTCAACAATGTAACGTACGAAAGAAAAAAAAGATGCATCGGTTTCTTTTTTGTTGTTTGACGACCTCTGAATGATAAAATTGTCCAGACCTAAGTATATTGTAAGAGATCTTGAAGGTCTATAATACAAGGTATAAGTACTCTTCTATTAACAAAACTACCCTGATGCCGTTGTGCCATTGAATACTGCATAATTCTGCTAATATTGTCTAAGAAACAATTGAATTCATACTGTTCATTCGGTAGCATCAGGCAAGGTATTGATAAGATTCTTCAACTCATGAGCTATCGACTATCCTCAAACGAACGCTTTCTCCTCATTAAAGCATTTTGCTATGCCTACTTCAACAGTTAGCTCTGCACATAAGGAAACTAGTTTGTGGAACTGAATTTTTCAGAGATGTTTCTCCCAACCAAGTGTAGTCCCCATTTGGATGTTTCCTTCACCGTTGCCCACTTGTGGATACCGTTGCTTCACTGTGCAGGCCCTGCAAAAACTGTTAACCACATTGGATTAGCATGGAGAAGAAATCTTTACTAACCAACGTGTGTTAATTTATTCTTCAAAAATAGGGATAATGACTCGAGACTTTGTGAGATGCCTGAGATTTGTTTCTTAACTCATGTAACAGGACATGGTTGGTGACAGCAACCAGGAAGTCGATTGGGTTAGAGACAATGCCCGGAAGATAGTGGAAAGCCTCGGCAGCACTGGCACATCTTCAGCGGCCTCAAGAAACCTTGATGCTCCAGGACCATCCACACTGGTAAGGCAGCTAAGCGTTACAAATTCCACAATTCATTACTCACAAGCTAGCTGTTCAGTTCACTCTATTAACTTGTCTCCTGTGGCAATGATCTTAATATGCTGTTTGTATGGGAACTGTTTGAAAGTCCTGGCCATCATCTTCTTCAGTCGATGATTTTGTGAGGATGGGTTTTGATAAGAAGATGGTTTTGAAAGCTATGAAGCACAATGGTAGCAATAACATAGCGGATTTCTTCTCATTTTCTTGAGTTTCTTTTGTTTTTACTCTTTAACTGCTGTTTTGCTTTAGGTGATGCTGATGCAGACTCACTAGTTTCACTTCTTCTGACGTATAAGGTGCTCACTTATGTGCTTGATGTTATTGATCTGTGTATATTTTTATCTTCTTAGTGCATGCTAGAAAAAAGAATTTTAAAAGTAATGACTAAAATACAGGCATTAGGCAATGATTATGAGGTTCCTACTATAAGGACAAAGATGATGACACTGAAACAGCTGATGTTGATGACGATGGTGTGAGCATCAAGAAGGTTACTATCTCTTACGATTCCGATGAAGAGGTATGTTTTGTGATATTTATTTATGTACTTTTGTTTCCGAAAAGGAATTCTGTCATAGCCCTGTTTTCTGTCTGATACCTTTACAAGTTAACTACTACTGAACATGCTGTTGTTTGTATACGTAAGTTTTCCTGTCCATTAGTAGTTTATACTACGTTCTCTACTTTTTATTAATATATATCTACCTGAATAGGGCACTACGAGAAACAGTAGTATGCCGAGTGCTTGGATCTTTGCCGAGTGTCAAATATTGGGCACTTGGCAACTCATCGTTCATCGTTTTGTCCTCCTACACATTTTGATGCATGCGCTATACCTTAACACTTGCTTCACCATTTGTAGGCTCAGCTAGCTGAGGAGAGGAGGGCCCGACAGGAGCTAGAGGCGAGTCAGGCACAGGATAGGAGGGCCCGGGAGGTGCATGAGGCGACGGTCACGAGACAGCAGGAGACGCTGTCGCAATTCCTCGCCTACCTGCAAGGTCTTTCTCAGCAAGTGGGTCACGCTCCGGCAACTATTCCTGTATCGCAGCTTCCTATCTTTGCTCTACCATTTCCTGGACCGTCTCAGTCTCCTGTGAGTATCTTGACAACCTTATGATTTCGTTGTTATACAACCTAGACAACCTAGACAATCATAAACACCTTAGAAAACTTATAAGTCAATAATTTGTTATCTATAAATACTTACAGAATCTTCCATCCTCGGCGGGGACATCAAATAATCAGCCTGAGCCTGGAAATGAAGAAGAGCCAGGTGCAGGGATTGCTCGCAGCCTGTTCGGACCGCACGGACCGGAGTCTTAGTCAGTGTACTTGAGAACCTGTTAGTTTGTGAACTTGTTATCGTGTGAACTTATGTATTTGAGAACGTGTTAGTTTGTGAACTTGTAAACTTGGAGAGTTGACGACTTCAAACCTTTCTGATGATTATTTGAGGACTTCGTTTGTTATTTGAGATGTATGCCTATGATAATATTGAGATTTATGCCTCTGTTATATGTTGTGTGAAATTGTGATTTTTTTGATTATGGGGACAAGAAAAAACAAAATTAAAAAAAATTTGGAACAAGGGTTTGCCGAGTGCTATGGCAACAACACTCGGCAAAACCTAGGAATTTTGCCGAGAGCCACAGACATGTGTGGCTCTCGACAAACCCTGGTACCTTTGCCAAGTGCCTCTGCCGCGACACTCGGCAAACCTGGGAACTGTGCCGAGTACTATGTCCAAGACACTTGGCAAAATTCTTGGAGGTTTGCCGAGTGCTTCTACGCCAGCACTCGGCAAAGGTTCTGTCAACCGTTTGTCACCGTCAACTAACTTTTTTTTTACCGAGTAACAAAACAAGCACTCGGCAAAGTTGTTCGCCGAGTGCCTGACTTTTAGCGCTCGACAAAGATACTATGCCGGCGACGACTTGGCCACGTGGTCTTTGCCGAGTGCTTTTCGCTTGTTGCCGAGTGCTTTCGGCACTCGGAGAAGCGTCTGTTTCCGTAGTGGGGTTTCCCTATAATGTATTCGTGTCAAATACATAAACTAACAAGAAAAAGCAGTCTCGTTGACCATCCTTGTTTCCCCTGATTTAGTATTTCATAATTCTTTTATGGAACAATTGTGTTTTTACCCTCTCTCAATTATAATTGTGATTTTACTCTCACTTTTTCAACTTTGTGATTTTACTCTCACTTTTTCAACATGAAGCTTGTGATTTTACCCCCCATTAGGGGCAAAATCACACTTCATGCTGAAAAAGTGAGGGCAAAATCATAAAGCTAAAAAAGTGATGGTAAAATCACAATTAAAATTGAAAGTGAGGGTAAAAACACAATTGTTCTTTTTTTTATTTACTTGAAATACCTTTTTTACAGCCTAAAGAAGTTAGGTAACCGTGTTTTATTGAATAAGTTGCTTCCAAATAAACTTTTCTGTGCTTCTGTCAGGACCTACAAATATTGTTAATGAAGAACAAGATATTAGAGTCCTTAGTGAGTATGGGTTATCCTGAAGATGAGGCCAAAATGGCTGTCATTAGATGTGGTATGTTCTCTATTATAATTTTGCTGCATGTATCCTGGTTATAAATATCCCTGCTTACTTGTGAGAATGGCAATTAATTTCTAAATAGAGAATGGCAATTAAGTCATTACTCTTATTTATGATTCCCAACAGCAGCATGGGTACTTATTTTTTTTGCCTCCTTTCACCTGTCTAACATGATGCTTTTTTGCCTATGGTATGTATTTGAATTCCTCAACAACATAATCATTCTTTTAGAAGCTATGTTTCCATCATTAAGTTCTAGACATCTAGTCTTGAAAGTTGAAAATGGTTTCAGTTGTATCATCACTCAGTTGAATAACATCATTGCTATGTTAATTATCACTACTACAAAAAAGCTTTGCAGTGGCGGACGGGGTAAAAAGCTCAGTAGCGGGCCCCATAAGAGTCCGCAACTGAGATTGGGGAGGTACTCGGGACTGCTCCTGCGAAGCAAAACGTAGTAGAGGGCACTATATACCCGCTACTAAGGGCAAAGGCCCGCTACTAAGGTTTACACCGCAGTCGTGGGCTTTGCCAGGCCTGCAGCTAAGGCTTGAAGGTCCAGTAGTTGCGGGCCTGACAGTGTAGACCTGCTTATGAGGGTGCACCGCGTATATCAACAAGGAAGCGGTGCAGCCTCGGGGCGCATTCCACCCGCGCCACATCGCCTCCTCTAGGGTTAGGGTAAGCCACGCCGCTGTTGCCGCCGCCTCCTCGTCCTCGTCCGGCCACCACATTGCCTCCTCCTCCGGCCGCTGCACCACCTCCTCCTCCGACAATGGGGGGCAGGCGCCGTTGGGGCCACTCGCGCCACGGATGGCGCTCGTGGGGTCAAGTGGCCATCGTCCATGCCAACACCGGCCTCCGCCTCCCTTCTCTAGCTCTAGGCCCCGTCATCCTCAACCCTCCGCTGTCGGGCAGCAGCGTGTCAGCGGTGGTGGCCAGGGAGCACTCGGCTCTGGTGGAGCTCACGGTGGCCCCTCCTACGCCGCCGGCTCCGATGGAGCTCGCGGCATCCACTCCTCCACCACCGGATTCGGTGGTGACCTAGCGCCAGGCGGACGCGGCGGATGGCGCGGACGCGAAGCAGGCGGCAGACGGCACAGACGTGAATCAGGTGGCAGGTGATGAAGAAGCGAAGGCGTGACTAGGGAAATAGTAGCGTTTAGGGACCCTAGCTCATTTTGGTACATAGTAGCATTTAGGTAATGGCGTCGACAGCGGTCCCTAGACCATCCTGACGCACTTTTTTTAGGGTAGTGTCTCGTGTGTCAGTAGCGGGCATCATGATGCCCGCTACTATGTAACTAAGTAGTGACAGAGCCTCAGTGGTGTTATAGTGTTCCACTACTGAGGCGTACTTTTGGCCCGCCGCTGTGGAGCTTTATTCTAGTAGTTCAAGGCTAATGCGCAATGTTTATAGGCAATGGGAGTCCACATAGGATAAGACTTCGCCCTGGGTACAACTCATACACGTCAATTATGCTAACACTCTGCCGTAGTCCGGTCATCAATGGACTCACGATGAATAGACTAGAAATATAGCGAGAAAACAACTCAAGTTGATTACAAGAAAAGAACTAGCTCCCTCGGAGAACAAGCCACACTCCCTAGGAATTGACTCCCCCGCAATCGAGAAGGTAGCTGGGCGAACATTGAGACTACCAAAGCTTGTTGAAAATGGACGTCAACAGTCCCTTGGTGAAGGTATCAGCATATAGCGACGATGTCGGAATGTGATGAACATGAACATAATGGCGACGTGTTCATGAACAAAGGACGGTTCAATTTCCAAATGTTCAGTATGTTAGTGCTGAACTGGATTGGTAGAGAGATAGACAACCCTGATGTTGTCGTAGTAAACCATTGGGGCTTCTAGAGTAGTTGGCACATCCATACAGTCTCCACAATGCCATTGGCCACGACACTGTACTTTCCTTTGGTGCCGGAACATGACACAACTTTGTACTCGGCTTCGGTGCTGAAACTCTTGGATGACCAGGAGATAAGATTGTCACCCAGAAAAACATCTTATCCTGAAGTAGAACGACGCGTATTTGAACAGCCTGCCTAGTCGGCATCCGTGTAAATGACCACTGTGGTCAGTAAAGTCCGGTGCAAAGTGAGACCATAATCAAGGTATCCTGCAAGTATTGCAATATGCGCTTGAGCAAAGCGAGATGTGGGTCTCGTGGATCATGCATATAGAGACATAGCTGCTGAACTGCATAGGCAATATTCGACCTATTGAAGGTCAGGTATTGCAGTGCTCCACATGGCTACGAAAGTGAGTGTGGTCTGCAACATGAGCACCATCACATGACATCTTGGAGTGAGTGTGGACCGGTGTGCTGCAGGGTTTGCAATCCATTGCGTCACGCTCCAAGATCTCCAAGACGTAGTGACGTTGAGACAAGAACATGGAGCTGTCCTGGGTGTGTAACACTGTGGCCCAAAAAATGGTGCCGACAGTGGCGGAGCCACGGGGAGGCCAGCAAGGGCCATGGCCCCCCCTAACATTGGAGAAATTGTTCTACCCTGCGGCAGCTATGCAAATGATGGTAATCATGTGATTAGAGGTAGTATGGGTCTTGCATTCTAATTTACTTGCGTTAAGACTAAAAGTGGCCAAACGGGCGGCCCGGCACGGCACGGCCTAGGCATTAAAAGGCCCGACACATTTAATATAAGGCCGGCATGGCCCACGGGCTATTTCGGGCCGTGCCGAGATAGCCTTAGGGCTTTGCTGCCGGTCCATGGCACAGCCCTAAAATACAAATTCGTGTTGGGCCGGTCCACTAGACACGTAATTAAATAGGCCTAATAATTTAATTACAGCCTATTAACACTTAAAAGTGATGAAAAATAAAGAGAAATAAGATTGATGGTGGGATTTGAACTCAAAACATCCACTAAAGTAATAAGATGACTTATCAACGCACTAAGAAACTCTTTTTTAACTATATCATAAATATAATTATATTTAAACAATCTTTATCAGGTCGTGTCGTGCCGGCCCTAGGGCCTGACCATCGGCCCAAGCACGGCCCTTACCATAGGGCCATGCCGGCATGGGCCCTAAATTAAATGGGCCGTGCCGTGCTCAGGCCGTGAGTTTTTTGCGTGCTTCGTGCCAGTTCACTCGGCCCGGCCTCTTTGGCCACCTTTAGTTTGGACTTAGAGTGTCTTGAGCCCATTTAGAGAACTACATGTACACGGCCTGTTTGATTGGATCGATCGACTTGACCATGACGAAAACATGTCGCCAGATCGGCATATCACCGGTAGAAAACTACGCCGCCACCGGCTGCAGAAACACGTCCGCCGTCCACAATTTCCGAATGATTTTATCGCACAGTACCATGTGGCTGGATGCCTGATTGCAGTAGTGCCGTAGGCACCAGTCAGCAACATGGACGAATACGCAACAGGCAGCAAGGGAGGCAACGAAGTTAATTTTTGTGTACCTTGGATCTTATCCTTCAGGCTAAGGTTAGATGAGAACTGGAAGTTCAATTTCGTTATCGTTATTCCTTCAGGCTAAGTTTTTTTACCTTCAATCCTAATTGGATTACTAATCTTTTTGGTGATAAAGCTTGTTGTGATAAAGGCTTCGAAATAGTATGGGAGATGGGAACCTAAGAGATTGATTAATAATTTATTGAGAAGGAGATTGCAATAGTATTCATGATATGGCTTCGTTGATATATACAAAGCATTACAAAGTACCACTAAAATGAAAAAGGTTTAGGTTTTCTAAATATTGTTTTTTGTTGTTTAGTTTTGTTCATTGTCTTTTGTGTTATGGGATTGCAAATTTTATGCCACAAATTTTAAGTACATTTATATGCAGTAAGAAATTAGTGGGATATATGGTCAATATATTATAGTCATTAATAATCTTTAGCATAATATATGTGTTAGCCTTATTCAACCGGCCCCCTCTATGTAAAATTCTTGGCTCCGCCCCTGGGTGCCGAGGTCTGAGGTTCTTCATAGAGAACTCACTCTAGAGGGCCGAGATGTTGTCGTGAAGAAAGGGTGGAGAGCGAAGTGAGCACAATGTCATACACATAGAGCAGCATGTATGCCTTGTTAGAACCGTGGTGAAGCACAAAGAGTGAGGTGTCAGATCGTGCCTCCACAAATCCGAGAGTAGCCATGTATGATGTAAACCGACAGTACCAAGCATGGGGTGGTGTGCCGCATGGTTTTGCTGACAGGGCGCTTAATGACGTACATTGCAGCATGAAGGCCATCTACCCAATAGGCCGGCGGCATGAAGGCTTGAAGATGCATAGTGTGAATGATAAGCTCGGTGTTGCTGTTTTGCTACGACTTGTAGAGGCAGGACAAGCGAAGCTCAATGCCTTTGGTGAGAAAGAAGGTCCGCAATGAGTTGGTGAACTCACGTCCATTGTTGCATTGGACACTTTTGATGGTGCACCAAAAGTATGTGGCCCCACATATGAGAAGAAGTGCGCTAGCATATAGGAAAAGTCTCGGACTTAGGGCACAAAGTAAAAGTCCAAAGATAATGTGAGAAATCATTATTAGAAATAACAAGACAATATTTGTAGTTCGACACGTCCATGACTAGACAAATCCACAAATCACAATGCACTAAATCGAAATTCTCGACAACACGAGAGGATGAAATAGCAAATGGTAAACATGTGTGACAAGATGACACGCATGACAAAAAGCGTCACTAGTACATCTGGTACACGCAATGGCGGAAGAACAAGCAAGCCTAGAAAGTGCCTCGGGGTCACGATGGCCGAGGCAATGATGCTAGAGGGACGACAAGCAGGCTGCAACATGGATGGTGGGTGATTGAGGCGACGACACCATGGGCAGCAACGGAGTGTAGAGCAACCCGAGCTGTTATACCTGTCGATGATCTTCCTGAATTGAAGATCCTTCATAGAGAGGCTGAATGGGCGAAACTAGATGGTACAAAGATTGTCAATGGTGAGTGTCACAGTGCTGAACGCGTTTGCTACTGCATGGAGATCTCATGGTAGCCATGCAGGTGGGGGAACGTGCTGATGCACCGCCGGCTGCGGGAGATCAAAGCAAGCCAAAGGGTAGCGGCGCTGCAGCCAACATAACCTGTGCCTAGTGCTAAGTAGCACCAGGCTGAGGTTGTTGTCCGCAAGTGAAGTGGCAAAGGTGGGCCACATGCAGATGGTGCTAGTCCAGGGTTCGAAGAAGAAGGGCCACCCAGTTGCCGCAGTATCACGGCCACCCCGTTTTTGTCACACTGGAAGGGCTTCTGGCATGCGAAGAGGATAACCATGAACTAAAAGCATGCATTGAGACCACAGAGAATGATAAACACAAAGGTGGGATCATGAACAGGCTCACCGGGGTTGCTGAGAGGGGATGATTGTCCTGGGAAAAGTTGCAGACCATGAGGTGGAGGGCACAAGCTTCACGATTCCAAGAAACTGCTGCCCCATGCCCAGCCAAGCAGTTCGCGAGGTGGTACCGCGGATGCAGCATGCAGTCGATTCAGACCCAAGCAGGCACGCGAGGTCGGATGTCGTCCCGAATGACGTGATCCGTCAGAGAGTAGTGCTCGAGTGTGAGGAGGACTGCATTGTGCCACTTGGTGTAGTGCGATGAAGACACATGTCCAGAAAAATGGGCACAAGGGCCGTGCTGTTCTGGATACCGGCGGCCTGGGCGTGAAGGTTGGTGATCATGGTGGCTTTGTAGTCCAGTGCCTGATCATCCTCTACGTTATAGTCCTTTGACGGGGCTGAAGGCGGGCACGGACCACGTGGATTCATGTTCCAAGGTATCGGAGGCGATCCATTCGCGCTTGACGGGCTCAGAAGCCTCGCTCACGTGCTGTTGAGTGGAGGTGGTGGCGTGGATGAGATCAGCATTGGCAGTAGCAACCGCCAACCACTGGGCTTCAACCTTTCGCGTGTGCACGCAAGAGCTTTGGATGCCGCGGCGGCGCGATCGGTGGTGACGGCGTGTTCTTCAGGCGTCAGGCCTTCCTCTTCACGGAGAGGAGCAGCAACAGCAACGGCGGTGGCAGCCGCGGCAGTGTCGGATGGACTCGCTTTAGGAGTAGGGCTAGTACGTGTTTTAGTGGAAGCGATTGGTTCCAAGACGTGTTAGGTCTCATGATACCATGAAAGCGATATTAGTTTGAGGCTAATGTGCAATGCTTATTCAGGTGAGGTGGGTATCTTAATTGTTCTGCTCTTCTTTGTTTCTTCTAGTGCTTAGTATTCGTTGATGCAATTTTTAACTGAGATAACCTTATCTGGTGGCTTCTGCCAAGCATTGTCTACTCTTTGAAAAGTACTTTCTAATTTATAGACCAAATTTCAATTCTGAAGACCGAGAATACAGACATCCTTTTAACCTTTTTACGTAAAAAAGCACGTGATCAGAATTGTTTCTTGCTGGATAATGAATAGGGTATTTAGTAATATATTATCTGTTCATGTCTTTATAATTCCTTCAGTTGGCAATTCAACCGAAAATTTATTATTATCATCGTCCTGCTCTTGCATGTCCAATAGATTAAAGGAGCCTGTATTGCTGCATTTTTTCTTCCTGTCAAACTGAAATCATACACATTCAATCACAAATAACTATGGGATTCTTTTTGAAATTACTCTGGGCTGGACGCTTCCATCTCTGTTTTGGTTGACTCAATACATGCTTCACAAACTTCAGGAGAGTGTTGCATGGGCAATGTCTCTGACCATGAGGTATTAACTTTTGGTGTAACTGTCCTTGCGAATAAGCCAGAATGTTCAGTTCTGTTGATTTAATGGAGTATTGTTACTTTCTTTCTAACCCTGCAGGGTAAGAAAAAAAGAAAGAAAGGTTAGTGGAAGGGAATGTACGAAAGAGGAAGCGATTTGGAGATGAAGCACAAGGAAGTAGAGTGCCGTTGGATGTTAGCCACGATGAGCCGATGACACTTCCAAACCCAATGGTGGGCTTTAACTTACCAGTTGACGGGTTCAGAAAGGAGGTTCAGAAAGGAAGTTAGTTCTTGATGGTCAACTCTTTCAGTTGTCTGATACGTGATGCATAGCTCCGCACACGCCCGCGGTGCCTTCTCGCCTTCTCGTGCACAGCTCCGCACACGCCTGCGGTGCCTTCTCGCCCGTCCAGCCACCGGAGGTCGGCGTCCGCCATCAGTAGCCCCCACTAGACTCCCCTGCGCCTTCTCACGGACGTCCCTAAGCCCTGCGGTCAAAATTTCTGCAGCCCAAGGTCGTACCACAAGCCACCGCCTCTGGCTCCAACATGCCGGCCTGCCTCAACCATGGATGGTGCATCTCTCACTGGCAATGGCCCTCCAATGTGCCGCCCTGCCCCGCCTCAGCCATGGATGGCGCACTTGCTCGGTCGTTAGCACGCTGAGGTGGGAATTCATCGTCCGGCCATCAGAGCTCCTCCTCGGTCGCCTGCTACCGCAGCCCTAGATCCCGTCCAACCCTGCCCCTCTTGATGGCGCCGGAGACGACGCCACGCCACTTAGAGGACATCGCAGCCCAAGATGCCACCACCGCGGATAGACAACATTGCCGCCGCACATCCAACGCACTCATCGGCTCCATCGTGCATCGGCTGGCCTGCCCTCCCCCCAACCACGCAATGCTTGGAGCGCCCGAGCGCTCTGCTCCCTGCCTGCCGGCCGGCCCTCATTGATAGTGCCGGCCATGCGCGTGCCATGCCGGCACTCGGACTGCTCCACGCACTGGTGACAATCTGATGCAACCACCACTTTCTCGGATCGACGAGTTCTAGCAGCCATCCACATTCAGGCTCTGATGGTGCTTGCTGAATTGCCTACAAGGGAAATCAATTATAAAGCATCAGTTTTAGAGCAGCTGCTTTAGGAGCACACCATGAATCCTTAAAATTCTGTTTTATAGAATCTCTAAAACTGGATATAAAGCACCAGTTTTAAAGTAGCTGCTGGAGATACTCTTATAGGGGTAGCGTGGACTTCAGCTTTCATCTAACCAACGTAACCTGAATCAACCCTTAAATATGTTATCCTAATACAACTTCATTTGGTTTCCATATCCAAAATTAACTTGCTAAGACCAAGCCAATTATTTATTTATCCGGCCAGGTGTTTCCATATTTTCATGTATGCATATATGGCATTGACTTCCATCCCTCCTCCGCACGCCTATGCATCACGTATGCACCTAAGGAGCTGCTGACTTTATTTTCCTTAATTAATCTTGTGATGCCTGAAACCATGCATGGAATCCACGCATGCTCCTTCTTCCAGACTCTGATCTGCCCAGCAGTCTCTTGTCCTAGCATCCTGATGACTCGATCAACACCTTGCTAGTTAATTTCCAAATAACGCGAGACATCTCCCTATCCAGCCGAAATAATTAAGTAATGTATGCCCGTGCCTTCCATCAACCTGGTTGTCTCCTCTTTTGATCAATCATCACGCCAAAGGTCTCTTCCAGGATAGCCTTCTCGATGATAGAATCTTTGAGTATTTCATCTCCAACACATGAACATCCAAGAATTGCAAAAATCCGGTGTCAATAGCGAGAGACTTGGATTAATCACACTCGATAATCTTATCGACTTCAACTAGTACTTTCTCATTGATTTAATATTCTAGTTATTATCTTTATGATTGCTAGTTATCTGATAATTATATCTTTATCTCATTTGTTATATCGACTTCGAGTTGCAATACAGTCTTAGTTAGGTCCGATCTATTGTGACTTTTAGTAGGTTTTGCGAGCCTAATTTAGATCTATTATTCAAGTCATTCTATTGATTTTATTTGGACTAAATCTAACTTTATTTTCCATGTTTGGGTACAATCTCGATTGAGTTCGCTCTGCTCGAATCAGTAAGGCTACATCGACTACGAACTCTTGCTGGGTCGATAGATCGATCCGATTATAGGTAGAGTTGATAGGTGTCTATCGGGACGTTTAGCTGATAGGTTATCACGGTCGGATCGACTTTACTGTGTTTTATCAATTTGTCTCATACTATTTGATAGATCATCGGACCCATTATTTAAATAGATTATATATATTATTTTAAGGCATATTTGCAATACCAGCTCTCAAATCTATTGACTTGTCACCATTGACTAAGCAAGTCCTTGTATGACTGTTCTAGATTTATCGACTCTGCTCTATTGACTTACTTTTCATCAGCATTAATGATTTATAGTTATTTGCTTAATTAAGATTGTCGATAAGCTAATTTGATCAGCCAATTAGTTTATTGTTATTATATCCTTTACATGATAGCACCAATAGGTACCTTGGCAGCAACAACTGATGATGGGGGCATCCGGAAAGACGGCTTGGGCTGCCCCGAAGTCCCCGTCGGCCGTGATGGGTAGAACGTACGACTGTAGTTCCTATACGCCTATGCACATCCCGGCAATTCTTTCTCTGCAAGCATAGCATACTGGAAACACTGGTTGAGAGTATAAAATTCTTTATAATCTAAAATCTCTTGAATATCTTTTCTCAAACTAGAATAAAAGCGGCAAATCTGATCATCTACTTTTTCCACTATAACACAACGAATCAAACCCTTTTGAAGCTCATTATAGTACTCCTGAATAGTTTTGTTTCCTTGTTCTAAGCGCTATAGTTTGTTACGAGTCTCCTTATATAAAGGAGGAACAAAGCAATCTCGTAGTGGTATCTTAATTTCTTCCCAAGTAGGCAAATAAGTTTCAAAAGCTAAACCACTCCACCAAAAAATAGCTAAGTCCTCAAACTCGATAGTGGCTTGCGTAACTCTATGTCGTTCAGGAACAAGGTGGGTATTAAATTTTTGTTGTACAATCATCTTCCAATCAAGGTAAACATCACAACCATGCCCTAAAAATGATGGAATTAAAAACTTAATTTTAGCATAAGGATCATCTGGAGCATAGCCATGTGTAAGGATCATGACTATTGAGGTTACCCCCAAAGTATAAATGTTTTGGTGATGAATGACAAACATGAAATGTGACTAATGTCTATACTAGTTGTGCGTGTAGGAAACCTTATCTATCTTATGATGATTGTTGATGGTTGCCTTGGTGATGGATGACGATGACCACAAGCATGAGCTTGATGGAGTCTAAGGGTTGATGAAGATGGATAAAGACTAAGGACAAGCTAGGAGCAAGTGTTTGGAACACTTGACTAGATGTTAGGGCTTTGAGTCCATAGAAAAAACCAGAATATCAAGGGGGTCTAGGTCATGTCTCTTAGGTCACGACTAGTCGGTGATATGCATGGATGCTCAGTGAAATCAAAGGCACTAGGTGTTAGTGGAGAAGCCAAGGAGCTGTTGGAAGAAGCCAGGAAATGAAGTGAAGCAAGGACGAGGAGTTTCAGCTTCTAGATAGAGTGACCAGATAGAAGGTCTAGAGAGACCAAACAATATGGTCATTAGGAGCTCAGAGAGGAGACTGCGAAAAAGTCTGTCAGTGCAAAGACCCATAGAGACCAGATGGTCCGGTCTATAGACCGGATGATGCGGTCTGTATAGATGGGAATAGGGATAGAAGGGTGTAGTTTCAGGTACTCGCTGGAATGAGTAGGAGATGAAGACACCAGACGGTCCAGCCTACTCACCGGACAGTCCGGTTAGTGCAAAAATTAGCCGGGGACAAGATTGCATCTATTCTGGAGGAGTCGTCTCAGAGCGCCTGGATGGGCCGGTCTGGTAGAGACCGGACTGTACAGTATGTACGTCCAAAAAGGTGATTTTGAGGAGCAACCACAAGTTTTAGGTTGGAAGCCTATATAAACTCGTTGTTGGGGTTTTGGAGACCTCTCTTGGCCATTTGGATTGCTGAGAGCATCTGTGAGAAGCCAAGGGGAAAAGCGGAGTGCACTGGGAGGTGATATTGGATATCTTGAGCATCTATACATATCTAAGACTAGAGTGTCCTTGAGGATGTGATCTTGGTCGTTACTCTTAGTCTATGGTGAGACCTAGACTGGTTAGGGTGATCAAGCCTATCGTGATTGGTTGTGAAGACTGTCACACCTTTGTATATGGTTTGAGCCCGCCATTAAAAGGGGCATCAATAGTGAGCACCCCTGTTGGCTCGAGGAGTCCGGCAAGTTCTCGAGAAGGCAACTTGTGACTTGGTGGCAGCAGTGACACAACCGTGTCTTCACTCCGAGAGTGATTGTGGGCTCGTGTGTGAGAACTCCACTTGGTGGCGGGAAGGACCAGCACTCTAGTGGGAGTGGTCCAACGAGGAATAGAAGAAGGCACCATCCTTCTGAGGCCTCAGAAAAAAAAATCATGAACCAGCTCTTACTCTACTCCTTACTATGATGCATTACTTTCCTTGTTTACATACCGTGCTATTCATGATTGTGTGCTTACCTTGCTCCTGTTGATTATCTTGTAGACTTGCATGAATAGGCATCTTGCTTGCTAGTAGTGTTTTAGCTTCCGCATTTGATCACTAGCATGTATAAGAGTTGATTTGGCTTCATTTATCACCCTTGTATGTATTGTGCTACTCATGCTTGTTTGCCCTTGTTCCTTATCTTGTAGCTTTGCATGAGTAGGATCCTTCGCTAGATTGTTGTTTGTTTTCGTGTATCTTTATTACTAGCTTGCATAAGAGTTGTATTGTCTTGTGTGATCCACTAGTATGCTTAGGTTGTTGTTTCTTTCATAGGACTATTATCTTGTTAGTGTGATCACCACTAGAATTGTTATATGAGTTGTTTGAGTCTTCGGTTTTAGGAATTGGCAAATTTGGAACATATAGCAAGTTCCTGATTCACCACCCCTCCCAGTCACTCGGTCCTTTCAATTGGTATTAGAGCCAAGTGTTTATCATAGGGCTTAACCGCCTTGAGTAGTAATACTAATGAGTTGGGATGTTATCCCATTCGAGGCCGGGTATTGGCACATGGAAGTATCGCTTGAAAAGCTACCTAAATGCCATGATCCTAGATGAGTTAATGGATACTCTTGTGGACTTTGCCAATACCACCACTGATAATCATGTGTATGATGATGATTGTGTGGATGTGCCTTGTTCTAGTGAGTGCCTAGATTCTTCTGATGATAACTTGATAGGTTGCTCTGCTAGTGTGCCTAGTGTGATGATTGATGATGATGTTTCTTTTGATCTTTCTTGCTCCACTAGCGTGACTAGGATTTATGATGACTGTGAGTCTTTTGTTGATCATGCTAGTGATTCAGTTGTTGAGGAGTTCTTTGCTTTTCATGCTAATGATAATAAGGACTTACTTGATTCTCTTACTCACTTGCGAGGTATTGTGGATGAAATTGCAGCAACAGGAAGGCCCTTCGAGCTTCCAAGGATATTCATAGTCGAGAATCTAAGATTCTCACCTTGCTCCCTAGCAGCAAGCTCCTCTACATCACCCTTGATCTCATCATGAACAAGAATCTTTCTGTTGATGATGCGATCAGGCTACTCTTCAAGGATTAGCAGAACACCACAAGCTTGATGGGGAAGATGATATTCAAGGCCAACAATGAAGCATCCTCAAGCAAAGGGAAAGTAGTAGCTTCGAGCTCAAACTTCTTTGATCCCTCCACAAGATTGCTTTGCAGAAGCTTCTACAACCCATTTGGATCAAGACCTACACCAAGCTCTTCATCAAGCGCTTCATCAAGCTCTACCTTAAGTGCCATTCCAAGCTCTACCACGCATTGGTGTAGGGGGAGCACCAACAACAATGCTCACACGATCATTTGAGATGATCAATCTTGCCACTACGGCTCCGACTCCCCAACCTCCTCTACCACAAGATTGTTGATGGTCGTTAAATACCGTTCCTGACCATCAATATTACTCAGAATAAAGGAGGATTCAACATTCCCACCATGCATTTTAGTTAGAATTAATAAATATCTACTATTGCTTGGAGAAACACTGACATGTAGGAGAAATAACGAAATGGAGGAGGAAACACACCCATGTGGCGAAGAAACACAACTTCAACCAATCAAAACGCGCCAACTAGGACTCTCATGGATTGACTGGCCCACCTACAGAATCAAATCGACTTAACAACTGACCTAACGGTGTCACTGGGCAATGGGACCCACCTGCCAGGCCACCAGCGGTGGCAGTACCAGAGAGGGATCCCCCTGTTCGATCGAATAAGTTTGTTCGGTCAGGCAGTGGCCCCCTTGGTGCATGGCTGCCTTGTGTTGGCTCCTGGTGACTCCCCAAAGGCGGTTGTGCATATTTGACAGCGGTTACTGACTCCAGGAACCAACTTTGGGCAGTATAAATAGATGGGAGTGGACTCACTCCAAAGCACACACCAAGAAGCATTGCTCTCTTTACTATTTCATGATTCCCTTAAGTTTTAGTGGAGTTAGGCTTAGAATAGAGTCTTCTTCAGTTCCCAAGTCCTCCTTGGAGTTATGGTATGGCTCTTGTATCTTTCTCCTTTTGTAAGACTTTATTCTATTTAATATATTTTGTCTTTCTATATAGTTATGCTTGAGTCATGTGTTTCTTGTTTGATTATGTGATCCATTCATGTATGTGGTTATTATGCTTCTATGTTAGTAATGTAGTTATACTATATTACCATGTTAGATATAAGCCCTTATTATAATCTTTATTTATATCATTATAATGATGCATGAATAATGTGTGACTTAGATCATTTCCACGTGCTTGGTGTTCACTTAAATGTGATTACTCCTTTTCTGATCCATCGCTTAAGGGATTAGGGGTATTGTTCTAGAGATGTAAGCATGGTGCATAGATCAATAGAATGTATTATTTGTTGTGTAGCCCATGTATTGCTAGGGGTAGGCAGTAGGTGGTGACAGCCCTATCTCTCCTTTGAAATCCCCCATGTTCGGCTATGCAATAGGCTCTTGGCCGGAATCATACTGTGGATGCAGGGGAAACCGGATGCCCAGGGTGTGATGATCTGATTATCTTGCATTATCCTGTATTAGTTGGAAGGACCGAGTGACTGAGAGGGGGGTGAATAGGGAACTCGCACTATATACCAAATTCGCCAATTTCTAAAAACTGATCACCCAAAACAACTCCTACACAATTCTAGTGGTGATCACACTAGCAAGATAATGAACCTATGAAAGGAACAACAACCTAAGCATACCAGTAGATCACACAAGTCAATACAACTCCTATGCAAGCTAGTAACTAAAGATACGCGAAAGCAAACAACAAGCTAGCAAAGGAACCTACTCATGCAATGTTACAAGATAAGGAACGAGAGCACACAAGCATGAGTAGTATAATACATGCAAGGATGATCAATCAAGTCAAAGCAATTCCTATACATGCTAGTAATCAAGTTTGGAGGCTAAGCACTAATAGCAAATAAAGAAGCCGATTCATGCAAGTCTACAAGGTAATCACCTAGAGCAAGGTAAGCACACAAGCATAAATAGCATGATATGTAAATGTGGAAAGCAAAGCATCAAAGGAGTAGAACAAGAGATGGCTCATGATTTTTTTTCCTGAGGTCTCGAAAGGATAGCGCCTTCCCCTACTCCTTGTTGGACCACTCCCGTCGGAGTCCTGGTCTCTCCCGCCACCGATGTGGAGTTCTCGCCCACCAGCCCGCAATCACTCCCGGAGTGAAGATACGGTGCGTGTCACCACTGACATCATGGCACAGGCTGGCCTCCCTCGATAACTTGCCATACTCCTTGAGCCAACACGGGCGCTCACTATTGATGTCCCTTTCACCAACGGGCTCAAACCGGGTACAAACTTTTGATGGCCTTCACAACCAATCATGATAGGCTTGATCACTGACACCTAAACAGTCTAGGTCTCACCATAGACCAAGAGTAATAGCCTAGATCACACCCTCAAGGACACCCTAGCCTTAGATGTGCAAGATGCTCTAGTTACTCTCCTCAAGCACTCTCAAGATATGCAATATCTCCTCCTAGTGCTCTCCTCTCTTCCTCTTGGACCTTACCAAAAGCTCTCAGGTATTCCACTAGCCAAGAGAGGTCTCCAACACCCCAACAATGAAGTTATATAGGCTTCCAACCTCGAACTAGCCGTTGCTCCACGAAATCATCTTTCTGGGCCTCCTGACCGGACTGTCCGGTCACTGGCTGACCGGACCATCCAGTCACTCCAAAATCCTGCTCCAACAGCTCTGCCCACTGCTGATCTCCTACTGACCGGACCGTATGGTCAGCTGACCAGACCGTCCAGTCCATTTCTCTATTTAGTCCAGAAAGATTTTGCGCGCTATTTCCTGGCTGCCCAAGTCCAACTTCTACTGACCGTACCATCCGATCATTAGAACGCACCATCCGGTCACTAAACCGGACCATCCAGTCACTAGAACTTTCTAGACTTGGCAATTTCCTCGCTGCTCGCTGTAGCCTCTGGACAAAACCACTTAGTGACCATACAGTCCGATCACCACTGACCTCTCTATCCGGTCACTTTGTCCAGAAGCTAAAACTTGTCGTCTTCGCTTGACTTTGTTACCTGGCTTCTCCGAACAGCTCCTTGGCTTCTCCACTGTCATCTAGTGCCTGTGATTTCACTGAGCAACCTTGCACATCACCGACTAGACATGACCTAAGAGAACTGACCTAGACCCTCTTGATAGTTCGGTTTTTTCCTATGGACTCAAAGCCCTAACAACTACACAAGTGTTTTGAACACTTGCTCCATAGCTTGTCCTCAGCTTTGATCCATCTCCATCAACCCTTGGACTCCATCAAGCTCACAAGCCTCTATTCTTGCGGTCATTGTCATCAATCGCCAAGGTCACCGTCTACAATCATCATAACGTAGAGAAGGTTTCCTACATGAACAACAGTCGTGTAGATATTAGTCACATTTCATGTTTATCATTTATCACCAAAACATCATACCTTGGGGTGACCTCAATGGTCATGATCCTTACTATCTCCCCCTTTTTGGTGATGGATGACAACCATTACTTATGATGATCCAAAATGGACGAGTAATAAGGAACCAAAGAAAAAGAGAGGAATGCGAGAATTACTTGGTGCTTACCTTGGAAGTAGTCTCCCCCTTGGAATATTCGAGGTGTTGAGGGAGAACTACCCAATCATGTAGTGCACTAGAAGATGAGCTTGAGTTGAATTTTTGCACCTGTCATGGTGTCGTGGTAGTTGATCTTGTTGATGTAGACACGCACCATGGACGTAGATGTTCATGTCAGTGTGGATGTTCATTATTGTTGTAGACATGCACCGTAGATGTTGGTGTAGATTCCCATTGTTGTTCTTCTCCAAGTTGGTGTAGATGTTCATCTTGATATGATCTTCATGTGTACTTCAAGTGAACATGCACCATCATCTTGATCATCTTCATTTGATCTTCATGTTCTTCTCTTTGTCACCTCATGTCCTCCTTGTATCTTCTTGTTCTTATTCTCTTCTTGATGGTTGATCTTCATGTTCCTTCTCCCCCTTTATTATTGATCTTGACTTGGCTTTTGGATCTTCATGTTCCTTCTCCCCCTTTGTCACCTATCACCAAAAAACTACAAGCCAAACACAAGAGAACCACGAAGCAAATAACAAATGGCAAGAGTTAGGAAACTCCCCCTTTCATGGTGCTCCTCCTTGGTCACGATATTGTTCCACCATAGCTCCCCCTACACACATGACTCAACAAAATATTTTCTTAAGTATGAAGTGGTTAGTCATTTGTGTGATTTGGAATGTATGATCCACTTGTCTTTGAGCCGTGCAAGTAGATTTAACCTTGGAGCTTGTTTGAACATGACTCAATGGGCATGAAGCACACATATTACTATGTGATCATCTAGAGGGTCGTATACTTACATTGTAAATAAGCAACTCCCCCTAGAAACATGCTTGAAAGCATGTAAGGTATCACGATGAATGCAAGAAATGCAAATGCAAATGCAACAAGTATACAAATGCATGATGTGATGCTAAAATAAAGAGAGAGAGAGAGAGAGGCTACAAACCAAAGTGCCAACAACGAGTTGTTCCCTTCTCGAGCTTACTCACAATGGACCATTCTTCAAAGCCTTGGGTACACCATGAACCACCATCCCAAGCTTAACCCACGCCCATTGCTATCTCAAGGAGGTCCAAAGTTGACCTACAAGCAAAGAGAAACAAGCATAAAACAAAGACACAAACAACAAACAAAACAAACAAGGCTATACATATATACAAGAGACAAGCTTTAGGGTTACTCATGTGAAGTTTGAAAGGTCGACAACATTGAGTTCTCCCCTTACCTTGTTGAAGGTCTTCTCGCCGAGTGGCTTGGTGAAGATGTCCGCCAATTGTTCATGAGTCCGCACACTCACCAGCTCAATATCCTTATTCTCAACATGGTATCTTATGAAATGATGTTTGACTTGAATGTGCTTTGCATGACCATGATCTCCAGTTGTGAGAGCCATCTTGATTGCTGCCTCACTGTCACAATATAATGGTATTTCATTGTAGTTGAGGCCATAATCTAAGAGCATTTGCCTCATGTAGAGAAGTTGGGCACAACACGCTCCCGCCGTCATGTATTCCGCTTCAGCTATAGATAGAGCCTCTAAGTTTTGCTTCTTTGAGCTCCAAGAAAATAGAGATCTTCCAAGAAATTGGCAACCTCCTAATGTACTCTTCCTATTCACTTTGCATCCTGCGAAGTCCGAGTCTGAATACCAAAGTAACTCAAAGCTTGTTCCTCTAGGATACCATAATCCTATGGTAGGTGTGTACTTTAGGTATCTAAGAATCCTCTTCACGACGTTCAATTGAGACTCCTTCGGATTTGCTTCATAGTGTGCACATATGCACACACTAAACATGATGTCTGGTCTTGAAGCGGTGAGATAAAGCAAGAACCCAATCATTGATATATAGAGCTTGGGGTTCATTGGTTTACCCTTTGCATCATCATCCAAGGATTTACTTGTCGCCATAGGAGTGGGCAAAGGCTTGCAATTCTCTATGTTGAATCTCTTGAGAAGATCCTTGGTATACTTCTCTTGATAGACGAAGTTCCCTTCTCTCAATTGTTTGACTTAGAAAACCAAGGAACACATGCAACTCTCCAATCATTGACATTTGAAATTCCCTTGCCATCATTTCCCGAAACTCTTCATTGAACTTCTCAGTGGTTGACCCATAGATGATATCATCCACATAGATTTGGCACACAAAGAGATCCTTCCTAACATGTATTGTGAACAATGTGCTATCAATGCTTCCAATCTTGAACCATTCTTGAGAAGGAAGTTCCTCAAGTGTTCATACCATGCCCTTGGTGCTTGCTTGAGGCCATAGAGATCTTTCTTCAATTTGTATACATGTCTTGGATGTTTTTGGTCCTTAAACCCTAGAGGTTCTTCCACATAGACTTTCTCATTGATCTCTCCATTCAAGAAGGCACTTTTGACATCCATTTGAAAGAGCTTGAAGCCATTGTGTGATGCATAGGCAAGTAAGATGCGAATAGCTTCAAGACGGGCCACGGGAGCAAAGGTTTCTTCAAAGTCAATTCCCGCCACTTGAGAATATCCCTTAGCCACTAAGCGAGCCTTGTTCTTGACGATAGCTCCTTTTTCATCTTGCTTGTTCTTGAAGACCCATTTGGTGCCAATCATATTATGATTCTTGGGCCTCTCAACCAATTTCCATACTGTGCACCTCTTGAAGTTATTCAGTTGTTCTTGCATGGCTATAACCCAATGGTAGTGGGCTCAATCATAGAGACGAAGGAGAAGTTCTCAATTGCAACATCTGCCTCATCATCATTTTCTTCACTCACATAGTTGGGCTTATATTGATTTCTCCTTGTCTTTACTCCTTGAGATGGGCTCCCAATGATCAAGTCACGTGAATGATCCTTGTTGATGGCCTTGGGTCTAGGATGGTATTTTTCTTGAGTGGGAGGAGCTTTAGGTTAAGTATCTTGTGCATCATGGATTGCTCGCTCTTTTGAGATATGAGTATCTTGAATTCTTAGTGAGGTGGAAGAGTCACTCATATGCTTTGTTGGTTTGGAGCTAGAGCTTGGTGAGGATATGGGGCTATTTTGTGAGGATCTTGGAGAGGTGACTTGATGTGAAGTATGTGGAGAGGATTGGGGCTCACTTCTCTCTTGAGTTCCCTCATGGGTAGGTGGCTGTACTCTCAATGAATCTTGGGAGGATCTAGTGGGAGAAGCAATGGTGTCTTGGTTTGGTTCTTGTACCATGAAAGAAGAGGTTGGTTGATGTGGTAGAGTTGAGGGCTCATCAAAGTTTCCATCATTGGCCTCGTGGGGTAAAACCTCGCCCACGGGCATGTTTCTCAAGGATTCCCTCATAGGCTCATCTCCAATGTTCACTTCATGAAATTTATCTCCCTTCTGAGAACCATTTGACTCATCAAATTACACATCATAAGATTCTTCCACACATCCTGTGGCTGAGTTGTAGACTCGATATGCTTTAGGAGTCCCTAAGTACCCAACAAGAATGCCTTCATCAGTTCTGCTCTCAAACGTCCCTGGCTTTCTCCTCTTCTTGAGAATGTAGCACTTGCAGCCAAAGACTCAGAAATAGGAAACATTGGGTTTTCGTCCCACCAATAGCTCATATGGTGTCTTCTTCAACAACCAGTGGAGATAGACATGGTTGGAGGTATAGAAAGCGTTGAGACTTAATCTCGGCAATAGACATAGTGTAGTTCATCTATGCGGATTTGTATGTAGGATAGGGGTATGCGCGAGATCGAGAGATGATGGTAACACAAGACGCCGAATTATACAGGTTCGGGCCTCCTGGATGATAATAACCCTACGTCCTGTGTTCTATGGTATTTGTATTGATATGTCTAGATCAAAAAATCTAGACGAGAAGGGTAGACCTAAACGATGATTTCTAGTTGTGTCTAATCTATGTCCCGTGTGGGATCTATCTAATTGAACTTGTCTAATTGTCGACTTGTCAAATGCTATGGCTTGTCCCTTGAGGAGGACCCCTGCCCCTCCTTATATATCTAGGGGGACAGGGTTACATGGCGGAGTCCTAGTCGGTCTACTGATCTTATCCTATTAGGAGTCTATCTTGCTTTCCTTATCTATAAGGTACCCCGATGGTAAGTATCATCGACAAGCCCCCGAGAGTCTTGCAAGTTGGATGATAATCTTCAGTAGCTTCCCGACTAGTTCGTGCCATATATAATGCTTCAGCTTTATATCAGCGAGCTTGTAAGAATCTCAAAGATCTAAAATATCCTCGAGAAATCAACTGGTGCACCGAGTAGGTGCACCAAATTAGGTGTAGCCCCCGACTCTTGTATCATTTGGAAACTGCAAATAATGCTAGAGTCCAAAACAAGAATAGTCGTGTTGGCTCTCTTTAAGGAGAAATCACTCAAATCATCAAATCTGAATGATAAATAACTCAATAGAATGACATCAATCATTATTGAGTGATAAAGGACTTAGTCGAGTGACTTCAATCACCGCTGAGTGGTAGATGACTCAAACCAATGACTTCAATCATTGCCGAGTGCTATATGATATACTCGAGCGACATCAATCATATTCGAGTGAACGTAAGCTTATGACATCAATCATAGCCAAATGACATAGTTTTTGGCCGAGTGGCCTATGAGTGATTTATGAATCAAACGGGTGACTTCAATCACAGCCGAATGATTATGTTCTAAACGGGTGACTTCAATCACAACCGAATGAACGAGGCTTTATGACATCAATCATAGCCAAGTACTAAGTTACCATGACTTCAATCATGACTAAGCAACCTTTCCTTAAGAATTGTAATCACTCATATCTTTGAGCTTTATTTTCACTATTATAGACTGACTTCAATCAGCCGATTGATGCTCAATATTTTGCATATATGACCATTAAATCATGCTTTAAATGATTATGGCATCAACCATTTATGATAATGCACTTCTCATCAAAGAAGCATATTTGATAGAGTGACCATCAAGCCACTGTCATATGATCATCAAATCATATATTTGTATATTATGGCATCAGCCATAAATTTGATATAAAGTGTGTCTCCTCAAATAAGCCCTCGAGACAATCGCTATTATGAGTGTCGGTCGTTCTCAACTCAGAATATCATGTCTGAGTGGCAGCGGTACTTAACTCATGACGATAAGGTCGAGTGAAGAAGACAGTCAAGGTTGTTGTAGCTGCCGACCGCTGATGAAGTAGGAATCACTCAAAGTCGGGATGACCGAGTGAAGCCGACAGTCTAACATGTGGCCGACCGATGGTAGCAGTCGGAGCTGGTGTAGCCGACCGATGAAAGCGGTCAGAGCTGTAGGCCGACCGATGGACGTAGTCAAAACTGGCACGGTCGACCGATGAGAGCGGTCAGAGCTATAACTCGACCGATGAAGGCGAGGAAATCACTCTATGCCGAGTGGTGTATCCGCCTATCCATCAATATGTTCCTAACAATAAAGGAAATTAGGATAATTAGTTATAATTAACATTGTTTGCATGAAAACTTATTTTTATAAGCCAAACAATTTAGTCGACTAAAAAGTCAAGTACGTATGTATTTTTCTCCTTTAAGTAGACCGACTGGCGTATAGTAGCGTATTTGCACGTTAGCAACTAGACTACTCCACCGTAGGATACTTAGAACAAAATATAAACAGCTCGGAGCTTGGTCTACCGTAACAATATCGGTCATAATTTACTCTTACGTAGCAATCAGAACGAATCGACACATGACCTCTCGCGACTTTGGCTCTGGGTTTAGTGTAGTGGCAGTCTGTCGTGTAGCAAAAAAGTTTTATGACTTAGTCGCTAGTCGGCGTAAGACCAAAAAATAAGACCAAATTGCGAATAAAATGCAATATATCGGTCAAGGCAGAAGCCAAAAAAGGTGAAACTAGAACAGACGACATGGGTCATATGGTGTCAGGGCTGATGTACTACTGAAAGGTCACCGACCGACATGTGTACTGCTAGATTCACAAAAAAGTAGGAGAACATGTGTATAGATACACAAATAGCCCCCTGGCTTGATTGTTTAATATGAAGGATTAAAAAACCGAGGCAATAAAAGGATGAATAAAGTCATAAATAAGAGCACTAATTAAAAAGCCCAACTTTACTCATCAAAAAACCTATGATGTTCTACTTAGAAAACAAAGATAAATGGCCATGGGAAAAATACTATAAAGGACATAGTCCAAAACCTCGAAAGTAAATCGAGAAAGTATAAAGATACTTAGCTTTGTTATTCGATGAGTTGAAGAGGAGCCCCACGAGCGCGCTGATATTGTTAGCGAGTGGTCGAATATCGAAATCGAGCCATCATGTCGTCGGATCATCGAAGCTTGGAGTAGTTGACCGAGACACCGAATCGTTGAAGGTGTGGTCGAATGATCGAGTGACCGAAGCGCCATGTCATTGCAGGCGTCGTCGAGTAACCGAGTGGATGAAAACCCAAAGAGTCAAGTAATTGGCGGCGTTGCTGAGTAGCTGAGTAGCCGTCGAGTCGTAGTGCTGCAGCGATGTCGCCGAGTGACCGAGTCAAGGCGATATCGCCGAATGACCGAGTCAAGGCGATGCCGCCGAGTGACCGAGTCGAGGAGATATCACCGAGTGATCGAGTCATGGTGATTGCCGATGCGCTGAGTCATCGAAGACGTCGTCGAGCGGCCGAGTAGCCGAGTGGCCAGGTGAAGGTGGAGTAGCCCCCGGGCATGTACATGTGGCTGTGAGCTGTCGAACCATCGAGTCACGGCGATGTCGCCGAGTCGTCAGAATCCGCCAAAGTATCGAGTTGACGAAAGCATTGTTGTAATGGATGATGTCGCCGAATAGATGTCGTCCTCGTTGAAGGTGTCGTCCTGATGAGGACGTGATGATTTGTGCGATGACACGATGTTTCAACATTGGTCTACTTGCGATTAGATCTTGAAGAAGAAATCTTTCGAAAACACGGCGACTCGTGCGCTTCAACGCCGATCTACTCACAATGAAATCTTGAAGTAGTAGATTGAAACCACCAATCTCGACGAGCCGACCGTCGCACTTCCCCTTCCTGGCGCACCAACTATCGAGACTTAATCTCGGCAATCGACATAGGGTAGTTCATCTATACGGATTTATATGTAGGACATGGGTATGCGCAAGATCGAGAGACGACGGTAACACAAGACGCCGATTTATACAGGTTCAGGCCTCCCGGAGGATAATAACCCTACATCCTGTGTTCTGTGGTATTTGTATTGATATGTCTAGATCTAAAGATCTAGACAAGAAGGGTAGACCTAGACGATGATGTCTAGTTGTGTCTAATCTATGTCTCGTGTGGGATCTATCTAATTGAACTTGTCTAATTGTCGACTTGTCAAATACTATGGCTTGTCCCTTGAGGAGGACCCCTACCCCTCCTTATATATCCGGGGGGACAGGGTTACATGACGGAGTCCTAGTCGGTCTACTGATCTTATCCTATTAGGAGTCTATCTTGCTTTCCTTATCTATGAGGTACCCCGATGGTAAGTATCATCGACAGCAAGCTGTGTTGATTGCCTCTGCCCAAAACCTCTCATGAGTCCCATACTCATCTAGCATCGCATGGGCTAGAGTGACGAGTGTCTTGTTCTTCCTCTCCACTACTCCATTCTGCTCGGGAGTATATGTAGCGAAGGATTCATGCTTGATCCCTTTCTTGTCATAGTACTCCTCTACTGTTGTGTTCTTGAACTCAGTCCCATTGTCACTCCTTATCTTTACAATGCTAGCCTTGAATTCATTCTTTGCTCTTCTTGCAAAGTTTCTGAAGATATCACTTGCTTGAGATTTATCCACAAGGAAGAAGGTCCAAGTGTATCTCGTGAAGTCATCCACAATCACCAAGCAATATAGGTTCCCTCCCAGACTCTTGTAATGTGTTGGCCCAAACAAGTCCATGTGAAAGAGCTCTAGAGGACGAGATGTAGACATGAAATACTTGGTGGAATATGAAGATGCAACTTGCTTTCCAGCCTGACAAGCACTGCATAGTTTGTCCTTCTCAAAGGTCACAGTTTTTATTCCTTCAACCAGATTCCTCTTGACCACTTTCCTGAGCTGATTCATTCCAACATGTGCCAGTCTTCTTTGCCACAACCATCCCTTGGTTGCCTTAGTGAAGAGGCAAGTACTTGGTGGCATGTTGCTTGATTTGAAATCCGTGACATACAAGTTCCCATGTCTCACTTCATGAAATAGCAGCTCTTTCTTTGAATTCTCAATCATTGCACCATCCTCATCAAATGTGCACTTGAACCCCATGTTACAGAGTTGACCAATAGACAGGAGGTTGAAGTTGAGGGTTTCCACAAGAAAGACCTTAGCGAGATGGAGATCCTCTGTAATGGCCACGTTGCCTGAACCTCTGACTCTTCGTTTTGAGTTATCCCCTAATGTCACCTTCTCGCTATCTTCATCTTCATCAATGTTTGTGAACATGGTTGGCTTCCCGATCATATGTTGACTGCACCCACTGTCAAGGATCCAATGAGTACCTCCACTCTTATAGTTGACCCTGGTGATAGCTATAAGATAAGCACTAGAGGAAGAAGGGTTAGTATCCAAAGCATTACTTGATTGACTTGTACTAACCTCAACACATCGAGCGATAAGTCCATCCTCATAGATAGGGATCCTCGCAATCCCTTCCTGAAGTCTCCTCCTGATGGGATAGTGAGGAGCACGATACCTCCAATGTCCATGACCATCCCTCATGTGTACATTGTCGAGGTCAATGTAGTAATGGGGAGGATCATAGAGACCAGCGACATGCTCAAGCACATGTCCTACTTTTGAGTGGAGGACAAGTATTATCTCCATTGCTCTCTCAATTGAGAGCTCATGTCTTCTGTTGATCACCTCCTCAAGTAAGAAACCTCTCTCAGGAGTTGTGATTTGCAAGAGGAGTCTATCAATCACTTCATATGTTGGGGTCCTCTAAAGACCTCTGAATGAATTTATCCTACACATAAGATCATAAATGCTTAAGAGAGTATCATAAAGGTCATCATTCGGATTTTGACAAATTCACCAAGTTGATAGATGAGATCATGTTGATGAGCTCGACAAAGATGCTAAAGTCGATCTTGTACCGGAGGAGGTGGAGGCGCCGGAGCCGTAGTGGTGAGATTGATCATCTCTAATGATTGCATGAGCATTGTTGTTGGCGCTCCCCCTACACCAATGGTGGTCCATCCGATGTGCTTGGAGTAGAACTTGGAATGACACTTAGGATAGAGCTTGATGAAGCGCCTGATGAAGAGCTTGGTGTAGGTCTTGATCCGAAGGTGTTGTAGAAGCTGTTGCAAGGCTATCTTGTAGAGGGATCAAGGAAGTTGGAGCTCAAAGCTACTTCCTTCCCTTTTCTTGATGATGCTCCATTAGCCTTGAAGATCTTCTCCCCCGTCCAGCTCGTGGTGATCTTCACATCATCAAAGAATTGGAATGCGAGGAGGCAAAAGGAATTAGCATGTAAGAATTGGAAATAGACCTTCATTCTTAATTGCCTTAATTTTATCAATGTATCTATATAGCTCCACAAGTTGTAATTCTCATGTCACTAGAAACCCTATATGTCTCTTATTTGGGCAGGAACATTGAGATTTGGTGGGGCAATAAACAAGGTTTAGGATTGCTTAGTACCTAGGTGTGAAGCAACCTTAATTCTCCCTTTATTATTATCATTTCAGCATGCAGATATTTCTGTGGATACAATTGCAGTTCTGAATTTGAATGGGTTGTATGAGTGAATATTAGATTGATGTAACTAACAATAATATTGGATTGATGTACACTATTCATTTTATTGTGATACACTAAATGCAGATTGTCACGGCTGATATATTGATGCAATATCCTCTATCTATATAGCAGCAACTATTATTCCGATGTGATACCCTTTAAACCTGTAGCAACGATAGGTACGTCGGCGCGATTCCCTCTGGTGGTATAGCAATGATATGTTCACTGTTGTGATTCCAGTTTAGCATATAGCAACGATACATTCGCTGTTGTGACTCCCTTTGAGCATTCATGATGAGGATATCATCATGCTAGATACGCGCATATCATGGCCTTCCCCAAGTTACAAGTCGTCACCACCTCGGTCGTCGCATTCGTCTCGGATTCAGCCGATACTCCTTCACGGTTTTGATGATATCTCCCACATCCGATGTCCAAACGAGGCGTTCTTTAATGCGTTGGAAAGGGGACGATGACTCCGTCGTTTTGTTTCTGCTCCTATCTCCAAAAGGGTCGTGAGTCATAATATGTGACCATGATAAGGTGCTACACCACCTATTTTAGGCCAACTTGGCGATGTATCATGTCGGGCCTTAAGCCCATGTTGTGGGCGCCCCCCCTGGTCGCCCCCAACCCTAGGACATCTCTAGTTCCTACATAAACTCAGTAGCTGCCGTCTTTTAGTTTCAGGTTTTGTTTAGTTCAGTTTTCCAGAGAGAAACTTGATCGAATTATTGTAACTATGGCGACAAGTCCTTTTACAGTAATCCAAGGCCCCTGTTCTTGTTCTACACCACTATGGCGATTAGTCCTTTTGTGTTCAGAGCTTGAACCTTTTCTTGTGATTCACTTCATCCATATTTGCAATTTCAGATTGCGTGTTTATCCTCTCTTGCTTGTGTTCTCGATTTCGCTTGCAGGAACAATCAAGTTGTGCTTGGTGTAACGGTTGCAGGATTGGATCGTGTCTGATTCAAGCCGGGTCGTCGATGCCGAGTTCCCCAAATTTGAGTTTATCCCCTTACCTCTCGGAAGATCGGGCCATATCTACATCAATTCAGCAATGGCATGTTAGTTGTTGCGATTGTAGTTTAGCGGATAGATATGACACGTTTGTCGTTGCGATTCCAATTGAGCGTATAGCAATGGCATTTCCTTCCGTCGTGATTATAGGTGAGCATGTAGCTATGGCATGACAAGCGTTGTGATTCCGTTTGGGTGTATAGCAACAGCACATCCTTTCATCGTGATTGCAGGTGAGCGTATAGCAATGGCATGACAGGCGTCGCGATTCTGTTTGGGTGTATAACAACGGCACATCCTTTTGTCATGATTGCAGGTGAGCATATAGCAATGGCACGACTGGTGTTGTGGTTGCAGCTCAATGTATGGCAACATGGAGGAGGTTGTTGTAGTTTGAGTCAGATATTGCGATGAGCACCTGTGTGGCAATTGCGGCATTCGCTACACCTCAAGAGCATTGCAATATTGTGTATTTGCAACTAGGCAACATTGATGCAATAGCCATTATAGCAACGATGCACGTAGTTGTGAATCCGTCCTACTGTATCACCTATACGCAACGCCACATGTCGTTGCAATAGGCCACAGCTACTGCAACGATATAAAAAATTAATGCAATGTGCTATCGCAGAGCGACTACTTGCGACGCCTCCCAACGACACGACATTGTTGTGATAGTTTATTATCGCCACGAAAATACCCATATAGCAACTTTTTCAGGGCCTTGCGACAGACCTGAAACCTTGTACTGTTCCCTAGACAAAACTCTAGACCTATCTGTAACGATGAATTACGTGTCTTGTTTGCTACAATTGCTAAAATTCCTATTGCTCCTATTGAAGCTATGCTTGCCCAATGGTTAGATTATATTAAAGGATCGGGACCCATTGCATGCACTTCTTTAGTGACCCGTATTGCTGCAGGGATCGGGGCTTTAACTAACACTAGTTTTGAATATCTTTCTGAGCCTAGTCCATGACAGATTACAAATTTCCTGAGCAGGGTCACACTTTAAAGAACGGTCCTGATGGTTCTATTATCTTTTACTACCCCGGCTATACAAATGAAATCCCGCTTCCTAACCTGGGATATTCATTTGAATAGTTGTTGGGAACTAACCATACAGCTGTAGAGAGATGGAATGCATGGCAGGTCCATCGATCGACACAGGCGGCAAAGTACGAAGCATGCCACCACTAGTGCAGCCAGAACTACACCACCAGTCCATGATTACACTGCAGGCTCATAACATTCCGGCAACCCTACTTGGATGTTCACGGCACGGTAGTATGAGACTGGAGGTTCGTCTTGGCAGCAAGCTAGTAGTGCACAATGGGGACATGGCCCTGAGTCGATCGGGACGCCTCCACATCATGATGGACATCACTCTTTTTCGAGCTTTGGTCATTATGACTATAGTTCAGAATTGCGGGATCTTACACGGAGGATGGAAGATCTGGATATGAGAACATGGGAAATGCAAAAAAAAAAACCTTGCTACTCATGCCCAGACTACCAGAGAGTGGCAGCAGCACAGTGACGACCAGTTTTGTCACCTCCAGGAGCAGCTACGAGAGCACCACAACTATATGGCGGCTTACTACCATTGGAGAGGATTTGATCCTAATCAATAGCCATGAGCAAGAGCAAGCTGGGGGGAGCACCCTCGCCAAGGTGACATGTATCTTTCCCTTCATTTCTTTTTTTTTGGAATTACCTTCATAAAAAATAAAAAATTGCAAAACTAAAAAGAACAAAAATAGTAGGTTGTCATGCATGCTAGGAATGTTCATGCCTTCATGTTGAGATGATGAATAGTTGCTATGTTTTATATCTTTCCATAGTCCCTCATTTACAACTTAGTACTCTCCCAATTTTTGAGTTTATTGGCTAAATATGCTTGCCTTGAACTTGAATACTTGTGGGTTGCAAAAGTGCATGATCTAAGTCTAGGTTGTTGTGAGATATGATATGGTTAGAATAGGGCTGCTATGATCTTGTCCCAAAGTAAAGCTTAACATCCGAAGATTTTGTTTTTCAAAATGATAAATTTGAAAAGTTCATCAATGATGAAAATTCCTACCATGGCCATATGTTGTACTTTATTGCAAAACCTTCCACATATGCTGCTTGTTTTCACATTGACCATTATCAAAATTCTTGCAACCTTTGTGAGATCTATTTCATGCTTATATGATCAAGATTCACATACACATCCACCATCACTTGCTAATACGCCTACACTAGGAGATACCAATATCATTCCATTGCATCCACCACCATATGCTTAACTTCTATCCTAGAAGTTTGCAAAATAAATACTCCCATGAATATGATGTTATGACTCTCTCTCAATTGGAGGCACTGAAGGTATGGCTATCAAAAATAGAATAAATACTTGCTCTCAGCCTCGAGCATGATGAAAAAAAAGAAGAAAAGAAATAGCCATGCCCAAGTGCTTGTTCAAGAGAGAGTCTACTCAAAAAGGAGTATCCATCATTCCACCACATTCCACACACATGCACATCTTGATCAGATTGTATGACTTGTTTCTCCATTGGTTCAGTCTTTTGATTTAGCAATATATGTGTTACAAGTATGTCTCAATGCCTAGAGCTCCACATAAGCCTTATTTAGAGGTAGGTACAAAAAGAGGCAACTTCAATGCCTTGGTAAGGATTTATACACATTGAGTGACCAGGTGAATCATTGGAGGAACTTAGTTTTATTTGCAAAAATCTTTTGAAAAACTCCATATGAAAAGTGGAACATATGGATGAGAGATTGGTGTCCTACAAAGACCGTTCTGTCTTTTAACAACCCAAGATTAAGAGAAGCCAAAAGCCCCGTAGGGACTAAGATAAAAAGGGCGAGTTACCAAATGCCAACTTATTCAATTAAAGGTAGAGTATTTTGTTGTGCACTTGGTAATATGGGGGAATTTAAAACATTGTAGCAAGTCCTGATCAACAACCTAAAGTTCTATCTTTGCATCAGGACAAGTAAAGGTTTAGCTTGGGGGAGTTTGTTCACGGTCGTTAAATACCGTTTCTAACCAACAATATTACTCAGAATAAAGGAGGATTAAACATTCCCACCATGCATTTTAGTTAGAATTAATAAATATCCACTATTGCTTGGAGAAACACTGACATGTAGGAGAAATAACAAAATGGAGGAGGAAACACACCCATGTGGCGAAGAAACACAACTTCAACCAATCAGAACGTGCGAACTAGAACTCCCACGGATTGACTGGCCCACCTACAAAAGCAAACCGACTTAACAACTGACCTAATGGTGTCACTAGGCAATGGGACCCACCTGGAAGGCCACCAGAGGCGGCAGCACCCGAGGGGACTCCCCCCCCCCTGTTTGGCGGAACAGGTGTGTTCGGTCAAACGGGGAGTGGCCCCCCTGGTGCATGGCTGCCATGTGTTGGCTCCTAGTGACTCCCTAAAGGCGGATGTGCACGTTTGGCGGTGGTTATCGACTTTGGACAGTACAAATAGAAGGGAGAGACCTCACTCCAAAGCACAGACCTATGGTTAGAATAGAGTCTTCTTCAATTCCCAAGTCTTCCTTGGAGTTGTGGTATGGCTCTTGTATCTTTCTCCTTTTGTCAGACTTTGTTCTATTTAATATATTTAGTCTTTCTATATAGTTTTGTTTGGGTCATGTGTTTCTTGTTTGATTATGTGATCCATTCATGTATGTGGTTATTATGCTTGCATGTTAGTAATGTAGTTGTACTATATTACCATGTTAGACATAAGCCCTTTCTATAATCTTTATTTATATCATTATAATAGTGCATGGCTAATGTGTGACTTAGATCATTTCCACGTGCTTAGTGTTCACTTAAATGTGATTACTTCTTTTCTGATCCATTGCTTAAGGGATTAGGGTATTGTTCTAGAGATGTAAGTGTGGTGCTTAGATCAATGAATGCATTATTTGTCATGTGGCCCCATGTATTGCTAGGGGTAGGCAGTAGGTGGTGACAGCCCTATCTGTCCTTTGAAATCCCTCATGTTCGGCTATGCAATAAGCTCTTGGCCGGAATTGTACTGTATCGGTATAAGTGAATTTAATGTAGACTATATAACTATATAAAAGCAACATAGAACTTAGCTCTTTCTTAGTCCTTCTCCACTAGACTAATATTTATATAACTTGAATATGCTATCCGTGTGTCCACGACCATGTTTATCTTTATCCTTACCCCTTTGAGGACTTTGTCTTATAATCCAATGTGCAATGTCTAGAAATATGGTTATTACTCTGATCAATCTTATGCCTTCCTTTGGGATAAAATAAATACGATACCCTAAATACTTCTGGGTGAAATGCTACAATGGTATTCTCCGTGCGCTTGCGGACTCTCTGCATTCATTATACATTACCACTACTCATTTCTAGGCTTCGTTGCTAAGGCAACTTAGTGACGATGCTTAGAAATGTCAACAAAGATCATCTTTGGCATCTTCGTCGAGCTCTCCAACAGGATCTCTTCTTTCAATTTGGTGAATTTGTGAGAAATCCGAATGATGACCTTTGTGAGACACTCTTAAGCATTTATGATCTTTTGTGTAGGATAAATTCCTTTCGAGGTCTACAGAGGATTGTACCACATGTAGTGATTGACAAGTGCCTTTTGCAAATCAGAACACCTGAGAGGGGTTTCTTGCTTGAGGAGGTAATCAACAGAAGACATGAGCTCTCAATTTAGAGAGCAATGGAGATGATACTTGTGCTCCACTCACAAGTGGAACATGTGCTAGAGCACGTCACTGGTCTCTATGATGATGGTGCAATATTTAAAAATGCAAAGAAAGGGTTAGTATTTTATGGAGTAAGACATGGGAACTTGTATGTCACAGACTTCAAATCAAGCAATATGCCACCAAGTACTTGCCGATTCACTAAGGCAACCAGGGTATCGCTGTGTCATAGAAGATTGACACATGTTAGAATGAATCAACTCAGGAAAGTTGTCAAGAGGAATCTAGTTGAAGGAATCAACGATGTGACCTTTGAGAAGGATAGGTTGTGCAGTGCTTGTCAGGCTAGAAAGCAGGTTGCATCTTCCCACCCCACCAAGTCATTCATGTCTACATCACATCCTCCGGAGCTCTTGCACACGGATTAGTTTGGGCCAACACATTACAAGAGTCTAGAAGGCAATCCAGATTGCTTAGTTATTGCGGATGACTTCATAAGGTATACTTGGACCTTATTCCTAGTGGACAAGTCTCAAGCAAGTGATATCTTCAGGAAATTTGAAAGGAGAGCAAAGAATGAATTCAAGGTCATCATTGTGAAGATCGGGACTGATAATGGGATTGAGTTCAAGAACACTACATAGGGGGATATTGTGATAAGAAAGGGATCAAGCATGAATTCTCCACTACATATACTCCAGAGCATTTCGTTATTTAGGATCGATGTTGCAAAAGGACGGTGACATCAATGAATATGTTAGGCATAGAATTTCAGCCAGCTGGTTGAAATGGCGTCAAGCATCCGGCATCTTATGCGACAAGAGGGTGCCACAAAAGCTAAAAGGTAAATTCTATAGGACGGCAATTCGTCCGGTGATGTTATACGGTGTTGAGTGCTGGCCTACAAAAAGACGACATGTTCAACAACTAAGTGTAGCAGAAATGCGTATGTTGTGTTGGTTTTGCGGGCATACAAGAAGAGACCGAATACGGAATGAAGATATCCGGGACAGAATAGGAGTGGCACCTATCGAGGAGAAATTGGTTCAACATCGGTTGAGATGGTTCGTACATGTCCAACGGAGACCTCCTGAGGCGCCTGTACGTAGTGGGGTTCTAAAGAGAGATGCTAATGTTAACAGAGGTAGAGGCCGACCTAACTTGACTTGGGACGAGTCGGTTAAGAGAGACCTGAAGGCGTGGGATATCCCTAAGGAGCTAGCTATGGATAGGAGCGCTTGGAGACTAGCAATAGACGTGCCGGAACCGTGATCTTTTTTCCTTCCTTCTTGCTTACTCGTTTTTAGCTTTCGTTCTTTTTGTTTTTGTCCTTTTTTTCTCTCTCTCTTTCTTTTGGCTTTTGTTTCTTTGTCTCTTCTTTTTTGGGTTCCCATGGGTTTCATCTCTAGCCTACCCCAACTTGCTTGGGATAAAAAGGCTTTGTTGTTGTTGTTGTTGTTGTTGTTGTTGTTGTTGTTGTTGTTGTTGTATATCCGGAGCATAATGAAGTAGTGGAGAGAAAGAACAAGACACTCATCACTCTAGCCCGTCCAATGCTAGATGAGTATGGAACTCATGAGAGGTTTTGAGCAGAGGCAATCAATGCAGCTTGCTACACTTCCAACCGTGTTTATCTCCACCGGTTATTGAAGAAGACACTTTATGAGAAATTGGTTCGACGAAAACCCAATGTTTCCTATTTTTAGGTCTTTGGCTACACATGCTATATTCTCAAGAAGAGGAGGAAGCCAGGGAAGTTTGAGAGCAGAACGGATGAAGGCATTCTTGTTGGGTACTTAGGGACTTCTAAGGCGTATAGGGTCTACAACTCAGCTATAGGTTCCGTAGAAGAATCCTATGATGTGCAATTTGATTAGTCAAATGGTTCTCAAAAGGGAGACGAATTTCATGAAGTGAACATTGGAGATGAGCTCATGAGGGAAGCTTTGAGAGACATGCCCGTGGGCAAGGTTTTACCTCACGAGGTCAATGATGGTGATAATGATGAGCCCTCTACTCCTCCACTTCAACCAACCTCTTCCTCCGAGGTACAAGAACCAACCCAAGATGCCACCAACACACCCTCTCGTTCCTCCCAAGATTCAGTGAGAGTACACCCACCAAGTGATAAGGAAACCCCCATGAGTAGTGAGCCACAAGCCTTCCCACATACTTCACCTCAAGCCACTTCTCCAAGCTCTTCACATGACACGCCCTCATCCACTCCAAGCTCTAGTTTCAAGACAAGAAAACATATGAGTGATTCCTCCACTTCTCTCAGAATCCAAGACACTCATATATCAAGAGAGCAAGCAATCCATGATGCATAAGATACATCACCTAGACCTCCTCCCACTCAAGAAGAACATCATCCTAGACCCAAAGCTATCAACAAGGATCATTCTCATGACTTGATCATTGAGAGCCCATCTCAAGGAGTCAGGACAAGGAGAAATCAATACAAGCCCAACTATGTGAATCAGGGAAATTATGAGGAGACAAATGTTTCTATTGAGAACTTCTCTTTTGTCTCTATTATTGAATAAACAATACTTGAAGAAGCAATGGATGATCATAAATGGGTTATTGATATGCAAGAGGAATTGAACAACTTTCAGAGATACAAGGTATGCAAATTGGTGGAAAAGCACCAAGTGGCTCTTCAAGAACAAACAAGATGAGAAAGGGGACATTGTCAAGAACAAGGCTCGCCTAGTGGCTAAGGGATACTCTTAACTGGCGGGCATTGACTTTGAAGAAACATTTGCACCCATGGCCATCTTGAGGCAATTCAGATCTTACTTGCCTATGCATCACATAATGGCTTCAAGCTCTACCAAATGTGATCTAAACAAGGGTTCCCGATCTTCCGAAAGGTTCTTGGTAAGTTGATTTGATCGAAGTCGACACACAAATCGATTCGGCTTCAGAACAACATGTTCTAAACCCCGTAATCATAGCATGACGTCTCCTCTGGCTGTCAACCATTATAAAATGATTGACCTCACCGAGAAGGCTAATGCCTACCTGCGAATCAAGAACACAAGTAAGAACAAATAATAATGCAACTATTGCAGATCTGTTATGAATCTCACAAAGTTGGGGTGTCACAAACCGATATGATGGCAAAACTATAAGAATAGAATAATCTAAGCAAAACTCAAACCCTAATAGTGCGGTTGTTTATGAAGACCCTATGGTCTTGCAAGACCATCTGGACACGCCCCTAATTAGGCTCAACTAGATACAAAGCCCAAAGACAAAAAAATAGGTGATGCAGTGTCACACCCCAAAATTTCCAATTTTGGTTTGTGATCCAATGCCACTAAATTTCAACATTTTTATAATAGATTAAAAAAAATTATAAATTAATTATAGAATTATAATTTATTGTAGGAAAAAGAGCTATTTTCTAAATTTAATAAATTTAATTAGGTTGCTATTATTTTTGTTTGTTGCATTCATATTGGAGTAGTATGCATTAGGGCTTTTTATTGTGTGAAAATATATTTTGAAATTCGAATTTGTATTATCAATACAATAGTGGAATTAAAAATTAGAAAAGGAAAAAAAAATCCTTCACGTGAGCTCCTTGGGTCAATTTCCCTAGATGTGGCCTTGTTTTTCCTTTCCCCCCTCCTTTCTTTATTCCGACCTGCCTTGGCCCAGGTCGTCTGCCCTCAGCCCACCTTCGTCTGGCCCAACAAAGCCACGGTGCCCCTTCTTCCTCCCGCACTAGCTGAGATCTTCGTCTCCCCAGGCGCAGCTGCCAGTAACCGGCACCACCTCTGGCCATTGAACCGCCTCCCCATGCGAGTAACCGGCTCATATACCCTTCAAACGGATGTGCCACCCTCTCCCCTTCTAATTCCACCCGTTTTCCCCATCAATTGCACACTATGGAGCTCGGATGGACTTCAATGGCACCACCAGCCATTAAACCTTTGAGGAGCCCGTTTCCTTTATCTTTCACCATGTCCCGGCCTATAAAAGAATCCCTAGATGTCCCTTGTCACATACTCCAACGCCCCTTGCCTCCCCTCTCTCTGTTCCGAACTTTGATGTCCAAGTTTGTCGTTGTTTCATTTGTTTCCGCCGCCTCCAGCCACATAGTGCCGTGTTGCCATCGATGTTCCCGGCAATCCACAGCACCAATCGACGCCAAACTTCACCAGATCATGTTCCTGGTCTGCCTCTACAACATATCCAAAGCTCACGTCCATTGGATCCCTGAAGCAACCACTATCTTCTTCGCCATGGATGCTGCTCCCTGTCTGTTCCTTGACTGCGCGCGACATGGTAATTTCGAACCCAACTATGATTAACCCCGAGCGTTCCAAGCTGCAAATCTCGATTCATATCGTGTTCCAGGATGTTAACTTCGCAATCGCAAAAGCCCTCGCTGAGATCTGCCACCAAGACTCCAGGAACGCATTCGGCCTGTGAACTGTCTTGACGTGACCTTGTCTGATTTCTGCTCTGCGATCAATAGATGAGGTGAGCAAACATCAAAACTGTTTTATCAATGTCGTGAAGTCCTGTTCGTGCTCACAGGAGCCCTCGCCGAGATCAGACCCCAAGAATCCAGGAACGCGTTTGGCCCGTGAACTGTCGCTCCACAACCATGCGCTATTTCAACCTTTCGATCTCCAAATCAGGTGAGCAAATAGCTAAACGAATTAGCCGATAATGTGTTCCACAACACTAGCGAAGTATAGGTTCAAGTTGGAGATCTATTGATGCACCCAATCCTCGGGAACATGCATGTCTTTGGTCGTGCTGTTCTGTTCATAGTAGCAGCTCGCCCCAGCTCGCCTGCCTCGCCCAACCCACCCGCAGCCCAGCCCCGGCCATGCTCACTGACAGATCAGCCCCACCCGGTCGTCTCCCTCCTCTCGCCTCTCTCTCTCCCCGCCGCCGGGAGCCGAAACCGACGCCATCGATCCCCCTCCTCCTAGTCCCCCCCCCCCCCCCCCCCGCCGCTGCCCGAAACCGATCCCCGAGCATCGCGCACCCCTCCGCTTCCCCTTCCCCCACTCCTGGGCTTTAAACACCCACCCACGCGCGTTATTGCTCAGCAATGGCCGCCACCGGTCATTAATGGCCTACGAGCTCGAGCCCGCTCACCTGCCTCTCCTCCGCTCCTATAAAACGGTCCCGCAGCACCACATTACCCGACCGCCTCCTTCCCTCTCCTCGCCAACGACCCGCGACCCCCAGAGCATCGTCCCCGTCAAGTGCCGACTGCTGCTGGTCTCCGTCAAAGACCCGTCTCCGGCCATCCGTGACCCCGCGCGACCCCACAGTGAGAACCCCCGTCTTCCCCCCTCTCTCTCTCTGTTCTATCACGACGAGAAACCGACGCCCGGAGCGCCGCCTCCGATGAACTCCGGCGAGTCCTGCTGCCGTCGCCGCTAGCTTGCCGCCGCCCTGCCTGTCGTCGCCTCTTCCTAGCTGTTGGATCCCCGATCAAGCGCCCAGATTAGAAACCCCGAAGGGGTAAGTTTATGGTCCACCATGGACCCGGGTCAAACCCCGGTCAACAACTTCTGTAGACCCGCTCCACGCCTTTTAGCATTTAAATTAATTCGAGAAATTCCAGGAAAATGCCACTTATTCACCTAAGCCCCTATGTTTTGCCTTAATTAGATTTTAACCGTAATTTTTTTTCTATAGAATCATTATTAATTTATATTTTATCCCCTAATATTTTTATAAATATTATTTTAGCCTTGGAATTTTATAGAAACACCCCTGGCCTTCATTTTAATTATATTTCGGCCCTGAACTTGTTTACAAATAATTTAAGCACTGTATTTTTGTAGAAAAGCCCCTGTATTTCTCCTAATTAATATTTTAACCCTATATTTTTATAGAAAACACCCCTACAATTATTTTAATTATATTTAGTCCTATCTTGTTACACTTTGGTCCCTAAGGTTATTATAAATTACATTTTAGTCCCTAATCTTTTTATAAACTATATTTTCACCTTGTTATTTTACAATTAAATCCCTCTACTTTTCTAAAATTACTTTTAGGTCCCTAAACCTATATGTTTTTACTGTTTCAGCCCTAAAACTTCAAACCTTCGTAACCTTTTACTCGCACCTCTGATTTAGATGATTCTTGCGCTCACGCGATCGTAGAAATGAGTACTATCTTTTGAGATTGATTTTAAAGTACTTTATTATTGTTTGGTGTATTGTTCCTTAGTTTGTTTAATTGACTGTGTACATGTCACGCTTGCGTGATGTTAATTAGAGAACGTGTTGTTCCTGGAATCGCAAGAGCGTGAATTGAAGACCTGAGCAGCAACATCTATTTTTAGGCAAGTGTCCTTGACGCATCTTGTACCTATTATAACATTTATTGTAGAATTTCATGCTTGAGTCAAATGAATGGGTACCTATTGTTAGGGTTTCCCTAGTATTGCTTTATCCTTTCCCTTGTCGCCTTGAACTAGTTGGTTGGATGGTTGTGGGTAGATAATACTTAGGTTGCTTGTGGGATGTTTGGGTTAATATTAACCTTGATTAATGAACTATGTCACTTCATGGGTGGAATGGTAATTTATGTTAGCAATATGGCTTAGGGATCTATGCAAGCCGGATAGAATGGATGTGGTGCCATGGACACATGGTTGGTGGTGGTAGACTTGTTGTAGATCCTAGGAACCGATTCTTGGAGCGATAACCCAGGACAACAGTGCCATCACAAGGCTGCTATGGAATAGCTTGGGTGATTAATTAGGAGTTCTCCCAGTGTTGGTGCAGCATTTTGGTGGAGCGGGGAATGGAAGTCAAGAGAGGACTGTCCGTGTATCCGAATGGCTCAAGAGGGGGCTCCTGGGGTGATGAGTTGCTTGTTGAGGGGCTATCACTTATAGACGGGAGTGGAACCTTAGTGGCTAGCATGTACTGGGAGACCCTTTGTAAAAGCCTCGTAGTGATCTCCTGGCCGCACACCTAAGGAAGTGTGCTAGTGCTTGGCCGGCATGGCAACATGGAGACTCTAGTCCACCTGGAAACAGGGGACGAAATCACGACTTGTGGGTAAAGTGGTACAAACTCTACAAAGTATCAAACTATCATGATAGCCGTGCTCACGGTCAAGAGCGCCCTGGAATTCTCACAAGATTAGTTGGTTATCGGTTGTGGTTTGGAATGGTTGGGAATGGTTGGTTGTTGGATGGGATTGGACTTGGTTTGGATAGTACCCTATGGGTTAATGGTTGGGATGACCCCACTTAGTAATTAGGATGCATAGGAAATTAAAAGCTCATGCAACAAACCGCTTTAAAGCCTTCCTTGTCTTTAGCCCCATGTCATCTTTTCCCCCACTTGCTGAGTATGCCACGTACTCACCCTTGCTATATACCACATTGTCGCTCAGCTATAGGAGAAGGATGGTACACTATGAAGACGATGGAGGAGACTAGGCATGCGGTCTTTCGGTCGACTTCCTGTGGGAGCTGAAGGACGCCAACGCTTTAGTTTATTTCGCTACAATGTAATCTTTTTCTTTTTGACCTACGGGTCACTGTTGTAACAATATTATTGATTTAATAAAGATATTGTTCTTTTATCACAATAATTGTCCTATGTGCATGAAAACTTAATCCTAGGCACGCATACAGATGCATTTGGTTTCAGTCATTGGAACCGGGTGTGACATGCAGCACCGACGCAGATTCTGGATCCTCTCTTGTTTTGACGATTCCTGGTAACTCCGGACGAATTTTGTCATGCAGCCAGTGGCATTCGAAAGGTCTTCTTCTTATCTTTCCGTGCATATGTAGAACGTCTAAATCCGAGTCTGTATGCATCCTGGGCGTCCATTTTAGTGTGGACTGGTCCTTGGCCCCAACACAAACTCGAAGTCGGTTTTGATTGGGCTTCAATCTTGGCTTTCATGTCCTTGCTGGTCCACCACGTCCCCAAGTACTTCTCCCACCATCTCCTGGTCCTCTCCATGATTCCTAATTATAATATAATCATTAGGTAGCAAACCATTCTCAAAAGTAACATATAATAAAGAACGTAGAAACGAGCTCACCTCTAAATTTAGTCATTGTGCACGAGCTCTAGTCATTGGATCTTGCAAGTCCAGAATTGGAGGAGTATTGTGTGTATCCATAGAAGTGATGTCCTCATCATCACCCCCCTCTAAATTTCAGTGCTAGGATTTCTATTGTGCAATTTTACCTAGCGGTGCTTTGCTTGTAGATTTATATAGGACTCTATACTTATCCTATCTATACCTATGTGCGTGCAGTGGCAGCAGTCAGCAGTAGAGATGGCAGGTTCAGGATAGGATAAGTGCAAGGGTAAGATGCCAGAGAAGACTAGAGGCAAGAAGAGGACCAGACTACGTCAAGTCATCCTTCTAGCAACACATTTATGTGTTACTAGATATAGAAAAAATATTACTAAGACCTACAGTAACACTTTTAAAAAGTGATCTAGGTTGTGCTGTTACTCAAGAAAGTTTTATAGTAATGCATTTTTTTGTTACTTGTTATGAAAAAAGTGAAACAAACAAATTCTATTGTAACACATATATGTATTACTATTTGTAAAAAAATGATACAAATACAATCTATTGTAACACATATATGTGTTACAGCAGCTTAACAAAAGTGTTACATTCATGGTAAAAAAATAACATTAAATGTAAAATAATGCTTGTACCAAGAATTGAACTCTAGTGGCATTTTTTAAGATTTATGGCAACACCAACCAAGTGAATACACAGTTGTGATTATGATTTCTAAACCAACATTTTATAATATAAGGGAGGGCAACTAATGTCTATTGTAACACAAATATGTGTTACTACTTGAGAGATTGTGTTACAAATAGTGAATATCAAAAATTAAATGCATTAGTGATACGACAAACAAGAGATTATGAGGCTCTAACACTGTAACATTTTTGTTGCAACATTATTTTGTGTTACGACAAGATTTTCTTGGAACACATATGATACATTAAATCATAATCTTTGTAACATATTTAATGTTACATTTCTTTTTTGTTACTAAAACTATTTCTTACAACACATTTTTGAAAATAAAAAGTATGTGTTACAAATTTATTTGTAACACATAATTTTGTGTTCCTATAAAATTTATTGTAACACCAAAGTCCAAGTATTACAAGCATGTGTTACTATATGTCTATTTTGTAGTAGTGGGACCTAGAGACAGAGAGGGCTAGATAGATTGCACAACACCTAGATGCCATGGAGGAGTCATGTAGGACACCTGGATCACGATTGATCATCAGGTAGCCAGACAGTGAGACACAGGGTCTGAGGAGGATAACTCAGGGGTTAGCCACGAGAGTAGTTCCACCACTGGGCCGTAGCATACTCTGGCTTCTCGTCAGGAGAGGTCACCGAGAACTGCGGAGCAGAGTTCCTCCAAGCAGCAAGAGGAGGAGAGCATAGAGTCTGGAGGCTCAGAGATAGAGACCTCAGAGGAGGAGGAAGAGTAGCCAGTAGAGCCACAGCAGCAGAGGACTGCTCACCGGGCAAGAGACCCAAGGTGCACCTGTGACGTGTGCACCAGGAGGCTACAGAGGCTGGTAGCTGACGCTGGAGAGGGTGACATCCTTAAGGTTCCTGCCAAGGACCTTAAGGTGAGTCGACTGGTTCCCTTCGAGCAGTGGGTTCCAGTCCCTAGGGACCCTGCCATAGGAGACAGGTACTGGACAGGGCTCCAGAGGAGGATCGGTGAGGGCTTGAGATGCTACCTTGCCAAGAAGGGCAAGTCTGGTTTGTTTGTGCCGTAGTAGTATACCACCTACCTGGCTATGAGGAGAGCCACAGGTACAAACATGGAGCAGTACTTTACATACTTGCCTAGACTTGCATAACTGGTCACTGAGTCCTTCAGGTTCATAGAGGACATCGTGCTGGAGATCTTTGCTACACTATGGGTAGCCAGAGATCGTTCTGACATCTGGTTCCTATTCACCAAGGAGGATCTCATAGCTAACCTAGGGCTCCTTGCTTCAGACTTCTAGCTTTACAAGAGTGCCTACGGGATGTTTGCTCCACCCCGCAGACCATAGGGAGGGATTCTACCCTCACATGACTTGGTGTCGATTGCCTTTCCACCAACTCACAACCCAGGCTTTGACAGAGGCCTTGCGAGACTCATCGTAGAGGCTAAGGTGGTTAGAGTGATAGTCACCAAGACTATCATTCCTAGGTCTAGACACAGAGAGGAGTTTACACTTCTACACCAGTGGACAGTTGCAGCAATCCAGAGGAGACAGCAGTTCAATCTTGTAGACCTTTTGATTGCTAAGATGGAGGAGGTTATCTCTCAGAGGATTGGAGGACGTTAAAAGGATCGTAGTGACCGAGAAGGGGGGGTGAATTGGGAACTACCACTATGAACCAATTTTACCAAATACTTTATACCAATAGCACTCAAAGCAACTCCTACTCAAATCTAGTGGTGATCACACTAACAATATAATCCTATGAAAGGAAAGACACCCTATGCACACTAGTGGATCACACAAGTCAATACAACTCCTATGCACTCCTAGTGATCAAGCACACCAATGCAACTCCTACTCATACTAGTCATCAATTGTGGAAGCTTAAACACTACTAGCAAGTAAGGAACCAAAACATGCAAGTCTACAAGATAGTCAAAGAGATCTAATAGAACACACAAGCATGAATAGCACGATATGTAAATGCAGAAAGTAAAGCATCATAGTGAGGAGTGGAGTAAGGGGTGGCTCATGATTTTTTCTCGAGGTCTCGGAAGGATGGCGCCTTCCCCTAATCCTTGTTGGACCACTCCTGTCGTAGTCCCGGTCCCTCCCGCCACCAAGTGGAGTTCTCGCCTACGAGCCTGCAATCACTCCTCGAGTGAAGACACGGTGTGCATCACCACTGCACAAAGCACAAGCTCGCCTCCCTTGAGAACTTGCCGGACTCCCCGAGCCGACATGGGCGCTCATTAGTGATGCCCCTTTCAACGGCGGGCTCAAACCGTGTACAAACGTGTGACAGCCATCACAACCGGTCTAGGTCTCACCATAGACCAAGAGTAACAATCTAGATCACACCCTCAAGGACACCCTAGCCTTAGATGTGCAAGATGCTCAAGCTACTCTTCTCTAGCACTCTCAAGATATGCAATATCTCCTCATAGTGCTCTCCTCTTTTCCTCTTGGACCTTACCAAATGCTTTCAGGTATTCCACTGGCCAAGAGAGGTCTCCAAGACCCCAACAACAAAGTTATATAGGCTCCCAACCTCAAACTAGTCATTGCTCCACGAAATTGCCTTACCGGATACACTGACCGGGCTGTCCGGTCTCTGCCTGACCAGACCGTCCAGTCACTCTGTAATGGCTCTCCCTAGCCGTTGGCCTCCTCTATCCAGGCAATCTTCTGAACTGACCGGACTGTCTAGTCACTGGACCAGACCATCCGGTCCACTTTCTCTCTCCAGTCCAGGAGCCTCCATGAAATGCACCACTTCTGCCGTTTCTGCACTCCTACTGACCGGACTGTCTGGTCGACAGACTGGACCATCCGGTCTGTATAGAGTCATTTGCTGACAGAGTCCTGCTTCTCGCTCTAAGTCCTGGACAACTCCCCATAGTGACCATATAGTCCGATCTCTATAGACCCCTCTGTTCGGTCTCTATGTCCAGAAGCCGAAACTTGTCATCCTCGCTTGACTTCGTTTCCCGTCTTCCCGAACAGCTCCTTGGCTTCTCCACTATCACCTAGTGCCTATTATTTCACCGAGCAACCTTGCACATCACCGACTAGACATGACATAAGAGAATGACCTAGACCCCCTTGATAGTCTAGTTTTTCCTATGGACTCAAAGCCCTAACAACTACTCAAGTGTTCCAAACACTTGCACCATAGCTTGTCCTTCGCTTTGATCCATCTTCATCAACCCTTGGACTCCATCAAGTTCACAAGCCTCATGCTTATGGTCATTGTCATCAATTGCCAAGGACATCGTCGACAATCATCATAAGATAGAAAAAGATTTCCTACACGACAACACTCGTGTAGACATTAGTCTTATTTCATGTTTGTCATTCATCACCAAAACATCATACCTTGGGGTGACCTCAATGGTCATGAACCTTACAATCTCCCTCTTTTTGGTGATGGATGACAACCACTACTTATGATGATCCAAAATGGACGAGCAAGAAAGAACCAAAGGAAAAGAAAAGATTGATAGGCATACCTTGGTCCTTACCTTGGACGTAGTCTCCCCCTTGGAATATGCTAGGTGTGGAGGGAGAACTACCCGAATATGTAGCGCACTTGATATTGAGCTTGAGTTGAATATGCGCCCGCCTTGGTGTCATAGTAGTTGATTTTGTTGAATATGTCTACCCGAATAGACATGCACCATCGTTGTTCTTCTCCATATTGGTGTAGATGTCTAGACACCCTTGATATGATCTTCATGTTCCATCTCCCCTTTTGATATACCAATCATCTTCATGTTTCTTCACCCTCCTTGGTCTAGGGTTGGCTTTAGGATCTTCATGTTCTTCTCCCCCTCTTTTTTTGATCTAGACTTGGTTTTTGGATCTTCATGTTTCTTCTCCCCCTTTGTCACCTATCACCAAAAACCACACAAAAACATAACAAAACCAAGAGGCATAAAATAGTTGGCAAGAGTTAGAATAACTCTCCCTTTCACGGTGCTCCTCCTTGGTCGAAGTGACATTTTGTTGTAGCTCCCCCTACACTTATGACTCAACAAAAGATTTTCTCAAGTGTGCAAGGGTTAGTCATTATAGAGGTGGGAGTGTATGAGCCACTTGTCTTTGAGCCGCGTGAGTAAATTTAACCTCGAAGCTCGGTCGAATATGGCTCACTGGGCATGAAGCACAAATATCACTATTTGATTATCTAGAGAGTCATGTACTCACATTGTAAATGAGTAACTCCCCCTAGACACATACTTGAAGGCATGCATGGTATCATAATGTAAGGATGCATAAATGCAAAGAATGCAAGTGCAAAAAGTATACAATGCATGATGTGGTTCCAAAGAAAAGAGAGAGAACCACTACAAACCAAGGTGTCAACAACGAGTTGTTCCCTTCTCAACCTTGATCACAATGGACCATTCTTCAAAGCCTTGGGTACACCATGAACCACCTTACCAAGCTTAACCCATGTCCATTGCTATCTCAAGAAGGTCCGAAGTTAACCTACAAAAGAAGAGAAACAAGCACAAACAAAGATACAACCAAGAACAACCAAAACACTATACATATTTACAAAGGACAAGCTCAAGGGTTACTCATGTGAAGTTGGAGAGGTCGAGAACATTGAGTTATCCCCTTAGCTTGTTGAAGGTCTTCTCATAAAGTGGCTTGGTGAAGATATCCGCCGATTGTTCATGAGTTCGCACGCTCACCAACTCGATGTCCTTCTTCTCAACATGGTCTCTTATGAAGTGATGCCTCACTTGAATGTGCTTTGCATGACCATGATCTCCCGTCTTGAGGGCCATCTTGATTGCCGCCTCACTATCACAATATAGTGACATTTGAGTATAATTTAGGCCATAGTCCGAGAGTGTTTGCCTCATGTAAAGGAGTTGTGCACAACATGCTCCCGCCACCATATACTCCGCTTTGGTGGTAGATAGAGCCACCGATTTTTGCTTCTTTGAGCTCCAAGATACTAGAGATCTTCCAAGGAATTGGCGACCTCTCGATGTACTCTTTCTATTCACTTTGCAACCTGCGAGGTCCGAATCCGAATACCCAAGCAACTCCAAGTTTGTTCCTCTAGGATACCATAATCCCATGGTAGGTGTGTACTTGAGGTATCTCATTATTCTTTTTACGACCTTCAAGTGTGACTCCTTTGGATTTGCTTGATAGCGTGCACATAAGCACACACTAAACATGATGTCCGATCTCGAAGCGGTGACATAGAGCAAAGACCCAACGATTGACCTATATAGCTTGGGGTTCACCGGTTTTCCTTTCACATCATCATCTAAGGGTTTGCTAGTAGCCATAGGTGTGTACAAAGGCTTGCAATTTTCCATGTTGAATCTCTTGAGAAGGTCCTTAGTATATTTCTCTTGATAGATGAAGTTTCCCTCTCTCAATTGCTTGACTTAAAATCCTAGGAACATATGCAACTCTCCAATCATTGACATTTGGAATTCCCTAGCCATCATCTCCCAAAACTCTTCATTGAACTTCTCATTGGTTGACCCATAGATGATATCATCTACATAGATTTGGCACACAAAGAGATCCTTCCCAACATGCCTCGTGAATAAGGTGCTATCAATGCTTTCAATGGTGAATCCATTTTTGAGTAGGAAGTTCCTCAAGTGTTCATACCATGCCCTTGGTGCTTGCTTGAGACCATAGAGAGCTTTCTTTAATTTGTACATATGTCTTGGGTGTTTTGGGTCCTCAAACCCCAAAGGTTGTTCCACATAGACTTTCTCATTGATCTTTCCATTCAAGAAGGCACTCTTGACATCCATTTGAAAGAGCTTGAAGCCATTGTGTGATGCATAGGCAAGTAAGATCCGAATAGCTTCAAGACGGGTCATGGGAGCAAAGGTCTCTTCAAAGTAAATTCCCGCCACTTGAAAATATCCCTTAGCCACTAGGCGGGCCTTGTTCTTGACAATTGCTCCTTTCTCATCTTGATTGTTCTTGAAGACCCACTTGGTTCCAACCACATTATGATGCTTGGGCCTCTCAACCAATTTCCATACTTTGCACCTCTTGAAGTTGTTCAACTCTTCTTCCATGGCAATAACCCACTTGTGATCATCCATAACCTCATCAATGGTAGTGGGCTCAATCATAGAGACAAAGAAGAAGTTCTCAATCTCAACATTTGCCTCAACATCATCCTCTTCACTCACATAGTTGGGTTTATATTGATTCCTCCTTGTTTTTATCCCTTGAGATGGACTCCCAATGATCAAGTCTTATGAGTGATTTTTGTTGATTGCTTTGGGTCTAGGATGGTATTTTCTTTGAGTGGGAGATGCTCTTGGTGAAATATCTTGTGCATCATGGATTGTTTGCTCTCTTGATATATGAGTGTCTTGGATCCTAAGAGAGGTGGAAGAGTCACTCTTATGCTTTCTTGTTTTGGACTTTGAGCTTGAGGTGGATGGGAGATTGTCTTGTGAAGAGCTAGGAGAAGTGGCTTGTGGTGAATTATGTGGGGAGGTTTGTGGCTTACTTCTCACTTGGGTTTCCTCATCATTTGGTGAGTGTACTCTCAATGAATCTAGAGAGGAGCTTGTGGGAGTATTTGTGGCATCTTGAGTTGTTTGTTGTATCTCGGAGGAGGGGGTTGGTTGAGGTGTTGGAGTGGAGGGCTCATCAATATCACCATCATTGACCTCGTGGGGTAAAACCTCGCCCACGGGCATTCTTATCAAGGCTTCCCTCATAGGCTCATATCCAATGTTCACTTCATGAAATTCATCCTCCTTTTGGTACCCATTTGACTCATCAAATTGAACATCATAGGATTCTTCCACACATCCTGTGGCTGAGTTATAGACCCTATAGGCTTTAGAAGTCCTAGAGTACCCAACAAGAATACCTTCATAAGTTCTACTTTCAAACTTCCCGGGCTTTCTCCTCTTCTTGAGAATGTAACACTTGCATCCAAAGACTCGAAAATAGGAAACATTGGGTTTCCATCCCACCAATAGCTCATATGGCGTCTTCTTCAACAACCGGTGGAGATAGACATGGTTGGAAGTGTAGCACGCCGTGTTTATTGCCTCTGCTCATATGGCGTCTTTTGCTCAGGAGTATATGTAGCAGAGAATTCATGTTTGATCCCTTTCTTGTCATAGTATTCCTCCACTATGGTATTTTTGAACTTTGTCCCATTGTCACTCCTTATCTTCACAATACTAGAATTGAACTCATTCTTTGCTCTCTTGGCAAACTTTCTGAAGATACCACTACCACTGGCTTGAGATTTGTCCACAAGAAAGAAGGTCCAAGTGTATCTCGTGAATCATCAATAATCACCAAGCAATATAGATTACCTCCTAGACTCTTGTAGTGTGTTGGCCCAAACAAATCCATGTGCAAGAGCTCTAGAGGACGAGATGTAGACATGAATGACTTGGTGGGATATGAAGATGCAACTTGTTTTCCCGCCTGACAAGCATTGCACAGTCTATCCTTCTCAAAAGCCACATCCTTGATTTATTCAACTAGATTCCTCTTGACAATCTTCTTGAGCTAATTCATTCCCACATGTGCCAATCTTCTATGCCACAACCATCCCTTGGATGCCTTAGTGAATAGGCAAATGCTTGGTGGCATATTGCTTGACTTGAAGTCCATGATATACAAGTTTCCATGCCTTACTCCATGAAATATTAGCCCTCTCTTGGCATTCTCAATCTTTGCACCGTCCTCATCAAATGTGCACTTGAAGCTCATGTCACATAGTTGACCAATAGACAGAAGGTTGAAGTTGAGGGTTTCCACAAGGAAGACCTTGGAGAGATGGAGGTCATTTGTGATGGCCACCTTGCCCGAGCCTCTAACTCTCCCCTTTGAGTTATCCCCAAAAGTCACCTTCTCACTATCTCCGTCTTCATCAATGGTGGTAAACATGGTTGGCTTTCCAGTCATATGTTGAGTGAACCCACTATTAAGAATCCAATGGGTGCCTCTACTTTTCTAGTTGACCCTGGTGGTAGCCATAAGACAAGCACTAGAGGAAGAAGGATTAGTATCCAAAGCATTACTTGATTGACTAGCACTAACCTCATCGTGTCGAGCAATAAGACCATCCTCATAGATAGGGATTCTTGCAATCCCATGCAATAATCTCCTCCTAATGGGCTAGTGAGGAGCATGATACCTTCAATGTCCATGATCATCCCCCATGTGCACATTGTCAAGGTTGATGTAGTAATGGGGAGGATCATAGAGTCCAGTCATGTGCTCAAGCACATGTCCCACTTGAGAGTGAAGCACAAGTATCAGCTCCATTGCTCTCTCAATTGAGAGTTCATGTCTTCTATTGACAATCTCCTCAAGTAAGAAACCCCTCTCAGGAGTTGTGATTTGTTGGAGGAGCTTGTCAATCACTTTATGTGGTGCAATCCTCCGAAGTCCCCTGAAAGAGTTTATCCTACACACAAGATCATAAATGCTCAATCGATTCTCACAAAGATTAACATTCGGATTTTTCACAAATTCACCGAGTTCAAAAAAGAGATCCTGTTGGTGAGCTCGACGAAGATGCCAAAGGTGATCTTGTGGTGGAGGGGCTGGAGGAGGTAGAGGCGCCAGAGCCGAAGCCACAAGATTGATCATCTCAAATGATCGAGCGAGCATTGTTGTTGGTGCTCCCCCTACGCTAATGCTCGGTCCTCTCAAGGTGCTTGGAGTAGAACTTGGAATGACACTTGAGGTAGAGCTTGACGAAGCACCCAAAGAATGTCTTGTTCCGAAGGAGTTGTAGAGATTGTTGCAAGACAATCTTGTGGAGGGATCAAAGAAGTTTGAGCTCGAAGCTACTTCTTTCCCTTTGCTCGAGGATGCTTCAAGGTGTGTCTTGGATGTCTTCTTCAATGCCATGTTCGCGGTGATGTCCTCATCCTTGAAGAGCAGCCCAATCATGTCCTCGATGGAGAGACTCTTTTCCATGAGAAGGTCAAGGGTGATGTAGAAGAGCTTGCTACTCGGAAGCGAACATCATACACATGATCATCGGTAAATGTATTGGCAAAGTCCACAAGATTGTTGTAAGCTTCATGACCATTGATGATTGGATCCCCGTGGTATGGATGTTTTGGTGATAGATGACAACTATGAAATTGTGGGCTAACATCTACATGAGTATTGTCTATGTAGGAATCATTGTCTCTTAACTCTATTGCAAATCATATGAGTGATGGTGTCCTTGGCGATTGATAACAATGATCGGAAGCATGGAGGCTTGTGAACTTGTTGGAGTCCAAGGGTTGATGGAGATGGATCAAAGCGGAGTACAAGCTATGGTGCAAGTGTTTGGAACACTTGAGTAGTTGTTAGGGCTTTGAGTCCATAGAAAAACTGGACTATCAAGGGAGTCTAGGTCATTCTCTTAGGTCATGACTAGTCGGTGATGTGCAAGGTTGCTCGATGAAATCACAACCACTAGGTGATAGTAGAGAAACCAAGGAGTTGTTCGGAGAAGCCGGGAAATGAAGTCAAGCGAGGACGAGAAGTTTCAGCTTCAGGACAGAGAGACCAGACAGTTGGTGAGGGAGTGACCGGACTGTACGGTCAACAGAGGAGAGGACAGTCCAGAGGAGAAGTCTAGCGAGGAATCTGACTGTGCTAGGGACCATAGAGACCGGACGGTCCGGTCTTTAGACTGGACTGTCCGGTCTGTATAGGTGAAGCACAGGGCAGAGAGGAAGCCAGTGATTTGGAGTCCGACGAGGAAGTCCGATGCGTTAGACTTGTCTGATGATTGGACAGACTAGACGGTCCTGTCTGGTAATCGGATAGTCCGGTCAGCAGGAGTTCAGCACAGGGGCAGAGAGCCGTTGGAGCTCATGCTGCAGTGACCGGACTGTCCGGTCAGGCAGTGACCGGACTGTCCGGTTAGTAGGCCCAGAAAGATGAATTCATGAGGCAATGGCTAGTTTGAGGTTGGGAGCCTATATAACTTCGTTGTTGAGGTCTTGGAGACCTCTGTTGGCCAGTGGAATACCTGAGAGCATTTGGTAAGGTCCAAGAGGAAAAGAGGAGAGCACTAGGAGGAGATATTGCATATCTTGATAGTGCTAGAGAAGAGTAGCTTGAGCATCTTGCACATTTAAGGCTAGGGTGTCCTTTAGGGTGTGATCTAGATTGTTACTCTTGGTCTATGGTGAGACCTAGGCCGGTTAGGTGGCGGTGATCGAGCCTATTGTGATTGGTTGTGAAGGCCGTCACACGTTTGTACATGGTTTGAGCCCGTCGTTGAAAGGGGCATCGCTAGTGAGCGCCCGTGTCGGCTCGGGGAGTCCGACAAGTTCTTGAGAGAGGCGATCTTGTGCTTTGTGCAGCGATGAGGCACACCGTGTCTTCACTCGAAGAGTGATTATGGGCTCGTGGGCGAGAACTCCACTTAGTGGCGGGAGGGACCGGGACTCCGGCAGGAGTGGTCCAACAAGGATTAGGGGAACACGCCATCCTTCCGAGACCTCAGGAAAAATCCTGAGCATTCCTTGACCCTCTCTTTACTATTCCGCATTTGTGTGCTCTAGTGAGTAGGGTGACTTATGGCTTGTATAGGCTAGTGTGATTGGCTTCCGCACTTTATCTTTATCTTATCATGAACACTAGCATGTGTAGGGTCTTGGCCTACTAGACTTGTTTAGGTTGCTTATCTTGTTAGACTTCAGTAGCGGAATTGAAGTATTTGGATTTATGAGCGGCTTACCGATTCACCCTCCCCCCATCTCGGTACGCCTTCGGTCCTTACAAGTGGTATCAGAGCCAAGTGCTCATCTTTGAGGATTCACCGCCTTGAGTAAGGATGCCGGGATAGGTGGGGAGTGTTCCCATATTCAATTGTGAGGACTATGCTTATTGGAAGGCTCGCATGCAAGCCTACCTTTAGTCCCTTGATCCGAAGATATGGTCCGTCACTCACGAGTCTGATGCGAATGTGAACCTACTTGAGCCTGACTACATTAAGTGTAATACTAAGGCCAAGAATGCTTTGTCTACTTGCATCTCTAAGGATGTTTTTGCTCAGCTAGATGCTAGTTCCTCAACACATGGTATCTGGACTGAGATTCAGGGGCTCTATGAGGGCACCAATGATGTCAAAGAGGAAAGATACTATGTGCTGAAGAACAAGTATGATAACTTCACTAGATTGCCACATGAGAGAGCTAACACTGTTCATTCTCGTTTTCATGTACTAGTGGAGGAGATCAATGCACTTGGGGATGATTTCAAGATGAAGCCCGTTGAGGTGATAAGAAGATTCTTGTGGCTATTCAAGGACCCCAAGTATGAGTCCATCATCACCTTCATCTTGCAAGGTGACCTCAAGACCAAGACCATGAAGGATGTACTTGGCAAGATCACTGCCTTTGAGAGGTACCAACTGGGGTTGGATGATCCTCAACCATCCAATCTTGCTCTACCGGCTGACAAGCAAGAATCTACCAAGAGCAAGAAGAACAAGAAGAAGGTGATCATTGAGGATGATGATGAAGATAATGATGATGAGGGTAACTTGACCAAAGACTTGGCTCTTCTCATGAGAACTATGAAGACCTTCAAGAACAAGTTTGCTTCCAAGTCAAGAGCCAAGTGCTTCAATTGTGGCTCAAAGAATCACTTTGTCCGAGAGTTCCCAAAGCCCAAGAAAGAAGCATCCAAGTCATAAAACTCAAGTGAAGAAGAAGAAGAAGACCCCAAGTCCAAGCACAAGAAGAAGAGGTTCTTCAACAAGGACAAGAACAAAGGAAAAGGCAAAGCTCAAGACTACAAGAAGAAGTCTTCTCGCAAGGCCCTTGTTGGAGAGTGGACAAGTGACAATTCATGTGATGAGTCCTCTTCCTCAAGTGATGAAGAAGTGGCCGGTCTAGCCATGATCAAGACCACACCTACACGAGCTCTTCCTCCACCTCCCACATGCCTCATGGCCGTGAGCCAACATGGGGAGAGTGAGAATGAGAGCAGCGATGATAGCGATGATGAGGAGCTCTCATGTGCCGAGCTATGGAGTATGCTAGAGCAAGCCCGTGACATCGCCATCAAGAAATCCAAAATGTTGGATGTGGTAAGAAAAGAGTGTAAGTTGGCTAAGGACCCTGTTGGTGAGCTTAAGAGTGAGCTCAAGGACCTTGTCACATCTCATGAGGCCCTAAACAAGAGTTATGACAAACTCAAGGGTGATCATGTAGAGATTCATGAGAAGTACAAGGCTCTTGAGATTGCTTTTGAGGCCATCAATGTTGAGAACCTTGCCTCTCCCTCCCCTAGTTCATCCAAGAGTGATGCTTCTACTATGTGTGATGAACTAACTACTTCGGTTGAGGTTTCTTCTCTTGAGCCACTTGTTTTGAAGGAACTTCACAAGCTCAAGGAAGAGAGGGAGATCATGATGAAGAGCTTTGAGAGACTCAAAGCCACTCATAGGGAGATACTTGGGAAGAACCAAGTAAATGAAGTCTTCAAGACTTCCTCTCTTGAGCCATTCATATTGGAAGAATATCACAAGCTCAAGGAAGAGAGGAAGACGGTGATGGACGGCTTTGAGAGGCTCACATGAGGTAGAGCCATCCACAAGGAGATTCTTGGGAGGAATCTTGTGAACAATGTCTCCTATCGGGGACTTGGCTCATATCCCATCGCCATCGATATCATAGGGATGAGTGATTCCATCCCCACATGGATCAAACCCCTTCTCGCCGATGACTACTATTGCGAGAGGTGTTGCAAGGATGGCCACACCACCAAGGATTGTCCCATGGTGAGAAATTCCATTGTTTTCCTAACGCTAACTTGTTCCATGAGAACACACATTTCAAGCTTTTTAGGAACAAGGATGGCAAGGTGAAAGCTAAGGCCTTGGGACCACCAAACAAGAAGAGGAAGGTCAAGAGCATATGGGTGCCTAAGTGTATTGTTGATCTTGAGAGATCGGCTACGTACAAGTGGGTGCCCAAGAACAAGACCTAGATGGTGGTGGTGGTGGACCGAGCGCTTTCATGAAGATCATATGAAGTCCACCACAAGTGACATGGACCTCAACGACCTATCTACTCATAAGGGAGGTAACCGTGTTAGTTCTTGGTAGTTGTAGTGTGTTTTTTCTTTCTCTTAAATTGCATGGTAATTAGGACTCCTTTGTGACTAGTATGCTTTGCATCCATGCATGTGTAGAAAAACACATAAAAATTAGTCAATGTCTAACCCATCCAAGATAGCTATAAGCAAGGGGGAGTGCTTGAGATGGTGGTTTGACTTCTCTCAAGGCAAGGGCATGGCTTATAGTGAGTAAGCTTGGGAGGGGTTCAAACTTGACATTGTTAGGTTTCCTTTGTGTCTTGTTCTTAATATTGCTTGCATTCACATGGCATGTTTACTTTCATTGCATATGTAAATTGCTTGTTGCATGCATCATATAGGAAACACAAAGGAGGCTTGTCACATTTGGAGATATTTGTGCCTGGTGCTCTATATGAGATTACATCTTCATAAATGTGACCAAAGGAAAGGATTGTGCTTCATGCCCATTGAGCAAGCTCTTATGAACTCCAAGGTTAAATCTACTCGCACGGTTCATGGACTAAGGCTCATATATAGCCTTTGGTTCTTATTTGCCTTGGTTCTTATTTGCTTGATCTTTCATTTGGCATTTGCGAAAACTATGAGGCCATAGAGTGCCACTATTTGAAAAAGAGTGTTTGAGAGTTCCCTCTATATTCCAAGTGCAGTGTTTATTTGTGTGTTTAGTGAGGTGTTGGTCGTTACTACACACCCACTTATATACCGCAAGAGGATGGTGTACAGTTGTAGCACTTTTTCCCTTAGAGTATTCCAAGGTATTATCGAACCACTGAGACCTTAGTGATAATTAAACAAAGTTAACAATAAAAGATCTAATCAAGGCTACTGTCAAGTTCAGGTTGTATGAAGGGGAGACTGGCCAGCACAAAGGTGCGCCAGACATTAATTCTGTCGTTGCGCTGATCAGCGCAGGGTTGAGCCGATCGGCACTATTGCTGATCTAGGTTGTTGAGCCGATCGGCGCAGGTGTTGAGCTGATCGGTACTGTTGCGGATCTAAGTCGTTGAGCCGATCGGCGCAGGTGTTGAGCCGATCGGTATACCAGCGAAATTGAACTAGAGTGCAAGTCAAAGCCAAAGCTAAAGCCAGAGCTAAAACTATTCGGTGAGTAGCCAGATATCTACTAGTGAGATTGTAACCAGATAGTCTAATTAAATAGCATCATAATGGATAATTACATGGATCAATGAAAACCTATAATGAATAAGACCACCCTGCTTTCTGAGTGGCTCCCGAATTATCGCTGCCGAGAGGAAACCCTTAATCACGCGAGTATCTTACCCTACTCAACTATCCAATAGTGCTGCGCAGGTTTAGTGCTGTCACCGCTAAACCACACTACCGGAATCATCAAGCAACCATAATCAATACAATGTCTTAATACTATCCTAATCACCACAATTAAGATAATATCAACTTACTTAGCCTAGAACTAAGCAATGAGAATAAGCACATGCATGATTATAGGATCAAGATAGACAAATCACCAAAACCATGATCAACATATTCAATCATCCTTGAGATACATAGAGTAAGATTCATCATCATCGAGATGGCCTAACTTGACGGATCAACTCTTACACCAATGGTTCTTGAAACTCAACTAGAGATCTATTCTAAAGGGGCAAGCCCCGGTGGCTCTAACTCACAAATCTGTTGTCCCTCTGTTGCTTCCTCCTCGGGGTTCTCATCGTGGCTAGGGGTTACAAGTATATATAGGGGTTCTACTCGTGAAGGACTCGATTTCTAGCAAATAAGTCGGTTGCGGCGATTGGTGCAGGATTGCGCCGATCGGCGCAAGCCGTGTTCTCTCTGGTTTCTGCTCCGAGTCAGTTCCTCTGTCTTCCACAGCTGCCATGTGGGCCTTTTCCTTCGAGATAAAGTCTTGTACCGCACGTCGAGATCTTGAAGTTCTATAAATCTTCTAAGACAATATTTTCAAGTGTCTTGCGCAGATAAACTTCCATAAACATCAGATAAACTTCCATCAGAATGGGCCTTGGTCACTTCTGTGGGCCAAAATACCCTTGCGTCGATCGGCTCATGGGCTGCGTTGATCGGCGCACTGGGGTTCTTCAGTGCTTTTCATCGGTTCTGGACTCCTGTCTTGTCCAGCATCACTTTAATAGCCAATTTTACCTGTTTCTGCAATAAAGCTCTAGAACAACACATATACAAATATATAGGTAATATCATAGGTAAATGGCCTAAATAAGTATCAATTATACTCTAATTGGGGTGATATTCACATATAAAAGAGGCACTTGGGAAGTGCCAATAGTTCCCCCACACTTAAACCTTTGCTTGTCCCGAGTAAAGTAAAAGAGAGAAAAATAAAAGAACATACTCTTCTTATCATGAAAGATATCTTAAATCAGCAAATGTTGAGCATTGTTCTATTGTAGTGTATTTCATATTGGTATTCAGCAAAATAATTCAAATATGGGCATAAAGCTCAAAGTTTCTCCCCAAAGCAAAAGATCATGTCCAACTCACAAATTATAACTTTTCCACACATGTAAATCACTTAAAAGATTGTTGTGAACATAAAGAATCTATCTTCCAAATAATCCAAGGCAATAACTCATCTTTCAAATCACTCAACCTATATACTACATCATAATGATCAAATAATATTAATGTAAGGCTTATATGAGTAGCTAGGTGAGATAATTCAAGGATTGCAAACATAAATCAACAATATATTGTAAAGCTAAGAGATTATTCTTTATTGGAATTATAAAAACATAACAAGATGGCCAAAGAAAATTTAAGAAAGGACTCACACTTTGGATATGTGGACATGTGCATCAAAAATTTGATCTTGGAAGAAAAAGGGACTCCCATTATCAGATTGTACATGGTTGGAATGATTTATGGCTATATTAGAATGAATTTTAAGAATAAGCATGTCATATACCACCCCCCCTCCCCACACACACACACTTAAAATTTTGCTAGTCCCTTAGCAAACAGCAGAGCTTTTTTTTTATTCAATCTCTGCTTCGCCGATCGGTTCAAAACGGCGTCGATCGGCTCTCAACCTGAATTTACCAGCTTTTGTTGTTATTTGATTCATCTGGCTTTGAAATTTATTCAAAGCTCAAATACAGCCAGAAACATAAGATGTGGTCAAGGATTGATACTCAACAAAACTTTGTTTTTAAAGTAGAATACTCAGCGGAATTGAAGATTTGCATGAGTAATTCAATGCTAAAAAGATACACAAGGATTTGGTCATCGTAGTAAAGTTCATACCAAAAAGAATTAAATCCTAACCGAACTCAACCATCAATTTAATGTTTATCTTCATATCAAAGGTTCATGAGTACTACTCAAAATATGGCATTGGTAGGTGAGGATCTTAGAAATAATAAATTTCAAAGTTCACAACATGAAAATTTATTTATAAAAAGATTGGTACTAAGTTATCATCACGAATTGGACAATGCAAATGAAGCACATGGGTATTCAGAATTGCTCCACATAAGAAATATTTGCTGAATAATCATTAAGTATAAGTTCAAAATTTTATTCAATACTCAACATTATTTGATCTTCATCAACACTTTTCAAGAAAGAATAGGTAATTCAATTCTTCTAAAAGAGCATAACCGCCACCATTATATTATGATCAAAACTAGAATACATGACGATGATTTTCGTACACACTTGCATTAAAATAAAACTACTACTAACACACATGCATGAAAATAAAACTACTACTAACATACCTGCATGAAAATAAACACACTACTAACACACATGCATGAAAATAAACACACCCAGTACATGGTTTCCCAACCCGCTCACACACACATAAGCAAATAAAGAAAAAGATTGCAAAAGATAAAGAAAACGCAAACCGGGAAACTGATATATATGCCCACTCCTAGGCACTCTAATCAAGCGGAGGTGGTGACGGTGGCTGATCAAAGCCATAGCACCGCGCCTTGAGTCGCTCGAACTCCTCCACCATCACGTCATGTTTGTTCCTCCATTGGGACGTGGCGTCCTCCATGTGCTCGATGTAGTGCATGTTGTTGTCGAGGTACCCCTGCATGGGCACGAAGAAGTCTGCACTGGGCACCAGAGGCACCACAGGTACCCGTCCTTGGTACCTATAGCCATCGCGTGTGCTGAAGTAGGGTGCGTCGACCGGCGCGCCACCTACGCTGACAGGCACAGTGGGCTGTGAACTACCCACTACCTCACTCCACCCTGTCTGGTACTGCTGAGGCTCTTGGCGTGACCCCCATGAGTTCCACTCACTACCGGCTACTGTAGATGTCGCAGGTTGTCGAATCCGCCCATGGCGGTCCCTAAGAACTCGGCCCCCCTCCAGGAGACCTTCCTCAAGCCAATTTCCTCCCTGTAGCTTGCGAGGGAGAAAAACTCCTAGCTCCGCACATGGGAGCCTAATGTTGGTGCCGCCGACATGGAAGCCGGCACGAACACTTCCCGTGACAATGTTCCCACGAGTCATATTCTCGCCGATCTCTGTAGCGAGCTCCCACTTGTCTTTGCGTCCTTCCGGTCCATCGTTGCCGCAGACGTGGGCTGCCAGGCGTTGAAGATAGCCCCCAAAAGCCAACTTCTTCCTCTTCTTGTCCCTCTTCTCGAACCAACCCCGCACTATCACCGACATAGGGTTGCAGTGAGACGGGCTCATGATGGCGTTGAATAGCCACCGCAAGTCCGCATCAGTGATGTTGCTGGAGTCAACCTTGTCACATGTGCGTGCCGCCAACCACCAATGGAAGATTTGAATGGTCGGATTACGGATGTTGCCACGCTTCATCTCTTCGACGAATGAGAGCCGCCTCCAAAAGGAGTCCAACTCCCCACGTCCCAAGATGCCGGCCACATCGGTGTTGGCGTCGAAGCCAAAGGCTTGAGCTGCCGCCTCCATGGTCACCATGTAGCTAATGTCGTGGACGCGGAAGTTGATGGCCTCGTTGCTGTAGTCGTCGGAGCCGATCCTCATTGTAGAGGCAACCTCAATGACGATGTCGATGTTGAAGTCCATGGGGAGATGGTTGAAGTCCACCTAGCCGAGGTTGTCTAGCATCCTCCTTATGTCCTCCCACATGCCGATCATGGTGAGGAACGTCTCGTCCATATCAAAGTTGGGGACGAACCTTCCCCTCACCGCGAGGTAGTGCTATTGTTCCTCCGTGCTCAGGAGGGTGAAGCCCTCCTCCACCGTGCGTGGCACGAATGCCGGAGATGGTGGTGATCTGGGAACCCCACGGCTTCCCGCTGTTTGGCTCCTTGTAGCACGCCCCATCGAAAGGGGCGCACCAGAAACAGAGTGGCGGGCTCGGATCTCATATGTTGCCGCTACCAAGCCAGTGGATGCACCACCCACCGACATGTCATCGTGAGCGCCGGAGCCCCCCCCCCCCTAGCCGAGGAGTCACCGCTTGATTCGTCGCTGCCGCCGGAACTGCTTCCCCGGCGCAGCCTCTTACCCAACTTGCCGACGTAGGAGCGGAGACGATCCATCTACGAGGAATGCGGAACGTGTGCGAGATCGTGGGTAGGGGGGAAGGTGGAGAGATTACCGGGATGGTGTGCCGAACTGGGGGCACCTGGCCTCCCTTTTATAGTGTGGGAAACTTCTCAAAATTTCCAACATTTGGGGTTGCGCCGATCGGCGTGATCACCGCACCGATCGGCACATTTCAAATTTTGAATCCTCTGACCGCTCTGGTTCCTAATTCTCCTCCCTTTTGTTGTTTCCATCCTTTTTGTCTTTTCCTGGTACACCTTGTTGGCTGGCAGGGAAACAGCACGGAATCCCGTTGTCTTGATTGACTGCGCCGATCGGCTCTGGCCAGCGCCGATCGGCGTGCCGTCTCTTTTTCAACTTTTGTTCAATTCCATGGCTCCTCTGCACTAGAAACCTGCATAGAAATCATACTTGTTCCTAAGAATTAGTGCCTGCCGAATATGTCGCCAATTTGGGCATAGCATGGGTACTGGCGCCGATCGGCGCAAAAGTGCGCCAAACGGCGCAAGTTCCTTGCACCTCGTCTTCTGGTCTGGCTCTGATCCTGATGCCTCGTGTCCATTTCTTTAACCTAATATCCACTCTTCCCAATGTTCCTGTAGCATTGGCACATGAAATGGGGACCATCTGGTGACAGTGCCGATCGGCGCAACGTCTCGCGCCGATCGGCGCGGTGTCCACTTTTGCTCCTGGCCCCTCGCTTCTTCACTAGATGTCGCTCTTCATCTTTAAACTAGCTCTATTTCTGAAAATTGATGTGCTGGTTGGCTTTTAGCTCCTCTTCCATTCTGGGTGTCATCAGCCTTCTGTCCTAACTTGTTATCAATGCGCCGAACAGCGCAAGCTCTGTTCCTTCCTGTTTTTGGTCTTTTTCTTTTATTCCTGTGTCGTTAGTCTATAATATATATACATAGTTTTGCACAAATAAATAGACAACACAAGATCATACAAGAATTAAGCACACACTTTTTCTAATTCTTTTATTCAGGAGATTGTTTTTACTACAAGAAAGCAAATTAAAAACACCGGGTTGCCCTCCTGGCTATCATTAATTAACTAAATGAGATGGGTTGCCCTCCCGCAAACACTAAACAACTTCTAAATCTCCTGACAATTGGGTTGCCTCCCAAGAGTGCTCTAGTTATTCAGAGGTCAAAGAGCTTGACCTCCCCGCAAGCAATCAATCCTTAGTGTCGCAGTGCGGAGTGTATGACCGCAACACTACAAGGTTCACTTATCTTCATAGCTCATATAGCTCAGACGATCTATCCTTACATCCCCTCCAATCACTCTCGATGCCACGTTGCCTCGGTGTCTTGTACCTCTTCACTTCATCAATAGCACGACACTCTTCTCCCCTTGGGCGAAATTTAAAAGAGTAGGGAGTTCCACTTATATCGAAGCTTATCTCACCACTCCCAACATCAATACTTGCCTTTGCTGTCCAAGGGTCTGCCTAAGATCAACGGGGTTCTCGTCCTCTTATCCATATCAAGCATAATAAAATCAATAGGGACGATGTGATTTCCAATTTGAACAGGCACATCCTCAGCAATTCCATCAGGGAAGCGTACAGATTGGTCGGCTAACTCCAAACACATACCCGTAGGCTCCAATTCAGGCAAATTGAGACTTGTGAATATATGACGGGGCATAACACTTACACTTGCTCCAAGATCGCACAAGCATCTAGCAAATATCCATGTTCTAATTATGCATTTGATGCTTGGTGATCCAGGGTCAGGTTTCTTCTCAAGTGCAACATCATTGATCACCGCCATAAGTTCCTTAGTGACCTTCACAACCTCTTCAGAAGCTACAGACTTCTTGTTTTGCATCATGTCCTTAATGTACTTGGCATAGATAGGTACTTGAATAGCATCAACAAAAGGGACATTGATGTAAAGCTTCTTCATAACATCGATGAACCTTGTAAATTGCTCGTCATGTTGCCGCACTCTCTCTGTCTTTGTCAGTAATTGAGTATCCAAGAACATGGTAGGGCCATGCTCCTCTATTTTCATACCCATTTTCAGTCCAGAGAGGTCAATCTCTTCCTCGCGTCGATCGGCGCAACGAGTGAGCCGATTGGTGCTAACAGTACCATCGCGCTGATCGGCACCAGTGGTGAGCTGATCGGCGCGGGTCTTCCTTGCTCCCGTAGAGTGCTCTAGATCTTCTGTTTGCTTTCCTGACCGTGTAGCTATTGCCTTTAACTGCTCTGCAGACATTATATTACCAGGAATAACCCCTTTGTTGCCTTGAATGGCCTGTGATAACTATCCCATCTGTTGCTCTATAATCTTGGTATGCTTCAAAATCTGCTCATTGGAGCTCCCAATTTCTATCACCTTGTCATTAATCCCTTCAAGAACACGATCAACCTCCTTGAATTTAGCTTTATTGTCCTTGTTGATCTTTTCTTGAGCTTGAAAGAACTCATGAAATTGGAGACGAAGTGGGATAGAGTTTTGCATGGACGAACTAGGAGAGAAAGAACTCCTTTGTTGCTGATATTGGGGTTTCCATCCACTATTCTTTATATATTCTAGCATCTTCATCTCTTCAGGGCAATCTTTCTGCACATGGCCAAATTCTCCACACTCATCACAAGTGGAGCGTGATTCTGCTAGCCTGAGTGACTCTTCCTTAGGGATATGAGAATTATTGTCCAACCTTCTTTGAATAGCATCAAGGTGATCCATAACCAAGTCTTCATGAGTCCTCTCAATCACGCTCTTTGCTACTCCTTTAGAAGGTTGTAGGTTCCTTGAACTTCTCTCACTATCTCATGATTGATTTTCAACTAGCAATTTGATCAATTCCTTAGCTTGAGTGGGAGTCTTTGACATGAATGAACCCGCAGCTGAAGCATCTAAGTGTTGACGGGAGGGGATATTCAATCCACGTAGAATCTCTCAACAGTTTCACCAACTGTAAGACCATGATGAGGGCATGCATCCATATATTCATTGTATCTTTCCCACGCTTCTCCAATGCTCTCATCAATATTCTGCATAAATCCAAGAATCTTATTCTTCTGAGTCTTACCAGGAGGGAAGTATTTGGCTAAGAATGCAACTGCTAAGGATTCCCATGTAGTCTTTACTACGTTTTCCAAGCTATTGTACCATTCCTTAGGGCATCCAACTAGAGAGAAGGGGAACAGCCGCACACGTGCTTGATCTCCGGTCAATCCTGCTACTTTAAATGAACTACATACTTCAAGGAAGCGCTTCAGATGCTGATTGGGATCTTCTGAACCTATGAACGGTTGTTGTGCCACTAATCCGACGTACCTCTCCAGTTGATATGGAGCATGATCTTGAGCTTCTCGGAAATCTGTCTTGACAACCTTATCCAATTGAGGCCTGAAACTATTAACCAAGGGGTGTTCTACCATCGCTCCTGCTTCTGGATCTGCAATTGTGAATAATACTCGAGGGCTGGTACTGACTAGTTCTCCAGCTAAATCTCCAAGTGACTAGATCCTCTTTTCCGCTATTCTCTTCTTGTGTAAGAGCTTTTCTAGATCATCGGAGTAATTAGAGGGTTTGTTTGACTTAGGACTGTCCATATCTGTTAATTTTACTTAACAGCATATATGTAATAAAAAGACAAGTAAAGCATAATGACTAAACACTAATACATAAAATAATTTTAAAAACTTGCTATGGTCTACAGCAATGGCGCCAGAAAAACGTGCTTGTTGGTCGTTACTACGCACCCACTTATATACCGCAAGATGGCGGTGTACAGTTATAGCACTTTTTCCCTTAGAGTATTCCAAGGTATTATTGAAGCACTGAGACCTTAGGGATAATTAAACAAAGTTAACAGTAAAAGATCTAATCAAGGCTACTTTCAAGTTTAGGTTGTATAAAGGGGAGACTGGCCAGCGCAAAGGTGCGCCAGACAGCAATTCTGTCGTTGCGCCGATCGACGTAGGGTTGAGCCGATCGGCACTGTTGCTGATCTAGGTTGTTGAGCCGATCGGCGCAGGTGTTGAGCCAATCGGTACTGTTGCGGATCTAAGGCGTTGAGTCGATCGGCACAGGTGTTGAGCCGATTAGTACACCAGCGAAGTTGAACTAGAGTGCAAGTCAAAGCCAAAGCTAAAACCAAAGCTAAAACTATTCGGTGAGTAGCCAGATATCTACTAGTGAGATCATAACCAGATAGTCTAATTAAATAGCATCATAATGGATAATTACATGAATCAATGAAAAGCTGTAATGAATAAGACCACCCTGCTTTCCGAGCGGCTCCCGCTTTATCGCTGCCGAGAGGAAACCCTTAATCACGCGAGTATCTTACCCTACTCAACTATCCAATAGTGCTATGCAGGTTTAGTGCTGTCACCGCTAAACCACACTACCGGCATCATCAAGCAACCATAATCAATACAATGTCTGAATACTATCCTAATCACCATGATTAAGATAATATCAACTTACTTAGCCTAGAATAAGCAATGAGAATAAGCACATACATGATTATAGAATCAATATAGACAAATCACCAAAACCATCATCAACATATTCAATCATCCTTGAGATACATAGAGTAAGATTTATCACTGTCGAGATGGCCTACCTTGATGGATCAACTCTTACACCAATGGTTCTTGAAACTCAACTAGAGATCTATTCTAACGGGGCAAGCCCCGGTGGTTCTAACTCACGAATCTTTTGTCCCTTTGTTGCCTCCTCCTCGGGGTTCTCATCGCGGCTAGGGGTTACAAGTATATATAGGGGTTCTACTCGTGAAGGACTTGCGGCTAGGGGTTACAAGTATATATAGGATTGTCCCGATCGGCGCAAGTCGTGTTCTCTCTGGTTTCTGTTCTGAGTCGGTTCCTCTATCTTCCACAACTGTCATGTGGGCCTTTTCCTTCGAGATAAAGTCTTGTACCACACATTGAGATCTTGAAATTCCATAAATCTTCTAAGCAAATTCTGACTTTTCAAAATCCCCAAAGTGACTGGACAGTACGGTCTAGTGAGCGGACGGTCCGGGCACTACGAATGACCGCGCGACGCGTTTCCGAATCTGAGCCATTGATTCATCCTTGTGTGATCTCGGCCGTTCATTCGAGTTTTGAACTAGGTCAAGAAGTGTCAGACCAATTTGGTCGGTTCCTTGTTCATGCCGAACACTGAGAATTCGCCCAGAGCCGATGCTGTTCTCTCCTCCGCTGTCGTCGCCCCCGACCTCGCTCGCCGCCATGCTGCCGCTCCCATGCCCCGCCGCTCGCCCGCACTTGCACCACCGCTTGCCCGTGTTGCTCCTTGCCGCACCATGCGCCGCCTCTGCTGTGCCACACGCCACCGCTACTGTCTCCACAGCCACCCGCTGAGCTCATCCCCGCACTTGCGCATAGCCAAGCTCTACCGATTGCTAGATTCACTTCTTCCATTGTCGGTTTCCCCGAAGTTTGAGCTTTCTGGTGATAGGTCGCGTGGTCTCTCAAATTTTTGGCTTCAAGTTTCTGAGGGTATTGGGCTTTCACTCCTTTCATCGGTAATGCCCTGTATTTCGAGTAATTTAGTTAATTGATGCAATTAGATAAATTTCCAATCTTTAGTTGCATTAATTAATTAATTGACTCAACCTAGGTTGTAATTAATTTCCTGCATATCTGTTAATTGCAATTCTAGGGTTATTCTCCTGTCTAGTCTGTAGTTAGATTAATTGCCTATTATTTGACTGCACACTAGATGACACACACCAGCCACATATAGTCGATGATCACTGTTGTTACTTTGCATAAATGTCTAGTGATCATGTCCTTTATTCAGTGCTAGGATTTCAATTACGCATTCTTTCCTAGTGGTGCTTTGCTTGTAGAGGGTCTATGCTTATCCCATCTACACCTATATGCATGCAGTGACAGTAGAGCAGTCAATAGACATGGCAGGGTCAGGACAGGACAAGGGTAAAGGGAAGATGCCTGAAAAGCCCAAGACCAAGAAGAGACCAAGACTGGATCTAGAGTCAGAGAGAGTCAAGAGAGTGGCTAGGCACCTAGATGCCATGGATTAGTCACGGAGGACTTTGGGGTCACGTCTGATCCAAGAGCAGCCTCGTAGGCACAGGGTCTGAGGAGGAGCACTAGGCAGAGGACAGCACCCCTGGCTGTTGGAGTGGTGCCACCACCGTGGCCACAACGTACTCCGGTTTCCCGTCAGGGGAGATCATCAAGAACAGTGGACAGGGATCCTCCAGGTAGCAGGAGGAGGAGTCTGAGCAGGAGTAGTCAGAGGAGGAGACATCAGAGTCAGAGTCTGAGGAGCTTGTTGAGGAGGAGGAGTCAGAGGAGGAGGCAGAGCAGACTGTTCCCCAGAGGACAGCTCAACGGGCAGGAGACCCGAGGTGCACCTGTGAGGTGTGCACGAGGAGGCTGCAGAGACTAGTTCAGGCAGCCAGAGAGCCGGATATCCTCAAGATTCCTGCAAAGGACCTTATGATACTTTGGTTCGTGTCCTTCGAGCAGTGGGTTCCAGTTCCCCTAGACCCTGCTGCTGGAGAGAGGTACTGGACATTGCTCTAGAGGAGGATAGGAGAGGGCTTGAGACGTTGTGTAGCCTTGAGGATGAGAGACAGGGTGCTTGTACCGTAATAGTACACCACCTACCAGGCCATGAGGAGGGCCACAGGCACAGATATGGAGCAGTACTTCACGTACCTGCTAGGACTAGCAGAGCTAGTCACTGCTCCACTCAAGTTTAGAGAGGACGTGGTCCTCGACTTCTACGCGACACTGTGGGTTGCCAGAGACCGCTTAGAGATTTGGTTCCTGTTCAGAGGGCAGCCACACCGTGTCACCAGGGAGGACCTGATCTCCCACCTAGGACTCCTGGCTTCAGACTTCCAGCTTTACATGAGTGCCTACGGTACACTGGAGCCACCCTACAGACCTCAGGGAGGGAAGCTGCCTTCAGACGACCTCGTGTTGATTGCTTTCTCACCTCCCCACACTCCAGGTTTTGAGAGAAGCCCTGCAAGACTCACTGTAGAGGCCAAGGTGGTGAGAGCGATAGTCACCAGGACTATAATACCCAGGTCTGGCTACAGAGAGGAGTTCATGCTCTTACACCAGTGGGCTGTAGCAGCCATCTTGAGAAGGCAGATTTCAACTTGGCGGACCTTCTCATTGGAGAGATGGAGGATGTCATTTCTGAGAGGGTTGGAGGACGTCACTTGGTCTACGGGCCCTACATCTGTTATCTCTTGAGGAGGATGGGTCTAGTGACGGAGGAGCAGTACGACACTTTCCCTGAGGTGACCACCAGCAACTCACCTAGAGTCCCCAGCAGATCCCAGTCTACCTCCAGCCAGCACACAGGAGAGGAGGAGCAAGAGTCACCAGTACTACACGAGTAGGCAGCTCAGCTAGAGACGGTGATTCCTGAGTCAGCCAGCACAGGAGCACCTCCCCAGCCGATGGGTTCGTAGTCTGAGAACACTATCACAGTGACAGCACTAGCAGGATGGTTGGGAGAGTTTATACAGAGTGTGTTAGAGGACAGATGTCAGATAATAGAGCTCATCAGAGGACAGGCAGATCTATAGCGTCAACAGATGGCACTCATCTCCGCTCTGATGACTCAGATGATGGAGCTTACTCAGAGGCAGGCTGGTCAGCAGCCAGGACTTTTAGTGTTTCCTTAGTTTCAGCAGCTGCAGACTCAGCCAGGACCCTTCATAGCATAGTCCAGTGGACTGTCACTCTCAGGGGTCTTACCAATAGGGGGAGCAGGACAGACTTTCTCTTCAGCACAGCTCTCTCTCGTGTTAGCCTTCTCTGTGTCTGCGTTGTTTGTCTCACCGTCACACTCCTCAAGCTCGTAGATGGCAGGACCCGCCAGCTCACAGCACGTATCGGTCAGGAGTCTGTTCTCATACATTGTGCACACTACTCGTGCAGACTCCCAGACCGCCCCAGAGACAGCTACAGCTTCAGCTCCACCTCTTGCTGCCACTGTTACCACTCCTACCCCACAGGCAGCAGAGGATCTTGTCCATGGAGGCTTCTCTCAGCAGGATGTGGCAGACCTTGTACTACTCCAGATTTTAGCTCAGGAGACTGCCACGGTCACTACAGCAGCACAGGACAGCGGGTCTGAGTCACCTGTAGACCTTGGTTTCTTTGAGCAGCTAGATGCTCAGGTGGCACAGGCTCAGGGAGCACAGCAGGATCAACCTCGGGAGCAGCCAAGAGCAGAGCCTATAAAGGATGTTGTTGCACCACTTCCTTTGACCACAAGCACTTAGATGTTCATCTTTTCCTGTCCTTTTGGCTTTTTGATGCTTGTTGCCAAAGGGGGAGAAGTACTAGGTCTAGGGGGAGTGGGAGTGTCATCTTGTTGCGATCGAGAGTAGCTTGTATCTAGGGGGAGCTACGAGGTTTTTGGGAGATAGATCATTTGGTTCTTATTTTGAGGAGTTATTCGTTGTTCATGGATTATGATGAGTCATGGATTTCATTCACCTGTGTTTGACTCATTTTGATCTCACTTGGTTTATTTCCTTTTCATATGCAGTGCTTGTATTTATTGATTATCTTGTATGCCTGTTTATGATATCATGATGATGATTCTTGTTCTTAATTCTTATGCATTGCCATGCTAACTTGTTGCATCTCATCATTTATGTCTTGCATTGCATGTCCTTATGCTTTTATTAAATATATTGCCATGACATGCATGCATTTTTCACTATTTTCCTGATATCTCTAGATGATGCTTGATTGAGTAGGACCTTATGTGTTTCTCTCATATGTTGTTATGGTTCCTTTCAATTTTTATGTAGCTTGCTTAGCCCAATTATTCATTGAAGTTATTCAATTAAGTAGTGGTTGTTATCAATCACCAAAAAGGGGGAGATTGTAAGCTTCATGACCATTTATGATTGGATCCCCGTGGTATGGATGTTTTGGTGATAGATGACAACTATGAAATTGTCGGCTAACATCTACATGAGTGTTGTCTATGTAGGAATCATCGTCTCTTAACGATATTGCAAATCATATGAGTGATGGTATCCTTGGCGATTGATGACAATGACCGCAAGCATGGAGGCTTGTGAACTTGATGGAGTCAAAGGGTTGATGGAGATGGATCAAAGCGGAGAACAAGATATGGTGCAAGTGTTGGGAACACTTGAGTAGTTATTAGGGCTTTGAGTCCATTGGAAAAACCAGACTATCAACGGGGTCTAGGTCATTCTCTTAGGTCATGACTAGTCGGTGATGTGCAAGGTTACTTGGTGAAATCACAGGCACTAGATGATAATGGAGAAGCCAAGGAGCTGTTCGGAGAAGCCGAGAAACGAAGTCAAGCGAGGACGAGGAGTTTCAGCTTCAGGACAGAGAGACCGGATAGTCGGTCAAGGAGTGACCGGACTGTACGGTCAACAGAGGAGAGGACAGTCCAGAGGAGAAGTCTAGCGAGGAATCTATCTGTGCGAGGGACCATAGAGACCGGATGGTCCGATCTTTAGACCGGACTATCCAGTCCGTATAGGTAAAGCACGGGGCAGAGAGGAAGCCATCGCTATGGAGTCTGATGAGGAAGTCCGATACATCGGACTTGTCCGACGATTGGACAAACAGGACGGTCCGGTCTGGTAACTGGACAGTCCGATCAGCAAGAGTTCAACATAGGGGCAGAGAGCCATTGGAGCTCATGTTGTAGTGACCGAACTGTCCGGTCAGGCACTGACCGGACTGTCCGGTCAGTAGGCCCAGAAAGCTGAATTCGTGAGGCAACGGCTAGTTTGAGGTTGGGGGCCTATATAACTTTGTTGCTGAGGTCTTGGAGACCTCTCTAGGCTAGTGGAATACCTGAAAGCATTTGGTAAGGTCCAAGAGGAAAAGAGGAGAGCACTAGAAGGAGATATTACATATCTTGAGAGTGCTAGAGAAGAGTAGCTTGAGCATCTTGCACATCTAAGGCTAGGGTGTCCTTGAGGGTGTGATCTAGATTTTTACTCTTGGTCTATGGTGAGACCTAGACCGGTTAGGTATTGGTGATCGAGCCTATCATGATCGTTTGTGAAGGCCATCACACGTTTGTACATGATTTGAGCTCGCCGTTGAAAGGGGCATCGCTAGTGAGCGCCCGTGTCGGCTCGGGGAGTCCGGCAAGTTCTCGAGGGAGACGAGCTTGTGCTTTGTGCAGCGGTGACACAAACCGTGTCTTTACTCGAGGAGTGATTGAGGGCTTGTGGGCGAGAACTCTACTTGGTGGCGAGAGGGACTGGGACTCCGTCGAGAGTGGTCTAACGAGGTTCAGGGGAAGGTGCCATCCTTCCGAGACCTTGGGAAAAATCATGAGCATTCCTTGACCCTCTCTTTACTATTTCGTATTTCTGTGCTCTAGTGAGTAGGGTGACTTGTGGCTTGCATAGGCTAGTGTGATTGGCTTCCGCACTTTATCTTTATCTTATCATGAACACTAGCATGTGTAGGGTCTTGGCCTACTAGACTTGTTTAGGTTGTTTATCTTGTTAGACTTGAGTAGCGGAATTGAAGTATTTGGATTCGTGAGCGGCTTACTGATTCAACCCCCCCCCCCCCTCTCGGTACGCCTTCGGTCCTTACAAGTGTCCATCAACTCATCCAGAATCATGGCATTTAGGTAGCTTTTAAAGCGATCCTTCCATGAGCCATGACCCGTCCCCGAATGGGATGACATCCCAACTCAATACGGTCACTACTCAAGGCAATTAAGCCTTTTAATGAGCACTTGGCTCTCACTTGAAAGGATCGTAGTGACCGAGAGGGGGGGTGAATCAGGAACTACCACTATGAACCAATTTTACCAAATACTTTATGTGGGATATATATACCAGGGATATCCCATCACTCGGATATATTGTCGAGTGGGCCGGGGACCAATAAAGATTAATCCCATGAAGATAATTACTCGGATTATTACTTGGAGTAGATGACAAGTCAATATTAGGGATAGAAAGTTAGAGATAGAAATCCTAGTCGGAAATCATGTTGTAACCGACTAGGAGACTTGCCATGTAACCCTGCCCCCCGGATATATAAGGAGGGGTAGGGGCTCTCTCATTGAGACCTAGAACAATACACCACAGAACACAGGACGTAGGGTTGTTATCCTCCAGGAGGCCCGAACCTGTCTAAACCTTGCATCTTGTGTGTCCATCGACTCTTGGTCTCGCGCATGTCTCTACCGATACACAAGGATCATGGGTAGCCCTATGATCCACTGCCGATATTAGTATCGATAGTTGGCGCGCCAGGAAGGGGTAGCGCAAAGATCGGCTTGTCGAGTTTGATGGCCAATTTTTTTGGATAATATGGATCTTCGTTTGCGGCGATCATTGAGACGGATTTCTACTACAAGTCGTCTGTGAGATGGCATCCAGCAAAGTTGATGGCAGTGCCTTTGTCTGTCTCGTCTTGCGATCTGCTACACCCTGGTCAAACACCTTGCCACTTACAACTTGGAAGCGTCAGACGTGTCTGGGTCTATGCAGGTCATCACGTGACTGCTAGGTTAGTGTTCCGCCGACTCGCCAAGTAATCGAGTCAATCTTCATCAAGTTTGGATCACTGCTTCATGCGACGGCGGCTGCCTCTCATGCGCCGAGAAGTCGACTTGGTTATTGGATCACCGGCCACCGCTGTGGCATTGCAGCAAGATCCATGCCGCGTGATCATTGTCAACCAATGGCGTCGTATTTGGAATCTCCGACCCCGAATCCAGTCGAAGCAAGTCCAAGAATCGAGTTGTGTTTGTACACGTACGACCATACTTGAGGCCAAGTTCGAGGCGAATATATGCTTCAGGCAAACAAGGCGTTCTCGTGTTGATCATGAAGACTTTGTCTTTATTTGTTCCTTCCAATATATTATTTTATTCCTTGGACTATTGGCTAATCAATCTCATTAGTGGAGATTCACGTGAAGCTTTGCATACATGGATATGAGCCAGGTCAAACTCGGTGTTACAGATCGCGTTTACAGGGCGCTTGGTCCATATGAGCACATCGATAGAACCTCGGCACATCGACCACCGGACAACACCATCACTCATCCGATCAATGGTTCAACGTGCTCGACGAATCGGCAAGTCAGATGACGACTACTTTTTCCAGTTATGGCAGCTACGATCGACGATCGAGCGCTACACCAACCAAGATCATCAAACAGCAATACGACGACTTGGCGAAGCAACTTGGCTACTCAAACAATCACTCGGCAAGATAACACACCAACTTCAGATTATACACTTGATGGTCTTCAAGATCGTATTTGGATCCAGTGAGATCGTTCTTCAAGCTGGTAGAAGTTGGGGTACTCGCTGAGTTCGAGTTTCACGAAGTTGACGACCAACAAAGGAAAGCTTCATCACGAGTCGATGAGTTAATTTCCAAAGCAAGTCAAACGATCGACTCCGAGGCGACTTCATGTGGCCATACATAAAAAAATCCAAGTCAAACACTCGGTGCTATGGAGGGAAGATGCTCGCATGTCCACGGGGATCGTGACAACTCATGTCAACTACAATCAACTCATTTACCCTGACCGATCAAGCATCTCGGTCAACCAGATCAGAACACTCGCCGCGACTTGATGACTCGGCCACCCCGGCAACATCATCGTGACATGACGTCTTTAACAGAGGCGATCGCGACTCGGTAACATCACCGTGACTCGACGGCTCGACCACTCGGCTGCAACATGTACATGCCCGGGGGCTATTCCGCCATTCACCTGGCCACTCGGCTAACTCGACAACGCCAGCGATGACATGGCGCTTTGATCACTCGGCGACACCTTCGATGACTCGACGTCTCGGTCAACCACTCTGAGCTTCGATGTTCCAGTGACATGAGGGCTTGATTTGGACATTCGACCACTCGCCAACAACATCGGCACGCTCGGGGGCTTATCTTCAACTCGCCGAATTACAAAGACTATCACTACACTAAACCCAGAGCCAAAGTTGCGAGAGGTCATGTGTCTAGGCAGCTCGGCAACCCGGCCGGCACTACAAAGCCACTCGACGATGTAATTTATCACTCAGCGAGGCGACATGGTAATTGGGTTACTCGCATCGACAATCAAGTCGCATGCTCGGGGGCTTATCTATGGCTTGCATATGGCTCATCTATAAATTCGTCTACTATCACAAAGCTAAGTAAACTTTATAGTTTATTTTATTTTATTCATACCAGTTTGATTTGAAGGCCGTAGGTTCTTCATCTTATGGTGATAGTTTTGAGTTTCTTTTGGATTCATCCTTTTTCCTTGACAATATTGGTCAATAATTTTTCTCGGTTGATTTCGACTCGTACATGTTTGGCTGAGTTTTAGTGGTACATATTTGGTATTAGGAGGAGTTCAGCTGTTTTACTTAGTTGCCCGTCTGACTCCCATTACCCAAATTGGTCAGTCTAGCTCTATGGCTCATGTCGTTTGTCAAAATCGTCGTGCACATTGTTCTTCTAATAAACCTTGTTTGTTTTTTATGTTTGTTGGTTGAATGATCGATTATTTCTGCTAGTACTCTAAGCAAACATAAGCCTTAGACGAATAACAGAAATCCAACAGACTTAGATATTAAAGACGTTGCTTTATTAATGCTTTATATTAATTTTACATATAACTACATTATTTGTGTTCTTGTATTACAGTTATCTCATTGATATCACTCAGTCATGGATCACCGAGTCATTGGATCACTCGGCCACGGAGCGCCAAATCAATGGATCACTCGGCCATGATCAATTACTCATGGTTTCTGGAATTTTGATTCTTCGGACCTTTTGAGCTGTTATCTCGGGGGCTCATCATTGGCTCACTGGATGTTAAGCATAGCTATATCAACTGGAGCTATTTTATTGACGTCACTCGGTTTTGTTGTCCCGAGTTATTGGATCATTCAGTTTCATTATTAGATCACTCGGACATTATTGATTACCTATGATTTTACTCAATATTAGAGAACCCTGCAAGAGTTGTTATTTTTCACTCAGAATCATGCCCTGGGGCTGCTATAAGTTGTTATATTTAATCAAGTATTGCTTGGATATTTTTGATGGCTCTTATACTTGTTCTCTTGGATCAAGTATTATCCGGATATTTTGATGACTGATATGCTTGATATATTTGATCAAGTAGCACTCGGATTCATTAGTACCAATGGTTCATTTTGTTAGTTGGGGGAGTGGTAGAACCAATCTTGGGGGCTACCGTACTAAAACTTTTCATCGAATCAGTCGGGGACAGTGGTAGATCAAGATTTATATATGATTATTTTTCACTCACAAGATATTTTGTGATCTAAATACCTTCTAAGTCGGGGGCTATACCTACACCTGGTAGGTGGATTTATTCGTTGCATCTGGATATTATTTGGTGCACAATCCTTTTGAAGATTCTTGGAGACCTTTACAAGTTTGTTGTTGTACATGAAAAAGCTTAATCATATTCATGGCGAAGCATTAGTCAATCAACTGAAGATCAACAACTAACTTGCAAATCTCTCGGGGGCTACTGTGGGATATATATACCAGGGATACCCCACCACTCGGATATATTGCCGAGTGGGTCGGGGACCAATAAAGATAAAGCCCATGAAGATAATTACTCGGATTATTGCTTGGAGTAGACGACAAGTCAATATTAGGGATAGAAAGTTAGAGATAGAATCCTAGTCAGAAATCATGTTGTAACCGACTAGGAGACTTGCCATGTAACCCTGCCCCCCGGATATATAAGGAGGGGCAGGGGCTCTCTCATTGAGACCCAGAACAATACACCACAGAACACAGGGCGTAGGGTTGTTATCCTCCGGGAGGCCCGAACCTGTCTAAACCTTGCATCTTGTGTGTCCATCGACTCTTGGTCTCGTGCATGCCTCTACCGATACACAAGGATCATGAGTAGCCTATGATCCACTGTCGATATTAGTATCAACACTTTACATCGATGGCACTTAAAGAAACTCCTACTCAAATCTAGTGGTGATCACACTAACAATATAATCCTATGAAAGGAAAGACATCCTATGCATACTAGTGGATCACATAAGTCAATACAACTCCTATGCTCATTGTATTGACAAGCATGAATAGCACGGTATATAAATGTGGAAAGTAAAGCATCATAGTGAGGAGTGGAGTAAGGGGTGGCTCATGATTTTTTTCCTGAGGTCTCGGAAGGATGGCGCCTTCCCCTAATCCTCGTTGGACCACTCCCACCGGAGTCTCGGTCCCTCCCGCCACCAAGTGGACTTCTCGCCCACAAGCCCGCAATCACTCCTCGAGTGAAGACATGGTGTGCGTCACCGCTGCACAAAGCACAAACTCGCCTCTCTCAAGAACATGCCAGACTCCCCGAGCCGACACGGGCGCTCACTAGCAATGCCCCTTTCAACGGCGGGCTCAAACTGTGTACAAACGTGTGACGGCCTTCACAACTGATCACGATAGGCTCGATCACCGACACCTAACCGGTCTAGGTCTCACCATAGACCAAGAGTAACAATCTAGATCACACTCTCAAGGACACCCTAGCCTTAGATGTGCAAGATGCTCAAGCTACTCTTCTCTAGCACTCTCAACATATGCCATATCTCCTCATCGTGCTCTCCTCTTTTCCTCTTGGACCTTACCAAATGCTCTCAGGTATTCCACTGGCCAAGAGAGGTCTCCAAGACCCCAGCAATGAAGTTATATAGGCTCCCAACCTCAAACTAGTTGTTGCTCCATGAAATTGCCTTTCTGGACACACTGACCAGACTGTCCGGTCTCTGCCTAACCAGACCGTCCGGTCACTCTGTAACGGCTTTCCCTAGCCGTTGGCCTCCTCGGTCCAGGCAATCTTCTGAGCTGATCGGACTGTCTGGTCACTAGACCGGGCCATCCGGTCCACTTTCTCTCTCCAGTCCAGGAGCCTCTATGAAATGCACCTCTTCTGCCATTCCTGCACTCCTACTGACCGGACCGTCTGGTCTGTATAGAGTCAACTACTGACAGAGTCCTGCTTCTCACTCTAAGTCCTAGACAACTCCCCATAGTGACCGTACAGTCCGGTCTCTACAGACCCCTCTGTCCGGTCTCTATGTCCAGAAGCCGAAACTTGTTGTCCTCACTTGACTTCGTTTTCCGGCTTCCCCGAACAACTCCTTGGCTTCTCCACTGTCACCTAGTGTCTGTGATTTCACCGAGCAACCTTGCACATCACCGACTAGACATGCCCTAGGAGAATAACCTAGACCCCCTTGATAGTCCGGTTTTTCCTATGGACTCAAAGCCCTAACAACTACTCAAGTGTTCCAAACACTTGCACCATAGCTTGTCCTCCGCTTTGATCCATCTTCATCAACCCTTGGACTCCATCAAGTTCACAAGCCTCATGCTTGTGGTCATTGTCATCAATTGCCAAGGATACCGTCGACAATCATCATAAGATAGAAAAGGTTTCCTACACGGACAACACTCATGTAGACATTAGTCTCATTTCATGTTTGTCATTCATCACCAAAACACCATACCTTGGGGTGATCTCAATGGTCATAAACCTTACACACGTCACTTAGTCTATGGTCCATACATTTGCTACCATCTGAGGAGGATGGGACTAGTGACAGAGGAGCAATACCAGGCGTTCCCTGAGGTGACCACCAGCTACTCATCTCGAGTCCCCAGGGGTTTGCAGTCAGCATCCAGTCAACAGACGGGAGAGGAGGAGCAGGAGTCACCAGCAGTCACTCACGAGCAGGCAGCTCACAGAGATGGTGGTTCCTAAGTCGGCTAGTACAGGAGCACCTCCCTAGCCTACAGGCACATAGGAAGAGGACGCTCTCTCAGTAGCAGCACTGGTAGGATGCCTTGGTGACTTCATCCAGAGCGCAGCTGAGGAGAGACATCAGATCATGGAGGTCATCAAAGGACAGACAAAGCTTTAGAGACAGCAGATGATGTTGTTGACCACCCTGATGTCCCAGATGGCAGAGATGACTCAGAAGCTGGCCAGTCAGCAGCCAGGACTTTCAGCACTTCCACAGTTTCAGCAGCTGCCGACTTAGCTAGGACCCTTCACTTCTATAATGATAGCCCAGTCTTCTGTACTGCCTTCACTCTCAGGGGTCCTATCGACAGGGGGAGCAGGACAGACTCACTCACCAGCTCAGTTGTCCCCCGTGTCCACCTTCTCAGCATCAGCGTTGTTCACTTCACCGACACACTCTTCAACTTCACAGATGGCAGGGCCCTCCACCTCCCAGCACTTACCAGTCAGTAGTTTGTTTTCTGAGATTTTTCACACTTCACGTGCAGACTCCTAGACGGCCCCAGTGACAGATACTACTCTACCCTCTTCTGCTACAGACACCACTCTTGTCACACCTCAGGTAGCAGAGGAGCTCATCAGAGGAGACTTTTCATAGTAGGACGTGGTAGATCTCATCGGTATTCAGGCTTTAGTTGCTCAGGAGACTGCCACTGTCACTACAGTCGAGTAGGGAAGACGGTTTGAGTCGCCTGTTGATCTTGAGTTCTTCGAGCAGATGGATGCGCAGGCAGCACAGGCTCAGGTAGCACAGCAGGATCCCACACCGGAGCAGCCAGGAGCAGAGCCTTCAGAAGACATCGCTACACCACTTCCTTCGACCATGAGCATGTAGTAGTTTACGTTTCCTCTTTTTGGTGCTTGTTGCCAAACAGGAAGAAGTGGTCATAGGTCCAGGGGGAGTGGGAGTGTGATCCTGTGCGATCAAGAGTAGCATGTATCTAGGGGGAGCATACTTGTACATTAGTTTTGGGAGTTAAATACATTTGGATCTTATTTTGATGGATTTATCAAGATCTTCATGAATTTTGATGAGTCATGGTTTTCATCCACTCGTGTTTGACTCATCTTGATCTCACTTGTTTTTTTCATACGCAATGCTTGTTTTTTCTTTATCTACCTTGTATGTATGTATATCATTCCATGATGATGATTGCTTGCTTTTAATTCTTATGCATTATCATGCTAACATGTTCCATATCATCATTCGTGTCTTGCATTGCATGTCCTTATGCTTTCTTTGATATCCTATCATAAAATACATGCATTATCATCTAGAGTGTGGTTTTCTCTCTTTTCCTTTTAAGCTCTATGATGCTTGATTAAGTAGGACCTTATGCGTTTCTTTCTTATGCTTTTGTGGTTCCTCTCGATCATAGTGTAGCTCTTTTAGCCTTATTGTTTCTTGTTAAGATTATGCTAAGTAGTGGTTGTCATCAATCACCAAAAAGGGGAAGATTGTAAGCTTCATGACCATTGGTGATTTGATCCCCAAGGTATGAATGTTTTGGTGATAGATGACAACTATGAATTGTGGGCTAATATCTACAAGAGTTTTGTGTATGCAGGAATCATCTCTAAACTTTCTTACAAATCATATGGATGATGGTTGCCTTGGCGATTGATGACAATGACCACAAGCATGGAGGCTTGATGAGCTTGATGGAGTACAAGGGTTGATGAAGATGGATCAAGACTAAGAACAAGTTAGGAGCAAGTGTTTGGAACACATGACTAGATGTTAGGGCTTTGAGTCGGTTAGTGCAAAAATCAGCCACGAGCAAGATTGCAACAGTTCAAGAGGAGCCATCTCAGAGTGACCGGACGGCCTGGTCTGGCAAAGAATGGACTGTATGGTCTATACATCCAGAAAGGTGATTTCATGTAGCAATGGCTAGTTTGAGGTTAGAATCATATATAAACTCGTTGTTGAGGTCTTGGAGACTTCTCTTGGCCATTTGGATTGCTGGGAGCATTGATGAGAAGCCAAGGAGAAAAGAGGAGAGCACTAGGAGCAGATATTGGATATCTTGAGAGTGCTAGTGAGAGTAACTTGAGCATCTATACACATCTAAGGCTAGGGTGTCCTTGAGGGTGTGATCTAGGTTGTTACTCTTAGTCTATCGTGACATGAAGACCGGTTAGGTGTCGGTGATCGAGCCGATCATGATGGGTTGTGAAGATTATCACACATTTGTACACGATTTGAGCCCGCCGGTGAAAGGGCATCAATAGTGAGCACCCGTGTCGGCTTGGGGAATCTGGCAAGTTCTTGAGGGAGGCGAGCTTGTGCTTTGGTCGTAGCAGTGACACAACCGTGTCTTCACTCCGGGAGTGATTGTAGGCCCGTGTGCGAGAACTCCACTTGGTGGTGGGAGGGACCGGCAATCCGACGGGAGTGGTTGAACAAGGAGTAGGGGAAGGCGCCATCCTTCCTAGACGTTGGGAAAAAAATCATGAGTCATCTCTTACTCTACTCCTTACTATAATGCATTACTTTCTGTATTTACATATCATTCTATTCATGCTTGCGCGCTTACCTTGCTCTTGTCGATTATCTTGTAGACTTGCATGAATAGACTTCTTGCTTGCTAGTAGTATTTTAGCTTCCACATTTGATCACTAGCATATATAGGAGTTGCTTTGGTTTGATTGATCACCCTTGTATATACTGTGCTACTCATTCTTGTTTGCCCTTGTTCCTTATCTTGTAGCTTTGCATGAGTAGACTCCTGTGCTAGCTTGTTGTTTGTTTATACGTGTCATTATTACTAGCTTACATAGGAGTTGTATTGCCTTGTGTGATCCACTATTATGCTTAGATTGTTGTTCCTTTCATAGGACAATTATCCTGTTAGTGTGCTCACCACTAAAATTGTTATAGGAGTTGTTTGAGTGTTTGATTTTAGGAACTGACGAATTTGATACATATGGTGAGTTCCCGATTCACCCCCCCCCCCCCCACACCTCCCTTCCTCTTGGTCACTCGGTCCTTTCACCATGATTGTTACCTTGTAGGTGATGCTTGTGGTAACCACCTATACCTTGAGTGTTACGGTGCAAAAGATGTCGCATTCATGTGTCCCTTGTAGCAGCCCTATCCACAATTTCATCAATAGCATACACCGTGTATTCATCAGGAGCATCTTCATTGTTGTTGTTGGTTGTGTCATTGGTCTTGTGAGCGATCTCCAACTCAGTAACCTGGTCGGTCAACATAGATATCCTCCTCAACAATTTTGGTGGAGAAATAGAGCACCGACCCTGCAGCTAGTTGATACCCTTCTTAAAAAGGGTGTGGGACGTGGATCGCTTGATTCCATTTCTTGGGTCAAACAAAAGGAGCAAAACGAGGCATCTATGAGTCCCAAGTTGAGACAGGTTGACAATAGATGTGGCTATAGAGTAATGTCATACTCTAGCTATGATGTGAATGGATATCGCTTTCCACAAGAAGGTAGGATGTAGGTTGGCCCAATCGGGGAACCACAAATTTTGAAGTTTGTACGACAACCCAAGATGGGGTGAGTACTATGGAATAATTGAAGAAATATACAAACTCAAATTTCATGGTTTCAAAACCTTTAATCTTGTCATATTCAAATGCCATTGGTTTGATCTTAACCAAGTGCGACAGAACCTCAATGTTGGACTAGTCGAAATTCGACAGTCATCCATTTATCCAGGACACGATGTCTATATTGTGGCTCAACAAGGGACAAAAGTTTATTATCTCTCATACCCATGCAAAATTGACGAACGTGTTCGGGGTTAGGACATTGTGTACAAGGTATCACAACACGGTAGGCTACCTGTCCCAAACACATAAAATGGGGAGTTCTTTCAAGAAGATGGGTTACAAGGGTGTTTCGAGATAGACTTAACCGGAGGAATCAAAATGGAAGTAGACAAGGATGATGAAAGGGTTGACGATGAAGATGCTGGAGATTAGGTTTACAATGCAAAGGACTTAATATTTCTTGAGCATTACAAACATGGATCAATGAGGACATTCCTCAGTCATAGCACATGCCTGATTGTGATCTCGACAAGCAAGATAGTGATGATGAGACATACGATCGAACTAATCTTGATAAAAATGATTATTTCTAATACACGTATGATTCATACTTATTGCATTATTATTTGTAATGTCATGTTACTTTCTAATCATGTATTGTTTATTTTGTTTTAAAATGTTACATTTTGTTTATATCGCTAATTGTTTTACTGTTTTTAATTGCATGTGAAGATGGTGGGCAGTGGAGTCGTGCGAAAACGTGTGTCTGTTTGGAAGAGAGTGATGTCAAGGTCTGATGCACCTTTGGGGCCAACTCAAAGAAAGGGTCGGGGAATGGTGGCTCCAAGAGTCAGCGTCAAGCGACTCAGTCTCTTCTAGTGCCACCTACCCCTCAGGAGTCGGAGGAGGAGGAGGAGGGGGGAGGGGAGGAGAGGGGATGGGGAGAAGGAGGAGGACAGGAAGAGAAGGGGGAGGAGGAGGAGGACCAGGAGGGGGAGCAGCTGCTATCTGGTTGTGAGGTTCCTCGCAACTCCCGGACAGGTCGATACCTCTGGTCGGACATCCCATGATTAAACTTGCGAAACCAACATAAGTAACTTTATATGTTACAATTACCATTTCATTTCGTAACTTGGAAATCCCAATTGAAACTAATATCTTTTCTTAATCACTTATGGCAGGAGTTGGAGAGTAGTCACCTTAGGTGCTCACAAGCACAAGGTAAACTGCATCCTTGGTCTTTTGTGCAAGAAGCACTTCCCAGGCGAGGTTCACATTGGCACAAAGTATGAGCTAGCATGGACATGGAAGCACAATCAAGTCATCTCCAATTAATTCGACCAATTAAAAAGGTAGTACAGTCAGTACTCCCACTCTCTTCCAGATTCGAGCGAGGGACCCGGGCACTGCCCCGGCCGTATGCCCATGTCTAGCTATGGCACAATTGTAAGTGCAGCAACTTGAGGTTATTTCTGCTTTATTCATCAATCAATCACATATTCACTTTGCATTGTAACATTAGGCTAAAAAATTGTAGGCCCAGCTCGCTGAAGAGAGAAGGCTAAGGCTAGGGGCGGGCCAACCATAAGTCAACTGTATTCAGTTGAATACAGATTATTTTGGGAAAAAATCATATATAAAATATATTTTCTATATTTATATCAAAAAAGAAAAAAATCAGCATGTCAATAGCATTTCTGGCGTTCTGGGCCCATTTCCCTCCTTGCCGGCCCATCAGAAGCCCATCCAAATTGAGGTCCCCTGTCACCCCCGTGAGGTCCCCGACTGCCTCGAGCCCTTACCCGACCCTGAACTGCCGCCGCCAGGACTTAGGACTGCTCGCCGGGCGCCAGCCGCCGTCGCCGCACGGCCTCCCGGCTCGCTCCGCCGTGCCAGGACTCCCCATCTCCCCGACGTCCCCGCCGCAGTTCTGCCCCGCCGGCCGCCGCTGGGACTGCCCGCCGCACGCCCGCACGGCCAGTCTGCCTGGATCCCGCCCCCGTGACCTTCTGTCTCCCTCGCCGGCGCTACGCCAGGATTGCCCGCCACATGGCCTGCCTGCCTCCCGGATTGGCGGATCCCACGCACCGACGCCCACAGCCCACTCACCCACGCCCAGGCGCAGCTACCCCGGGACTGAGCTGCCCGCACCCGCCGAGCAGAGTTGCTGAGTTGGTGTCCTTCAGTCTTTGTTCTGGTAATCAACTAATCATGAACTGCAAACTCAAACTCTATGCAATAGTAAATCTTAGGGCTGCTCTTGGTGCCAAAATCTGGGCTGAAGTTCACATTAGCAGGGAAGGCAACAGAAGAGCTGTGAAGGGATTGTTCATTCAAGACAATAAAACCTTCCACGTAGTCCAGCAAATCTGGCATTGATACCAGCACTATTTTGGTATAAATTTAATTGTTTTTTTTTTATGTTTAAGCTCTTGAATTGTTTGTATGATTCATTTCCTATTTTGCTTGAATATTTGTGGTTGGTACTTGGTAATTTGGTATGATTTAAATTTTAGGTGTGAATCATGAAGAGGAAGAATAATGGCACTACAGATTTGAGAGAATTCATGGCAAGAGCTGCTGCAAAGAAGAAACAATCTAAACCGGTCAAGCCGGTGAGTGAAAGTGTTACATAACCATCTTCAAATGAAAGTCAGATGCAGATGGTGGTATTCCAATATCAGAGTGACAGTGGAACAAACACAACAGAGACTCCAATAATAGAAGAGACCCTAATTACACAAGATGATGACTCTATACCTATAGATGAATCTGAATGCAGTGATGATGACAATTCTGATGAATATCACATTGAACATGATCCTGGATTGAGGGCTCCAATCTCAAGTTATCCTGTCAATGATCAAGATTCAGTTAGAAGAGCATATATTGCAATCGGACCATGTCGACCACATATGAAGAAGGAGAATTTTCCACAACATAATTGTGGAGGTATGCGTCGCTTCCTCCCTAAGTGGTTTGATGAATTCAAATGGCTTGAGTGTAGTGTGCAAAAGGATGCTGCATTTTGCTTTTATTGCTATTTGTTCAAAGATAGTTGTAAATATGGTGGTGGAGATGCTTTTGTTGATGAAGGGTTCTGAAATTGGAATATGAAAGCTAGAATTCGTACACATGCTGGTGCTATTAATAGTGCTCATAGTGAAGCTGAAGAGAAATATACCTTATTCATGAAACCTAAATCTTCAATCCATGAGTCAGTTGCATCAAACACTAAAAATTACAAGACTAAGTATCTAGCCCACTTGACATGGTCACTTAAGTGCATAAGATATATTTTACGTCAAGGGTTGGTTTTTTGTGGTCATGATGAATCAAAGGATTCATTGAATAAAGGGAATTTTCGGGAACTTTTAGCATGGTTGGCAGGAAACTTTGAAGAGATAAATAGTGTTGTACTAGAGAATGCTCCAAAAAACTGTTAGATGATAGACCACAAGATTCAGAAACAACTCATTGTTGCTTGTGCTCATGAAACAACCAAATTTATCATAGAAGAACTTGGTTATGAGTGTTTTGTAATTCTTGCTGATGAGTCAAGTGATGCATACCAAAGGGAACAATTAGCTCTTTGTTTATGTTTTGTTAATAAAAAGGGGCAGCCGGTTGAGCGATTTCTTGGTCTTGTTCAAGTTGAAGATACTACATCATTAACTCTTAAAGATGCAATACAGTCCTTATTTATGAAGTATCACTTGCCTTTATCCAAGGTACGTGGTCAAGGGTATGATGGCACTAGTAACATGAAGGGTCATGTTTCTGGCTTGAAGAAACTAATAATGGATGAGTCCCCTTTATTTTGTTCATTGCCTTTCAACTACAACTTTATATTAAGGATGTGAGAAGTGATGAAAGTTCAAAATTTTGAAAAGTCTATCAGAGTTGTCTATGATGCTAGTTAAAGAAGGGAAGGTTCTAGGTATGATATTGTTTATAAGCTTCTTAATTTGGTTCTTATTCTCTCTGTTACAACTTGCAGCTGCTTATAAGCTTCTTAAATTGGTACATAACTCCTTATTCTCTATATTCCTAGGTATGACATTGTTTATAAGCTCCTCAAATTAGTGCTTATCCTCCCTGTTGCAACTGCTGGTGTTGAGAGGGTATTTTCTATAATGAATTTTATCAAAAACAAGCTACGAAGCAAGATGGGGCAGAAGTATTTGAATGGTTGCTTGATCACCTTCATTGAAAGAGAATTCTTCTTACAAGCCAAGAATGAGGACATCATCACTTATTTTCAAAGCATTAAGAATCCTAAAGTCAAGTTGTAATTGTAAACTCTCTTCTCATTTTTCTATTTATTTCACTTATTGTCAATTTGATATGTTGATCTATGTGTTTGCACTTAATCATGCATTACGGATACATAATTTAGGCTATTAAAAAAAATTAGGCTATGAAAAAAATTAGGCTATCGATTTTTTGTTTTAGTGTCCCAAATTTTGAATACCCAAGGCTCAAATCTTGGGCCCGCCACTGGCTAAGGCAGGAGTCGGAGGCGAGGCAGCAGGCGGATATGGCCAACCTGCTTGCTTACCTTCAAACCATGCACACTCAGATGGGAGGATCCCTACCACCGCCTCTGACTGTGTCCCGTCCGGCTCTAGCAACTCCTCAGGTGAGCTACTTCATAACCTTGATGTTTCATTTCAAGTATTGGAGACTTAGAGAATCAACAAACGTACAATCACTTGTAGACTTAGTTGAACTTATGAATGTTTAGATCATAACTAAGTATATTGTTCTTTCATTTCAAGTATTGGAGACTTAGAGAAACTATAAACTTACAATCACTTAGAAACTTACAAGTTTTCCCTTGCAATCTTTTCTACTTTTTGCAGAATCAGTCGGCGGCATCGAATACGCCTGACTTGTCGGTGGGCATGTTACCGACGTTACCCTCTTAGTAATTGTTCCCACCGCACCACCTTTCAACCCATCTCAATGAATTTATGTTGAACATGTGTTTATGTTAAACTTGTGATGTTTGTTGAATTTATGGGTCGTGAATTTGTGTGATGTGAAATGATGTTTGTTGTAATATATTGAAGATATGTATTGTTGAATATATATGATATATGTTTGTGATATTTTTTATATTTGTATGTGAAAAAAAAACAAGATAACCACTTTGTTGTGAGCTAGAAAGGAGACACACGCCAAAGTGACCATTTCTTAACACCTGAAGGTCACCTTGTCGTTTGCCAGAGGATGGGCGTACGGCAAAGAGACCATAACTTTATTATGTGGTGAGCTCTGGCACACGGTAAAGCAACCATTTCTGTGCACTGGTCAGCTCTTTGTCGTGTACCAGAACTCAGCACATGGCAAAGCAATCTATACTTTATTGTGTGCCCGTTAGTGAGACATGTGGCCATGAATTCCTAACATCGTCACTGGTTATACAGAAAACTTCGCCGTATGCCACATCAAGCACACGCTAAAAAGGTTTGTCGTGTGTCCGATGGAAGGCTCAAGACAGGCTTTGCCGTCGAGCCTAGTCGCCGTTGGAGCTTCGCCATGGACCGCGCATCAAAAAGATGTTTATCGTGTGTTTCATGGCCTTTGCCGTGTACCGTAAATATGTCGATTCCGGTAATAAGACAACCGATGAAAAATATTAAATTAAGTGTAATAAAACACCCAAATAAAACTATATATTAGAGAGATTATTTCATTTATAGTTTTAAATTATTTTTAATGACATGTCAAGAAAAAATAAAATCCTCCATTACACTAGCGTAAGCTGTGGTAAGTGCAGCAGTTGGCTATATATCCTGCTCGTTGCCACCTGCAACAAGGTTGTCCCCGTCTCCGCCGGAAGGATGGTCTGTGCCGGCGAAATCCTCCATCGAGAAGGCAACAATTTCGCTGCCGTCCAACTGGAAGAAGCAGTCGTCGAACGTGTCAAGGGTGCCATCGACGGGGTCGTTTAACATGGCTGACATGAAGAAATCTTCGTCATCTACGACGGGCAGCACCATCTGTTCCGCCACCGGGCTCACGGTGGCAGCTGACGAACGCGTAGGCCCGAAGTGGTCGGCGGAGACCGCCGTCGAGGTAGCAGACTGCTGTTCACCTGGGTCCACGGCCTTACCTTGCTCCGATGAGATGGACGCGCCGGCGACGGGCAGCGGTGGCCTCGTGTCATCCTGCGAGTTCGTTGCGGCGTACTGGTTGTGGTAGTGATCGATGCTCATCATGGGCTGCTGATTCTGCTCTTGTTGTGATTGTGATGATGAGGTTGATAAGGCTTGGTCTGTCGCGGAGGAAGACCCAGTCGCCGATATGGAGGGCGCGTGGTGGTCGGCGACAGCAACGACGGCGGCGGGCACGTGGTGGTGGTGAGCATCGTTTGCCTGCTCCAGCTGGTTTCCTCCCTTCGCCGCACCGTTTTTCACCTTGTACAGGCGGTACACGGCCAGCTTCGAGAACTGCACATCACAAAATTGGAACGTAAAAACCACGGTACAACCGTCCACGGTTTTTTTAGATCATATATACATATCATGTTTTGTTTATGCAATCACAATATTACCACACTCGACTATAATTTTTTTGCGGACGACCAAATAGATCATGGATTATAGCACATGTGTTGTATGTAAAAACTCCCCCTCGACAATTTAAAAATACTATAATTAATAAAACATGTTCTATATATATATTATAACATGTTTCCTAGCTTTCAGCTGATCGAAAGCTTTCAATTAATGATTTATTTCATCGAGTTTTAATTTTTCTTTTATAGGATTATTTGTATAATAATTATCAATTTTTGGGTCTAGATATAATGGCTTAAAGAGGTGAAACTTTCAGTCAGCTGAAAATTAGCAAGTCCCATATAATAAATAAACTCTACACATACTAACCTTGTTATTAGGACCTAGGAGGACGGTGAACTCGTGCAGACCCCAGTTGGTCTTGAAGAGCTTCTCTCCACGGTGCCGACGCGCCTCCGGTCATAGAACACCATGGTGACCGTCTTCCCGGCAACGTCGGCGCTCTTGAGGTTCTTAGCGCCGCCAGAGGGCTTCCACGCGCCGCCCTTCGCTGTGCGCACCGGCCGCTTCTTCTTGTTGCCATCCCCATCGGCCGACGGCAGGAACTCCTGCTGGCTGAAGAAGTAGATGCACCCGGCCTCCTGGTACGCCTTGTACTGCTCTGCAATCCAGTCGTGAGACAGGAAAAAGATAGGTAAGGTACAGAGGTTTCATTATTATATTTATGATGATGAAAAAAAAGGGGGTGATGTTCCGAACCGTAGAGTTCTTGAGGGTGGTAGTCGAGGATGCGGATGTCGTGAAAGATGGTGGCGACCCGCGGAAGCAGGGGCCGCCCATGGAGCTGATCGGCTAGGAGCCGGATGATCTCGAGGATGCTGGGCACGAAGCGGTAGCCAGGAGGGAACCCGTGCTTTGTCAGCGCCGCCGACGCCATGTCGATCATGTTTTGGCTTAATTTCCGCGCCGGACCCAACACAAGAACGCTTTTTTCGAATCCAAATTAGCTTGCCCGTCCGTACTTGGCTGCAGGTTTTCACTCTGTTTCGTACTTGGTTTCAGTCTGTGAAACCGACCACCACGCACTGCAACTGAATCAACGACGAGTCCGCCCGGGCCTCCGCGCTGAGTCCGTTCCTTTTACGCTCCAGCAACGTATTAGCTTTCCAAACTCGTTCACGGGAGTAATGCAAGATGTCGCACGGCAAGTCACGCTCCATTCCAATGGAGGACTAATACGGTGACTGGTGAATGGTTATGCATACGCTCGCAAGTTACAGAAAATGATTTTTGCAGTCGTACAAAGTAGCTTGCTTGGTAACAGCAGCTTATGATACTGCCAGTGTAGTTAAAAAACATGGCACTGTCAGGTCATATATGTCGGTTTAAAATTGTACCAAAAATGCCTGCCGCGGCGAGATTTTAGGGTACTATATTATAGATGCAATGCATATAAAACAATAAGTAACAATGTCGCGTAAAAATTTCATACCACTTGGTATATTCTTCAAATAAATGACCTAACCCTACATGAAAGTATTATTAAGCATTATGGAAGACCACATCATGCAAGTGAAATCAAGCTAGAACATATATTTTATTTTTTTAGAAAATGGATGTGTCTACCTGCCTGTCTCTCGTTTGTCACCCACAGTGTTCAACATTATTATTATACAGTTTCTGCCATATTGCTGATTAAAAAGAGAAACAAAATGAGATAATTATAAATCTTACAACAACTTAGGGATGAAAGCAAACATGGTAATTATTGGTTTATCGATGCTCGTTTTCGTATTTTATCGGCCGCAACATGCAAAATGATATTCCGAAGAAGTGGAAACAAAAATGATAGTAACTCGTGGAAGTGGTAGTGAAAATTGTCAATTTTGAAGTCTTCCAATCGTTTCCGTAAATTTCCATTTTAACGTGAAAAATACCATAGAGCAATGTAGGTAATTACCATATTGTGTATTTTGATTATAACAAATCTCTCCAAAAGGCAAGTAATCCTTCTAATCTAAAATAAAACATAAATTTCTCAATATAATTATCTACTTTCTATTTTTGTAGATGCTATTTTTTTATATATGTACACATAATTATTCAATAACTAATATGCTACAGCCAGTTTACGCTAGTCCGTGTGCCGTTGTCAAGATGCAAGAATGACACCTTTAGTTTCCCAATGTTATCACTGCTATACTTTATGATTCATGTTTTTTATTGTCAATATCGATTCTCGATCGATACCGTCCATTTTAGTTGTAATAATATCATTACCGACTATATTGAAATATCAATACCATATTTGTTCCCGTCAGTACCATTATCGATTCCACTTCTAAAAAAAATATGAAAGCAAAAACAATTGAGCCTTCTTCCGATGGTTTTCGACCGCTTTCATCCCTACAACTTCACTCCCCAATGTTCTGTTCGCCTTCCTAAATCCTCGTCATGCTAGAGCATTGTCCAAAACCATAGCCCGCATTCTCCCTGAATACAAAAGATGTATGTTTGCAATTTTCAAAGATTAGATCATTGTAGCATCTCCAAATTTTCCATCATAATGCAGCCGTCCCAAATAGAATATACTTCTTCCAAGTGCACAACATCTTATTCTTATCATTCAGTTATTGCTTATCCACACCATCTTCATTTCTTCTTTTTTTTTTAATCCCTCCTGCTTCTCCATGGCCCTTTTTTCGACACATGAACTAACTTTGCATTTGAACTCCATGTGACACGTAACATGTTCTATTATGGAGCAATAATGCTTGTTGTGCCATTTGAACTTACCTATTAACATCTAGCTGGCATTGAACTGCCAAATAATATACAACTACTAATGAGTTTCAACACGTCAACTCCAGTACTACAAACAGAGCATGCAGTGATGCATTTGTACCAGTGACGGTGAAACTTGCCTCCTGCCACTGGGAGCCCGGGAAGGCGAGCCCAATTTATCCACCACCACCGGTACAACTCACCAATAGCGGCTCCCGGTGATGTCATTAGAAGAGCCGCCACTGATATGCAATCTATCCCTATGGCGGCACATGATGGTGTCAGCAATCACCGCCATTCGGGCGGGCAGTATTATTCTAGTGGTGGTCCTAGTGTCAGCCACCATCGTAGGGTACTCACCCTGGTGGCGGTGCTTGTTGGGTGGTGTTGCTTGTTGATGTTAGCAACACCGTCAATGGTGTTGGACTATAAATTGGCTCCGTCTTTCTCAGGTTGGGCTAAACTGAGCCTGAGTTTTTGCTCCGAACAGTGTATTCATACAGTGGCAGAAAAAAAAAAGGAGGAGAATGGTTTTCATCTCTTTTTCTTAGAATTTTCTTCTAGAAAATCCATTTTATTCCTTGTATTTTTATGATCTATTGGTGTCTATTTTTGCAAATCTAATAGTTGATTTTTATTAGGGTTTGCCACTCTTTTCTCCCAAACTTGTATGAATTAATAAGTTTTGGTTCTTCTGCTTGTATAGATCCACTATATATCAGCTACTTTATTCATTTACATGCCTCATATTGTTCTTTTTAGTTTATTATTAATTCAAAATTTGTAAATCTATTTTAGAACTAGTTTTAGATTTATTCATATGTATTTTGATTAAGTGCATAGATTACATATAATTATTTTTAGAAACAATATGTGCAATAAATTATAAATTTTCCCTTTGCATTTCTTTAAAAGATGACGGATAGGCTTTGGATGTACAATGGAGCAGGAGGATATGCAATGGAATGGTTTCGTCGAATCACTCAATTTGTCAAAGCCACAAAGATGTGTGCTTTAAATCAGAAAAGAAAGGAAATATATTGCCCTTGTGAGAAGTGCGACAACAATTGAATGATGACCAACCCTGAAACAATCCGTGAGCACTTGTTACAGATGGTTTTATCGAGAACTATTCAACCTAGATAGGCACGAGAAAGAGCTATGAATGGTCAAGGCAACAGTGGAAAGGAGGCTACACATGCAAGTGCAGCAAACATCGATGATCATGATATGGCCGACGAAAGTCGGTGTTGATGGTCTAGATGTGGAGGAACTGTTGTGCAATATTGCGCATGAGGACTTGTTGAGTAGAAAGAGGCTTGGACAATATACAAACATTAGAAAAGGCCTCAAATTACCTTCGATACGAGGAATCCAAAGGGTATCATAAAGAGTGCATGGTATTGCAAACCACCCTTGATCTTCTCACACTCAAGGCACCAAACAGATGGTTAGACACTAGCTTCAATGACTTGTTACAACTAATAGACAATTTATTGCCGAAACCAAACAATTTATTGTCCACCACCTACCTTGCAAATAAACTCCTATCTCCGATGGCACTAGGATAACACAATAATAAATGCGTTCCTTTCCTGATCTTTCTGTCCACAAAATATTTTCATGATCTTTCTTGCATCGATAAAATATACCTATGATTCTTCCGTCCAAAAAATAGCTTTTCGGTTTGTAAACACAACAACAAAAAGATTCTGTAGCGATAGTTGGAAAGGCACTATAACGACAGGCAAGTTACCCCGCCGCTACGCCAATATCGCTACAAATATGCGTTTGTAGCGGTGGATGATCCATCGCCCAAATAGACCGTCGTTACAGATACCATCAGTAGCGGCGAATGACAACATCAACCGCCGCTACTTGTTATTTTCAAAAAAAATAATAAAATTTAGCAAATATACAAAAATCAAAGATTCTGCATACACAGAAATTTACAACATCTCATCATAGATTACCTCTCTCAAAAGAAAAGAATAGAAAAGTCAAAATTTGCTCTCAATACGGGTTGCCGAATCAACGGCCATCCAACGCTCTAAGATCCTTGACCTGTATAGCAGCATATATCCAATATCCTAGAATATGGTCCATGTCGCCACACTAGTCTTACTTAGCTCGCTTTCATTATTAAGCATCGATCACTACATAAGTAGTATAGAGAGACTAGGAGAAGAATAGAAATGTTAAATTTGCTCTTTGTGAGCATAGGGAATATAGGGCAACAAGTAATATGGCATATATATGGCCACAAGTGTAAGCAAGCAAAAGATCGACAACATGAATATTCACATGAAGTGTAAATATTAATAGTACATATACTTCCATATGGAGATGTAGTCTTTCTGAATATGACATCCAGTACACATAAGCATTCTCTCTTGATTTTTTATATGTAATTTATTGAATAAAAAGTCTAGAGAGAATATTTATGTGTACTAGATCATCTCCCTCTTGTTAGCATATTTTTTTATTATTTTAATCTACTTAATTTGTGCTTATATAATAGTGTTAAAATAAGGAGCAAACGGTCAGTTCATTCTGAAAAAATACCATGTAAAGTTTAAATAACAAGGTAAATTCATAGTTAGAATTCAATTATCCTTAGCTATAGTGAATTAAATATACTAGCATAGCAAACTGGTAAATATACTAGCATAGCAAACTGGTAAATTCAATAGTTATTATTAATATTGTTGCGGCAGAGCGGGTGCACCTGGTCGTCGACGGGCAAGAGGGCATCGGAGAGGAGGGGAGAGGGGAGGAAGAGGAGGGTGCGGCGCTTACCAGAGAGAAGGGGGAGGAGGCTGACGTGGCAGCACTCGGGGACGAGGAGGGGGTGTCGCGACGGCAGTGCTCAGGGACGAAGGATGGAGCCCGGGCGCTCGTCATCGGTGAGGGGGACAAGACGGCGGCGCTCGAGAAGGACCAGAGCATGACGCGGTGGTTCGAGGATGAGGAGGGGAGCCCGATGCGGCGGCACTCGGGGACGAGAAGGAGGAAGCACCCACCACGAGCTCCCGCATCAATGCCGCCACGGGAGGAGAGTGGCCGCCGTGAGCTCCCGCATCACCGCCGCCACCGGATCTGCCCCAAGCAACGACGAGAAGGAGCGACCGCCGCGAGCCCTCACCATAGCCTTGAGCCTCCAGATCCACCCCGCGCAGTGTCGTCGGAGGAGAGAGGGCCGCTTGGCACGGGCCACCGAAGGATAGGGGTAGAGGCGGGGGAGAAGAGAGGAAGGGAGAGAGAGAGAGGGGAGAGAAGAAGACAGGGGTGGCAGGGAAGGAAGGGAGGAGGCAGAGAAGGGGTGTGTGTGGGAGGTTAGGGTTTCGTTTATAGATAACTGGTTTCAGGCTACCTGTGTAGCGGCGGGCTATAACGTGGGCCACCGCTAAAATAAATAATAGCGGTGGGCAAAATAGTGGGCTGCCATTAAAATCAATAATAGCGACGGGTGAAAAAGTGGACCGCCGCTAAAATTTGTTTCCTGATTGTAGCAACGGTTTTTTGTTGGGCCGCCGCTACGGGGATTTAGGTTGCGCCGTTATTGGGTCTTTTGTGGTAGTGAAAAAGGATCCATTTCTGATCCGCGCCGTGATAATTGATAAGTTTTCACAATAACAAAACACACGTACAAGAACAAAGCATGGGAAGAGAAAAAAAAATTGTAGTCCAGTTCAAATCATGTACATCTCGACCATATGTCCGGCAGTGGAGGAAGGGATCCGATGGCTCAACGGTGATCCAAACTTCGGTGGTCCGACCCAAGGTTCAGCTGCAATTTCAGGTCAGTCTCCTTCTGATTCTAGCCACGGGCTTTTCTTTGCCTGCCGTGGAGAATCAAAGCTCCCGCCTGCATCGAATCGATATTCCGTTGAGTAAGCTCGTGCCTTTCGAGCCAGGTTTATACGTGCACCATTCATATCTCATGATGAAATTTCATGGTTTTATTAACTAACTTAAGGCTGAAAATCTTCTGTCTTGATGGACTACTGCCATTTATACTTTGGAACACAAGATTGCAGCAAGAGCTTCGAAGAACATGTTCTCCAACTGGTCTGTTCATGGCGAAGTCCCTTGCATTTATTTAGTGAGATCTTGGCAGTCCTTTTTTGAAAACAACTGATTTTCAGTTTTAGTCAGCTGTGCTACCTATACAGCCATACAGATGGCATGTAGACTAAAAACGTTCTTATAAGTGCAAATCAATGCAGAAGAAACGTGAAAAAAGAACAATTTTGAATAACAGTACTCGTAGTCGATCTACTTGCTAGAAATAGCCATAAAAAAAACTTGCTAGAAATAGCTGGGTCCAAATTTGGATCAGGCTGGTTATGTCCATGAATCATGATTAACAGTACTCACTAATCTGGGAGTATTTTAGCTGCGTGCCCACATCATAGTTGTAGTATTTCATAGGATCAGTGCTCGTGTAGTCTCTTTTGATACATGTATATATTCTTTGTTCTACTGTCAAACCTGGTAACAATGTTACTGAATTTATCTTAAAATGTTGAAATCCTCAACTATTGCAACGACTAGCTACTGTTTTTTCTGTGAATGCACTTGCAAACACGATTGAAAAAATTATATGCAAGGAGACAACGACATTTGTCCCAATTTAGCCTTGGGTCATCAGACTTGTATGAGCACATTTATTAAAACCCGTAGTAATGCCCGGACACTTTGCTAGTAAAGATATAATTGAAGATTGTGTTTCCAGTAATATTAGGAAAATAATGCTTTTAGTAGAAAATAAGTTAGGTATCAATCGGTAAGAAAGGCTCACACTTTATTCTTTTTGTGTAAATGATTATGGCTATTGTCTCTTTTATTATTGTTACAATAAAAGAAAGGCTCGCACTGATAATTGACCACTCCATCAATTGAATCATATCCATGCCAAGACCTGAAATCAAAATTTTAGGTGCCACAAAACTCGTTGATACACAGAGACTCCAAGCCAATTAGGTACGTGTACATAGAGCAAGGGAAGAAATCACTGTGACTCCAAGCTTAGTAGTGAAGATAGTTTTGTCAGGGAAGACGAGTATTCTTCGTGCAGAGGCAAGCATCAAACCTAGGATGATGTCACAGTATTATTGCAGTAACCAGCAAAGATGAGTTTTGACGGTACGATGGCCCAGCCTGGAGCGCAATTTGGACGGAGGCGACAAGTTGGAGGGTTCGACGTTGAGCGTTGGCAATACCTGGTCCATAGCTCTCTCTTCACTGGTGGGTGGCGGCGGTCGAACCATTTTTCTTGGAGAGTGAAGTGGCTCGTAATTTCGAAGCTGTCGCCTTCCTGAAACCGTTTGCCAGCTCGTCTCCTGATGTTACGCAAGTCGACGAATCTACACGTCCAGAATGAAAAGGGACAGGTGGCATGCTGCACGATGAGTCATATGCAGTATTATTTGTAGCAAAAAGAAATCCAGACGCAGGAATCTCCATAGCAGGAGATGCCGCCGTTGGTTCATGAGGCTTATACCTAGCCTGCACCTAGACAAGATACAGACATGATCATCAGATGTCGGATTGCCTTATCGCGCTCCACCCTGTATGTTCATGAAGATCAAACAGCAAGCTATAAAAAATTGTGTGACATGTTACTTCCTAGATGCTGCCTGTATAGGTTCCCATGCGGCGCCGATCTTGTTCGCCACGTGCCACGACAACCGTTACTGAAAGGATCAAACATAACCTGAATCCTCATAAAGTGCAGTGTACAGTAGCGAGTTGTTAGGTGACAGCTTCTGTGCACCGTTACTGAAAGGATCAAACATAACCTGAATCCTCATATGCAGCAGCTCATGTGGCTGTTTGATCGGCTCAATATATTTAAGTAATTTAACCAAGCATTTACATGTTCTTCTGTTCTGTATCCTTTTATTTGCTTTGTAGTGTTCTGACTTCTAAGTGATGTGTTCCCTGCTCCTTCATCTCATGGACCTTAAGAAAAAAGTTTCACTTAATGAAGAGTTCGATCTGAACATAAGAACATCCCGTTGTCACTCGACTTCAACGTTTTACAACAACGCTAATTTCTTGGAAACGAACGATCTCCATGCTAACAAGGTTAGCGTTCAATCAAATGGTTTTGACGTAACCAAAACATTGATTAAACATTGCTAAATCGCTGTCAGTTGTGACTTTTAAGTTACGGTCAATCATTAGTAATTGGTGCGAGTTTTAAGTTGCGGTCAATCAGTAGTATTTCGTGCATAAGCATTAAATAATCAGCAAGTTCCGCGACACTTCCCCGACCAGGTCCTAGGTGGCACCGCGGCTTAATCATAGCTGGGAAAGTACACCGGCAAGCATCTGAAACTGCTCCTGATTTGTTTATACCACAGAAACAAGACCTGTAGCCCATCTGTTAGAAATTAAAAAAAATGTTGTTGTAGAATTGTTGCACCATCGATCAGGTATATAAATACCTCCACAGGGCTTCGTCTGTCCTTCAGGAGCCGATGGGCATCACTTCTCTAGCCTGAGCCCCAGCAAGGTTGCAACCCATCTGCAAGAAACCAACTCCATGGATCACATACTGCTGCTAGAACACCAATATAGTAGACTAAAGCACTGCAATCCAGGCGTTGCAAGATTTAGGAGGAGCGTTACTGCCTTGCAAGCCGTCTTCGTATTTTCAGCCATTGGTTCCCTTGCCCTGTTTTTGTCCTTGTCCATGCACATCTCGCCCTCTTCCACTGTTTCTGCTCGGCTTCTTGCAGTTGGGAGCTTAGTCATTACTAAGAAGGCGCTGTTTCTTCTCTCCAACTTCATCTTCCTCTTCCTCGCTGCTGATTACTGCCGCTTCTTCACTGTTGGTGCATCCACAAGTGATGTTGCTGCATGCGAACCTGGTGATGGCCTGGCAGAACAAGCACAGCATCATCAGGGGGCAGAGCAATGTGCTACTCAGTCATTTGTCTCATATTCAGTAGGAAGCGGTCTTCGCCACAAGACCCAAAGTAGTCCCTTGGACAATTGTATACATCTTGTAAAAGACAATCATGCTGGGATCAGGGCCGATGTTAGAATGTCTGACAACACAATACCGTTGGAAAGGCATGAGGAACAAGATGTACCCGTGTTGCCGACACTGGAGTTGTTCAAGCTTGATGATGATGATGAAGAAGAAGAAGCAGACAACGTCACCTTGGAGACGGTTGTCATTGAGGAACAGGGACCAACCTGCAGAACAGCCCAAGAGCTGGAGAGGTTAGATATTGACGAGTTGAACAAGAAATTCGAGGAATTCATCCAAAGCAGAAGGATTAAATGGGTCGAGGAGCAAGGCTACCTGAAGTGCCAAGAAAAAGGAGACAACACATCTGGACTACTTTTAGCTTGTTGAGGGAATCTGATGTAAATTTCCTTTGAGGCTTAGAGACATTCATCACCTAGGACTAGGTTAACCTATGATTTAGTTGAGCACATCAGTTCAATTTTATTTTTCAGCCTCGTCTTCCCTAATAGACTCGAATTTTCCACAGCTACTCTATTATGTGAGGTTGCTTGTGGTAGTGCATCTCCAGAATCACAAGCTCACACTCAACAATGCCAGATCACTGTCTCATGCAAAATTTAAATGTGCTCCAAAGGAAACATATGAACTTCACTGCCATAGCAATTAGACTGCAATAATATAAGGCAGTGCAGCTAAATCACCTGGATCAACCATAAAACAGCAGCAGCAAAACAAGTCAAGTGTAGTCCACATGTTTGAACTAGTCATTGCTAGATCATTGCTAGACTGCCAAAACAATTAAAGTTACCTCATCAGTCCGATTGAGGTGTAAAACCTCTTACATTTCCAAATACAGGGCAAACATCAAGCGATGACACTGGTCGACAATAACTAACATTTGTACAAGCAACGTTTTTTGAGCTCCTCAGGCTTCATCCTCCTTTCATCGATGCTTTTGTTGCTTCTTCATTTGCACATTAGTCCTCAGTTGCTTCTCCAGTGTTAATTTAGCAATTTCTTCTTCGATCATGAATTTGATTTCGTCTTTCTTTGAAGACAAGTCCATCTTGTAGTGGTCATCTGGAACATGAAATTTGTTAGCATTCGGGGCATAAGTATTGACATTGCACATCATAGTAATTGAATTTGACAGCCTTACCAAGCTTCTTAAGGATGTCACCGAACGTTGTCTGGAAAATGAGATCAACAAACATGTTATTTCTGTGTAAAAGATGTGGTGTGATATATTAAGAAACATAAGAGGCTAGTGAAGGGCAACCAAGTGCCCTCATCGATTGACATATGTCAGTAATACTACAACAAATTTGCAGTTGCTGATTGAATTTTTGAAGTAAGAAGTGAAAGAATAAAGTGGGGAAACAGTACCTGCCCTCAAACAAACTAGAAAAACAGTTTTACCGATGTAACCTTTTTTTTTGACAGTTATGCATGTAACTCTATTGAAGTTACCAAGCATGCGAGCTGTCACCTAAAAGTCAATTAAATTGCATAATAGTTGTGCTCTGTCTGGATGGTGTAACTCACCGTTTTGAAATCAAATTTTTTCAGCATTTGAACAATAGTCTTCTGCAAATCATACTTTCTGGGAAAAGATTTTCTTGCATCCGCTGATTTTTCTTTATTCTTTTTCACCATTTTGCCTAGACAAAGTGCATTGTTAGAGTTCATGCCAAAAACTAAAAGTGATATTTCTATATAGCTAAATATTCTTTGTAGATTTGAACAATCGCATGACAGCGTCAAGAATTCACAAAGAATCATCTCCCTGTTAGAAATGATACAGCATGTTTTTCTTGCCACTTATGAATCCATGAATGCCAAATCACAAAGGCTATAAGAATTGCAAAGAGATGAATGTCTATTGTCTAACCAACTTTGTTATAAGAATCAAATCAAATATAAATATCAAACTATATTAGCTTTATAATTTTCCCATCTTTTCATAGTTTGGATCATGGCCAACTCTTGGGAAATAAAATATGTTGACAACTTTTGCTTGTAACAATGAGAAAGCTAACAGAAAACAAGTAGAAGCACTGCATTCAAGGATAAAAAAAATAAATCTGAAAGAAACTATTTGGCATATTAAAGAAAAATGATTTTGTAATGCAAACATACAATGGACTAAAGGTGATAATCACACCTGATAATTTTTTTTCTTTGATCTCTGTTTCAATCTTTGTTGAATGCTTTTGTACAATGGATTTGCTCTTTTCAGAGAGAACTTTTGCATCCTCATCAGAACTCTGCTTATACTTGGAACTTTTTGATGATGAAGAAACTTTTTTCAAACACTTGCTCCCTGTCATTAAAGGATTTGTCTTTGAAACACTCCCTTTGATGGGCATCCTTTTATCTGTAGATCTTTTTCTCTCTGAGGAAAGCTTACTTGTATTTCCATTTCTTGAGCTATAGTCATTTTCATCTTCATCTTTAGCTTCCTCGTCGTAACTTTCGGTTTCCTTGTTATCGGAGTTCATGCTTTCATCTTCCTCATGCCCTTCATCAGCAGATTCTGACTCAGAGTATTTATGGTGCCTTTTACTAGTAGTTTGTTCATCATGAAATCTCTGATATGATACCAGATGAAGAAGAAAACAAGAGTAAGAACAAAGATATTGGTTGTTTTGACAAAGGGAAATAATGGCAATTAAATTTCGGAGAATCAAGTATATGGTTATATATAAATGATTACACAACTGCGCAAATGCTTACAAAATATGAAATGAAGTTTCTATTAATAGATATGACACATCGTGCGCCAGAAAAGATATTTAAATAAAAACGTGTACCTGAGCTACCTTAACAGATCGCTCACGTGCACCTTCTAGATCCTTTGTTCCACTTTCTCCCCCTCTCTTGCGCTTCCTACAGTTGGATTCCTACACAATGCAAATATGTAAAATATGGGGGGCGTATGAGGGAATACTAGAGCAGACTTCTTGTTGTTTGTTGTAACCCATGAATCAACCCCATACTGCACACACATTTGTGATACAATAATCTTACCTGCTCATCATAAAGGGCGGTACCATCCATTGCGTGAGGTTTTGCGATGAAGTCCAGTAGCTTACCCACAATGTCTCCCTGCATGAGTATCTCAGTCATAATGAATCCCTCCGTAGGAATGACGTTGCAAGTTTGAATTTGAGTAAGGTTACGGTTCAAAGGTAACAAACTCATCAACCTTTCTACTATTTGCTTTTGAAACAATTGGAATAGCCAGCAGATCACAGAGATCGAATAATGTGTCTATGGAACAATTGTTAAGCTTCTCCTTCATCTTGGCTCTCTGCTTTTCCTACAAACAAGAGTCGTAAAAGTGAAGACAATAATCACGGTAGAATAGCATAAACCAATTTGCTATAATTTTGAAAACAACAGCAATGCTTACATCACTCTGTACCAGACAAATCCAGAAAATTGAAGTATATGGTTTTGGAAATCTACCGCCTGTAATAACATTATACAATAAGCTTGTCAGGATTTCACCTAATGCGGATTATTGCATTTGTGATTCGCATCCAGGGAATCATGAAACACGCGGAGGCATTAATTATGTGAAAGATCTACACAACATAATCCACATTGGAGTTCACTTCTTTCTTAATATAACATTTAGGTGAACTGTCACCACTCAGCAAATTGAATTGATGACTAAAGATCTACAGAAACTAATATCAAAGATTTACATGAGTCAATTAAGATATCCTTAGTATGTCTTATTTACCTTTCCGCTTCTGCCAAAAAGAAGTTGATGAAGAAATTTAAGTTCAGAAGATTTCTTTGTTTTTATTTTGTCTGCCACTGTACAATATTTTAGAACTGAATCAGAATTGATAACTATTACGCAACAAAAATAATATATAACGAACAACACATGTACACAGAACTGAGTATTTTAATTAACATGCAGCATGTTATGAATCATTCAACTGTAGAATCAGTACAAAGTCCATTTTCATATCATGCAAAACACTACCCAGAGCATTGGCAAAGAAACAACTTCATTTTTTTATTGCCAGCATAATATGCAGTGAAGAGAATCGATAAAGAATTAATCAAAGAGATAAAATTATAATATAAGATCAAACAGTGAGAACATAGTAGTTCACTTTCTAATTAGATGAAAGCATGATATTGTAATCACTAACAAAAAACAGCTACATCAAGCAATATACACTACAGAAAACGCAGAATATAGGGAAGTACAAATGTCGTTCATGCAAAAGAATAAGTAACCCTGTCGTATCAAAAGTTCCATACCGCTTGTTATATTTTTCAAAGGAATGCCATAACCCTGCATGAAAGATTTTATAAAGCATTATGGAAGGCCCATCATGCAAGTGAAATCAAGCGGGAAAGTATGTGAGTATTGAACCTTATCGACCACAAAATTATTGTCTGACACCTCCATCACTTCAACAAACCTCTGCACCATTCTCCTCTCCCGCACTGGGCGATCAAGAGAATATGAACTTTGGAAACATAGAAGGTCTGTGGCTTCCCTAGATTTGGATCCATCTTGTTTGCAATGTTTTCCATGTTCCTTTTCTCCAACAGTCCTTGCCTTCTTTTGTTTGGATATTTCATCTGTATTCTTTACCATGTTCTGGTCCGATTCATCATCCTGATTAGCCCCTTCCTTTTCAGGATGCGAACGTTTGGTCCCTTTGTTTTGTCCTTCTTGCATATGGATATCATCTATTTGAGCATCCTTCCTTTCTTTTTCAGAAGTACTATCTTGTGTTTCCATTTCCTCGTCCTTCTCAGAAGCTCCCTTCTCACCAACTTGATCTTCCTCTTTCTTCTCAATAGACTCCTTTTCACACAATTCCACTTTCTTTTCAGTCATTACCTTCCCATCATATTTCCTGTCCTTTCTCTTTTCAATGGTCCCCTTCCCATCTAGCTGCTCTTCCTCTTTCTTCTAAGCAGATGGCTCCCCCTCCTGTTGTCTCACTTCCTCTTGCTTCTCAGTAGCTTCAGTTTGTTCATGTCTTACTTCATGTTTGCTGGCACCATTTTTTTCTTCCTCTATAAATTCATCGTACAACTTCTCAACAGTTTGTTTCCTGTCATCAACTTCTTGATTATCCACATTACCTATTTCTTCCTCGTCCACAACACTTTGTTCTCCATTATTCAGTTCTTGCTTATCCATGACATCTTTTTCTTCCTCTGTCAATCCCTCCTGCTTCTCCATGGACCTTTGTTCTCTTTCACTAATTTCTTGCTTGTCCACAACATCTACTGTTCTCCCTTCTGATCCCTCTTGCTTTTCCACACCTGTTTCTTTCTTATCTTTTTCCAACAGCATCATCTTGTTTTTATCTTGCTTCTTGATGCATATGGTTTCCTTGTTATTATCTTTTTGTTTCTCCTCAGTAGCATCTTCTTTTTCTTCCTGATTTCTAATTTCGGTAGCCCCATAATTTATAGCATCAGCCTTTGTACCAACCATCTTATAATCCTCATTGTCTCCTGCTTGGGTCTCCTGATTACACTTAGCTTTTCTTTCTTTATCTTCCATTTGACATGAATCTTCTTTAAAAACAATGTTCACAACCTCAGCTTGAGCATTAGTAGTGTTGTCTATAGGTTTATCCTCTTTTGCTTCCTTCTTTTCTTCTTGTACCACTGCATTTTGAGCAATAGTCACTGCTTCAACCGTTACCTTGATTTCCTCCCTTCTGCTTCCTTGTCATAACTATCCTCATTGTGTTTTTCCTTATCTTCTTTCGGATACGCACCAACCATTTCAATGTCATCAGATTGAATACTGGAGTTCTCCTCTTGAGCCTTGTCCTCAGTTTCTTCCTTCCCAATTTCTTTTATCTCTGGTTCTATAGCAACAATCCTTGTCTCATTCATCTTGATATTCACATCTTCGTATACCTTGACACCCTTAACATCCTCACTCATTCCCTCATTATCCATCATCTGAAATGCATCTTCCTCATCCCCCATTTTCTCATCTTGAACTGGAATATTAGCCACATCTTCCTTCTTCTCAGTTTCTACCACCTCTGCATCTCTAGCAACAGCCTTTTCTTCAACCATGTTGTTGTCCTCACCTTCTGTTGCCATCACATAAAGACCATCATCACCCATTCCCTCATCCTCAGCATGAATGTGTGTTTCATCTATTTTATCTTCAATCTTTACCTTCTTTTTTCCCTTTTTCCTATTCTCTTTTGCATATTCATTACAAGCATCAGTCTCTGCCTCAACCATCCTGACGCCGTCACATTCTGCTGCAATGGCATCCTGAGTATTCTCACACATTCCATCATTATCTATTTTTAGACTGAAGTCTTCCTTGTCAACCACTTTCGCATCCACAACTTGAATATCGGAGTCGTTTTGCTTCTTTTCAACCTTATCCAATTTATCTTCCTTCTTCACGTTTTCTGTAACCTCTTCATTCCCAGCATAAGCCTTCACTTCAAACATCTTGATGACGTCACCTTCTACTTCTTTGACACCCGGACCATGCTCATCTTTTTCCTCCTTATATTCCTCCTGGCATGCATATTCCTCGCCAACAATTTCCACATCCGCACTTTCAATATTATCATCAGGCTCTGTGTCTGAAGTTTCAACATCTGCAGCACCAACCAAGTTACCACAACTGAAATCGTCTTTAATTGCATCATCAGGCTCCACCATATTTACGTCTTCATCTATTGCTCCCTCTCTGCCATTCTCACCACCATGCTTCACTTGATTGACATCCTTGTTACTCGCTTCCACCTCCTGAATCTCTCGAGCACCATCTTTTGCAGCATTATCTCTATTACCAGAAAAGGCAGCTTCTCCATTTAACAATGGAGGAGGATCCTCCATTGTTGGTGTTGGGTTTGCCTCAACCAAACAAGTGGTCTCGAATCCTCTATCAAGGAAGGCGTTAGAAAAAAAAAAAGCCAAGCAATGAAAAAACGTAATGATAAAATTTAGCCACCATGAAAAAAACAGCTAGAAAACCACACGTTAGCATTATTAACTGCAAAGAATCCTAAATGCATCTAAAAATATTCAAATCGAGCACCTAAACATGAAAAATAAAAAGAATGATACGCCAACATGATGCACCATACTCTCCTATAAAATGCATAAATGGTACAAGTCATGGTCAAGAACCATGCAGTCTCATGATTAACCACGCATAATCAAAGACAATTTCTAAACCATCCAAGTAATGAGAGAGCCGCGAAGTGGAATTGCACACCAACACAATGTACCATTATCTCCAACAGAATCTATGAACTATAAGATTTATGATGTGATTACTTCCTAAAACATGATACAGGATGGCTAAATCCCCAAGCAAGAAGTAAACCATCATGACGATCAACAACAAAACCACCCCCAAGAACCTAATATACAGGAATGTCCAATCATACCAAAAAATCACCATTCTGAAACCCTTATGCTTGCTCACTATTGGAGACACAAATAACACCTAGCACTAGCAGAGGAAACCGCATGCAAGAGAAGCAGCGGCCGCAATACGGGGAACCGCTATTTTTTTATCACGAAAGATAAGCTCCGATAAGGCAATAAGAGATTAAATCGAGCTAACTGGACAGGGAGCAAGAAAGATTCGAACTTGATTTACAGCAAACAAAATTATAGGATAGCAGAAAAAATAGCAAGCATTGCAAAGATTCGTACAAGAAAAGTAGGGTTTGTACCAGCAAAAAGATGAAATCAATCCTGGTCCGAGTCAATATCCGTCGTGTGCTCCTCTCTGCGCCAGACTAGTAGAATGGAGGAAGTGTATCCGCGAGTATAGTGTGTGTTCGGCGGTGGCGCGTGGGGGCGAAGAGCATTCTTCTTTGGGATGAACAGGGAGTTGGGTGTACTGCCCGGCCAGCTTCATGGGAAGGTGGAGGAACAGAGCAGTTTCAGATTGATTTTTTTGTTAAATAAAAGTGATAATATTAATTGCAGATGGAAAAACACAACCGGCGTGAGGAGAGCCGATATTTTAGGATTTATAAATATTTTTTTCTATATGCACATCTAATTACTTTATTTTCATGTCTATATACTAATGATATCAGTGAATTTTGACACATCTTCTGATCAAGGTTTACAAAATAAAGATTGGACCAGTTTTCAAACCGGACAAAATCTGACAAACTAACAGTTTTGCTACATTATCAGATTTGATTTTTACTAAAAACCACCAAAAAACGATCATCGGTGAAATCGAACCAGATGGTTTTCCAATTAACCAGTTAATTAACGAGTTTCAACCGGTTTTGTAAACCCTAATTATAATATCAGTTTTCATCAAAATTATTTAAATATGAAGTCATAGAATAACAACAAGATAATGACTAAATAACTTGTACTCCCTCCTTTCCAAATTATATGACATTTTAATCTTTTTAAGTTTTTTTAAATTATAAAACATCCTTCTGTTTAATACAACTTTCTCTCTTCCTAATACATCTCTATCTCTATTTTTCTCATTCTCATTTTCTTTTAAGCTATCTTTTTAACACCTCCTTAATTCATGTGTTCAAAACTAAAGCATCATATAATTTGGAATAGAGAGAACAATTTTTAAGACAGTGTGAGATAGAGTGCATTGAAGCAATATCTCAAATAATTAGATTTAAAATATTTATTTCTATATAAAAGGACTTATTCAAGATAATCTTAACATGGTAAGTCATGCATTATAACTTCATGGTCAACCATAACAGTAAGAGAAAATCCAGAAGTTCAATCAGCATATTAAAATTTGTCTATAGAATATTCAAAAACATGTATTTGTCTTTAGGACATCGCATCGACTCACTTTGTCTCTTGACATTGCGAAAAACTATATTTGTCTGTAAGACATCACACCAAATAAATAAATCATTTTAATGTTAAAAAGACCAAATTGCCCCTGCCTTATGTTCTTTATCCTCGCATATGTCTTGCTCATCGCGCGGTGGCAGACTTGTTCTAGATGTAGCTCACTCTACAGCATCAGGTGTATAAACTCATTGAAAACCACCCCGATATGCTAAGCCTTCATCAGAAGCTCATTGTACCTCACACCATTGGAGGCAACCACCTCCATCATCGGGTTCACGTCCCGATGAGCTTAGCACGGAACATGGTGAGGAGGGAGGTGAAGGCAGCGGCATTACGGGAGTCAACTAGAGTCGAGTGCGGGATTGGCTTCGCAATATAAGTTAGGATCATTTATGTCATTTAAACATATTCTCTCTCTTTATTAAAAGAAAATGATTAAAATAAGGGATAATTATATAAACCACCCCATAAATCACTTAAAGTTTGAGATATCAACCCATAAACTTTTTTATAGCAAATCCACCCACGCAATGTATTTTGTTGCAAAACCACCCAATTTGACGCATGTTTAATTGATTTCATATAATTTTATCGATATAAATTTAAAAGAAGCTAAGTTTAACATTGTTAGAGATTTCTAGTGTGTTTAGTTCCTCTTATTTTCATAAAGATCGTATCCAAATTTTAAACTTAATTATTTAAAACCATTCAAACTTTAATTGATATTTTTGCTACATATTTTCTATAAAAAATTATGAAGATTATACTTCCAAAATAAACAAAAAAAACATGTTGAATAAATTAAACATGTGCAAATTAGAATAATTTTTGCAACAAAACTCAATGGATGGGTGAAAATTTACAACAAGATAACTTATGGGTGATAATCTCAAACTTTAACTCATTTATGGGATGGTTTTTATAATTGATCCTTTAAATAATGATAGCGATGTTCTCTAGACAAAATCTCATTTTTTATCATGTTTATGAGACAGTCACCCGACGACGCGGTGTTATAGAGACTAATACACATTTTCTAGACAAAAAGTTCCTATTAAAAACTAGTAATATGTCATAAAAAGTTCATAGAATCGTGCAGTAGCTGTCAACTTAGACATGACACTCTCAATTGACTCTATCTCTTGATAATCTTGACCTAGAATCCAACATATCTACTTTCTCTTCGCCTGAGCCTCAAAGTATGTTCTTTCTCACATAAAAAATGCCCTATTTTTAACTGTCTCGTTTGGCAATCGTTTTGCTACTCCGGTTGGAAGTATCTAGGTTGGAGGGTGGATCATAGAGTTTATATGGCACTCTTTGTGTCGAAGTTCGTAGAGGATCTACAACGGTATTAGTTGCCGGTGAGATTCTCCTAACATAGTTGTATTTTCTTTTTCTTTCAGTACTCTTACTATATTGTAAATTCTATGTCTTACACTGCATTTAGATGTTGGTATTGAGTCCTGGAATTCGGAATTGGCATTGGTTCGAATTCAATTCCGTTGTTTGGATGCATACGGAATTCGTTACTGGAAACCGACTCAATTCTGAACCGTTTTTCTTAGGCCCGCGCACTGCTTTGACGATTCAGAGCTCATTGGCTCTAAATTGGGTAGAATTGCCCCACCCTCCCCTGAGCAAAGTGCTCCCAATAGGCAGAAGCGCTCCCGACCGTGTCCCCACCCTCTCCCCGAGCTCCGGCCACCCCACTATCCTGCCTAAGCTCTGGCCGCCCTGCCCTCTCCCCGAGCTCCGGCCACCCCACCATCTCCCCGAGCTCTGGCCACCCCACCATCTCTCCGAGCTCCGGCCACCCTACCCTCTCCCCAAGCTCCAGTCACCCCACCATCTCCCCGAGCTCCGTCCACCCTACTCTCTCCCCGAGCTTCGGCCACCCCACCATCCACCCCGAGCTCCGGCGTGCCCGATCCTCTCCTGAGCTTCGGCGCTCTAGGCGGCTCCGACGCTCCAGGCCCTCCCCCGAGCTCCGGCCACCCCACCCTCTCCCTAAGCTCCGGCCACCCCACCATCCTCTCCGAGCTCCGGCGTGCCTGATCCTCCCCTGAGCTCCAGCACTCCAGGCGACTCCCATTCTTCCGTAGGTTCGGCCGCCACCCCTTCATCCAATACCAATTCTTTAGATTTTGCTACCAAACATCAAATGGAATTGACCATTTCAACAAATTCCTTTGGTAACCAAACAAAAATATTGAAATGGTACTCAATTCCAATTCTATACGGATTTGGTATTGGATGTCAATTCAATTCTGCCATTTCAATTCCAACATCCAACCAGACCCTTATCGTATTTAGAGCATCTTCAAAAGCTCCTAACAAAATTGATTGCAAAAAAGTATTTTTGGGAGCAGCTCAAAAATTATTAAGGAGAAATTTTCTTGTCTCCTCCAACCGCTCTCCCTAAAAATATATCAGAAATTTTTTTGATTAGTCTATATCAGCATCTGGGACCACAAGAATATTATTTTTCTTCTAAATAAAAGTATTAGGATTCCCAATTTTCTCCTCGTTTTTAGTTACAAATTAGGAGAATTTGATTTAGGAAGAGTTTTTGGAGATATCTCCAAAAGCTCCCCAAAAAATTGATCTCAAAAGAGTGTTTTTGGGAGTAGCCTAGAATTTATTAGGAAGAAATTTTCTTGTCTCCTCCAACATTCTCCCTAAAAATAGATCAGAGAACTTGTAATTGGACCACATCAGCATTTGAGACCACAACAATATTAATTTTCTTCTAAATACAAGTATTGAGGTCCCTAATTTCTCCCTTAATTCTAGCTACAAATAAGGAGAATTTAGGGAGAGAATAAATCTGTGAGTTATTTAGGGAAGCTGTTGGAGATGATTTTTTAAACTAAATCCCATTAATTTGATTTAGAGAGAGTTTTTAGGAGCTTTTGAAGATGCTCTTAGATTCACAAAAATTCTGAGCATCGAGCCCCTTGCGGGCATTCTCTTTTAGAAAGAAAAAATAATAATGAAACACTCCGAATCCTGAATTGCATAGAGAATGAATTTTATACCTAGTATCCATGATTTCCTTTTAGTATCAATACAAATATGGCACATAATAACATCCTAATCAGTGTTTTCTTGGCAAAAAAAAATCCCGAATATCCATAAACCCCATGTTTGGTTTCAAAACATACGAGATCATTTGAACTGATCTTGGTGTAAATATGTACTTGGTTAGTACCACTTGATGTCTAAAAATGCTTGCTGCAGTAAGTCACGCATATTTTGAATGCCACTCGTTTAATTAGGGAGCAAAACATGCATCAAAAGTTGTTTATAACCGTTGTTTACGTAGCTGTGTACTCTAAGTGCATGACAGCACATAAGCAAAGACACAGCACATAAAAATGTTGTTTATAACCGTTGTTTACGTAGGAGTACTGAGTAGAAAGTATCCAGGTGCATGACACAGCATATAAGCAAAGATTTGCATTGTAAATTGGAAGGTGTCCAATACAATCTTCGATTATTTTGGACACTCCTACATAAAAGAGAAAATATTTGCAACACTTTTTTCACCCAAAACTCTACAAACCGGAATCCGTAATTTGGCAGCGTGGAATCAGGAAAGGAAAGCGCGGAAGTAATTGCGATCGAACCGCCCTGTCACATCGCTTCTTTCCCTCCACCGACCCACCCCCCTACTAGTCCCTACCTTCCCTTGCATTCGAAATTCGAAATTCAAAACCGGAGAGGAGAGAGAGAAAGAGGGTAGGCGAGGCGGACCGGGGAAAACGAACGCGCTTGCCCTCTGCGTTGCCACTTGCCAGTGCCACCGCGGCGCCTCGGTCGCCGGGCCCAAAACCGCCCCGCGCTCGAACGCGCACGCCGATTTTCGCCGCCGCCCGCCCTTTCCTCCTCCCCACCTCGTCGAAGAAAAAAGATGGAAATTTCCGTTGCGACTGTTCGTGTCATCTGGCGCCGGTCGCTGCAAGTGGGCCCGAGCGGCGGGCTTTAAACCTCCCCGGCGTCTCTCCTCCCCACTCACATTTCCATCCCCACCACTTCACATTCCTGCGCGAGCACGCCGCGGTTTCCTTCTGCAACGGCCATGGCGGCGGTGGAGGGGGACGGGGAAGGGGAGGCGGCGAGAACGCAAGGGAGGGGCAGCGGCCGGGGGAGGGGAAGGGGAAGGGGAAGGGGAAGGGGAAGGGGAAGGGGGAGGGGGAGGGGGCAGGGGCAGGGGCAGGGGCAGGGCGGCGACGACAGGCCCTTCGCGGCGAGCGCGGCGGTGATGAGAGGCGTGGCGCTGGGGGAACGAGTGCTCAGGGAGAGGCGCCACGCGCCCAATGCGTTTCATGAGCGCGACACCGATGATGAGGACGATCATCAGGTGGGAACGGAAAATCATTCCCCATTCTTTTGTTCTCCATGGCGCCTTCTTTTCTGCATTTCTTCTACTTTTAGCATTTACCTTGGTGCGGGATCAACGATTTGTTTAACAAAAACGCTATACCGTATAGCATTTCGTTCGGGCTTCAACTACCCACTCCTTTTTCTTTTTGGCTAGGTTGTTGGGAAAAAAAAAAAGAAGTAAACAAATATAGTAATCAGTAACATAACTCCAATGCGATTGGACTGCTTTTTTGTTTTATAGATATGGAACATTGGACTGCTTGTTAGACGAATCATTTCTTCAAAAAACCGTTAGATGAATCATATTTGCTAGCTGTATATTACATTTCAATATGGAGTGATGTGGTCTTTTCGTCCTAATAAAGAAATATAAGCACATATGCAGCATTTTTTCCATCAAAAGAAGGAAATTCGCAGATCAGTTGACTCAGTTTGACTTGCATGATTTCACAATGCTGTGCTATCTGCGCTGCATATAGCTTTAGGATTGTTCTTCTCGTGCATTTACACTGTAGCAAGGAATTTGTTTTATTACCAGCAATGTCACTTTAGCTTCAAATACATGTTCATTTGCTGCTATCTCTGTTTCACTCTCTAAAGAACCACGCACGTGGCATTCTATTAGTTGAAATATTGTTTGAGTATACGTTCCAGTTCACTAGGCTAAATGTTGTTTTGCCAACAGAATGAAGACGAACCTGTGGACATTACAGCCAAGCCTGATAAGACTGTCAAGGGCAGTCGTGCTGGGAAGAAGAGAACCATAAAAAGGAAATTAACGCAAGTGGATGGGAAGGCCCAATGCCCCAGTGGTAGAAACCATGACCAAATGAATGAGGTAAACTACCAAATAGCCTCTGTTGTAGTTGATTTTATAATTTTCTTTAGCCAAGTATCAACAGCAGTTGACCACAGCAACTTCAGATCATTTCTAAATATAGCTTTATTGAACCTGCACATCTTGTTACAAACTCCACGTCCTGTGTGAAATGTTTGAAAACTTACTGTTGCTTTGCTTTGAATTGTCAATGCTATTTGACCAACTTGCTGTTTTTATTAAGTGTCTCTGCTTGTTGTAACTAGCAGATGCCAACTAACCAGCCAGTTGTTGCAAATTCTGTACTTCCATTCTTGTATATATGTTATTTTGCCATCTGCCACATACGTAAAATTCTGAATATTAATATCTACCCACTTCTGTTCTGGTGCTGTATGTAGAATCTCAGTTTTATGTGTTTTTGAATTTATGGTTAATATTCTTTAGTGGACGCTTTAATATTTGCTGGCTTGATCATAGGATGGAAAGAAAATTCTGTCCTGTTGCTACCATGTTGTTTCTGCTTAGTATACTCTTTGTACTCCTATCCATTTATAAGTTAGAGTCTTACATAGACAACAATGGGTTCTGGCACAGTCCATTGGATATTTAAATTTTAGTTCTGTCAATTAATTTCCTGGCCATCACATAAATGAAACATCAAGACAAAATATAATGGTTTATTGAAATCTTACATCCCCAAACTTGGGATAGTTGGGATATGCGATAGTCTTCTTTCAGTTTATCCCTGATGGGTCTGTAAACCTCTGGGAGGAGGGTATTGCCATGCAGCATTCGTAAAAAAATTTACTTTCTAATTTATTCCTAGGGTATGATAGTGTTAGTATATGGTATTAGCATCTGAGATTTATGCCCTCATGTTGAACCACAAGTGTTGTATTTTTGGCAGGATGACACTAAGAAAGTGAAGACCAAGGGATCAAGGGATGACGAGGTTTCACAGATGGATAATAAGCGAAAGAAAAGAAATGCTGGGATGAAAGCCACCTCGAAAAAGATGAGGATGGATGAAAAGGCCTTACCCTCCAAGGATTGTAATAGGGTAAGACACTCATTCCTTTCATATGCTGTTTATGCAATAGTTCTCCATAACTATTTTAGTTATGTGAGTGTTGTCAATTATTTTTTATGGGGTATCATAGTGTTAGTATATGGGATTAGCAAGTGTTAAACCATATGGTATTAGTATCTGAGATTTATACCCTCATGCTGAACCACAAGTGCTGTCGTATTTTTGGCAGGATGACACTAAGAAAGCGAAGATGAAGGGATCAAGGGATGATGAAGTTTCAAAGACGGCTAATAAGCGGAAGAAAAGAGATGCTGGGATGAAAGCCACCTCAAAAAACTTGAGGGTGGATGATAAGAAGGCCTTACCCTCCAAGGATTGTCATAGAGTAAGACACTCATTCCTTTTATATGCTGTTTATGCAATGGTTCTCTAGCTATTTTAATGATGCCAGCGCTGTTTCAACTATCTTTTAAGGGGAAGATGTTGACTGGGGAAAATGCTCGGATGTGCCACCAATGCCAGAGGAATGACAAAGAAAGGGTGGTCTGGTGTAAGTCATGCAACAATAAGCGCTTTTGTGTGCCCTGCATGCAACAATGGTGAGTCAAGTTATGCCAATCTTGTTTTGTTTTAATTTGATTGCCCATAATCTACTGTTTTCCTTTTTTCTGAAGGGAATATTATGTTTCTGCCTGTGGTTTGCCTCCTAATTGCGATTTTACCCCTCCTTTTTCAACTTTGTGATTTTACCCCTGGTTTTTCAGAATGTATCTAGAAGTTAACCTTGTGGTTGTGATTTTACCCCTGATTTGCTTCAAAACCAGGGGTAAAATCGCAACCAAAAGGGTAACTTCTAGCTTCATTTTGAAAAAACAGGGGTAAAATCACAAAGTGAAAAAGGAGGGGTAAAATTGCAGTTGGAAGGCAAAGCAGGGGTAGAATCACAAATGTCCCTTTTTTTAAATGCGAACATCTACTGTACATACATAACTATGTAAGTTTCCTACACCTGTAGTCATCAATCACTAGTTAAACCATTCTTCCGTTAAATTTATATGCATTCAACTATATTTGTCTACTGTGCTACATAAAACTTTGTTACAATGTTTTGACATATGGCCAGAACTTTTCCACTGTACAACACTAAACTGTTTTTTATAAATAGGTATCCTGATTTGTCAGAAGAGGAATTTGCTGCAAAGTGCCCCTATTGTCGCAAGAACTGTAATTGCAAGTTGTGCTTACGGATGCGAGGCATTGAAGAGGTTTGCACTTTGTATCACATCTTATATTTTACCTTAACATATTTTTTCCATTTGCTTGTTACATTCTTGTTGCCTACCCCAACTTGCTTGGGATAAAAAGGCTTTGTTGTTGTTGTTGCTTGTTACATTCTTGTTAATTGTATTTTTGGTTCTTCATTATGGCCTCCTATTCCTAATCATGAAACAGCCACCAAAAAAGGAAATTTCGAAAGAAAATCAAATCCGTTATGCTTGTCATGTCCTCCATCTGTTGCTTCCCTGGTTGAGGAAAATGCGGCAAGAGCAGATGGAGGAGAAGGAACTAGAGGCCAAAATAAAAGGTATGGTGTTCTGAACTTCTCTGTTGCACGACATGATCTAGTAACTCAGGTGGCTGTATATGCTGAATTATTTCTTTGCAGGCATTCTGATAAGTGAAATGAAACTTGAACAAGCTAAATGTGATCTAGATGAACGTATCTACTGGTGATTCTCAACTCCTACATTTATTATGCTAGAATAGACTTCATACCCCTTGTTCGGTTTCGTGTTAAATGTTATAGAAGCAAATATCTGATTCCCCTGTCTCAAAAAAAAAAAAATCTGATACTCTTTTTGTTCCATTCATGCAGCAATAGGTGTAAAACGTCTATAGTAGATTTTCATAGAAGCTGCAAGTACTGTTTCTATGATTTGTGCCTTTCGTGCTGTTGGGAGATCTGCAAAGGTGAAATTCCTGGTGGAGAAGAGGTCAAGATTGCACAGAATGAGGAAGATAAAGGAAGGGATTATGTTTTTGGTTCGTTGAGCTGCAACAAGTCAGTACATGCTCAGCCTTGCAATGACCTGGACGCAAGTGGAGGCAATGACCTGGACGCAAGTGAGGACAAAGACCTGGATGCAAGTGAGGACCGAAACGATCCTTTGCTTCTGTGGAAAGCAAAGAATGATGGTACCATACCTTGTCCACCGAAGGAGCTAGGAGGCTGTGGTGGATCAGTTTTGGATCTCAAGTGCATGCTTGCAGATCAGATGCTTCTCCAGTTAGAAGAACAAGCTGATAGAGTTGTCAGAAGTGAAATATATGCAAAAGCAATGCCCAAAAGAACTGATTCTTGCCCTTGCTATGATCATTTGGGAAAAGTGAGAACTCAGAATGTGCGAGAGGCTGCAAATAGGAAGGGCTCAAGTGATAACTACCTCTATTGCCCAGTTGCCACTGGTATCAAGGAGGATGACTTGGCTCACTTTCAGATACATTGGACAAAAGGTGAGCCTGTTATTGTTTCTGATGTTCTCCAGCTGACGTCTGGTCTCAGTTGGGAGCCATTAGTAATGTGGCGAGCAGTGCGAGAAAAAAAGACCAATGGTGACATAAAAGATGAGCACTTTGCTGTCAATGCAATTGATTGTCTTGATTGGTGTGAGGTTAGAAACTCAATTTCTCTGAATTCGTGCATTGAGTTAGTTTCTTGGTATGTCAATATTGTATATGAATGCTTCCCTTGGATTTGCCTTTAGTTTTCTCAGTCAATATTGTGTATGAATGCTTCCCTTGCATTTGCACTTGTTTTTCTTGCTTATCTTTCCAGGGTTGTATGGTTAGTATTTGTGCTGTTTCATTTCTCTCCCCATTTTAATTCTTGTGGTTCAAGTTCGATAGAAAAATTCTTGATAACGAAATGTGTTTTATTATTATTTTGATATGGTATTCTGAGTTCCCACTTTGTGCTCTTCCATACTTTGCGAACCTTTTATTTTACATTCATAGTTAGACTAGAAAATTGTAAATTGTAATGCTTTACGGATACATTTGGCTTTGATAGACAATTCTGTTATTAACAAAACTTGCTTAACATACCTGGAGAATGTGGAAAACGTATAAAGACGTCCAGCCTTGCTCTCTTCCTCTATTTCTTGACATTCGTATTTGATATTTTGATCATAAGAAAATAGTTTTGATTGACTAGTGGATTGTTGGTTCTAATGCAGTCAAGTATTTGTTTTCTACTATTTTAATGCTAACACACTGCAAAGCATATTTTTTTTTCCTCTTTTCCCTGCCGCTACACCACTAAGAACACTATTTACCAACCTTGGTTATCTACACATATAATAGTAATTGGGCACTTGACGCACTATTTCATGTTGCAGGTTGAAATCAATATACACAAGTTTTTTGTTGGGTATATGGAAGGCAGAATGCACCTCACAGAAGATTGGCCAGAGATGCTTAAGCTAAAGGACTGGCCACCATCTAGCTCGTTTGATAAGAGATTGCCTCGCCATGGTGCCGAATTTATCAGTGCATTACCATTTCCTGAGTATACTGATCCTCGATATGGGCCACTAAATCTTGCAGTCAAGCTTCCTGATGGTGCCCTGAAACCAGATCTTGGGCCCAAAACTTACATTGCTTATGGATTTTCCCGAGAGTTAGGCAGGGGTGACTCTGTAACCAAGCTTCACTGTGACTTGTCTGATGCGGTAGGTTGTTTATTTGTTGTCTTGTATGTTCATTGTTGAACAGATTTATGCAAAGTTAGGCCTTACACTGGGGGTAATGTGCCTTAACTTCTGTATGTTGCTTTCTCTGATCTATTTCCTATTATGTGGCCCTCTGCCCAGCTGGTGCTGACTATTAGTGATTCATTCTTTCTTATTTATCAGTTGCTTGTTTTTAATAATTTCTAAATAATAATTGTGAGAAGTGTCTAATTTGGCCAGGTAAATATTTTAACACACACAGCAGAAGTGTCCTATAATGATGATCAGCTTAAGAATATTGAGATAATCAGAAAGAAAATGAGAGAACAAGATCTTCAGGAACTTGGTGTTTTAGAATCGGCCGCTGAACACATTATATTGCCATCTTCTATGGATTCCAGGGATACAGCTGATGCTGAAATATCAAAGAACTCAGGTAACAGTTTACCTGTAAAGATATTTTTGATGGTGACTTGTGCAGGCTTACTTTTGGTAACATATTGGGTCTTTCTATGATATTAATCTTGGGACAGGTCAGGATAATCAGAGAACTGGTGGTGCTTTATGGGATATTTTCCGAAGAGAGGATTCTGATAAACTACAAGATTATCTTAGGAAGCATGCCATGGAATTCCGGCATATCAATTGCAATCCTGTAAAGCAGGTACTCTCCCCCCTGTCACTTATTTGGAATCGATTACCTTGTTTTCAAGTGCTAACCAACAGTTATGTTGATTATGCAGGTAGTTCATCCTATTCATGATCAAATTTTCTACTTAACTGAGGAGCATAAGAGAAAGCTCAAGGAAGAATACGGTTGGTGAACTTGTTATGTGACATTCTGTCCCAAAAATAAAATGTCTGGTTGTTTATGCCTTCCTCTCATGGTATGCTTTGTTAAAGGTGTCGAACCCTGGACGTTTGAGCAGAAGCTTGGTGAAGCGGTGTTCATTCCTGCAGGATGTCCTCACCAAGTCAGGAATTTGAAGGTCTGACCATTTTGGTAGTGCAGCTTAGTTTTTATTCTTTGCTTTCTGATCGTGGTGTTAATATGATGTTTAAAATTGAAACCATATTCATTTACAGTCTTGCATCAAAGTTGCCATGGACTTTGTATCCCCTGAAAATGTTGATGAGTGCGTTAAACTAACTGGACAGTTCAGACGGCTTCCATTTGATCACAGGGCTAAAGAAGATAAGCTGGAGGTTGACATGCCCTTCTCTCAGTGATCTGTTTCTTGCTTATGATATACTTGTATGATGACTAACTTAGACTCAAATCGGGTGCCTTCAGATTAAGAAGATTGCTGTTCATGCTCTGAAGGAAGTTCTAGATTACTTGGACCATGTTTCCTCTGAAGGGTAAGCGGCAGTAACCCAGCGCTAATTTTTATGTATTAGAAGGTAGAAAGTTTTGGAATACGATGAAATTTTAGTAACTTTTTGGTTACTGATTGATATCTGATATGTCAGGCTGAATGGTGGGGCTGGCCAGCTCAATAATAAAGATACACCTGCAGATGAGAAGCCTAAAATCCAAGATGACAAGTACAAAGATGCTGTTGATGATGGAAAGCCGCCTAGGAGTGGATACCGAAGAGACGAGCCGGCGACCATGCCCGACGTAGGTGCTGCTGATGAGAATCAGCCTAAAAGGCGGAGTAGTCGTCAAAAGGATGAGCTGAAGAGCCAAGCAGACAAGAAGAATAGTGAAAGCCAAGGTGACGTTCTCAAGAGCGAAGATGACAATAAAGATGCACCTGGGGACGAGAAGCCTAAAATCTGGGGCGGTGGCAAAATTGGTGAGCTGGCGAGCCGAGATGACAAGTTCAACAATGAAGCTGCTGATGAAAAGCCGCTAAGAAGGCGGAGCACGCGCCAAAGAAGTTTGGCGTCGACCGTGCCCAACGATGAAGCTACTGATAAGAAGCAGCGAAGTGGTCCTCGGAGTGGTGAGCTGAAGAGCCAAGTCGACAAGTCTGATGATGAATCTGCATACAAGAATCGTGAAAGGCAAGGTGGCCCCATAGATCACGATCTCATGAGCGAAGATGACAAGCCTGACGAGGAAGCTGTTGCCGCGAACAAGCTTAAAGTTTATCGGCGCCAGGGAAAAAGATCGAGCAGCTGCAGGTGATTGTTTCTGCGAGGAAAAGGTCAAGGCTTTCACTTCAAGGCTGTATTCATCGACCTGGACGTAGTCATTTTGGAAGCTTTTGTATGTAGTTCATCTTATCTCTATAATATATTAATTGAGGTGAGTTCATCTAGACCATTTTTTTTATGTGTAGATGTGTCTGTAACATTATTGTATTTAGTTTGTATCTTACAATGATTCACCAATCAGTTTGAGTTATTTTTTTAATCATTTTTTAATCTTTTGTTGAATTGAACTTTGATTTCAATTTAATATTTTATACTAACAATAATTAATTATCTACTACTTTATAATTTACATCATATTTTGAATGAAACTGATAACAAGAATTCCAATAATAACTTACTTCAAAATTATTATAATGAATATTCAAAGTTAAGTAAAATAAAAATAGAGTAAATATTTAGGTCAAAAAAATTGATTAATTAAAAATCTTTTATAGTTATAAAAAATATTGTAACCATAAATTTTTTAACAAAGACCCATAGCAACACATGGGTATTAGTCATCTATAATAATTGGTGGCTGATGCCATTCAAGAAGACAAAGTGAGTTGCTCGTGTGCACCTGTTTAAGGTCCCGTTTGGGACCGCTTTTGCAGCGCTTCTGTTAAAATTAAGCAGCAAACGGAGCCAAACAACACGGAATCGACTCCAAAGATGATTCTGACCAACGTGGTCACAAAATTACCCGCAATGCCATCTATCAGGGCGTCCACACTCGTTCATTATAGCTAGCTATTGTCATTTTTATATCATTTTCTTGCATAGAAAGATAATGTTAGAGATGCAGCTATGGATGCTGCAAGCAATTAACTATAGCTGAGACTAACGTTGCTTATAGATTGAACTCAACTCTATCTGACATATTTTGTAGGCCTCTTCTTAACTGTATGGCTGAAAATAGAAAGAACATGGTGTGGGTGAGAAACTTCATTTTTTTAGGTGTGGTCGTCTACGGCATCTAATTTTGGTGGGAGATGTCCGTACGTGAGTATGTAACATCGTCGTATTCTACTTTGTTTCATCATTGGTTAGGTTTCGGCATTGAATCTGTCCGTATCTTCTCTCATAATTTTGACTGAGCCATGGAGTCGCAGTCGAGAACAAAATGCATGTTGGAGGTGCTACTAGGGCTTCAAAGCCGTTTTCCTCCTGGGTCTTGTGATCAGCTCGCCGCTGAGAATTGCATCTTATTGCAGCTGAGAATAAAAGCTACCGCGAGTTAGGAAGACAGTTAAAAGAAAAGAGGCATGCTGGTTCGGTGATTTGCTATGGAAGGATGTGAGCTCATGGTTTTTATTCCTTGATTTAATTGGTGCCCGAGCTGGTGTGATATGGTAAGGTTTCCTGACTCATGCTTGGGTGCAAGGAGATTCGAGCAGAGCAGTCTTTCTGTTTTATCATTGGCATGGCTAAATGAAGAAAACAAAGGAGGAAGACGACACTGCTGCCTTCAGGCCAGCTGGGCCGTGATGGGCCAAACAAAAAGGAAAAGAGCTGAGTTAGGTGTAGGCTGGAGATATGTTTAGACCGAGAGACAATAAAGTTTTATATTTTATTAGATTCAAATGATGCAGTGCTAAATATATAAAATTCAAACACTACAGAAAAAAATATTTTTCTTAGGAATTTGTTTAAATTAAAAATTATTTCTATTAAAGAAATAAAGTTTAATTTTTAGTGAATATAAGTATATTTTAAATTTGAGGGCGTGCTAGAGCCTGTAATCTTAGTTGGTTTATTTAGTTCGTGATCTCTTCTTTAGGAAAAAGTGCAGTTTAGTATAACTTTCTAATATTTATTGTAAGGTAAATTAGCACATATTTCAATATTTACATTGGTTCTCATAGTTTATGGTATTTTTCTTTATACCCATAGCAATGCAAAAAAAGAAGTCTGTATTATTACATCTTAAGCTTGATGTAAATATTTGTTAAACCTGTAATAATACATGGACACTTTACTAGAAACAGTCTACAAATCATAATCCTTAATAAAGTTGGTGACATAGTCCGCCTTTATTCTGCAAGCCAAGGAAAAACCATTATGAGACAGAGCCCTTATTCATGCTTGTCCTGATGCAACCTCTTCGACGTGGCGTCTCCGATGTCCTTCCTGCGAGCTTCTAGCAGGGCTGATGTGGTGAGCCAAGGACGTTGCCGCCCCCCCCTAACCCCCCTGTGCATGGTTCCTAGTGACCTGCTCGGTTGGCTACGGGCTTCCACTCAGGTTGGCGAGCTGACCCAAGGGTGGTGTTGTTGACGCGCGAGGTCTCCAGCGAAGCTTCACCCAAGCATTGTCCTACCCCTACCACTAAGAAGTGGTGGCATTGCGCAGGGGAGGAAAGGGAGATGCGGCGGCGCGAGGAAGGGAGGGACTCGACGGCACGAGCAGGGGAGGAACGTGGTGGCACAAAGGACGGGACAGGAGGCGCCGATAGCACATACATGCGAGGGAGGCACCGGCGGCAATGCGAGCATGGCATGGGAGGAAGACAAGGTTGGTGGGGTTCACTAGAAAAAAAAAGGATAGAGACATAATTTTACTCAATTCAAATAGAGCAAAAACTAATTTTGGGCCTCTAAAAAATAGAAGTTGACCCTTACAATGATATATAGGGGCCCAAATTTAATCTGTGAGTGGCAGTTCCTCTAAGCGCACAAGGTGCGCGTGCGGTTGAGGCGGCGGCGGGTGGGGGAGGCGGCAACACGTGGCTGCCCCACCTCCCCACCCCACCCCGGATTGGGCCGCAGAATGAGTTGGGCCCAAAGACCATGTAGGTAGATGAAGCCTACAAGCTGAAAAAGAAAAGAAATAGAGAAAAAAAATATAAGAAAAATGCTTTTATATAGATTCTAAGACATATAGTAGTTGCCAAATCCTATAAATTGTGTATGTTATACTAACATCATCTCAAAGAAAACATTGAATTACCATAAAATTACAAATTAGTTCTCAATTGTTAAACACATAGTTCTAGACTTTTAAAATTATTTTAACGATTCATCAATGTCTCACAGGATCCATAAAATGCCCATTATATATATTATATATATAATGGTTGGTTGAAAATTTTCTAAAAACCTATAGCAACGTACGGCTATTTTGCTAGTAAGAAATATTTTATGTGGAACTCATATACATCTCGGGAAGAATACTAAAGTTACTATTTATAGCATATTATTTTATATATTATTGTAAAATTATGACAACAAGGAGTCCCTTATACGCATACCGGTTCGTTTTCTTTTCAACCATCCTCTTCCTCCCCTCGTTTCTCTTGCATTGGGATTTGGGAGCCATGGCTGGGCGATTGGAGCCCAAATCCGCACGGGAAAACAGCAAAAGACGGCTAGAAAGTGGGGAAATCAGATGTTTTTTTTTCTATCGAGCATCCATTCAAGGCGGCGATTTGTATAGGAGACATGGGGATAATGGTCGATTTGGTGGAGAAAGGACCATGGTTCATGGAGCTCGATGTTGGCCCAGGAAGAAGAGAGGAAGGGCGCGAGCGCGATGGGCGGGAGGCGAGCGGGCTGCGGCGCGAGCGCGATGGGTGGGAAGCGAGCGGGCTGCACGGGCGGGCCGAAGCATGGGAGGCGAGCGAGCGCAGGAGGCGAGCACCGAGCGACCGGCGAGCGTCGAGCGAGCACGATTCCGGGAAGGAGAGCTCAGACGGAGCTCGGGCGCGATTATTGCCCGTCGGCCCAGTCGAAGGAGGGCGTCACCGGCCCTGCCTCTGTGACCCGCCGGCTCCGCCTCTGCGCCCCGCCGGAGGAGCGTGCATCGGCCCAGTCAGAGGAGCGCGCCCCCGCCCCCTCGCGCGTCAACCCGTCGGAGGAGGGCGTCACCGGCCGGTCCCCTCGTCCTTGCGAGCCAGCGGGACGGTGGTGAGCGTGAGGGCGAGCGGTACAGACGCGAGGGGCGGCTCGGAAACGATTTTGTCCACGGAGCCAAACGGGAAATTTCTAGTCGATACGATTCCCTCGCTAGCGGGTTCCACAGAAATCGTGATTTGGAAAGAATCGCTACTGGGTAGTCACAGTGAGCGTTCGGGTAAACCCGAAATTTCGGGTCGGGCTAATCAGATTTCGAAGGAATTGGGTTCTAGGAAATGACATTCGAGGTTGGTTTTGAAATTTTGGGTATCCGAAATTTCGGTTACCCAGAATTATGGGTTTAGGTTTCGGATAATCTGTTGTACCCGATTTCTCAATAACTATAGTATTATACTAGATTTTAATATTTTTTTAACAAAAACATTATAACTTAATAGCAATATAGAACATAAAACAGGAGCATAAATATCAGAAAACTGTAGGGTTCTGAAACTTTAGAATTTTGATTGGTATGTTCAGACTTTGGGTACTCAAGTCTTGTTGGGTTGGGTTGAATTCAGGTGGGCTACTCATATTACGGGTATTTCGGATTGTTCGGGTACCGGAGGTAGAAACCCGAAATAGCCTGATGTTGAATCGGGCTTTGAGATTACCGACCCGAGAAAATGCTTTGAGTTTCGGGTCTCGAGCTAATCGGGTTCAGTCTCGGGTTTTGTCGGATTCAGGATTAGGGTCCGGGTTTTGTGCCCAGAGTGACTGGGTAGTTGTCCCAAACGGAGCCTAAGTTGGACATGTCCTCATTCTCTAGTCCTGTGGATTAATTTTCTAAGCACCGCTATTAAAAGTGGTCTTTTCTTCAAAATTATTACTCTCTATTTTAAAATTGTTATTGTTATTAACTTTTTTCATTAACTTTGATCATTCGTTTTATTTAAAAAATATTATATATTTTCTCATGATTTGTTTTATTATTATATAAAATTTAAAATATAACTTATAATTTTTTATATTTGAATAAATATTTTGAATAAAACAAATAGTTAAAGATAATAAAAAAAAGTCAATGACAACAACAATTTGAAACAAAGACAGTAGTAAATAAGCTTCTCTTCAATACTACTCATGAGTTACTCCAACTCTCCTAAATACAAACCAACTCCTCAGCAGTTATATTTCTTTTCCTTTTACCACTATGCTATTTTCACCATTTCCTGCCCTGCCACTCGTGAGTCAAATGAAGCCCGAGCGAGGAGGCAGGGCCACCTCTAGGTGGCGGCGGCAAGGGCGCGTGGCTGGAGCGCACGGCGCTACGCAGGCGAGGACGCGGACGCGCGGTCGTGCAACAAGGCGGCACAGGCACGAGTGCGCGACGCTGTGCGGACGGAGGCGTGAGTGTGCAACGCTATGCCGGCGGAGGCGCGAGCGCGAAGCAAGAGGCAGCACAGGACTCCGCACTTTTTGAGATTGTTTTTCATTTTTTGGATTTCCTCTATTTTCTAATGAATTTTCAGGTTTCTTTGTATGTTGAAACAGCGCAAGTGGTAAAACGAGAAGAAAACCTTTCGAAATTTTGTCTTCCAATTTTTGTATTTTTTATTTTTTCAAATTTGTTTCTATTTTTTAATAAAATTTCAGATGGCTGAAAGGGTAAAAATAGCACAGGGGTAAAAGGAGAAGGAAAATAACTGATGAGGAGTTGCTTTATATTTGGGAGAGTTGGAGTAACTCATGAGTGATATTGAAGAGAAAGCCCATTTACTAATATTGTTGGGGAGAAGGTGACCTTTAATAGTGATGTTGAGGAAATTAATCCATTTTATTGACCGTATTACATGAAAATGGTATTATGAAGAAATACAAACAAATATGATAGTAATTTATGAAAATGATAATAAAAATAATTTTAAATCTTATGATCCTAGAGCAATGTAGGTAATTATTATAATGAATATCTTGATTATAGCCAATCCCTCTAAAAAGCAAATGATCCTTCAGTCTGAAACAAATCATAAGGTTTTCTATAAATTTTGCCTATTTTTTTGATCCATTTTTCATGCATGTACACACATGATGATTCAATAATTAAGATGTCACAATCGATTATAAACCATTATAACAACTCATTTTGGCTGGAACCATGTGAAAGTACATCTAGGCCCCTAGTGAGTTTTAGTGAGTTGATTGACAAAATGATTAAAGGACTAATATATGTTTATCGAGACGATGAGCAGAAATTTAATTGTGATACTATTATGGACCATCATTCACATACATGCTTATGGATATTATTTTTTATGAAGACCACATATTCTATGAGATAATTTATTGTGTATGACAAATAAGATACATGGGTGCACAATCTTATCTTTACATATCTCTACCATGATAACTGAAAAATGAAGATGAATATCATGTTAACAAGGAAATATCAATCAAAATTCAATTAATCAAATGAAGAAAAAGAAGTATGGCTATGAATGAAAGATATGCTATGAATGGAAAGTGCAACATTGATCAAGAGGATACAATATTCATAGACATCAGCTCAAGGATGTGCTCAGATTTATATTCATGTTGACAACCCTAATTAAAGCAAAAATGATCAAATGGCAAAGTGACAAGACTACAAGTTCAAGAAGTAAAAAATGTATCTTTGTTTTTAATCTTGAGTAAAGGTTTGTTGATCTATAAAGGGGGATGCAACATAGTGCTTCTACTGATACAAAGTGCTCAAAGTCCTATGAGAGAAGCCATGAGAGAAAACCTTGAAAACCTAACTCTGTTGTGCTGACCTGCACAAAACAGGTCTGACCGATTTTGCAAACAGGTCAGACCGGTTTTGAAAATCTTGAGCTTAGGGTCTGGTTTGGGTGTGGGGTCTTGTAGACTTTGTTTAGAGCTTATAGAAAAAAGTTGGTGAGATGAGATCAATCTGAAAGGAGTGGAGTATCTTTCTGGTGTTCTGACCAAAACATGTCTGACCGGTTTCTACCGGTTTTGGCTGACAGAGCCAACGGCTAGTTTTTCAGAAAGTGTTTAAATAGCCTCCCTCCCCCTCCTTCGTGTGCTGCTGGTTCCAGAGCATCTCATAACATTCCAAGCCATATTGAGCTCTCCCCAACACCTCTTTGTGAGACTTGAGTGATTTTGTGGAAATCTTTGAGTTGGGTTGAGAGATTTGAGCTAAGTGAGCATTAGTGAGCAAATCCAAGCCATGAGCACTTTGTGGCTACGTCGAGCATTTCGTGAAGCATTTGTTACTCTTGGAGGTGAAGCCTCCTAGATGGCTAGGTATTACCCACGAGCTCCCAAGTTGTGGTGAGCCACGGGTTAGTTTGTGAGGGCTGCGATCTTGCCTCCGGAAGGAAAAAGATCAAGCTAGTGGACCGGGGAAAGTGGTTGAAAGAAACCCAGCTTGAAGTTGGCTTTTGAGCGGCTCAAGATTCCTCAACGGAGACGTAGGATTTACGGGGTGAATCTGAACTTCGGCAAACAAACACCTGTGTCCCCTCGTTCGATTTACTTTTCTTGTTTGTTTTCTAACTCATTTTGTGCTTCCGCTTTGATCTACTTGGGTGTGCTTCTTGTGTTGTGCAGAGACTAAGTGCATCTGTGAGGAACATCTACTGGAGCATCACTTCGGGTATCGGTTTGATTTAGAGCCAAAAATCTACATTTTTGCATTCCCTGTCAAAATAGGTCTGACCGGTTTGCCGAACCGGTCTGACTGACCGGTTTGCCGAACCGGTCTGACCGGTCTTGGACTAATTTTTGTTTTAAGTTTTAAAACTGCAGGTTTCGCCTATTCACCCCCCCCCCCTCTAGGCGACATCAAGATCCTTTCAATTGGTATTAGAGCAAGGACTCACATTAAGGTCTAACCGCCGTGAGAAATGATATCGTCGGAAGGTGAAAATTATTTAGAACCTCTTTTGCTTGATGGCTCAAATTATGTGTCTTGGTGTAAGTGCATGCTAGAAGCTCTTAAGGCTATTGATCCTATCTTATTGAGCATTGTGGATGTAAGCATTTGTTCCCCAAATTTTAATTGGGATAATTGTTCCGATGAGGAAGTAAAATGCTTGCAACAAAATGCTCAAGCTATTAATGCCTTGATGAGTGCTTTAAGTGTAGATCTTGAGATGAAGATATACAAGGACCATGGTTTCCTAAAAGATGCTCATCTTCTTTGGATGACACTAAAAGAAAAATTCTCAAAGTGCAAGAATGATGACTCAGCAACAAAGGAGCCATGGTCCAAGTGTCAAGATGGCCAAAAGCAAAACGTTGAGTACTGTCTGGAAAAACAAGTCAGATCGGTTTTGGTAACAGGTCAGACCGGTTTTCTCAGAAAATTAGAAAGTACATCAAGAATCAATAAGCGCCATCGACCAAGCGAAGAGTCAACATCCAAGAGGAGTGGTGCATGCCTCATGGCCAAAGAAAAGAAGAAGAAAAGACAATCCAAGCAAAATGAACATGAAAGTGAAGATGACTTTGAGTTTGACAACTTGAGCAAGAAGGATTTGTTCAAGTTAATGAAAGTGTTTAAGAAAGTGCAAACTCAAGATATGCACCTAGAAAAGCAAGAAGCTTTTCTCATTGACAAGATTTAAGAGCTCAAAGCCTTGAGACAAGAATATGAGAATCTTGTCGAGTCTCATGAATCCTTGACTAGTAAATATGAAAAATTGGAAAAGGAACTTTCTTGTGCTGCTAAAGATTCTTTACATGCAGTATCAGTGTAGGAAAAAAATGGTAGTCTCAAGGCTAGATATGAAGAACTCACCATCAAGCATGCTACCTTGCAAAAGGATCATGAAGAGCTCTTGTGCTCTCATGAGAAGATTGTAGATACACATGTGCTGCTTGAAGTTGCTCATGAGGTTGTAATTACAATGGTAACACACTCTTAACCTCACTCACGTGAATGCACATGCACACACAAGTCCATTGATTTATTATGTGCTAATTCATGTTGCTCTGAGAGAAAACATTCTTGTGTTGAGCATGTGCTTGTAGAATCTTGTGATGACTTTATTGCAAATGAAAATGATGAGCTCAAGCAAGAAGTCAAGAGGCTTGAAATGGAGCTAAAAAGATTGAAGGGCAAACACCAAGTGCAACCTTCTCAAGATAACCGTGATGACATGGTGAAGAAGCTTGAGAAGGGATCAACCGTCACAAGGTCAGGTCCTCAACAAGAAAATCATAAGATGCTCAAGTCTTTGGAGCAAGAAAGAAGAAACAAGAATCTTGATCATGTCAAGTGCTCAGACATGGATCCCTATGTTTCCATGTGCTCAACCAAGGTAGATGGTAATTCAAAGCTCTCAAGAAGATCTATAAGGACTATCAAAAAAAGAGTATGCTTTGGATGCAAGAAAAGGGGGCACATGATTGCTGAGTGCAATGAAGCTGTTTCTGGCAGACAAAACCAGCCAGACAGGTTTGGGAAACCGGTCAGACCGGTTTTAGCTGCCTCTGCTCAAGTCAGCAGAAAAGTGGTCCATGAGTACAAGAACTCATCCAAGAGTCAAGCACTAAAGAGGATTCAGCAAAGAGAGCAACAGAAGGTGGTCAACAAGAACAAAAGAAGAACATGCTATACTTGCCGAGACAAAGGACATCTTAGCAAAGATTGTCCTAACAGTAACTTCTCTAAAGTTCAAAATTCTGTTCAAAATGCATTTGCTAAGGCAAAGTGTGGTACTAGTACTAGCATGGTGATTAGTTCACCACATGTTGGTACAAGGACCATTTGGGTGCCTAAATCATTATTGACTAACCTACAAGGACCCAACATGTCTTGGGTACCAAAACGAGCATGATTCATGAAGCAGGAGTTTATAGGTGCATTGGATGCTTGAGCAAGGATAGAAGATCTCTACCTCATGGCTCAAGCATATGGCAAGTGTTCACATCCAAAAACCAATGACACCTTGAAAAGACAGCAGGTTATCCAATATACTCTTGTGTGTAAGAAAATCTACCATTCATGCCCTAGAGTGAAATTTGCAAATTGGCATAAAATTTTCATGTATGGCATAAGATGCGTTTAATGGCTCTCTAGTAGAGTAAATACTTGTTTTTAGATAGATGTATGTAAAGATTGGAGTACAACACATGTATTACAAGATCATAAGCCAAGCATCTGCTAAGGTGATAGAAAAATGATCTGTGAAGCAGAGAAACCAGCCTGACCATTTCTTGAAACAGGTCAGACTGGTTTTGGTTGTTGCTGTTTTCAGTATCAAAGAAGTCTCAAGATTGTTGGATTTTCTAAATTTATGATCTTGGCATGTATACACATCTATGGAGGTGTAAGTATCACTTATCTTCTCTTAATTTTACAAAATCTTGAAATGTGACCAAATTATGCAATAAACTCTTCTTGATCCTTAACCAAATCATGTATGCCATATAAGCTATTGAATTTCAGCTGGGCATGTCTTAAGGGGGAGTTTACTCTATAATTTGTGTATTTGGAACTAATGTGCTATATGAGTGCTTTTGTAGCATTATGTATAAACTTGTGTTTCACCATGGAACAATCATATTACTCTCTAACTTCACACGATGCTCAAAAATGAAAAGAAAGACTTGTGCTAAAGTCAATGATGGGTGATGACACAAGAAAGTAGGTGTCCCTCACCAAAATGAAGAAAAGAGTGTTTTGGGTAAAGGTACGATTTTATTTATCTTTGCATTGCTTTGTGCATCTAGGCCCTGCTCATTACTAGTGTGTTTTTGACATGTCATCGTATATCAAGTACCATCAAAGTTCATCTCTCGATGTTGTCATCTAGCGTATATTTGTTTGATGTCATCCTTCTCTCATCATGTTTAAAGATTCTCACTCATGTCATAAGTTTAAATTAAGAGATGACATGAACCAGATACTCCATGATGATACTCAAACTTGAATGGTGCATGTTTTGAGTGCTATAGATTAATATAACTGCTAGTGTGGTGTCATTTTCTAAAAATCTGGTTTTTGGTCCTTGTGACCATATTGAATTACTTGTGACTATAGTTATCATTGATTGATTGTTGGCTAGTCACAAGTGAGGAGATCTTCTCAAGTCCTCTCTCAATTCTCTCAAGAATATTCCATCAAATAATAAACCTCAATACAATCCTTATCTGCAGAATTTCATATTATGCATCCTCTAGGAGGTCCCAGGCCAACTCCCTGTTAAATAGGTCTAATGGAAGTTTCTGACGTAAAACGGTCAAACCAGTTTCCCTAATCGATCAAACCGGTTTTGTGTTAGTTAAACCGAGAAGTTCCCCATGGACTTGTGTGTATCTTGGTCAAATTATTTCCTACTTCTCTCTGCAAAATCAAATTTGTCCAATTATTTTCAATCTCTCATGGAATCTAGATTTTTTCTGTTTCCCCCACAAAAGTGGTCAGGCCGGTTTTGGAAACCAGACAGACCAGTTTTTGTGAGTCTTTCTGGCTCGTGGTCCCTTGGCTGCTTCTCTCTCTCCTCACTCCATTCTCTCATCTAGTACCCGAAACTCCTCTCCATGGCCGGCGTCCCATGGCGATTTCATGATTCCTCCGTGGAATCTCCTCCCTATTGGTGTGAGAGAGTACTTTATGGTCGGCTTCATCATCTCCTAGGACCGGCTCAACCGATTGGCTATTTCTCTCTCCCTCCCAAGGTATTCAAATGTCATATTCTCTGATCTCTTTCCCTAGTACATATATTTCGATTTCCTTCGGTCAATACTCCTCTATCATGCCTAGGAACTAGTCCTTGAAGAACTACTTTGATCTCACTCAATGCATTGCTCAGATTCGAAGAATAGGTTTTCCTGGACAAAAGCGGTCAGACCGGTTCCATGAACCAGCCAGACCGGTTTTGTTGATAGGTTCCATTTTTGCATATGAGCAATACTCTGTGTTTGTTATCCACCTTCAAACTCTTTTCATCCCTATGTCATAGCTCAAAATCATAATTGATCAAAATCTGTAGAAAACAAAGAACCTTGTGCTTCTCTGGGCATAAAGCGGTCAGGCCAGTTTTCAAAACCAGCCAGACCGGTTTTGTCCAGTAAAGCAGAATCATCTCTGTTTTCTTCAATTTTTTGCTCTTCTGTCCAATTCTCTTGTTCCTGAGATCATACACTCATGTTATCTCTCTATCTCAGGGGCCGCAAGAATGGCTGATGATGGCAGTACCCATGGAAGGAGAGTCAAAGGTCGACATGATAGTAATGGTGGTTCAAATGATATGAGTGGATCATCTCAAAATCCAAGAAAGAGCATGACACAGAAACAACTACCCCGTGGTAGTATGATCATTGAGGAAACAAATGATATGGAAATAGAAGAGCCTTCTAGTGATGATGATAATGTGGAAGATGAGGATTTCCACATATCCTCTAGGAGAGGCCCGAGACCAGCTGCATCACATAATGACAACAGTGATGATGGAGAGGATGATGGTGACAGTGAGGGTATTGATGGAGAGGATGATGGTGACAGGGATGATGAGGATGATGCCCCTAAGCCAGAAATGCACAAACCATCAGGACCTCCAAGGAGAAAGGCTACAATCTACAGAGGAAAGACATACCTTGTGAGGGACATGAGACAGGTAGATCCAAGGACACCAAATAAGGAAGCCACAAACTACAGGTTTTGGACTTTCTTTCAGCAGGACTACTATGAGACTGTCATCATGGCCAAGGATAGATATATCCATGGCACAGTGGGTAGACTAGGAGTACATGGAAAAGAAAAACAATCCCATTTTCAATGAGATTATTGCTGCATGTACAAGGTAAAGGGTGAAGAAAATTATGGGTTTTGCCTATGACTGGAATAATGAAATCATTGCCCAATTCTATGCCACAGTCTTCTTTGAGGAGGATGAGAATCTGAGAAAAATGCATTGGATGACAAAGGGTGAGTGGTTCAGTGTGACTTATGCTCAGTTTGCTAGATTCCTCAGTTTTGGACCCAAGGATATGGATCATCCTTAGATTCATGCTCATCCCTACCTTGCAGACAGTGACATTAGATTCTGTATACTCCAGCAGAGGCAGCTACAAGTGCAGACACAGTGAGTAACTTGTATACCTTCTACTCCATCCTGAATAGGATGTTTAGGAGAACTATTGTGCCCAGAGATGACGATCCTTCCAACATTTCTTTTTATGCAAAGAACATGCTTGCAATGATGAGAGAAGGTGCAGGACAATTCAGTGTGTCAAACTTCATTTAGGAGGAAATCAAGGGCATTGCAAGTAACCCCCAGAAAGTTTGTGGTTATTCTCCCTATCTCATGCATATGATTGAGAATGTGACCCAAACTACATACAAGAAGGAAACAAGGAAGAAAGTTGAGCCTATTCACCAGCCACTGAAAGTAAAGCCATCTAAGAGAGTGTTGGTTCCTCAGGCTCCTATTGATCCACCTTCTCCGCCCCCTCAGATCTCTCCTCAGAGACAGCATGAGCCTCAGGTGCAGCACAGTGAGCACTGGGAGCAAACAACCTCCTCACACAGGCGTGACAAGCCTTCCTCTCCTATAAGAAGGGTGCTGAATTATCTCTCTGACATATGCAAATCTCAGCATTCCATTGAGGTTAGGTAGCGCCATGAGGTGGCTGCTAGAAGAAAGGAGAAGAAGAGAATGAAGAAACTCCAAGCACAGTTGTTGCCTAATGACCCTCCTTCTCCACCTGGCTCAGAAGATGAACCAATTCCAGAAGTAGAGCCTATTGATGATAGGTTTGCAAGAATTGAGCAAAGTGAGGAGTGGAGATGGTTCAACAATACCTACATGGGTGGACATCATGATGCTTCATCTTCAGCGCCACCACCACCACCTCCTCCTCCACCACCATAACCATTTGATAACCCTGACCTTGCTATAGTGGCTGTGAATGCACTCTTTGGGACTTTTGGTACTGGTATGGTTGCTCCTCCTTCCACTTCCTTTTCAACTACCACAATCCCAGTCTTACCTATCTTCCTGGAGAGCATTGGATCGATCCAAACAACCCGCCTTCGAATGCATGAGCAAGACAACTTAGTTGACCCCTTTCTGGTGATCAATGACAAAGGGGGAGAGAATATTGGGATTAAAGCTTGGAGTGAAGATGGTGGAGCACTGGAATTGCTCTCTGGTTAGAGAAAACCAACCTGGCCGGTTTGGGAAACCAGTTAGACCGGTTTTGTGTGACTTCTCAAATCTGACCTCTTCTGGTCATCTTGTGTCCTCTGTTGTTCCTGTGTGGACTTTATGTCAATCTTTGTAATAATCCTAGAATTCTATCCTATGGACTTGAGAATCTTGTAATGATTGCCATTTGAGTGTTATTGTTGTTCATTATTTCCTATGTATTGATATGATAAAGTGATGCCTATATTGTTTGGTGTTTGTGCTGTTTTGCTGCTCTGTTCCAGAAACCAGCTTGACTGGTATTGAGAACCAGCCTGACCGGTTTTCTAGATAAAACCAATCTGACCGTTTTCTAGTTCGGCCATACCGGTTTGGGCTGATCTACTGATTTGTGCTTTGTTTCTCGTTGCTTTCTGTTGCATTTGCTTCACAAGATATTTACCTGTTACACTCACTTGTTATGCACCCCACGGATTTCAGATTTAGGGGGAGATCTATGTTTTTCATTCAATATGTGCATTTGGCATGTCAAGCCAACTTGTTAAAAATTTATGAAATACACATATCAAGGGGGAGCTCACTTTAAATCTGAAATTTCAAAATCTTTTTATTCTCTCATTTGTAAGCTTTAATCGGGTTGTCATCAATCATCAAAAAGGGGGAGATTGAAAGTACATCTAGGCCCCTAGTGGGTTTTGGTGGGTTGATTGATAAAACGATTAAAGGACTAATATGTTTATCGAGATGATGAGCAGGAATTTAATTGTGATACTATTATGGACCATCATTCAAATACGCGCTTATGGATATTATTTTTTATGAAGACCACATATTCCATGAGATAATTTATTGTGTATGACAAACAAGAGACATGGGTGCACAATCTTATCTTTACATATCTCTACCATGATAACTGAAAAATGAAGATGGATATCATGTTGACAAGGAAATATCAATCAAAATTCAATCAATCAAATGAAGAAAAAGAGTATGGCTTAATGTGAGACACAACATGATATGTGGATTAGAATGGTAGAAAAATGAAGGAATAACATGACTTGGCTGTGACGGATCATACATTGGAGAAGGGCAAGTAAGAGGCTTGGCACCGAAGGACCTTTGTGATGGTGAAGAGCAAGTGGAGTTGATTCCAGCGGATTTTTGAAGCCATGCAAAGTCACATATCATTTAGTGTCAATTATGAAGAAAGAATGAAAGATGTGCTATGAATAAAAATTGCAACATTGATCAATTATTCATATTCATGAAGAATTTGTTACTCTTGGAGGTGAAGCCTCCTTAACGGCTAGGCATTACCCACGAGCTCCCAAGTTGTGGTGAGCCACAGGTCAGTTTGCGAGGGCTGCGATCTTGCCTCCGGAAGGAAAAAGATCAAGCTAGTGGATCAGGGAAAGTGGTTGAAAGAGACCCGGCTTGGAGTTGGCTTTTGAGCAGCTCAAGCTTCCTCAACGGAGACGTAGGATTCACGTGGTGAATCTAAACTTCGGCAAACAAACACTTGTGTCTACTCGTTCGATTTGCTTTTCTTGTTTGTTTTCTAACTCATTTTGTGCTTCCGCTTCGATCTACTTAGGTGTGCTTACTTGTGTTGTGCAGAGGCTAAGTGCAGCTGTGAGGAACATCTACTGGAGCACCACTTCGAGTATCGGTTTGAGTCAGAGCCAACAATCTACATTTTTGCATTCCCTGTCAAAACAGGTCTGACCGGTTTTGGACTAATCTCTGTTTTAAGTTTTAAAAACTATAGGTTTCGCCTATTCACCCCCCCCCCCCTCTAGGTGATATCAAGATCCTTTCACCATGAGACTCAGTAGTTCCAAACAGTATGAGATTCATCATCCAAACTTTTCTGCACTGTTGCCGGTCGCTTCTCTTCTCTTTATGACCAGAAGAATCATTCTGCAAGTAATATTAATCAAACTATCAAAGCTCTGCAGCAACTGAGCGTCCAACTCAGCTTGCTTACCATCTAACAATGAACAATTAGCATGGAGTGGAGGAGAAGCAACAATAACTATGATTTCTCACTGAAGCACTAAGGGCGTGATTAGTTCGGGTAGTTAGAGAACCTGGTTGGCATTCAACAGCTAGGCTGTTATGGCCCAGGCTAGTTGCATGCAGATCAAGGTGATTGGTTGAAGTTTCCACACAGCCAGGTCCACGGAGAGATAATGTTTGGTCAGCTGGCTCCGCACTTTTCACTCTCACATAGCTGTTTGCTTTTTGCTCCAATCACGCGAGCCAAGCTACGTGGAAATGGATTTCATTTTCGTTTCTCGTCAGCCAAGTTCGCAGAGACCTTTTGCATGCCACGGGCTAGGCCCAACACTCCGATTAGTCAACCAAACGTAGCAACCCTGCATCCCGAGAGCCTGGCCCGATTATATTCAGCCAACCAATCGCGTCCTAAATGCTTGCTTCCTGCAAATCCTGCATGTTGTTTCCTAGCAGCTCATCATAACTGATTTGTAATAGTTTCGTTTGATAAAAAACTATTAGTTGTCACACTGAATGAAAATAGCATAAATAAGGGATGTCTTAATCTTGTTCATTTTTATGAGCAAATAAGAATCTATCTGAGTTCAGATTTACATATTAGAATTTCTTTTTCTGACCTAAAAGAATCAGGCCAGGTCCCGCTAACTCGAATACCGTGAGGCAACTCATTTGTGATGAATCATCACCCATGATTGAAGTTTCCGTACGTCGTCACATGCAACAGCCCGTTGCTAGCAGCAGATGGAAGCCGCACGGGTTCGAATCCTCTAACATTGTGTAGCAATGTCACCGTGTGACATTCCTCCTGCTGCTAGCAACAGCCCCGTTACTAGTTACAAGTACTTGTGAAGCTCAAAATAAATTACTTATGTCACCAGTTAGCACAAACTTCAGGAGCAGTGATTTTTTTAATAAGAAAATATATTCTAGCCAGGACTTTTGCTAATAAAAAATAAAAGAAGAGGAGCCAATTAATAGCTAATTTTACGGGCTATTATACAGCCACAGGATTGGAGGTGGATGGTCTTGAATGGAGGAATGTCACATGATGACATTGCCTTACAATGTCACAGGATTTGAACCCGAAGCCGCACCGCCGTCCTCGATTATGCTCTCCAATCAATTACGCTCATCCTCATCGATGATCATCCGATTATGCTCTCCAATCAATTACGCTCATCCTCATCGATGATCATCGATCAAGGCACTGCCGCCATGCTGATAATGATTGTCCCTGTAGCTTTGGATGACAAGTGATAGATGGAAAGTCTTATATTATTGAAAAAGGATTCAAACGGGGCACAAATTGCATAAAAAACTGTCAACGATCCGAGATCAGGAGCTGCATTGCACACTGAACAGCAAGTCACAGCACGAGTACGTTGGTCATTTGACCTTTTTCTGTCAGTTTTCTTGCTCTTTGTATTTGGACTGCACCAAACGGCGTGAAAAGCAAAGTCAAACGGAATGTTCATTTCAAATCTAAAGGGACAAAATCACAAAATCTTTAAAGCAAGGGTACTAAAATATTTGCAATAAAAACAACTATGAGAAAAGTTCCCATTTGCTATGAAAATAACGTTTGGCATTATGGATAAACAAGAAATTTAAGGAAAAACAAAACTACAATATTATTCCCATATACAGTTCCTACCAGGGAACCGTTTCATTGCCATGATCTCTGCTATCCAAAACGCGGTATCTGCCGTTGTGTTGAAACTATGGCTCACGCACAACATCAGGCACAAAAGGTAACAATACCAGTTGCACTGAATTAAAAAAAAAAACCCAGTTCCACGGCCTCAGATGCAACAGAGAAAATTAAAATTACTGGCAGCAACACAAACAATTACAGCAAAATAGGACTGTCATGTGTTACTCAAACCTATTCCATTACATGCTCTGCCACAACCAGCATAGTTTCGAAAATCATTTGCAAATCTAAAAACAGAATTACCGAAGTCTGGAGTAACTCCTATCAGTCAGCTAAAGGTGGGGGCTGCCTACATATGTCGTAACATGCACAATCAAGGGTAGGTAGGTTCTTCAAGATGGTGAGGATGATAATTAACATAGGATGCCTATGCAGGCAAAAGAGAAGCATACACATAAGTGCAGGATGATTAACAGTGGGTCCTACCACTACGGGATATTCATGAATCCTCAGGCCTTGACCTCCTTTGTTTGATGCTGCTTTTAGTTCTTCCCAGCATCTAGACCATCTTCATCTTCATCATCATCTGCCTCAGACAACTTGGTTAGCTCATCTTGGATCATAACTTTGATAGCCTCCTTTTTGGGTGCCAAATCCATTTTGTAGTGATTGTCTACATACGAGAAGAAGTGTTAGTTGTCTCAAGAATAAACAACAGCAACTATGCTAGCTGTGCCATGCAACAATAGTCACAATTACAGCAGAACATAACTAAAAAAAGCTTACCAAGCTTCCTAAGAATGTCACTGAAAGTTGCCTGCAAAACAAGGTTCCCAAACATGTCAGCTCTTTATAAGAAACTTTTGATCAACGTAAGTTCAAGTTCAAACGTATTTCTGAGTATGAATGTAGCAGGTAAAAATAAGTACAGATTTTTGTCATCAATTGCCCTTTTAAAAAGCTGCCCATGCCTCTGCTTTTTGTCAGGCATTATAAAGTTCATGCTTTTACATTGTGTCAAACATATTAAAATCTCACTTTTTACTGTATCCCCAACATTTAAAATCGTTATCACTAACATATTAGTGTCCAAGATAAACATGAAAACAGTGCATTACGAAAAATAACCATGAAAAAACATATCGTGTCAAACATTTCAAAATTTTTACCATTAACCATTCTGGATGCTTTCCATAATCAAGGCTGAAACTCACCGTGTTGAAGTCCACCTTTTTGAGGATTCCAATAATGGTCTTCCTCAGTTCGTCCTTGCTTGGAAGATCTGCTTCTGCTGAAGCTCCTTTTCCCTTTATCACCTTTCTACCTGCATAAAATGCATTTTCTCCATTTTTAGAAGACTAATTATGTTGAACTGAATGATACTTCTGTGAGCTTTCCACGGCATAAGTTAGGGCCTATTTTAAAAAAACTCGACCTGCAGGGGGTAATACAGTCCCCCGGCCATTTTGCTAAGAAGATCTTCTCATGCAGATCGAGAAAACCCCCGAACCCATGCCCTACCCTTGGCTGGGCCTTAGACCTGTGCTTTGGTGTGGTGACAGGTGAGGGGATTTTTTTTTACCCCAACCCATAAATTCGCTCCCACGGGGAGTTGAACCTGGGATCTTGGGGGTGCTACTAAGCCATGTTAGGGCCTATTTGCTTACCCTTAGATTATACATCTAGCTTATTAGTGTTGAATTATATAAGCTGGCGTGTTAATAGTCTACTTTGGGATAGCTTATGCGATTATGATAATCTGGGGTCTAAATTATATAATCTGACCATATTTTATAGTTGTTAGTTTCAGCATCAGATTATATAATCTAGGGTAAATAGATAAGCCCTTAATCTATAGTGGAAGTGAAGGTCACCAGATGATTTACACTCTATTAGCCCTTGCAGAAACAAAACAAAAAGCAGATAATAAAATCATACTAAGTGTTAACCAGGCAATGAAAAACAGATAAATGTACGGATGTTTTGGTCATGATATAGCCAGACAAAAGAGGAGCAAGGCAACACACTGGAATTGCAATCTCCAAATGTATTTACCAGATGACTTCTTTTCTTTGGTGTCCTTTTCTGTGAAAGCATCCTTTGCTGAGGGTTTCCTCTTCCTAGAAAAAACCTTTGCACTACTATCATCAGGGCTTTCCTGTTCCTTCGAAATCTCGGACGATGATTTTCTCATCGGACTCTTGCTGATTGTCCTTGGGGTACCAGTCTTGTGGCCACTCCCTCTGTTTGTCTTCTTTCTCCCTGAAGATTCTTTTACTTCTGATGACTTTTTTACTGCCTTTTCTTTCCCATAGTCATATTCATCCTCCTGTTCATCAGCTCCAACATCTGGATCTTCATCTTTGTTTTCCTCACTATCAGATTTCATTGATTCATAATCATCATCATCTTCATCACTATTAAGTGATAAAACTGGCTTTGGCCTTTTGGCCGAAGTCAATGCATCACCAAATCTCTGCAATAACCACAGAAGTAATACAATGAAGAAGCCACGAAGAACATGAACATAAGAAATCACTGGAAATTAGAGTAGGGCAGGTAGCAAAGCTTTGCTTGGACATACAAGCACAAACTCAGCTCGAATCAGAAAAGCCACTAAAAAGGGTCATGGTAGTTTGATGCTTTACTGCTAGTTGACAGCTTAGAAAATTTTGGCATTATACCTTTGCAGTCCTGTCAGGAGTCTTACTCGAACTTCCACCCCTCTTGCGTTTTCTGGAATTTGACCCCTGGTAGAAAAGAATAATGTGCAAAATGGAAATGATATCATAAAATGTAAATTCTTATGTGTCCTAATAATAGATTATCGGCAACAGCATCCAACAGGGGTAGCAATTCTAACCTGGTCATCAGAGATACCAGAATCAGCCACACTATGAGGTTCAGCGATGAAGTCCAACAACCTTGTCACGATATCTTCCTATATGGGTTACGGGGGAAATCATATCAGAATGCCACCATTGTATTAGTAAAATGTAATTGTAACGAAAAGACAGTAACACAACCTTTCTAACATTTGGTTTTGGAACTGGAATGGCAAAGAGCCAACAGAGGTCTAACAGCACGTCTTTCACACATTTGTCAAGTTTCTCTTTTGCCTTGGCTCTCATTTTTTCCTACAAACAAGAGAACTTTACAAATCAAACCACTTCTACTGACTATTTAAAGAGTCCAGAAAAGAAACTTACATCACTCTCATGCCAAACAAATCCAGAGAACTGGAGTATATGTCCTTTAAAGTCTACAGCCTGAAAACATAAAGGCATTAATTGCTTAGGATAAGTGTGTCATAAGGCATTTAAGAAAGCAGCAACAACTCTGGCTTCAATCATTCAACACAAACATCAGACTATATATAAAAATTAGCCCTCTTCTCAATACCTTAACTCTAAGTTTAGAGCTGAAGCATTCCATTGAACAAAACAAAAGTGAACTGGTCAGCAAAGCTAGAACCCTCAATACATCTCTTTTCTATGCCTTATTTATTTTGTGAAGGGGGGGGGGGGGGGGGGGGGGGATCTAAACAGCATCTGCACCCAAGGGCTGAAACACAGATGGTACCATTGTTATATGCTTGTTTGTCATACTGAAATACGCTTCCTCTCTGGTAAAATCTATTGGGGGGACCAGCATTTCTTAGGAAATCTAGTGTGCCAGTATGCACATATCTTACAAACCTAACTATGAAAGAACTTCTGTCGCTATAGGGCCGCTGTTTTCCAAGGCGGAGGAAATAAAATTTCGACTGTACAGCTATGTGTTTACGTATGCACGATTATTTGCAATAGTAACATCCAAAGCAGCCTTCTGCTATGTGAAAAGTTTACCTTTCCTTTCCTCCCAAACAGAATACTGTGGAGAAATTTTAGGTCCGCAGGTTTTTTCCTTGATATCCTGTGTGCCACTGTACAAAAGTTCAAAAAAGAAAAAAAGAATTAAAGAGAAAACAGGAAATCCTAGATATGATGAAAAACACATTGTGAAAAGCAATGCATAAAATAGTAGCAAGTAAACATCAAAGTAGCCAACTAGATCGTACAACACAGTTTATTCTTGGATAAATAAAGAATAATACAACAAATCATTAGCAAGGAACAAAAGCATTACATTAATTATTAGTTGAAATGACGTGAACAAAAATAAACTTAAAATACAAATAATTCTAATTATCAGCAAAACTGAAGTTAAGCTCCCAAATAAATATGAAAATGGATGCACCAACATCAAATAATCAGACAGGAGAACATTACTTATCACATATTATTTTCATGTGTTCAAGATTATGAAATTTGCCGCATGGCACGAATCTACAAATTCACGCCATAACTTAAGTCTGTACTCCAATAAATTTGTAACTTTTCACTCAAAATTTCAGCAGAGGAAAGATTGAACAGTGCATTATGATAATGAACCAAGAAGATAAAAAAGGTTAAATCTAACCTAACTGAATCCCTAGATCCTTCGAAGTTTGGGCTTGCTTTACTACTGGTGGGGACCCATTTAGACCTCACACCCGAGTAGATATGCAATAAAGTACCTAAATCTTAAATACGAGTTCAGTAACTGGTTCTGTGAATGTCCAGACAACCATATGGCCTAGTGGTAGAGGACTTATTTTTCATGTTTGGATAAGAGCAGAGAATGAGAATATAAAGTAGTTTCTTGCTTGCTTGATAATGTGACAACCACATTATAGAGGATGTAGATATGTGATCAGTATCCTTTAGTATGAAGAGACATGTGAACCTACACTAGTATCATGATGGAATACAATATCCAAAACTGGCTCCTTAATTTAAACCGACTTCAGCAGTGCTAACAAAACACAAGCGTTATTACTCATCAAGCCTTGAACGGCAGCGGTGCTTTCAAGGCTTAATCAGTAACACTTGTGTTTGTCAGCATTTGTTAGTGCTACTCCTTCCTGAGATACTTTTCATGCCACATGACATCTCCACTCCTCAAATTGATGATAAACTTTTCCTGCAGTGTATTCTCCCTTCTTTTATTTTCCAATGTCACTACCTTATTCACATACTTTCTTCTTGGAAAGAACAACTATCAACTTAGCATCTCAAATTCTAGAAGCAAAGAACCACAGGAGATGCTTGCAATAAATAAACATAGAACTGAATATGAAGGGTGTTGATTGTGTTGCTCAATAAATACTAGATTGCCACAACAGTTAAAAATAGTCCACTATGAAATTGACAGTGTCCGATAATATCTACAAAAAAATATGTTATTTCAAATTGAAAGAGTTGTAAATTATGAAAGAATTTTTCATGTCTATTAACAATTTAAAATCAACCTTGTGTCAGCAAAAAATCTGGAAATATTGACTTAAAACAAACCTGAATGGACTAACATTTCAGATCAGAGGAAGTAGTTAGGTTTATCAAAGGCAGACACATTAAACAATAGAACCAAAGAACACTCCAATTTAGTTGGCAGAATTTAATGTTCTTCTCTTCAGTTGGGTTTTACTGAGACCTGAAAACAACCCCACCCATTTCTCAATTCAGAATTCCAAACTACGTATTACAATACACCATGCTCTACACTTCAGCTGACAAATGCAAAATAACCAGTTTGCCTTAACAAACAGTGGAGAAGGCATATTATGCAGCACTAATAAAAAGAAGTGAGTAGTAAAAAGATCGGCGAGAGGTCCATACCGCCTGGTAAATCCTTTAAAGGAGTCCCACGACCCTGTGACAACAAATTATCAAGATTGCATGTCTAAAAGGAAAATAGTGGGATAAAATGACAGCAAAAGAACAAACCTTCTCAACTACGAAATTCTTGTTTGGTTCCTTCTCAATTGCCTCAACCAACCTCTCCACTGTTTTCCTTTCACGTTGAGGGCGATCAGTACCATATGGGCTGGGGGTGCTTAGTAAACTTTTTGCTTCCCTAGATTTGGTTCCATCTTGTTTCTTATCCTTTCCCTGGCTTCTATCCCTAGCACTCCTTGCTTTCTTGTTCTTAGGAGTCTCTTCCTTATTCTCTTCCACCACCTTGTCAGCTTCACTAACTTGCTCTTCTGTCATTTCACTGTCTTTTCCTTGATCATCTGCACCATCTTTCTCTGTCTTTTTCTCACTGGCATTGGGCTTTTTGTCCCCAGCCTCTTCCACTTCCTTATCAGCAGAGCCCTCATGTTCCTCTTGCTTGTCAGCAGAAACTGTTTCTTTTCCTTTGCTTTCCTCCAAATCAGCTGAATCACCTTTTTCCTTCTCTTTTAATTCATCCTGCTGATCTACATTCTTCTTCCCATCTTTATCTTCCGTCTCATTTTTGACATCAACATTCCCAGCCTCAGCCATCTTGACGTCGTCTCCTTCTGCTGTCTTGGCACTGTCATCTTCCTTTGCATCTTCATCCCTTTTTAAATCTTCAGCAACCACCTGCTTCACCTTGTCCGCTTCATGTCGACTTTCCTTTGCACTTTCAGCCTCTGTCATCTGCACATCCTCGCCTTCTGCTGGCTTGCTACCATTATCTTCCTTTGCACCTGCATCCTTTCTCACATCTCCAGAATCCAGCTGCTCAGCAGCACTCAAATCACCATCACCTTCCTTAGAACTTTCAGCCTCTGCCATCTTGACATCACCCTCTTTAGGACCATCGGTGCCATTTTCGGAAAATTTATTTTGTTCTTCAGCATTCTTATCAGCTACTGCAGCATCCTTGCTTTCGGTCTCGTCAGCCACTTCCTCAGTGACCATCTCCTTTTCAGGAGCCGCTCCTCCATTCGCGACAACCTTCTCCTCCATTCCTGGTGCTGGGTCAGTCTCAGACATGCCAGCCGATCCTTATTGCTCTAGCTGCAGACAAAGAGTTACCCTTGTAAGGAAACACAAAGTACAGGATAAAAAAAGGACAGATCTATAGAAAAAGAACTTGACTAATGCTGTAGTGAAGACTACGCCAGTACAATTACAAAGATTTAAACTTTGTAGCACTGTTCTTTCAATCAAGTACAAAACAAACGTGTAAGTATACAATCATAGCCACTGTTTGTAGTTCACTAGATTAGAAATAATGCTACAAGGTGTGGCGAGGACATTGGGGGATGAACAATGCAAGAAGAAATGAAATTGCAGTACAATTTGTAGCAGATATGTTGAAATTGGCGGACAATTACTAACAGAACCGCATAATTTTGTCGCGCTAACTACCGGACAGCAGATTGAGCAACCAAACGGAGCCAATTAGAGCACAACTGAGCAGCTAGGTCGAACAAAGTCCCCAACTTTGCCGCAACCCTAAGCCTCCCGAACCAAACGAACGACACACTTCTACACTTCGCACTCCAGCTCCGTCCTATTCCTACCCGAGCAACGAAGTGCTTCTTGTCCCCTCCTCACCTCCTCGAGCCAAAACCCTAGAACGAAACCACAAACCCTAGCACGGCCAAGCTCCGGTCCCGCCCTCTACTCGTGCACCCAATTGGACAACCACCCGGGACGCGCAGCAGGGGCATGAATCTCGAGCAAGCAAGCAAGAAACTGAGTACGCTGAACGAAATATGCGATTTTTTACCCGGAGGAGTTTGGAGGCGAGCAGCGGCCGAAGAAGTGGGGTGCGTGCGAAGTGGAGAGTCGCCTCCTCGCCTTCCTCGCCTCCCCTCTCCCCCTCACAACGAGAAAGAGACAGAGGGAATTTTCGTGTGGTTTTTTTTCAGGAAATTAATATATTTTTATTCCCAGATTTATCGGCAGCAGTGGTTGCGCATATCGGCTCCGGACCCGAGCCCGGAATCCAATCCGCTTTTTATTCGCGCTCCGACGTGGGCTCCGCTCGCCAGTTGGCCGGAACAACGACGTGGGCCCCGCTGTGCGTCGTGTGTTAGTTCGTGAGCGTTTTGGGCGCCTGCCATGTACGAGCCTGCGGCGCCGTGCGTGGGCCGTGTGGCAGGAGCGTGTCGCTTTCCGGGTTCAAAATTCCAGGTCTTTTTTTTTTAGATTGCTCAAAATTCCAGGTCTGCGCTTCTGTCCCGTTGAAGGAAAAGCTTCCTCCACTTAGCAGCTGCCCATCGGTTTTGTCTATCAAATGTTACATGTTTATCAATTCAAAATGGTTTCTATTTGAACAGTTGATTTGAAGAATAGTGCTGATTTAGTTAGGTTCATTTTCGCATTGCATGATGCACTCACCCCGTTCAATCGACCATATTTTATGAAGCTTCAGATTTAGTTGCCTTGTTTTGCGGTTTATGACCTGGTCAAACATAGAGTTATTGTTATATAAAAATTTGCTAGCTACTCCCTCCGTCACATTGAAAATGTCATTCTCGCTTCCAAGGAGTTAAATACTTTAAATTTTGATAAAAATATATATTAGTATTGTAAATATTTAGTATACATAATTAGTATTATTAGATAGATATTGAATTTATTTTTATAATAAAATTATTTAAAGATATAAATATTATTAATATTTTTTATAAATTTAGTCAAAGTTGATAAAGTTTGACTGGCATAAATACCATAGCAGCACTTTCAATAAAACGGAGGGAGTATATAATATACCAACAACCAAGTTGGACAAGAAATCAAGAGGTGACTAGTCATACTATTGAAGCAAGTTTCTTGATCTTTGGATTGTTGTTGAAGCAAGGTTCTGTGAGGATTTTCAAAACTTAGGAGGATAGGCATGATCCCTGCCCCTCCCCCTTCCCCCTCTCTCCTAGCTACATCATTGAATATACTACTGAATAATATCAATATAATGATTGTATGAGTGGTTATTAAAAAAAAAGATGATGACCACGTAAATCTGCATCCTATTAAATTAACAAGTGATAAACCCTCCGGCTGAATTAGTGCCACAACTCAATGGAGCAAAAGAGTATCCTGTTAAATTAACATGCACACGAAGCAAACTTTGGTGTAGGCGTTTGATAAAAAAAAAAACTTTGGTGTAGGCGTGGATCCACCAGTAGCACGGGGAGTCAAATGAGTACATGATCCTATAAGCAAGGCTCAAGATCTTTGCTCTTGTTTTGTACGGGCTCAACTTCCTTTTCTTCTTACACAACAAAACTACAAACATCTTTGTTTCTTTAAGTTAGTACATGATCTTTGCTCAGGATCTTTGTTTCTTTAAGAGGGTAAAAGGATAAGTTAAACCCCTAGATATTAGACATCAACGACATCTTTGTTTGAGTCTATAGTAGGTTACTGAGCTTGGTGGTGGTTCTTTTGGAATATTTGTATGCTAGACTATTAGCAAGCAAATATATGGACACTGATTAAGGTTTTCTTTGGATCCCTTCAATTTTTAAGAAACTGGTTTTAGAAACTGAAGAACCTTTAAACAGGCTAGTTTTTTTTTTGTTATAATTTGGCTCAATCTAGCTAATATCAGCTTTTGCCTTATTTTAATATAGTTAACTACCAAAAAATTAGTTTGTAGATGATAAAAACTAGGATCCAAATATCCCCACCTAATTTTTATTTAAAAGTTAGTTTCTAGAAACTAAAAGTAAAACTAGTTTTTAAGAATGGTGGATCCAAAAAGAATGGTAAGAAAGAAATCAATAGATGTTAGACGCGGATGACCTTTAGCATTCATATTCATGTACTTCCTCCATTTTTGTTTTCCTGTCGTTAGGATAGAAAACTTAGTTCAAAAATAAACTTTCTTGTCCGAACGACAATAAAATGAAAACAGAGGGAGTACTAGATATCATCCTATTCTATTTTTGGTATATCTATTAATAAATCAAACCGTGTACATGTCTGTTTATGTAGACACATAGAGCCTGGAATGTAAGTCCATTTGCAAAAAAAACAAAAAGGTTACTGAGCTTTGTTGCACAGCCCATGGACTTCTGATGTATATTACTCATCTTATTAAAAATCATATTAGTTTGTTTCATTAATAACGAAGAAGCTTGAGCCAAATTAATGTTATCCAACTGGGTCGTCTGGCATGGCATGGCCCAGGCACGAAAAGGCCCGGCCCAATTAATTTTAGACCGGCACGACACGTAATTAATTTTGGGCCATGCCGTGCTGGCCCACGGCACGATACGAAACTTGTTAGCCGTGCCAGGCTGGCCCGTTATGCCCGTGAACATGCACGACCCGTTAGGCATGCGAGCCCAATGATAGACCGTTGCAGGGCGGTCGGGCGGCGCAAGGCGGGAGTGAGCGGGCGGTGCGGCAACAAGAGGGGCGCGAGCAGGCGGCGCGGCTGCGAAGAGGGCCTCGCGAGCGGGCGGCGCGATGAAGGGAGCAGGCGGGGCGATGCAAGCAGGGGCCGCGGCGACGGGAGCGGGCGGGTGACACGACAGTGGGAGTGGGCGGGGTAGCGGCGGGCCGGCGACAAGGCGAGAGCTAGAGGAACACGCTGGAGGTGGGGGCGAGCGGCGGCGGTGACGATTCGGGAGCCGAGGGGTTGAGCGGCGGCCGGCGGGGATGAGGAGTTGAGGACTCCAGTCTCCAGGAGTCGTGACCTAGGCCTGTGAAGTGTGATGCCGCCGTCTGGGCCAATTGCTGAAGATTCGGCCTGCTAGGCTAATTTGAAGGTTTGTTTTCCTGTTGGGTTGCTAAATTATATGGACTATTGGGCCTTTTTTTCGTGCCAGGCGGCCTACGTGCTTAACTGGGCTAGTTGATAAATGGGCTGTGCTGTACTAGCCCATGGGCTTGACTGACGGCCCAACCACAGCCCAGAGCCTCGTGCCAGGTTGGCCCGACATGAAATTTTTTTGGGCCGTGTCGGATTCGTGTTATGTTTTGGGCTGGCCCACAGACCACGGGTTTTTTGGACAGCACTAAACCAAATTATAGAAGGGACGGCAAACAAAACTGGGCCCAGGTTTGTAGAGCCATTGGGCTGCGATTCAACGACGCGCAAACAAGCTGGTTCAGTATATTTGTAGTTGAGGGGCGAAAGTACCAACACGTTCAGTCCGACATGTACTATTAGAATAGAAGAGATAAGAAACAATTAATGTCTAGTTTCAGATGATTTCATCTCCACTCCTTGAAGCGCCTACTTAAATGACAACCAAACCCATAGTTTCCGAATTTCTCAATCACACAAACGGCACATGCTTATAATAATAATACTAGTAATTGATAGGAAAAACGCTCGTGCAGGCTTCACAGCCCAATGCTGACACTGTGCCCGCCAGCGGCGGCGTCCGTCCAGATGCCGACCTCGGTGTGCCCGTCCTCGGTGGCGCACGCCCTGAACATGCCCGTGGTGTTGTGCACCATGCACACCTCGCCCGAGGCCGACACGGCGACGAGCCCGACGTCGCCGCGGGGCGTGTTGCCCACGACGCGCGCCGCGGCGTCGCGCAGGGTCAGGCCCGGGCGGTGCTCCATGAACGCCGCGACGTCGCGCGCGACGGTGTGGCGGATGATGCTCTCGCCCTTGCCCGTGGCGGAGACCGCGCAGAGGGCGTTGGCATACGTGCCGGCGCCCACCAGCGGGGTGTCGCCGATGCGGCCGGGCATCTTGTTCACCAGACCGCCCGTGGAGGTCGCCGTCGCGAGGGTGCCCGCGGCGTCGATGGCCACGCAACCCACCGTGCCGATCTGGCTGCTGTCGTCGGCGGGGGGATCCATACCGGGTTTCTTCGTCATTGGCTGGGTGTAGTCGATCTGATTCACAGGCAACCAACGACGGATGATCAGCCACGTAAAATCAGATGATCTCCGGAAATGCGAATAGACCACATTCATCTCTTTTGTTTAGTTAAACCATGGATTTGTTTACGGTCGATCCATACTGACAGTCACGTACCTCTCTAACTCATTGTTAGGGGCAAAGGGCAGAAATCAGTACTATCAGAATGGTACACATTATTGCAATCAACCTTTTATTTTGTCGACTATTTCTATGTGAATCACTAGTACAGATTGATGAAGAGGAAGCGTGTCAAGGCACACACGACTCTTTTCAGCTACATGTTTCAACTTCATTCGAACTAGTAGGAAACAAACAAAGTGCAGCTGTAACAAGTCTATCTTCCTGCTAAGCACACATGGATGGGCCATATGCAGGTCTGCCAAGAGTCATGTGCAAGTGCAAGATAAGATGTGAATCACTTATTCGGCCAAATGAAAAGAGAAAGCAATGAACCTATCTGTGCATTTTAAACCACCGCATGTGCTACACCGAAACTGAAGAAATGTTTTGTTTCTTAAAAGACCAAAACTGAAGAATTAATGGTACAGGAAAAAAGTTTTGACGGTACCTGCACCCTGTTGGCTTCTTTCGCTTGTCTCAGCCTCTCAATGTTATGCTCGGTGATGAAGTGGCTTGGATCCTTAGTCTCCAACCCCTGATCAATCAGATCGAAAGCGAATTACTATTCGTAAACTGTGGCGTCCTTCCTTGTAACTACTCAAAGCAACACTCGTGTAGCATAAATATTCTTTTCATGAAGGTCCATGTCAATATAATTAAGATTGACTGGCGTCAAGTAAAGAGAAAGTATGTCCTCCAAAAAAAAGTCATGAGAAAGTAGTATGTAGTATTGGTTGATTGATACTGATACCTAAAGCACAGACTTTTCCTTTTCTTCACTCCATGTGGATTTAATTTAGATTGACGGGCATCAAGTCAAGAGTAAGTGGTGAGGCTGTATTATTATTATTATTATTATTGGATATGCTACTAACTAAAGTATAACCTTTTCTCTTTTCTCCATTCCATGGATTCTGAATATGCAGAAACAGAGTTCATTACTACAAGGCAGAGCAGGGCAAAACAGAGGTGTGGCAAAGATGTCCTTTTCATGAATGTCCATGGTAATGTAATTTAGATTGACGTGCGTCAAAGTCAAGAGAAAGTAGGTTCATCTGATACTACTGACTAAAGTAGAGAACTTTTGTGTTCCTCATTCCAAGGATGGATTCTGTGTGAAGATGCAAGAAGAGGGGCATAATAACAGAGAGTAAAGAAACAGGTTCATCAGTACAGTAGGAAGCAGAGGATGAAAAGAACGGACGTATCTATCACCTGTTCCCTGGCGAATGCCTCGGCTCCGTCGAAGGCAAGGTAGATGTGCGGCGTGTTCTCCATGACCCGCCTGGCTAGCGAGACGGCGTTGACGACGGTGGAGAGTCCCGAGACGGCGCCGCAGCGCAGGGTGGCGCCTTCCATGACGCAGGCCTCCATCTCCACGGTGCCGTCGGAGGTGAGCACGGAGCCCTTGCCGGCGTTGAAGTAAGGGCAGTCCTCAAGCTCCCGCACCTGCGCAATCAATCGAACAGTAACAGGATCACAGACTGAAGTCTGAAGGGGAGAGAGAGAGAGAGAGAGAGAGAGAGAGAGAGAGAGAGAGAGAGAGAGAGAGAGAGAGAGAGAGAGAGGCGAACGTACGACGAGCTCGACGACGTCGAGCGCTGGGCGGCCGTCGCGGAGCGCGGCGGTGCCGACGTCGAGGCAGTGGCGGAGCGTGGCGAGGCGGCGGTCCCGGAGCTCCGCCGGCAGCGAGCGCGGGATGTCACCGGCGCCGCCGTGCAGCGCAAGCGCCCAACCCATGGATGGATCCTGGTCCGATCGGTTGATCCGTGCACGCGCGCGCACTCACGGGAAGGGGGAGTCAGCAGTCACCACCTCTCTCGTCTTGACCCGTGACGAGACGATTAATAATGGGCCGCCACCACCTTTTCTTTTCTTTCCAGGGATGGGCAACAACTGCGCGCACCAGTAGTGAAGAGTGCGCGTTGCAACAAAGGAAACAAACAAAACAAACCAACTAACACGCCCGTGGGATGCGGGTGAGTCAGTCAGGTTCAGGTCGGCGTTGGTTACTCCATCCATCCAGCTGCAGCTGCAGCTGCTCATCCGTCTGCCTCGGCCCTCGGAAGGGAAGCGTGGGCCGTGCCGGATTCGGCGCGCGCTGGAGTTGGGCTCGTCCCCGCTGCCCCTCTCCTCTCTATGTGCCCATCTCGGTGTCTCCACCTACGTGGATGCAATCCAACGGCCCACGCCAGGAATCGGGCCCTTATTTTTCTTTTTTCAATCGATGGTAAAGCATTTCTCACGATGCTGTCAACTGCTTTAACCCTGCTCCATTAATTTCTTTTAGAGAAACTATGGTGGGGGTTACCCACCTGAATTCATTCATTTCAAATAAATGAAATAATGGTGTTACAAAGTCTATCACCTCTAGGGTGATTGGAAGGGGGAAAACTTAAAGATACATCAACAACCTAAATAAAACATTAAATCTAGAATTTCTAATTGTTGATGTAGAGAGAAATCATCAAACACTTAGTCCGAAAAACCATATTAACATAATGTATTCGATCCAATAAGTACAAGCACCAAAAACCTACTTGTCAATTTTGCATCGAAGCGACTGAACCCACTGTTCTCATCTTCATCTAACTAGGATGTGGCCACACCCTAGTCTTCTGGTCGCCACTTTTCAACACCGTTCGACGCCTACCAAGGGGAGGAAGTCTCAACATGGGACAAGATGCTGGAAGAGAACGAGAGCCTCCTTAAGGTCTCGCTAACCCAGCTTTAGATGAGAGAGATAGCCCAAAAGAACCGACACTTGTCGGACTCGAGACCAACCAATCAAAAACCTCGGTTGGCAAGCAACTGCGTCTAGCCAGGAGGGACTGGCTACTCAAGTTGCCAATCGAAGCAGCATCCTTCAGAACCTCTGAGGGAAGGAAGCCCCATAGGAAGAAGAACCGCTGATTAATATAGAAGACCAACCAAGAAGATAGGATGATAACGAAGCAAGAACCCAACGACAGTGCCCGCTGTTTCGGACGACACAAGCTGACTAAGGAGCCAAGAACTGAGTGAAACAATGAATAGGGAAGCCATTGCCTCCAACAGGACAGAGATACCTCCAATGTCTTCAAATGTGACGTCTGTAAGGAGGGGATGACGTTGAAAACGCCACCATCACTTGCCTAAATGACTAGGTTTTCACCCAGAGAGTCATTGGTGTCACTAGTAAAGATGGTAACGGGCAAACTATCCGCAGATAGGGACAGCGCATGCTCGTGCCCGCAGCCGAAATCCCCTGCCCGCGCCCAAGATCTATCGCGGGTAGAAACAGTCACCTGTGCCCACGAGCATGTCCGTTTGCCCGTGAGGCACGGCAGCGAGGAGCGACAGGCCACGCGGCGGCAAGGACGGCGAGGAGCGGGGGGCACGCGTGACGGCGAGGAGCAGGGGGCGCGCGTGGCGAGGAGGGCGGGTCGCGCGACGAGGAGGAGGAGGGGGAGCGGGGGGGGGGGGGGGGGCAAGCGGCAGCAGCAAGGAGCGGGGGGAGGGGCGCACAACGATGAGAGGAAGGGGAGCAGCGCGCAGCGGCGGAGAGGCACGCGATGGCGAGAGGAGGGGGAGGGGTGCACGACGGTGAGAGGAGGGGGAGGAGCACGCGACGGCGAGAGGAAGGGGTGGGGCGTGCGGCGGTGGAGAGGCAGGCGACGGCGAGAGGAGGGAGAGGGGCGCGTGGCGGCTAAAGGAGGAAGAGGGGCGGCGGCTACGTGAGCGCGTCTGGAGTCTGGACTCTGGAGTCTGGACCGGTAGAATAGGAAGGAAAAAAAAAGTCAAACCCTAAGTTTGTCACGTACGCGGGTATACGGGTTCAGGCGCCACTTCCTCTTGCCCGTTAAGATTTTGCCCGTGCGTTTTAAACTGTGCCCGCGCCCAAGAGGTGCCGCCATCGACTAGAATGGAAATATCCATGCAAGACATAACTCAGAGTGTCACTGCTTGAGTTGAAGGCACGACCTGCCTCACACTGAAAAGCCCTGTGACACAAAGTCAATCCACGAGCCATGGTCGGCAAGCTTCTGGGAAACGCCGACAACCGCTAGCTGCGGGTCAAGCCGCTGAGCGCAGAGTGGTGGGAGCATGGGCGCGACCACTGGCCAGTGATGCGCGGGCGTTCCAGCCCCAGCTCTAGCCCCTGGCAGACGGCCGCCGCCGGCTACGGGCCGAGCTACCACGCGCGCTGGCTCCTAGGTACGCCGGCTCCTCCTAGACCCGAGCTCGGGGTGCTGGATGATGCCGGAATCAAGGCCTTGACGACCCCCACGACGCAGCATCGGTGGGGGAGAGGCGCTGCTGTGACACCGCCGTCGAAGAAGACGATGCTACGCTGAAATCGGCCGAGGGCGCCGAATCCGGCTACGGGGCAACGGATCTGGCTTGGGCCATCGAGACCGAGACTAGATCTGATGCCACACACGGAAATTGCTGAATCTGAGTGGGAAGAAAAAAAAAGGGGGGAGGGGACGGGGGGGGGGGGGGGGGGGGGGGGGGGGGGGACGGGGGTAAACAGAAGAAGAACGCAGATGGACGCCATTGTGTGCCGCTGCATGCCGCGCCCGCAGGCGGCAGCGATGGCGGCAGGATGGAAGCTCTGGTGCGGGGCTTGGTTGGCGGCGGTCTGTGTCGCCCCTCCCGTCGCCTGGAGAGCGACGCGGACCATCCTGCTCCATTATCTCAAGGAGAACTCGATTTGTGCGGTAGAACGTGGTCCGATTTCTGGAGAGCTCAGGTTGAGGGCATGAAATTCCATTTGTGCGGTAGCAGGATTGAGCCCAGTCGTCCGCGGGGACTTCTATTTGGGTGGCAATGATTTCGATTCGTTTCTTCAGCAGTTCTGTCAAATCCCAAGATAGCTTGTGGGGTCTATACACAGATGCGTTGATTTGTTCATCAATCAAACCATGTATTCGTGTTTACGCAAGGGCTTCAGTTAGTGACGCTAGAGCTCTCCGGCAGCAGCTGCTGCAAACCTGGTCCTCACGGCTCCCATACCTCATCGTGTGGTGATTAATATAATATAAATGCATCTAAACTGTTAGATAAAGAATAATCAATGACTAATATTGATTCTAGCCTATTATAAAGGTGCTCGGTGTCTTTGCTCTTCATTAGATGCTCCTGATCTCAATTATCTTAGAGTTGAACAGACTCGTTTGCAGACAGTAGAAGACGGCCCGTTTTGATGTTAATTGGTGTGCAGAAAAATTAGGGAGCTTGATTCCTTGGTCATGACTGGGCGCTGTTGGATGACATCCACGTAGATGGAGACACCGATAGGCACCGCTAGGGTGGACAAAAAAGATAGCTCAGCTCGGCTCAATTCAACTCAACTCGTTTCATTAATGAGCTAAGTCAAACTTATAATTTAGCATGTCAAATTTATGAGCCGAGTCGATCTAACTTACGAGCAGCTCACGAGTTTAATGAGCTTTAAAAGACACACAAAAAGTAAGATTATTAGTAATAAATATAAATATTATACAAATATTTAATTATTTTAAAATTTATTTTAAATTATGTTATATTTATAAGTTATTTTTATTAACTATATATCTTATTTTTAGTTATAATATATTAAAATATTTCAACCGGCTAAAATCTAATGTTTAAATTATAATGTGTTCCTGACTCATAAGTGAGCTAGTTATCGAGCCGAGTCAAGCTAAGTTTTAAGTTCGGTTATGTAACGAGTCGAGTAGAGTCAAACCGATTTTCTAATGAGCTAACACGAACTGAGCCAAGCCAGCTTGACATCCACTCCTATTCCCCACCGACTCCAGGGAGTGTCACAACGACTCACAAGCCATTGCAGTGGCGTATTATTCTTATCGCCAACAACCATCAGCAAGCCATGAATGTTTGACTGGCACAAATGGCCTACAGGCCTCACAACTCTCTCACCCTTCAAGGACCTAATGTCCTCATCGAGCAACTCACCCACTCTAAGTATAGATGCACAGAAAAGTTCTTTCCTAGCCACATCCATCACATGCCATATCATGTCCCTCACATGGCCTTACATGTCATCCACACTATGATTATGCCCGTGGCACAACAAAGGTGTGTTTGCTTGGGTGGATGTCCCGGGACGGAATCGTCCCATCCCATTGCCATGTGTCCAGCAATTAAAATTCTTGATGATGCTACTTTATTTTTTTCTTTTAAAACTCAAGTAGATATTGTTGTTGTATGCTGCATTATTCATAATTGGGTCATACAAGATGGGAGTGATCTACTGCTGGTCAAGCAAGTGATCATGCCTATATGGTCAATTTTAGATAGGGAATTACAGATGAGATGTGGGCCGACTATCAAGCCTATCATCAAAACTGAATTGTTTGTTGTATTTTATTTGTAAGGACATAATTCATTGCTATATTTTATTTGTAAGGACATAATTCATTATTGTATCTTATTTGTAAGGACATAATTCATTGCTGTATTTCATTTGTAAGAACATAATTTACTGCTGTATATTATGTATAAGAACATAATTTGTTGTTGTATTTTATTTGTAAGGACATAATTCACTGTTGTATTTTATTTGTAAGGAGATAATTGTTGCTACAACAATGATATGTTGCTGAATTTTAATTGCTAGACACATAACATTGCTATCTGTTTTTTTTTTGGAAATGGATTCAGAGGGCTTTGGAGAACAAGCTCATGGAAGTGGACAAGCTTTATGGACATCTGCAATGTCCTCATTCATGCTCTCTTATCTTGCTAATGTGGTGGCTATCAGCACTAGGACATCATCTGACTTCAAGAAGGTTCATCTCAATGCTTATGCTAGGATTGTGAATGACAAGTTCAATACCACTCGTACTGGTGATCAGATCAAGAACCACTTGAAGACTTGGCAAAGGAAATATGCAAAGCTCTAGAAGCTTAGGAAAGCCAGTGCTTCTAGTTGGGACCAGGAAAATTACATTATAACTCTTGATGCTGAGCACTACAATGACTATGTGAAGGTATATTTGCAACTATTATTGTATCATGCATTTTGTTCTTTTCATGTTTACAGTTCAGCTAGTAATTATAACTACTCTTCTATTATAAGATCCCAAATCTAACAAATCTGATGCTGAATATTTCAACAAACCACTTGAGAACTATGCTGAAATGGAGACAATATTTGAAAATAGCATGACAACCAGTAATTATGCAAAGGACTCAAGCTCAGCTCTATGTACTGAAGGTGTTGCACATGAAGATGAAGTGGACGCCGCTGTTGTTTCTCACACTCCTAACGATCCTAACGAGACTGGGTCATCTTCATCAGCAGCCACTAGACCCAACAAGAGAGCAAGGGCTGTTGAAAATGATGAGACAGAGGGGCTGATTACAGCTTTCAATCGTGGCAATAATAGGTTAGCAACACATATTGAGAAGTTAGCAGAAAACATGGAGTTGTCATCTGACTTGATCGTGAAGGTGCAAGAACTTCCAGGTTTTAATGATACACATAAGTAATACTAGTACTGTCATCTTGTTGAAAACCCTCATGTTGGAAGAGCTTTCTACAACGCGCCATTTGAGTACAAACTGAATTTCATGGCTAAATGAATTAGTGAGAAATTTTCTGGCTGAAGTTGTCTAACTCATGAGATGCCACTGTTATTTTATAACAACCACAATAACTTGTAATGTGGTTCAATTTCTAATGCTTATTACTTGCTGTTAACAAGGCTATAGACTTGTGTAAGCCTACTATTTGCTTGAGTTGATTAATTATGTGAATATTAGAGACAAGCACGAATTTGTATGGCTATTATATTGTTACTGTATTATGGCTTAAGTTAACTATTATTTATAACATACGTTATTGTTGTGTGAATTGTTCATTGTCCATATGACCAGTAGCAATCAGAGTGGTAAGTACACCATGTCAATGACAAGGTAACCATATCCCATGTTCTCATCCCTGTCCCTCCAATCAAACAAGAAATAGGATGGTTCCATCCTCTTTTATCCTTTCAATCAAACAAAAAACTGAGTTCGTCCCATCCCTTTAAACAAACATGAATGGGATCGTCCCGTTCCTAAAAATTAGAATGGTTCCATCCTGTCCTAGCTTGTCCCAAAACCAAACACACCCCAAATATTGGTTCTGGTACCACCCATATTAGACTAGGTCCAAATGTGCCTCATGCTCATGCATATATGCACACACTACATAGCAGCTCAATTACGTTTTTGTTCTCACTTTACATAAAAAAATTAAACTGAAGTTGCCATGCATTTGCGATCTGGCTATTTAAGTTGATGCAACCTAAGCAATATGATATTATTCTTGCTACCGATAGCAAGTCTTAGAAGTTTGGGCTTCATCCAAATAGCCTATGGGCCGGCGTCACGTATGGGGTGAGAATAGGGATGGCAATTTCACCCATGGGTGCGGGCCCCATCGGGTTTTGCACCTGATGGGTGCAGGCATGGGTGCAAGGTGTCACCCGCACCCAACCCGAACAAACTCGGGTGTGAGGCAGGTTCCAGATTTCACCAATGGGCACCCAAAATTAGCCCGCCAAGTAAATTTGGCCGGCCCAACACCTCAGGTATAAGAAGAATTAGCAAACCCTAACCCCTACCAACTCTCGCATTCCACTCCCCTCATCACTCACGCCGCCACCCTCATGCACAGGCACGTTTGCGCACCCACACGGCACGTCGCCACTAGCCTCTTGCTCGCACCGCCAGTCCGGTCGCCTCCCGATGCCTCGTGCGACTCTCCCTCCTTGTCATCCTTGTCGTCCCTGATGCTCCCCACACCGCTGTAGCCGTGCCCGCCATCGAGTCTGCGCCTAGCGGCCCCGCTCATGGCCACGACAACGGAGCGGAGCTGGTCGGTGAAGAGAAGGCGACCCGTTAATGACTCACGGGAGTGGTGCACGCCAGCGCCCAAATTGCGGTGCAAGTGGTAGTGGAGCGGGCAGCAGCGAGTCAGCGGGCGTGGAGCTGCCGATGAGCGACATCGACTTGTATATGTGATATGTGTTAAACTCGATGGGTCACCTGACACCCACCCAAAACTCGTAGGTGTGGGTGTGGGTGTGGGTGCCATTTTCCATCCTAGCACTTTCTTGTAATGGGTGAGTTTTGACTCCACCCGACTCTGACCCATTGCCATCCCGAGGTGAGAAATATGGCTCATGCTCATCAGCTCATGCATATATTTAGCAAGAAGAAATTACAGCTTGGCTCACAACAAACGACACAAGATACTACAGGTTTCAATATCTCACTGGCAACGTTAACTGCAAATTCGAGGCTCATAATGGCAAGAATCGTATGGCAGCCATGGCATCTGCAATAAGCCAATAAGTTTTGTCTTGACAAGAGACATCTGCAATAGTTGCCTCCGCCTATCTCTAGAGCTTGTCCTGTCTAGCTTGACAAATTCAACCGTAACTATCAACGTAGAAACCTCGGCAGGTTCACCACTAACTCGGCCGTATTACAAAACAGCATTGACTCGCTCTTTCTTTCATCAGCACCAGCTGAGCAATTGCTATAGCTACTCGCCCGGCCAGAGCCAAGATACAAAAGTAAGCCTCGCGGTGTTCCTTCTGCTTCCGGCTCTCCATTCGCAGTTCATCTGGGTCAGTCTCCCAGTCTGCGTGAGTCCAGGCTTGCTTACAACTCCATCGCGTGTGGTCCCTACAAAAAACAACGGTAGGAAACTCTTCTGATCTCCTGTTCGTTCGTTGATTCTGTTCATGTAAAATGCTAATTCCATGATTTTTTTTGGTTGCTGGTTAATATATGTGCTGTACGTGCCTAATTGAATTACTGAACTGTACCTTTTATTACATAGTAAAGAAAGCTATCCTTTTGATGATCGTTTGTTTTCATAAATTATTCTATATATTACTGGGTAAAAATTTTGATGATTGAACTCTTCTAACATATAACGCTTACCAAACTCTTGGACCCGCATTATAAAAAAAAAACACTTGGACTCGAGACAGTTTATTATAGGGCAAAATCCTTCAGCATATTTTTAGTGATTTGTGTTAGATTCGACCTTTCACACTCTGTAAGTTCTGGAAATTTTTAGAGAATTATATTCCACATGGTCATTTGTAAATTACACAAACCAGTGTGTTTTCAAAAAAAAAAATCACACGGATGTGTTGTCAAAATTCCTCTTACGTGAAGAAGATTAAGGAGAGATAAATTCATTATTACATTAGACTTGACCAGAAAAATCTATTTTAGAAAGATAATTTCACTTTATTTTTCAATTTTACGTACTAACACCATTGTTTACAGTGCAGTAATAACTTTGTGCAAGGGACAGTCTCACTTTCTGCAGTTTTTTTACATCAGCAACACTGGGGTCTAGCAACAAATCCAACATTAATTTTGGGACATTTCAAAACACCATGGCAAATACTCCTGGGTGCTATTCATCGTCTGAGGCATTCATCAATGGAACTAACGAGTCAAATAGTTTGGGGTTGTTTTTGCATCCACCAAGCTCCATGACCTATTATCCTCAAGTGCCATCTACCTTCAACAATGATGGCCATGTTGTATTGAGCACATCCTCTTCAATTAAAATGTATGACCCTCAATTCTGTGAGCTCAGTGGTAATGTGACACCAGATTGTAATGTAATTAATGCGGCAGAAAATCATGGACACAGCTGGTTGAACTATGATATAACCCTCAACTACATAAACAAGCTGCTAATGCAGGAAGACAGCGATGATAAAGTCAAATTACATCACAGAGAATCTGCCCTTAGAGCTGTGGAGGAGCCTTTCTACAGATTGCTTGGACAGAATCATCCAGCTTATCCTCAACTACTACCACTTCTTAGCTGCGATTATCTAAAGAACCTCGATGACAGCACAAGTCAATCTCATCGGGAGTCACGTAGTAGCTGCTCTGTTGCTATAGACTCGAGAAATAATCACTCTAATGACAACTTACAAGGTTCTGAAGCTCCATGGAGCTTGTCTGCCATTGTTGGAGAGAGGAAAAAATTCAGTCAAGATACATATAGAATGGAGCTCAATGTCAATGACCTTTCCATTGCAGAAGGGCCTAATAGAGGTGATCGCGATCTATCTGTTCAGGTAAATAGTGGAGACACAAGAAAATCTTCTTCACTTGAGGTTCAAAGTCGAAAAGCTTATCCATGCATGGAAGATTTTGATTTGTTAGAAGGAAGAAGTAACAAGCAGTTTGCTATTTCTTCAGATGAGCCAATCCGAGATGAAATGTTTGACAAGGTTCTACTCTCCTCTGGGCATAAGCACTTAGATGGAGGAATTATTTTGAAAGGAACCACGACAACCAAATCAACCAAAAATTCACAGAATAATCAAGGAAGGACATCAGCCAGGAGAAGGATAAAAGGCAAGAAACAACAGAAGAAAGAGGTGGTGGATCTAAGAACTCTCCTTATCCATTGTGCACAAGCAGTTTCTGTTAATAACCATACTTTAACAATTGACATACTGAACACCATAAGGCAACATTCATCAGCAAGTGGGGATGATTCTCAGAGGCTAGCATTTTGCCTAGCAGATTGTCTTGAAGTACGATTAGCTGGATCTGGGAGTCAGATTTATCATGAGCTGACCTATAAGCCAAGGCGTGCACGGGATATGTTGAAGATAGTCCATTTATGTTTAAAGATAAGCCCTTTCTTGAGGGCGCCATACTGTTTCGCAAATAGAACCATCTTTGATGCCTCAATAGGAAAACCACAGGTACACATTATTGATTTTGGCATTTGCTTTGGTTTTCAATGGCCGTCGCTATTTGAGCAACTTGCAAAGAGGGAAGGTGGGCCTCCTAAGGTTCGTATCACAGGTATTGAGCTACCACAGCCAGGTTTTCGGCCAGATCGGATGAATGTGGATGCAGGGCAGAGGTTAGCCGAATATGCTAACATGTTCAATATACCTTTTGAATATCAAGGAATATCATCAAAATGGGAAACTTTACGTGTGGAAGATTTCAACATTCAGAAGGATGATGTGCTCATAGTCAACTGCATAAACCGAATGAAGAATCTGGGTGATGAGACAGTATCCGCTAATAGTGCCAGGAACAGGGTGCTTAATACCATAAGAATGATGAAGCCAACAGTTTTTGTGCTTGGAGTTCTGAACGGATCATACAGTAGCCCCTTCTTCTTAACGCGCTTTAAAGAGGTCATGTACCACTACACTGCCATGTTTGATGTTCTAGACAAAACTGTTCCACCAGATAATGAGGAAAGAATGACCATAGAGAGGGAATTTTATCTGTCAATACTTATTAATGTCCTTGCATGTGAAGGATCTGAAAGGATTGAGAGGCCAGAGAGTTACAAGAAATGGAAGTCAAGAAACCTGAACGCTGGCTTTGAGCAGCTCCCATTGAATCCAGAAATTGTGAAAAGAACAAAAGATATGGTGAAACAGGAGTATCATAAAGATTATGTTGTCAATGAAGATGATCAATGGCTATTATTGGGATGGAAGGGAAGGATACTCTATGCAATATCCACGTGGAAACCAAACGAGTCAAATGATGATGGTGATTAAGGACAACATATTTTCTACTGTACATAAAAGAAGATGTCTGGTGTTCTAAATGCCGATGTTATGAATTCCTGAAACACTTCGATGCTTTCCATTGTGCTCTAGTCATGTAATGCATCACTTTCTGGCATGAAAAGGCTACCGAATTCCAAGCGCTTAGTGGAACATTATGTGGTCGTGAATGTCTTTCATTCATTATTACCGAGTCCAGCTGTTCAACAGCTATAATGCGATGTACTTTATTGTCTACAACACAACTCCAACTGCAGCTACAGAACTTAAACCACTTAATCATATTTGGCCAAAACTTACTCAGATTTGAACAAGCATGCACTGTATTGTATGGACTATGGAGGAAAGAGACGAGTGAAGCACCGACGAATGGCCAAGTTAACAATACCTGAGTCCTGAGCAGTCGCGTCTTCAACTTCCCTTGGCGTAGCCTTTGCTCATCTTATCACCCAGCACTTGGATGTCGTCGCCGCGCGCCCATCCGTCAGTGCAAAACTTCCATGTCTTGCTAGAGACGAGATCACGCGAGCATCCATCGAACATCACGCGAGCATGTCGGTGCAAAACTTCCAGTCAGGCATTCCATCGAACATCACGCAAGCATCCACTACGTGGTAGAAGAAGCATAATGTCCTTCCTCGACTTACCACCCGGCCACGCGCGGCGGACAGAGAAACGCCCCGCTTCCAGAGGCCATGGGTTCCTGTTTCCCATTGTCTCTGAGTCTGAGCTGCGGCGACCTGCGAGCGCGAGATTGCCGTTTTTTGGTGCCGCGGATGCACAGTCGTATCTGGCTCGCATAGTCGCATTCACTCGCATATAGTCCCCCGCAAGGATTAAAAAACTAACGGTTTCGTCTCGCTGAAAACCGGCTTGGTAAACTAATAAAATCGACTAAAAACTATTTTTACTACACTATATAGGGTCGGTTTTTTGATAAACTGAACATCCAATGAAACTGGACCGGAGCGGTTTTATCAAAAGACCATGAAAACCAGCCGGTTTTCAATGGTTTTTTTAATCCCAGGTCCCTGGCGTCGTGCCCTTGGACTGCGATGTTCTGCCCACGTGGCATTGTCCAGTAGACAGACAATGCCCAAAGAAAAAATAGATTACTAGACTAACTCTAATAAAGAGAGCCAAATTGGAAAGGCAAAATACCCTTTATCTCATGTCTACAATAGTAAAAGAGCATTATTTTTTTGCTATCTCCAACAACAAGAGACATATAGAGAGATAGATCCGGCGCGCCTCTCTCCGGCGCACTACCTCCCCTCGTGCCGCCTCCCTCCGGCACGCCACCTCCCCCCACGCTGTCTCCCTCCCACACGGCGTGCCGCCTCCCCGCGGGCGTCGCCACCGCCCACGAGCAGCCGGAACGGGTTCAGTGCGCTGATGATGCAATCCAGCAGCTTCAGCGGTAGATCCGGCCCCGCCTCCCTGCACGAGCTGGAGCCGCGCCATCGCCCCTGTCCACACCGGCCTCCCCACGCGAGGTCGCACCGGTGGCCCCGCCTCCATGCGCGAGCTGCTCGACGCCACTATGAGGGAGAGGGAGATGCTCACGCGATGGTGTATGGCGGGGTCGAGCTCGGCGGCACAGGGGAAATCATCGTTGTTGAGGTTGCTCTCTTGTCATCCACCGCCACCCTCCCCCGCGCTCATGCGCCGCCGTGCACCAGCCATCGCCCTCCTTGTGCTCGTCCGCAGGCTCGCACCAGCCCGCAGCCCTCTCGCGCTCAACAAATGCATTCAAGGAGAGAGAGTATGCACTTTAAGCTCTCCTCTCTCCGGAGAGCAAAAATGTCTTCTTCTTTACATGCTCTGTTGGAGAAGCAAATCACATAAACAGTAGCAACTGGAGAGCTATTTTTGAATTTGCCTATGTTGTTGAAGTCAGCCTAAGGGAATAGCACTATTCCTCTCTGCTGGTTAGTTACAAGTTTCAGGGTCTAATATAATGCGAGTCTGAACTAAACACAATACTTATGATTTGGCTTTATAAAAGGATTAGCAATGTACCGCGCGTTGCTATGGGTATTAAACAAATTTGCATGATACTATAGTCATATATTTATAGATAAATCAGTTTTAGTGTGAGAGATGGTGATGTTTGCATGCTCACGCCTTTGTTTACACGTCCGAGCGTGTCGTGTGATCGTCTATGCATGAGGTTGGCGAATGAAACTCTTAAAGTTATTGCTAAAAGAAAATAGGTAGCCAACACAAACAGTTGACTTGCATAACGATTTACAGAGAGCAGAATTCAGCGAAAGGAATAGAGATTAATAACATGGCCTACTCCTGCTGCTGCTAGCTTGACACCAATCACGAACATATTCTGCTGATCTGTTAAAAATCAAACCTGAAAACACGGTCGCCATTGTATAAGGTAGAGTCTCGAACATCAGGTTTGTGCTATGTTTTAACTACCTGTCTACCTCGACGTTCCGATAGGGCATGCATATGGTAGAGAATCGAAGGAGGCAGGGGCAGAGAAAATCGAATGAGGCAGGCCGATAGACGCATGAAAAGATGCTTAGCAGTTAGCTCGTATCGGCATAATAAGGGTGTGTAATAATGAAACTAAATGAATCATTCATAGATCAGAGCACATATCAATATGGACATCACCTGGATTAGTGGATTGCTCTCAGATACGTGTTGAACTTGGTGGGCCGCACCCATGGGGCCCTTCATGTTGCTCCTCGCTTGTGTGAACTTGTAGTGATGCAGCAATGGTAAAACTCACGATCCTCCGCCAACAACTAGAGAAGGCATGCGACAAATTATCAGGTCCACACACCAGGCTTTGGCAAGTGTGGAAGCCAATTCATCTCTACGAGGGTCTATGGTCGACTTGTTCCTCGTGGCACAAACGGTCAGCCCGACACTTTATTAAGCCATTGCGAGATGAGGCACATTGTCTTGGCCGCTCTCGCAATATGCTCAATGACTGATGTTTCTAACGTTGCGGGGCTGCTGTCATGGATTGCTGCAGGCTTGATCACGGAGCCTCACGACCTGGGACGTGTGGAAGGCTATCATGCATGTTAATGGAACGTGGAAAAGGAGCGTACTTTGATTTACGGCATTGTTTTCTCTTGATCAGGACCAAAACCGACCCGACCGTGCGGACTGTTGGATCACGCAACGGAAGCCAAATCAACGCTATCGGGGGACTCGGCAGAAGTAGCGGAGAATAAATATAACAGACTTGGCAGGACTCGGGCAACGGCAAAATAAGGATGGACGACCTCATCTCCTTTAATAAAATGTAGAGATACTTTCATAATTTAATCTGTCAACAGTTACGTAATCACGATTAAAAAGGTTACGCTGATGTCACCTTTTCACATTGTTTTAGCATATTGAATCTGAATGCTGAGCACTGACAGGAGAATAAGTGCTCGTGAAAAAAAAAGTTACTTTTAAAAACAGAAAAAGACAGACTTTACGTACTGCGTCTATCTCGTTCAGAGAATATAGTTGCAGTGAGCCAGAGTAGCCTAATCCTCGCCGCCTCACCATTCTTTGACGCCGATTGAAACAGGAACGGACAAAAGCAGGCACTTTACTTTCATGCCGGATTCTCTGGAGATCTTCTGAACGTTTTTTTGCTGCTTGCGAAATTGTGTCACTTTGAGGCTTCAAGTAAAGCCCGTGCTCATATTCAACATGACATTTCCCCTAAAAAAATCAACATGACATGATAGCAGGAGAGTAGAAGATACTACGAAGATAGAAACTTGCCAACAGCATAAGTACAGAGGCATGAACCAATAAAAAATTGTGCATATCTATTACCAGGACATAATCATATGAAAAATATTCAGTTGACATGAGGTCACAAATAGCAGACAAGTGAATATTTCAGATACACCAGTTTAGAACTTCAAAGGGCGTGTTTGGTTCACTGGGTGCGCCTGGGTCTGGCTGGTGATGGGATACAAACCCAGCAAAGCCGGTATCCGTAGATGCAGCCTCACATATTTGGTAGCCTAGTTTGGTCTGAGCTTGGTCCAAATAAGCTGATGTTTGATTATCGTTTTTTCAGTCTATTTTGCATGCGTATCATGGTGGGAGAGTTCGATGACCTGGCTAAGATGCGGTGTGTAACCGGAGAGGGAGCCATGAGCTCGTTGGAGGAGGAAGGTCACAAAGCAACGGGAGGAAGGGGTGAGCTCGACAAACTCGTGTAGAGGTGAGCGGAGACGATGCAAATGGCTGTACAGGGTCAACCTAGCGCAACAGGTTGGCTGGCAACGTTTTGTTGCCTTCAGTTGCCGGTGCAACCCCGCGGGCGACGTTGCATCAGCTGAGCCTGGCTCACTAGCGAAAATCGAATCCCGCAATTCCCTTGGGCCAGCCTACGGGGCTCAAGCTGCATCAGCTGAGCTAAGCCCATAGGCCACTCCAGGTAACCAAACATCACGAATCCCATCTGGGTCTAGCTAGAGGTTGGGCCACCAACCAAATACACCCTAAATGTGGATAATAAATATAAAAGTGGCACGGGCCAGACCACTAACCCGCATTGACCCGCACCATGAGCCCACATAATGCCACTTTGTGGCCCGCATAACCAGAGCGGTGCAGAATCGCAACCCGCATCCGCCGTCAGGCGCCACAAGCTCACAATACTCCCGCAAGTCGCAACAACAGTCACCGCCTCTGGCCGCCGGATCTCCAGCCCCGTCGCCACCTTTGGTCATCCTAGCGTCTTCTGACGACGCTCATGTCCTTGTCGGTTGTGGGGATGGTGAGTGACCATCGCCGCAAGGATTTCATGGCCCCGTCGCCGCCTCCGGCCACTGGCCAGTCCTCGCCTCTGCACGCGTGTGGCTGGCTGGCCACTATATGAAGCGGGCTGGCGGGCGCCGTGTGATGCCGCTAGCTACTGGCGGTGTTGTGCGGGCCACACCACAATAGCCCGCGTGAACCAGGCGGCTCTTGCGGCAGCGGGGCGGGCAGCCGCAGCCCGTCCCGCTTTCATGCATAGTGGAGATCAGTGACAACCCAGTGACAAAATTCAAAACCAATAGTAGATAATGAACTTTGATTTTTTTATTTATCACTTGATGGAGTACCACAGATGTACCTGTATGACATTTTCTGCTCGACCAATTCTAGCGCCCAATCTGGACCGTAGCGTCAGAATTCACAAGATTTCATGATGTACACGGAGGGAATTTCCATGAGGCAGGGAGATGTCTTATTCTTTTAACATTCAAAACACAAAATTAAAGACAAGAAAATTTCCAAGCAGCATGGAGATGTTTTTCTTTTTTGAGAAATGCTCTGTTGGAACTTTTTCGAGAAATGTGATTGTTTTTGCTGCTGTTTTTTTTGTTATTGAGAAACCATGTGGATATGTGCCATAATTTACAATACATGTGATGAATAATTGATTTGAGCGAATTTGGTGTTTGAGTTGAAATGCGGGATCTTGGAATTGCATAAGTTTGTGCATGTCATTGTTTCGACTAACCGGAGTTGGTGGATGATGAGGACATCACCATACTGGATACGCGCATATCATGGTCTTCCCCAAGTTACAAGTCGTCATCAACTCGGTCGCCGCGTTCGTCTCGGATTCAGCCGACACTCCTTCACGGTTTTGATGATATCTCCCACATCCGACGTCCAAACAAGGCGTTCTTTGATGCGTTGGAAAGGGGACGATGACGCCGTCATTTTGGTTCTGGTCCTAGCTCCAGAAGGGTCATGAGTCATAATATGTGACCATGACAAGGTGCTGTGCCACCTATTTTGGGCCAACTTGGCCATGTATCGTGTCGGGCCTTAAGCCCATGTTATGGGCGCCCCCCTGGTCGCCCCCAACCCTAGGATGTCCTTGTTTCCTACATAAACTCCGTAGCCACCGTCTTTTAGTTTCGGGTTTTGTTTAGTTCAGTTTTCCAGAGAGAAACTTGATCGAATTATTGTAACTGTGGCGATAAGTCCTTTTACAGTAATCCAGAGCCCCTGTTCTTGTTCTACACCATTATGGCGATTAGTCCTTTTGTGTTCAGAGCTTGAACCTTTTTTTGTGATTCGCTTCATCTATATTTGCAATTTCAAATTGCGTGTTTATCCTCTCTTGCTTGTGTTCTCGATTTCGCTTGCAGGAACAATCAAGTTGTGCTTGGTGTAACGGTTGCGGGGTTGGATCGTGTCTGATTCAGGCTGGGTCGCCGACGCCGAATTCCCTAAATTCGAGTTTATCCCCTTGCCTCTCAGAAGATCGGGCCATATTTACATCAAGTGGTATCAGATTCCTAAGTTCTCCGTGAGGTATTATCGTGTTCTTCCCTTTAGATTCGTTTGTGTTCCTCACCTTTTGTCTACGAAAAAACCTTTCAAAAAAATATTTCCCCACCATTCCAGACATTGTTTAGCCTTTGCATAATTTAATTTTAGAGTCCGTAGTATTGAGTTTGTGTCCTAGTCGAGTTCAGTTGCTGGTTTAAATTTGTGTTTCGATTCGGTTTGTGTTTTGATCTCCGCTGCACACTACCATCACCATCGTGTTTTTCTATTAGATTCACCATCGTGTCACCCACCCACCATACCCACAATCCGTTGCCAACAAAAAAATCCTACCCGATTCCGTCCTCCCCCTCCCCCCTTAAACCCTATCTTGACATACCTTCGATAAAATAGGCATAACTTTTCGCTCGTTGCTCCGATTGAGCTGAAATTTTTACAGCAGATTCTTGACTCAAAGTTGAGGTGACCCAGTGTGCCCTCGTCAAAAAATTCAAAAAAAATCAGGAAAAAATAGAAAAAAAATTATGAAGTCAAAAATAGCGCTTTCGATGAAACTTTGAGATTTTACCTACCCTTTATTTTCCCTCTATTTGAGTTGAAACTTCTTGTGGTTTCTTCCTTTGTGTTGCTCTATCACAGAAAAATAGTGGAAAAATCATACAAAAAAATCAAGATTTTGATTTGCACTCCTCCCGCCCTAAAAATTCTAAGTCTGTGAAGTCTGTTTGATCCTTGCTGCCTTTGCTGTTGTTCTTTGCCGTTGTTCTTGCTGTCACAACTGTTTTTGAACACGATTCTTTTGCCAGCAATTAGGACACTATTTTGGACATTTACTGAGTGCTACTATCTATCATTGAATTGTGTTCCATTGACATACATATTAGCCATTCAAGCTATACATATTACGGCACAGGTTTCTTCCTTGCTACTGTTATACCCAAGCTCAACTACAGATTGTGTCGATCTGTTTGGCTTTGGTAAGAACACTTGCAAGATTGTGATACATTGCTTCTGATATTGTTTTCCACTTTCTACACCCTCTGTTGCCTGCTAGTTGATAGGGCTAATCTTTTTGTTTAGTGTTGTCTTTTGCTTTTAACCATATCAGAGAAAGGGAAAGGGACACCTAGAGAGCTGGAGTCCCTTACGGACTTCAATGATTGTGTCTCCAAAGCCGAGCTCACGAAGCTTCTTGCGGACCAGCGTACATTCATGGAAACGAAGTTTGCCGAGTTGATGGGTCACATCAACACTGTTGGCCACCGCATTGAGGATGTTGAACGACGACCTCCACCTCAACGAGCTGCTGCTGATGATGATTTTGATCATGATGCAGACCGTCTTTACCGTAATCAACACGGTATAGGAGGTAATAACAATCGTGGTAATACTGATACTTTTATTAAGTCCAAATTTAATATACAACCTTTTACTGGTAGTGCTGATCCTGAAGCATACTTAGATTGGGAACTTGCTGTTGAACAAAAAATTAATTCTCATTTAGTTCCTGCTGAGCATAGAGTTTGCAATACTAATGCTGCTATACCTGCCACTTGGCCTGTTTTGAAACAACGCATGAAATCTCGTTTTGTTCCTCCTTATTATCAACGTGATGTACGTTTGAAATTACAATCTTTAACACAAGGTAGTAACACAATAGAGGAATATTATCAGGTATTGCTTATTGGTTTAGCACGTTGTGATATACATGAAGATGATGTTGAAACTAGTGCTAGATTTTTTGGTGGATTGAACCGTGATATCCAGAATATTGTTGACTATAAAGAGTGGAATAGGTTCAGCCAATTGTATCATATTGCTCTTAAGGCTGAACGAGAAGTACAGGGACGCCTTCCACAACAATCTTGTAGGTCCAACAATGAGCAACATCTCCAGCAACGCACTGGAGTAGATAACTTGAAGAGTCATGTTGCTAAGTCACGAGCAACAACTTTTCCACTTGCGCCTACTTCTACAGCGCAATCATCTAGTGTGCAGCACCAACACCAGAAGAAGGTTACTACTTCCGGTACTAGGAGTGGCTCCTCCACCACCATTATTTGCCACCGCTGCAAGGGCATGAGACATGTCATGAAGGATTGCCCTAGTCGTCGTGCTTTCATCGCTACCGCTGATGGGTATGAAAGTTCTAGTGATGTTGAAGATGAATTTGCTAGTATGCCTAACCTTGTTGCAGATTCGATGGAGGAGCAGGAGACTACCACCATTGATTCTATTGCTGCCACCGTGGGCTTTTCTAGCCTCATTGTAGCGTGTGTTGACCACTCGGTTGGGACAAGAGGAAGAACAACAACGCAACAATTTATTCTACATGTACCTCATTGTTATGGACCACCGTGTTCTCACCATCATTGATACTGGGAGCTGTAACAACTTGGTAAGTTCTGATTTGGTAAGCAAACTTGGCTTGACCACGCATGCACTATATCAGCCCTACCACATCAAATGGTTCAACAATAGTGGTACGACACAGGTAACTCGATCAGCATGCATACACTTTTTAGTTGGTTCTTATCAAGACTTTGTTGATTTTCATGTTGTACCTATGCAAGCATGTTCGCTTTTATTAGACCGTCTATGGGAATATGATACGGATGCTGGCCCACCATGGTAGAACTAATACATATACATTCGTGCATAAGGATAGGAATATTACTTTGCGTTCGTTATTGCCTGCTGATATTAGAAATCATTTTAAACTGCTTGCTGAAAATACTGAGAATAAACATGATAACAAACAACTTTCTGATGTTAAACATAAGGCTATTCAGTTAAAGGGAGGTGCTTTTCTTACTATGACATCTACTGTTACTGATCTTTGTGATAATCATGATGCACCTTGCTATATTATGCTTTGTTATGATATATCTTCTATCGATGATCATGTATCGTGTACTTTGCATTCTGCTAGTACTAACCTTTTGCAGGAGATTGATGCTGAGATGGAGTCAAGGGCGACTCCAATTCAAGAAGGGGAGGATGATGAGGACATCACCATACTGGATACGCGCATATCATGGCCTTCCCCAAGTTACAAGTCGTCACCAACTCGGTCGTCGTGTTCGTCTCGGATTCAGCCGACACCCCTTCACGATTTCGATGATATCTCCCACATCCGACGTCATAACGAGGCGTTCTTTGATGCGTTGGAAAGGGGACGACGACGCCGTCATTTTGGTTCTGGTCCTAGCTCCAAAAGGGTCGTGATTCATAATATGTGACCATGACAAGATGCTGTACCATCTATTTTAGGCCAACTTGGCCATGTATGTCGGGCCTTAAGCCCATGTTGTGGGCGCCCCCAACCCTAGGACATCCTTGTTTCCTACATAAACTCCGTAGCCGCCGTCTTTTAGTTTCGGGTTTTGTTTAGTTCAGTTTTTCAGAGAGAAACTTGATCGAATTATTGTAACTGTGGCGACAAGTCCTTTTACAGTAATTCAGGGCCCCTGTTCTTGTTCTACACCACTGTGGCGATTAGTCCTTTTGTGTTCAGAGCTTGAACCTTTTCTTATGATTCACTTCATCCATATTTGTAATTTCAGATTGCGTGTTTATCCTCTCTTGCTTGTGTTCTCGATTTCGCTTGCAGGAACAATCAAGTTGTTCTTGGTGTAACGGTTGCGGGGTTGGATCGTGTCTGATTCAAGCCGGGTCGTCAACGCCGAGTTCCCCAAATTTGAGTTTATCCCCTTGCCTCTCAGAAGATCGGGCCATATTTACATCAATGGAGGTATTGGTGAAGTTGTAGGAGATAGGAAATGTGTTTGCTTGTCTCATGATATGTAGGTTACACTGGAGTCGACTTGGTGGTCAACAACGAGAGTATCGGATACAAGTAGGAGACTTGGGGCTGGACGATCGGAAGGCCGGATGGAGTTAAGGGTGATCCATACTGTACATGTGGAGAGGCAAGAAGCACGGACGGTTTCGTGGTTGAGCCTCAAAACCATGATGATGATGAAGACGGCGTGTTGACCAAGTCAAGGCGAGTGGGATGTCGATGCAAGTGATAAGGGGGCCCGATGGACAGGGATTGGGAGAGACTTGCCAGTGGTCAGGATCGCGGGACGAGGTGATACGCATTGACATCGAGAAGTCGTGCTTTGAGAAGCGTTCAAGGTGGTTTCCTGGTTTGGGCCTCAAAACTGGTGGTGACGATTGCAGGTGCACGTGGCACCATCACAGATCTTGTATCGAGGTGAAACAAAGTCATGAAGGGTCTGATGGCATTCGGGCGACGAGGAGAAAGATGAACGATTATGCCCCCGGTGGTAGGTGTGTGAGTTATGTAGGTCAAGGGTAGTGTTGTCATGTGGATAATAGGCCTTGGGCCTATATATGGAGAGGTAGGGCTGGTGGAAAGGGGGCCTCTCTTTCTATTAGCCTTGCCTTAGGTCTTCATTCAAAGTGCTAGGAGATGACTTTATGTTTTAGAGGAGAGGAGAGTGTGTGAGAGACATCTCTTGCTCTTCCAAATAGTGGGAGGAAGAGGGTGACTTCCTAGCCTTGTACCTATGAATCTTGTATGCATGTTCCCATGATATGAGAATTATTTTTGTGCTCAAGATTTCCTTCTCTCCCTAAACCCCGAATTTTCATTTTTCTCTATTTTTGGAGCTATTTTCGTGGTGATTTTCGATCTCCTTTTTGGATGAGTTTTTGGTTTGGATTTCTTGAGAAACTTATTGCTAGGATGAGCTAGAACAATACTCTATGGATCCTTGACCAAATCAATAGCTCTAACACCTTCGATTTGAAGGATTTCTCAAGTTTTTCCTTTTTGGTGTTCTTGGCACGAGATCTGAAATCCGTGATGATTCCTTGAGCCAATCGATTTGGTCTTCTAGGATTAGGGTCGTGATGTGTTGAGGATTCACTGGTCCAAAAATCGCATCATTTAGAGTTTGTTTGATTAGGTTTTGACCAAGTTTTTGCCTAATCTCAAAAGTTTTTCCTGTTCTGTCGGGGTCGATTGGCAGTGCAGATGACCAGGACCGGCACTGCCGGTGGGTCATCAGAATCCCACACCGGCACTGCCGATAGGACATATCGACACTGCCGATGGGGTCAACCGGCACTGCCGATGGCCTTGATCGGCACTGCCAATGGTAGTCCAGTTTTGCACTGTTTTAGGTGATTTGAGTTATCTTTTGTTTCTGCTATGTTCTGCTGTTGTAGTTGATTATCCCTAGGGTTGGCACATCACAAGTTGGTGTGTGTAGCCTTGGTGATCGATTTAGAAGTTTGCTTGGGTTGTAACTGGGTCATAGGCCAAGTTCTTAAGAAGAATTTTAATTGGCTCCCATTCATCCCCCCCTCTGGTCATCTTCTCGGTCCTTAAAATGTTATCAGAGCCAGTTTGATGACTAGTTGACCTTCATCGGCTTTGTGATCTGAAGGCAACATAGAAAAGCGTGCGGTCAAGCTCTGGATGTTTGATAGAGAGAACTTCCCCTACTGAAAGTCGCGGACGAAGGCTTTTCTGCTGAGTCAAGAACGTGCTATCTAGGACATTGTCGAGCAAGAATACAACATACCTACTGACATCAACACTGCTCCAGTACGTGAGTTGAATAGGTATGAAAACAATTCCAAAGCTGTCAATATTCTGCTCTCTGCACTTGGTAGAAGTGAACATGATCGTGTTGCACACCTTGATACTGCTCATGCTATTTGGGATAAGCTTTGCATGTACCATGAGGGTACCAATCAAGTCAAGTCTATGCGTAAGGATTCTTACAATAGACAGTACCAAACTTTTGCATAAAAACCTGGCGAGTCACTAGATGACACCTTTCGTAGGTTTGAGGCAATTGTGTGCAACTTACGGGCTTGTGGTAACCTTGTGTACAATGGTAATGATAGAGCTAAGCAACTCCTATACTCACTTGATGAAAATGTTTGGGGGATAAAAATTGCTGCTTTAGAAGAAATTGCTGACTTCAACACCTTGAACTATAAGCATCTGTATAGCAAGCTGAAATTTCATGAACTATCTAGGAAATCTCGTCCTAATCATGTTAATCCTGCTTCTAGCATGGCCTTACTTTCTAGCTCTCAGAAGGGTAGTCACAGTGATGCTTCTTATGGAACTAACCCCTCACTTGACAAGTCTTCTTTGGAGTTTGCTTTGTCTTCTGTTGTTGCAGCTTCTGATGAACAGATAGAGTGCATTCCTGACGAGGAGTTGTCCTTGCTCACAAGGAAGTTCAGGAAATTCTACAACAACAGGAAGGAGAGAAGAGGAGGTGGTTCAAGAACTTGCTTTGGGTGCTGTGACCCATGACACTTCATTGCTGATTGTCCCAAGAAGAAGAAGAAGGCCGAGTACCACGACAACAACACTGAAGACTTCAAGCAAAAGAAGAACCGCTTCTACAAGAAGGGCAAGAACTCCAAGAAGTTCGCCAAGGCCATTGCACGCGCCTGCATTGCCGCCTTGAGCAAGGCCTTACAAGCTCGGAGGAGGAGGTTGAGAATCCACGAGTCAAGAGGAAGGATGACTTCACCGGGCTTTTTTCATGGCAAAGAACGACCACGACACCGACTCTGGATCCGACTCCAACACAAGCGAGGTACCTCCCACTCTTGATGAGCTCTCTTCTAAACTTGATCATTTGCGTGATGTTCTACTCTTGCAAGATGATAAGCTTCGTAGTGTTGTTCATGAGAGTAGAGAGCTTAAGTCTAAGTTGGAGAGTGCTGAGTGTGAGATCATTTCACTTAGGTCTAAGCTTGCTAAAGAAGACATGGCTGTAGAGTGTGAGTCTTGTCAAGTTGTGATGAATGATTTTGCACAGAGGGAGAGTGTGCATGCTCAAGTTGCCAGTCAGCTTGAGAATGCTCTCAAGGAGCTTGATGAATTCAAATCTAGACCAACTCTTTTGGGTGCATGTCAGAAGTGCCCTAAGCTCACAAGTGAGTTGGAAGCTCAAACCCTCAAAGTCAAATTGCTTGAGTCCAAGCTGCTCATTGAGACTCGCTCTAAGGTCTTTCTACCATGATGTGAAGTGTGTGTCTCTCTTAAGGACAAGCTTGTAATCACTAGGGAGGAAAACAAAGTCCTAGTCTAAGAAAATGACTATCTTATCTCTAGGCTCCTGAGAACCATAGTGAGTGAGGAGAAGATTGAGAGTGACTTGGCAAGAGTAAAAAAGAATGCTAGTAGGTCAACCTACAACTTGGGTTTGGAATTTGAGAAGTGTGACAAAGAGAGTGAAAATGTGGGTAAGTTTGTGCCTAGCTCTAGCTACAAGGATGAGGAACAATTCATCTAACCCACTGAAATATACTATCCACCAAACCCCAAACCTTCCTTCAACCCAAAGCAAACAGAGAAGCCAAAACCCAAACCTTCTATGCAAACAAAGTCTAAACATGAGAGTGTCTACATTTGCATGTTCTGTGGTTGTAAGGGTCACTTGGATGAGTTCTGTTATAGGCGTAAGAGGATTGAGAGGATGCAAGCTGAGTTGACTAGAAATATGCATCATGATGATTTTGATGGTTTTCAGCCTCGCTCTTTTTCTCGTGCCTATCATGGACATGGTCATTCTTCATATGGCTTTGATTCATGAAACTGAGGCTTTACGCAGCAGCGTTTTGGCACCCCATGTTTTCCCCATCATGATGAGCGTCCCTCACGTGGATTTGGCTTTCGCACAGATGTTTTCTATTCTCACAACCCGAGGTTTCAGTCGAGACACTTTGACAGACCATCTTTTCCCCATCATGGTTCTCGTCCCATGTGTTTAAATGATAATATGCAAAGAACTGTGATGACTACTACCGGACGTATGGTGAAGTGCTGGATTCCCAAATGCTTTTTGACTAACCCCAGCACTGAGCCATCGATTTTCCTTCTCGTTCTTTGTAGGCAGCAGGTGGAGGCCTGGAGAACAAATGGTTGATGGACTCCGGGTGTTCGTGCCACATGACCGGAGATGCAAAGTGGTTCTCCAGCCTTACTTCCATGAAGTATTGGGAGTATGTGACCTTTGAAGATGACAAGAGAGGGAGGGTGAAGGCAAGAGGCGTGGTAAAGGTAAATGAAAAATTCAATCTTTGTATGATTGTGAGCAATTGCTTTTACACTTCATGGCTCTATGTTTATGATTAGCAAAGTTAAATGCTTGTTTGCATAATTATTGAAGCTCCTTAGGATTGCATTTTCATGCATTGCATGTTTGCTTGTTCTTTTGCCTCTTTAATGAGTTCATTGCCAAAGGGGGAGAAAATATTGGGTCATGCACAAATAATGCTAAGAAACTTTAAATGATTCCATTTTGCATTACATGAGACCTACCATAAGTTGAGGGGGAGCATATCATGATCTTGAGTGTTTTCTTGCGCCTTTCACATTCTTTGTGTCTCAAGTCGCTTTCTTTGCCAACTCTTGATTTTGTGATCCCTACTTTGCTAGATGGCTTGTTTTCACCTTTTCTTTGGATTTGGCCATTTGGATGAGCTTATTCGGTTTCACATTTCATTCTCTAATCTTTGTGCATTTGATGTTGTCAATATACTTATCAAGGGGGAGATTGAGAAACCATGTGGATATGTGCCATGGTTTGCAATATATGTGATGAGTAGTGACTTGAGCGGATTTGGTGTTTGAGTTGAAATGCAGGAATCTTGGGATTGCATGAGTTTGTGCATGTCATTGTTTTGACTAACCGGAGTTGGTGGATGAATTGGTGAAGTTGCAGGAGATGGAAAATATGTTTGCTTGTCCTATGATATGTAGGTCACTAGAGTCGACTTAGTGGTCAACGACGAAAGGATCAGGCATAAGTAGGAGACTTGGGGCCGGATGATCGGGAGGCTGGGTGGAGTCAAGGGTTATCCATACCGTATACGTGGAGAGGCAAGAAGCACGAAAAATTTCGCGGTTGATCCTCAAAACCGTGGTGATGATGATGGCATGTTGACCAAGTCAAGGCGAGCGGGATGCCGGTGCGAGTGACAAGGGGGCCCAATGGACAGGGACCGGGAGAGACTTGCCTGTGGTCAGGATCGCGGGACGAGGTGACACGCGTCAACATCGAGAAGTCATGCTTTGAGAAGCGTGCAAGGTGGTTTCCTGGTTTGGGCCTCAAAACCAATGGCGGCGATTGGAGGTGCATGTGGCACCATCATGGAGCTTACGTCGAGGTGAAGCAAAGTCATAAAAGGTGCGATGGCTTTCGGACGACAAGGAGAAAGATGGACGATTATGCCCCTGGTGGTAGGTGGGTGTGTTATGTAAGTCAAGGGTAGTGTTGTCATATGGACAATAGACCTTGGGCCTATATAAGGAGAGGTAGGGCTGGTGGAAGAGGGGCCTCTCTTTCTATTAGCCTTGCCTTAGGTCTTCATTCAATGTGCTAGGAGAGGACTTCATATTTTAGAGGAGAGGAGAGTATGTGAGAGACATCTCTTGCTCTTCCAAATAGTGGGAGGAAGAGGCTGGATTCCTAGTCTTGTACCTATGGATCTTGTATGCATGTTCCCATGATATGAGAAATATTTTCATGCTCAAGATTTCCTTCTCTCCCTAAATCCCAAATTTTCCTTTTTTCTGTTTTTGGAGCTATTTTCGTGGTGATTTTTGATCTCCTTTTTGGATGAGTTTTTGGTTTGGATTTCTTGAGAAACTTGTTGCTAGGATGAGCTAGAACAATCCTATATGGATCCTTGACCGAATCAATAGCTCTAGCTCCTTCGATCTGAAAGATTTCTCAAGTTTTCCCTTTTTGGTATTCTTGGCACAAGATCTAAAATTCGTGATGATTCCTTGAGCTAATTGAGTTGATCTTCTAGGATTAGGGTCATGATGTATTGAGGATTCACTGGTCCAAAAATTGCATCATTTGGAGTTTGTTTGATTATGTTTTGACCAAGTTTTTGCCTAATCCCGAAAGTTTTTCCTCTTCTTTTCGGGGTCGATCGGCAGTGCCGATAACCGGGCTGCCGGTGGGTCATCAGAATCCCATACCGGCACTGCCGATGGGACATATCAGCGCTCCCGATGGCCTTGATCGGCACTGCCGATGGTAGTCCAGTTTTGCACTATTTTAGGTGAGTTGAGTTATCTTTTGTTTCCGCTATGTTCTACTGTTGTAGTTGATTATCGCTAGGGTTAGCACATCACAAGTTGGTGTGTGTAGCCTTAGTGATCGATTTAAAGGTTGGCTTGGGTTATAATTGGGACATAGGCTAAGTTCTTGAGAAGAATTTTAATTGGCTCCCATTCACCCCCCCTTTGGTCGCCTTCTTGGTCCTTCAGTTATTTATTTATTTGTAAGATTATATGTATTAATTAGTATTATGTATAGATTATAGAAAAAATTGTCTTTTTGTACTCATTAGATCTAGATCTAAGAGCCAAAAGCGTTGGTTGAAAGTAACCTTAATTTTTAGTCCTTGAAAATTAGACACTCCTCTTCTTTATTTATTTCAGGATGCCCGCATCTAGTAGAGGTTGCCGCCGATGCCGCCTTCGCCCACGAGCATGAAGGAGGGAGGGAAGGAGGGAGGGAGGAGGAGGTGCGCCGTCAGTAGTCGAGATCGAGGCGCCGCAGCACCGGATCTGGCCGTCACACGCCAGATCGAGCCAGAGAGGTTGAGAGACAGCTGGATCCGCGCTGAGAGCTCGAGGGAAAGGCCACACCACCAGATCTGGCCATCACACACCGGATCAAGCCGGAGAGGTTGAGAGATAGCTCGATCCGCGCTTCGGGGAGCTCGAGGGAGAGGGTGCACACCACGTTCCACCGTTTCTCGCGCTGCTGCAGCCGCCTCCTGAACCACCGCGGGTTCGAGCTTCCGTCACCGCCTCCCGTCGCCACGGCCACCTCCAGAACCGCCGCAACCGCCTCCCGTATTGCAACAACCGCCTCCCGAGCCGCCACGTCCGCCTCCGTCGCTACAGCAACTCCCGAACCGCCACGTTGTCTGGCCTCCCCTTGTCTCCTGGACAGAGCCTCCTCATCGCATGGTGGAGAGGCCCGGCCAGATGAGGGTGCAGCGTGGTGGAAAGGGCGAAGGAGGTGGGAGGTCGGGAGGGAGAGAAGTTGCGGCTGGGGAAGGGAGAGAAGGGAGGAGGAATGGCTGACTAGGGCTAGGATTGTATTATTTTTATATGGGTTATGGATTATGGATTGTGTGAGATTTTTTTAGCGACGGATGGCGTTTTGGGCCACTGCTAACATGGGCTTTAGCGGTGGGTAGCATTTTGGGCCGTCGCTATTATGGGCTTTAGCGGTGGGTAATGTTTTGGACCGCCGCTGTAAATATTTATCTAATTATAGTGGTGGGTTTTTTCTTGGGCCGCTGCTACTCTAAATTAGGCTATGCCGCTATAGCTCCTTCTTGTGGTAGTGATATCCAGCCCATCCGTGAAAATCGGATCTCTGGAACAGGAATTTGTTTCTCCTTGCCAAAATAACGGGGCCGCCGTAGTAGGAAAAATACCATCACCACCACAAAAGTGGTCTTTAGCGACGGTAATATTATCCCCCACCACTACAATGTTTTAGATACTTTTAACAGCGGTTTAAGACCTGAACCATAGCTAAAAAACAATTTTTAGCTGCAGTTTATATTTTGGACCATCGCTAAAAAGAAATCACAATTTCTAGAGGCGAGTCAATTCTTCACCCGCCGCTACTTTGGGCCTGTATATTCTTTTTGGCCCATTACTCTCCACCACTATAAAAAAGAACAAACCTGTTGACACAAAAATCACCATGCGTGATCTGGGAGTTCTGCTTAGCTCTAGTGCAGGCTCAATACAAGAAACTAGGACGTGCCAGTCAATTTTTCCTGCAAATTGATAAAGAGACGAACGGTCAAATGACATAGGTCATCGGCCTAAAACAGGCCGATGAAGAAAGCTGATAGTCACTTTTTGTGAAATCAGCCAAGGCTATTATATGAACAAAGAAAAGAAAAGAAATTAAACTAATTGGCTGATTGTATCGGCTTATCAGCAAAATTTAATTCAATAAACAGTTTAAAATCATAAATGCCGATAAAAGATCGAGTCGACCAGCTAAAGTGAATAAAGCTACATTATTCATAAAGCACCTGGCCAAATCGATGAAATGTGTCAGGGTCGATCGAGCTGAGTCGATAGATCTACAGTGAATACGCATAAACACTCTGTCGATGGCGTTAGATCGATAGATTTAATTAGCTGGTATTGCAAATATGCTCCAAAATTGTAAATCTATCTTATTTCAACAAGGGGACAAACGACTATCAAAGTGAATAATATAATTAATTAAGCACTAGAAAGTCGATTAAACCGTGGTAACCTATCGGCGAAACGTAACGATAGAACTCTATCGACTCTATCTATAAATAGATCAGATCTAACCCTATCTACCCAGTAAGAGGTCGAACTTAATCGAGATAGTATTCAAACACGGTAGATAGAGCTAGATCTAACCTATTTATATATAAAATCAATAAAGTGACTCGGATAATAGATCTAAGTAATACCTATAGAATCTACCAAGATTATAATAGATTGACCTCAACCAAGACAGTGTTGTAATCAGAGTCGATAGAATAAGCATTAAACAGATCTAATTACCGGATAACTAGCAATTCTAACGATAACAACTAGCATATCAAATTAATGAGAAAGTACTAGTTGGGATTGATAGAATTACTGGGAGTGACTAATCCAAGTCTCTTGTCAAGATCGGAGCCAATGCAGCCCGCGTGAGACAACGATTTCGTCGAGTAGGAAAGGTTGGCGATGCGCTGAATTCTATTGAATGAAAGTGTTGTTGTTTTTTATACAGATCCTATTACATATTTATAACCTCATGCAAGAGGTTTTGACCCGACTCGGTCATGATTCCTAAACAAACCGACTAGGTTTAAAATAAAATCTAAACTAAAATAGAAAGAAACAAAATAGTCCTATCAGGCTCACTTAACTTCCTTCGGTCGTTTATATTTCATTGACTTCTGCCGATTTCAATTTCCCGCCTCTGATTAATGGGACCGGTCAAAATTCTGGTGCCAATAAAACCCTAGCCGATGGCCAATTCGAGTTGCCTCCCGCCTTCCTCTCCTGGCCGCCTCCGCCGCCTCCCTCCTCTCCCACCCGAGCCGCCTCGCTCCTTCCTCTCCTACCACGCAGCCTCTCTCCTCTCCCACCCGAGCCGCCTCCTTCCTCTCCTGGTTGCCTCCCTCCTCTCCGGCCACGCCGACTCATGCGGCGGCACCCTCTCTCCATCACGCGGTGGTGCCTTCTATGCTCTCACTCGGCGGTGTGTACCTCCCCCGACCTCTGGCGTGGCGATAGGGCGCATGAAGACGACGGCTCGTGGATCTATGCTAGCTTTGTTAACGACGGTAGTGCATGGATCCGCGCCTTCTCTCCTCTCACTCGATGGCGAGTATCTCCACCGACGCGCTAGGCGGCAGATCCGCCTCCCTTCCCTCCCCTCCAGGCGTAGCGCGGCGGCGAGCACCTCCCCCAACCTTCGGCATGGACGATGGTGACAGATCCGCCTCCCGAGGAGGGCGACGCGAGATGGGCATCCTCGGATCCGGCCCCAAGGAGGGCCGCGTGGGCTCTTGTGGGCCGCCAGGCTTTTTTTTGTTTCTTGGGTCTGTGGGTCTTCACCCGCCGCTACTAATCTTTTATTAGCTACGGTTTGTTCCATGTATAGAAAATCCACCACTATTGCTCTTTATTTTTAGCTGCGATAACTTAGCAGCGGGCCGGCTAACCCGCCACTACAATGGGTTTAGGCCTGCCGCTACAGTTAATTTTTGTTGTAGTGGATGAGGCAAACGTGGTGTGCTATGATCTTGAAGTCATACACTGATACCTTTCACCTTTCAGTCTTTGCAAGCCTTAATCCGCTTTAATGTACATGTGTGCCATTACCAGCCATGTCATGGTTGGGTACTTGGACTAGTGAAAGTATCTGAATCATTTTGTTTGTTCATTCACTCCTTGGTGTATCTGTCTTTCTCAGTATCCATCTCAGCTTACCAGAATCTTCTCCGAACTTGGCCCTGAGCTGACACTATTGTGACTCAGGGTCGCTTCGGTGATGATACTTTATTGCCATTTCAGCAAGCGTGCTATCCTTTTAAAAAAAAATGTACTCAACATGCGCACTAATTAACGTGGACTGGTGGAGGAGCCTCGTCAAGCCCTCAACATGCGCATTAATTAACGTAGAATGATTTTTGGCATCAATGTTATTTTCCAACTTGAAAGCGTTTGAGCAATGTGTATACGTGACATTATTAGCAAGATATCAATTTTGTGTCCCGTTTTCAGGTGAACTGTGAGCGATACCTCAAGCGTGGCTGCTCGGTCGAAGTCTGGAGCACACGGACGGGTTCCATCCTCGCGTTTCGATCGCATGCTGAATTCCTGCTACGGAGCTGTGGCATACAGGCAAACCGCAGACACCATATACGTGCGCGTCCCTGTCCATTTCCATTGTTCATACTTAGATCAACTTATTAAAGGAAGTGTCACATAGTGATAGATGAGATAATGCCCTTTTAGTGTTGACGCAACTTGTGTCAAGGAAAAAGGTCCATCTGAATATCCTTCTAAATCCATGTAAAAAAAGGGAGGGATTCTTTTCTCTCTGCTAATAATGTAACTTATCACTCCATGTCCTTGTCATATATTGATATCTTGAATCTTTGATGCCTTCCATAAATATATTGTAACGTGTCTTGTATATCGACTTTGCATTCATAGTAGTAGTGGACTTTGATCTCTTTCAATCGACAGCGATGGCTTGGTACAGGGTCACCGGGTGGACTTCGTTTTGTGTCTCTACCTCGATTTGCTAATCCTCCGTTTTTTCCACAATCTTGGACGGAGCTTGCACTAAGTTCTTAGCAAACGTTTGAAATTATGCATCGCACATTGATGTTACTTTTCTAAGAACTCACATTAGATTTGACCAAACGTTTTAGATTAGTTATGTATCTACTACTTGCGGATAGGCTTGTAGCACAATGGCCAAGATACATGGTTGTGTCTGTGCCAGCAGGGATTCGAGCCCCCATCCCACACTTTGCCTCCTGAAGGTTGTGCAAGTGGTGTTTTTTTTTTAAAAAAAGTACCTACCACTTAGGTTTGTGTTTCTTTTCTTTTCTTTCTAAGAGCATCTCCAACAGCCTTTGTATAATATTAGTTAAATTCAGAGATTCTACTCATTTGTAAAAATAGAATACCTTCTAAAATATGTGATATTCCAAGAGATTCTCTAAATCTGGACTCTATATTTTCAAAACTATTCACGTCATCAATTTTTTTCCAACTGATCGTGCCCCACGATCTTCTATTTGCCCTGGAGTTTCATCAAGGATAGTGTTGTCGTTGATATTTGGTTGCTGCCATGTGCCAGAGACGAAGACGGACAATATGGATATGCATTGTCAAAATGAAAGAAGCAAATTAGATTACGCTTTTACTGTATTCCTTTCTTCCCGAAGAACATTCACCAGCGACCAGCTCTCTAGTTTGTCAATGGTGATCGAGTATCAGCTCGAAGAACCTTGCTGAGCCGCTTAAAGGTGCCAAAGAGGACCGCGTGATCATTTCGGTCTATTGGACGGTTGGTCTTGCAAATTTCGTAGATTTTCAGATAGGGTTAAAAATAGGAAAAAAATTTACTTGCATGCACGGAAGGATTGCGATAGCGAGCGCTTGACGGTCGGCAAAGATAAAGAGCGGGGAAGCCGGGATACAGAGGGAGAAAAAAAAGGAGGAGGAAAGTGAGTCTGTTGGATCCAGTTTTTTTTCTTTATTTTTCTAAATTTAGCTAATAAATCTGTTTTAAAGAGGCTGTTGGAGATGCTCTAAACATGTGCGTTGTAAAAATTATATTTTGGCGAGGAGATACATATCATTCAAATTGTCACGTATCGAATCCTGAGAAACCATATGGATATGTGTCATGGTTTGCTATATTTGTGATGAGTAATTGACTTGAGCGGATTTGGTGTTTGGGTTGAAATGCAAGAATCTAGAGATTGCATGGGTTTGCATATCATGGTTATGACTAGCCAGAGTTGGTGGAGGAATTGGTGATGTTGCAGGAGTTGGAAAATATGTTTGCTTGTCTCATGATGTGTAGGTCACTGGAGTCGACTTGGCGATCAACGGCGAGAGGATCGGGTACAAGTAGGGGACTTGGGGCCGGACGATCGGGATGTCGGGTGAAGTCAAGGATGATCCACACCGTACACATAAAGAGGCAAGAAGCACGGACGGTTTCACGGTTGAGCCTTAAAACCGTGGTGGTGATGAAGACGGCGTGTTGACCAAGTCAAGACGAACGGGATGCCGGTGCAAGTGAAAAGGGGGTCCGATGGACAGGGACTGGGAGAGACTTGCCGGTGGTCAGGATCGCGAGACAAGGTGACACGCGTCGACATCGAGAAGTCATGCTTTGAGGAGCGTGCAAGGCGGTTTCCCGGTTTAGGCCTCAAAACCGGTGGCGGTGGTTGGTGGTGCACGTGGCACCATCATGGAGCTTGCTTCGAGATGAAGCAAACACGTGAAGCGTCTGATGGCATTCGAGCGATGAGGAAAAAGATGGACGGTTATGCCCCCGATGGTAGGTGGGTGTGTTATGTAGATCAAGGGTAGAGTGGTCATGTGTACAATAGACCCTAGACCTATATAAGGAGAAGTGTGGCTAGTGGGAGAGGTGCCTCTCTTCCCATTAGCCTTGTGTTAGGACTCTATTCAAAGTGCTAGGAGAGGACTTCATATTTTAGTGGAGAGGAAAGGGTGTGTGAGAGACATCTCTTGCTCTTCCAAATAGTGGGAGGAAGAGGGTGGCTTCCTAGCCTTGTATCTATGGATCTTGTAAGCACCTTTCTATGATATGAGAAGTTTTTTCATGCTCAAGATCTCCCTCTTCACTTGAATCCCGATATTCCCCTTTTTCTATTTTCGGAGCTATTTTTGTGGTGGTTTTCGATCTCGATTTTGAATGAGTTTTGGGATGGATTTTATGGGGGATCTTGGTGCTATGATGTGCTAGAACAATCCCATATAGGTCTTTGACCGAATTATAGGCACGAGCACCTTCGATTTCAACGTTTTCTCAAGTTCCCCCTTTTTGGTGTTCTTGGTACAAGATCTGAAATTTATGATGATTCCTTGTGTTTTTGGAGTGGATCTCTTTAGAGGAGGGTCATGATGTATTGAGGATCATCTGGTCCAAATTTCGTGATTTTTGGAGTTTGTTTGATAGAGTTTTGGTAATTTTCTTGCCCGAACGGAGCTGATGTTTTGACCATGACGGAACTTCCGTGACTGTGATGGAACTTCCATCAAGAACTACGGAACTTCCGTGGGTGATAGTGTTCCTGTCGCTCAGAACTTCCGTAATTGACGGAACTTCCGTCGGGCACCACGGAACTTCCGTCGGATACCACGGAACTCCCGTCAGGCTCTGTTATGTGACCTTTCGGACCTTCCTTGTTTTGATTTTTGGTTCTTTTGTGCTTCCGCTATGTGTCTTTTTGGTTTGAGTCATTCCTAGGGTTAACACATCACAAGTTAGTGTGTGTAATCTTGGTGACTTGGTTAGAGGTTGGTTCTAGTTGTAGTTGGGACATAGGCCAAGTTCTTGAGAAGAATTTTAATTGGCTCCTTTTCACCCCCCTCTGGTCGCCTTCTCGGTCCTTCAATTGGTATCAGAGCCGGTTTGATCACTAGTTGACCTTCACTGGCTTTGGGATCCGAAGGCGACATGGAGAAGCATGCTGTCAAGCTGTGGATGTTCGATGGAGAGGACTTCCCCTACTGGAAGTCACGGACCAAGGCGTATCTGCTAAGTCAAGGATGTGTAATTTGGGAGATTGTTGATCAAGAGTATGCTATACCACAAGACCTGAACACTGCTTCTGTAGGTAAGTTAGTCAGGTATGAGAATAACTTCAAAGCTGTCAATATTCTGCTCTCTGCACTTGGTAGGAGTGAACATGATAGGATTCCACACCTTGTCACTACTCATGCTATTTGGGTTAAGCTCTGCACTTACCATGAGGGTACCAACCAGGTCAAGTCTATGTGTAAGGATTCTTATAATAGACAGTACCAAACCTTTGCTAAAAAACCGGGCGAGTCACTAGATGACATTTTTTGTAGGTTTGAGGCAATTGTGTGTGACTTGCGGGCTTTTGGTACCCTTGTGTACAATGACAATGATAGAGCTAAGCAACTGCTGTACTCACTTGATGAAAATGTTTGGGGGGTTAAAATTGCTGCTCTAGAAGAAACTGCTGACTTCAACACCTTAAACTGTGAGCAACTGTATAGCAAGCTGAAATTTCATGAACTGTCTAGCAAATCTCATCCTAATCTTGCTATTCCTGCTTCTAGCATGCCTTTGCTTTCTAGCTCTCAGAAGGTTAGTCACAGTGATGCTTCTTATGGAACTAACCCCTCACTTGACAAGTCTTCCTTGGAGTTTGCTTTATCTTCTCTTGTTGCAGCTTCTAATGAACAGATGGAGTGCATTCCTGACGAGGAGCTGTCCTTGCTCACAAGGAAGTTCAGGAGGTTCTACAACAACCGGAAGGAGAGAAGAGGAGGTGGTTCAAGAACCTGCTTCGAGTGCGGTGACCCAGGACACTTCATCGCTGATTGTCCCAAGAAGAAGAAGAAGGTCGGATACCGCGACAACAACACTGAAGACTTCAAGCAGAAGAAGAACCACTTCTACAAGAAGGGCAATCCAAGAAGTTCGTCAAGGCCATTGCACGCGCCTGCGTTGCCGCCTTGAGCGATGTCGACCTCACATTAAGCGAAGGCCTTACAAGCTCGGAGAAGGAGGTTGAAAAGCCACGAGTCAAGAGGAAGGATGACTTCACCGGGCTTTGCTTCATGACAAAGAACGACCACGACACCGACTCTGGATCCGACTCCGACACAAGCGAGGTACCTCCTACTCTTGATAAGCTCTCTTCTGAACTTGATCATTTGCGTGATGTTCTGCTTTTGCAAGATGATAAGTTTTGCAGTGCTGTTCGTGAGAGTAGAGAGCTTAAGTCTAAGTTAGAGAGTGCTGATTTTGAAATTGCTTCGCTTAGGTCCAAGCTTGCTCGTGAGGACATTGTTGTTGAGTGTGAGTCTTGTCAAGTTGTGATAAGTGATCTTACACAGAGGGAGAGTGTGCATGCTCAAGTTGCCAGTCAGCTTGAGAGTGCCCTCAAGGAGCTTGATGAGTTCAAAGCTAGGCCAACTCTTTTGGGTGCATGTCAGAAGTGCCCCAAGCTCACAGATGAGTTGGAAGCTCAGTCCCTCAAAGTCAAAGAGCTTGAGTCTAAGTTGCTTCATGAGACTCGCTCTAAGGTCCTTCCACCACCTTGTGAGGTGTGTGTCTCTCTTAAGGACAAGCTTGTAATCACTAGGGAGGAAAACAAAGCCCTAGTTCAGGAAAATGACTATCTTGTGTCTAGGCTCCAGAGAACCCTAGTGAGTGAAGAGAAGATTGAGAGTGATTTGGCAAGAGTGAAGGAGAGTGCTTCTAGATCAACCTATAACTTGGGTTTGGGATTTGAGAGGTGTGACAATGAGAGTGAGAATGTGGGTAAGTTTGTACCTAGCTCCAGCTATAAGGATGAGGAAAACACCATTAAACCCACTGACACATACTATCCACTCAATCCAAAACCCTCCTTCAACCCAAAGCAAACAGAAAAGCCAAAACCCAAACCTGCAACGCAAACCAAGCCTAATCCTAAGGGTGTCTATATTTGCATGTTTTGTGGTCGCAAGGGCCACTTGGATGAATTATGTTTTAGGCGTAAGAGAATTGAGAGGAAGCAAGCTAAGTTGACTAGGGATGCTTTTTATGATGATTTTGTTGACTTTTAGCCTTGCTCTTTTTCTCGTGCCTATCATGGACAGGGTCATCCCCCATATGACTTTGATTCACGAGACAGAGGCTTTGCGCAGCAGCGCTTTGGCGCCCCATGTTTTCCCTATCGTGGTGAGCATCACTCACGTGGATTTGGTTTTCACACAGATAATTTCTATCCTCACAACCCAAGGTTTGAGTCAAGACGCTTTGACAGGCCACGTTTTCTCCATCGTGGTTCTCGTCCTATGCGTTCGAATGATAAAGTGCAAAGAACTGTGATGACTACTATCGGTCATATGGTTAAGTGCTAGATTCCCAAATGCTTTTTGACTAACCCCAGCATTATGCCATCGACTTTCACTTCTCGTTCTTTGTAGGCAGCAGGTGGAGGCTTGGAGAATAAGTGGTTGATGGATTCCAGGTGTTCGCGCCACATGACCGGAAATGCAAAGTGGTTCTCCAGCCTCACTCCCTTAAAGCGTCGGGAGTATGTGACCTTTGGAGATGACAAGAGAGGAAGAGTGAAGGGAATGGGCGCAGTAAAGGTAAATAAGAACTTCACTCTCAATGATGTTGGTTTGGTTGAGTTTCTCAAGCACAATCTCCTCTCTGTTTCTCAGCTTCTTGATGTTGGTTTGGAAGTGCGCTTTAAGTCGAATGCTTCTTGTGTTCTTGATTTGAGTGGTTCCTTGGTTTGTGGGATTTTTCATATTGGCAGAGTTTTTCAGGCTGATTTTGCTGGTTCTCCTGGTTCTCACAAGTGCTTGTTTGCTAATCTTCTTCTGAGCTCTGGTAATGGCATAGGAGACTGGGTCACATGAGCTTTGACTTGTTCTTTCGCTTAAGTGGCCTAGGTTTGATCCAAGGATTGCCTAAGCTCAAATTTGATAAGGATTTGGTTTGTGCTCCTTGTCATCATGGGAAAATGATTGTCGCTTCTCATCCACCAATCAATTTGGTGATGACTGAATGCCCTAGAAAGCTGCTTCACATGGACACTGTTGGTCCTTCTCGGCTTCGTTCGGCGGGTGGGAAGTGGTATGTTCTTGTGATTGTTGACGACTATTCTCGCTACTCTTGGGTCTACTTTCTTGAGAGCAAGGATGAAGTGTTTCATCACTTTCGGAGCTTAGATTTGAGGTTGTTCAAGGAACTACCTGGTGCATTATGAGCGATTCGTAGTGATAATGGCACCGAGTTCAAGAACTCCTCCTTTGATGCTTTCTATCTTGAGCATGGTATTGAGCACAGTTTTCAGCACCTCGTGTTCCCCAGCAGAATGGTGTGGTTGAAAGAAAGAACAGAACCTTAGTGGAGATGGCCCGGACGATGCTTGATGAGCATAGGACTCCGAGGCGGTTCTGGGCTGAGGCCATTAGCACTGCTTGCTATGTTTCCAATCGGATTTTCTTGCGCTCAATTCTTAATGTGACTTCTTATGAGCTGTGTTTTGGGAGAAAGCCCTCGGTTTCTCATTTGCGTGCCTTTGGTTGCAAGTGCTTTATTCTCAAGCATGGCAATCTTGATAAGTTTGAGCGAGATCTTCCGATGACATCTTTCTTGGTTACTCTCTTCATGGTCATTCCTACAGAGTTTTGAATTTGGAGACTAACACCATCATAGAATCCTGCGATGTAACCTTTGATAAATCACATTCTTGTGCAAGGAATGTGATTGAGACTGCAGGTACCACAGAGATGGAGGAGAGCATCTTTGTAGAAGAGGACCTACAGGGCTTGAATGATGATGATGATGAGTCATTCCATCCCACATCCGAGCTTGTTCCTGCTGCTACCACCACTCCAGCAGAGGGTCCAGAAGCTTCTACATCGGCTTCAGCAGCAGTCGAGCAAGCTCCAGCTATGGTTGAGGGGGAGGTACACTCTGAGAGAGAGGCTCCTCACCACATTCAGCGTCGACATCCACCTCAACAGATGATCGATAATCTCTATGAGAGGACAACAAGGTCAAGGTCTGCACATCTTGCTTGCTTTACCAATTCTCTCTTTGTTGCAACCTTTGAACCCTAGGATGTTGGACACGCACTATCTGATGAACATTGGGTTAATGCCATGCATGAGGAGTTGGAAAACTTTGAGAGAAACAAAGTCTGGACCCTTGTAGAGCCTCCCAAAAATGTCAATGTCATAGGAACCAAGTGGGTGTTCAAAAACAAACATGGGGAGGATGGTGAGGTTGTGAGAAACAAGGCTAGGCTAGTTGCTCAAGGTTTTAGCCAAGTGGATGGCTTAGATTATGGTGAAACCTTTGCTTCTGTTGCTCGCATAGAAGCCATTAGGATCTTTCTTGCATTTACTGCCTCCAAGGACATTAGACTCTATCAAATGGATGTCAAGAGTGCTTTCCTAAATGGTTTTATGGAGGAAGAAGTGTATGTGAGGCAACCCCCTGGCTTTGAGCACCACAAATACCCAAACCGTGTGTACAAGCTTTAGAAGGCTTTGTACGGGCTAAAGCAAGCACCTAGGGCATGGTATGCTAGGCTTAAGAACTTCTTACTATAGCGTGGGTATGTCATGGGGTGTGTTGATAAAACCTTGTTCACTCTCAAGCATTGCAATGACTTTCTAATGCTTCAGATTTGCATGGATGGTATCATCTTTGGTGGTTCCTCTCATGCTCTTGTGTCCAGGTTTCAGGAAGCTATGGAAAGTGAATTTCAGATGTCGATGATGGGAGAGATCACCTTCTTTCTTGGGCTTCAAATCAAGCAGTGCAAGCAAGGCACTTTCATACATCAAGCCAAGTATACGAAGGATCTCCTGAAGAAGTTCGACATGGTCAATGTGAAGTCGTTGTCTACACCAATGTCCACTACAATGACTCTTGACCCTGATGAAGACTATGAAGCGGTGGATCAAAGGGAGTACAGGAGCATGATGGGCTCCCTCTTGTACCTAACAGCGACAAGACCCGACATATACTTTGTGGTGTGTCTTTGTGCTCGTTTTTAAGCTTCCCCAAGGGTGACTCATCGCAAGGCTGTCAAGCGCATCTTCAGGTATCTCAAATACACCCTTGAGTTTGGTCTTTGGTACCCTGCATCTTCATCTCTTGATCTCATTGGGTATTCGGATACGGACTTTGCTGGGTGTAGAATTGATAGGAAGAGCACTTCTGGTACTTGCCATTTCTTGGGTACTTCTTTGATCTGTTGGTCTTCTCTTAAGCAGTCGAGTGTTGTCCAATCCACCACAGAGGCTGAGTATATAGCTGCTGCTAGCTGCTACTCACAAATCCTATGGATTGTATCTACCATGAGAGACTATGGGTTGACTTTTAAGGGTGTTCCACTCATGTGTGATAACTCCAGTGCCATATGCTTAGCCAAAAACCCAGTCCAACATGGTAAGGTCAAACACATCAATGTGCGATTCCACTTCGTGAGAGACAATGTTGAGAAGGGGGATGTTGAGCTCAAATACATTGATACCAAAAACCAACTAGCTGATATCCTCACCAAGCCCCTAGATGCTTCGAGACATGCTTTTCTTCGGGGGGAACTTGGTGTTTGTCATCCCTATGGCATCATTTGAGGGGGAGTTGGTTTTCTCTTGTATATATGTATCTTACCATTTTCACATTGCATCTCATATGTAATATATGCATTGGTAGATGAGCTTTGATTCTTATACTTTCTTGCATTTCTCTTTGCTATGATTGAGCTTGAGCTAAGTTGTGTGGATGTGATTGTAATATCTTATGCTTAGATTTGCTAGATGGCCTGTTATAAACTCATGTGAGCAACATGCTAATCTTAAAGGTAAACTGAGCTTCTTGTGAACCTTATAATCTAATCTTGCTAAAACTTGCTCACCATGTGTATAATTGCTTTTATCCTTGTTGAAACTTGCACTGAGGATAGTTTAGAGGATGTCTTGGCTTTGGCACCATGTGTTTGCGAAATGGAAGGCTTCGCAAATGTTTAGCTCATGAGAAACATTGTGGGAATGTGTGTTCCTTTTGCCGCAAAGGCATGCTCTTTTGTCTTGTACATAATCTTAAAAAATCTGCTAAGTGCTTTGATCAAGAACTACTCAATAATGCTAAATCCAAACATTGTAACTTGAAGCCTCGGGGTGTTTGCCGTACCCAGTCGTGCGACCCTCTGCATGGATAAGAGGACACATGAGGATAAACTATAATCACTTGATCAACTGAGTCTCTGTTTCATATGTGAGCGTTTGTAGAGCTTATTTTCTGTGAGTGCTTGTTGCCCTTGTTGAGATTGAAACTGGCTAGATTCTTATGATTCACTTGGTGCTTGTTTTGCCTTGGATGAGAGTACTTACACATGTGGTGGCAGATTTTCTCATGATAAGCAAAATTTGATTCTATCTAAGCTAGTCAATCTTTCTGCTTAGCCTGTATAGCTCATGGTGTTTATACCTTGCTGTCTATTTTTGATCTTTGCATGATTGGGAGCTATTGCCTTTACACTTCATGGCACTATGGTTATGATTAGCAAAGTTAAATGCTTGTTTGCATAATTGTTGAAGCTCCTTAGGTTTGCATTTTCATGCATTGCATGCTTGCTTGTTCTTTTGCCTCTTTGATGAGTTCATTGCCAAAAGGGGAGAAAATTTTGAGGTCATGCACAAATAATACTAAGAAACTCATATGATCCGTTTTGCACTACATGAAACCTACCACAACTTGAGGGGGAGCATATCATGATCTTGAGCGGATTCTTGCGCTTTTCACATTCTTTGCGTATCAAGTCGCTTTCTTTGCCAACTCTTGGTTTTGTGATCCCTACTTGCTAGATGGCTTGTTTTTACCTTTTCTTTGGGTTTGGCCATTTGGATATGCTAATTCGGCTTCGCATTTCAATCTCTAATCTTTGTGTATTTGGTGTTGTCAATGTACTCATCAAAGGGGAGATTGAGAAACCATATGGATATGTGCCATGGTTTGCTATATTTGTGATGAGTAATTGACTTGAGCGGATTTGATGTTTGGGGTGAAATGCAGGAATCTAGGGATTGCATGGGTTTGCATATCATGGTTATGACTAACCAGAGTTGGTGGAGGAATTGGTGATGTTGCAGGAGTTGGAAAATGTGTTTGCTTGTCTCATGATGTGTAGGTCACTGGAGTCGACTTGGCAATCAACGGCGAGAGAATCGGGTACAAGTAGGAGACTTGGGGCTGGATGATCGGGATGGCGGGTGAAGTCAAGAGTGATCCACACCGTACACATGGAGAGGCAAGAAGCACGGACGATTCGCGGTTGAGCCTCAAAACCGTGATGATGATGAAGACGGCGTGTTGACCAAGTCAAGGTGAACGGGATGCCGGTGCAAGTGACAAGGGGGCCCGATGGACAGGGACTGGAAGAGACTTGCCGGTGGTCAGGATCGCGGGACAAGGTGACACGAGTCGACATCGAGAAGTCGCGCTTTAAGGAGCGTGCAAGGTGGTTTCTCGGTTTGGGCCTCAAAACCGGTAGCGGTGGTTGGTGGTGCATGTGGCACCATCATGGAGCTTGCTTCGAGATGAAGCAAAGACGTGAAGCGTCCGATGGCATTCGGGCGATGAGGAAAAAGATGGACGGTTATGCCCCCCGTAGTAGATGGGTGTGTTATGTAGGTCAAGGGTAGAGTGGTCATATGGACAATAGACCCTAGGCCTATATAAGGAGAGGTGTGGCTAGTGGGAGGTGCCTCTCTTCTCATTAGCCTTGTGTTAGGACTCTATTCAAAGTGCTAGCAGAGGACTTCATGTTTTAGTGGAGAGGAAAGGGTGTGTGAGAGACATCTCTTGCTCTTCCAAATAGTGGGAGGAAGAGGGTGGCTTCCTAGCCTTGTATCTATGGATCTTGTAAGCACCTTTCTATGATATAAGAAGTTTTTTCATGCTCAAGATCTCCCCCTTCACTTGAATCCCGAAATTCCCCTTTTCCTATTTTCGGAGCTATTTTTGTGGTGGTTTTCGATCTCGGTTTTGAGTGAGTTTTGGGATGGATTTTATGGGGGATCTTGGTGCTATGATATGCTGGAATAATCCCATATAGGTCTTTGACCGAATCATAGACACGAGCACCTTCGATTTTAACGTTTTCTTAAGTTTCCCCTTTTTGGTGTTTTTGGTACAAGATCTGAAATTTATGATGATTCTTTATGTTTTTGGAGTGGATCTCTTTAGAGGAGGGTCGTGATGTATTGAGGATCATCTGGTCCAAATATCGTGATTTTTTGGAGTTCGTTTGATAGGGTTTTGGTAATTTTCTTTTCCGAACGGAGCTACTGTTTTGACCATGACGGAACTTCCGTGACTGTGACGGAACTTCTGTCAAGAACTATGGAACTTCCGTGGGTGACAGTGTTCCCGTCGCCCGGAACTTTCGTAATTGACGGAACTTCCGTCGGGCACCATGGAACTTCCGTTAGGCTCTGTTCTGTGACCTTTCAGACCTTCCTTGTTTTGATTTTTGGTTCTTTTGTGCTTCCGCTATATGTTTTTTTTTTGTTTGAGTCATTCCTAGGGTTAACACATCATAAGTTGGTGTGTAATCTTGGTGACTTGGTTAGAGGTTGGTTCGGGTTGTAATTGTGACATAGGCTAAGTTCTTGAGAAGAATTTTAATTGACTCTCATTCACCCTCTCTGGTCGCCTTCTGGGTCCTTCAAATCCATTTCAAGTGAGAGCAGATGTTTCTCTTGCAGTAAATTTGCTAGTACCACGCACCATCTGTTTAAAACAACAAGCGTGTGTGTGTGTGACTGTGAACTGAGACAAGAAACCATACCAACTAATGATGAACTCACAAGGGGACATAAACGGCATGCCCAAAATAGGGCAGTATCTGGGCTGTACACACGCGCATCCTACCTTCCATTTCTCGATGCCTTGGCTACATTCGAGACATAGCACAGGTGTGAATGGCTAGAGCCAGTGGCAACGGACAAGCGTGCCTGTTTGCTGCTGCCGAGCACTAGCAGCCTCTCTACATTCCACAAACCAAAGAGTAAAAAACGACGTGCAAATAAAAAGATTCTGCAAATGGTTGTTGAGCCAAGATACGGTGCGTGGAAATAAAATTGGTAGAGGTAGGGGGGATATTTGCAAAACGGACAGCGCATGTGGAACAAACCGTGGTCCAATCCCAGCCAAGATAATCGGGGGGCAAAGAAAGCGCACAGCGCAACAACTCCCTTTCTCCTCTCCTTCCTTCTCCTGCGACTCTGCTCTAGCGGGCGAGGAGAGAGAGAGCGAGCGAGCGAGAGCAGAGGAGGCCATTCCTCTCTTCTCCACCACCTACTCTCTCTCTTGCCTTCCATCTCCCTTCTCTCTCTCTAGGATCGCAGCCAGCCAACCACGCACACGCGGCGTACTTTTCGTCGTACACAAATAAGAGCGGAGCAGGAGGGGAAAGGACAGAGGGAGCACTCGTCCAGGACTGCAGTGCCTGTTCCTTGCTGCTTCTTGCCCTCCCCTACCATGTCGACCATGGGTATCTTCCTATCCCACTGCCCCAAGAATCTTTCTTCGTATGTGCTATGTCTGTGTGGTCTGTGTCTACTGTTATTTCATTTCTTCTGACGGATAGGGGGCAGCCGCTAGTACTAGGGTTCTGCTCTGCTTTTGCTCCTGATTTTTGGAATCAAAGGGTGCCTGCGATCCATGGCTCTTTATTTCACACAAATGATCAAGCATGCGATTTCCTGTGTTCACTTGTTTTTTATTTTTTGTTACATCCTCTTATATTAGTTAGTTACGCGTGTTTCTGTTTGTTTTCCCTTTCACCCGTTTTGTACATGGAGAAAATGGTACTGAGTTAATGGTTCCATGTGTTGTGGGCGCAGACGAAGGGTACGGCCCTACCTGGGACAGCGACGACGAATACGACAATTTCATACGCAAGATGAACCCGCCAAGGTGCATTCACTACTATCTCTGTTATTAGGCACCTAGGCAGTACAGGAACAGATTTTTCTTTTGTACGTAGTTTTTTCTATGTTTCTTAATAACTCTTTGTAACTGTTCCTGAACTGCAGGATTGTGGTCGATAATGATTCTTGCGCGGACGCTACTATTGTCAAGGTATGTTCAATCCCCTGGTGTGCTGAATTCCTTGGTTCCATTCACTTTTGCTATATCAAATATTACGTAATTTGCTTCTTCTTCTTTTAATCTAAATTGTAGGTTGATAGTGCAAACGAGTATGGGATCCTACTAGAAGTGATCCAAGTCCTGATTGATCTGAACCTTGTGATAAGTAAAGCGTATATAACTTCAGATGGTGAATGGATCATGGACGGTGAGCTTCCACACTTGGCATTCTGTTGCTCCTTTTAGCCTCAACCAAAGATAAGCAGGGTAATAATTCCATTCGCAGTTTTCAATGTAACTGACAAGGAAGGGAACAAACTCAAAGATAAGGCAACTATTGCACAACTGGAAGACTACGTTAGAAAGGTATAACCCGGCAACCATATGTCTTCTTTGTAGAACTTTTACAGTCCTTTATGATCATCCTTTGGAACCAGTGTAGTGCTTTGTGACTGACAACTAACATTTCGATTCTTGGACGCATGTAGTCCTTAGGTGCAGATTCAAGATATATACCTTCACGCCGGAGATCGGTAGGCGTTGCTGCTGCAACTGACCACAATGTCATCGAGTTGACAGGGACAGACCGGCCGGGTCTTCTCTCTGAAGTGAGTGCGGTGCTTGCTAGCCTCAAGTGCAACGTGGTCAGTGCTGAGATCTGGACCCATAACACCAGAGCTGCAGCGGTGATGCGGGTCACTGATGAGGACACTGGGTTGGCGATCACAGACAATGAGAGGCTGGAAAGGATCAAGGAGAGACTCTCCTACCTCCTCAGGGGAGGTAATCTCTCCCGGGGAGCCACCATGGCAATGTCTTCAGGGTCGGTCACCACGCATATTGAGAGAAGGCTGCACCAGATGATGCTGGATGATAGGGGCTATGAGGAGCTCCAACGGCATGCTCCGGATCAGTCTCAAAGGCCTAATGTCACCGTAAGGAACTGGAATGATAAGGACTACTCGGTGGTGACCATCCGGTGTAAGGATAGGCCTAAGCTTCTGTTTGACACGGTCTGCACCCTAACAGACCTGCACTATGTTGTTTTCCACGCGAACATTGATGCCAAGGACAATCAATCTTACCAGGTGAATATACTGATCTGAATATTCTCTCTAATCTTTGACATTATGTTTATATACATTAAAAAAATGGGTTCAATAAAACTGATTGACGCTTACATGGATGCTCTTTTGAAGGAATTCTATGTAAGGCATGTGAATGGATCACCAATGAACACTGAAACTGAGAGATTACGAGTCATCCAATGCCTGGAAGCAGCCATTGAGCGGAGGGTATCAGAGGTAATTATTCCATGCATCTATCTGAAATCATATTTCAGTACAAATGCAAAACTACATCGTTGCAAAAGAGGAAAGTGTAAAACTAAGCCATGTAGCACGAAACTCACCCCTTTTTTTTTTTTCATATTTGGTTGTTCCAGGGTGTCAAGCTTGAGCTGTGCACAAATGACAAAGTCGGCCTACTATCTGAGGTCACCCGCATCTTCCGCGAGAACAGCCTGACCGTCACAAGAGCAGAGGTGAGCACGAGAGGCACGATGGCTATCAATACCTTCTATGTTCGTGGTTCTGCAGGAGAGGCAGTTGATCAGAAGACAATAGACTCCATCAGACAAGCCATAGGCCAGAACATCCAGGTGAAAGGTCAGCCTGAGCCACCAGAACCACAGAAGAAAGAGTCCCCAACATGGTTCCTCTTTGCTAACCTGTTCCGGCCGAGATCTCTCTACAGTTTTGGATTCGTGCGTTAATTGCAGCAGCCTGTAAATTCACTGTCAATGAAGCAACACAGGGAAATTGGGGAGTCATAAAGTACAAGCCTTCATTCTGTTGCAGTGTTGCAGGATTGTGATCTAGCTGGCATATGGGAGATGCCTATATCTCGGCATCATCTGTAAATATACTTGATTTCACCATGCCCCCATTGTACATATGTTTTAGATAAAGGATGTAAATATAAACTGTGAAAAATATGATGAAGTCCCAGATTGTTACAACCTCAGAAAACCAAGCACTTTTTTTTTCCGAATATTTTAACAGAGGAAAACATGTGAGAGTTCCTTTACATCTTCCCCAAAATGAGAGGCTAAGTCAGCCTGCTTTGCTCTCGAATTATTGCAGCTATCCTACCACTGGAATATGCATGACAGCAATGTCCGCCAAATTCTGTGGTGGGTTGCTAGATGCAGGTCAGTAGTCAAAGCACGCGGTTATCTCCTTACCTGAAGCTTTGGTGACAGAGACACATTGCACCAAGTCCTGCTGATGGCCCCTGATGCAGACAAAACTGCATCAAAACCAAATCAGCTTCTATGATTCATCTGCTCTCCTACCATATCTCCAGTATACGAGCCTCGGATTGATGTCGATGATGAGGCTGTGACATCTCATCCGGCTCAAATTGTCTTGCAGCAGCCTCAAGATGCGGTGGCCTATTCCTGAAAGTTCAGTGGAGAGCCAAAAGTGTAGTTGAAATCAGAATCTAGAAATAGGAATGTGGCAGAAGAATTAGTTCAGAATGCTTGCCACATTCTGGGACTTCTCTAGGCTTCCTTTACCTATCATTCTATCAATAGTGCTGTTTTTTCGGGTCTCGTGATGATTGGCTGATAGCACATATTTCTGCTTTTGATTGGTGACATCTCAACAGTACTAATAATGCACATCAAGATCAAGAACTCCGAAGTGGAGCCTTTCAACAGCATGACGCTGCTGAACAGTAAAGTAGCTTTGTTCGGCATGCTTTCTACAGAGGATTTGGCGAAAGCGTGGCGTTTGGATGTGCGGCTCGCTCATCATGGATCCACATCCACTGGCATCGGCTGAATAATAAATAGCAAAATGGCATATGCCTGATAAGCAATTAGGCAGATGTAAAAGTGTCAAGAGCCCCATCAAGGCGTCAAAGTGTCAAGAACCCGGCGGCATAACTTCCATTCTGCCGTTGCTCTCCACATGCAGACATCCTGGTCTAAAGCAGCTTGAATTTCTGAAGATGTGAAAAACCATGTTGAGATGTACCAGGGTTTACAATATTTATGATGAGTAATTGACTTAAGCGGATTTGATAATTGAGTTGAAATACGGGAATTCGGGGATTGTATGGGTTTGCATATCATGGTTATGACTAACCGGAGTTGGTGGAGGAATTAGTGATGTTGCAGGAGTTGGAAAATGTGTTTGCTTGTCTCATGATATGTAGGTCACTGGAGTCGACTTGGCGATCAACGGCGAGAGAATCGGGCACAAGTAGGGGACTTGGGGCTGGACGATCGGGATGCCGGGTGAAGTCAAGGGTGATCCACACCGTACACGTGGAGAGGCAAGAAGCATGGACGGTTTCGCGGTTGAGCCTCAAAACTGTGGTGATGATGAAGACAGCGTGTTGACCAAGTCAAGGCGAATGGGATGACGTGCAAGTGACAAGGGGGCCCGATGGACAGGGACTGGGAGAGACTTGCCGGTGGTCAGGATCGCGGGACAAGGTGACATGCGTCGACATCGAGAAGTCGTGTTTTGAGAAGCGTGTAAAGCAGTTTCCCGGTTTGGGTCTCAAAACCCGGTGGTGGTGGTTGGTGGTGCACGTGGCACCATCACGGAGATTGCTTCAAGATGAAGCAAAGACGTGAAGTGTCCAATGGCATTCGGGCGATGAGGAAAAAGATGGACGGTTATGCCCTCGGTGGTAGGTGGGTGTGTTATGCAGATCAAGGATAGAATGATCATGTGGACAATAGACCATAAGCCTATATAAGGAGAGGTATGGCTAGTGGAAGAGGTGCCTCTCTTCCCATTAGCCTTGTGTTAGGATTCTATTCAAAGTGTTAGGAGAGGATTTCATGTTTTAGAGGAGAGGAAAGGGTGTGTGAGAGACATCTCTTGCTCTTCTAAAGAGTGGGAGGAAGAGGGTGGTTTCCTAGCCTTGTACCTATGGATCTTGTAAGCACCTTTCTATGATATGAGAAGTATTTTCATGCTCAGAATTTTCCTCTTCACTTGAATTCTGAAATTTCTTTTTTCTTATTTTCGGAGCTATTTTTATAGTAATTTTCGATCTTACTTTTGGATGAGTTTTTGGTTCGGATTTCTTGAGAAACTTGTTATTAGGATGAGCTAGAACAATCCTCTATGAATTCTTGACCGAATCAATAGCTCTAGCACCTTCGATTTGAAGGATTTCTCAAGTTTCCCTTTTTTGGTGTTCTTGGCATAAGATCTGAAATTCATGATGATTCCTTGTGTTTTTAGAGTAGATCTCTTTAGAAGAGGGTCGTGATGTATTGAGGATCATATGTTCCAAATTTCATGATTTTTGGAGTTTGTTTGATAGGGTTTTGGTAATTTTCTTTTCCGAACAGAGCTGCTGTTTTGCCCAGAACAGAACTTCCGTGGCCAGGACAGAACTTCCGCCATCCGTCAAAAACCACAGAACTTCCATGAGTGATAATTCTCTCATCGCCCGGAACTTCGGTGATTGACAGAACTTCCGTCGGCCACCATGGAACTTCTGTCAGACTCAGTTTTGTGATCTTTCGAATCTTCCTTGATTCCCTTTTTTGTTTCTCTTGTGCTTCCGCTATATGTCATTTTGGTTTGAGTCATTCCTAGGTTTAACACATCACAAGTTGGTGTGTGTAATCTTGGTGACCCGGTTAGAGGTTGGTTTGGGTTGTAGTTGGGACATAGGCCAAGTTTTTATGAAAAATTTTAATTGGCTCATATTCACCACCCTCCTCTAATTGCCTTCTCGGCCCTTCAAAATGTGGGGCGCCAACACATATTTGGTACAGAAGTGGTATAAACAGTAGCAACAGAAGTTAATTTTTAGATGAAGCATTTCCCTACAGTTGAAGTTAACAAAACCGAGTTCAGACATATTCCATACAGCTGACATGTGGAGGTACAAAGACTGGAAACTAACAAAAAATCTTCTTTTTTTTTGCGGATAACCAAAAAAAAAATCTTCTTTGTACATGCGTGTTCGAAGTTCGAACACTGAACTTAGTTTCATAGTTTAGTGTGCCCACCAACTTTAAGCCAAAAAATGCACTTACACAAGTTCATCTTCCACCTCCAGATGCAGAGAAATAGGAACAAAAGGGAGGTGCTAGGTCATGTGCGGAAAATTGGTCGAGGCAATTGTTGCGGAGGCGTGCGCGCACCGATGAAGTGGTCGGGAATGCAAAGGCGAACTGCCAGGGATAGCAGAGAAGACGAGGTAAATTTCGGTCGCAAAGGATCGGGAAACTGGGTAAAACACAGTTATATGCTAATTTGGGAGACAAATCTATTAAATTTAATTAAATCATTATTAGGAGATGTTTAATATAGTATTATATTATCTAATCATGGTCTAATTTTGTTTCATAGATTTGTCTCGTCATTTAGTGGGTGGGTTATGAACTGTGTTTTCTTATTAATCTATATTTAATATATCTAATTATTATCCTAATATTGGATAGGACGAGTATAAAAGTTAAGGAATAGAAAACAAACACATCAAGTTACGAGATCAATCAAGAGCTCCCAATCTGCTAGTATAGTTCATAAACTTGAGTTGGCAAATAAAAAAGAATGAAATACATGTGCAATCTCACGCGTAAGATTTTACATGCCTGAAGATGAGGTTGCTGGCTGGCCCAGACAACATTGACGCCTCAAATCAAACGGGTACTAGATTTTATCAGTCGGGCATCAACATACTCAGACATCTCAAGCCACATAAAGATCTCATGTCAAGCATCAACATAGCTCCGGCCATCGACGGACCCGAGCGCCTCTGCGATGAACTCTGGGTTGCAGTCAGTTCCGACAGAGTCTTCATTAATGCCGCTCTTTTCCTTGTTCCACTGAAGCTCCAGGAAGAAACAACGACGAAATTGGTGCCCTACGTCGAGCTCACGACCCTGCCGAACTCTTGCCATCCGCCATCCTCGCCGCCTACAAAGTTTCCGTGAAACTTAGTCCTTGCGAGCCACTCCTCCGAGCGCACGACTTCGCGCCCAGCGTTTTGGCGCGTCCGCAGCCGACCTCCTCAGCCGCGCAGACGAGCCCCCGGCGGCGCCGTACAATGGGCATTGGTGTTGCTGCATTTTTATTGCTGCTTCTGTATACTATTTTATATGTTAAAAGTTTTGCAACATAATTTTAAATTTGAAAACTTACTCCAATAGAAAAAGTTAAAACACAAAAGTTATCGATCTCATCAAGACTTTTTTAAAATATATATAGATCATATTATTTAGACTTTGAAGCTAGAAGATATGGGTCCCGACAGAGACCTGCGTAGAAAAGTTCGAATCAGAATAAATATTTTTACATCACATATTTGAAAACCAAAATGATGGGATCTGGACTTCCATTGAATACTAAAGTTGTAGAACTTTTCGAGAATTATGATATAGTGTCTGAGTTTGCTTAATTTAAGCTCCGGACGAGGGAGTTATGATTTTTGAAATTAGTACTTGATATAGAAGGTATAAAATCAATTTGAATTCAATCTCTAACTTTATAGATACGAAGTGGACGACCGCACCTCAATTAATAGAATATAGAGATAATGTGATGCCTCTGTACATATAAATTTAATAGTACCTTTTTTCCAAACATTAACTAAATCACAAGAAGTTCTAGGTACATATTTAGATCCTGATTTTTGACATTATAGGTAATAACATGTTTATCTATCACCATGATTTTTGGTTTGACAAAATATAAGTTATTTTATGTTCTAGGAGTTATTTAGTGTTTCTTCTTATAAAAATGCTAGTAATTAATATGTTCACGTTTAGAAGTTAAGACTGTGAAATTATTTTTCATACATGCCTCTATTCATAGTAATTCACTCATATCTAGAATCATATGTTTACATTGTCAAAATAATTATTAATCCTTCTTGTATGGTAAACCTTATTTAAATACATTCTGAAAGTTAATGCGTGAAATTGTAATAACCAAACTTGCTTCTCTAAAGCGCATGTCTTTCAGAATGTATTAAGAAAGACTTAATCTTATTAACATAACTAGATCCTTGCATATTCATTCCGTTGCATATTACATTTTATTTCAAACCATTAATACATTTTGCATGTATAGGAAACGAAAATCAAGAGCAAAAGAAGGATTTTGAGAAAGAGCTTGATTCCCAGGAGCAAAAAAATTGTAGTTGGCTAACACTAATGTTGATTATGGCAAGCCCTGATTTATTTTCCCATTTACAAAAGTTTCTAGCTATAATACATCACTGCTAGTATGTCTAGTTGATTATTGCATTAAGTTAATATGAGTTGTGATGAAAATCCACCTTGCATGTTACCAAATGATCTATATTATTGCTGCATATATTATGGTAGGCTCGATACTGTGCTTGCTATGCTTAGTAACTTGGATAATATCGATAGTCTTATTATCTCTGCTAAGTAAATAAATTTGATCACTAAATATGAACCAATTTAGTACCGAAAGAAATGAGTTTACTTATGACATTGAGATGAGGCAGGGATAATGTATGTATAGGTTTGCAGTAACACATTAAGTGTTAACTGTGGTAGTCCTATCTTATCGGTTAAGAATTGATCCGATATCGGTTCCCTTGATCAAGTATTGAATAATACCGAATGTATACTAATATATGTAAACTAGTAAACTGATATAGCATTAACACTGCAATGAGAACGGTATCTGGTACATCGGTCATATGAGACCCTTTCGCTCTTGGAGTAGACAATTCGTACCATGAAATACTGTCGGTAGAATGACATGTCCGCTCGATGGGACCGAACCCGGACGAAATCGTATGATGTTCTTGTGAAAGGTTGCCGCATATAGCTCCAGAAGCGTATGTGCGTGTCATCTATTTCGGGTTTTCTTAGCTGCTGTAAAATGATTGTAATCGTTATCACTCACAATAATGAATACCGCTCGTTAACTGTGCCTTCATGTAGCATGCATGTATGTTAGGCTACTCCCAATGGGAGTTTTATTTTTAATAAATGAGATGTCACATAAATAATTTTGGTGACATGGTAAAAAAGTTATAAGGAGAGAGAGTGAAGTAGTTTCATTTAGATGAAACTTGGTATACATAGTTTCCTAAATTTGAAACACTATGATACTAGCATTGGAGTAGAATAGTTTCATTTCATCCTATAGACAACCAATGAAAAAACATGGAATTAAGTGCAATAAAATACTCAAATGAAACCATGCATTGAAGAGATTATTTTATTTATAGTTTCAAATCACTTTTGATGTCATGTCACTCTTGGAAACAATAAAATGAAATACACCATTGAAACTAGCCTTATGTTATGAGATTGCTATATTAATACTTGCTTATTGTTATTGTTGTTGTTATTTATGTTAATATCATTAATATGCTATGTTTTACCTTGCATATTTAGCTACACTAAATTTTATTCATGCTTTATACAATAAAACTTGACTAAATAAATTGATAGTACTACTAAGATGTTCAACCAGCCTATTAAAACCAATTCATATCTAGGTGTTTCTTTATGAGTAAGCCTTGTCGAATAATTAGTATTCAGTCTTTGTACTATTGTTTTTTTATTTCAGGTAATGAAAATCTAGATTTGCCTGTTGGTATATCGCTTTAGGATGTGTAAGCCTCTGATGGTTGGACTTTTCACTGGGTGTCTGATATGGTATCGCAGTAATATTGTATGCTACTAGAGTAAATAATTTGCCTGGGCATGAATCATTACTACTACTGTATCGTCCAACGACTCTAGTTGTTACTGTTATTTTGCTTCCGTGTATTTTTGACCTTTTTCAAATTTATAATATTTTATTACACTATGATTATTTTATGATATAATAATATAATATAAAATAAACATATATTATATTATCTAAAGCCTGCGCTATCAACACCTTCAAAAACTCGATTCCTGAAAAGGGTCGCCACAGATTGGGCCATCTAAATCCATCCCATAAGGAAAAGCGAGGTAGGTACCTACCGCTCAACGCCTAGGCGTTGATCTTATCTTATACTAAATTATTATATCATATTATTATTATTATTATTATTATTATTATTATTATTATTATTATTATTATTTCATTATCGTAGCGTTAGACAATATAAACTTCATCACATCTCCACTAAAGAAAACACTAGTTCTTTACACGTGTGTTATCTCTACAACTTATTAAGAGAGGTGAGGTTGTTTAGACTAGAATTTTTGTGTTGGCATAGCCTATACAACTCGGTTTTTCCATGGTTTTCAACTCGGTTTCACGTGTTCCAGTGTTTCATTCGCTTCTCCGTAATAGACTCCAGAATAAAATGCATGGTGGAGGTGTGGTGAGGGCTTTGAAGCCGTTTTCCTCTTGTGACCAAGATCAACTCGCCGCTAGAGAATTGAATCTCATCACAACTGGAAAAAACTAACGCGAGTTGGGATGGTGAGTAAAAAGCAAAGAGGCGGACATGGTTTGGTGGTTTGCTATGGAAAACTGGATATCAATTGTGAGCGAGTTCTTGTTGGTGGTGCTTATCCCTTGGTGTAATCGGTTGCTTTCCGCATGGTCGAGTTGGTGTGGCGAGGTTTCTAATTGATACTTGTATGTAGGAGAAGCTATCAGAGCAATCGTTGGTATAGGTACATGACTTAACCGAGAAAGGTTCTGTGAGGAAGACGACACTGTTGTCTCAGGCCAGCTGGGCCGTGATGGACCAAAGAAAAAGGAAACGAGGTGCAGCCTGGTCTGCACTTTCCAATAAAAACGGGTAAAAGGTGGACTGGGCTTAGTGTAGGTTAATTTTTATAAAGCAATAAGATTAATTTATAAATCAACGATTTTTTTTCTAAGCATCCTACTTTATTTTCAAAATTGATTGATGCACCGTTTGCCTAATTTTGGGAAGCAAAAGCCATGCATGTTTACATAACAAAAAATCGGAGGCTAGAGATATGTTTAGACCAAGTGAAAAATAAAGCTTACATTGTGTTAGATTTAAACTTTATATGGGACAAAATTCAAATGATGAAATTCAGACAATGTAGAAAAAATATACGGAAGTTAAGTGTAGCTTGTGTCTTAGGCATTTGTTTAAACTAAAACTTATTTTCAATAAAAGGGGTTAATTTTGAGTGAATTTATTTTTATTTCTAAATTGAGGGCATGGTAAAGCCTGCAATTTTAGTTGGTTTATTTGGTTTGTGTTCTCTTCTTTATGAAAAAGAGTGTATAACTTGCTAATATTTATCGTAAGCTAAATTAGCACATGTTTCAATGTTTATATGAGTTCCTATAGTTTGTGATGTTTTATTTTAAGTCCTTAGCAATGTAAAAGAATCTATATTATATTATCTAAAGTTTGTTATAAATATTTTTTAAGTTTGTAGCAACGCACAGTTATTTTGCTACGGTATCTAAGAACAGAAGGAATAAATTTTGCCTCACCGATGGCAAGATCCGCCTTTCTAGGCGCTAGATCGGATGGTGGTATGCTGTACCAGAGACAAGGAGAGAGGAAAAAAAAACTTAACGCCTAAGGAGGAAGACAATTAGAGGACGGACATCTGCGTTAGCGGGGCGAGCCATTCAGTTGGGCCGTAGTTGCAGTTGGGCCATGCACGTACGCGCAAATGCAACTCCACTTATCATGTGAGCATATATGCACCCGTCCAATCATTCCTCTTCTTTATTTATTTTTTTCTTTTTTTTTGTCGTGCTTTTTTCCATAAACATGATCCTCTTTAATCATTATTTAATTTTATTCGTTTGTCCAACATCTGTCAAAACCAATCGAAGATGAAGTTGTGGCATCTGGGTCCAGAAGTGGGAGGCCCTGGTCATTCTGGTCGGCGTCAATCGCGTGACCGGGAGTGGCGGCGACGGTGGCAGCGCGTACTGCTAGGCGGTGCTGGATTTCACCGTGAAGCATGTCATTGTCATATACCAATATAACTGGAAGGTCATATCATTCCAAGTCACGTAGTATCTCGGTGGGAACCACAAGTTTATCATACTTATTTTTATTAATAGTTTAGAAGATTTTACTAACTATGTTTATAAAAAAATATTATTTTCTATATTTTGTTATAGTTTTGAGCCCGTAATAACGTACGGATATTTTGCTAGTCCTTTCAATATGAATGTTTAATAAAAATACATATTATCTATTAAAACTGATGACAAATTGATTAATTTAAATGGATATGAAAAAAATAGAAAATATAAGGATTCCCACCATCTGATTAAAAAATATATAAAACTGAAAAAGAAATAGAATAGTCGATCATGAAGTGTGTAACTCGTTGATTTGTTCCGAAGAGGATATAAGATAAAGGAAAAACAGATCATCCATGAAGGTGAACAACTGAACATGCAAATAAATCTGACCGTAAGTAAGGACGTTAGCCCGTCATCCTTCCTCCATGCAATGCTGGCGGTGCGATGACAGCTCGCGCGCGATAGCTGGTTTTTCGAAGATCCGAGCGCATGGCCCAATAGCACGCGTGGATGTGCGGCTATAGATCCTCCGATGACGGCGGCGAGACTGGAGGTCTCTGTTGTCCTCAACATGGCTGCGGTTCTCTGTGCCCATCGAAAATGCCCATTCGTGTGCCGGGTCCACGTGGAGCGCATCCAACGTTTCCAGGAAAAAAAGATCAGACCCACCCTTATTTTCTGCCGCCGCCTAACGCTTGAAGAAAACGGAGCATTTACCAGATAATCTTCCGTCCAAATCCATTCCTAAAAAAAAAATCTTCAATCCAAATCTATTTTTTTTTCTATTTGTGACCCCACAGAATATGTTAATCATAATTACACAATTAAGATGAACGGAAGGAAACAGTGACGCCAAAACAAAATGGCGGCAATCACAAAAGGCGTCAATCACTAGATAATTTCATTTCTAAGAGGGTAAAAAAGATCCAAACATATCGGCATTAGTTTCTTCTTCAACAATAATGGCGTCCCTGCCGCCAAATCATGTCACGGCTCATCGCCTGGCGTGACCAACCGCATGGGCATCAGTATGACCACGTCAGTCCTCCAGGTACCAAGCATCGTCACCCAAACTGCTATTGCCGCCAATTCCTCGGCAAATGAGTGCATTATGAACAATCATCCTGCTGGTTCCACAGGAACAACACAGTTAGAATCTGTAAGTTTTACGTCCATAGTCATTCATAGTGTAATATACTACTCATTCGCTTTTTATATACTATATAAACACCATACAAATTCTGAATTCACCCAGGTGACAATTTCTGATGAAGATAACACACCAAAGATTAGCATAAGGTTCTCTACTAAAGATGAGGCTTATGATTTTTATAATGCCTATGCTGGAGATAAAAAGTTTTAGCATCCGAAAGGGCAGATTCAATAATATGAAAAATACGACTATAAAAAAGAATAGAACCCTATATTGTTCTCGTGAAGGTACTGAGTTGAATATTGTTTATATTTGCAGTATGAACTAGATTCTAAAAAATGACATCTATTTGTTCTGTTATTTATGAATAGGTGTTCGTGATATAGATAAAAGAACAGAATCACTTGACCATGGAGAACTTCACCTGACCAGAAACAAGGTGTCAGTGCCAGGCACGAATGAAGATAAGTCTTAGAGACAGATTCTATTGCATCTATGAGTTTGTGGCAGATCACAACCATCCTCTTGCTAGTAGTAACCAAACTCAGTATTTAAGATCCCAAAGAAAAATAACCGAAGCACAGCTAGCCAGTATAGAAGATGCTAAGTCTGTCGGCATCTCAAACACAGCTGCTTTTGATCTAATAGCAAAAGAAGCAGGAGGGATGAAGAATCTCGGTTTTACTCCTGCAGATATGAAGAACAAATTATATACCAAGAGATCACTAAAGGTACATGCAGGAGACACAGGGGGAGTGTTGGAATATCTACAAATGAAAACATCAGAAGATGAGAAGTTTGTCCATTCTTTTCAAGTTGATGAGGATGACTTGATAACAAATATTTTTTGGACTGATTCTAAAATGATAGCAGACTATAAAATATTTGGTGATGTTGTTTACTTTGACGCGACATACAGAAAATTGAATGATGCAAGACCATTTGGCTTGCTTGTTGGAGTGAATAATCATAAGAAAACTTGTATTTTTGGTGCTGCACTTTTATATGATGAAATCACAGATAGTTTTATTTGGTTATTCAATACATTTCTAGAGGCCATGTCAGGTAAGAAGCCATGCACCATTTTGACAGATGAAGATGCAGCAATGGCAAAAGCAATCAGCATCATCCTAATGGATACTCATCATAGAATTTGTGTTTGGCACATGAACCAGAATGCATGCAAGCACCTTTTTGGAGTTGTAAAGGACTATAACAAGTTCAATACAACTTTTCAGAATTGTATTTATGATCAAGAGGAGGAAGAGGATTTTATAAAGGCATGTAATTCATTGCTAGACATCTATAAGTTGCAGAAAAATACATGGCTCCAAAGATTATTTGATAAAAAGGAACAATAGGCCTTAGCATATGGAAGAAACACATTCTGTGGGGATATGGTAAGCACTCAAAGAAGCAAAAGTTTGAACAATGAGTTAAAGGGGTATATTAGTGTCAAATATGACATACTGACCTTTTTTGAGCACTTTGATAGATTGGTGGCAGATAAACTAGATGAGGAGGTGAAATATGACTTCAAGGCAACACAAAGTAAACCTACATTAAAACCAGACCTGAAAATATTAAGACATGCTGCAAAAGTTTACACTCCAGCTATATTTAGGATATTCCAAGCACAAGTGATGCAAACATTGAATTGTGACATATTCTACTATGGTGCTAGTGATTCTGTAATGATGTATAAAGTAAAGGTTGATGGCAGGAACAATGAACATGTTGTAAAGTTTTCTGCATTGCAAGGTACAGTGAAGTGTAGCTGTAAGAAGTTTGAGTTTGCAGGGATCTTATGCTGTCATGCATTGAAGATACTTGACATTAACAATATCAAAGAAATTCCTCAACAGTATATACTAAAGAGATGGACACTTGATTCCTGAAATACAATATCAAAGAAATTCCTCAGTATACATAGCAATTATGACCCACAAATACATCCTAGAACAAAGCTATCAAAACGCAGGAAAGAGTTATGCAGAGTATTTTTTAAACTAGCTTGTCGTGCTGCAGAATCTGAACAAACTTACTTTATGGCTATGACCGATGCAATCAAATTAGCAGAAGGTGTGGAGAACATCTTAAAAATAAGATCTGATCCAGAGATGCATAGTTCTTCGCCTCCAGAAGGTATGTTCCATTGTATGATCTAAATGGTATGTTTCTTAACATCTCGCATGCCACGTTATCTAAATGTTTTTTTTTCTTTTTTACAGCTACACATGGAAACAATAATCATGTAAAACCGAAAGGCGTCAAGACTAAGCAGAAGACAGTACGTGGGTCTGCGAGACCAGTTAGTGGTTTTGAGAAGGCAACACGAGATAGGAAAAAGAAGAAGAATGACCCTAATGCATCGGGTTCTGCAATAGAAGTGGAGACAGTACAACATTCGCAATCATATTACACTACATCGGTATGGCAAGTGAACGATACTATATATACTTCAAATTACTAAGAGATATCATAGTTTCATTGCTGATGTTCCTATTATTTTAAATTGGGACAGGGTCATCAATTAGGAAATCCTATGGAGCAAAATCAAATACATATACCAGCCTACTACCCATTTGTAAATGCTTCACAGACCTCATGGTTTGAAGTCCCTCCACATGGTCAAGGTATACCACAAGCAAATGCATGAGTACCTTTATCTTTCGGTTCATGGTTTGGAGTCCCTCCACATGGTGAAGCTACACAAGGAAATGCAGGACTATCCTCAACTGCTGGTTCCTGGTTTGGAGTCTCTCAGCATGGCCAAGATACACAACAAGGAAATGCAACTCAGTTATTCAATGAAGATCAGTACAATACGTTCTCAAATTAAGGGCCCTATCACTTTAGAAATATTAAATATTTTTTATGCACTGAAATCAGAAAATGTGAATCATGCATGGTACTACTGGTATTATCTTACAATTCAGCTCTATCTCTAAATACTCTGGTATTTTCTTCAGTAACTGTAATACTTTTGTTGCGTGCGTGTCTGATAATTCGAGCTATCAGCTTCCACTTCATGTGTATAGTTTACAACCATCTCCAATTAATAATACGTACTTAGCACTCATAAGGGTAGAGAAAAAACACTTACTGAAGAGAAAGCTCGAGCACACATACCAGAGCATCATGAAGTTGACCTGGAACTTAGATCCGATGAGGAAATGACAGAATCAAAATCCTAGACACAGACACGATGCTGCTCGAGCTAGCAGCCGCCCGCCGGAATCGAGCGCAGCCTAATTCCTGAAATACCGCCACATGCATGCTCAAAAAGAAAAAAGATGGCCATCGTCCATCGACCCCACACACGCGCCGCACGTTTGGGAGAAGTTTCTCCAAACCTGATTAAACATGGAAATCATTAACACAAGATAAGGAATATGCTAATTTCTGTTGGCGAAAATTGAGGGCGGGGCAGCATGGGCGTGGTGGGCAGGTAGGGGTTTCGTCAGGTGAAAAAAGTCAATGAATTTTGGGCAGATTATAGTCATTTTCGTGTAAACATGGGTGTGTAACATTCTATTTGTGGGCCTGGATTTAATCTAATGGACAGATTTGAATCAGCGGATGGATAGAAGAGAAGAGAAGGAGGTGGGTAGACATTCTCAGGGTAATGCATATAGAGAAGGATGTTTGGTCTTTATACAGTAGTAGAAAATTATAAATTAGAATTATAATACAGGACAGGACCACCAAAAATATACAACTTAGACAACTATTCATATAAATAATGAAATTTAACAGTTTTTTTTATTGCAATGTATGTTTCAAATATTGACGTGAAGACAAAAGACCTAACGCATCAGCATGAGTCATCTCAAAATCATTGCTGGGCATATGTGGGCTAGCAATAAGCGCTGAAAAGATATATTGTGATTCACTTAACTACATACTGTAATGAATCTGGACAATAAGTCAATAAGAAACTTGAAAAGGTTGGCCAAACATAGCCAGGAACCATATGATGTGAGACCCTAGTATGTTCCTGAAACAAATAGAAAAGCCTCACAGAGCTTTGAAAAATGACACAATGGCTCGCAAACAGAAGACTGCTAGTGAAGCTGGTGGGTCGTTGTCGTTGAGACAAACTGTAGATCATGTTAAACACAATAACACATAGGCACGCAGCGCTAGAACAATTGCAGTGGACAAACTTCACTGCACACATGAAATTTAGCAGAAAAAATATCAGAAGAAGATACCATAGAAAAAGAAAATCAGGAGACGATAGATGACGACTTCACGTCTGCGGCCTGCCACAAAGCTCACGGCTGGTACAAATATTTGGAGGGGAGGAAGAACTGTTGCATTACCTTAGGATCATGAATAGCAGGACGGTGGCGTCATCATTCCCACCTATATCCACAGTTCCACACGGCCAGCAGGCAGTTGGCAACGATTTTGACACCGGCTGACTGAAGCACCATGGTTGATTAGGCAACAGGATAAAAAAAGATAAACGAAGGGATGAGGATGACCCTTATTACTCGGCAAGTGGAGATCTCCTTCGATCTCGGCAGCACCTTGCCAGGCAGCCACAACACCGCAGCCGCTGACTGCTTCTGGGTTGCGTGAGGTAAAACTGGAACATTGGGGCACAAAGAAGGAAATGCACACGGTAATTAAGCTTGATGTGATCCCAGGTTGGGAATAAACTATGTGCTCAAGGAAGGAAACATGGGCGCAAATTGAGGGCGGGATAATCTCGGGTACAGCAGGCGGGTAAGCCTCACGCATGTTGAAAAAAGTCAGAGATTTTTGGCCAGATTATGTGTATTTTCATGTAAACATGGGCATGTAACACTCTATTTATGGGCCCAAAATTTATTAAATGGTCAGATTTAAATTAATGGATGGATCCAAGGGAGGAAAAGAGGGTGGGTAGACTATTTTAAGGTAACACATATAGAGGAAGATGTTCATTCTTTATAGTATAGATATAAATTTCATAACCATAAGACTTGACACTACAACTACTTCAGACCTGGATCAATCATAAAACGGCAGCACTGCAAAACCAGAGTCGAAGTATATCCACATGCAAACTAATTAATCATTATAGACTGCTCAAACGGTTCAAGTTGCCTCATCAGTCCAATTGAGGCGGACAACTTACTACATACCTAAAACTAGGTACATAACCAGTTGACGACACTAATTAACAATAACCAATATTGATATAACTAATGTTGTTCAAGCCTCATCCTCATTTCGATGATGTTTATCCTTTTGCACATTAGCCCTCGCTTGTCTCCATAGCTAATTAGTAATCTCTTCCTGGATCATCAATTTGATCGCATTTTTCCTTGAAGACAAGTCCATTTTGTAGTGGTCATCTGGAACAATGGGTTTGTTAGCACCAAGAGAAAAAGGCGGATTGACACATTTGACATCATATTAAGTTATTTTATTTGTCTTACCAAGCTTCTTAACAATGTCACCGAACGTTGTCTGGAAAAGGAGGTCAACAAACATGTTAGTCTATGTAACAAATCCAGTCATATATTAAAGAAAATGTAAGATAAACCTGCAAAGGGCAACCAAGTGGCCTCACCAAGTGACACATCTCTATTTTTTTTGCGGGGATCAATGACTTATGTCAGTAATATACTACAAGTAGTAATATGCAATTGTGGACAGATGTTTTGAACTAAGAAGTGAACCAAAGATCGTGGAGAAGCAGTACTGCAATCTAACAAACTAGAAAGTCGATTTACTCATGTACCTCCATTCAAGTTACCAAACATGTAAACTGTCAACAAAAACTCAGTTTATAGTTGCATAATAGCTATATGGCTGCATGAATGGTGTAACTAACCGTTTTGAGATCAACTTTTCCCAGCATCTGAACAATAGTCTTCTGCAAGTCATCCTTTCTGGGAAAAGACTTTCTAGCATCTGCTGGTTTTTCTTTACTTTTTTTCACCAATTTTCCTATACAAAAGAGCATTATCAGCATTCATGCCAAAACAAAAAATATTATTTATATATACATATGTTTTACAAATTTGGACGGTCACATGGTACTATCATCAAGCATTCACAAATGGTACTATCATCAAGCATTCACAAACAAGAATATCACTATTGAAAATGATGTGGCAAACATTTCTTGCCAGTTATGAATCCTAGAGTGCCAAATCACATAGGCTATAAGCAGCTGAAACAGATGAATGTATTATCCAGCTTTGTTACCAGAATGTAACATTAAATGATATTTAAGGGAAACTCCTTTCTGTGCTATCGGCATAAAATCAAACCTCCAATCTGGAAAACTCCTATCTGCTAGCGATCCAAAACTTTCCTCCCTTTGGTACCATGGCGCTTACCTCCACCATGAGCTCATCCTAAAATGCCAATACTACCCCTCCACTCAGAGCAAGGATGAGCAGTAGTACCTCAAGTTTGATAATAAGCTGGTGCTCACCATGAATCACGGCCTTGCTGTGGCAGGTCCCACTCTCACCGGCGATGCTGCACTGGCTAAGGCGTTCATGAGTACCGAAGGAAAGGCTGGGACCCATGGGCTTCCGTCGCCGTGGAGGTGGTGGCAGTGAATGCGGTGGATCACAAGGACCGGGTGGGCATGGTGTTTGAGGTGTTCCACATAGTGCGGGTGTTCTATTGCAAGATTTAGTAGGAGATTGAGATGTGCTTGGGCGAGGCTGATGCCAAGAAGAGAGAATAGGGAGGTATTCTAAACCAAGGTTGCGTGGCTTGGCTGCAGCAATTTGGACCTCCGCCAGTTTAGGAGGATGACATCCACATCTTTTTCTTATAGGAATGATTCAATTGATCAAGAAAACCAGCTTCACATTCCTTGCTCTGCGTCCGCATCACCCCACACCTTGCGTCGTGTCTTCCTGCTATGGTGTTTATGTGGCCGCCTCCTCTCATCGTGCCCCGCCACCAATTCTGTTGTGCGCGGTCTGAGGGTGCAGCAGTCTCGTGGTTCCATGTAATCTGTCCACACACCGCCATGGTTGAGCACGGAGTGAGTCGATAGGGGTAATATTGGCATTTAGAAGTTGAATCCATGGCAGAGGCAACTGTGGTGGCACTGAAGGGATAGAAATTTATGATTGCTGGCATTGACAGGATTGGAGTTTTCTCAGTGGTTGATTGGGGATTCAACTTTATGTTGATGGCAATGAAAGAATTTTCCCTTAAAACACTAGATTTAAAAGCTTTCTAATTTTTGAAATTTTAAATAGTGGCAATTCATTGGAAAAATGTTAACACTCTTTGTCATAACCAAAAGTAGATAGTTAAAGTAAAACTGGTAATATCATTGCATCATAAAACCTGCGCATTAGAGGATGAGAAAATTGACATAGAAAGAAACAATTCAGTATATTAAGGGAAAGGGACGATTTTGTAATGCAAACATATAATGGACTAAAGGTGACACTTATACCTGATGATTTTCTTTCTTTGATCTCTTTTGTGATCCTTGTTGAATCCTTTAGTGTGATGAATTCGCTCTTCGGAGAGAAAACTTTTGCAGCCTCATCAGAACTATGCTTGTACTTGGAACTACATGATGATGAAGAAACTTTGCTCGAATGCTTGCTTCCTATCATTGCAGAAGTTCTCTTTGGAACACTACCTTTGATGACCTTCTTTTCAACTATAAATCCTATTTCCTCAAAAATCCTATTTCCTTTGAGGAAATATTAGCATTTACTTTTCTTGAGTTGTAGTCATATTTCTCTTCACCTTGAGGTTCCTCATTGTAACACTTTTTTTCCTTGCTACCATAGTTAATTCTTTTATCTTCCTTGAGCCCTTCAACAACGGATTATGACTTGGAGTAATTCTTTTGCCTTTTACTTGGAGTTTGTTCATCGTGAAGTTTCTGAAAATACAAATAAAGAAACAAACTGAAGAGTAAGAATTAAATGTTTGTGATAAAGGGAAACAATGGCAATTAAATTAGGGGCAACCAAGAACGTGGTTATATATCAGTGATTGCACAAGTGGAAATTCCTTATAAACTATGAATTGAAGTTTTTGTTAACATGTCAAGCGCAATGCATGCTACTAAAGTAATTTATACAAATGATAGTACCTGAACTAGCTTACTAGATCTCTTGGGTGTGCCTTCATGATTCTTAGTTGTATGTTCTCCCTCTCTCTTGTGCTTCTTAGAGTTTGATTCCTTTGTAGTGCAAGTGTGCAACAATAGAAAATAGGAAAAAGTCCGAATTAGTCCCCTCAAGTATACTCAAAGTCTACATAATCCCCTAAACTATTTTTAGTTCATTTCACCCCCTAAACTATGTCACTTGGTTTAATTTACCCCCTAATATAATTTGTCTTTTTCATTTCTCCATGCACAAATGTGACATTCAGTTAAAATTTTGTGAGATGATAGTAGACATCGTAACTCATGCTATAAAAAATATAAATTAATTTTTAATCATTATTTTGATGAACTGAGATATTTAATAATTAAGTAACCCTTGGGATACAATATTATATTGAAAATGTCAAGAAAAATTCATGATATATTTTTCTGGCATACATTATGATATTCACTACATCCATGCAAAATTTTAAATTAAAATTCAATTTGTGCATAGTAAAATAAAAAAAGACAAATTATACTAAGGGGTGAATTGAACCAAGTGTCTCAGTTTAGGGGTGTAAAATGAACCAAAAGATAGTTTAGCGGGTTATGTGGACTTTTGCTATACTTGAGGGGAGTAATATAGACTTTTTTCTAGAAAATATGAGGGGAGTTTCTGTCGGATGGTGTAACTATTGAATAAAGCCCGCAGAGTGCATCACATTTGTTGACGTAAAAAAACTTACTTGCTCAGCATAAAGGGTGGTATTGTCGATTGCGTATGGTTTAGCAATGAAATCCAACAGCTTAGGCACAACATCTTCCTGCAAGAGTAATCTCGGTCACAACAAATGCCTCTAGGTGGATCACATTGCAAGTTTGAATTCAAGTAAGATATTGTTCAAACTCATCAACCTTTGTAATATTTGCTTTTGAAACAGTAATATTCAGTAGATCACAGAGACTGGATAGCGTATTTGCGGACCAATTGTCAAGCTTCTCCTTTGCTTTGGCTCTTTGCTTTTCCTACAAGTAAGAAAGTCGTAATAGTTAAAACAACAACCATGGTGGCATTAGAAAATAATTTCCTATAATTTGAAATGAATAATGATACTTACAATACTTTCTTGGCACACAAATCCAGAGTACTCGAGTATATGGCTTTTAAAATATTTAGCCTGTAACATTATACGATAAGCTTGTCAGGAATTTATATAATATGGATTCTTGTATTCATAATTCACTTTTTTGAAATCTTGAAATACATGTGAAAGACCTACCCAATGAATTCACATCATATTTTACTTTTCTTTAATGTAACACTTTGGTGAACAATGAGCAAATTGAATTGCTAACTAAAGATCTACATAAATTAATATAAAATATTTGCATGAATCAATTTCAAAGATATTGTAAGTATATATATTATTTACCTTTCCCCTCCTGCCAAAAAGAAGTTGATGAAGGAACTTAAGTCGAGAAGATTTTTTCATTTTTATTTGTTTTACAACTGCAAAAGTGATTATGATTATTCTATATCAAAATGGACATAGTACCATTAAAAACAAAAATAAGTTATAATAATCAACACCTCTACTCATAACTGAGTATTTTAATTAACTTGTAGCATAATATGAATCATTCAACCATGGAATCATCACGAAGCCATATTAGTACCATTCATCAATACACTATCTAGAGCCCCAAGCTATTGGGAAAAAAACCCTTCTATTTTTTATGCCAGGTTACAGTTTGAAGAAGAAATAATCTATCAAAGAAATAAAACCAATACAAGATCAAATATTGAGAAAAAAATAGTTTACATTCTTCTTAGATGACAGAATGACATTAATCATGAATAAAAAAAGCCACATCAAGCATTTTCGGATATATGAAAACAACAGAAAAACAAAGTAAGCTTTAACAGGCCCAAATGACTACCTTGAACTACACTATTATCTAGCTTCTGATAATTCCATAGTAGTTAAAAAGCATGGCATGACATATTTTAGTTTGTATGTATCGGATGTGTATCACACAACATGATTATAGGGAAGTAAAAATACAATTCATACAAAACAAGAAGTACATGTCACTTCATAGTTTCATACCACTTGGTATATTCTTCAAAGGAGTATCATAACCCTGCATGTAAGAAAATATTAAGCACTATGAACGGCCACATTAATTGTGCAAGTGAAATCAAGCTTGGAAATATATGAGAATTGAACCTTATCAACCACAAAATTACTATCTAACTCAATCACTTCAACAAATCTCTGCACTTTTCTCTTCCCACGTGTTGGGCGATCAAGAGAGTAGGAACTCCTAGTACATAGAAATTTTGTTGATTCCCTAGATTTGGATCCATCTTGCTTAATATATTTTCCATGTTCCTTTTCTCCAAAATCCCTTGCCTTCTTTGGTTTGGGTATTTCCTCTATCTTCCCTTCCATGTTCTTATCGATTTCATCCAAATGACCCATTTTTACCTCATTGCGTTCCTCTTTCTCATATGAACTTCCATTTTGTACCTATTTATTTTTATCTTGTGATTTTTTGGTACCTTTGTTTTGTATTTCTTGCATATAGATGTCATCTACATGATCCTCTTTCCTTTCTTTATTAGTGGTACACTCTCTCCGTGTTTCCATTTTCTCATCCATTTCAAAAGGTTTCTTGAAGCCAATTTCATCTTCTTGTTTCCCATCAATAGCTTCATTTTTGCAGAGTGACTCTATCTTTTCGTTGGTCATCTTCCCATCACATGTTTCTTCTTTCTTATTTTCAACATGACCCTTCCCATCTAGATGCTCTTCCTCTATGTTCTTTGTAGACACCTTCTTGTCATGTTGTGTCTGTTCCTCTTGCTTTTCAGTACCTTCATTTTGATCCTCTACAAATGCTTCATATAGCCTCTCAACAAGTTATTCCCTATAATCATCTTGTTGATTATTCACGATAGCCTTAGTTTTACTTTCTTTATCTTCCTGTTGACATGCAATTTCTTTGGAAACTATGTTCATGTCCCCAATTTGAGCATTTGTGGTGTTCTCTATAGTTTCATCCTCTTTTGCTTCCTTCTGCATGTTCTCTTGTACAACTAGCTTTTGAGCAATAGTGTCACCTTCTGCTTTCCAAGCGTCATGACAATCTGCATTCTGTTTTACCATGTGACATGGACCAACTATTTTCAAATCCTCATCTTGATAGGAGTAATTTTTCTCCCCTTGAGCCTTGTCCATCATTTCTTCCTTCATATTTCCTTTTAGTTCTATCTCTCTAGCAACAATCTCATTCATCTTGATATATGCATCTTTCTTCACCTTGGCACCCTCACCATTCTCACTCATTTGCACCTCATCTCCCATCAGACATGCATCTTCATTGTCACCCATTTTATCATCTTTCGCATGCATATTTGTCTCATTTCCCTTTTCTTTTGTACTGCCCGCATTATCTCCCTTTTTCTCAATGTCTACTACTAACATGATTAACCCTAAAAAATGAAATAAACATTGACATGGTTAATTACCCTTCTTATATAGCCCTTCACAAATGGTAAATGTTATGATGCACAAATTCTTAATATATAGGCTAAGTAAAATCATAATAAAGAACAAGACATTAATGCTCTTGATTAATCATCCAGTAATCAAACACAGATCCAACAATTCAAACAAGAAATATCTATGGACAGGAATTGTACACTAGGAATTTTGACATGATTACTATTTGGGGACACACATGCAAGAAGACAACCAAAGATAAGTTTACAACGATTAGTCAATGACATACCGAGTCAGTGACGTAGGAAAGGCATTGGAGCTCCTTATGGAAGCACGTGATGGTGCTTTCCTTCGTCGTAGAGCTTGATCTGCGTGAAAATAGTTTGTCCAAGGTCTTGTCATGTGCTTGCAAAGCTCGATGAAGAAGAAATGGTGGCGCGATGGCCCTAGAGCACGGGTGGTGGCGAGTGTCAGATGGGGAAAAGTTCATGTATGCCATTTGAAACCCCTTTAAATAAGGCGGCGGCCTGATGGTTGAAGCTGTGGTGCTAGGGTTTTGGAGCGGCGGGCTTGCATATAAGATGGGCCTATGGAGCCTAGGGGTGAGGGTAGGAGAGAAGTGGGCCAGCTTTTGAGGCTTTTGGCCCAAAAGGATGTGGTGAACTTTTCCTTCCTATTTTTAATCTATTATCTATATTTAAAATACAATTTCCACTTAGATATTCAAGTATGTTTAAAAATAAAACCTAATGCAACTATTCATCATGAATAAAGCACGAGTTGTTATATAATCAAGAATAATTAGTTATGTTCAATATTACTTTTTTTGCTTATGATAATTGTTAACACCCTTAATTTAAGGAACATTTTAGTATGTTACAAAAGATATTGAAAATTAGGGTTCTATATATTCAAGGACTAAATAATTTTCTCTATTTACACAACTAACAAATTCACTGATGGTATGTTTTTGAGGTCCATGACGCTGACAAATGTCAATTCATGGACTATCTTCGCATTTAAGCTCCATGTGACATGTGACATGTGTGACAACTAAATATCAGTTGCACCATGGAAACTTCTTGTATTGACATCACACTTTCTATGTCTTTGTATCATTTTAAAACATGTGTCTTCCTTATCAATTTTCACATCCACAACATCAATACAGACAGCATGCCCTAACTATCGTAGGGCAACTAGGAGCTTGTAAATAGTCCACCCCCCAGTCGTCTCTCCACCCTTGAACCCACGACCTTGATGAGTACTCGTGACTTTGTCGCCCCTTGTCATAACACACCCCTAATCCTCCACTTGCCCCCTGTTATCGAGTAAAATTACTCGGTAGCAAGATAGATAGTTGTCGCTTTAATGCAGCGACGATCGGCCGATCTCCACGACAAATCGGCAAAGCAAATTCTCTGTAACGTAGAGAAGACGAGTGCTTTTCTCGGCAAAGCACCAAAGAATACGAGATGCAAACAAAAGAAAACAGGAATAACGAAAATAGTTGATTGATTGGTTCTGTCTTCTTCTACGGCAACAATCTGCCTTATATAGCAAACTCCACGTAATCTCAACTGAATCACAGCTATCCTCTAAACTGACTCTATCTCTAACTCCTAATTTAATCTGACTCCAAATCTCGTATCTATCTCCTATTCCGACTAATGCTTTATCTCTTAGCCTGACGTTACCTCCTCTTCAAACACGTACATGCGCCTCTCCTGGCAGCATCAAGTCTACCCAAAATCTCTTCATGTGCACGTTCCCACCCACCAGGTATCTTTCCTGATGACAGCACCATATATCAAGTAACAAAAGCACACTTCCAGCGTCAACAATTAATGTCACTTGTTCAGTATCCACCTTGCCTGGCCCAGCTTTGCTTGTTCCTGCAAACACAAACCTTTGCCAATTTTCATATCCAACACATGCCCCCCTGTTTTTTAAGCATATTATTTATATGATGAAAAATACCATCCAGCAACGATTTATGAATAAATCGGCTTTTGGTCAACCACCTCCAGTACATAATTCTTCCTTCTCCTGCCTGGAACAATGCTTTACTTGTATCCGTCGTATTACTCTAATTGGACAAAGCTGCATTACACTCACTGATCAACAGACAATGTTTAACATTCATAAATTCATATTCTCTAGCCGATCAATCTCAGTCGGCTTTGCATTTACTGGTACAAAGCCATCTTTGCTAACACTAATATAATCATAATCGCTAAGATCCCACCCGGATCCCAGTATTAGCAATGATTCTATGAATCGGCCTTAATCCCAGTATTAACTCAAGCATACAAATGTGTGCTAGCAAACTCCTTGGCAACCATTCAAAGAATCGGCCTTAATCACCATCACCTCTCATGATCCTTGCCATACACATGGGAAATACTTCTTCAGGTACTTACCATTGAGAGCTTTAGCCACCTTCTCCCCTTCCAATGTTTCTACAAAATAAGAATTTCCAGGAACTACACCAATTACTCGATACGGTCCTTCCCAACTCGGTAACCACTTACCAAATTTATTATCCCTGGCTCCTATGGGCAAAATCGTCTTCCATACTAATTCATCAATTTGAAACGATTTTCCCCTTACCTTCTTGTTATATGCTTTAGCCACCCTCAACTTCTCCTTTTCTATTTCTCTCATTGCTTTAAATGAGCTTTCAGGCAATCTATCAATTCTCTCCATCATTAACTCGCTATATTCCATAGCCGATAAAGCATTCTGCTGAGCTACCCTACATGCCTGCAAATTCACTTCAACAGGTAACACCGCCTCCTGCCCATATACCAATTCAAAAGGGCTCACCTTCGTCGCTCCGTGTCTTGACACTCGATGTGCCCATAGCGCCTCCAACAACACTTCATGCCACCTCCTTGGGCTTTCTTCTATCTTCTTCTTAATAAGCCTAATCAATATCTTGTTGCTAGACTCTGCTTGTCCATTGGCCTGTGCATAATAAGGTGAAGAATTTAACAACTTGATACCTAGTGAATCCGCAAACTCCTTGAATTGATGTGACATAAACGACAATCCTTGATCAGTCGTCAATGTTTGTGGTATTCCAAACCGGTATACAATGTGTTCCATTACAAAATTTATAACCTCCTTGTGTGTCATATTCTTCAATGGTACAGCCTCCGTCCACTTTGTAAAATAATCTGTAGCAACTAAAACAAAACGATGGCCTTTTGACAATGAAGGATGCACCTCTCCAACAAAATCTAAACCCTATCCTCTGAACAGCCAAGGCTTTACAATCGGATGCAACATACTTACAGGCGCTAACTGTATGTCTCCAAACTTCTGACATGATTAACACCCCTTATAATACTTGAAACAATCATCTATCATAGTCGGCCAATAAAATCCTGCTCTTCTAAGCATCCACGTCATCTTGTGGGCCGACTGATGAGTACCACACATTCCTTCGTGCACCTCCCCCATTGCCACTTTAGATTGTTCTTCATCTAAACACTTAAGCAACAGTCCATCTATGATACGCCGATATAGCTCACCATTTATCAAAGTGTACTTCAATGCCTGCCTCTTGACTTTCCTATCATTTATACTGTTAGGATCTGAAATACGTTTGATAAGAACCTGCCGCCAATCCTTCTTTGCTGCTATTCCATTTCTGACCGACGCTCCTTGAGCCCCTTCACCACTTGTTAAACCTGCTTGCGATGAGCCCTTTCTAATTCCAGCACTACCATCTTCAACAGCTGACTCATTTTCTGACAACAGATAGGCATCAAATGAAGTCGGCTTTACTTTCATTTTAAACCTTCCCTGCTTAACCTGATACCCAGAAGCCTGCTGTGCCAAATTATTTGCTCTCATGTTTTGATTCCTATCAACATGGTATATCTCAAAAGTACAAAAATTCTTTAACATGCCTAAACACTGATCAAGGTACCCATTCAAAACCCCATGCAAACATTGGCTCTCTCTCCTAATCTGCTGCACGACTAACTTTGAATCACCAAACACCTCTATATCTCTTATTTGCCTATCTATCAACCACTCCAACCCTGCAAACAAAGCTTCATACTCAGATTGATTATTCGTGCATTCAAAATCTAGACGAACAGATAAACTATAAACTGCTCCTGTTGGCAAAATAAAAACACAATCGGCCCCACATCCCTTGCTACACACTGATCCATCGAAATAAAATTTCCAAGGACACACCTCCACTAAACACTCAAGCTCATCCAGGTTTATACCATGATCTACATTGAAATCAGCTACCATCTGCCCTTTCATTGCTTTTAGTGACTCAAACATTAAATCATACTTAATCAAAGAAAAAGCCCACTTCCCCATTCTGCCACTGAGTATAGGTTTTTGTATCATATATTTTACTACATCATGTTGACATATAACAGTACAAGTACTAGATAAGACGTAGTGCCGAAATTTAGAACACGCATGATACAAAGACAAACAAAGTTTCTCAACATAAGTATACCTGGTTTCTGCATCCAGTAGCCTCCTACTAAGATAAGACACAGCAAATTCTTTCCCACCGACGATCTGAGTGAGCACAGCCCCAACAACTCTCTCCTGTGCAGCCACATAAATCCTGAAACTCTCCCCCGTCTCCGGCGCGCGCACCACTGGTGGCTTAGATAAATAATCTTTTATCCTCTCTAAAGCTTCTCTCTGTTCCGGACCCCAAATGAAATTATCTTCATGCTTCAACCGCACCAGAGGCAACAACGATTCTATCCTCCCGGACAGATTAGATATAAATCATCGTAAATAATTAATCTTCCCCAACAAACTCTAAACTTCTTTCTTGCATGTCGGCTCCTGTATGTCTTTGATAGCCATGATCTTCTTGGGATCAATTTCTATACCATGTTCATGCACAATAAACCCCAAAAATTTCTCAGCCGACACACCAAATGCACACTTCAACGGGTTCATTTTCAGACCATACTTCCTCATCCGCTCAAAAGCTAAACGCAAATTGGCCAAATGACTTTCGAATCTACCCGATTTGACTACAACATCATCAATGTATATCTCCACAATAATGCCCAACAAATCATGAAAAATAAGATTCATAGCACGCTGATATGTAGCCCCAGCGTTCTTTAATCCAAATGTCATCACTAGCCATTCAAATAATCCAACAAAACCCGGGCAACGAAAAGCAGTTTTAGACACATCTTCCTCAGCCATAAAAATTTGATTGTAACCAGCGTTGCCATCTAGAAAGCTAATAATCTTATTACCCGAGGCATTATTTACTAGAACTTCTGCTATTGGCATGGGATACTCATCCTTAGGAGTTGCTCTGTTCAGGTTCCTAAAATCCACACACACCCGAATTTTTCTAGTATTCTTCTTCTCAACAGGCACTATATTAGATATCCAATCAGCATACCGACATGGCCTAATAAAATTTGCTTTAAGCAAGCAATCAACTTCTTCTTTAATTCTTTCAAGCAAAACAGGATTGTAACTTCTACTTGATTGTTTATAAGGCCTAAAACCTCTCTTAATGGGCAATCTATGCTCTACTAACTCTCTACTCAGACCCGGCATTTCAGTATACTCCCATGTAAAACAATCTACAAATTCTCGTACCAAACAGCATACCTTCTCCTTTTCCTCCTGTGTCAAATTAGCATTGATGTATGTGGGCCTTGACACCGAACCATCACCAATGTCCACCTTTTCTAAATCATCCACCGAAGAGAATCCCTGTCCTAGCTTCCCAATGTCATCAAAATCCTCCACAGCTTCACACATATCGTTCTTGTTAGAACGATATTCCTCAGTGCGCTGCTATAGCCAACGCAAAGTTTCCTCCTTATTTAACATTTATATCCTCACTCCCTCTAGCCGACTAACATGTGTCGGCTTTACACTAATAGGTATAAATCTGCCCTTACTAATACTCACATAATCATAACTGCTCAAATCTCTACCAGACAAGCAACAAGCATCACCCTCCTGCTCGCCACCACATGCTTCAGCTACTGCAACATGCACAGTTTCATCCGCTCTAACAACCTCCACATCATCACCAACCCATTGAATCACACACTGATGCAATGTGGATGGCACGCACCCATTTGCGTGAATCCAGTCATGCCCCAAGAAAGCATTGTACTTGCTTTTCACATCCACAACAAAAAATGCAGTAGCCATAGTTTTGCTCCCAGCTGTCAACTCAACTGATAAAATTCCTTTGGCCTCAGTGATAGATCCGGTGAAATCACTCAAGCTCGTGTTAGTTTTCAGCAACTCTTCTTCCCGGTAACCTAACCTTTCAAACACTGATAATGGCATCACATTAATACCGGCACCACCATCAACCAACATCTGATCCATGGGCTTACCCTGCAAATATCCTCGAATATACAATGGCTTGATGTGTTGTCTGAGTTTCCTCGGCTTTTCGAACAGAGCAGGCTTAGCTCCCAAAGCCAACTCAGCCACTTCTGTTTCTGGTGCGCAAAACTCGGCAGGTAACTCAAACACCATGTGTATTTGCATATTGTCACCACCCTGCTCCGTGCCTCCCGAACTGTCACTGTCCGCATCGCTGCCGTGCTCCTCTTTCGCCAATCTCTTTTCCCTCCATGTCTTCTTCTGTGGGATCATCGGTCGAGCCTCATTGAACCACCTATCACGTTTCTCTTCCGCCCTCTTTTCTTATAATTCCTTCCTGCGTATTTTCTGCAACCTGCGCCGCTGTGTTTTAGTCAACCCCGCTGGACACCAGCGAAGTATTTGGCTTCTCTCCAGTGCATCTCCTTGGCCATCAGCAGCAGCATCACCTTGATTAATAACAGCAGCATCACTCTGGTCAACAGCAGCGGGCTCCTTACTTGCTTCCGTTTGATTCTCCTTTTCTGCTATAACCATTCCTGTACACAACGGTGCAGCAACAGCCTGGCCATCAGTGTTGTCTGACGGACACAACATAGTACGTGCAGTGCTACTTGTAACTGCTGCAGCCACTCTGCCAACAGGTACCTCACTTGCGTGTTTATTTGCCAGCTTAATATCCCAGCGCGACACACGCCGCAACCCTGCCAATGCTGCCTGACGTTTTCCCGACAACACGCGGGTTACCCATCCCCCCTGTAGCTGGGCTGATGTAACCAGTTGCCATGTGTCGGCCCGTTATCCCATCTGGAACTCCGTCAGGCACGCTCTTGAGCAAATGCCAGTCCGTTATCTTGCCGCCCAGCTATAACACCGCCTGTTTGTGTCTCTGCTACTCCTGAAACCGGCTCAGGCAACACCCGGCACGGCATAGCTCCCACCACTATCACAGCGTCTGCCAGCCTCTCTTCCTTTCTCTTTTCTACATGCTCTGCCCATTCTTGGAACACACATGCAGCCTTACGATCTCCTCCATTCCCTGCAGCTGCTTCATTACACAAAACAATAGCATCGGACGTCCGCAGAACAGGAATCCAAGGTCCAGCTGACCGGCGTTCACCCGACCATCCATTGAATGCATGAAACCTTTGGAATATTATCGATCGTGCGCTCGAGCCTTGCCCCCCAGGTCCATAATGCCGCCAATACCAGCTCTGATCCGCCTCATCCACATATAATCCGCCGGCCTCACCATCCCCAGGAGATCTCTCCCTCTTGACTCCTCCGATACACTGAAAAACACTACGTTGATTACGCCTTCTATATTTATCCATCAGTGCTTCATAACCAGGCTTGGCACTAGGAAGCGACTTCCTCTTCCCATTAATCTTCCAAATCCCAACTTCTGGATTTTTGGGCTTCATCATCCTATGCCTCAAATTGTCAGACACAATCACATTTTTGCCCTTCGTACTTTCAGCCTGGGTAGTACGTACCAAAACCTTCTTCTGTTCAAAGTTGATCATGTTAACCGGAAACGGGTCCGAGTCAAGCTTCATCTTGTGACCATCACCTAGAGTCAAATGGCCATCATTCAACCGATTGCACCTGCCGTCGAAAGTAATTACATTCATTAATAGTGTGAGAAAATGAATCATGTCATTTACAATATTTCTTCTTAGCTAATATGTCTGCCGCAGGTATGACATGTCCTTCTTTTAACCTAATAACATTGTTCTGCAAAAGTATATCAAATAGTTTATCACACTTAGATACATCAAATGTAAACCTCATATCTTCCTTTTGGCTAACATTATTCTTCAAAAAAGGACATGATATCGGCTTATATTTTGGCACATCAACCCATTCAGCTACACATATATCTGACTCCTCATCACTAGCCGATTCATTCTCTACAAAACTCACACCCTGCTTCTCTTTATCTTTGCTGTTGCCTTCTCTGTACCTGCTATAAGCCCTGCTATCTCTGGCGCGGCTTTCACATGCCATGGCTCGCTGCAGCACTTGGTTTACATCTCCAAAACTTTGTCCTTCTAGCTTTTCCTTCAAATAAGATGATAAACCGGCAAAAGCCAAGTCTGTAAGATCCTTCTCCCTAATCATCAAACCATAACACTTATTTCTAGTTTCTCTAAATCTTTTAATGTATTCAGGAACAGTCTCATTATACTTTTGCCTAACAGATGTGATATCGGACAATTTCAACTCAGTCTCTCTACTATGAAAATATTCATGAAATTTCTCTTCAAGATCAGCCCATGTGCAAACAGAGTTAGGAGCCAAAGATGAAAACTAATTAAAAGCAGTACCGGACAAGGATAAAGGGAATATCTAACTCTGTGCTCATCATAAATCCCTATATCGCTGACATATGCTAAAAACTGACCTACATGCTCATACATGGTCTTATTGTCCTCCCCTGTGAATTTAGAAAAATCTGGAACCCTAAAACCCGTAGGGTATGGTATTGTATCAAAATATTCAGGGTAAGGTTTTTAGTAAGTTCTCGCACATCCTCTGGTTTCGAACCCAGTTCTCGTAGCGTCCTAGCAATTTGTTCCCTAACATTGTCAGAACCCTCACCACTAGCTACCCTTTCTGTGTGTAGCACATGTGGTAGAATAGATGAATTCACTGTATGCATGTGCTGAAAGGCTATAGTACATAACGTACCGAGCGCAGGTCCATGCATGGTGGTCTGATTGTAAGGCTGCTGCAAATTAGGATTAGCTACATGGCTGCCGTAGTGCTGACTGCTAGCTGCGTACGGTACACTCTGACCAACCGGCTGACTATTGGCATGTAATATGCTCTGACCACCCGACAGCACAACTTGACTACTCGGCACAGGCATACTAGGAACTAGGTTTGCATCAGCCGCACGCTTGCCTTGAGTTTCGCCACTAAGCTCTTGAATTATTGACCTAACCTGCCTAGGTAAGCTATTATCTTGATCCTTCTTAAAACCATCTATGATCATGCGGACTTCACTCCCTAAAGTTTTTGATATCCTATCCAAATCTGCACCATACATACAAGCTATCGAAACGTCTACAAAGTGAGCAAGTTCTTCTAGAGTGACCGGAGGTGTTACCTTTGCCATTGTGTTGCCGATGTCGCTCGTTTTCTTGACGACGCCATTCCGAGTCTTCTGGTAACACGCTATTCTCTTCTCCTCGCCACTTCAGCTGCCTACTTGGCCTCGAGCTCGATCGCCTCCTGCTCCTCTGCATTCAAGTCTTCCATCTCAACCTCAATTATGTTGTCAGCATCGATCTCAGTGCTGACACCCGCCGGCTTCGTCCCCTTCGGCTCAGCCATAGCTTCTCCAACCGGCGATGAGAACGCCGACTGCTAATATTGCTTGATCGGTAACTAGATCACCGATCAACTTACACTGCCTGCAACGATCACAGCGTGAACATCCTTCCCTAGCGGAGTCGCCAATTTTGTTATCGAGCAAAATTACTTGGTAGCAAGATAGATAGTTGTTGCTTTAACGCAGCGACGATCGGCCGATCTCCACGACAAATTGGAAAAGCAAATTCTCTGTAACGTAGAGAAGACGAGTGCTTTTCTAGGTAAAGCACCAAAGAATACGAGATGCAAACAAAAGAAAACAGGAATAACGAAAATAGTTGATTGATTGCTTCTGTCTTCTTCTACGGCAACAATCTGCCTTATATAGCAAACTCCAGTTATCTCAACTGAATCACAGCTATCCTCTAAACCGACTCTATCTCTAACTCCTAATTTAATCTGACTCCAAATCTCGTATCTATCTCCTATTCCGACTAATGCTTTATCTCTTAGCCTGACGTTACCTCCTGTTCAAACACGTACATGCGCCTCTCCTGGCAGCATCAAGTCTACCCAAAATCTCTTCATGTACACGTTCCCACCCACCAGGTATCTTTCCTGATGATAGCACCATATATCAAGTAACAAAAGCACACTTCCAGCGTCAACAATTAATGTCACTTGTTCAGTATCCACCTTGCCTGGCCCAGCTTTGCTTGTTCCTGCAAACACAAACCTTTGCCAATTTTCATATCCAACACCCCCCTGATCACTGCTTCAGCACTACAGGGCAACCATGAGAAATTGACGATCGGATGGCACTCGCCCCCAATACTGTAGCCTAGTTTATGTAAAACGCTGATAAGAAATGGTACCACACAACATCACCATCCCGAGCGCACCTGGAATCCTTTGCTGCCATTAGAAGTTCACGACCACGTAGATGAGAACCCCCCCCCCCCCCAAAGTGGTATGGTTCCTTTTGCGCTATGTTTTGGCGAGTTTCCTAGGCTTTAAGAGTGTCTCCGGAAAGCTTCTTGGTGGATAAGAGTTTTTTATGTGTTATTTTTATCTCCTCCATTAGGACTCTTATCAATAATGGCCAGCACATTCTACCTACCTAGCATGCTAGAGCAAGGTTTGAGGCCGTACCACTCTGAACAATACTTGCATGAGTACAACTATTGCTATTTTTAAAAAATGTAGATGAATCCGCAAGCGCACGGTTACCACTGTAGCACATCACCTTTAGAGTATTTCAAGGGTATCGAATTCACAGGAAACATGTGTGCTCAATCTTTTATTCTAGTCGTCCAAGGACAACAATATAACTATGGAGTTGGGTAGAGAGGATTCTAAATAGTCAAAGGTTCCTAATCAGAGTAAGTCTGACACTAAGCTGCTTGCCTTGGACATCCGGTATTTCCATGCATCCACAATGCAATTCCGTTCAAGAGCCTATTGCATAGCCGAATGTGGAGGATTTCAAATGACAAATAGGGTTGTTACCACCTACTGCCTACCTCAAGCAATCCGTCGACTACACGATAAACAAAGGTAACCTATGGCCTAGACACCACGTATATGCCTTCAATTACTCCCTTAATCTCTATGTACGATGGGCCAAGACTAAGGTCTCTAATTAAATAGAGCGCATAGCGAGCAAAGCAACTAAGTACTAAAATTTACTTCAAAAGGAAACTAATAATCAGAGAAGAATCACAAAGACTTACTTAAAAAGGCAAGCAACCATCAAGGTTCAAGCGCGGAGAAGGGGTTGGACAGGCCCGAACCTCCTCTCTAGGACTCCTCCTTATTCTCTCCCTATTTTCTAAGAACGATGCCTATAGAAATGAATTACTAAACAATATCATGAAGTGTGTGTTGAAGTGAAACCTTGGCCTTCCTTTTATAGCATCCAAAGGCCGTTCGTAGGCCGGTAACTCCTACCCTAAGTGGGATAACCGATGCAGGAAAGACCATGGGGAACCGCTAGATCAAGATGGACCCCATTGGGCCCACCTCACCTTTGGCCAAACATGGGCCTTTGGTTGAACATGGGTGGGGCCCAATGGCCCCCTCCTTTCTCTGGGTCACTAGTTGGTGGTCCCTTTTGATGATGTGGATTTTCCATTAATTTTATGGAATAATCATTTGTAGCAAATATTTACCAACACTTATGGAACTTGCTAGTAATAAACTCCTAACACTATGTTGGTTGTTCATTTTATTGCATTTATGTTGATAATTGATGGTCAAATTTAGGCATTTAGTGACCGCCAACAACCCCCCCCCCCCCTCCCACCCCACACTTAGCCTTACTCTTCCCTCAGTAAAGGATAAGGACTAAGGTGAATCCAATATCCAAACGGTATGATGCTAGCATGCAAGTTATTCCAAGTCATATCTATACCAGTGAATTTGAAATGTCTACCATGTTACCTTTGGCGGTTGAAGAGTGGAATAGTACATACTTTGATCATTTGGATTTCCTTTGCTAAGTACTTGGTTTATCTTTTGAATAATTTTCCAAAATAAATGCAGGCTACACTCCTCAAATGATTCTTTCAAATTACTCAATATTTGTGTTTGTGGATCCTCACCAAGGCCTTTTGCTTTCGCCTCCTTTTGTTCCTACTTCTATATTTGGCTTCTGTGGAGCTCAAGGTAGGAAATAAAGAAAAGGGCATACCTATGCTTCATTTATTACCAAGTCAAACACTAGATCCAAGGAGAAAACAAGTTATGAATCATCGATCAAGTTTGTGCACACTTTATGGATGGGATGGTGGAAATAAATGAATACTACTTTAAATGTAGACCCTCTCTTTCTTTGAACAATCTTGGGCATGGCTATGTCTCCTTTTTTTTTAATCATGATCATGATTGAGAGCAATAATTTATTCTATTTTTGATAGCCATGCCTTCTAGAGAACAATTAAGAGAGTCTCCTAATAATAGTTTCATGGAGTATTTGTTTTGATGGATGGAGTGATGGTGGTGGTGCCAACTTCCAGGGTAGAAGTTTTAGCATGAGTAATGTGCACAAGAACTTGCTCAATAAATCACAACAAGTAACTCACAAGGGTCAAAAGTTTGACAAGGTTTAACAAAGTCACAAGCAGCAAATGCATATGATATTCAATAAAGTTTATCATTTGGCTCTGGTGGGATTTCATTTTTCATCATTGAGGAATAAGTACTAAAATTTAAATTTTGAAAATAAATCCCAAGTACTTTATGCAACGAGATCATGAATGTCATTATCATACCATATCAGACTAGTCAACTACTTAGGTAACATGTGGTCCCTATAAATATTTTCCATTAGCAATGGTATAAAAAACAAGGAATAAAGAGCCTGCATGCCAACCATGGAAAATATTAATATGAGTGGGAGACGTCATCATGGTTGATTTTAATTTTCTTGATTAATTTTATCAATTTCATTTCGAGAAAATTAAATCAAAGCACCTAATAGGGAGATTGAGTGATAGGACTTGCAAACCATCGGGCTAGAGAAGATATGAGCCGAGGGGGCCAGGAGGTATTTGACTGGTTGCCAAGTGAGCCCCATCTTGGTGTGCTGCTCCATGATTGTTCATCATGAGGAATTTTTGTTTGCGTCATAAGTCCCGAGGATCTCCCCCACACTTGTTTTCTTGCATGTACTTTTTATTTACACAAAATAAAAGAAAAAGTAAAACGCAAAGGGACTCCACCTGTTTTATGGGCAAGGTGAAACTTTTATTCATTGATAAACAAACTAATAGGCATTGATTACATTAATGGAATGAAATAAATAAAAAAGGGAAACTAAACTAAGTGTCTATTTTATTTCCTAAATAAATGCTAGGAAAACATAATCATTTGCCATGATAAAGCTCAGGCTTCCCTAACTCATAGAACACTTGCATAAGCTTGGTGCCAAGGTTACGGCGGAGGCTACCTAATTCGTGCTTGAGGGCATCAAGGTTATTGTCCTTGATATCAGCCCTCTCTAGCTTTTCCTCCGCTAGCTCGTGAATTAGCTGCCTATTAGCTAGACGTAAGCTCTCAATCTCCTTAGCTAGTTGTGCAGCGGTCTTCCTCTTGGGAGAGTCTTCCCCGCTGCTCTGGTAATGCCCTGCCGACCTCTGGATAGGGGGTGGTGAAACAAACCACCTTATGGAACTCTTTGGCGGTTGAGAGATGATGAACTCCTCCCGTTCTCCCTTTTCTGCAGGTGTGGGGGGCTTCATGAGCTGCTTTCCTATGCCGCCCACACCCGTCACCCCTTGTCCTGTAGGCGTGTTTCTTCTGGGAGAGTGATGGGGTGTCCTGGGAAAAACTGCTCAAGGAAGGCTGCCCCGGCTTGGTCTTCACAGCTGGTGGGACAATCACATCATACAAGAGATGCGGTAGCATCTCCTTTGGGGCGAGCGTTCTGATGGTTGGCTTTCTCGGGGGGGGGGGGGGGGGGGGGGTTGCACGCCCTTTCATGGGAGAGCCTCTATTTATGTAACACCCCAAACCCGTAACAGCATGTAGTAGTAGCAGTTTTGGCCCACGAGGCCTAGAAGTGAAGTAAAGTTGTGGGTTTAGTCCCACATTGGAAGTTTAGGTGGGTGAGGGTCAACATATAACCCTTGTTGTTCAAACCATAGACCATTGTGTTAACCCTTTTACACGATGCAAGGATAAAAGTGTAAGAGTGGTGCTATGCATCAATATTCGTGTCAGCCCCTACGGGAGGGCTGGATGATAAGCAGACTTTCGATGCGGGGTGTTATAGTGGTATCAGAGCATCAACTCTCATTTCATTGAGAGGGGGTCTTGGGTATCTTCTTGTCGTGTTTGTGATGTGCTGTCGAGGGTGTCAGCCCTTAAGGGGAGGGGGGGGGGATGACTGTAACACCCCAACCCATTAGCAGCCTATAGTAGTAGCAATTTCGGCCCAAGAGCTCTAGAAGTGAAGTGAAGTTGTGGGTTTTGTACCACATTAGAAGTTTAGGTGGGTGAGGGTCAGCATATAACCCTCGTTGTTCTAACCATAGCACCATTAGGTTAACCCTTTTACATGATGCAAGGACGAAAGTGTAAGAGTGGTGCTATGTACGAATACAATATGCCCGCCCCTACGGGAGGGCTGGGCAGTAAGCGGACTTTGGACACAGGGCGTTATAGTTTGGGGGCAGAGAGTGTGTAGCAATGCAGGTCGCCAAGGTCTTGCGCCCACAAGTGCCCTCCCTCGATGGTTGTTACATCGGAGGGGCCAAGAAGAGATCAAGGGCTAGGAAGAGCTCACAGGAGGAAGACTCGTCCCAGCCAAGGGTGGAGCTAGGGCCGGAGAAAGGGATCATCTTCTTGTTAGCCATGGCTGAGGTGCTTAGAGGTGGAAAGTCCTAAGAAGGAAGATGTAGTTTGTTCTGGTCCTGCTCTAGGTTGAGGGAAAACTCCGTCTTATTGACTCTCCATCGTGAAGGGATCAGGCTCATGCGTCAAAAAGGATCAGGATCGGTTAGCTTAATGCGCACAAGAAAGTAGGGGAGCGGCATCATCAATCCCTGTTCGACCAAATAGGGGTGCTCAGCCGAACATGGGTGGGCCCCAAATGCTCCCCTATTTGTTGGGTGTATTTTGCCAGCAGAGGATGAGGTGCATAGATGGGTTAGGCCTATCATTTCTAGTAAAAACTTAAAAAAGTCTATAAAAGTATATCTTTTCTCCTCGAGTCAATATGCCTTTCATCTTGCTCAAATCCATATGAAAAAGCCAAATACCTTGGCTCAACAGCCTTGTGAGGCTTGCGAGATTGCTTCGATTGCACACACACTTGACATTTTGACCTTTGAGAATTGGAAATTTTGGATTAAGCTCAGATTTGCTAGTCGCATCATGCAACTAATATTGATATGACAAAGACGTAAATGCCAAAGTTTAGATTCATCATCATAGCATATACGATGGATAACATTTTTATATGCTTTAGACAAGGAAAGGTGGAACAAGCCTCCACACTCATAGCCTTTACCAACGAAAGTTATATAATAAGAGGATAGGTGGAAAAAGCCTCCGGACTCAAAAACCAACTTAAAACCATATCTATATAGTAGAGATCTGCTCACAAGATTTTTATTTACTGAGGGGACATGTTGTATGTTCTTTAGTGGCACGGTCTCTCTCGAAGTGAGTCTCGAAGTGAGCTTCAGTCTACCATATTATAGTCATGATATAGCTCCATCATATACAACTCACTTAACGCATCAGAAACTCCATACTTGGCCTCCAGCGCATCACACAATTCCTTGGTGGTGAGTGATACATGTAAGCATCTACAACTACAAGGTTCTTGCCAATCATGCTTATCATGACACCTCGAAAGAGATTATCGGCAACTTCAAATGCTTGGTCCTCCACAAGAGCTAGCGTTCCTTCAGGCTTCCCTTAAGCCACGTAAATCATGTTCATGGCAGTGAGCCAAAACATTATTTTTTTCTCCAATGTTTGTAGTTTGTACCATCAAACATGCTGGGTTTTAATGCAGAGGAAAAACTTAAGAGGTGGAGGAAACCTCACCTATCAGGCTAGTCTTTTAGGGTGAGGTGACTCAGGACCTTGGTTGGGGCTCCAGTTGGGACTGTGGTTTGACACACCCATAGTGACCTGGGTTGGCAGTAGAGGCTCATGTGCAGAACAAGCTGGGCTGCATTCTAATAAGTGGTATCAGAGTCATGGTCAAAAACTTGGAACATTTCATGGGCCACACACGGATATCGGACTATGAGATTGGGTCTCACGGGCCACACGATTGTCGGGTTGTTGGAGGGGGTGTTCACCCGGGTGTGAAGGGAAGATTGGGCCATCTGATGTGTGATGTGGGAGATTATTGGGTTTAGACCCATATTTGATATTGATGATGGAGGAGCCCAACTTTTAAGGTAGAGGAAACCTCACCTATCAGGCTAGTCCTTTGGGTTGAGGTGACTGAGGACCTTGGTTGGGGCTATAGTTGGGCCTGTGGTTTGATAGACTCATAGTAATCTGGGCTGGCTATAGTTACTTGTATGCGGGGCGAGCTGGGTCGCACAAGGATGCTTACCATAGTAACAATTGTTGTGTGTGAGCTAGACGTGTGTTGTTGTGTCCCTCTGGATGAAGCCTCTTGCCCTCATTTTATAGGTGTTAGGCTGACTCCAATAGCACGAGGCAAAGCTATTTTTGACTCTCCACCGAGCACTGTAGGCGATGCAACCGTCTCCAGCAGAGAGTGCAAAGACCGGATGCAAAATGCATCAGAGGAGAGAGGCGATGCAACTTTGGAATCCCTCTCTCCTTCAATGCATTCTTGTGTCCGTGGAGCCCACTGATAGGAGGGAGGCGAGCGCACGGGAGCAGGAGCCGGGGCGGAGGCAGAGCGGCGGCTCGGGCTTGGAAGCGGAGGCAGGGCGGTGGCTCGAGATCAGAAGCGCATAGGAGCAGAGGCAGAGCGACAGGCGAGCGTGGAAGCGGGACGGCGGCAAGGACAAGCACTGCGGACCATGAGAGCGGTGGCTCGCCTCCCTCCCGTGCGCGTGTCTCCCAGTGGCGGCAGCCATGGTCACCGTCCTCCTTTGCTCTACCTCCTCGTGGCGGCGGCTATGGCCGCCATCCTCCTTTGCTCTCCGACACTAGGAGATTAAGTAAATTGCATTTTGACCTGTGCATGATAGGATTTATCGGTAGCCCTAGTTGTTCTCCCAGCGCAAAAGCACCACCGATGAGTGCATCTTGGAGGTGGACCTCAGCTTGGGCAGGGAGGAGGTGGTCGTGGGCGTCCTGAGATCAAGGTCTTAGGAAGCGGTGCCGGATTACAAGGTTGATTAGTTGTTGAGGAGGGTACAGACTCGGGTGGGGTGATGGGACTCGCATGTCAGCACCATCTCCCAGGACGTTGCTACCCTAGGTGTATGTAGAGCGAGTGGATTGGGAGCAAATAAAATAGGTGATAAAAGTCTTTACAGTTCACACCTTACTTTATTATAGAGAGAAAAAGATTAATTGATAGTACATTTGTTATTGGTTAACAAGAAAAACAAATGCACAAAAATAATCAGCATCATCCTAAGGACATGACGTCATAAAAAACAAAAAATTAGACAATATGGTAGGAAAGAAATGCAATAAAGAATCCACATTCTAAGGACATGAAATTGCAAAGGAAAAACGTAATATAAAAAAAATTGCACAAATGGAGATTTGTTACCGGATTTATGGAGAAGAAATAGGATTTGATGTTAGAAATAGAGGTTTTCAACCACGTGGTTAGGCTACTTGTGGGCTTTGTCTTCGTTCCTAGCCAGCCCAAGAGATTAGTTGGAAGCTCAGGAAAGAAAAATCAGGGCCTACAAAAGCAGGCAGCCCACGAAGAAATAATAGACATAAAATGGTACCGGTTTTCTTCTTCCTCGTACACGCACACCGTCATCCTGTCATGGCTGGAAAGCTTGAGCTTGAACTGATGGTTAAAGAGAGGTTAAGGATGGTTGCGAATTAGCAAAACAGAACTTGAAAGATGGGTGGGACTAACCTAATGTGTTTTTTTGGACGCTCCTTCGCTAGTTCTTGATGTCTCGAGTTGTTGGAAAAATAAGCAACAACGGTGGCGCTGGAAGGGAGTTTAGACATCGACATCAGGGGTGGGGTGATCATAGGGTAAACTATAAACCTGATCGGAGTCCACGAACTCCAAACCAGCGAAGTCTGGTCGGATCAGCTCGGCTCAAGAAACAACACAAAATCACGGAATCTCAGAAGGTGACACAAAGACAAATACCGCGGACACAAAATAGATCACATCTAAATTAATAGATTATAGAGAAGTTGATGCATGGGTCCTCTTTAACATTTGATGAACGGGATATTTTTTTTTCTGCATATAGATTTGGAGTTTGAGTGTGATTGTGAATAATAGTAGAATTTTAACATATATGCGTTGACTTATGATGTTTTGTTTGCCTTTTTTTGGTTTAGTTTTTTTAAACATCAATTCTAAGTGTGATTATGAAACATATAGTTTTATACTATGAAACTGAATCTGGGTTTGATTCCTTCCTACATACTGGTTTTGACTCTTGTCATATAGACATTTTCTGAGCATATGAGTTATATTTTTTTATTAATTCTAAAACCTTATACAATATGAAGTCATGTGCTGTAACCTTATATAACACTGTGCAACACCATATAAACATGTTCAAATATAAAGATCTCGATAAAAACATCTATACATGATGTTGCAGATAGATAGTCCACTTTTAACATGAGAAAGAAACAAAATAAGAGTCGCAGAGACAAGCTAGGTTGGTTTCTAATTTTCATTTACGACTGTCCAAAAAATCCCATAAACCATAACAGAAATATGTCGGTTACAACAAAAAGAAAGGAATACGACAGAAAAATAAACACACATAAAGGCTCCGGTGGAGTCAATACAATCTGAGGCTCCCGCAAGACATGCACCATCGCCGTGGAACCAGAGGACAGGACTCCATTGCCACGGGGTCATGAAAGGCACTACCATCGATAGCCCCCAGCAAGGCGACGTCATCAAGTAGCGATGTCAAGCCAGCAAACTTAGATCTCGCCGATGGCCTTTGTCGTCACGCCCGGTCAAGGATATTTTACTTATTTAGTCCATAGTAAAGTATGGACATTTTGTTAGTTAGCATATACTCCCTCCATATCTACATATCTTTAAAAGATGTAATTTACTAAATATAATTAACTTCTATTTCTCTTAACTCTCATGCATCTATATCATCACTATTATTTCAACCATCTGATTGCTTAGGATTGTTGATCCTCACTCTAATCCAGCCGTCCAAACATATTAACTTTCCTGCAGACCGATGGCCTCACTCCCACACCATCCTCCTGCAGAAAGCCATAGAAACTGCTGCCCAATTAATACACTTGACTCTTCATTCTCCACAATTAAATTTCTATTGAAGCATTTCATGCTCCGGCGTTTTTGTTGTCCTCTTTTGAGAAACCGTCAATTATAATTGTATAAATAGCCATCCTTAGTGCTGGGTAAATTATGTAGACTGGATACCTTCTCCTTCATGACCTGCTAGACTGCTCTCTCTCTCTCTCCCGCTCCAATCCTTGGTCCTGGGATAATTCTCTTGATTCTTTTTGCTATATTTAATTATCTTTTTTTCTACATTTGAATTGCAGGAGAATATGTGCCCCAAAAACAAAATGGAGACTAGGTGCCATCGACCTGCCATGATTCGTTTGGTCGTCCATGATCGAGTCTAGAGACAGCAATTTTGTGCTTTTTCTATGCCACTTGAGAAGAATAGAGAGGTCTACGAGGTGGAGTTGTGTGTTTCACCCGTCGAAAATATGATCTGCTGATGTGTCCATATGCCCTCGTGAGATGAGACATGTTGCCGTCCATGCAAGCTAATTGTTCATCCAAATCCAAATATGGCACAACTGAGAGAGCTCAGTGAGAGGGTCTGGTTGTGATGTGAGCAGTTGTTTGTAATCACATTCTTATTGCTGCATGTAATACTTTGTTTTCCTGAATCGTGTAGTGCTGAACTTCTCATCCTTGAATCCTAAACCTTGATCTTCTCTCATCACACAACCATGTTCCACTTTGTATCTGCTGACCTGTACTTAATTAAATTATTATTTTCAGTTATAGTTATTAGTTCACCATGAATGTTTTGTTTCTCAGTTTCCATAATATGTTTTCTACTGATGATAAAAATATTATTTTTCATGCACTAAAATTGCCTATTCATCGCCCTCCTGTCAACTCTCCCAAGAAGATATGCAATAGCTATATAGAGGCAATGAATGAGCTAAGGATTCTACAAACCATAAAGTTTGACGATCTCATGGAAAAGACAACAACAACGAAAAACTACCATCTGACAATTAGTAGATCATTTTGTCTGTATAAGGGATTAATGGAGAATCATATCTACACATAAATTTCCACAAGAGCACTGCATCAATCATATATTTTAATTTCTCATTCTCAAAACAATTTATTCTGTAGCTAACCACATAAGTATTATACATAAGTATCTCATAATAGATAACTTGATTTTACATCAAAATTGCACTATGTGGTTATCATTCTGGTGCTAACCTAAAATTGCGCCAGAAATCCCGTACCATAACGCAGGGAATTCATCTAGTTTTTATTGTTAACATTCTGTAGCTTAAATTTGAACTGTCGGACGTCATTAATTAAAATCCGGAGGAAGTATTTCTCTACATAAAGAAATATCATCTAATAATTTAAAATGCATTTTTGAATCGTCTCTGATTCGAATTCGTATCATCTCTGACATTTGAAAAAAAAAATCATATTTGCTTTCGCATCCGCGTCATATCCGCTTCGCTCTAAATCCTACATAGAAATATGGATTAGAATATAAAAAAGACATTATTCGATCCGATATCCCTATACAAGAGTTTAACTTTGCTGACTGAATAAATAGTCTACTCACTTCGTTCCAAAGTTGTTATTGTTATTGACTTTTTTCAGCAATTTTGACCATTTATCTTTATTCATTTTTTTAAAAAAATATCATATATTTTCTTATAATTAGTTTTATTACTAGATAAAATTTAAATATAATTTATTATATTTAAACAAATATTTTGAATAAAACAAATGATCAAAGGTATGGAAAAAAGTTAATGACAATAACAGTCTTAGAATGGAGGGAGTATGTTTTTTTGAGACTACAACACAAAGACAGTATATTTCTTGTCCTTTTCAGTTTATATATATATGCATTAATTAACATGATCGCTACATCTCCCGGATCATCCGGCACATAGATTCCTGTTTTTCCGTTGCAACCGCCCGACTAGATTAATTAAAGCGAAAGCAAAGGTGATCGAGGCGGGAAGTAGAATTGAGGTAATTAAGCCAGGAGCCAGAAGTCCTTGTGGCGCTTGCTGGAGACGAGGTAGCCGCCTGAGCTCCTCCGCCGTACACCCAGCGCCGCGCACGGCGCGTGCTCGATGCAGTACTCCACCGTTCCTGTTCTTCCCCGCCGCCGCCACCACAGCGCCTGCAGCCAGCGCGCGACGCGGAGCCGGCGGCGCTGGCCCAGCACGAGCAGCGACGCGCCGTGCCGCCGCGCCGCCTCCACCACCGCCGGAGCGCGCTCGTCCGCCTCCACCACGCACGTCTCCACCTTCACCTGCATTTTTGTGAATAATTTAGTGAGCTTTTTTTTTTATCAATAACTACACCGTGCAACAAGCACACATCACGCGGGAACAAAGATTCTACTAGTCCCAACTGCATTCTTCTTCGTCCGGGACATCTCCACGAAATCCGCTAAGTGGCTGATTGCTTTCCATGGTGCTGTCCAGCACGACGCCGGCAATCATTGTGTGCACTGCATCCTAGCATTTCACATGTCTTACATGCATAGAAGCTACTTTCTATAATATAATGGAGAGATTATGTTTCTTGTTTGCGGCGAAATTATACGGTACGTACCTCTGGCCTTGTTGATTCGCAGATGCTTTTGAGTGCCTCGATGTGTTTAGAACACTTTGGCCCGAGTATCTTCACACAGGAATCACTAACAGCTGCAAAACACATGAAAGGGGGAAAAAAACTTTAATCCAAGTGGAACAAAATATCGCTCAGGGAATTCATCACTCAAGAAATGATCAAGAGAAGACTGCTCAGGAGGTATAAATAGGACGGACCTTCCTGTGGAACGACTGGCTTGACGACGGAGAGGAGCACGACGGTGTCGTTGCTCCGGACGGCCTGCGACAGCGCCCACTGCAGCGCGCCCGCCGCCGCCTTCCGCCCGTCCGCCACCACCATCACACGCCGCCCGCCACCGTCCTTCTTCTTCTTGCCCATCTCAATCATCAGCGCGCCGTTGCCGTTCACATAGCACCCTCCTCCTCCTTCTGGGCTCTTGCTTCCACCGGTCACCGATGCCGCAGGGTGTCGGCTCGGCCGCTGCACCCGCTGCTTCCTCCTCACCCGCGTTGCCACACGGCCACCGCCGCACAACGCTGGCAACAGCCTCCTACCCATATTTGTTTTTTTCCTTGGCAAATCGTAATGGTGATGACGAGGCCGCTGATCGATCGAGTACGTATAGCACTCGAGTGGCGCATATATAAAGGTCCAAGCCTAGTGACCAGCGCCCTAACCCGTACCAAGAACAACAAGTCTGTAGACAGACGTGCCGGGCATGAATGATGAACCTGAACGAAACGATGGTTAGGCAAGTCCTAACCTAGTAGTAGCGACTAATACACTATTCTGTGGACAGATAATAATGCAGCACGTCGGCGGCCAACCCATATTAATCCGGTGCACGATTGACGCGTCGATCGATACGGTTCGCGATTTCCCGCGTCAAATCTAAATCTGCCGGATATATATGATTGGGAGATTATTTTTTTCATCCGTCGTCGGCTATAGATGAATGTACGTAGTAGATCTTGCGATTGCCGGAAACAAGAACCTATCTTTTTTTTTTTTTTGCGACAGGCAACAATAACTTATCTGACCAAGAAAAATAAATAGAGTGAACGTCAACCGCTGCCAACTACCATGTACACGTACGCCAATACATATAGTCCATATCTATGTATCCAACCAGCTGTACGCGTACGTGTACGACTGAGTGCTCGTGCATGTCCTGGCACGATTCTTGGAAACAATTGGTTGAATATTAGTTTGTACGACGGTGTATGATGCATGTACGATTGTGTATATGGAGACTAAACCGACTTTGGACAAGCATGTCAACACACCGGCTGATGCCTTGCACGGATCCACGGAATCAAGTAGGAATAAATCTCGTACCGCACGACGACAATGGAGTTCTTTCTATGCGCACCTTCACCAAGCGTTAGTCTTTCAGATATACATCTGCAAAAGATGTCTGCTCTCGCTGCAAGGTGAACCTAGCTCCTTATTATTAGCTTCGTCTTCGTTCTTGCCGCCGTTGCGGAAGATAAACCGAAGCGGTGGAATCAGCCGCATGCATCAAACCAAATTCTTCCACGACGTGGCGCAAGAAGAAGCACCAGCCACAAGAATATAACTACCAAATTCCCCCGCGACGTGGCGCAAGAATAGCACGATTGTTGCGTGCTACAAAATGAAATTGCAATGCTCTTGAGTCTGAGATGTCATCAGAATGCAGCTAGCAAGCGACAATGCAGTGTCCTACAATCACGGAAGCACTGGACTTTCTTTTCCCTAGTGCCCTTCTCCTTTAATCAATTTGAAAGTCAAGATGGCATGCTCAATACATGGTCCCGTACTTCCATCATACCGCCAATCATGTAAAGGGATTACAAGAGGGGACAACACAAAAGAATTTGTTCTTTATCTAATTCCAACACCGAGTGGTCAGAGCCGCTGGCTCCGGGAGCTTGCTCCTGTCAACCCGGGTTCGAGCGACCGCAGCTAATGTGCACTGTGGTGAATAAAGTGTTGGAATGATACTTGTTATTCTAATTTCAGATTTTAGTTTTAGACAAATTTCATATTTGTTCAAAGTCATAATGCATGCTACTTAATTAAAAACACAGGAGACATGGACTTATATAGGGTTTCTCGGTGCTTATTTTAGCGTAAATAGTAGACGAAGCAGGCCGTTGATATAGACGTCGGAGTTCGTTGATGAGACAGTACAGATCATCGCAGATCAGACTCGAACAATCGCGCAGATGCGCTTTCTAAAAACCTTATTGTCGCTCCTCGTGCAAGCTTCACGATGACAAAGGTTCAGAGATTTCGCTCATCTCTCACTCGATGCACGCCAAGGAAAAGAGCCGGCAAGATTGGAGTAGCTCAACACCACAACACAGCTCTACAAAAGAATGAAGAAGAAGAAGTTAAAGCGAATGTTCTGGTTCTCGAAACCTGGACGTCTCCACGAGCCTAATATAGGCACTCCCCTCAAAGAGTCATTTCCTCTTTAATTACGCCCACTAATTAGCAGTTAGTAGCATAGCTGGCCTATTAACTCTAATTATAGTAATTAACTATGTATTATTCATCTTAATTAGTACATACCAGTTCAGATTTAAATAAAGGACACAAGTGGCAAAAAGTCACTTAGGCTCAACAGCCACCCCATGCGCACGGTCGCGCGTTGCAAGTCACAAGCCATGCGGGACAACACGCGAAAAAGCGTGTATACGCACGCACGTACATGTGTACTCAGAAATGCACTCTTTCTCTCCCAACGCTTTCTTTATTCAGCCATGGGTAGGAGTGCTCCTATTTAAGTTGGTGTGAACCATCATAAACTAGCAAAGTGGGACTAAACCAACAGACACTTATTGCTTTAGAATTTCTCCTGAATGTGCCACATAAAATGGGCCAAATTTCAACATAAAGTAGTTGCAGTATAAAAAAAAATCACTCACTCTCCCAGGGTCAAAGCACAGGTAAAGACTCGTGCCGTAGCTCATAGTGGCCAGTTGAGTCTCTGTGTAGGATTAGGGAGGGGGTTTGCAGGTTTTTTTGGCCTGCGCAAGAGGCTCTTCCTCGGCAGGTCGAGTTTTTTTTATCTAATAGCTCCGGATGCACGAGAAGTCGACCACATTTATTTGTCATACAAACATCCACTTTAATGATGGTAGAAAATGGCCTTCAGTGGCAGTTTTTCGAGCCGCCACTAAGACCCCGCCACTTGGAGTGACCAGGACCCAGTGGCGGGTCTCAATGCTACCATTCGAGAATTGTTCTCAAGCAAGAGAAAAAAGAATTTGAGAATTGTTCTATTAGCTCTAGATGCACGATAACTTAATGGAGCAAATTTTATGGACTGGTATCGTAATTTTAGAATTGTTGTCAAGCAAGAGAAAAAGGAATATGTTCTTTTTTTTGAACGAAAGAAATATGTTCTAGAGCTTCCTTATCCCGATGACCTACCAAAAAATGCTAATGTTGCCTAGAGGAGGGAGTATGATAAGCCTACTAGTGATGCACTTGATGTTGGTTGTCTCATGCTTGCTACCATGTTCTTTGAACTCCAGAAGCAATATGAGAACACTGATGCCCACAATATGATTGTTTGAGAACCAAGCAAGCACTGAGAGGTATATCATCTCAAAGGCCTTGTTTGCTTGCGTGCTAGTTGAAGGTGGTCCCGTTAGTCCTTATCTTATCAAGATGATTGGTTATATTGACAGCCTAGAGAAACTTTGTTCTCCCCAGCCTAGATCTGGCTACAAATGTCATTCTCCACTTGCTCCCGGCGAGCTATGAGCCATTCATTATAAACTTCCATATGAATAGTCTAGAAAAGACTATGGCTAAATTGCATGGGATGCTAAAGACTGTCGAGGAGAGCATCAAGAAAACTGGTGCAAATCATGTGATGATGGTGCAGAGGGATAGGAAGAGAAAGCACAAGTCCAAGGCTAAGAAAGCGGATGAGATCTCAAACTCAAAGCCTAAGGCTGGAGCAGCTCCTCCCAAGCCAAGAGTGTCTGCAGGAGATCCTTGTCATTATTACAAGAAGACTGGGATTGGAAGAAGAACTGCAAGCTTTACTTGAAAGAACTCAAGAAGAAGAAGGTTGTTGATCCTTCTACTTCAGGTATCAGTGTTACTAAATTAATATTTCTACTCGAACCGATATTTGATACCGGATCGATGATTCATACTTGTAAATCATTGCAGGTCTAAAAGGGACAAGGAAATATGGAAGAGGCGAGGCGGATGCTCATGTCCGCAATGGTGCAAAGGTTGTCGCGTTGTCCGCCGGGGCTTATCATAGGGGGAAATCCAAGGGTTGGCTCGATCTTCATGGCAGTAGGTATGATAAAGGGGATAACTAGCTGAAATCAGTCGGGTAACTAGCTTTATACCTATCAAAGGTTTGGAATGTGGTCAAGTAACATGAGAGAGGCACAAAATCCTTGAACTCGACTCGATCTCACAAACTCAGCAGCACAATCCTGGTGGCTTTAGACATGACCAAGGTTGGTTGTCACCAAGCATCAGGGAGACATGCACCAAAACCTTGAAGGACTATGACTCGATCTTTGAACAACCGCAGAACCACAAATCGGGACTAATCCACACAAAACGTTGCAGCCACGCGAGCTAGAAAGCATAGAGCACGAACTAGGGCCCCCAAAGGAACCTTTGTGTATATCGACAAATCGATCTCTCACAAGTCTATGTAAAACTCGTAAAAAATTTAGGGTAAGTCACTCAACTTTTGCAGGAACACCATATGGTGGATTTCTTGATTGATAATTGTCTGAGTTGGGCTTAGATACAACATGTATTTATACTAGGAACACGCCTCCTACCTAGGTGTGAATGAGAAGTAACTTATTTATGAACTAAAGAAGTTGAAAGCTGTGAAAACTGCCAATCCAGAGAGATCTAGCGTGGCCTTCAGCCTTCACGTCAGTCTTCAGTAAAATGGTGATTACTCCTTAATGGGAAGTCAAAATGATGAGCCGTTTGTTGAAGTTGAAGTTGACTTCAATATATTTCCATGCATGTGCAACTGAAACGTTTCATGTGCGTTGGTTCTAAAAGTTGAGGCTTGTATCAACAGATTGGGTGCTGGTTCAACTTCCGTGTAACCCATCTCGTTGTTGGTCTAACTCATCTCCTCTAGTCTAGCAGCATCCTGCATGTGTCAACCTCAACAAGACAAATATAGAACATTTATGTAGTATACAATTCTGATTTATATTTGATGTAAATGTAAGGAGAGAGTTCACCTCTTGTTGTAGTTTCTTTGCACGACTTCGTGTAATGGGTCCTTGTAGTGGTGTCACTGATTCTTCTCTTGCTCCAGCAACCCCATAGTTAGCATCATCATTTACATGAAGACTTCCATTGTTTTCATCAGTTGTTTCATGACCAAGATCTTGATTTATGTTATGTTGGTCACCGTTTACAAGTGTGGCCGGGATGTCCTCGTCATCCTGCCCCTCTTGAAAAGGAGTCATCCTCGACTCTTCCAACCTAAAGAATGGAGAGAGATCAGCAACATTAAATGAGGAGTTAACATCATACTTTCTTGGAAAGTCAATCTCATATGTATTATCATTGATTCATCGTAAAACTTTGAATGGGCCATCAGCTCGTGGATGTAATTTGCACTTATGTTGTTCCAAAAATCTTTTTTTGCAAAGATGTACCCAAACAAATTGTCCAGGTTCAAATACAATCTTTTTATGACCCTTGTTGGCATGCTTCTTGTACAACTTGGTCATCTGGTGGTTCGAGCTTTTGCATGGATCTTCTTTATAAGGTTAGTAAGTTCATTAGCATCAAGGTTGGCACGTTCCTACACAGGCAAAGGCAAAAGATTGATGATAGCAGCAGGATTGAATCCATACACAATTTCAAATGGTGAAAGTTTTGTGGTTGAATGTACCGCCCTGTTGTATGCAAACTCCACATGTGGTATACTTTCTTCCCACATCTTTAAATTTTTTCTTTAGGACAGCACATACCAACATGGACAAGGTTCGGTTGACAGCTTCAGTTTGTCTGTCCATCTATGGGTGGCATGTTGTATAGAAGAGTAATTGTGTGCCCTATTTACCCCCACAATGTTTTCCACAAATAGCTAAAATATTCTTGTCATGATCAGAAACAATGGTCTTTGGTACACCATGTAGTCTCACATTCTCCCTGAAAAACAATTCAGCAATGTGTGAAGCATCATCTCTCTTATGACAGGGAATAAAATGAGCCATTTTCCTAAATCAATCAACTACAAAAAAAATGGAGTCTCTCCCCCTCTTAGTCCGAGGTAAACCAAGAACAAAATCCATAGAAACGTCCTCCCAAGGTACACTAGGAATAGGAAGAGGAGTGTGTAAACCATGAGGTTTCAAATGGGACTTAGCTTTGTGGCTTGTTGGACATCGAAGAACATGTCACTCAACATCACGTCGCATCTTTGGCCGAAGGAAATGATCAGCCAACACTTGCTCTATCTTTTTGGCTCCAAAATGTCCCATAAGATCACCGGAATGAGCTTCCTACACAAGCATGAGATGGAGGGAACAATCTGGAATGCAAAGTTTGTTAGCTCGAAATAAAAAATCTATCATGTATGTGAAACTTTTCCCATCCTTTTCCAAGAGAGCATTTGAAGAAAGGTGCAGTAAAATATGAATCTTGAGCATACAAATCTTTGATACTTTCTCGCCCAAGAATTTTAGCATCAAGTTGAACAAGCAAAACATGTCGTCATGATAGTGCATCAACTACGACATTATCCTTTCCTTTCTTGTACTTGACAATATATAAGAAATAGATTCAATGAATTCGCTCCATTTACCATGTTGACGATTCAGTTTTAGTTCTCCTCTGAGGTGTTTCAAAGACTCATGATCTGTGTATCACAAATTCTTTTGGCAAGAGGTAATGCTGCCATATTTCCAAACTTCTCACAAGAGCATAAAGTTCCTTGTCATAAATTGAATGATTCAGAACTGGACCACTTAGCTTTTCACTGAAGTAAGCAATAGGCCGTCCTTCTTCTATAATCACGCCACCAATTCCTACACCAGTTGCATCACATTCAATTTCAAATGTCTTACCAAAATCTAGAAATGCAAGAAGAGGAGCTGTTGTTAAATTCATTTTTTTGTTCTTCAAATGCATGATCTTGTGCTTCCCTCCATTGGAAAGGCATGTCTTTCTTTGTTAATTCATTGATCAAAGCATCGATGGTACTGAAATCTTTCACAAAACGCCGCTAGAAACCAGCAAGCCCGATGAAGCTTCGTACTTGGCTCACGTCTTGTGGAGGAAACCACTTTCGGATAGCTTTGATCTTTTCCTCATCAACCTCCACACCTTGAACTGAAACAACAAAACCAAGAAAAACAACCTTGTCGGTGAAAAGGGAGCACTTTGCAAGGTTAGCATGCAACTTTTCCTCCCTTAGAATAGCAAGCACTTGGGCAATATGATCAAGATGTAGCATCGGAAGCGAATCGAAGTAATCTGGTTGGGATTTCACACTATGGCTTGGAGTTAGGTTGGGGTTGCTCGAGTTTCTACAAAGTTTCTGCTATAAATCAAGATATCATCAAAGTAAACAACAACAAACTTTCCAATTAAAGATCTAAGCACATGATTCATCAATCTTATAAATATACTAGAAGCATTGGTTAGTCAAAAAGGCATGGTCAACCATTCATACAAGTCAAATTTTGTTGAAAGCAGTTTTCTACGCATCACCCTCTTTCATTCGAAGTTGGTGATAGTCACTTTGCAGATCAATTTTTGTAAACATGATAGCACCACTAAGCTCATCAAGCATGTCATCAAGTCGAGGTATGGGATGCTTATACCTCACGGTGATATTTCTAATAGCACGACGATCAACACACATATGAAATGAGCCATCTTTCTTTGGTACTAAAAGAACGAAGACAATACAAGGTGAAAGGTTCTCTTTTATGTACCGTTTGTCAAATAATTCTTGTACTTGGCACTGAATTTCTTTTATTTCATCGGGATTTTTACGATATATTGGGCGGTTTCGAAGTGGAGCCGCTGGAATGAAATCAATTTGATGTGCAATACGTCTTTTTGGTGGCAACCCAAGTGGTATATCATCGGGGAATACTTCTTCATGCTCCTGCAAAATATCGAAAACAACACTAGGCAAAGTAGATGGTAAGTCGTTAGTGGACAAAATATTGTCTTTGCACAAAAGTACAAACAATATGGCATTAGGTTCTCTCAGTTCATTCATATCTATCTTCCTAACCATTGTCACTTAGCCCTGTTTTCCCACTGGTTTGGTTCTTTGTGGCTATGGAGTTGTATTTGGCTTTGGATGCACTCGCTCACTATTATTGCTGGATTCACTCAAGTGTTTCTTGCTCTCTCGCTGTTTTGTTTTATTATCATCCTTCATAATTTCTTCCAGAGTCAAGGGTAGCAAAGAGATGCGCTCTGCTTTGTACATGAGGACAACCTTGTTGGAACGACCGCATATTTGAGCATCACGATCATATAACCAAGGTCTGCCCAAAAGAAATTGGCATGCTTGCATCGGGACCACATCACACTCCACTTGGTCATCATACTTTTCAACTGAGAATTCCACCAACTGTGGAATACTTACCTTACCGGTAACCATAGCTATGCTTAAATCGGTAGACGCCCGGGTGGCCCACCAATAAGGGAACCGACCGAGTCAGCTTGGAGCACAAGGCAATTAGAGATAGACTTTCTATGTGTATCCTGGTAGACTATGAGTAGGACTCTTTGTGTACCCCGTGCCGACCGGATATATAAAGTGGCAAGGACCTCCCTATCGGGGACATCAGATTTTCTCATTGCAATACAAAACCATAGAACACAGGATGTAGGTTTTTTACTCTCATCTAGAGGGCCTAAACCTGTCTAATTCGTCGTCTTGTGTTGCCATCATAGTTCTTAGTTCCAACATAGCCCTATAAATACATTGTCGAGATTAAGTCTCAACAGTTGGCGCGCCAAGAAGGGGACAAGGCTTGCCGAGATTCTTCGTCGACTACGATGGCCAAACTTCTCAACATCCAGCACTCGTCGAACTTCAAGATCTCCTTTGGATTGCTCAACTTTGCCATCGACACCAACAGAGAACTAGATCTGGAGAACTACCGATCTGACTCGGTCACAGCCATTTCGATGGCGCAATCACCGGGTTCGTCAGATCTGATCCTAGCATTGTTCCCACTTGGATTCGGCGACACAGACCTACCCATAGGGTACGACTCAGAGTTGATTTGTTCCTTTGATGAGGACTCAAATGGATCTGCGTGCTTCTATCCTTTGACCGTAAACATGGTCGAGATAGATCAAAACCCGTCGGGTGAGAATGAGGAGGAAGGTGACCATGGCAGAAATGGTCACGAAGAAGATGGCCGTGTTAGAGATGGCCATAGGGAAGAAAATCTAGAAGACAACAACTCATCGGCAGGACTCCATCGTCGAGCGAGAGGATCACGTGGGTCCTGCCTCGCACAAAGGCTAGATCTCGGGAAACTAGAGGTCGAGATAGATGGCATCAAGGTCTATAATACCCCGTAGAATAACATCACTAGAGAAAAAATGTTACTCAAAGCCTGATGGTTGATGAGGCATACTAGACCCCTGCAATGAAGACAGCCATGACCATGCTTAAAGCAGCTGCCATTCAAGAAGCTCATAAAGAACCCCCTCAGTAAGTAGCAAGCTCTAGCCATGCTACTTCACGCAGTCGCTGAGGGCACCATGATCTGAGAGACTCGTTAGGTCCTTGCGATCTTCGAGATGTCATCAATTCTCATCATGAAGAGGGGGCTCATGATAACCGCTGTTATGAAGAAGGGTGTCACGACCAAAGGGATGATTATCATCGTTAAGATTGACGAGATCCACCTCCAAGGGAGAACCGTGATGACCGACAAGAACCACCTCCGAGGGATAACCGCGATGACCGATGCTGATATGACGATTGGGATCGGTGCGAGAACTATCATGAGGATAACCGTCACCGCCGTCATGACGATGATGTGGGTTTGTGCCATAGACGTCATGCTCCCTCTGCATCGCGATCTCCAAACTGATGGCGTAGGACTCCATCACCAGTCGATGAGGAGTTTGATGGCATAAGGGCTTATACTCCCGAACTTCATATGTGCAAGTTTCCAAGGAGTTTCAAGCCCATTGCCATCAAAAAATATGATGACCAAACCAACCCCAAGGAGTGGCTCCAGATCTATAGCACAACCATTCGGTCTGCTAGAGGAAACACTCATGTCATGGCAAACTACTTGTCGGTCTACCTTGAGCCTACCATTTGGATCTAGCTCATGTCTCTTCTGGAGAACTCAATCTCCTATTTAGGGGGGGGGGGGGGGGGGGGGAGGAGCTCAACACGTAGTTCATAGAGAGTTTCCAGGCTATCTACAATCATCCGGGCAACCACTTCGACCTTACTCGACTCAAGCAGAAGCCAGATGAACCCTTGCACGACTGCATCAAGTAGTTTTGCACCAAAAAGACATAAATCCCCAATGTCCCAGACCAGCAGATCATTACTGCCTTCCAAGGAGGGTTACAGAGTGCTTACCTAGTTTGGGAGATTGGTCGGCAAAATCATAACTTTGATCTGACCGCTTAGGATTGTTTTGAGATCGTGGACAAATATGCTTCAGGGGAGTTAAATCTATATGACATCCGAGGTAAAGGGAAGGAGAAGCATCAGGACAAGACCGAGTCCTTTAAAAAGGACAAGAAGAGGAAAACGGACAACATGGTTGTAGCTGTAGACCGATCCATGAAAAATCCACAGATGAACTAACAAACCATGGATGACTTGCTGAGTGGCTCATGCCTATGGCATCTAAAGGGAAACCACAAAGCAAACAATTGTTACCGTCTGAAGGGCTTTGTGACTGCCATGCTGAAAGTACTCAAACATCCTTCGAGGCAAAATGACAAGGATAAAGCCGACGACGATGGTGAAAAGGACGAGGAAGGAGAGTTTCAGGAGCCTCAGAAGGAGGTCAGCTTCATCTTCGGAGGGCCCAATGCCTACACGTCCAAGCACAAACAGAAGCTGCAGCTACAAGAGATCAACTCTATGGAACCAACTGCACCCGAGTACATGAAGTGGTCTGAGATTCCGATTACTTTTGCTCAGTCGGATCATCCCAGGCACCTGCCAAGGCCGGGTCGTTACCCACTTGTACTCGCGGCAACCTTGAAGGAGGTCAAGTTCAACAAAGTACTCATTGATGGAGGAAGCAACCTTGACTTGATCTACACCAAGACTCTCAGGGAGTTGGGCCTTACGGTCGACAACCTCAAACCAAGCACCTCTCCCTTTCACAGGATTGTGCCAGGCAAGACCTCGGTGCTAATAGGGCACATTGCTCTACCTGTCATGTTCGGTACTCGAGAGAACTTCAGGACCAAGCGTATTATCTTCCAAGTAGCCGACTTCGAGTTGGCCTACCATGCTATCATTGGTAGACCGGCGATGGTGAAATTCATAGCGGTCTCACACTGTCCTTACCTTATCTTGAAGATGCCTGGCCTCAAAGGAATCATCTCCCTCCACTCTAATCTTTGGAATTCTTTTGATTGCTATGTGCAGAGTTGTGAGTTGGTCGACCGACAGTTGATGTTGTCCGACTGGTTGGAGATCCAGAAGGCAGTCGACAAAGAGGTGAAAACCGATGCGGAGATCCCCATAAAGAGGCCTCGTAAGGAGAAACTCCATATGGATGACGTGCCAACCAGGGAAATTCCGCTTGATCATAAAGACCCTGCTAAGGTTACTTATGTAGAGGGCCAATCTGGAAGAGAAATAGGAACTCACGCTCACTCTTTTCCTCCAAGAAAATAGGGATATCTTTGCATGGAAACCTTCTAACATACCCGGAGTTCCTAGGGAAAAGATTGAGCATGAATTAAGGGTGCCTCATGGGGATAAACTCGTTAAGCAACAACTTAGAAGGTTCGCTCAAGATCGCACGGATGCCATGATGGAGGAGATAGCTAGACTTTTAGATGCTGATCTTATAAAGAAAGTGTACCATCCAGATTGGCTGGCTAATCCAAGAGTGGCATATGTGCCTTGATTATACTGATTTGAACAAGGTATGCCTTAAGGACCCTTTCGCTCTGCCGTGCATTGAGATTAGATCATAGACTCAATAGTTGAGTGTGAGCTCCTGAGCTTTCTGGATGCCTATTCAGGCTATCACCAGATCCTGCTGGATGTCGAGGATCAAATGAAGACTTCCTTTATAACTCCCTTCAGCGCCTATTGCTATATAACCATGTCGTTCAGTCTGAAGAATGCTGGCACGATTTACCAATGTGGTATTCAACACTTCCTCGAAACTCAGATCGGTTGGAACACTGAAGCATATGTTGATGACATCATGGTAAAGATGCAGAATGTTGGAGAACTTCTCTCTGACCTAGCACAAATGTTTGATAATTTGAGGCGATACTCGATGAAGTTGAACCCAAAGAAGTGCGTCTTTGGGGTTCCTTCGGGAAAGCTAATTGGTTACTTCATTTTGATACGAGGTATAGAGGCTAACCCGGATAAAACTAGGCAATCCTTGATATTGGACCACTTAATTCTTAAAGGGATGTTCAGAAGCTGACTGGATGCATGGCATCTTTGAGTCACTTTATCTTCCGACTGGGGGTCTGGGATCTACAGTCTTTTAAACTACACAAGAAGCAAGAGAACTTCATTTGGATGGAGGATACGTAGTTGGCTCTGGATGAGTTGAAGAAATATCAACAACATCCCAGTCCTAGTGCCACCGGAGCCACAAGAAAAGCTTTAAGTTTACATTTCAACTACAACTCAAGTTGTAAGTACTGTTTTAACGGTTGACCGAGAGGAAGAGGGACATGTACAAAAAGTACAACACCCAGTGTATTTCATGAGCAAGGTTCTTAATGCCTCCAAGACCCAATATCACCAGATCTTGAAAGTGCTATATGCGCTCCTAATCACTTCGAGGAAGCTGAAGCATTATTTTCAAGCTCATCCAATCGAAGTTCATAGTACCTTTGCGCTCAGAGAAGTTCTTCATAACCGTGAGGTGGTCAGCAAGATTGCTAAATGGGCGGTCGAACTCGGTCAATGTACTATCATGTTCGTATCCGCTCAGTGATTAAAGGACATGCGCTGGCTGACTTCGTTTCCGAGTGGACAGAGATCCAAATGCCACCCGCATCACAACATATTGGGTATTGGAAAATGTACTTTGACAGTTCACTCCAGTTGTCGGGCACAAGGGCAAGAATCGTACTTATTTCTCAAACAGGAGAGAGATTTCGATATGTCCTCCAGATCAAGTTTCGTGCGTCTAATAACACTGCTGATGAGGACATCACTCCAAAGGATACATGCAACACTCCTCCAATTCTGGACCTGCAAGGTCCAATGACTAGAGCTCGTGCACGACGACTAAATTTAGAGGTGAGCTCGTTCCTACATTCTTTATTGTATGTCACTTTTGAGAATGGTTTGCTACCTAATAATTATATTGTAATTAGGAACCATGGAGAGGACCAGGAGATGATGGGTGAAGGACTTGGAGACGTGGAGGACCAGCAAGGACGTGGAAGCCAAGGTGGAGGCCCAACCAAAACCAACTTCGAGTCTGTTTTGGGGCTTAGGACCAGTCTGCACTAAAACGGAGGCACAAGACGCATACAGACTCGGATTTGGATGTTCTACATATTCACGAAAAGATAAGAAGAAGACTTTCCAATGCCGCTGGTCTCATATCAAAATTCATCCGGAGTCATCGGGAATCGTTGAAACAAGAGAGGGTCCAGAATCTGTTTCAGTGCTGCGTCGCCTGTTTTTGGCCATTGGGCTTTGTATCTAGTTGAGCCTAATTAGGGGCGCGCCCAGAGGGTCTTGCACGATCTTAGGGTCTTCATATACAGCTGCCGCTACACTATTAGGGTTCAGATTTTGCTTAGATTATTCTATTCATAACAGTTTCCCCGTCATCACGGTTTGTGAGACCCCAACTTTGTGAGATTCATAATACATCTGTAATTGTGTTGCCTTCTTCTTTGTTCTTGCTTGTGTTCTTGATTCGCAGGCAGGGATTAGCCTTCTCGGCGAGGTCAATGGTTTTAGGATGGTTGATAACCAGAGGAGACGTCGTGCTGCGATTGCGGGGTTTAGAACGTGCTGTTCTGAAGCTGGATCGATTTGTGTGTCGCCTCCGACCAAATCAACATATCCAGAACCTTTCGGAAGATCGGGAACCCTTGTCTACATCAAGTGGTAATCAGAGAGTCAGGTGCACCGTCAGGTTCACGCTACCCTTAGTTAATTTCGTTTTGTGTTCATCCTATCATCCACAGAAAAGCCAAAAAAAAAATTTCCCCTCCGCCCATAACCACGTGTTTAGCCTTTGCATATTTCAATTTTAGAGTCTGTAGTGTTGAGTTTGTGCCCTAGTTCTTGTTTAGTCGCTGATTTAGTTTGTGTTTTTGTCATCAGTAGTGTTTCCCTTGCAACCCTAGCCGCCATCCCCTTCACCATCCTCTGTTCTATCGGCTTTGTGTGCTAGGGTTGATTGATTGATACACCCACCCTAATCCCAACCTAAACCCACCTCAAACACCTCAGACCAATCCCCATAAATTCTACTTTCCGTTGCATCCACGCCGCCAAAAAAAAAATCTTACCCGATTCCAAACCCGACCTCTAACCCGACTCGGGTTTGTAGAAAACCGACTCCGACCCCCCTTCGGTAAAACGGGCATAACTTTTCGCTCGGTTATCTGTTTTGGCTAATATTTTTATAGGAGATTCTTGACTCAAAGTTGAGCATACCCACACTGGGCTGTGCCCTGTGTGCTCTCGTCAAAAAATTCAAAAACAATCGGGAAGATAAAGAAAAAATTGATTTAAGTTTAAACCCGACGTTTTTTGCAACTTCAAGATTTTCTGTAGGCCACATCCTACCTCTATTTGAGCTGAAATTTTTTGTGGATTCTCTCCCATTGTTAGTGAGTTGGAGAAAAATATAAAAAAATAAAATAAAATAAAAAAAGAAATTTGGGATTTCTACTAGTGCTACATCTAGCCCCCTGAAATTTCTGGATTTAGCTGTTTTGCACTTAGCGCCCTGTTATCGCCTGTGTGCCTTTGTCTCCTTGTTTTTACTTTGCTATCACTACTGTTCTAGGACATACTTAGACCAGCAGCTAGGGACAAGTTACTTGGGCACTTATTCAGCTTTACTATCTATTTTTGATTTGTGTCCCACTCACATATATATATTTGGCCTTCCTAGCTCTACATATTTCTTCTGGACAGCACATAGGTTCTTTTGTGACCCTTGCAATCATGGAACACACCTCCCTGGTATCCTTTGCTTTGTTTTTCAGAACTTTGCAAGAGATTTATAAGGAGTTTCCTTTTGCTGTGTTGAGTGGCACCACTGCTTAGCTATTTTGTAGGGATAACCTTCATGGTTTGTTTCCTGTTTTGGTGTTTGTGATGGCAGGAAGTGACGATGGAGAGATGGCTTCCCCCTCATAATTTGCTGAGTGCATGAGCCAAGAGCAGCTCTAGAAGGCTTTGCAGGCTGCTTAGAGTGATTTGGCAGAGACGATCACCAGAGCCGTTACTGATGCGGTCAGCAAGCTTCACATCAGAGAAAGCATCGAGCGGTTGGAGAAGCGGGTCTCTAAGTTAACCGATCAGGTCGTCGCGTTGGAGACCGCCCCCAAGACCAATGATACGAACACTAATAACCACGACGTTGACAACGTCCATGATGAAGACATGGTGTATAAGGCTGATGGCATCATGGATAGGTCAGCTATAAGGACCGTAAGATTACGACGTCGTTTGCACCATAATACTCAAGGTATGGGTGGTTTCCATAACTACAATCATCGTCCACATGGTAACTATGCTCCAAATGACCCGTATGCTAAAATTAAGTTTTCAATTCCTTCATTTTCGGGTCAGTATGATGGTGATGTTTATCTTGATTTGGAGATAACTGTAGAACAAAAATTTAATGCCCACCTTGTTCCTGAACAACATAGAGTTAGACAAGCTACAAGGAACTCCTACCCCTCACGCTCGACGGGGACTTCGGGGCTGCCCAGGCCATCTTTCCGGCCGCCCCCACCAGCAGCTACCAAGGGAACCAGTGTTGTTTCTGCAGCCCCAAGATCAGCCCCTGCACCTTCTACTCACTTAGGTAAAACTTCTATGCAGGTACCAGCTAGTAGTGCCTCCTCTGTTGCTTCGACAGGACGCACTACAGGGATTCAGTGCCACCGCTGCCATGGACTTGGTCATGTGCAGAAAGATTGTCCAAGCAAGCGGGCATATGTGGCGACAGACGATGGCGGTTACATGAGCACCTCCAATGTGGAGGATGAGGAGGAGGATGTCGCTGCCACCAGTAGTGACCTCGTCATTGGAGGAGGAGACACCACAGGATACATGAACATTATTGTTCAACGTGTCCTTAGCACACAAGTTCATCAGCCCGAGATGATGCAGCACCACAACTTGTTCTAGATTTTCTTCATCATCAAGAACCAACGAGCACGTGTCATCATTGATGGAGGGAGCTGCAATAACTTGGTGCGTTCTGATGTGGTCAACAAGCTTGCTTTGACCACACGTCCACATCTACATCCGTACTACATTCAGTGGTTAAACGACTCTGGCAAAGCTAAAGTAATACAAACTTGTAGAGTCCCTTTTTCCATTGGTTCTTATGTGGATTCTATTGATTGTGATGTCGTACCCATGCAAGCATGTTCACTTTTATTGGGTAGACCTTGGGAATTTGATAATGATGTTGTACACCATGGTAGAAGTAATAAGTATACTTTTATGCATAAAGGAACTAAAATTACTTTGTTACCAATGACCCCAGCTGAAATTGTACAAGCTGATTTAGAAAGAGCTGCTAGTTTGAAAAATAAAGGTCCTGAAATTCAACAACCTGTTAATTCTAATTCTACACCTAGTAATGTTAATGATTCTTCAAGTTCTAAGGGTGCTGAAATTAAATTACAAGGTCGTTCATGTCTTGCAACAAAATCTGAGCTTGCTGAAATTTCTGATAATGATGATATTTGCTATGCTTTGATATGCAAAGAAGCTTTGTTTTCGCTTGATGATATTGCTTCTAGTGCTTTGTCGCCTGCTGTCACTAACCTTTTACAGGAGTATGAGGATGTTTTTCCAGCTGAGATACCCCCGGGATTGCCAGCTTTGAGAGGGATTGAGCATCAAATTGATTTGATTCCGGGAGCTACTTTGCCAAACCGTGCTGCTTATAGGACCAACCCTGAGGAGACTAAGGAGATACAACGACAAGTTCAAGACCTTTTGAATCGTGGGTATGTTCGTCAATCACTTAGTCCTTGTGCTGTTCCTGTACTTTTGGTTCCTAAGAAAGATGGTACTTGGCATATGTGTGTAGATTGTAGAGCCATTAATAATATTACTATTAGGTATCGGCATCCTATTCCTAGGCTAGATGACATGCTTGATGAGTTATGTGGTGCTATAATTTTTACTAAAATTGATTTGCGTAGTGGCTACCATCAAATTAGAATGAAACTTGGAGACGAATGGAAAACAACTTTCAAAACCAAATTTGGATTATATGAGTGGTTAGTAATGCCTTTTGGTTTAACTAATGCGCCAAGTACTTTCATGCGCTTGATGAATGAGGTTTTAAGAGCTTTCATTGGCAAATTTGTGGTAGTTTACTTTGATGATATCTTGATTTATAGCAAATCCATAGATGAACATATGAATAATTTGCGTGCTGTTTTTGATGCTTTACGAGATGCATGTTTATTTGGTAACCTTGAGAAGTGCACCTTTTGCACGGATCGAGTCTCTTTTCTTGGCTATGTTGTGACTCCACAGAGAATTGAGGTGGATGAGGCAAAGATTGAAGCCATAAAGAGCTAGCCTGTACCAAAAACTATCACATAGGTGAGGAGTTTTCTTGGTCTTGCAGATTTCTACCGCTGCTTTGTCAAAGATTTCAGCACCATTGCTGCACCTTTGCATGAGTTGACAAAGAAGGGCGTTGATTTCCATTAGGGTAAGGTACATCATGAGTCTTTTGATGATTTGAAGGATAAACTTACACATGCATCATTGCTGCAATTACCTAATTTTGATAAGATTTTTGAGCTTGAATATGATGCTAGTGGTATAGGCATTGGTGATGTTTTGATGCAAGATAGTAAACCTGTTGCATACTTTAGTGAGAAAATTACTGGGCTTGTTTTGAATTACTCCACGTATGATAAGGAATTGTATGCACTTGTACGTTGTTTAGAGACATGGCATCATTATTTGTTGCCCAAAGAATTTGTTATTCATTCTGATCATGAATCACTTAAGTATATTCGTTCTCAATGTAATTTGAACCATAGACATGCTAAATGGATTGAGTTTATTGAGTCTTTTCCTTACATTATTAAACATAAGAATGGGAAGGATAATGTGATCGCTGATGCTTTATCTAGGCGCTATACTTTATTGTCTCAACTTGATTGTAGAATTTTTGGACTTGAGGCAATTAAAGAACAATATGCTGCTGATGTTGATTTTAAAGATGTATTGCTGCATTGTAAAGAAGGTCATACATGGAACAAATTTGTGTTGACTGATGGCATCTTGTTTAGAGCTAACCGCCTATGCATTCCAGTTGGTTCTGTTCATCTTTTGTTGTTACAGGAGGCACATGGAGGTGGATTGATGGGTCATTTTGGTGCCAAGAAGATGGAGGATATTTTGGCCACACACTTCTTTTGGCCAAGGATGAGGAAAGATGTTGAGCGCTTTGTTGCTCGCTGCACTACATGTCAAAAAACTAAGTCTCGCTTGAATCCACATGGTTTATACATGCCACTTCATGTTCCTTCTATTCCTTGGGCGGATATTTCTATGGACTTTATTTTAGGACTGCCTAGGACTAAGAGGGAGAGTGATAGTATTTTTGTTGTTGTGGATAGATTTTCTAAGATGCCACATTTTATACCATGTCATAAGACTGATGATGCTAGTTATATTGCTGACCCTTTTTTCAAAGAAATTGTATGTTTGCATGGTATGCCTTCTACTATTGTTTCAGATCGTGATGCAAAATTCTTGAGTCACTTTTGGCGCATGCTTTGGCATAAGTTGGGTACAAAGTTGTTGTTTTCTACAACTCGTCACCCACAAACTGATGGACAAACTGAGGTGGTGAACCACACTTTGGGTACTATGTTGAGAGCTATTTTGAAGAAAAAATTGAAGCAATGGGAAGAATGTTTGCCTCATGTTGAGTTTGCATATAATCGGGTAACACATTCTACTACCAAGGTAAGTCCTTTCAAGTTAGTGTATGGTTTTGATCTCCGTACTCCAATTGATATACTTCTTTACCTATTCATAAGAGAGTTCATGTTGATGCTAAGGAGTGTGCTGAATTTAATTTGAAAATGCATGAGACCACTAGACTTAGCATTGAAAAGATGAATGAAAAGTATAAAATTGCTGGTAGTAAAGGTAGAAAAGAAGTAAAACTTGACGTAGCAGATTTAGTATGGTTACACTTGTGAAAGGATAGATTTCACGTTTTAAGAAAGTCTAAATTAATGCCTAGAGCTGATGGTCCTTTCAAAATAATTGAGAAGATTAATGATAATGCATACAAACTTGAGTTGCCTCCCGAGTTCGGGGTTAGTCCTACTTTTAACATTTCAGATTTGAAACCATACTTGGGAGAAGAGAATGAGCTTGAGTCCCGGACGACTCCACTTCAAGAGGGGGAGGATGATGAGGACATCACTCCTAAGGATACATGCAACACTCCTCCAATTCTGCACTTGCAAGGTCCAATGACTAGAGCTCGTGCACGACAACTAAATTTAGAGGTGAGCTCGTTCCTACATTCTTCATTATATGTCACTTTTGAGAATGGTTTGCTACCTAATGATTATATTGTAATTAAGAACCATGGAGAGGACCAGGAGATGATGGGAGAAGGACTTGGAGACGAGGAGGACCAGCAAGGACGTGGAAGGCAAGGTGGAGACCCAACCAAAACCGACTTCGAGTCTGTTTTGGGGCTCAGGACCAGTCTGCACTAAAACGGAGGCCCAGGATGCATACGGACTCGGATTTGGACGTTCTACATATGCACGGAAATATAAGAAGAAGACCTTTCCAATGCCACTGGTCTCATATCAATATTCATCCGGACTCATCGGGAATCGTCGAAACAAGAGAGGGTCCAGAATCTGTTTCGGTGCTGTGTCGCCTGTTTTTGGCCACTGGGCTTTGTATCTAGTTGAGCCCAATTAGGGGCGCATCCAGAGGGTCTTGCACGACTCTAGGGTCTTCATATACAGCCGCCGCTGCACCATTTGGGTTCGGGTTTTGCTTAGATTATTCTGTTCATAACAATTTCGCCGTCATCATGGTTTGTGAGACCCCAACTTCGTGAGATTCATAATACATCTGTAATTGTGTTGCCTTCTTCTTTGTTCTTGCTTGTGTTCTTGATTCGCAGGCAGGGATTAGCCTTCTCGGCAAGGTCAATCATTTTAGACGGTTGATAACCAGATTAGACGTCGTGCTGCGATTGCGGGGTTTAGAACATGCTGTTCTGAAGCCGGATTGATTTGTGTGTCGCCTCTGACCAAATCAACGTATCTAGAACCTTTCGAAAGATCGGGAACCCTTATCCACATCAACTGCAGAGTATGAAGCTCTTTTGCACGGTCCACGAATAGCCATATCGCTCGGCATTCAGCGCCTTGACATCTTCGGTTACTCGGTTGTGGTCATCAGCTAGATCACTAAGGATTGGAACTATGTGGATGACAATATAGCTGCCTACTGCCAAGAAGTAAGGATGCTGGAAAACAAGTTTGATGGACTTAAGTTCATGCACGTTCTCCGTGACAACAACTAGGCCGCTGATGAGCTAGCTAAGATGGGATCATCACGATCAGTTGTCCCACCTGGTGTTTTCCTACACACCCTTGATTCTCCAACTATTTCTCCTCAGCCAAATGTGCTGATGACCGATGTTGCAGACCCTATGGAGGATGTTAATGTGGAGATCGATTGGCTTGATCCAATTCTTAATTTTTTGGTTAACGATGCACTGCCTACGGACTCTAATGAGTAACAGAGGCTAAAGGCTCGGTCTCGGGGATATTTGATGGTTGATGACTTACTCTATCGTAAAGGAGGACCGAACATCTTGATGCGATGCATTTCAATTCGAGGAGGTAAAAAGTTGATGGAAGATATTCATGCAGGAGCATGCGGTTGAAGATGCATACCAAGTTGTTCAAAAGTGCGATGATTGTCAGTTGTTTGCTCAGCAGACGCACGTGCCTTCACAACAACTTCAGATGATACCTATGACTTGGCCCTTTGTAATTTGGGGGCTGGACATTGTTGGTCCTTTCAAAAAGATGCCAGGTGAGTTTACTCATTTGTTTGTTTCCATTGACAAGTTCACCAAATGGATTGAAGGAAAGCCGGTCGACAAGATAACTTCGAAGAAGGCAATCGAGTTTGTCAAAGAGGTCTTCACTTGGTTTGGAGTCCATCATCACCAATAATGGTACTTAGTTTACATCTGAGGAATTCCGTGACTATGCTGATGAGATGGGAATCAAAATTTACTTTGCTTTGGTGGCCTATCCTCAATGCAATGGGCAGGTCGGACGGGCCAACGGTATGATTCCTCAGGGGTTGAAGCCCCGGATTTTTTACAGGCTTAAACCTTATGTTGGTCGATGTGTTCGAGAGCTTCCTTCGGTCCTCTAAGGGCTATGTACCAATGTCAGTCGGGCTACTGGCCCATCTCCTTTCTTGTTGGTCTACGGCTCTGAGGCTATGCTGCCGACCGAGGTAAACCTCGTTTTAGCGCGAGTCAAGGGATATGATGAGCAGCTTTCTGAAGATAATCGAGAAATCAAGTTGATTGCAACAGAGGAGATGTGTGATCATGCTCTATTTTGATCGGCAGTATACCAGCAGGGCTTACGATGATATTATGACAAGAACGTTCGAAGTCGCCAGTTCCATGTTGGAGACTTAGTACTACGTCGAGTGCAATCAACCAAGAATAAACACAAGTTATCCCCTAGATGGGAAGGACCATATGTGGTCAAGGAAGTCGCTCGGCCGGGGGCATATCGGCTGATGTATGAAGATGGCAATGATGTACCAAATTCATGGAACATAAATCAGCTACGTCATTTTTGTACTTAGTCTATTTTTGTATTTTCATATATATTATTATTGAATGGAATTTCAATCTTTTTGATGAAAGGTTTTTGATGATTCTCATTCTTAATTGCCTCTATTCCTTACTTTATACATTAAACAATCGAGCCAGGGGGCTAGCAATAATGTCCCAATATTCCTTAACCTTGATAAATTCTGATTTTGGATTTTTACCGACCGATTCCTCAAGTTTTGATACAATTTGTACTACACAATAGACTGCCACTACACTAAACCTAGAGCCAAAGTGTGAGAGGTCATGTGCCACTACACTAAACCCATTCACTAAATATGCTAAGGCATACCGGTGCATTTTCTATTTTATCTCTAAGATCTTATAGTGAAAGGGTTTAAGTATTAACGCACGACTAACACAGCTAAGTGTGGGACATACGTACCCGGGATACCTAACCACTCGGTTATATGGCCAAGTGGGCTGGGGGCACGGGTATGGTGTATTTGGCCCAAGAGATAATTATTTAGATATTTGTTTGAGTAAGCGAAAAGTTAGGTTAGCAGATATGTTGAGTAGATAAGATCTGTTGTAACCGAATAAAATATTACCATGTAAGCCTCTGCCCTTCGAATATATAAGGAGGGCAGAGAACCTTCAGCAAGACAGAGACTCGTATTGGAACCCTAATTCCTGTGTGAACCCTAGCAATACAGAAATACAAAATAGGACATAGGGTTGTTATCCTCTGGGAGGCCCGAACCTGTATAAACCCTGTGTCCTGTGTCCATCAATATCTCATACTCATACGTATACCTAGATCTACTATCGAAAATATCTCTCGACAATTGGTGCGCCAGGAAGGGGCAGCATTGAGTCTTACTCTGTTGAAATCAATGGCTTTCGTCGACATCAAGTTCCGCCCAGGAGATCAGATTTGCTTTGGCACCATCAGCTTCATCGCCAATCAAAGCGGGGACCTTGTCAAGCAAGATCAGGCGACCCTCCCGGTGGTCGCCGCACCTTCAGAGGCAGGCGTCAGCAGAGATTTGATGGCTGATCGGATCTACCCGGCCGATCGGTTCCCACTCGGCCTCAACAACGCGGCAACGGTTCTTTAGAGGGAAACCCTCCCGAGCCCTTGCTCAACGTTGCTCACAACAAACCGATGGGCAACCTTGGCCGACTCGGACCTCACTGCGGTCGATCTCCCGGCTTTTCATATGGATCAGAGGGAAACCCCACCGGTCGTAGAGTAATGGCCAGGTCGAGAGGGCAAACGGCCTCTTGCTTTCTGGAATTAAACCCCGCATATTTGATCGACTGGAAAAGTATGCTCGGCGTTGGGTTCGGGAGTTACCGTTGGTGTTGTATGGTCTTAGAACCAATGTCAGTCGTGCCACAGGACACTCCCCCTTTTCTTTGGTCTATGGTTTGGAAGCAATGTTGCCAACCGAGGTGTTGTTCGCCTCCACTCGTGTGGTAACAGCCATAGGTGTGATGGCCTGCTATTGTTAGAAGAACAACGAAATGCCATTCTGGTTCGGTCGGCTAAATATCGAAAAGCCTAAGGCGATATCATGACAAAAATGTTCAGTCACGAGGCTTTTTAGTCGGCGACTGGGTTTTGAAGCAAGTTTAGTCTACGGTTGGTAAACACAAGCTGTTGGCTCCATGGAAAGGACCTTTTCTTATAAAGGAGATCACTCGGCCCGGTGCATATCGATTGATGCACGAGGATGGGTTGGAACTTCAAAGTTTATGGAACATATCACAGCTACAACATTTTTATGCTTAGTATTCATAGTTTATTATAATCTGTTCATTTTGTATCATTTAAATACAATACATATGTAAATCATGGTCATGATACTTATCTGTATAATTTTTTATTTCTGTGAAATAATTAATGATATTGTTTCGATCATGACTCAAACCCTAGTACTTGGTATCACCACAACTCGCACATATCGACCAAGTGGGTTACTTAGTCCCCAGGGTTCATGTCGTCTGTTGAGGACCAAGGCAATTCTCCCAGTTCGCATATGCTTGACCGAGTGGGTTCTTAGTCTCCATGGTTCATATCGATTATTGGGAGCATTGTTTAGAGAGCTGACATGAGTTGTGTATTGGTTGTGAGTGTTTAACACGAGTTCATACAATACATATACGAAGCAGCGCAGCCCAAGAATTCATTACAACACTGGTGATGAATTTAGACCCTAGAGGTCTACTGCACTGAGTCTTACTACAACATTGGCAGTGAAACATAATATCAGGTAAATTTTTACAAACCCTTACACCTTTAGTAAGGGGTCTAATTCTATCTGATCTACTAATATATGAGCAGTTTTCTGTGACTCGGCCACAAGAGATTCGCATTGCTCATCAGAGAGGTCTTCATGGAAACCTTCGGCAACCACATCCAAATCTATGTTGGGAATGTGAGATTTCTCTATAGCCAGCACTTGAGCGCCGGCTAGTTCTGCAACATGTCGAGCATGTTCTTTCACTTTGCTTGGAGTTTCTTGTAATCGAGTTAACAGATCTCGACATCTAGGTGGTTTTTCCTCTGGCAAGATGTACTGCGTGACCACTTCTGCGTCTTTCTGCAAAGCTGCAAGAGACCATCAAAGGTTTCCATCACCCTTAATAAATTTCTTCTGCAAAAGCTCGTAGGCCCTTTTTGACCCTACAGAAGCGCAATAATCACATATTTCCAGGACATATGCACACGGCTACACAGGTATTATGAAAAACAAAATTTACCTCTTAGACGTTTTCAGCATCTAACTTTTTAGCCTCGAGCGTAGCAACTTTTGCCTTGTATTCCTCCTTAAGTCTTTCGACCTCCTTGAAAGAATTTTGGAACTTGTTCAGCTCATCTACGGCTTTTTCAAAAATGCCTTCGGCTTTGGACAGCTCGGTCTCTAGCTTGGTGTTCCTTTCCCTTTGCATTTTTATCATCTCTTCCGCCTCTGTCATTTATAAACGGGTCAGTCAGCAGTAAAGGTTTTTATGAACACAATTATATCAGTTTGTACCTTCTGCTCTCTTTTTCCAGTAGGTTTGAGATTCTTGCATAATTTTGAAGCCATCCTTTAGCTTTTCAAAAAAAAAAATTGACTTGTACCGAGTCCTGGAGCTACTTTATTAAGCCTTGGTTTTCGCTTTTTAAAGCCTCGATAGTCAGGGACGATGACTCCAATTCCTTTATGTGGTCTTGCAATTTCGTAATCCTTGTGGCCAAGTTGACATCTTCGCTACGCTTCAGCATCAGCTCTTAGGATACTTCTATGAGGGACAGGTCAAATAATTGTGGCTAAAAAACGGTATGTATGGTATGGAATTAATAGTTTCATACCCTATAGCTCAAATTGAAGTTCATCCACCAGGGATGAATAGGTTTTTAGATCAACTGATAAGCGTCCGACTTCAAGCCTTTCCTTCGCAAGTTGATCCTCTAGGTCCACGGCCTTTGCACAATGTCTTTCAACAAGCTGCAAAAGCTTGCTCTTGCGAGACATGTGGGATTTCAAGGCCTACAACATCATTATGATGAAGATGTGTTGATAGGCAAATACGATTAATTTTTTCACAAGAAGGAAAGTATACCTGAAATGACTTGTAAGCCTATTCAGTGTAATCCTCAAAGGTCTTCAGTTCGGCTTGTTCCGCCGACTCGTCAAATCCTGCAATGGTGAATTTACCAACATGATATATGGACCTGGTAGGTGGGGTCTCTTCTGGAGCTCCTTCTTTTACCACTCAGTGGATGGGAGTCGGCGTGATGTTTTCTTCAGGACCAATGGGATATCCGTATGTAGGCTCTAGCTTCCTTTTGAAAACCAAGGACAGTTCTTCTGGATCGCTGGAGGTGAGAGTACTGGTAGCTGCTGCCGTTTCGAGAACATTGAGGTCCGGTACAGTGGGAGTTTTGGAATGCCCGGTCTCCGGTTGAGTGGATTTTGGAGCATTCTTCGAATCACTCGGTTTCTTTGCTGAGTGATCTAGGGCATCGTCCCTGGTTGTCTTATCAGTCGGAGTAGCTAGATTCTTTTCAGGAACCAAGCTTTGTAGTGGGATGTCATGGGAGGATGTAGTCTCTGACGACCTATCAAGCCGATAAAGTTTAGAAGAACGATCACTGGAAAACTAGGAATCACGTTACCATGATTCATTTACCTTGGGTGGCGCTTAAATTTTAGGCCTGACACCTTTGGTGGGGGGCTAGTTGGCCTTGGGTTTTCTATTGCGCCAGTGGCTTCTTCAGTTGCACTTCTCTTGCTCGTTTGTCCACTCGGACGCTCTTGTTCTTTCGCAGGCTTTGACTTGTTGTCTTCTTTTGCAGCCTGCCGAGTGGTAGTTTTGTCTGAAGCCTTTTTCTTAGCTTCTTCTTGGACTCTAGCTGTTCTGTCAGCTAGAGATTCTTCTTCATCAGAGTCTTCAATATGCATTTTGCGGCGCTTGGGGGCTGATGGCCGATTGGGCAATTTTTCACGCGGCTTCGGAGGCAAGGGTGGATCAGAAAAATAAACATCAAGGTTATGCAATATGTATGATACATTAATCTCCATTGAAGATAAAGAATGCAATATTGATTTTAGAAACAGAGAACGGATAACTTACTGAATTTCTGGTCGTTTCGGAATGATGTCCTTTTTTGGCGTTCCGTGGAGTCCAATTAAGCAGAGAGGAAAAAAATATTCTCTAGACGTAGAGTTAATTCCCTTTCTGATAATTCCTCCAGCACCTCTATTGTGGGATCTGCACCCATTTGAAATTTCCACCCAGGGACATGTCGCTTTTTGATGGGTTGCACACGACGGTATATGAAGCTGGCGGCGACATCAACACCACTGTAACCTTTGGACTTCAGAAATGAAATTTGTTCTAGTGTGGCATCAACCTGAGCCTTCTTGTTGGGGCCTACTTTTTCTAACCATTCGGGTCGTGGTTTGGGGGCTTCAGCTGTGGTCTCTGACAGAGGCGGGGCATGGTTTGCATGGTAAAACCAGTCTGCATGCCAACCCTTGTTTGTTGACGGAAGAGGTACTTCAATGTATTTGGCTTTATTCCTTAACTGGAATCCAGCCCCTCCTATCACACTGTTCCTGTTTGATTTCAATACAAACAACTCTTTGAAAGTGTCGAAATGGGGATGAATCCCCAAGAACACCTCACACAGATGGATGAAAATAGCAATATGCAAGATGGAATTTGGATTCAGTATGCCATAGAAGAAAAGCAGTCCTCAAAAGAAGTCGCAATAGGGAATTCCAAATCCATGATAGAAGAAGGAGGAAAATATAGTGATTTGATCGACCAGAGGTTGGGGAAATCTCTGACCTATGACTTCGATCCATCCTCCGGTTTGTTGATCCTGCAGCACTCCATCAACCACCAGCCTGTTGATTTTCTCTGAGTCCATGGCCGAAGCAGGGAATTCCTTGATGGCGGCGGGAATGTCGAAGATTGCTTCTTCCTCGCCCTTTCCGGGAGAAGATTGCTTCTGGGATTGGGCTTTGGTGCTTTGGCGGGTTTGTTTCGGCACCATCTCTACTGCTTTTTCGGAAAGGGAGTAGTTGCGCAGAGATTTTGGGCAGAAATGGAGGCTCGAGATCTAGAGTTTCAGCCTGTGAGATGGCGGCAGCTGTGAAATGAAGACGAAGGGATGCGACTATTTCGGTGGCACTTATATAAGGGAAGGATAACCTAACGGGTTGTATTTAATAATGTGTTTTCATAAACCATAAGTCCGGATTTGTGCATCGGTAGGAGCATTTATCATGCTATTTGAGCATCATTTCAGCGTTAACCCTGGACGCTGTGGGTTTTGATATTAGTGATAAATCACTCAGATTATTTCAGCACCGATTCTGGGGGCTGTATATTATAGAATTCATGTTCACATACTCGAAATGAAACGTCACCAATCTTGGGGGATGTAGAAATCGAATTTCATGATAAATCACTCGGATAAAGGTGGCATCCATATTGGGATTGTTGTTTTTAAATTGGTGATGTCTCACTCGGCTTATGATGGCAAACTATCTGAAAATTGTATAATCGAGCTTTGTGATTTATTTTTGAAGTGGAAGACTCAAAAATTATTATTTAGCTCATAAGATATTTCATTTGAAAGTACCTTTTGAGCTGGGGGCTATAATTTGTTATGGAAATTGGATATTTATTTCTCAAGAATTCAAAAGATGCCTTGGTAAAGCCTCAACACCTTTTGAGTTGGGGGCCATATTCATAGAGTATGCTTTTTTGGGGGGCGTTCATGAAGAAAGGTTATTGAATACGGCAAGAGAAGTACTTTCCAAATTTCAAAAGACGTCGAGGTAAATCAGGGCGACGTTTCAAGATGGAAAGTTCTTGGGGGCTACTGTGGGACATATGTACCCGGGATACCTAACCACTCGGTTATATGGCCGAGTGGGCTGGGGGCTCAGGTATGGTGTATTTGGCCCAAGAGATATTTATTTAGATATTTCTTTGAGTAAGCGGCAAGTTAGGATAGCAGATATGTTGAGTAGATAAGATCTCTTGTAACAGTATAAAAGATTACCATGGAAGCCTCTGCCCTTCGGATATATAAGGAGGGCAGAGAGCCTTCGGCAAGACAGAGACTCGTATTGGAACCCTAATTCCAGTGCGAACCCTAGCAATACAGAAACACCAAATAGGACATTGGGTTGTTACCCTCCGGGAGGCCCGAAACTGTATAAACCCTATGTACTATGTCCATCAATCTCTCATACTCATACGCATACCTAGATCTACTATCGAGAATACCTCTCGACAGTTGGCTCGCCAGGAGGGGGCAGCATTGACTCTTCTCCGTTGAAATTGATCTTTCATCGACATCAAGTTCCGCCCGGGAGATCAGATCCGCTTTGGCACTATTAGCTTTGTCGCTGATCAAAGCGGGGACCTCGTCAAGCAAGATCAGGCAACCCTCCCGATGGTCGTCACGCCTTCAGATCCAGGCATTAGTGGAGCTTTGATGGCCGATCAGATCTACCCGGCCGATCGGTTCCTACTTGGCCTCAACAATGCAGCAACGGTTCTTCACAGGGAAACCCTCTAGAGCCCTTGCTCAACGTTGCTCACAACAAACCGATCGGCAACCTTTGCCGACTCGGACCTCACTGCGGTCGATCTCTCGGCTTTTCATATGGATCAGTCGGATGAAGATCCCAATTTTTTTTTACGAATCGAGATTAGTAGCAACAATCGGCCTTGAAAACGAGTCAGTTCTGGACTTGATTGAAGGGTCGAGTGATTCGGAAAGTTGCTCGTCGGATTATCACGAGGTGTTCATGGTGGCACCATCCACCTAAGGAGGCACTGATGAAGAAACATTGGCGACAACCACCGCGCGAGCAAATGCACAGCACCATGACAGACAGGAAACTAATCCCGAGGATGATGATCCAGACGCTGCCATTCCCCCGCTCTAACGACCGGATGTTCGACAGGGCTCCTGGGTTGTGCAGAATCTAGACATGGGCGACGTCACCTTAAAACTTGATGGTGAAGACGTCTTCAAAACCCCACAGTATAACATCACGGCCACAGCAGCCCTTTTGAGCTCACTACAGCCCATGCTCCAAGTCACCCCAAAGTTGACACCTCAAGTCAACAAGCTAAAGGCACACATCAAGGCTGCAGCTGTACTGGAGATGCACACGGCACAATCAGCGCCAAGTAAGACGGTATCTGAAGCCGCTAGTTTGGTACCTAGCCAGGAATGAAGGGACCGCCAACGCACCGATCGGCATCCGGATGCCGACTTATGCAACGGTATATTACCACGTGATGCCCGGGTTCGGTTGGACAGCAGATACCAAAAGCGGGACGACGCGGATCGCCGAGAGTACAAAGATGAACGACGCCATTGCGGTTTCGTTGAGGATCGGTACTACAAGCGCAACAACAGGAGAGAGCCGCCTAGAGATGATCGATACCACGATCAATGGGATGAGGGTCGCCGCGAGGACAGAACTCACCAAGAGGTTGGTCACGAGCGGGAACGGACCCCCATCCTCGTAGACTATGATAACGAGGCCGCCATTCGGGCCTTCACTCGGGAGCTTCGGACCGTCAGTTGGCCGGCCGGCTTCAAACCAGTCGGCATCGAAAATTATGACGGCAAGACGGATCCGCGTGACTGGCTTCACGTCTATTCAACCGCCATACGAGTACCCAGCGGTGATAGTTTTGTCAAGACCAATTATTTGCATGTATGTCTGGCTCGAGCAGCCAGAACTTGGCTCACCAATCTGCCCGACAATTCTATCAGTTCTTGGGCTGAGCTTTGTCGACAGTTTGCCGCCAACTTTCAACCTTCGACAGGCCGGGGAATTGCTGGGAACTTGCCCGGATCAAGCAGAAGGACCAAGAGCCATTATAAGAGTACATCCAGCGCTTCTGTTGAGTGAAAAACACCATCCCCAACATCTTGGATGCTCAAATTGTTGCCGCCTTTCAGGGTGGTCTCCGTGACGATGACTTGATCAAGAAGATCTGGAGACTAGATGCCACTGGAGGATTGTCGGCCAAAGAACTCTTCACCATGGCTGACAAATACACCGCTCGCAACTTGGCCCTCTTCCAAGTTTGTCAGTACGAGGAAGAGGCACCTCAGAACCATAATCAGTAGGGCCCGCCAAACTACAACAAAGACGGCAATAGGAAGCGCAAGCCGGACTGGACATTGGCCACCACGGAGCGCCCCAACTGGAAGAAACAGGTCACTCAGGATGACTTTGATAAAATTCTTGATGGCCCTTGCTGGTATGATTAGTGATCGCCTCTTGTGCGTGCTCCAGCAAGTATTCAATAGAATGCCCAGTTTGCTCCACTTGCTTTACATGGATATAGTCCAGTGCCTTCCGAGCACCGTATGACAATACTGCAGACCACCATCAAGATTAGAAGATGAAGTTTATGATGATGAATAATAAGAGGAAAATAAGAAGAACTTACTGGTTAAATTACATTTAAACTGTCGGGCACCTCCCTTGTCTCATCATCGGTGGAATATTTCCACGTAGGACGGCTCTTCTGTTTGAGGGGTTGGACTCGGCGCACTATAAAGCTTTTAGCTATTGTGATGCTGTCGACACTGTCCTTTTTCAATTGAGCAATCTTCTTCAACAGCTCAACCACCTGGGTGTCAATGGGGTCTGGCTTCTATGACCAAAGCAGTCGAGGGCTGGCCTTCGCACTAGAGAAATCCGCAAGAGAAGGGGGAGGATTGTCACAGTAGAACCATTCCTCCCTCCAGTTCTTGTTCCCGGTGTTCAGGGGCACATTAATGTAGACTTCCTTCTTGCACAAATGGAGACCAACTCCACCAATGGCGACTTGGTTCTCCTTTGTTGGCAGCAAACGGAGGAACAAAAGATGGCAAAAGAGAGAGAAGTGGGACAATACACCCAGAAATGCTTCACATAAATGCACAAAGATGGAAATGTGCAAAATAGAATTAGGATTGAGATTAACAAGCTCAATCCCATTGAAGAAAAGGAGTCCGCGCAAGAAGCTGCAGCAGGGAACTCTGAGACCATGCTCACAAAATGAGCTGAAGATGACAATCTGCTTGTGGATTGGAACAGGATGGGTTTCAGAACCAGGTTCCTTCCAATTGATGAGTGCCTACTCTAGAAGGACGTCGTCGACCACAATGGTGTCCAGGTCCTTGGAGGAGATGTTGCTCTTTGGGAATTCCTATAGTTGATCTAGGATCTCTAGCTCTAAAGACGATGACTCAACAGCGGCGGCAGCAACTTTCTGCCCCTTGGTAGATTTGTGCATCATCTTGATGGGATGGTGTGTTGCAGAGGATCTGGAAACAGCACCCTAACCCTAGCACGAGCTCAAGGGCTAGGAAATGGTGGAGGATCTATGGCAGAAGCGAGAAGTTGCTAACCCTAGCAATCAGGAGCAAAGGAGGCGCGAGAACAGGGGAGGCGTGAGGAAGACGAAGCGCTAGAGCGAAATGGCGACGTGGACTTGGCGTCATCTTTCCGTAGCCCTTTTATACCTTCGCTTTTTGACCTAGTCACGGGGGGTCCATATGGGTTGGGATGGACTGCACAGTAGTAGTCTGTTTGGTTTTATTCGCTAAAATAAAGATAGGTGATATTCTTTAAACATAATTGTTGCTAAAGAACCTTGAGAGCTAGTATCGGGGGCTTCTTTGATGAGAAGCAGTGGCAAATCCACTAAAAAAATATCTTTGTATCAATGTGATTGATGATCATGTAGCAAAGGACTTGATGGTCGTGCGGATATGAGTTCATGATTTATGTTGCTGATTGATGTGAGTAATTAAATATAAAAAATGAGCTTATTATAATTCAAGTGATGATTTATTAAGGGAGAACTATTCTATGATTGATGTCATTTTAGCTTAGTAATAAATTATGACTGATGTCATAAAAATTATATGGACTTTAACATAATTGATGTCATGATAATTAAGTCTAAAATGACTCGTACTAGAGTGTTCATCACTCGACCTTACATTCCATCGGTCGGCATGTTTGATGATATGAAGACCGATCCTCTAGTTTGATGATTAGAGGTTAAGAAAGCTCAAATTTGATGGTTTTAGTAAATTAAATTCAAAAATTTGTTAAGAGCTAATATTGTTAGACTCTTGCATTATTTGTTAGTCTCCAAAATTATACAAGAGTCGGGGGCTACACCTGATCAGGTGCATCTAGTCGATGCACCAGATCTGTCAGGGACTTCAATCAAGAGGTCTTCCTAATTTGTGACATGTTTGCACAGACATTGAAGATCACTTGACAAGTCACAACTCAAAATCAGGAAGCACTCGGGGGCCGTTGTGGAATACTTACCTTATCGGTATCCATAGCTATGATTAAGTCAGTAGACGACCGGGTGGCCCACCAATAAGGGAACCGACTGAGTCGGTTTTAAGCGCAAGGCAATTAGAGATAGACTTTTTATGTTTATCCTGGTAACTACGAGTAGGACTCTTCGTGTACCCTGCCGACCAGATATATAAGGCGGCAGGGACCTCCCTATTGGGGACATCAGATTTTCTCATTGCAATACAAAACCACAGAACACAGGACATAGGGTTTTTACACTCATTGAGGGCCTGATCCTGTCTAGTTCACCATCTTGTGTTACCACCATAGTTCTTAGTTCTGACATAGCCCTATAAACACATTGCCAAGATTAAGTCTCGACGCCAACTATATATTATTCACTCCAATTGCACCACTATCGGTGAACCATTGCATCTTGTATGGAGCAGGGTGACGACGTTGTCTTAGTCCCATTTGCTCAACCAATTCTTGACTTGCAATGTTGTTGCAGCTACCATTATCAATAATGATTCGACACTGTTTACCATTGTCCTCATTTCTGATGTCAACACCAAGCACTCGGCAAGAAACAAAGCAATTGTTCTCATCCGCATCAGCATAAATCTCAGTCTCTTTGCCACTTGATTCATCGTCTAGGTACACATCATATTCTGGTTCACTTGATGATTCCCACTCTTTATTTTTATTGATCATCATGGTTCTTCGGCCAGGACATTCAGCAACAACATGTCCACGTCCTTGGCACTTGTGGCATTTGAAATTTCGGCTATGAGATGTTGATGCACCCGATGCAGCCCCTGTGGCTGCTGCTGCTGCTGTAGCACTCTTATTAGCAACACGAGGTGTAGGTGAAGAAGTTGAGGATGGTGCTTTTTTATATGTGGGACTGAATGGAGAACTCTTTGTAGCAGCACCATGGGAACAACCTCTAGAAAAAGAGCTATTGGACTATTGTTGGCACCATGGTACAATTGAAAATGATCCAACATGTTTTTTCTTGCTGAATTTTCCGTTCTGTTCGCATAGCTTGATCCACAAGTTCTTGCAATGTATGGTATAGAAACATCTCAACAAAATCTTAAATTTCAGCATTGAGACCTTGCAAAAATCTTGCCATTTTTGATTCAGTGTCCTCTATTATTCCAGAACGAACCAAGAGCAGTTTCATTTCTTTAAAATATTCTTTCACAGTTTTTGTTCCTTGCCTCAAATTCTGAAGCCTATTGCAAAGATCGTGCTGATAGCTTGATAGCACAAAACGCCATCTCATCACTTGCTTCATCTCAGACCATGTATCAATGTGAGTATGACCCAACACAATCTGATTTTCTTGAATTTGGTTCCACCATGTGAGGGCATAGCCAGAAAACGCAATGGATGCAAGGTTTACACACTGATGATCCGAAAGATTATGCACTCTAAAAATCTGATCACATTGCTCCTCCCATTTAAGATATGTATCAAGGTCTTCACGCCCCATAAATTTGGGGAAGTTTATCTTGATTCTTGCAAGATTATCCGGAGCACTCCTGTGATGATCATTGTTCTATCCAAACAGCCCTTGGTTTGTAAAGGGATTCACATCATCCTCATACTCATCATAATGATTAGAATTATTCTGAAAATCATCATTAAAGTGCACATGGGGGCGAAAACCATGCCCACAAGCACCTCTTCCATGCTGTCCACCATGGCCAAATTGACCACCATGACCTCGATGATGGCCAAAGTAGTAATCTTCTGCAGCACCCACTAAATTTGCATCATCAAATTCACCATGAGGATTACCATTTTGCTGCGGCACCCAACCATTCACAGCAGGGAGACGCTCATTGAGCAAGGTCTCCATTGCATGCATCATCAACACTTGGAGTTGTCTTAGTTGAGCACGCACCATGGGTACGGCTCCATCTTCATCATGGTTACGCCCACGAACATTCAAATCAGATCCTGCCATGTTAAAGCAATGGACAAATATATATATATATATATATATATATATATATATATATATATATATATATATCTTTTCTATATGGAGCGCAGTGTGCTGAATATTATTCAGCGCACCGGTCATTTGACCACCAGGCGGGTCATGCTACTGCATGCATATTGTTGAAGCAATAGAACAAGCGGTGACACCCAAGCCGTGTCCTTGGTCCCCTACTTTTATGTTAGGAGCTGCATGCAAGGAATCTTTTATGTCCCCTACTTTTTCAGCAGCTGCATAAGTCCTTTGTCCATCACCAAATGGTCAAACCAACCTCCGCAATCGTATGTATACTACAAAAATAGTATATAAACATTGTGTAGTAGTATATTGGACCATCCAGTAGTATATCATAAACTACTATAAATATGTGGTTGTTGTTTATGTTTCTCTCTCCAGCTTTATTTTGAATCTCTCCTCTCTCTCTCTCCATCCTCAGCCTCTTGCTCACCCCGTAGATCCATGGATGGCCGCCGGGACGCCGGACGAAGGAGGTGGCGTGCGAGCTCCAGGCAGCGGTCGACGGAGGCGGACGAACTGCTGGGTCCTGCTGCGCCACCTGCGCACGAGCAGCAGATCCGTCCCTGGCCACCTCCGAGCGTGTGAGAGCAGCAGTCCTTGCTGCATCCCCACATGCACGAGCAGCAGCAGCAGCAGCTCCTGACGAGGTGAGGTCTTTGCCTGGTGTTCTCTCAATTAGGAGCTGGTTTACGAGGTGAAAAGAATTTATTTGTGGAAAACTCACAACCTCATCTCTTACTCACCAAAATTATTACATATTCTCAAAGACTGAACCACCTATCAGCATTCAGACTTAAGAAGACAAAAAGTTCATACCAAGATGAGGCATCTTTAGATGGAGAAAGAGAAAGTTTGGCAATGACCAGGCTTACTGAAACTAGCACTAGCAGCGCGTCTTGTCCTCAGTCAAATCCAATTCAATAAAGAACAAGAAAATCTAGGTGAACAAAGAAAGAAGGCAACTGCACTGCTCTAAGTCATATGTCATGTGCAGCTACTGTCCAGTTGAGTCTGCTTTATTTTAGAGATTCTAATGTTCGTATGCTGTTGCATGAGTGTGCTCGTGTAGCAGTATTGTGGTTAAGCAATTGAACGGTTTTCGAATTGAGAGGTCTGGTTTCCATATTATGTGGAGCTTGGATGGCTGAACAAGGAAGGCTTGTAATACTGAAAATCCATTGTCGTGAACCACACAAATTTTGGGTAATTGTTGCTAGCACCAATCTGAAATTTGTGACAACAAAAGTAACAACGCACCCCTTTTTCTTTCTTGCTTCCTATTCCATTCTATTTTCTTAACTCTCTTTTGTTTCTGAATTCCTTAATTTTTATCTCTCTTTTTTTGTAAGAACAGTAGAATGGTGCAAAATGACACAACACAAAGTCAGATGATATGGTGACCAACAACAAAATGATGTAAATGACACAAGACCAACAGTACTACACAAAATTTTGGGTTCTTTTTTGTTTGATTTTTTTGGACTATGGGTGATAAATGAACAGCACGAGACGAAGATATAAAATGGTGATAAACTAGGGGATGATGTAGGGATGGTACCTACCGTGGCAACCTGAAATCTAATACCAAATGATAGGGTGGAAACTGGGGGGGGGGGGGGGGGGGGGGGGTTGCCCGATCTTCATGGCAATAGGTACGATAAAGGGGATAACTAGCTGAAATCACCCAGGTAACTAGCATTATACCTGTCAAAGGTTGGGGATGTAGCCAAGTAACGTGAGAGAGGCACCGTATCCTTAGACTCGACTCGATCTCACAAACTTAGGAGCACAATACCGGTGGATTTAGACCTGACCAAGGTTGGTTGCGACCAAGCGACGGGGAGAGAGGCACTAAAACCTTGAAGGACTTCGACTCGATCTCCGAACGACCACAGAACCACAAACTGGGACTAATCCACACATATCAGTGCAGCCAAGGTGAAAACCATAGAGCACAAACTAGGGGGGCCGAGAGGAACTTTTGCATATATCGACAAATCAGTCTCTCACAAGTCTATGTAGAACTCACAAGAAATTTGGGGTAACTCACTCAGTTCTTGGCTGGAACACCATATGGTGGATTTCTTGATTGATAATCGTCTGAGTTTTGCTTAGATATAGCAGGTATTTATACTAGGTACACCCCTCCTAGCTTGGTGTGAACGAGAAATAACTTATTTTTGAACTAAAGAAGTTGAAAGGTGTGAAAACTGCCAATCCTGAGAGGTCTCACGTGGCCTTCAGCCTTCCTGATAGTCTTCAGTAAAATTGTGATTACTCCTTAATGGAAAGTCGAAATGACGAGCCATTTGTTGGAGGTGAAAGTAGACTTCAATATTTTTCCACACACATGCATCGTTGATGGTGAAACTTAACCGTTTCATGCATGTTGGTTCTAGAAGTTGAGGCTTGTGTTAGCAGACTTGGTGTTGGTTCAGCTTTGGTGTAACCCATCTCTTTGTTGGTGTAACATATTTCCTCTAGTCTAGCAGCATCTCCTTCATGTGTCAACCTTAACAAGATAAATGTAGAACATTTAGATAGTATAAAATTCTTATTTATATTTGATGTAAATTTAGTAAGGATAGGGTTCACCTCTTATTGTAGTTTCTTTGCACGACTTCATGTAATGGGTCCTTGTAGTGGTGTCATTGATTCTTCTCATGGTCCAGCAACCCCATAGTGACGATCATCATGTACATGAACACTCCCATTATTTTTATCAGTGGTTTCATGGCCAAGCTCTTAGTTTATGTTATGTTGGTCTTCGTTTACAAGTGTGGCCGGGATGTCTTCATTGGCTTATCCACTTTCATTACCGTCGAGATTAGTTTTGGTATCAAATAATTGTTATTACCTTCCTGCCTTGGGCAGAAACATTGTATCCTACTCATGTTTAGAGGAAGTTTATGGTTATGAGATTGAAATAAGGAATAAATGATGCTCCATTTATTTTAATGATATTCTTTATGCTAATTTTCCATTGGTGAATGGATTATATTGTCTTGATTTGGAGTATAAGCCGATTTATAACATTGATGCAAAAAGGCTCCATCCTAATGATTTGAATCCCACTTACACTTGGCATTGTCGTTTAGGCCATATAAATGAGAGACACATGGAGAAACTCCACAAAGATGGTCTTTTCCATTTATTTGATTTCAAATCATTTGAGACATGTGAGTCTTGTTTGCTTGGCAAGATGACTAAGTCACCTTTCATATGGCATGTTGAGAGGGCCAACGACCTATTGGCCCTCGTACATATAGATGCATGTGGATCAATGAGTTGTATGGCCAGAGGTGTTTTTTTAGTACTTCATTACTTTTACTAATGACTTTAGTAGATACGGTTATATCTACTTAATGGAGCATAAGTCTAAATCATTTGAAAAGTTCCAAGAATTTTAGAATGAAGTACAAAATCAATTGGCAAAAAATATAAAACTCTACAATCTAATCGTGGAGGTGAGTATTTGAGCCATGAGTTTGGAGATCATCTAAAATAATGTGGAATTGTTTCACAATAGACGCCGCCCAGAACACCTCAATTAAATGGTATATCCGAACGAGGAACCAAACCTTGTTGGACATGATTAGGTCTATGACGAGCCAAAGTGATCTCCATTGTCCTTTGGGGGTTACGCTATAGAGGTTGCCGCTTTCACATAAAATAGGGTTCCATATAAATCTATAGAGAAGACGTCATATGAGATATGGACCGGGAAGTGTCCTGCATTGTCTTTTCTCAAGAGTTGGGGTTGAGGGTCTTATCTAAAGTGAATGACGTCTGAAAAAATTTCTCCCAAGTCTGATAAATACTTCTTTGTGGGATATTCTAGGGAAACCAAAGGTTATTATTTCTACAATATAGAGGACGACAGAGTGTTTGTTGGTCGGAATGGTGTCTGTCTAGAGAAAGAGTTTCTCTCAATAAAGATAAGTTGGGGGACGATGCAACTTAAGACATTCAAGGCACACCAGAAAATGTATCTGCTGTGACTGAACCTCAATTGGAATAGGTTGCAATAAAGATGTTGTAGAACCTGTTGTTGAGGCACCAGCCCAGCGTAGATCTAAATGGGCACATCGCGCACCTAAAAAGTTCACGCTTCTAACAACGGGGTAGTGTGATATATTATTGTTGAACAATGATGAGCCTAAGACATAAATGGAAGCATTGAGGGGATCAGATTCTAAGAAATGGCTTGGAGCCATGAGATACAAATTAGGATCCATGAGAGAAATCAAGTTTTTAACTTGATTGATCCCCCAGATGGTGATAAAACTATTGAGTGTAAATTGATTTTTAAGAAAAAGATAGACAAGGATGGAAATGTTCACTTATATAAAGCATGATTGGTGGTAAAAGGTTTTAAACAATATCAAAGTTTTGATTATGATGAGGCCCTCTCGCTCGTCGCTGCGCTAAAGTCTATTCGGATCCTCCTAGCAGTTGTCGCATCCTATGATTATGAGATATGGAAAATGGACATCAAAATGGCTTTCCTTAATGGAAACTAAGTGAGGATATGTACATGAGATAGCCTGAAGGTTTTGTTGATCCACAAAATGCTAGGAAGATATGCATGCTTTGGAAATCCACTTAGGGACTGACGCAAGCATTTTGGAGTTGGGACCTCATTTTAATGAGGTAGTCAATGGGTTTGACTTCATCAAGAATGAAGAAGAGCCTTTGGTTTTTGAAGGGCTAGTGGGAACACATTTGTATTTGTGGTCTTTTATGTGGATGACATATTGTTGATTGGAAATGATATTCCAATGCTTGAAGATATCAAGTCTTCATAAAGAAACAGTTTCTCAATGAAGGACTTGGGAGAGGCGACGTACAATTTGAACATTAAGATCTATAGAGATGGATCAAAGAGGCTAATTGGATTAAGACAGGACACATATATACACAATGTATTGAAATAGCTCAATATGCAAGATTCCAAGAAAGGTATATTTCCCATGTTACATGGCATCACTCTTAACAAGACTAAGTGTCCTTCGACACCTGATAAGGAAGAGAAGAAGAGAGTGATCCCATATGCTTCGGCTATCAGATCCATCATGTGTGTCATGCTATGTCCATGAGCTTTTGCTCTAAGTGCTACAAGCAGATACCACTCAAACCCTGGAGAAGCTCATTGGTGGCTAGTAAAAATATCCTAAAGTATGTGAGAAGAACTATGGGTATGTTCCTAGTCTATAGAGGTGAGGAAGAGATCATTGTAAATGCTTACACCTATGCTAGCTTCCAATGACATGGACAATTCAATGTTGCAATTTCGATATATATTTTGCCTAAATGGCAACACAGTGAGCTAGAAGAGTTCCAAGCAAGATATGGTTACTAATTCCACAACGGAGGCCGAGTACCTTGCCACGTTTGAAGCTACAAAGGAAGTTGTTTGGATCAGAAAATTTGTTTTTGAGTTGGGTGTGGTTCCTCCTGTGTCCACTCCAATGGACCTCTATTTTGATAATAGTGGTGCCATTGCGCAGGCCAAGGAGCCTAGAGCGCATCAAAAGTAGAAACACATACTACAGTGGTTTCATCTCATCCGGGACAATGTTCAGCGAGGTGATGTGAAGATAGGCGAGGTGCACACAGATTCAAACATCACTGATCCATTGATAAAGTCTCTCTCTCTCTCTCTCTCTCTTCAAGCATTTGACATATATGAGATCCATGGGTATTAGATATCTGCATGGTTAGGATTAATAAATGAGAGATTGTGTAATATCTATGTTTATGTGTGATTTAATAAAGTGTTATTATGTTCCTTGGATAATAATCATTGTATTGATTGGCAAGTTCGTGACTTTTTTTTAATTCATTGTTTGTTTATGATATTATCCTATTTGATCCCTAATTTCTTATCATTATGTGGGAAAATAATGATTCATGGATAAAGCACATGCATTGATTGATCATGTTTCATATATCATAGATATGGAGATATCAAATCAGTAATATGGACACATGCTAGAGAACATGGTGTTGGATTGACCCACTAATAGACTCTATTGAGATGTTATTATATATTGTGCCTGTAGTTGTTTTCTTGTATGATGTACCTTCAGGATCCTTAAACCTGAGATCGTCATTGATTCCCAGAATGTGTAATAGCACTCTTATGGGTTGCCAAACGCTACACCATAATTGGGTAGTCACACAGGTAGCTTTCAGGTCTATTATGAAACATGTCACAGGATGTGAGCAATCAAGACGGAATTTGCCCCTCCTAATAAGGGCAGAGATATCTCTGGGCTCATCGAAGTCGTTGGATTAGAAAATTGCAAGACCATGCTGATGTGATTAATAGCTAATCATGATGACTAAAAGTTAGTCATGATAAATCCACTATTGGTTCGAGTGAATTGTCAAGCTATCAAAAGGATGACATGTATCTTGCCTTGAGCTCGTCTGATATCGTGTGGCAAAGACATTGGTGCATGAGTATATGAAAGGTTATACAAGATATGATCTTCATCAGGAGTCGGAATGCTCTGCTAGGAGCCAATGCTGGCTACTGACGAGAAATGGTTTGTAAGTCATGTTTGTTGGTTGCATGAACCTACGGGGTTGTAAGGATCAAAGGCGTACCAAGAAGGGGGGTAAATCGGTAAGCCGACCACTATCAATAAATACTTCAATTTCCTCGCTCAACCCTAGTAATCATTGCAACCTAACAATTCTAGGAAACCAAGATCATACACATGCTAGTGTTAATGATGAATGCAACATGGAAGCTAAGCTACACTAGCCTATGCAAGCCTCAAGTCAACCTATCAACTATAGCACACAATTACAAAATAGTAAAGAGAGGGTCAAGGAATGCTCATGATTTTTTTCCTGAGATATCAGAAGGATGGAGCCTTCCCCTAGTCCTCGTTGGACCACTCCTGCCAGAGTTCCAGTCCCTCCCGACACCACGTGGAGTTCTCGCACACAAGCCTGCAATCACTCCCGGAGTGAAGACATGGTTGCGTCTGCTGCCACCAAGGCACAAGCCCTCCTCCCTCCAGACTCTCGAGCCGACACGGGCGCTCATTATCGATGCCCCTTTCAATGACGGGCTCAAACCGTGTATAAACATGTGACGGCCTTCACAATCAATCATGATAGGCTCAATCATCGACACCGAACTAGTCTAGATTTCATCATAGACCAAGAGTACCAACCTAGATCACACCCTCAAGAACACCCTAGCCTTAGATGTGTATAGATGCTCAAGTTACTATCTCTAGCACTCTCAAGATATCCAATATCTCCTCCTAGTGCTCCTCTAATTTCCCTTTGGTCCATACTGATGCTCCCAGCTATCCAAATGGCCAAAGGTGGTCTCCAAGAACCAAACAACGAGTTTATATAGGCTTCCAACCTCAAACTAGTCATTGCTCCACGAATCAACTCTCTGGACATGTAGACCATACACTTTGGTCTCCACCAGACGGCACCTCCAGAGCTGTTGCTCTCTGTCCGCTACTTCCTGTTGTATAGACCGTACCATTCGGTCTGTAGACCGGACTGTATGGTCTCTCTGGCTCCTGTCCATTCCAAAATGTTGTCCAAACTCCTTCCTCTTTGTTTACTTCCCATCCACACAGACATACCATCCGGTCTCTACATTGTACCATCTAGTCTATATAGGTCTTTACGCCAACAGATTTCTCGCAGCCAACAGTCCTCTTATCTGAGTTTTCCTCTAGTGACCATATAGTTCGGTCTCCATGACCCCTTTATTCGGTCTGCATCTCCAGAAGCTAAAACTCCTCATCTTCGTTTCACTTCATTTCTCGGCTTTAGCCAACAGCTCCTTGGCCTCTCCACTACCACCTAATGCCTTGTGATTTCACTTAGTATCCATGCACATCACTAACTAGTGTGACCTAAGTGATATGACCTAGACCTCCTTGATAGTCCAGTTTTTCCTATGGACACAACCCCTAACAACTAGACTAGTGTTCCAAACACTTGCTCCTAGCTTGTCCTTCGCCTTGATCCATCTCCATCAACCCTTGGACTCTATCAAGCTCATCAAGCCTCCATGCTTGTGGTCATTGTCATCAATCGCCAAGGAAACCATCATCAATAGGATTTGTAGTAGTGTTAGAGAAGATTCCTGCATAGACAACACTTATATAGATATTAGCTCACAATTTCATAGTTGTCATTAATCACCCAAATATCCATACCTTGGGGATCCAATCATCAATGTCCATGAAGCTTACAGGGGTCACACACTTAAGGAGAGAAAGAATTGAAAGGATCAATTGGATTGTTTCATGTACATCATAGCAATTACCCCGTTGATTGGCTCAAGTGCAAGTGGGAGATTGTTGGAGTTATGCCCGTGAGCTTCTATGGCTTGATGGCCCACGTGGCTAGCCCATTAGTGTTCCATTAGCAACTCTATCTGATTATCGCCCATGGAGCTGATTAACCTAATTAGGTTGCATCCCACCGAGAGAACCTGGCTTCCGCCCACATGAGTTGGTGACGCATAAAGACGCAGTGCTACTGGTGTACGAGGAGTATGATGTGAGTGCTAGCTTGCTCCGTCTTCCTATCCATCTCTTTGTATGTGTGCACGTCCATAGAGGTGTTGCTGATTTGCGCTCTATGATGAGTGTATGACTACTTCCACTACATCCATGTGTGACTATGTTGGAACTCCTTCTCCAACCTCGCTTCTGCTCCACCTACATGTCTAGTGGTAACGATCCATAATCCCCTCTTACAAGGTTTTCTGGTTAAATAGTGGAAATTGTTTATAGCAATTGTAGCCTACTTGTTCCCTAACACGGTCACAAATTTCTGCGCCCTTATATTGTGCAGGCAAAGCGGTGCCTATCACTAAGTTGTGCAAGTTAGTGACGGGCATGCCTACTAGGCCACAATTAGTTGTGGGCAATAATGTGCCCGCCCAAAACATGAAACCGACTTTTGTTGCTACAAATCACTTTTGCAGTAGTGTAAAGTACTACCTTAAATTTTTGAACTCCAAATAGTAGACATAATTATTCAAGTTGACATTATGAAATATGAAGCAAAATTTTATTTAATACATGAATGAGCAATTATTTGACTAACCATGGAAACTTCACTTTAAAACTACAACTATCATATTCACAACAAGATGTTAAATGTCATGGACAATTACTATAAGGTGTGTAATTCACTAATAATGTATATCTTGGTTACAACAACATCCATACCTACCCTTTTGTCCATCCAATACAATATTACATATTCAAAAATGGTCGTGGTGGTGTAAGGAAGGATGGATGCGCCCCCTCGACGACTGCAACGCGATGTAGCTGATCTCCTTGATTTGCCATGGATCTAAGTAATTTCTCCACAATTATCCTACTCCTACATCCTTTCTCTTAGGTATGACTCTTGTCCTGTCTCTTAGGTATGACAGATGGATTCAATGGATGTGAGGCATAATGTCAACAGGTACATCTAAAGTGCTTTTAAATGGTGTACCTGCGAAAGTATTTCATTGCAAAAGGGGAGTAAGAGAAGGAGACCCTTTGTCCCCCTATTATTTGTTCTTGCTACAGACCTATTGCAAAGTATTATCAATAAAGCAAAAGACAGAGGTCTCCTAAAACTACCAATTTTAGTGGGTTATACTGTAGACTTCCTAGTCATTTAGTATGCTGACAACACTCTACTAATCATGGAAGCGTGCCCCAGACAGTTATTTGTGCTCAAAGCCTTAATAAACTCCTTTGCCTCCTCAACAGGATTAAAGGTCAATTATGGGAAATCATAAATTGTGTCGATTAAAGGTCAATCATAAAAATGGATGTTCTTGCTTCTACTTTCAATTATCAAGTTGGTGCCATGCCTTTCACTTACATGGGCCTACCACTCAGTTTCACAAAGCCATTAGGACAAGACCATTTGCCTATAGTTACTAGAATAGAAAGAAGGCTATCTGGCACATCCATGTTTCTAACACAAGGGGGAATGTTACAAATGTTAAACTCAGTCATTGTTGGTATTCCTTACGATCATAGATAAATCCACAAGTGCATGGATATCGTTGTAGCACTTCACCTAAGAGTATTCCAAGGGATCGAATTCACAGGGAACGTGTGTGTCTAATCTTCTATCCTAATCTGTCCAAGGACAACAAGAATATGGTAGGCTAAGGGTAGAGAGGACTCCTATGGTAAAAGATCCTAAAATAAGATAGGTTCAATCTATAATTGCTTACTTCGGGCACTGGCTTACCCCTGCATCCACAGGCGACTCCGGTCAACAGCTCTACAACGTACCTAAACGTGGAGGATTACTAAAACCAAATCAGGCTATCACAACCTACCGACTACCTCTACAAACCGTGGGGCATGCGGCAAACAAAGGTAACCTCTAGCCTAGACACCACATCTACACTATTAATTACTATCAAAGTCTTGTTGATGTCACGCTTATAGAAGACTATGATACTCTAATTAACTAGAGCGATGATCCCATAAGCAACTAAAGAAAGAACTTATTTAAAATGGAAACATAAATACCAAAGGAAGATTACGAATACTTACTAAGAAAGGAAAGCATCTGCCAAGGTACAAGCATGGAGAAGGCACCCACAAGCCCGGACCTTCTCCTAACTCTCCCTCACTCTCTCCCTAGTTTCTAAGTACTTTGGTAGTGCTAAAGCCTTTGGAGTCGAGCTCTAAATCTTATTGTTGTGTTGTATTGAAGTGGAGGCACTCCCCTCCTTATATAGGGCCCAGAGGCAGTTCCTAGAGGAGGTAACTGCTGCCCTAAGTGGGGGAACCGACTTAGGAAAGGCAGTAGCAAACTGTCAGAAGAAGATGGGCCTTATTGGGCCCACCCCTCCTTCGATCGAACAGGCCTGTTCGGTCAAACATGAGTGGGGCCCAATGGCCCCCACTCTTCTCTGGCACACTAATAGGTGGGCCCTCTTGTCCCGTGACACCCTTAGGTCGGTTGTGGAGGCGGTTTAGTCCCTATAGTGGGCCCGTGAATCCATGTATAGCACTCTGATTGGCCGGGAGTGTGTTTCTTCCTCCAATTACTTTTATTTTACCTTTACTCCGTTGATAAATCACCTGCATACAAATAATCACCTAAACTAGTGGAAATTGTTAGTAATATACTCCTACCACTCTATTGGTTATTCCTTTTATGTTGTTTATGCAGGGATTTGATGGTCAAATTTAGCATTTAAAAACTGTCAACGGTCATGTCCTCACTTCCAACCTTCTATATGTGCCCTATTAAATTACCAGTTTCAGTCATCAACCAAATTGATAAGTGTAAGCTTCATGACCATTGATGATGGGATCCCTAAGATATGAATGTTTTGGTGATAGATGATAACTATGAAATTATAGGCTAATACCTACACGAGTGTTGTCTATGCAGGAATCATCTCTAAACTCTATTACAAATCATATGGATGATTGTTGCCTTGACGACTGATGACAGTGACCACAAGCATGGAGGCTTGATGAACCTGATGGAGTCCAAGGGTTGATGGAGATGGATCAAGGCTAAGGACAAGCTATGGAGGAAGTGTTGGGAACACTTGTCTAGTTGTTAGGGATTTAAGTCTATAGGAGAAATCGGACTATCAAGAGGGTCTAGGTCATGTCTCTCTAGGTCATTCTAGTCGATGACATGCAAGGATGCACAGTGAAATCACAAGCACTGGGTGACAGTGGAGAAGCCAAGGAGTTATTCGGAGAAGCCGGGAAACAAAGTCAACTGAGGACGAGGAGTTTCAGCTTCTGGACGAAGTGACCGAACAGAGGTGATGAGGACATCACTCCTAAGGATATATGCAACACTCCTCCAATTTTGGACTTGCAAGGTCCAATGACTAGAGCTCGTGCACAACGACTAAATTTAGAGGTGAGCTCGTTCCTACATTCTTCATTATATGTCACTTTTAAGAATGGTTTGGTACCTAATGATTATATTATAATTAGGAACCATGGAGAGGACCAGGAGATGATGGGAGAAGGACATGGAGACGTGGAGGACCAACAAGGACGTGACAGCCAAGGTGGAGGCCCAACCAAAACCGACTTCGAGTCTGTTTTGGGGCTCAGGACTAGTCTGCACTAAAATGGATGCCCAAGACACATACGGACTCGGATTTGGACGTTCTACATATGCACGGAAAGATAAGAAGAAGACCTTTCCAATGCCACCGGTCTCATATTAAAATTCGTCCGGAATCATCAGGAATCGTCGAAACAAGAGAGAGTCCAGAATCTGTTTCGGTGCTGTGTCGCCTGTTTTTGGCCTTTGGGCTTTGTATCTAGTTGAGCCCAAGTAGGGGTGCGTCTAGAGGGTCTTGCACGACCCTAGGGTCATTATATACAGCCACCATCGCACTATTAGGGTTTGGGTTTTTGCTTAGATTATTCTGTTCATAACAGTTTCGTCGTCATCACGGTTTGTGAGACCCCAACTTCATGAGATTCATAATACATCTGCAATCGTGTTGTTTTCTTCTATGTTCTTGCTTGTGTTCTTGATTCGCAGGCAGGGATTAGCCTTCTCGGCGAGGTCAATCGTTTTAGGACGGTTGATAACCAGAGGAGACGTCGTGCTGCGATTGCGGGGTTTAGAACGTGCTGTTCTGAAGCCGGATCGATTTGTGTGTCGCCTCCGACCAAATCAACGTATCCAGAACCTTTTGGAAGATCGAGAACCCTTGTCCACATCAAGTGGTAATCAGAGCTTCAGGTGCACCGTCAGGTTCATACTACCCTTAGTTAATTTCGTTTTGTGTTCATCCTATCGTCCACAGAAAAGCCCAAAAAAATTTTTCCCTCCGCCCATAACCACGTGTTTAGCCTTTGCATATTTCAATTTCAGAGTCTGTAGTATTGAGTTTGTGCCCTAGTTCTTGTTTAGTCGCTGGTTTAGTTTGTGCTTTTGTCGTCAGAAGTGGTTCTCTTGCAACCCTAGCCGCCATCCCCTTCACCATCCTCTGCTTTGTTGGCTTTTTATGCTAGGGTTGATTGATCGACACACCTAGCCTAGTCCCACCCTAATCCCACCCTGAACACACCATCAACACCCCGAACCAATCCCCACAATTTTCACTTTCCGCTGCATCCACGCCGCCAAAAAAACTCTTACCCAATTCCAAACTCGACCCCTAACCGACTCGGGTTTCTGGAAAACCGACTCCGACCCCCCTTCGGTAAAACGGGCATAACTTTTTGCTCGGTTGTCCGTTTTGGCTGAAATTTTTACAGGAGATTCTTGACTCAAAGTTGAGGTGACCCACACTGGGCTACGCCATGTGTGCCCTCGTCAAAAAATTCAAAAAAAATCGGAAAGATAAAGAAAAAATTGATTTAAGTTTACACCCGACGTTTTCTGCAACTTCAAGATTTTCTGTAGGCCACATCCTACCTCTGTTTGAGCTGAAATTTTTTGTGGATTCTCCTCCATTGTTAGTGAGATGGAGAAAAATATCAAAAAAATAAAATCAAAAAAAAGAAATTTAGGATTTCTACTAGTGCTACATCTAGCCCCCTGAAATTTCTGGATTTGGCTGTTTTGCACTTAGCCCCCTGTTATCGCCTATTGTGCCTTTGTCTCCTTGTTTCTACTTTGCTGTCACTACTGTTCTAGGACATACTTAGACTAGCAACTAGGGACAAGTTACTTGGGCACTTATTCAGCTTTACTATCTGTTTTTAATTTGTGTGCCACTCACATATATATATATTTGGCCTTCCTAGCTCTACATATTTCTTCTGGACAGCACACAGGTTATTTTGTGACCCTTGCAATCGTGGAACACATCTCTCTGGTATCCTTTGCTTTGCTTTTCAGAACTTTGTAAGAGCTTTGTAAGGAGTTTCCTTTTGTTGTGTTGAGAGGCACCACTGCTTAGTTGTTTTATAGGGATAACCTTCACTGTTTGTTTCCTGTTTTGGTGTTTGTGATGGCAGGAAGTGACGATGGAGAGATGGCTTCACCCTCACAATTTGCTGAGTGCGTGAGCCAAGAGCAGCTCCAGAAGGCTTTGCAGGCTGCTCAGAGTGATTTGGCAGAGATGATCACCAGAGCCGTTACTGATGCGGTCAGCAAGCTTCACATTGGAGAAAGCATCAAGCGGTTAGAGAAGCGGGTCTCTAAGTTAACCGATCAGGTTGTTGCGTTGGAGACCGCTCCTAAACCCAATAATACGAACACCAATAACAACAACAACGATGTTGAAGACGTCCATGATGAAGACACGGTGTATAAGGCTGATGGCACCGTGGATAGGTCAGCTACAAGGACCGCACGATTACGATGTCGTTTGCAACATAATACTCAAGGTATGGGTGGTTTCCATAACTACAACCGTCGTCCACACGGTAACTATGCTCCAGATGACCCGTATGCTAAAATTAAGTTTTCAATTCCTTCGTTTTCGGGTCAGTATGATGGTGATGTTTATCTTGATTTGGAGATGACTATAGAACAAAAATTTAATGTCCACCTTGTTCCTGAACAACATAGAGTTAGACAAGCTACTAGTGAGTTTAAGGACTTTGCTATTGTTTGGTGGAGTGGTCTAGCTGCTGAAACTGATTTGCCTACTACTTGGGAAGAACTTAAGGTAGCAATGCGTGATCGTTTTGTTCCCCCTTCTTTTTATAGAGAGATTCGTAATAAACCGCAATGTTTAGACCAAGGAGATAAAACTGTTCAGGAGTATTTTAGTGAGCTTCAGAAGGGTTTGATTCGTTGTGCTATAGTTGAAAAAGTAGAGGATCAAATTTGTTGCTTTTATTCTGGTTTAAGAAAAGAAATTCAGGACATCCTTGATTATAAAGAATATTATACCCTCACCCAGTGTTTCCAGTATGCTATGCTTGCAGAGAAAGAATCACAGGGACTTTTCCAGGCTTTTGAGGAGTACAGCAAGTCAAGGAACTCCTACCCCCCACGCTTGACGAGGACTTCGGGGCTGCCCAGGCCATCTTTCCGGCCGCCCCCACCAGCAGCTACCAAGGGAACCAGTGTTGTTTCTGCAGCCCCAAGATCAGCCCCTGCACCTTCTACGCGCTCAGGTAAACTTTCTGTGCAGGTACCAGCTAGTAGTGCCTCCTCTGTTGCTTCGACAGGGCGCACTACAGGGATTCAGTGCCACCGCTGCCATGGACTTGGTCATGTGCAGAAAGATTGTCCAAGTAGGCGGGCATATGTAGAACGTTCCGTCATCAATCGTGTTGCTGGTACCTGCAAACCATTCTCAAAAGTGACATATAATGAAGAACGTAGGAATGAGCTCACCTCTAAATTTAGTCGTCGTGCACGAGCTCTAGTCATTGGACCTTGCAAGTCCAAAATTGGAGGAGTGTTGCATATATCCTTAGGAGTGATGTCCTCATCATCCTCCCCCTCTTGAAATGGAGTCGTCCTCGACTCAAGCTCATTCTCTGGGATGATGAGGACATCACTCCTAAGGATATATGCAACACTCCTCTAATTTTGGACTTGCAAGGTCCAATGACTAGAACTCGTGCACGACGACTAAATTTAGAGGTGAGCTCGTTCCTATATTCTTCATTATATGTCACTTTTGAGAATGGTTTGCTACCTAATGATTATATTATAATTAGGAACCATGGAGAGGACCAGGAGATGATGGGAGAAGGACTTGGAGACGTGGAGGACCAACAAGAACGTGGAAGCCAAGGTGGAGGCCCAACCAAAACCGACTTCGAGTCTGTTTCGGGGCTCAGGACTAGTCTGTACTAAAACGGATGCTCAAGACACATACAGACTTGGATTTGTACGTTCTACATATGCACGGAAAGATAAGTAGAAGACCTTTCCAATGCCGCCGGTCTCATATCAAAATTCGTCCGGAATCATCGGGAATCGTCAAAACAAGAGAGAGTCCAGAATCTGTTTTGGTGCTGTGTCGCCTGTTTTTGGCCTTTGGGCTTTGTATCTAGTTGAGCCCAAGTAGGGGTGTGTCCAGAGGGTCTTGCACGACCCTAGGGTCTTCATATACAGCCGCCGTCGCACCATTAGGGTTTGGGGTTTTTCTTAGATTATTCTGTTCATAACAGTTTCGCCGTCATCACGGTTTGTGAGACCCCAACTTCGTGAGATTCATAATACATCTACAATTGTGTTGCTTTCTTCTTTGTTCTTGCTTGTGTTCTTGATTCGCAGGCAGGGATTAGCCTTCTCGGCGAGGTCAATCGTTTTAGGATGGTTGATAACCAGAGGAGACGTCGTGCTGCGATTGCGGGGTTTAGAACGTGATGTTCTGAAGCCGGATCGATTTATGTGTCGCCTCCGACCAAATCAACGTATCCAGAACCTTTCGGAAGATCGGGAACCCTTGTCCACATCAAGAGGGGCCATTGGTGACCAGTCTGTACAGTCACTAAGAGGTTTTGTCTGGGAATTATAGCAGGCAACAAGCAATCTGACTGTGCTGGGAGCTGTAGTGACCGGACGGTGCGGTCAATAGACCGAACTGTCCGGTCTGTATGGCTTTGCATAGAGCAAAGAGGAAGCAGCGCTGAAATGTTTCTGCACTGCAGAGAGAAACAGACCGGACAGTCTGGTCAGCTGACCGTACGGTGTGATCAGTAGGAGTCAGCATAGGGGCAGAGCTATTGGTGTTGAGGATTGCAGTGACTCGACAGTCCGGTCAGCAGTGATCGGACAGTCAGATCAGTAGGCCGAGAAAGCTGATTTCATGGATCAACGGCTAGTTGGAGGTTTGAAGCCATATAACTTCGTTGCTGGGGTCTTGGAGACCTCTCTTGGCTAGTGAAATACCTGAGAGCATTTGGTAAGGTCCAAGAGGAAAAGAGGACAGCACTAGGAGGAGATATTGCATATCTTGAGATTGCTAGTAAGAGTAACTTGAGCATTGAGGCACATCTAACGCTAGGGTGTCCTTGAGGGTGTGATCTAGGTTGTTACTCTTGGTCTATGGTCGGACCTAGACCGGTTAGGTGTCAGTGATTGAGCCTATTGTGATCAATTGTGAAGGTCATCCAACGTTTGTACACGGTTTGAGTCAGCTAGTGAAAGGGGCATCAAAAGTGAGCGCCCGTGTCGGCTCGGGGAGTCCGGCAAGTTCTCAAGGGTGGCGAGCTTGTGCCTTGGTGGCAGCGGTGACGTGCACCATGTCTTCACTCTAGGAGTGATTGCAGGCTCGTGGGCACGAACTCCGCATTGGTGGCGGGAGGGACCGGGACTCCAGCGGAAGTGGTCCAATGAGGAGTAGAGGAAGGTGCCATCCTTCCAAGACTTCAGGAAAAAAATCATAAGCCATCTCTTACTCCACTCCTTACTTTGATGCATTACTTTCCGCATTTATATATTGGGTTATTCATGCTTGTGTGCTTATCTTGCTCTTGTTGAGTATGTTGTAGAATTACATGAATAAGCTTTTTGCTTGCTAGTAGTGCTCTAGCTTCTGCATTTGACCATTAGCATGTGTAGGAGTTGCATTGGCTTGGTTACTCCCTTTGTATGTATTGTGATACTCATGCTTGTGTGCTCTAGTTCCTTATCTTGTAGCTTAGCATGAGTAGGCTCCTTTGCTAGCTTGTTGAGTGCTTCTGTGTTGCTCTATTACTAGCTTGCATAGAAGTTATATTACCTCATGTGATCCACTAGTATGCTTAGGTTGTCGTTCCTTTCATAGGGCTATTGTCTTGCCAGTGTGATCACCGCTAGAATTGTTATAGGAGTTGATTGAGTGGTTGGTTTTGGAAATTGACGAATTTGGTACATAGTGCGAGTTCTCGATGCCCCCCCCCCCCTCAGTCACTTGGTCCTTACAAGTGGTATTAGAGCCAAGTGCTCATCATAGGACTTAACTACCTTGAGTAGTGACCGTATTGCGTTGGGATGTCATCCCATTCGGGGTTGGGTCATGGATCATGGAAGGATCGCTTTAAAAGCTACCTAAATGCCATGATTGTGGATGAGTTGATGGATACTTTTGTGGTTCTTTCCAATACCTTTACCGATAATTATGTGTATGATGATAGTGATGATTGTGTGGACATGCCTAGTTCTAGTGAATGCCTAGATTCTTCTAGTGTTGACTTGGTAGTATGCTCTACTAGTGTGCCTAATGAAATTATTGATGATGTGCCTCTTGATCTTGTTTGCTCGACTAGCATGACTAGGATTGATGACGACTGTGAGCTTTTTATTGATCATGCTAGTGATTCACTTGTTGAGGAGTTCTTTGCTATTCGTGCTAATGAGAATGAGGAATTACTTGACTCTCTTATTAGCTTGCGAGGTACCATGGATAGAATTGTGATGACTACTTTGAGCTTCCCAAGATATTGATTGTCGAGAAGATCCTCACCTTGCTCCCTAGCAGCAAGATCCTCTACATCACTCTCAATCTCATCATGGACAAGAATCTTTCTATTGATGATGTAATTGGGCTACTCTTCAAGGATGAGGAGGTCACTGCAAGCTTGGCAAGAAAGAAGAAATTCAAGGCGAATAGTGAAGCACCTTCAAGCAAAGGGAAAGAAGTAGCTTCGAGCTCAAACTTCTTTGATCCCTCTTTAAGATTGCCGTGCAATAGCTTCTACAACCCCTTCGGATCAAGACCTTTAACAAGCACTTCATCAATTTCTACCTCAAGTGTCATTCCAAGTTCTACTCCAAGCACTCCGGGTAGACCACGCATTGGTCTGAGGGGAGCACCAACTACATTGCTCGCATGATCATTTGAGATGATCGATCTCACCACTACGGCTTCAGCGCCTCCACCTCCACCACCACAAGATCGACTCTGGCGCATGCATCAAGCTCGATAACAGGAGTTCTTCTTTCAATTTGATGAAGTTGTGAGAAATCCGAATGATGATCTTTGTGAGACTTTCTTGAGGATTTATGATATTGTGTGCATGATAAACTCCTTAAGAGGTCTTCGAAGGATTGCTCCACTTGAAGTGATTGACAAACCCTCCAACAAATCATATCTCATAAGAGGAGCTTCTTACTTGAAGAAGTAGTCGATAGAAGGCATGAGCTCTCAATTGAGAAGGCCATGGAGATAATACTTGTGCTCCACTCACAAGTGGGACACGTGCTTGAGCACGTCACTGGTCTCTATGATCCTTCCCACCAATACATAAACCTCGACGACATACACATAGGGGATGGTCATGATCAATGGACGTATCATGCTCCACACTATCCTATAAGGAGAAGACTTTAAGAGGGGATTGCGAGGATTCCTAATTATGAGGATGGTCTCATGACTCGTCACGATGAGGTTAGTGAAAGTCCATCAAGTAATGCTTTGGATACTAACCCTTCTTCTTCTAGTGCTTGTCTTATGGCTACCACTAGGGTGAACTACAAGAGTGGAGGTACTCATTGGATTCTTAACAGTGGATCCACTCAACACATGACCGGGAAGCCAACCATGTTCACCACCATTGATGAAGACGAAGATAGTGAGAAAGTAACTTTTGGGGATAACTCAAAGGGGAGAGTTAGAGGATCATGCAAGCTGGCCATTACTGAGTACCTCCATCTCTCTAAGGTCTTTCTTATGAAAACCCTCAACTTCAACCTCCTGTCTATCGGTCAGCTTTGTGATATGGGTTCAAGTGCACATTTGATGAGGATGGTGCAACAAAATGCAAAGAAGGGACTAGTATTTCATGGAGTGAGGCATGGGAACTTATATGTCACGGACTTCAGATCATGCAATATGCCACCAAGCACTTGCCTATTCACTAAAGCATCCAAGGGATGGTTGTGGCATAGAAGATTGGCACATGTTGGAATGAATCAGCTCAAGAAGATTGTCAAGAGGAATCTAGTTGAAGGAATCAAGGATATAACCTTTGAGAAAGACAGAATGTACAGTGCTTGTTAGGCTGAAAGCAAGTTGCATCTTCACATCCCACCAAGTCATTCATGTCTACATCTCGTCCTTGAGAGCTCTTACACATGGACTTGTTTGGGCCAACACATTACAAGAGTCTGGGAGGGAATCTATATTGCTTGGTTATTGTGAATGACTTCACAAGATACACTTGGAACTTCTTTGATGTGAACAAGGGTTCCTGATCTTCTGAAAGGTTCTGGTAAATCTTGATTTGGGCGGAAACGAAACACAAATCGATCCGGCTTCTAAACAACACGTTCAAAACCCCGCAATCGTAGCACAATATCTCCTCTGGTTATCAACCGTCCAAGGATGATTGACCTCGCCGAGAAGGCTAATCCCTGCCTATGAATAAAGATCACAATCAAGAACAAAGAATAATGCAACACAATTGTAGATGAATGATTAAGCTCACAAAGTTGAGGTCTCACAAACCGATGAACGGTGACACTGTTTATGAATAGAATTAATCTAAGCACAACCCGAACCCTAATGGTGCGGCGACGGCTGTATATGAAGACCCTAGGGTCGTGCAAGACCCTTTGGATACACCCCTAATTGGACTCAACTAGATACAAAGCCCAAAGGCCAAAAGCAGGCGACACAGCACAAAAACAGATTCTGGATCCTCTCCTGTTTCGATGATTCCCGATGACTACGGATGAATTTGGACATGAGATCAACGGCATTGGAAAGGCCTTCTTATATTTCCATGCATATGTAGAACGTCCAAATCCAAGTCCGTATTCGTCTTGGGTGTTCATTTTAGTTTAGACTGGTCCTGAATCCCAAAACAGACTCGAAGTGGGTTTTGGTTGGGCCTCCACCTTGTATTCCACATCCTTGCTAGTCCTCCACGTCTCCAAGTCCTTCTCCCATCATCTCCTGGTCCTCTCCATGGCTCCTAATTACAATATAATCATTAGGTAGCAAATCATACTCAAAAGTGACATATAATAAAGAACGTAGGAACGAGCTCAACTCTAAATTTAGTCATCGTGCACGAGCTCTAGTCATTGGACCTTGCAAATCTAGAATTGGAGGAGTGTTGTGTGTATACATAGGAGTGATGTCCTCATCATTCTTCCTTGTGGACAAATCTCAAGCAAGTGACATCTTCAGAAAATTTGCAAAGAGAGCAAAGAATGAATTCAAGAATAGCATTGTGAAAAAAAGAAGTGACAATGGGATAGAGTTCAAGAACACAACAGTGGAGAAATATTGTGACAAAAAAGGCATCAAGCACGAATTATCCGCTACATATACTCCCGAGCAGAATGGAGTAGTGGAGAGGAAGAACAAGACACTCATCACTCTTGCTCGTGCCATGTTGGATGAGTATGGAACTCATGAGAGGTTTTAGGCTGAAGCAATCAACATAGCTTGCTACACCTCAAACCGTGTATATCTCCACCGGTTGTTGAAGAAGACACCATATGAGCTATTGGTGGGATGGAAACCCAAGGTTTCCTATTTTCGGATCTTTGGTTGCAAGTGTTACATACTCAAGAAGAGGAGAAAGCCAGGAAAATTGGAGAGCAAAGCTGATGAAGGTATTCTTGTTGGGTACTCAGGAACTTCTAAAGCATATATTGTCCACAACTCAGCCATAGATTGTGTGGAAGAATCCTATGATGTGCAATTTGATGAGTCAAATGGTTCTCAAAAGGGAGATGAATTTCATGAAGTGAACATTGAGGATGAGCCTATGAGGGAAGCTTTGAGTAACATGTCCATGGGCGAGGTCTTACGCCACGAGGCCAATGATGGTGATATTGATGAGCCCTCTACTCCACCACCTCAACCAACCTCTTCCTCCGAGGTGCAAGAAACAACCCAAAATGCCACAAATACACACACTAGCTCCTCCCAAGATTCATTGAGAGTCCACCCACTAAGTGATGAGGGAACCCAAGTGAGAAGTGGGTCACAAACCTCACCACATACTTCACCACATGCCACTTCTCCAAGCTATTCACAAGATACCTTCCAATCCACATCAAGCTCTAAGTCCAAAACAAGAAAGCATAAGAGTGATTCCCCCACTTCTCTTAGAATCCAAGACACTCATATATCAAGAGAGCAAGCAACCCATGATGCACAAGATACATCGCCTAGACCTCCTCCCACTCAACAAGAATATTATCCTAGACCCAAAGCCATAAACAAGGATCATTCTTGTGACTTGATCATTGGGAGCCCATCTAAAGGAGTGAGGACAAGGATAAATCAATACAAGATGAACTATGTGAATGAAGAAAATGCTGAAGGAAGTGATAAGGAGGCAAATTTTGCAATTGAGAACTTTTCTTTCGTCTCCATGATTGAGCCCACAACAATGGAGGAGGCAATGAATGATCACAAGTGGGTTATTGCTATGCAAGAGGAATTGAACAACTTTTAGAGATGCAAAGTATAGAAGTTGGTGGAGAGGCACAAGAATCATAATGTGGTTGGCACCAAGTGGGTCTTCATGAACAAACAAAATGAGAAAGGAATCATTATCAAGAACAAGGCTCGCGTAGTGGCTAAGGGATATTCTCAAGTGGTGGGCACTGACTTTGAAAAAACTTTTGCTCCCGTGGCTCATCTAGAGGCAATTTGGATCTTGCTTGCTTATGCATCACATAATGGCTTCAAGCTCTATCAAATGGATGTGAAAAGTGCCTTTTTGAATGGAGAGATCAATGAGAAAGTCTCTGTGGAACAACCTCCAGGGTTTGAGGATCCTAAGCGTCCAAGACATGTGTACAAGTTAAAGAAAGCTCTTATGGTCTCAAGCGAGCTCCTGGGGCATGGTATGAACACTTGAGAAACTTCCTCCTCGAGAATGGATTCATCATTGGAAGCACTGATAGCACCTTATTTACAAGGCACGTTGGGAAGGACCTCTTTGTGTGCCAAATCTATGTGGATGATATCATCTATGGGTCAACCAATGAGAAGTTCAATGAGGAGTTTCAGGAGATGATGGCTAGAAAATTCCAAATGTCAATGATTGGAGAGTTGCATGTGTTTCTTGGCTTTCAAGTTAAGCAATTAAGAGAGGGAAACTTCATCTACCAAGAGAAGTACACCACGGATCTTATCAAGAGATTCAACATGGAAGATTGCAAGCCCTTGCACACACCTGTGACTACAAGCAAACCCTTGGATGATGATGTGAAAGGAAAATTGGTGAACCCCAAGCTCTATAGATCTATAATTGGCTCTTTGCTCTATCTCACTGCTTCAAGATCGGACATCATGTTTAGTGTGTGCTTATGTGCACATTACCAAGCAAATCCAAAAGAGTCACACTTGAAGGCAGTGAAGAGGATATTGAGATACCTCAAGTACACACCTACCATGGGTTTATGGTATCCTAGAGGAACAAGCTTTGGGTTACTTGGGTATTCGGATTCAGACTATGCAGGATGCAAAGTGAATAGGAAGAGCACTTCTGGGGGCTGCCAATTTCTCAAAATATCTCTAGTATCTTGGAGCTCAAACAAGAAAAACTCGGTGGATCTATCTACAGCCGAAGCAGAGTACATGGCGGCGGGGGCGTGTTGTGCCCAACTTCTATATATGAGGCAAAGGCTCTCAGATTATGGCCTCAACTACACTCAAATGCCAATATATTGTGATAGTGAGGCGGCAATCAAGATGGCTCTCAAAACTAGAGATCATGGTCATGCAAAGCACATTCAAGTGAGGCGCCACTTTATAAGGGATCATGTTGAGAAGAAGGACATCGAGTTGGTGAGTGTGCAAACTCATGATCGATTGGCAGATATCTTCACCAAGGCACTCGATAAGAAGACCTACAATAAGCTAAGGGGAGAACTCAATGTTCTCGACCTCTCCAACTTCACATAAGTAACTCTTGAGCTTGTCCTTTGTAAATATGTATAGTGTTTGGTTGTTTTATTTTGTTGTTTGTGCCTTTGTTTTGTGCTTGTTTCTCTTCTTCTGTAGGTTGACTTTGGACCTCCTTGAGATAGCAATGGACATGGGTTAAGCTTCGGAAGGTAGTTCATGGTGTGCCCAAGGCTTTGAAAAATGGTCCATTGTGAGCAAGCTCGAGAAGGGGACAACTCGTCATTGACACTTTGGTTTGTAGCGGTTCTCTCTCTTTTCTTTAGCATCACATCATGTATTGTATACTTTTTGCATTTGCATTCTTTGCATTCATGCACTCTTGCATCGTGATACCTTACATGCTCTCGAGCATGTTTCTAGGGGGAGTTGCTTATTTACAATGTAAGTATATGACCCTCTAGATGATCACATAGTGATCTTTGTGCTTCATGCCCATTGAGTCACGTTCAAACGAGCTCCGAGGTTAAATCTACTTGCGCGGCTCAAAGACAAGTGGCTCATACATTCCCATCGCACAAATGACTAACCCTTGCATATTTGAGAAAATACTTTGTTAAGTCATGTGTGTAGGGGGAGCTTTGGTAAAACACCATCATGACCAAGAAGGAGCACCATGAAAGGGGGTTTTTCCTAACTCTTGCCATTTATTGTTTGCTTGTTGGTTGTCTTGTGTTTTTGCCTTTGGTTCGTAGTTTTTGGTGATAGGTGACAAAGGGGGAGAAGAACATGAAGATCCAAAAGACAAGGAAGATACGAGGTGACAAAGAGGAGAACATGAAGACCAAACCAAATGAAGATGATCAAGACAATGGTGCATGTTCACTTGGAGTACACATGAAGATCATGTCAAGATGAACATCTACACCGACAAAGAGAAGAACAAAAATGGTGCATGTCCATGACAACAATGTACATCTACACCAACATGAACATCTATGTTCTTGGTGTGTGCCTACTTCAACAAGATCACCAACCATGACACCAAGACGGGCGCAAAATATAACTCAAGATTGACATTGAGTGCGCTACATATTTGGGTAGTTCTCCATCACCATCTAGCACATTTAAAGGGGGAGACTACTTCCAAGGTAAGGACCAAGGTAATCTTTTTAATCCACTATTTTCCTTTGGTTTCTTATTGCTTGTCCGTTTTGGATCATCATAAGTAGTGGTTGTCATCCATCACCAAAAAGGGGGAGATTGTAAGCTTCATGACCATTGATGATGGAATCCCCAAGGTATAAATGTTTTGGTGATAAATGACAACTATGAAATTATGGGCTAATATCTATACGAGTGTTGTCTATATAGGAATCATCTCTAAACTCTATTATAAATCATATGGATGATGGACTTAATCTCGGCAATAGACATAGGGTAGTTCACCTATGAGGATTTATATGTATAATAGGGGTATGCGCGAGATCGAGAGATAATGGTAACACAAGACGCCGATTTATACAGGTTTGGGCCTCCTGAAGGATAATAACCCTACATCATGTGTTCTGTGGTATTTGTATTAATATGTCTAGATCATAGATCTAGACGAGGAGGGTCGACCTAGACGATGATGTCTAGCTGTGTCTAATCTAATTGAGCTTGTCCCTTGAGGAGGACCCATGCCCCTCCATATATATCTGGGGGGAACAGGGTTATATGGCAGAGTCCTAGTCGGTCTATTATACATATCTAAGTAGGAGTCTACTTTGCTTTCCTTCTCTGTGAGGTACCCCAATGGTATGTATCATCGACAAGCCCTCGAGAGTCTTGCAAGCTGGATGATAATCTTTAATAGCTTCTCGACTAGTTCATGCCATATATAATGCTTCAGCTTTATATCGGCGAGCTTGTAAGGGTCTCAAAGATCTAAAATGTCATCGAGAAATTCACTGGTGCGCCGAATAGGTGCACCTAATTAGGTGTAGCCCCCGACTCTTGTATCATTTGGAAACTACAAATAATGCAAGAGTCTAAATCAAGAATAGTCATTTTGGTTCTTTTTAAGAAAAAATCGCTCAAATCATCAAATTTGAGTGATAAATAGCTCAATAGAGTGACATCAATCACTACCGAGTGATAAATGATTCAGACGAGTGACTTTAATCACCGCTGAGTGGTTGATGACTCAAATCAATGAATTCAATCATTGCCGAGTGCTATATGATATACTCAGGTGACATCAATCATAGCTGAGTGAACATGGCCTTATGACATCAATCATAGCCAAGTACTAAGTTACCATGACTTCAATCATGATTAAGTAACCTTTCCTTAAGAATACTAATCATTCATATTTATGAGCTTTATTTTCGCTATTATAGACTGACTTAAGTCAGCTAAGTGACGCTCTTTATTTCACGTATATGACCATCAAGTCATAGCGACATGATCATCAAATCATGCTTTGAATGATTATGGCATCAACCATTTTTGATAATGCACTTCTCATCAAAGAAGCACATATTGATAGAGTCAGCATCAAGCCATTGTCATATGATCATCAAATCATATATTTATATATTATGGCATCAACCACAAATTTGATATAAAGTGCTTCTCTTCAAAGAAGCCCCCAAGAGAATCGCCGTTATGAGTGGCAGCCGCACTCAACCCAGAATATCATGTCCGAGTGGAAGCGGTACTTAACTCATGATGATAAGGTCGAGTGAAAAAGGCAGTTAAGGTTGTTGTAGCTGCTGACCGCTGATGAAGTAGGAATTACTCAAAGTCGTGATGACCGAGTGAAGCCGACAGTCTGACATGTGGCCGACCGATAGTGGCGGTCAGATATGATGTGGCCGACCGATGGCGGCAGTCAAAGCTGGTGTAGCCGACTGGTGAAAGCATTTGAAGCTGTAAGCCGACCGATGAAGGCGATCGGAGCTGGCATGGCCGACCAATAAGAGCGGTCAGAGCTGTAAGCCGACCGATGAAAGTGAGGAAATCACTCTGTACCGAGTGCTGAATCCGCATATCCATCATAAATGTTCCTGACATAAAGGAAATTAGAATGATTAGTTATAATTAATATTGTTTGTTTGTAAACTTATTTTTATAAGCCAAACAAATCAGTCAACTGAAAAGTCAAATTTGTATCCATTTTTCTCTTGTAAGTAGACCGACTGGTGCATAGTAGCGTATTCGCGCGTTAGCAACCAGACTGATCCACCGTAGGATACTTAGGACAAAATATAAAGAGCTCGGAGCTCAGTCTGCCACAACAATATCGGTCATAATTTACTCTTGCGTAGCAATCAGAGTCAACCCCTCACAGATCTTGAAGAAGAAAACCTTCAAAAGCGCGGCGACTTGTGCGCTTTAACGTCGGTCTGCTCGCAATCAAATCTTGAAGAGGTAGATTGAGACCATCGAACTCAACATGCCGACCGTTGCGTTGCACCCCTTCCTAGCACGCCAACTATCGAGACTTAATCTCGGTAATAGACATAGGATAGTTCACCTATGAGGATTTATACATAGAATAGGGGTATGCGCAAGATCGAGAGATGAGGGTAACACAAGATGCCAATTTATACAGGTTCAGGCCTCCTAGAGGATAATAACCCTATGTCCTATGTTCTATGGTATTTGTATTAATATGTCTGGATCATAGATCTAGATGAGGAGGGTAGACCTAGACGATTATGTCTAGTTGTGTCTAATCTAATTGAGCTTGTCCCTTGAGGAGGACCTCTGCCCCTCCTTATATATCTGGGGGGACAGGATTACATAACAGAGTCCTAGTCGATCTAGTATACATATCCAAGTAGGAGTCTACTTTGCTTTCCTTCTCTGTGAGGTACCCTGATGGTATGTATCATCGACAGTTGCCTTGGAGATTGATGACAGTGACCACAAACATGGAGGTTTGATGAGCTTGATAGAGTCCAAGGGTTGATGGACATGGATCAAGGCTAAGTACAAGCTATGGAGTAAGTATTGGGAACTCTTGTCTAGTTGTTAGGGCTTTGAGTCCATAGGAAAAATCAGACTATCAAGGGGGTGTAGATCATGTCTCTTTAGGTCATTGTAGTCGGTGATATGCATGGATGCTCAGTGAAATCATAGGCACTAGGAGACAGTGGAGAAGCCAAGGAGTTGTGCAGAGAAGCCAGGAAACAAAGTCAAGCAAGGACGAGGAGTTTTAGCTTCTAGACGAAGTGACTGGATAGAGGGGTCAGTGGTGACCGGACTGTATGGTCACAAAGAGGTTTTGCCTGGGACTTACAGCGGGCAGCGAGGAATCTGTCTGTGCTGGGAGCTGTAGTGACCGGACGGTCCGGTCAGTATGGCATCACATAGAGCAGAGAAGAAGCAGCACCAAAATGTTTCTGGACTAGAGAGAGAAATGGACCGAATAGTCCGGGTCAGCTGATCGAACGATCCGGTCAGTAGGAGTCAGCAAAGGGGCAGAGCCTTTGGTGATGAGGATTGCAATGACCGGAGAGTCGGGTTAGTAGGCCCAAAAAGCTGATTTCATGGAGCAACAGCTAGTTGGAGGTTGGAAGCCTATATAACTTCCATGTTGGGGATTTGGAGACCTCTCTTGACCAATGGAATACCTGAGAGCATTTAGTAAGGTCCAAGAGGAAAAGAGGAGAGCACTAGGAGGAGATATTGCATATCTTGAGAGTGCTAGTGAGAGTAACTTGGGTATTGATGCACATCTAACGCTAGGGTGTCCTTGAGGATGTGATGTAGGTTGTTACTCTTGGTCTATGGTGGGACCTAGACCGATTAGGTGTCGGTGATCGAGCCTATCGTGATCAGTTATGAAGGTCGTCACACGTTTGTACACGGTTTGAGCCCACCGGTGAAAGGGGCATCAATAGTGAGCGCCCGTGTCGGCTCGGTTAGTCTAGCAAGTTCTCGAGGGAGGCGAGCTTGTGCCTTGGTGGCAGCTGTGACGCGCATCGTGTCTTCACTCCAGGAGTGATTATGGGCTCGTGGGCAAGAACTCCACATTGGTGGCGGGAGGGACCGGGACTTTGGCGGGAGTGGTCCAACGAGGAGTAGGGGAAGGTGTCATCCTTTCGAGACCTCAGGAAAAAAAATCATAAGCTATCTCTTACTCCACTTCTTACTTTGATACATTACTTTCGCATTTACATATCGTGCTATTCATGCTTGTGTGCTTATCTTGCTCTTATTGAGTATCTTGTAGAATTTCATAAATAGGCTTCTTGCTTACTAGTTGTGCACTAGCTTCCGCATTTGACCATTAGCATGTGTAGGAGTTGCATTGGCTTGGTTACTCCCTTTGTATGTATTGTGATACTCATGCGTGTATGCTCTAGTTCCTTATCTTGTAGCATGAGTAGGCTTCTTTGCTAGTTTGTTGAGTGCTTCCGTGTTGCTCTATTACTAGCTTGCATAGGTGTTTTTTTGTCTTGTGTGATCCACTAGTATGCTTAGGTTGTCGTTCCTTTCATAGGGCTATTGTCTTGTCAGTGTGATCACCACTATAATTATTATAGGAGTTGATTGAGTAGTCGGTTTTAGAAATTGACAAATTTGGTACATAGTGCGAGTTTCCGATTAACCCCTGCCCCCTCCCCCCCTCTCGGTCACTCGGTCCTTACAATAAGTACCAGAGACATTGTCTTTGGAGGTGAACTTATATGAATGCAAAAAAAACACCACTAGCTGCATGGAGAAAGGTTTGTAAGCCAAAAACAAAAGGAGAGCTAGGGGTGATCAGACTACGAACTCAAATGAAGCCCTACTCATGAAGAATTTACACAAGTTCTTTACAAGAGCAAATCTATCTTGGGTCAAGTTGATATGGGAAAATAATTACTTGAGAAACAACCTCCCAAATCTTCCAAAAAAGGATCATTTTGGTGGAGAAGTATTTTGATGCTACTAACACAATAGAAGGGAATGGCCCAGGCTACTCTTGGAGATGGTAAAAACATCCTATTCTGGCAAGACCTATGAAATGGTAACGTTAACAACTTGCTATATCCACATTTATTCTCTTTCGCCAATGATGAAAAGATAACGGTTCTTCAAGTCATGCAAGCAACACATTTGTCAGATATTTTACAACTGCCGTTATCACAACAGGCTTATCATCAATTTTGTGAATAGGAGATCCTTTTACAAGAAATTCAACTGACTGATAACATGGATACTTGGTCATATATTTAGGGTAATGCCTATTATTCTTTAGTAAAAGCATACAAACAACTCCTTAGATTTGGTCAAGTTCACCCAGCCTTTAAATGGCTTTGGAGGTCGAATTGCCAGCAAAAAAAAACAAAGTCTTTGGTTGGCTACTAATGCAAAATAGGCTCAACACCAGAGGTCTATTGCAAAGAAAGAATATGGTATTGGATTCTTATGACTATGAGTTGTGCATTCTAAAAAGGCAGGAAACTTTAAGGCATCTCTTCCTAACATGCAATTTTGCAAAGAGATGTTGGCAAACCATTGGGATTGTGTTCCTGGGACACCTCCAACCTTTGCAATTTATAAAGCGGGTTAAGAGACTCCAACATGTGCCTTTCTTCATGGAGGTAATTGGTCTGATGGCATGGAGTATATGGGTGCAGCAAAATGACTTTATTTTCAATGGGAGAGACCCTTCAGTCCAAGGCTGCCATAACCTCTTCAAAAAAGAGTTTTCCATGGTTATTCATAGAGTGAAAGAAAGTTACAAATCCCCAAATTGTACAATGGCGAGAGGATCTTTCTTAATTTTGGTTCTTTTTTGTTTTCTTGTGCTACTAGATTAGTTCCCTTTTCTACTATACTCTCCTTTTATTATTTGAATTAAATATAATCAGTAGGGGGCCACCCCTCCTATTTCATAAAAAATATTACATATTCATATAACTTCATTATTTGATACCAATGTAAACAGGGCAGCGAAACCCTCAAAATGAAATTTTGTCGTCCAATTGAACTTACAATAAGTTTCTAAGTGAATAAATTGAATATTCACTCCACATGAAAACTTGCTTATTTTTTTTCTCTAAGGGTCAACAAACTCTATAGAGGATGTATATTATAACAAGCACGGTGAACATGATAATGAGTTGTCTAATTGATGAATCCAGCATGTTAGTTTTCTTTTGTCTTCATTCTTTTGATGGCACATTCTTTTTATATATTAGAGATATTATTATGGATTAAACAGTGCCTTAATAAACATAGGCACTTCTTATGTAGTGTTAAATATAAGATAAAGTCTACTTTACTCCCCCAAGTATGGTCGAAGTGTGGATAACTCCCTCAACTATTATTTGGTTTGTTATATCCTCATGATTCTCTATATAGATCATTTTACATATTTAATCGGTATATTAGTTCTGATTTACTAACATAGACCAGGATTGAGCTGGGGTTACCCTCTTATCCTTCACACATATGTCGTACAATATGACAAAGGAATAAACTTGTCACATATCCCCATTAGTATCCATACCTTTTGTGTGTGGCCATATTCCTTTGTCCTCTCGCACAATGGCACAAGGGAGGTATTGTTGGGCTACAGCTATAGGGAGTCGATGCTATGCAAATCGATGATATTGCGGAAGCATTAATTGAGCGAGAGCAATAAGGCTCGTCAGTGTGCGCAAGATCGTAACGGTTGATCATCTTGAGAGATATACATGAAGGGAAGGAAGGTGAGAGGACACAAAACAAGTGTACACATATTAGAATTGGGCTATGGATGGGGTTATGTGTTACATTAAAACATTTGTCATGTGAAACAATACATGTGTAAGGTTGAGGGACAACTTAATCCCAATATATTTCAGCAATTTGAAATTAGAATACTCGTTAAAGGTGTATGTAACGCAGTCTAATTTAGTAAACAATAAGGATAAAATAAACCAAATGATAGTTTAGAGGGTTATTTGGATTTCACCCATACTTGAAGGGAGCAAAGTGGACTTTATCTTTAAATATATAGTGAAAAATACAATACTATAAAGGCTCAACCTTGGTCAAGACTCGCTGAACTAATAATGTGGACCTTGGTGATAATCTGTACAGTATATGTTCGGGGTACTATTGTTGTGAGTAGTGTATTATATGTCTCAGGGAACTAAAGCTACCTTTACTAATGTCAAGAAAAATAAAGTCATTTTCAACATGTCAAAAAAATCACATAAAAACTCTACAAAATGCCTAAAACGAATGCCTATATGGTCCATCTGACACATTCTTTTTCCAAAACTTCCCAATTTGTCTCTCAATATCTGAGACCGAGACAATTCCAAGATGTCACAAAAACATGCCCTCTACAACGTGTATAAACAGGCAAATTGGAACAATGCATATGGCGAAGTCACTATAAGAGTATTGTAGTAGTGAAACCCCATTGTGCCTCTACCGTTCCAATTGTTTTATATATAAATTAATTCAGAAGATAGAAAGGCTAGTTTTATCTTTGGACATGGACTACACCAACATTAACTTTGATGTCGCTTATCAATACAACAGTATGGACTACAGCTTGCTTGCAATCTGTTGGGCAAACAATCGGTCCAAGTACTAAAACACTGAATGAATTTTGAAGAGAAAAAAAAAGTGTTTGTAGCAGGTGGCGGATACTATTGGAGTAAGAGATGGATTAGTTTTTCTTTTTAGACGTGAGAGATGGATTACTGAACTAGTACATAGATTTCTTCTTCTTGACTTATGCACTAGATGAGGTAGATTTGCAAAGAGATGGATATGCAGACGAGGTTGATCCGGAGTTGTTTAGAGATTACTAACGTGCATCTCGTCTCGAAGCCAAATTCTTAATAAGCATAGAATTTCAGAGACTTGAGTATACTCTTCTATTTTTATTTTCTTATCGGTCAGATAAGAAATCTAGTTCATTTTTGAACTGAGATCTTTGTCCTAACAATAATAAAACAAGAACGGAGGGAGTACCTGCTAATAAGGTTTCTTCGACAACACATGGAAGCTGGAGCTGACGATGACATACGACAAATAAACCTTGCATATAATGATAGTCACTGTAAACCAGCTGCAAGAAGTAATTATTAGAAGCCGTTCAGGTCGCATGATAAGGACGTCCATCACATGACGTGTACCTAATTATAAGCTATAGTCCGTGCTGTCGTCATATGCTTAGCTTGGTGCATATATGCATACATATCCACCCGGCTAGATGCGCCGGAGCCTGCCTGCTGCCTACCGAAATTCGGGTTTAATTAGTTTGTCGATTAGTATGTAGTAGATGATAGACGACGAACTACCTGATTTCAATGCGAGCTACAGGTTCCCTTTCTGTGAATATTTTGGGCAAGCTTGCTTCCTGGCCCTTCGTCCACCCTGATAGCTAATCCTAGCGAGGAGTGTACTATATATGTCATACATATATATATATATATATATAGATAATTTTATTCTACTCTCAAGTATAGTTACTTTTATATTTAAAAAAGTACTTTATGTATGTGTTTATATCCATTTATCATTTTGAGTATGTACATATACGTAAAATATGATTTTTAAAAGTGATAACCATAAAAAAATTTTAAAGGGTCTTTAAGTTATAAGGATATGGACATATATCACATTCAGTGCTATATTAAAGTGAGTATGTCTCCATATATTATATATCCCAATAAAAAAAATTAAGTATGTTCACATACCCTCTAGTATGATTATATAAATTTAGAAACCTTAAGTATGTAATAATACTCTCTAGATTGTGAGATATACACGGAGTAGAAAAAATGCCTCTTATATATATATATATATATATATATATATATATATATATATATATATATATATATATATATATATATATATATATATATATATATATATATATATATATATCACAACAAAAGAAAAGTGAGTATGTCCATATACCCTCTAGTATGACTCCTACATTCAAAAAAAAATGTGAGTATGTCCATATATATATATATATATCACAACAAAAGAAAAATGCGATATATGTTCCATTCTACTCCCAAGTGTAGTTACTCCCACGTTCAAAAAACCGCCTTGGGTATGTGTTCATACCTATTTATTATTTTGGGTATATACACATACTTAAAATATGATTTTTGAGAGTGATAACCATAATTTTTTGTGAAGGGTCTTTAAGTTATAAACATATAAACATATATCGCATTTACTGCTATATAAAAGTAAATATGTCTTCATAATTCATATATCATAACAAAAGAAAAGTGAGTATGTCCATATACCCTCTAGTATGACTACATACTACATTTAAAAACATCAAGTATGTAATGATACTCTCTAGATTGTGAGATATACATGTGGGAGTAGCTACTCCTCGAAGTAAGAAAAATGCCTCCTATATATATATATATATATATATATATATATATATATTGTCTGTAGCTAGCTACTTCCTCCGGTTCAAAATGTAAGGATTCCAGTGATTCAAAAATTTGTTCACAATATAAGCATTTCTAAAGATAAGACAAAATCTAGTGGATTGATGAATGAGTGAGAAATTGATGAAGTAGTGTAAAATAAGGGATATATATAACTTTTCTCAGGTTGACTATTTTAGAGTTTGAATGTCTGAAATCCTTATATTTTAAACCGGAGGTAGTACATAATTGCTTATTCTGTAGCCAGGTCGGTTACCAAGCCAAGCACGCTCGCCCACTGCCAAACAGGCTCGCGTACGGGCTCGCGCGGGCATTTCGGAGCCTATGGTTCCCACGACCCCACTTTGGTTGCTAGCCGTTACCGTGCAAAATCCTTACTCACGCATGTTCCACTGCTTTTTATATTTTATTTTATTTTATATTTTTTCTGCTGAAGCGATTCCAACGGCGTGACATTTACAGATCAAATCAGAACATTTTTTTTCAAAGTGGCTCAACATCAAATGACACTTGACATGCAATCCACATAAATCAAACATGGCACATTCCAAATGGCATTATGGAAGAACGAAGAAGTATTCACTTATAACATGGCATAGCTTTGCAAACACAATCTAGTTGGTTATGATCGAAAAAGCACATGCACTTTGTTGTTTTATGTGTACATAATTCAACAGTTTCCAGTGTTTCCAGTGTGCCAGAGATAATTGTTTGCTTTCCATAGCTCTAACAAGATCAAACTAGAAGCATCATTCTTCGCAAAAAAAAAAAGTTCATGCCAATTATAGAATCGGAGCTTGCCAGGCACCATCCCACTCCTGAAGGAAGCTGAACATGTTGCTTCAACTAGGTGATTGAACTGAGGTTAAACACTTCCTCTGTAATCTTCTTGGCCTGAATAATTAAAAATGAGAAGCATAAAAATATGGTCATTTATAACAAGCTTAAAATGTTGCAACAATGCATTTGCAAATAATATAAAAAACAGTCATGCCATATTTAAGGATAATTTTCAAACAAAAACAATTTAGAAACAATCAACTACAGAATTGGCTATTCTATAGCCAGGTATACACAACAGCACGCTGGAACATAGATGCTGACCCCTTATGCTACCTAGAATTGGGAGGAAGAGTTAAAAATATAATTTCTGGAGTCATGGTTGTATTCAGTTCAAGTTCCAACTCAAATGAAACAAAGACTAATAGATTCTACATAGATTGGAAATTATCAGCAAATATAAAAGATGACAGAAGGTTTACAATAAAACATGACAATTTCATGGTTCACAAACACATGACAATGCATTAATATAGTATATAGAGCTGTTAATAAGGAAATTCGACCACTAGCTTTCTAGTGGTCGCATATTTTTCTTAGACATTAAATGGAAGCCACATTCACTGTGAGCCATCAGGTATATCTACAGATTTAGTATATATGAAACGAAACAATGAGTGGAATAGCCATAAAGAAGAAATAATCAGAAAACAACTAGCAGCAAGTGAAATAGATTGGAACATCTTTTTCCAATAATTAGATGTCATATGTGGCACACAGGAATCTAGGATGGGATGTCGTGTCCATCCTTTACTGCTCCATAAAGAAAAGCAGGGCCTTCCCACAATTCACGCAGAATGCCTCATCATCCGGAGTAACCATATCAACAATAGTAAACGATGATAATACAGAGTTATTAATTCCTAAGGCCTCATTATCTCGTTTTTTGTAAAATTGGATTTCTTGAATCATCAATCTTTGGAAAAAGGAACGTGGGAATACCTTCATCTATTAAGCGCCACGAGGTGCTTGAGCCTGCAGAAATGCAGATGCCACTGGATTGCCATACCTCTTGATCTGCATATGACACATAAATAATGATAATTTATTGTATCATTATCTTTAACTGAAAAAAATATGTCCATAAGCTTTATGAAGCAGTCATGAAATGCAGGTGCATTTATAACCATATAAAATTTGAGAACATGTATTTTCTGGTATCATATGGTTCATGGTTAGCTTTCTCGTTGCATATATATTCTAACATGTACTGTCAGAGTGTCAGTTCAAAACTTCGGCTACCTGGAGCTGTTGACGAAATCTAGATGGAAGGCTTGCTTTCTTATATGTTGTAAAGTATAAACTATCTTGTACATCTACGGAATTGGTAATTTTGCATGCAAAAATTAAAAAAATTGACTGGAGTTGAATGTCAATTGTTCTCACATTTAGGCTCATTGAGGTAATATAGCAGGTAAGCAGCTTCTCCGGTAGCCTCAATGGCAGCACGTTTCTTATCAATCTTCAAAGTAAATAAAGGTATCTAGGTTGGTATTTGTTAAAATACCCTCATCAATTGAAGTCATTCTAATGAGAGTTTTTACTAAATAATATGGCCTTTTGACAACAACCTGGACAGAGCTAAGATAAACACATGTGAGCTTGATGAGTGATGAAGACACTATTGAGAAAAAGAATTACAATTTGCATTCACATGCATGAGCAATTAGATACATTCATAAATAATACAATGGTAAACCATGACCCAAGATTTTTGCAGCCAAGCAATGCCTAAAGTTTTACACAATCCATAGCGCAAGAATACTGAGTGAGTATAAACAATCTTTAGGCCCTACTTACTCAGCAAGATAAAGTTACGAAGTCAAACTAGAATATTGCACAATGGCCTACTAATTTGAGTAGTTTCAAGCACCTCTGAAAGCATACGAGTGTACACTCTCTTCTATTGGAGTTGCTACGGCAAGAGATGATATGGCAAGAAGCACGAAACTTCTCTAAAGTAATAAAGGTGATCAGGTTTGCTATTCATGGAGAGAACATCGTCACTGGAATCATCACAATGAAAAATATACTAAATAATATGGTCTTTGGGCAACATGACATGGATAGAGCTGGACAAAAATACCTATGCTTCATGAGTGATGAAAACACTTGCGAAAATTAATAGAATTAACATGTAATGAAATGACCAATCCAACATAAAAACAGATTATGAAACAATAACAATGCCAACTAGAGAATTATGCTAAAAACAAATGAATCAGGATGTAGTGCAACAACCTTGAGGCCCTATTTTCCTTCATGCTAAACTCAAACTAGAATATTCCACAATAGCCTGCTAATTTGAGAACTTTCGAGCACCTCTGCAAGCAAAAGAGTATACACCCTCTTCTATTGCAGTTGGATCCACCTAGTGTAAGCCGTCACACACTGTTTTCAGAAATGGTAGGAAAGAAACGCATGTTAGAACGTTGGTAAAAAAAATAAATAGTACTATATCCAAAATTATGTATGCTCAAAAAAACACAAATCAAGATGGCATATCTAAACCTTATGAATACTGCCGCGCCACAGCAATTTCTCAAAATTCAGAGGTTGCCAAGGATTCAATTTCTTCAAAAAAGGATCAGATCAAATCTTTCTCTCAGATCTGCACATAAAAGAAAAAATTGGGATTCGGAATGAATAGATAACCAGAAAAATAAAACCAATATGGTATGGTTTGCTTGAATCATGCCTGAATTTAGACCAAAGGTCATCCGCTAGCAAATACAATGGGGCATCACCTCCTTCCAGCTTTCCCTTTCGGATGTTGAAGCAGGAGCACGGCGGCCTCCCAAAGGTCTGTAGTTGTTGGATCCGGCGCCATCGTCTGCGTATTGTTAAATCTAGCTATCGAAATAATAAAATCCTACGAGTCTACAGAAATTGGTGACAGCTAATCAACCCAAAATCTTAAACTATAGTACAAAGGTGTGAACTCAAACCTGGGGATCCAGTTACATGGTGGATCGCACTCCATGATTCATGCTGCTGCAAGGACCTGTCGAGGGACATCAGCAGCCGTGAATGCTTTCCTTCCAGTCCGACCACGCAACAGCTACGGAGAGCAAACCAGGCCACGGCTGATTGGCTTGATTGTCTCCATCGACGAGGGATTTGAAGGCAAGACCAAGGTCGTCGTCGCTGGTGAGGAACTAGGATCGGGGAATTTTTTTTATTTTTCACGAGGTGCGGTTTGGGATCCGGACCGGCACGAGCCCACGACCTTCTGCACGTCCGTAAGCCAGCCGGCAATGAGGCAGGCTGCACGCCGCATTAGACCGGATGGGCCTGAATTGGTGGTGGGGAGTCGGACTGGGCTCGGTCCGGTCGGATGGCTGCTTTGGGTCTGGCTACATTATGTAGCTAGATACAGATAATATATTTATTATATATATATATATATATACTAGTAAAATGTTTGTGTGTTATTATAAATTTTAAAAAATAAAATATTTTTTATAATTTAAATATAAATTATTTACATAATATAATTATTTAATATATACAATATTATTAATAATTTTTATTTAAAATATTATATTTATATTATCATTGGTGCTTCTTAGTATATCATTTTATATATCAAAAGTAATAATTTTATCATTATTATTTATCATATTCTAGAAGCTTTATCTGGAAGGAAAAATTAATTCAATGGAAAAGGTTAAAATACAAAAGTTATAGATCTCGTTGATACTTTTCCGAAACATATATAGATCATATTATTTAGACTACAGAGCTAGGAGATATGGGCCCCGCACAGAAACCTGCGCAGAGGAGTCCGAATCAGAACAAATATTTTTGCATCGTATATTTGGAAATCAAAACTGCAGGATCTGAAATTATATTAAATACTAAAGTTGTAGAACTTTTCGAGAGCTACAAGATAGAGTCTGAGTTTGCCTCATTTGAGCTCTGAATGTGGGAGTTATGATTTTTAAAATTCGGTACTTGATATAGAAGCTACGAAACCGATTTGGATTCAATCTCTAACTTTGTGGACACGAAGTGGACGACCGTACCTTAATTAATAGATTGTAGAGATACACACAGTATTCTACACCCGAATGTAGAATAGCTTATTCTGCACCCTAGATCCAAATCTATGTATTTAGTTTGGAGATGAATTGGAGAATTTAGTATGTAAGGGTTTGGGCCTTTAGAATCCAACATATTCTTCTTTGGTGATAGAAATTTATGGTAAACCCAAGAATTTAGTGTGTTAACAAGTTAAAGAATTTAGTGTGCCGACAAGTTAGAAAATTTAGTGTGCCAATAATTTGTAAAATTTAGTGTGCCAAGCATTTATTGAATTTAGTGTGTCAAGCATTTATAGAATTTAGTGCTTGGGTTGCGTTCGTATGTGCTGGTTGAGTGCGGGTGTAGAATAGCTTATTCTATACCTGGGTGTAGAATAGTTCTACATATATATATGTATATATATATATATATATATATATATATATATATATATATATATATATATATATATATATATATAGATGTGATTCAACAACTTTAGCTAGTTCTATGAAAGTTTCATTTTGGTGTTTTCAAGAATATCATATCATATAAAATGGTTTGAAATCACAAATGAAACATGCTCTATAAAAGATAGAAATCACTGTCATGAAAGAAGATAAAAACTATACAAGGTTTCATTTTAAAGTTTTATGGTACATAATTCTATACAGTTTTATTGATTACTCTCTAATGATAGTTTATTAATGTTTAAAATCAAGAAAACCATATATACATAGCTTCATCTAGCACTACTATAAAAATGATTTTCAGCAAAGGACTGGAGGCATGCCCGTCACTAAGTTGTGTTATCCTCTTTAAAAGAAGAAGCATGGGGAGCGCAACCCTACATGTTCCCCTTCCATCGCCACCTCCTTTCCACTCCCCATGGCCGCCGCTTGCGAGATAATGGCTGTCATAGGTCGGCTACTTGATCTTCGCAAGCGCCATCGCCTCCTCTGGGACATGCCCCATTGGACGCAGCCCACATCAAGAAGGGAAGGCGATGCCGGAGACTGTCCCATCTGTCGAGTGTCGTCTAGTCGATCACCACGACGATGACGACGACGATGATGGTGGTGGTGGTGCTGCCCTTGTCTTAGGATCTGCTTTTTCCTCCCCCTCCCAGCAGATCTGAGGGAGGGGATGGTGGTTGCCAAGGCCAATGCCCATATCATAGCGTTGGTGGCCTCTCGTCCACCATGGTGGATGACATCATCCACAACATGGTAGAGGCACTTGCGTCTCTTCTGGATGGCTCCGAGCATGTGGGGGCTGCCCTCCATCGTCTCACCTTCCATGACAGCAAAGCCGTACAAGGCGGCAGTGACAGCGAAGGAGGGTGCGAAGGCAACGGTGATGATAGAGCCGGTGGAGGAGACGGTGGTGGCGTCATATGCCATGTGGAACTATTGTTATGATTTAGAAGCGGAGTCAAGCACCTGTTGGTGCGAGCCTCCTTTTTTCTATCAGTTGTGCGGGCAGTAGTAATGGGTGTCATCCATAACTACTGTTTGTTGTTTAATGTAACAAGGACGGCCTTAGTGACAGGCATGGGCGAGGATGTCACACTCTCACCACCTTAGAAGATCGACGTCCTCGTCAATCAATCCCAAGCCAGGAAATTTCCCTTTTGGTCATGTCCGTGTGTTCAGTGCCAGCGCATGTGCCATGTTATGTGACCACTCTAGGCCCACACCGGCCATGCACACCATGCCTATACAATTGCGATCCCACGTACCTGTGAAACTGTAAGGATCGGCTCTGATACCAATTGTAACATCCTGCCTCTCCAAGACCGGGCCCACTTACACCTGGCAGCTATCTAGGACCTCAAAACTATCCTCATAGACCAACACTAGCATTTTCTGCGCACTTTTGTCCTCACTCGTGCACACTCGGGATAAAATTTCTTGTCGATCACTCATCTCTAAATTGTTCTAAGCCAAGCACGTTTAACTTTGAAGTTCTTTAGGGATGAGCTTCCGGAAAAGAAGTTGTAACTTATTGGTATGAATATTCTATCAATTCTATTAAACCCTAGACCAGGATGTCACATAAAATTTGCTTATATGGCACCACATTTGATGAAAATAAAACTCTTATTTGGAGTAGCCTAATGAGAAAACTAGGCTATAAAACGTAGCTATTATATGCACCAACGACGTCAACTGAAAAGTCTAAATTAATGCGAACCACGAGAAATAATTCACTTCAATTTTTTCATACATACGTCTCCCACAAGCCCTAACTAATAATGGGAGTATCTTGTAATTTCGTTATTTATAAATTGCATCTGACAACATTAAAACTCGGGACTTTTTGGCTTTGAACAACTTTATTAGTAACCTAGGAAATGGATTACCTGATGGTTGATGAGTTAAGTGGAAGTCCAGTGGAAGACAGATTTTTCTTGTTCTGAAGAGGCTAGTGGCACACAAATACAATGTAAAAAATAATTCTTTGAAAGTAGAAAACAAGTGCCGGAGAAAAAAACAATATTTATAACGGGAATGAGAGGGACGGACATTATATTCCTGGTTAGTCTCAGTGGTGTAGTACCTTAGTTGGGACTTCGGAGCACTCACTGCTTTGCTGGAGAATGTGGTTCACTAAAAGATTATTAGGCAACTCCCGGTCCTGCACCACTGAAGAAAGATTTAATGTGGATAAAAGATTGGGGCAAATTGTCTATTGGTTGTCAATCTCAACAGAGGCTTCTTCCTCGAATTTACATTCTCCCAAAAAAAATAGAGCGATGAACATGAAAGTTGTTGCCCGTGCAGCAAGCCTAGCCTTTTATTTTAAGTATTTGTAAAAACGAACAAAAACTGCATTTAAGTATTTGCTGTTTTGCATGGTTCTGGACTCTCTTCCTTTTGGTTCTTGCTAATTAAGAACACTTGCTTTTTTTGCACAATGCCGTGCTTTAAGGGCACACAACTTCCATTTTAAAAGTGTTGTTGCAACAAATAAAAGCTTTATCAGTAGCACATAAAGTATACTTGCGTGTAAATACAACCACCCCATCTCATAAATCAGCTATGACATTCTTGCGTTGGGAATTTGGAATACAGATACATCTTTCAAGTAACCTTTCCTGATCAACATTTCCCTGTCAGTGACAAAAATTAACGATCACAGATTAATTAAACTACTAAAAGCATGAAAAACAACTTGCATAGTGCTGGCATGCATTTCAGTGTTTTTTCAACATATATCATATTTCAAATTAGCTCACTCCACCATAATAAAGTCTGCCTATCACACTACTACGAAAACGGTCTGTAGCGGCGGGCCAAAACCTAGCGGCGGGTTTGCCTGCCCGCCGTTACATTTTCATAGCTAAATAAATGATCCTATAACCAGAACCAGCCGCAACTAAAAGAATATTAGTAATGGCGGGTGGCATCTTCACCCACCGCTACCCCTCAACCCGAAAAAAAAAGAGCACGAGCTTGTCGTCCCACTCATAGCCTATGCCTAGCAAAGAGGGCGGCCAGATCCATCGTGTTGAGGCCGCCCGGTGAAGAGGGCAGCCGGATCCGTTGACATCCCACCTTGTACCACCCTCGGCCATCGCCTCATCGTTAAAGCTACCCTTGGGCCACATCTGGAGGGGAGGAGGAGAGGAGGTGGGGGCTCAACTGAGGGAAGGGGCCAGACCCACTGATGCAGGCAGCCTCTGCTCGATGTTGGTGGCGGATCCACTGCCGTGCAGTCGCTCGATGAAGAAGGCGACGTCAACAGGGGAGGAAGAAGGCGCTTGCGAGGATGGAGGAAAAGGGACAGCGTCGACATGGGGGAGGATGAGGGCACCGACATGGTACGTGGCGCCGGTAGTCTTCTTGATGGAGGGGGCCACACTGATGGGAGCAAAGGTGGAGGAGGATAGGCGGTGCCGACGTGGGAGGAGTAGGACGGCAGAGGCGCCAGTGTGAGCTCGCCTCCCACTACCCCTCCCGGTCGTCAAGCCCCTGGCTTATCAGTGACTTGGCCCAAGACGCTAGCCATGAGCAAGGTCATCGTCCGATGGCCACCCACGAAGTCACTCACTCACAATGGCCTTGTGCTCTAGCATGTTCTGCTCCTTAGTCTTAATAGCAAGGGAAGAAGAGATAAGTTTTTAGCATGTGTTTGTGATCGTAACCATTGAGGTCGCCCCAAGGTATGAATGTTTTGGTGATGAATAACAAACATAAAATGGGACTAATGTCTATACGAGTGTTGTGCGTGTAGAAAACATTTTCTTCTTAATGATGATTATTGATGGTTGCCTTGGCGGTTGATGACAATGACCACAAGCATAGAGGCTTGCTGAGCTTGATGGAGTCCAAGGGTTGATGGAGATGGGTCAAGGCTAAGGACAAGCTAGGAGCAAGTTTTTGGAACACTTGTCTAGTTGTTAGGGTTTGAGTTCATAGGAAAAAACAGACTATCTAGAGGGTCAAGGTCATCTCTCTTAGGTCACACAAGTTGGTGATATGCATGGGTGCTTAGTGAAATCACAAGCACTTGGTGGCAGTGGAGAAGCCAAGGAGTTGTTTGAAGAAGCCGAAAAATAAAGTCAAGCGAGGACGAGGAGTTTCAGCTTTTGGACAGAGTGACTGGACAGAGGAGGTTGGAGAGACCAGACTGTACGGTCATAAGAGGATTAGAGATCAGAAGCTACGAGGAATTTGTTGCACGAAGGCCTATAGACACCGAACAGTCTAGTCTGTATGGATGGAGCAAAGATAGACAGAAAGTAGTTTTGGATGCTCTCTGGAATGAGCGAGGACAGAGAGACCAGACGGTCCGGTCTACTGACTGGTCTACTGACTGGACAGTCCGATCAATAGAAGGACAGAGGTGCAATGGCTCTAGAGGAGCCATCTAGGAGTGATCGGATGGTCCGGTATGATAGTGATTGGACTGTACAGTATGTACGTCCAAAAAGCTAATTTCATGGAGCAACGGCTAGTTGGAGATTGGAAGCCTATATAAACTAGGGTCTTGGAGACCTCTCTTGACCCATGGGATAGCTGGGAGCATCAGTAGGGAGCCGAGAGGAAAAGAGAGAAGCACTAGGAGAATATATTGGATATCTTGAGAGTGCTAGTGAGAGTAACTTGAGCATCTATCCACATCTAAGGCTAGGATATACTTGAGGGTGTGATCTAGGTTATTACTCTTGGTCTATGGTGGGACCTAGACTGGTTAAGTGTTGGCGATCGAGCCTATCATGATTGATTGTGAAGGTCATCACATATTTGTACATGGTTGAGCCCACCGTTGAAAGGGACATAGATAGTGAGCGCCCGTGTCGGCTCGAGAAGTCCGGCAAGTTTTCAAGGGAGGCGAGCTTGTGCCTTGGTGGCAGCAGTGACACAACCGTGTCTTCACTCCAGGAGTAATTGCGGGCTCGTGTGCGAGAACTCCACTTGGTGGCGGGAGCGACCGGTACTCCGATAGGAGTGGTCCAACAAAGAGTAGGGGAAGGCGCCATCCTTTCGAGACCTCAGAAATAAATAATGAGTCATCTCTTACTCTAATCCTTACTTTGATGTCTTATCTTTCACATTTACATATCGTGCTATTCATACTTGTGTGCTTACGTTGCTCTTGTTGATTACCTTGTAGACTTGCATGAATAGGCTCCTTGTTAGCTAGTAGTGTTTAGCTTCCACATTTGATCACTAGCTTGTATAGAAGTTTCTTTGGCTTGATTTATCACCCTCATATGTATTGTGTTACTCATGCTTGTGTGCTCTAGTTCATTATCTTGTAACATTGCATGAGTAGACTCCTTTGCTAGCTTGTTGTTTGCTTTCACGTATCTTTGATTACTAGCTTGCATAGTAGTTGTATTACCTTGTGTGCGATCCACTAGTATGCTTAGGTTGTTCTTCCTTTCATAGGATTATAATCATGTTAGTGTGATCACCACTAGAATTGTTATAGGAGTTTTTTTAGTGTTCGGTTTTAGGAATTGGCGAATTTGGTACATATAGCGAGTTTCTGATTCAACCCCCCCCCCCCCCCTCCCCTCAGTCACTCGATTCTTTCAGAAGGCTATGGATGTGCTTCTTCTCAGAGGATAACATTGTGGGTCTTGTCCTTCTTCTGCATGCTTAGATGAAAAGCAGCAACACCGTCAGGTAGCACGTATTTTGTAGCGGCGGTTACACCATGGTTCGTCGCTAGAAATAATTTTTAGCTACGGGTGACAATGTGAACCGCCCCTACAATAATTTTTAACTGTGGGTGACAATGTGAACCACCCATACAAATATTCTATAATTGTAGCGGCAACTTTTTTCCATATGCACCGCTATGTGTTTTTTACTGTCGCCGCTATAGTGTCATTTTATGGTATTGTCAAACGGATAGATCAAACAAATATTTCACATGGTTCTTATGTCAGTATCTAGTTTATCTAATTACATCACACTATGGTAGATGGGTTAAAAGGAAGGCATCAAACAAATTAATAAAATTGACTTGGACCGGTTAGCTGTGGGTGTTAATCAAGAGAACTGCACATTGTCAGTTGAAGAATAACTTCAACTACCTGCCTCAATGATGTGGAAACTACAACAGAAACTAATGTTTCAAAAAATATTTCAAGCTAGTATATAGTAATCTTTTACCCGGTCATCGAAAATTTAGTAAATGTAAACTAACGACATAAAGAACTTGCTTGAAACAAATCAAGATCATTTAACCCCCATTATTTGAGCATTTTCTTTACATGTCAATCTATTTATTTACTGTTGTTTGGAATTTACATCTTTTTCGAGCAAATTTAAAGGTGACCAGAGGGAGGGTGAATCAGAGCCAATTAAAAATTCTTCTCAAGAACTTGGCCTATGTTCCAATTACAATCCAAGTCAACCTCTAAATAGATTATCAAGATTACACACACCAAAATTGTGATGTGCTAACCCTAGGAGTGATCAACAACAGTAGTGGAACACGGTGCAAACAGAAGAGAACAGCAAAGACTCGAAACCGTCAAAAAGCATACTCAAAATAGACAGCTCTGTCAGTGTATCGGCAGTGCCGATTGGGAACTAGAACAGACCATCGGCGGTGTTGGTCAGTGGACAGAGTAAAGATTCGGAAACATAAAGACAAAGCACATCGGTAGTGCTGGTCAGAACATCGGTAGTGCCGATCGACAATTTAGACAAAGCATCGGCAGTGTTGATCGGATCGTTAGTAGTGCCGATTGACAATAAAAAGAAGATGAAATTCCCGATTAGGATATTGGCAGTGCTGACCCAGATTTTTCTTCCCACACCGGTAGTGCTGATGGAAAGATTGGCAGTGTCGACCGACCCTCAACAGAACAGAAATTAGTTCGGGATTAAGAAAGAACTTGACCAAAACCTAATCAAATGAACTCCAAATCATGTGATTTTTTGACCAGGTAATCCTCCACACATCACGACCTCACTCCAAGAAGATCCACTCAAATAGCACAAGGAAACATCATGAATTTCAGATCTTGTGCCAAGAATACCAAAAAGGGGAAACTTGAGAAATCTTTCAAATCGAAGGTGCTAAAGCTTATGATTCGGTCAAGGACCCATATAGGATTGTTCTAGCTCGTCATAGCACTAAGATCCCCCGAGAAATCCGCCCAGAAACTTGCCCAAATATGAGATCAAAAATTCCCACGAAAAAAAGCTCAGAAAATAGAGAAATATAGAAATTTGGGATTTAGGGAGAAGAGAAGATCTTGAGCACGAAATTGAATCTCATATCATTGATCCTTGCATACATGATTCATGGATACATGGCTAGGAAGACACCCTCTTCCTTCCACTATTTGGAAGAGAAAGAGATGTCTCTCACACACCCTCTCCTCTCCTCTATTACATGATGACCTCTCCTAGCACTTTGAAATGAAGACCTAGCAAGACTAAGGGAAAGAGAGGCACCTCTCCCACCAGCCCTACCACTCCTTATATAAGCCTAGGGTCTAAGACACTTCTACCCTTGACCTATAATACATTGCCACCTACCACTAGGGCAAAACCGTTCAACTCTTTTTCCTTCACCCGAACGCTATCGGGCACTTCACAACTTTACTTTGCCTCGATGGAAGCACCGCAATGGTGCCACATGCACCTCCAATCGCCGCAACCAGTTTTGAGGCCCAAACCAGGAAATCGCCTTGCACGCTTCTCAAAGCATGACTTCTCAATGTTGACGCGTGTCACCTTGTCCTGCGATCCTGACCACTTGCAAGTCTCTCTTGGTCCCTGTCCATCGGGCCCCCTTCTCACTTGCATTGGCATCCTGCTTGCCTTGACTAGGTCAATACGTCGTCTTCATCACCAATACGGTTTTGAGGCTCAACCGCAAAATCGTCCATACTTGTTTCCTCTCCACGTGTATGGTGTGGATCACCCTTGACTTCACCCGGCACCCCGATCGTCTGGTTCCAAGTCCCCTACTTGTACCTGATCCTCTTGCCTTTGACCACCAAGTTGACTCCAGTGACCTACATATCATGAGATAAGAAAACATATTTCCCAACTCATGCAACGTCACCAATACCTCCACCAACTCCGGTTAATCAAAACCATGACATACACAAACTCATGCAATCCCCAGATTCCTGTATTTCAACTCAAACACCGAATCACCCAAAGTCAATTACTTATCACATATTACAAAATATGGCACATATCCACATGGTTTCTCAATCTCCCCCTTGATGAGTACATTGACAACATCAAATGCACAAGATTAGAGATTTGAAATGCAAAACTGAAAAAGCACATCCAAATGGCCAAACTCAAAGAAAAAGTAAAAACAAGTCATCAAGTAAAATAGGGATCACAAAACCAAGAGTTGATAAAGAAAGCGACTTGAGACAAAAAGAATATGAAAAGCGCAAGAAAGCGTTCGAGATCATGATATGCTCCCCCTCAACTTGTGGTAGTTCACATGTAATGCAAAATGAGGTCATCTTAAGTTTCTTAGCATTATTTGTGCATGACCCACTATATTATCCCCTTTGGAAATAAACTCATCAAAGAAGCACAAAAACAAAACATGCATAAAAATGCAAACCTAAGTAGTTTCAACAATTATGCAAACAAGCATTTAACCCTGCTAGTCACAACATAGAGCTATGAAGTGTAAAAGCAATAGCTCATGATCATACAAAGATCAAAAATAGATAGCAAGGCATAAACACCAAGAGCTCTACAAGCTAAGCAGAAAGATTGACTAGTTTAGAAAGAATCAAATTAGCTCACAGAAAAGCCGCCACCACATGTGTAAGTACTCCCATCCAAGGCAAAACAGGCATCAAGTGAATCATAAGAATCTAGTCAGTCTCAATCTCAACCAAGGCAACAAGCATTCGCAGAAAATAGCTCCAAAAATAGAGAAAAAGGGAAATTCAGGATTTAGGCAGAAGGGAAGATCTTGAGCATGAAATTGAATCTCATATCATTGATCCTTGCATACAAGATTCATGGAAACATGGCTAGGAAGCCATCCTCTTCCTCCTACTATTTGGAAGAGAAAGAGATGTCTCTCATACCCTCCCTTCTCCTCTATTACATGAAGATCTCTCCTAGCACTTTGAAATGAAGACCTAGCAAGACTAAGGGAAAGAGAGGCACCTCTCCCACCAGCCATATCTCTCCTTATATAGGCCTAGGGTCTAAGACACTTCTACCCTTCTGCCTAAATCCCGAAGGGGCAAAACCGTCCAACTCTTTTTCCTTCGCCCGAACGCCATCGGGCCCTTCATAAATTTGCTCCGCCGTGACGCAAGCTCCGTGATGGTGCCACATGCACCTCCAATCACCGCCACTGGTTTTGAGGCCCAAACTGAGAAATCACCTTGCACGCTTCTCAAAGCACGACTTCTTGATGTCGACACGTGTCACCTTCTCCTGCGATTCTTACCATCGATAAGTATCTCTCAGTCTCTGTCCATCGGGACCCTTGTCACTTGCACCGGCGTTCTGCTCACTTTGACTTGATCAACATGCCGTCTTCGTCACCACCACAGTTCTGAGGCTCAACTGCAAAATCGTCCGTGCTTCTTGTCTCTCCACGTGTATAGTATGGATCATCCTTGACTTCACCCGACACCCCGATCGTCTGGCCCCAAGTCCCATACTTGTGCCCGATTCTCTCGCAGTTGACCACCAAGTTGACTCCAGTGACCTACACATCAAGAGATAAGCAAACACATTTCCCAACTCCTACAACATCACCAATACCTCCACCAACTCCGGCTAGTTAAAACCATGACATGCACAAACTCATGCAATCACCTGATTCCTTCATTTCAACTCAAACACCGAATCATCTAAAGTTAATTACTCATCACATATTGCAAACTAGGACACATATCCACATGATCTCTCACTTATGTTCTATCAAAAATGTAAATTAACACAACTCTAGTTAGGGTCTTTCTTTGGCCTACCGTGATTTCTGTTCCATATTGCTTTTTGTCAAAAAATAAAAAAAATAGGTAGGTGTCTTCCCTACTGACTTCGGTCAAAAACAAATTACAACATTCACTTCATACCATCATTTTAAATTTTTTATCCCCTATATACCACTTTTATTATTGTTATTATGTATTAGATGGTTGTTAAGTGATGGTGGGAAAGGCCGACCTTACCTCAAGACAAAATCTAGAATTTTTAAAGGCCTCATTAGTGAAAATATGAATGAATTTTCACATAGATATAAGTATAATGAAATAATGAGTTTTTTATTACATTGGTTCTAACAAAAAGTTTCAAAAGTAAGAAAAAAGGTTGTACTTTTATTATAGTGCAACTAACATAAATTCGACATAACTTGCTAGATTTCATATTAAGGGTATGTCCTTTTTATCATTATTTAACAATCATATAATAGGTAAATAACAAAACGGATATATAAGAGATGAAAATTTCAAAATAATGACATAGAAGGGAAGTTATAATTTTAGATGGTTTATAAGATATTAATATAGGTCTTTATGGTCCATAAAAAATTTACCTTTCTCTTTTGCAACCCAAAACTATTTTTTGGGACACCAAACGGTGTTCATCATAGTGCAAAGGAACAAGCACATAGGAATTAATAAGCTGGTCAAATATGAGTCCAGCTAACCAGGGAAGATCTAGACTTCGGTGTCTTTTGAGTTTAGCATATCTCTACAATTTATTATTTTAGATGTGATCATTTACTTCATGTCTATAAAGTTAGAGATTAAATTCAAATTGGTTTTGTATCTTACATATTAAGCACCAACTTTCAAAAATCATAACTCGTGCGTTCGGAATCCAAATAAGACAAACTCGGACCCTATCTCGTAGCCTGTGAAACGTTCTACAACTTAAGTATTCAATGGATCTACAGATTCGTCAGTCTTTGTATCCAAATATGTGATACAAAAATATCTATTCTGATTCGGACTACTCTGCATAGGTCTCTGTTGGTCGTAACTACGCACACACTTATATACCGTAAGAGGACGGTGTACGATTGTAGCACTTTTTTTCTTGAATTGAGTATTCCAAGGTTTATCGAATCTACTAGGACCTTAGAGATAATTAAACAAAATTAACAGTAAAAGATTTAGCCAAAGCTACTGTTGAGTTTAGGTTACATGAAGGGAGACTGGCCGGCTCAAAGGTGCGCCAGACAGTAAATCTGTCATTGTGCCGATCGGCGCAGGGGTTGAGCCGATCGGCACACTGGTGAATCTATCATCGCGCCGATCGTCACAGGTGTTGAGCCGATCGGCACACTGATGAATCTAAGCCAAAGTGCGTCAGATGCTGATGAGGATATCACCATGCTGGATACGCGTATATCATGGCCTTCCCCAAGTTACAAGTCGTCACCAACTCGGTCGTCGCGTTCGTCTCGGATTCAGCCAACACCCCTTCACGGGTTTGATGATATCTCTCATATCCGACGTCCAAACGAGGCATTCTTTGATGCGTTGGAAAGGGGACGATGACGCCATCGTTTTGTTTCTGGTCCTAGCTCCAGAAGGGTCGTAAGTCATAATATGTGACCATGACAAGGTGTTGCACTACCTATTTCGGGTCAACTTGGCCATGTATTGTGTCGGGTCTTAAGCCCATGTTGTGGGCGTCCCCCCTGGTCGCCCCAATCCTAGGACGTCCCTGGTTCCTACATAAACTCAGTAGCCGCTGTCTTTTAGTTTTGGGTTTTATTTAGTTCAGTTTTCCAGAGAGAAACTTGATCGAATTATTATAACTGTGGCGACAAGTCCTTTTACAGTAATCCAGGGCCCCTGTCCTTATTCTACACCACTGTGGCGATTAGTTCTTTTGTGTTCAGAATTTTAACCTTTTCTTGTGATTCGCTTCATCCATATTTGCAATTTCAGATTGCGTGTTTATCCTCTCTTGCTTGTGTTCTCGATTTCGCTTACAGGAACAATCAAGTTATGCTTGGTGTAACGGTTGCGGGGTTGGATCGTGTCTGATTCAAGCCGGGTCGTCGACGCCGAGTTCTCCAAATTCGAGTTTATCCCCTTACCTCTCGGAAGATCGGGCCATATCTATATCAAGTGGTATCAGATTCCTAGGTTCCCCGTGAGGTATTATCGTGTTCTTCCCATTAGATTCGTTTGTGTTCATCACCTTTTGTCCACAAAAAAGCCTACAAAAAAATATTTCCCCACCATCTAAGACATTGTTTAGCCTTTGCATAATTTAATTTCAGAGTCCGTAGTGTTGAGTTTGTGTCCTAGTCGAGTTCAGTTGCTAGTTTGAATTTGTGTTTTAATTTAGTTTGTGTTTTGATCTCTGCTGCACACCACCATCACCATCGTGTTTTCTATTGGATTCACCATCATGTCACCCACCCATAATACCCACAATCTGTTGCCAACAAAAAAACCCTACACAATTCTGTTCCCCCTCCCCTCGCCCCCCCCCCCCCCCTCACCCCTCAAACCCTATCTTGACATACCTTCGGTAAAACAGGCATAACTTTTCGCTCATTGCTCCGATTAGGCTGAAATTTTTATAGCAGATTCTTGACTCAAAGTTGAGGTGACCCACACTTGGCTCTGCCCTGTGTGACCTTGTCAAAAAATTCAAAAAAATCAGGAAAAAATAGAAAAAAAAATTATGAAGTCAAAAATAGCGCTTTCGGTAAAATTTTGTGATTTTGCCTACCCTTTGTTTTCCCTTTGTTTGAGTTGAAACTTCTTGTGGTTCCTTCCTTTATGTTCCTCTATCACAGAAAAATAGTGAAAAAATCATACAAAAAATCAAGATTTTGATTTGCACCCCCCCCCCCCCCCCCCCCCCCCCGCCCTGAAAATTCTAAGTCTGTAAAGTCTGTTTTGATCCTTGCTGCCTTTGCCATTGTTCTTGCTGTCACAACTGTTTTTGAACACGATTCTTTTGCTAGCAATTAGGACACTGCTTTGGATATTTATTCAGTGCTACTATCTGTTATTGAATTGTGTTCCATTGACATACATATTAGCCTTCTAAACTATACATATTACAGCACAGGTTTCTTCCTTGCAACTGTTACACCCAAGCTCAACTACAGATTATGTCGACCTGTTTGGCTTTTGTAAGAACACTTGCAAGATTGTGATACATTGCTTCTGATATTGTTTTCCACTTTCTACACCCTCTGCTGCCTGCTAGTTGATAAGGCTAATCTTTTTGTTTAGCCTTGTCTTTTGCTTTTAACCATGTCAGAGAAAGGGAAAGGGACACCTGGAGAGATGGAGTCCCCTACAGACTTCAATGATTGCGTGTCCAAGGCCGAGCTCATGAAGCTTCTTGCAGACCAGCGTACATTCATGGAAACGAAGTTTACCGAGTTGATGAGTCACATCAACACTGTTGCCCACTAAATTGAGGATGTTGAACGACCTCCACCTCAACGAGCTGATGATGATGATGATTTTAACCGTGATGCAGACCGTCTTCGCCGTAATCGATACGGTATGGGAGGTAATAACAATCGTGATAATACTGATACTTTTGTTAAGCCCAAATTTAACATACCACCTTTTGCTGGTAGTGCTGATCCTGAAGCATACTTAGATTGGGAACTTGCTATTGAACATAAATTTAATTCTCATTTAGTTCCTGCTGAGCATAGAGTTAGACTTGCTACTAGTGAGTTTATAGGTTTTTCTCTCTTTTGGTGGAATGATCTTTGCAATACTAATGTTGTTATACCTGCCACTTGGCCAGTTTTAAAACAACGCATGAAATCTCGTTTTGTTCCTCCTTATTACCAACGTGATTTACGTTTGAAATTATAATCTTTAACACAAGGTAGTAAAACAGTAGAGGAATATTATCAGGAATTGCTTATTGGTTTAGCATGTTATGATATACATGAAGATGATGTTGAAACTAGTGCTAGATTTTTTGGTGGTTTGAACCGTGATATCCAGAATATTGTTGACTATAAAGAGTGGAATAGGTTCAGCCAATTATATCATATTGCTCTTAAGGCTGAACGAGAAGTACAGGGACGCCTTCCACAACAATCTTACAGGTCCAACATTGAGCAATCTCTCCAGCAACGCACTGGAGTAGAGAACTTGAAGAGTCATGTTGCTAAGCCACCAGCAATAACTTTTTCACTTGTGCTATTTCTGCAGCGCAATCGTCTAGTGTGCAGCACCAACACCAGAAGAAGGTTACTACTTTCGATACTAGGAGTGGCTCCTCCACCACCATTATTTGCCACTGCTGCAAGGGCATGGGACATGTCATGAAGGATTGCCCTAGTCGTCGTGCTTTCATCGCTACCGCTGATGGGTATGAAAGTTCTAGTGATGTTGAAGATGAATTTGCTCGTATGCCTAACCTTGTTGCAGATTTGACGGCTTTCCTAGCCTCATTGTACAGTGTGTGTTGACCACTCAGGTGGGACAAGAGGAAGAACAACAACGCAACAATTTATTCAACATGTACCTCATTATCGTGGACCGCCGTGTTCTCACCATCATTGATACTGGGAGCTGTAACAACTTGGTAAGTTCTGATTTGGTAAGTAAGCTTGGCTTGATCATGCATGCACTACATCAGCCCTACCACATCAAATGGTTCAACAATAGTGGTACGGCACAGGTAACTCGATCAGCACGCATACATTTTTCAGTAGGTTCTTATCAAGACTCTGCTGATTTTTATGTTGTACCTATGCAAGCATGTTCGCTTTTATTAGGCCATCCATGGGAATATGATACGGATGCTGCTCACTATAGTAGAACTAATACATATACATTCGTGCATAAGGACAGGAATATTACTTTGCGTCTATTATTACCTGCTGATATTAGAAATTATTTTAAACTACTTGCTGAAAATACTGAGAATAAACATGATAACAAACACCTTTCTGATGTTAAACATAAGGCTATTAGTTAAAGGGAGGTGCTTTTCTTGCTATGACATCTACTATTACCGAACTTTGTGATAATCATGATGCACCTTACTATACTATGCTTTATCGTGATATATCTTCTATCGATGATCATATATCTTATACTTTGCATTCTGCTAGTACTATCCTTTCGCAGGAGATTGATGCTGAGATGGAGTCGAGGGCGACTCCAATTCAAGAAGGGGAGGATGATGAGGACATCACCATGCTGGATACGCGTATATCATGGCCTTCCCCAAGTTACAAGTCATCACCAACTCGGTCGTCGTGTTCGTCTCGGATTCAGCCGACACCCCTTCACGGTTTTGATGATATCTCCCACATCCGACGTCCAAACGAGGCGTTGTTTGATGCGTTAGAAAGGGGACGATGACGCCATCGTTTTGTTTCTGATCCTAGCTCCAGAAGGGTTGTGAGTCATAATATGTGACCATGACAAGGTGCTGCGCCACCTATTTTAGGCCAACTTGGCCATGTATCGTGTCGGACCTTAAGCCCATGTTGTGGGCGTCCTCCCTGGTCGCCCCCAACCCTAGGACATCCCTAGTTCCTATATAAACTCAGTAGCCGCCATTTTTTAGTTTCGGGTTTTCTTTAGTTCAGTTTTCCAGAATGAAACTTGATCGAATTATTGTAACTGTGGTGACAAGTCTTTTTACAGTAATCCAGTGCCCATGTTCTTGTTCTACACCACTATGGCGATTAGTCCTTTTATGTTCAGAGCTTGAACCTTTTCTTGTGATTCGCTTCATCCATATTTACAATTTCAGATTGTGTGTTTATCCTCTCTTGCTTGTGTTCTCGATTTTGCTTGCAGGAACAATCAAGTTGTGCTTGGTGTAACGGTTGCGGGGTTGGTCGTGTCTGATTCAAGCCAGGTCGTCGACACCGAGTTCCCTAAATTCGAGTTTATCCCCTTACCTCTCGGAAGATCGGGCCATATCTACATTAGATGCCATGTAAGCCTAAGCTATTATATGAGTAACCAAGTATCTACTAGTGAGATCGTAACCAGAAAGTCTAATTAAATAACATCATAATGGATAATTACATGGATCAATAAAAACCTACAGTGAATAAGACCACCCTGTTTTTCGAGCAGCTCTCGATTCATCGCTGCCGAGAGAAAACCCTTAATCGTGTGAGTATCTTACCCTACTCAACTATCTAATAGTACTACGCAGGTTTAGTGTTACCATCGCTAAACCACACTACTAGCATCATCAAACAACCATAACTAATACAATGTCCGAGTACTATCCTAATCTCCACGATCAAGATAATATCTACTTACTTAGCCTAAAACTAAGCAATTAAAATAAGCACATCTATGATTATAGAATCAAGATAGACAAATCACCAAAACCATCATCAATATATTCAATCATCCTTAAGATATATAGAGTAAGATTCATCCCCGTCGAGATGACCTACCTTAACGGATCAACTCTTAACACTAATAGTTCTTGAAACTCAACTAGAGATTTATTCTAACAGGACAAGCCCCGGTGGCTCTAACTCACGGATCTGTTGTCTCTCTGTCGCCTCTGTCCTCCCATCTGCCGCGACCAGGATTTACCGGTATTTATAAGGGTTCTACTCATAAAGGACTGGTTTCTAGCAAATAAGGCTGTTACGCTGATCGTCTCAAGCTGTGTCTTCTCTGGTTTCTTCTCCGAGTCGGTTCCTCTATCTATCACAGCTGCCATGTGGGTTTTTTCCTTCGAGATAAAATCTTGTACTGTGTATCGAGATCTTAAAATTCCACAAATCTTCTAAGTAAATATTTTTAAGTGTCTTACACAGATAAACTTCCACAAATACGTGGAATGGGCCTCGGTCACTTCTGTGGGCCAAAACACCCTTATGTCGATCGGCTCATGGACTGCGCCGATCGGCACACTTGACGTCTTCAGTGCTTTTCGTCGGTTCTAGATTCCTGTCCTCTCCAGCATCACTCTAATCACCAATTTTACCTGTTTCTGCAATAGAGCTCCAAAACAACGCATATATAAATATATAGGTAATATCATAGATAAATGAACTAAATTAGTATCAATTATGCTCTAATTAGGATAATATTTATATATAAAAGGGGCATTTGGGGAGTGCCAACAGTCTCCTTGCAGGGTCCATATCTCATAGCTCTGCAGTCTAAATAATAGGATGCATATATGTTTCAGTAAGCTCTTGACGAGATCTATAATTAAAAATTAAACTTTTTTCATTAGAGTACGATTTGAAGTTCAAAACCATGTCGTAATGTAGTATTATTTTTAGACTATGTAAATTGATATTTTCTTCTGAATAAATGTTTTAAAAATTACAATATTTGACTTACATGTTGGACTTCATAAACATCCAACGATGTATTTGAGGTGTTATGTTTAAAAATTACAATATTTGACTTACATGTTGGACTTCATAAACATCCAACGATGTATTTGAGGTGTTATGATTTTAGTGAAAGCCCTCCTTATATGACAAGTCGGACTTTATATTGCTACTAGTGATCTTTTAGCTTTTTTAGTATTATTTCAACTAATTCTACAACATAGCAATCAAACAACATTACATACGCAAATTATTAATATTAGAAGTAAAAAATATATTTATAATGAGAATATGGTAAAAAATAATAGAAATTTATTACTTTTGAAATATAAAATTATACACTAAGAAGCACCAATAATAATATAAATATGATTATAATATCAGTAATAGTCAAACAATTATATTATAAAAAAATTATTTAAATTATACAAAGTATTCTGTTTTTCTTAAGTCTATAACACGCATAGATACTTTGCAAGTTCATAAATAAATAAGACTAGCAAAGTGTCCGTGGGTTGCTACGGACTTAAAAAATAAAACACTCTTTATGACTTTATAAATTATTTATATAATATAATTATTAGATATATATAATATTATTGATATTTTTTATATGAAAGATCATATTTATATTACCGTAGATGCTTCTTAGTATATTATATTATATGTCAAAAATAACAATTTTTTCACCATTTTTTTATCATATTATAGAAGTTTTATTTGAAAGTAAAAATCAATTTACGTAGTCTACAAAATAACATTGTATTGTAACACAATTTTAAACTTGAAAACTTGCTCCAATGAAAAAAGTTAAAACACAAAAGTTATAAATCTCGTCGAGACCTTTTCGAGACATACGTGGATCATATTATTTGTATTTCGGAACTAAAAGATATGGGTCCTATATAAAGACGTGCGCAGAGAAGTCTGAATCAGAATAAATATTTTTGCATCGTATATTTGGAAACCAAAACGGCGGGATCTGGACTTCCATTGAATATTAAAGTTGTAGAACTTTTTGAGAACTACGATATAGAGTCCGAGTTACTTAATTTGAGCTCCGGATGAGAGAGTTATGATTTTTGAAATTCAGTACTTGATATGAAAAGTACGAAATTGATTTGGATTCAACCTCTAACTTTGTGGATACGAAATGAACAACCATACCTCAATTAATAGATTATAAAGATTAGCATAGTATCTTAGGAGGAGTAATCAGGAAGATTTGGACTCTGGTGCCATTAATATTATCAGCGGCACCTTAAAAAGGGGTACAAACATTAGGCTTTGCTGTTAGCGAAAGCAAGGGTCAGGATCTGCCTCCACCTCGCTTCGCTCAGGGCTAAGCTCGTAATTAGCACCGCCAGTAAGATTCTTCTCCTTCTTTTTAAACAAACAAAAAAATAAAATCTCTCTCTTCCGTTTCATCTCACACTTCCTTTGGGCGGCGGGGCGGCCCCTCCTCTCCGTTGCGCTCGCTGTTGGGTGCAACAGCAAATCGCGGCGCAATGTGTTGCGTGAGAGCTCCAATCTCCTGATCCTGATCCCACCCGCACCTCAAATCCCCCTCCTCGTCCAACAGAAAACAAAATCCGGCTCCGCCTACGATTCTCCGGAGGTTGTTGTGGCAGAGCACACTGGCCGTCGCACCACCAATCTGCGCGCTGTTGGGGTTTATCTCGAATTCTCGATCGCTCCGAGGTACCCATAATCTTCCGAGAAGTCGCAGTTAAAGTCGAGTCTTTTATTTTTCGATTCTTTGTTGTCGAGTTGTAACGGTAGTAGCTCCGCTGGTCACTTGCGCCGCTCTTGCCGTGGACAAAGTCGAAGCTTTGCGACTAACTTTTGCTCGATATATATATTTTCTGATTATTTCACAGATACGGGAGCGGAGAGAGAGACTGTGGAAGGAAATCAGACACGGAATCCAGTTGCGCTCCGCCCATCTTAAATTGCGAGTAATCGGAGGAGAGCAGGGTTCTTTCCTTTGTCCTACTGTCAGCCGACGAACGGGGAATAGTCGAATAGAGAGTCTCCAAGAACGCAGGAGGAGGTTTGATTGCTTGGCAGCGAAAACGGAAGAGGAATCAGAGGGCGAGAGATGGGGTCCCTGCTATGCTGCTTGCGCGGCCACGGCGAACCGGAGGAAGTAGTCTGCTGCTTCTGCCTGCCGTGGCCGTTCCGGAACAACCACCACTCGGTCTCGGTATGATGATTCCTCGTCTTCTACGTGTTTGTTCTTTCCAGGTTTGTGATGGATGTAGTTTGGCGTGTGCCTGTGTAATTGTGTGTTGATGTGCTGGCTGATGGTTCCTGCAAAATCTGTGCAGTGGGTTTGGATCGATACCGGGGGGAGGGGGGGGGGGGGGGGGGGGGGGTCACTGTCAGGTTGTAGTTTCCATGTTAATTGCTTGTCTCTGCGTCATCGGTTCTGCTGTTATGTGGTCACATTGTTGCGATGGGCGAACGTGAAACTTGCGGCTTTGGATGGACCAGCATTGCTCTGTGTTGGGATGTGGTGGTGTATCAGAAATAACAATGTGAAGGACTGGGTGTAATGGGAAGGTTCTTTGTTGTTGTTTTTTGTCATTTTTTATTTAATTGACTACATTTGTACATATAATATTAGCTTTTTGTATGTAAACCCAGAAACTTACTTGGCGAGCTTTCTGGTCTTGTTGTCACTGGCTTCTTGTGCAACTATATTTCAGAACTCAAATATGCTAATTTTAGAAGTTGAAGCTCAGACGACTCTGAGCTGAATAAATAAGATACTACTACTAAAAAACAGATGACCAGGCATGTGCTGCGATTAATTAGTACTAGAACAGTGAACTGCATTCCCTGAAGCTAAAAAACAAATGACCAGGCATGTACTGGGATTGATTAGTCCTAGAACAATGAACTGTGCATTTGTTCCCTGAAGCTAAAAAAACAAAAGACCAGGTTGTTGATACTTGATAGTGAACCGTGGTGTAGTGTGCATTTGTTCCCTGAAGTCCTGTCCTCTTTGTTGGCTCCATATGTTTTGCAGCATGTGATCGTTTACTCAGCTGCAATGTGCTCGCTTCTAAATTATTTCTTCACAGGGTGCTGCTGCTCGTCAAAGAGGCGATACACGTGTTGCTCCTGATCAAGGAAGGGTTCCTCTGGTGCCTTGCGTTGCCACAGTACCGGTGGATCCAATGGATAATTTCCGCTCACCTCCCAGGCCTTTGCCTTATGATGATCCTCATTTCAGCCCTCGGAGAGAGCAGCACACAGTAATCTCAGGACATGACAACGCATCAACGCAGCTCCAAAAACCTGGTCAACTTAAAGAAAGCAAGAATACTGATACTGGATCAGCCTGCACAGCTCAAAAGGTTGAGGATTCATCTGTTAAACACCATTCAGGAGGTCCAAGGATCGATGGAATACAAGTCCGTGATCAGTTGGACAACGAGGATGACTGTCCGATATGCCTGGAAGGTTGGTCAAAACAACTGACAATGTTATCTCCATTATTAGATTATCTCAATAAAGGAGATCAGTCGAACTTTGTTATTTTAGTTGCAGAAGGTTATATCTGCACAATTATTCGAATCATTCTAGATACCGATCTAAGTTCATTTACGTCTCCGTGCATTTATGACAATTATTAGTTTTTCTTATGTTCTACATCTTAAAATTCTCTGTTTGCAGAATATCATTTTGAGAACCCGAAGATTGCATTGCAATGCAACCATAATTTCCATCTTAGTTGCATTTACGAGTGGATGGAAAGAAGTCAATCTTGCCCTATCTGTGCAAAGGTATGTGGCTTCTACCAGAAACTGTTTCATTTGAAGTTCAGACTTGGTTAACATGGTTATTTGAGGAGAGCAAAAGAATGTTTTCTTAAATCCAACTATCTCACTGCAGGTGATGTTGTTCAATGAGGACGAATGATGTTGCCGATACAAGTCTTTACGGATGGCTAATGAAGGCACACAGTTAACTTTTTCTGGTAAAAAAAAAGGCACACAGTTAACCCTTATTATATGGTGTGTACATAACGGTGATGAAATCCAGTCGCTAGATTGTTTGCTGAAACTTCCAGTGGCACAAAAATTTTATTTTTGCCTATAGAGCAGAAAATTAACCCTTTATTTGTTAACGAAGTTGATGTTTTGTGCCAATTAACATCTGATATTTCAAACTGATGGGTGACTAATGCTACTTGTCCATGGGCTACTACATCAAGATTATCACGCTGAAATCTGACATTCTGGAAACTCTACTAATTCGTGAGTAAAACTGATGTTTGAAATAAATTAAGCAGAATATTGACGAGTAGTGCTAGTGCCACCTCGAGGATCTTTCCAAACGTTCTAAACAAAAAGTCTCGAAAATCAAAAGTCAAGCTTCAGCTGTATATTGCCGTTGCAAAATTTCTCCTACTAAAATGGATATTGGATAGTTTCTAAAAAAATGGATATTGGATCAGAAACCTAAGAAAAGTATACATGTAAATGTATCCTCTTATAAATAAAAAGTATGCATTGTTTCAAGCAGCAGCAACATTTTTTATGCTTGGTCATCGATCAAAATATGCTCATTTGAGATAGTGTAGTACACAGAGAGAAAGCACACAGTACAGTACACAGAATTTGATGAATACAACATACTGGAGAGAAGCAGAAGATTTCCTGTAATTATGCTTTGTTAGGATGCTGAATACAGTACACAGAGAGAAGGGCAAATGGGCATGTGAGACAACATAAAAACTTTCACACGGAGAGCAACTATAAATGGAATATGAATCAGCAATGAACAAATTGATGAATAATACAGGCGTAAAGAAACGATACGACCTTGCCATTAAAAGTGACACAAGGATATAAACTTGACAACTACTTATTCAACTATCTGTACTCTGTTTTCTGTTGCTGGCGTTCAGACAGGCGCCTGCAGTTCATTTTTAGTTCTCTTTTTTTTTTACCAAAACGATGGTATTTTCTGACCGGAGGGAGTAATAAATATAGGGCATGTTTGACTGGGCTATGGTTGTGAGGAAAAGCTGTGGTTGTGGTTGTGGAAAAAGGTGTTGTGAGCTATTAGCTGTGAGAAAAGCAGAAAACCCTTTGGCTGAAATGGTCAAGGATTAAAAAACCGTTGAAAACCGACTGGTTTTTATGGTTTTTGATAAAACCGCTCCAGTCCAGTTTCACCGGACGTCCGGTTTATCAGAAAAACCGATCTTGTGTACTGTAGCAAAACGGTTTTCGGTCGGTTTTTCCGGTTTTTAACGAGATGAAAACTGTTACTGTACCGGTTTTTTAATCTTTGAAAATGGTTGTGAGCTGTGAGTTAGGTTAGAAATGTCTGTAATACCCCTGAAGATAATTTTGTATGCAAATTGATCGTAAAGTGATATGTTATATGTATATGTACATATAATAACTATTTCAAGAAGAGAATTTTTTTTAATAGTTGTCCAACCATCATTAATATTTAGTCCATATAGTACAGTTCACATCATACAACAATAGTATTTTACAATATAATTAGTTCTCTCTTGCACTATCCTATTGTGAATGGTATTCATGGTATCCTCATTCTCTCCATCTGGACTTTTATCTCCTTGAGTTATTGTCGTATTATCTGTATGCTCTAGTACATAGTTCTCATTGGTGTCACATTGTGCGAACTTCTCATCATACAAATTGCTATCACGAATAAAATTATACAGTGCCATACAAGCAATAATGATATGCTATGCTTTTAAGTTTCACTGGAAAACTTTGGTAGGACAAATTTCAAAATGTGCCACTTCCCCTTCAATACTGCAAAAGACCGCTCAACCACATTTCGTAGGGATGAATGAAGGAAGTTGAAAATTTCGTACTTTCCTTGAGGAGGACATCCAGATTGATGCCGACTGGAGTCGGCCTCCTACCTGGAGCCAACTCGTCGACCTGGCCGCCTGCCTCCTGCTCCTGCACGAGTTGGCCTCAAGCACCTACGCAAGCCAACCAACTCCCTCCTGCATGAGCTTGCCGGCCGAAGGTGGACTCCCCAGCAAGAGCCGCTCTCAACGCCAGACCTCCAGCACAAGCCACTCCCAGTGCCTGCCACTTCCTCTTGCGCCCGCCGGAGGAGATGCCGAAGGATCTAGAGAGCTCGTCAGAGGAGATGTGGCGTACCTGAGCAGATGAGGGCCGGTGATGCCCTAACCCTAAGCGCGGGACCGAGGGAGAGAGGAGTGATGGAGAGAGATCCGAGCGAGAGAGAAGTGACGGGAGTCGGGGAAAAAAAAGAAAATTGAATCGGTACGCACATAACGGATGGCATGGTGGCTAATTTCACCCAAAAGTTAGTTCTCACAGCCAAAAAGTACGTCCATAGGTGCTGTGAGTTTTGAACTACCGAAAGTCACTAGTTTTCTGAAAGCAGTTTAAGACATAAGGGCCTTTGGTTAGCTTTTGGCTTTTTTGAAAGTAAAAGCAGCCTGAAAAGCTGAACCAAACACCCCCATAGTTCCCATAAAAAAGTCAACGTAAGTATAGTAGGTGTTAACTTCATAAAGCATGATCGGAAAGGATACCCATTTATTGCTGTTGCTAGATATTTCATATTACTTTTCACATCAATTCTAATATAGTTGTCTTTATTGCTTACTGGAATGCAGGAATACATCTGTATCCCAAGTTTCACAATATAGGAGTATCCAAAATAATGAATCTCTCCCAAACCCTATTAAAAAAAAGCTGGTATTAGTTTTGCCACGTATCAACTTGCAATAATTTTATTCGAATGCAATAAATTCAACATTAATCATCACCACATTGGACTTCAGAAATACAAGTGGTTCCACATAATCTTTCACAGCACAGCTATAAATTACCTGCACTGCAACAATATTACTGAATTCTACAATCCAGCTTTTACTCATTTCATACAAATACATGCACATATTATTCTGCTGTAGTTCCTTAAGCTACCGTTCATCTCCATCTTTTGCAGCCGCATCAAAGGCCCTTATGAATATATTTGGAGGCTGACCTCCACTGAGTTGATACTTTCCATTAATCTGAACAAAACAGAGTACAATGAGCAATAATGGATAGTCTCTAGTCATTTACAGGATAAAAGATAATAAAATATCGCCAGTAAAGTAAGCATCGTGCTCGTACCACAAAGTGTGGAACCCCAGAAATGCCAGATGAGTACTTGTTGAGTTCTTCCCGAACCTGTTAGTAGAAAGAAGGATGTGTGGGCTCTTTAATTGGAATAATATACTCCATATGGGACAGAGATCACTGGAGACCATACCTCGTCGACTCCTTTGCTAGGATCCTCAAGCAGTTCTTCTGCTCCTTCTATGCCCACCTTTCTTGCAGCATCTAGCAAAACCTGTCTGCGATGCATTCGTAAATTGAATATAATTAGATGGCTCAACAATAACAGTGCAAAAACCACTACAGTCAACACATATAGGCAGATTTAAACAACCCAATTAGGAGACGGATTTAACTTATAAAGTAGTGCAATTCCTTGCAGAAAGAGATGTTGTCACTGCAAAACCACTACAGTAGCAGATAGTTCAGCAAATAAAGTAGCAGTGACAGCATCTCTTTCTGCAAGGCTTTAACTTGCAAAATAAGTTTGTATGATATATTATAAACGTGGTTGGGAAACAGTCATTAACAATAAAACATAGTACAAAATGTTTGAAGCTATTCACAACTCCAAACACCTTAGTGATGGTCAACCATGAAAAGATTTGACAGTTATTTACTTCATATAAACACTGAAACTGGTCAGATCAAACTATATAGTGCTGCTTCACATTCTGAGTACAAAATGATGATTAATTTTAGCAGTTAAAGTTGAAGAAAAATATATGTCTTATTCTTAGTAACATTTCGGATACAAATTGCACTGAAAGTGTTTCAGTTCAGAAGCAGAAAATGAAGATATATGATGAGATAGTGTAGTGAAATTCTCAACCACAATAAAGATTTCTTTTTGAGGAAGAGAAAATGTTGAGATCACTCTGAACAGTTTTCCATTACCAATAGGGTTATGCATCATTTGACAATTCTAAGATCTTGTCATGCATGATCCCATTAATAACACATATAAATAAATGATGATAAAGAAATGCAAAATGAAATTTATGATCGATACCATAATCAACAAATTTGATGCATACTCACTTGTCACCAATATATTTTCCTTGGCAAAAGTAACTGAGGAATAATTCATCAACGAGAGCATTTTGCTTGTCATAACCTTGGTGTCCAGCAAGTGTTATAAGCCTATGGCTATCCATTGTATTTCCACTGGATTAAAATCTTCGTATCAGCACAACAATAAATGATACATGTGACACGAATGTGCACAACAGCTTCACAACCATGTACTTACGTCAACCCTGTCATGTCATACTCAAGCCCAAGTCCTCGGAATATCTGAAAATCGAGAACAGCAGCAGCCAACAGCTAAATACATTTTTTTGCAAAATGAATAAAGTCTACCATGGGCATGGTTTGACAAGGGAACCTCTGTCATGCGAGAAGTTGCACGCTCAAACTGAACAGGACCGAACTTCATCTTGTAGAAGTCAGATTTCTTGATGCCTTCTTTCGGCGCATCAGGGTTAAGAAAGAATGGATGCCAGCAAACCTACGAAGTAAACAGATTTAGACAAAGCACATGTTACAAAGTATAAACAAAAGAATTTTGTATCCAGATCATGATGGTGATTTGAAGAGGAGTGAAACCTCAAAGTCGAACTTGTCCTTGGTTTGCTCCATTGCTTTCTCAAGGTTCTTTTTACCAACAAAGCACCAAGGGCACACCGTATCTGAGCTCACATCAATCTGAATGAGCTTCTTGCCCATATTTGAAGCCATCAATCTCGCACACCTACAGTTTGCAAAGCAGTTAACATAGAACTTCTTCCAAACCTCAAAGATATGCTCCAACGAAGCATTGACCCACAATTTGGTTAATCTGGACCAAGGGACTTGGTGACCATTTTTTTTTTATGCAGAAGTCAAATTAGCTGAAAATTGCTAGACTGAAGAATGAGAACATCCATGAATCCAAAAAGGTGGAACATGTTTCCCTTCACAAAGGGCACACCTTATGGATCCATATCCTCAATTAAATTTTAACTAGTGTTCTGGGGAAAAAAATTGAAAACACAACACTGTATACTTCTTGTTTTTCCATGTCAAATTGTACTTTTCAAACCAAGCAAATGGGCTGCATTAATAGTTAGCACTGTCAAGTTCCTAGGACACACAGGTAAGCTTCAGCACAGTCACCCAGTTAGATACAGTCATACGGAATCAAATTCATGTTAGACTCTATAATGAAATCAACATGTACCGTCTACCGAGAGAAAGAGAATCATGCTCCATGTTGTTTTAATAAATTATATGTAATTGCACTCTGCCAATTACACGATATATAAGAGGAACATGGGAAAACATACTTCATAGTTGTTTCAGTCAATTGATGTCACCTAAAGCAACTGTATTCACCACCTCTTGAAGCAAAGGTACTCAATTTGTTGGGAACGACGGTAAACAGGGACAAAATTCGAACCTGAAAGCACCGGGTTTCGCGAGGGACGGGATGCGAACGGATAGGAAGCGACTGGGCATACACAAGCACGAAAACGTTTTTTTCGTTTCCCCTCTTTTTGCTGGTAGGATCTTGGTCCGCGTTTTTTCCTTCTATAGCAGTTCTTGAGAGGAGGGAAGAACAATTTGGGGGGAGGGCGAAGCAAAAGTCAGAGGACACCGGAGTTCGGTAGGCGTTTTGTTTTTGTTTTCATTTCCACGGATTTTGGTAGGCGTTAGTGGGCTCGGTCTACTCCTGGGCATCTCCCCGGCCCCCCCGCGGAGGCAGTAAGTAAGCAAGCATCTCATTTCCTGGACACGGTCCACCGTGGCCCGTGGGCACGTGAGCTCCACCTTCCTGACTTCCTCTGCCGTTTTTGCCCATCGTTCCCGGGACCTCGGGAATCCAGAAATATCCAGTGGTCGGTGCCCATTGACAAGTGCGCACGAGGAGAAAGGAACAAGGAGGCGACGCCGTTCCACAGGTCAAAGGAGGATTGGAGTAAACAAAGCTCCCACCGCTCACCGAATCCGCCCGGAAGATTGCTGCACCATTCTCTCCAGGTAAGCACTCGGGCCTGTTCTCCGATTTCTGCAGCATCTGATTTCAGGGGGATTAGTTCACGGTGGGCAGCCGGCCAGCCGAGTTGCTGTTTCTTTCACGGATCGATTGCTGAACGGCCACCTGATGTGAGGGAAGGGAAATGATGACCTTCGTTGCGCTGAGCGGCTGAGAAATGTTTGTCCATTAGGGAAAGGATTGTTGTAATTTTTCGAATTTGAGCTCCTGACGGTCACTTTATGTCCTTTGGATTAGGGAAAGCATTTGTTCAAATTCATCCGGATTCTTAAACCATTGACATGCTTGAATTGACCTCTGGGCGGAGTGTTCTTGATTCTTTAGCTATAGTTTCTGCAACGAACCCCATGTTGAGCTGTGGTGCCCTTTTGCAGTTTTGCTCCGTATGTCTCAGATTTCTATCATAAATTGACCCTGTTAGCTTAGGGTGCTTCAATTTGCGCTGTTTTGACAACGAACTTCCGAAAGATCAGAGAAATGATTGCACAATGTATCGAACTTTCTCTTAACAGTCAACAAAATTGCTGATTTGATGGCATATTTGTTGCAAGTTCCTGTGCCGTTGTATTTATTGTTCTTTCTTTATATACTGTATTCTGTAGGATAAGTGCTTGTGATCTCACCAATCGCCACTTGAAAGCTGAGAAAATATTTTAGCTGTGTTGCTTTGTTTCATTTGGCTACAAAATGCCACCTCCTTGTACTCTTACATGTATAATTTTGTCTCTTCGTTTATTGATTTAACTGACTTGCTTATCTTTTATGCATCATGATCAAACAGGGGACATGGATACTGATGATGTGCTCTGCAACCTCCGTGTTGTTGGTGTGCCAACAAAAAGTGCAATTTACATATGGGGTTATAACCAGAGTGGACAAACGGCACGGAAGGGCAAGGAATGCCATTTGAGGATACCCAAGAGCCTCCCTCCCAAACTTTTCAAATTGGGGAATGGAGAGAGCCTCAGATGGATTGATATAGCATGTGGCCGTGAGCACACTGCTGCAGTTGCTTCCGATGGATCACTCTTCACGTGGGGTGAGTCCCTTTTGCTCAGCTCATTTGCAGTTGGTGCACACTAGAGTGCTAAACGAATTAAAGGTTGTTCTAATGAGAGAACCAGTACCATTCTTGTCTCTTAGTTGGACTGAATCTGCATGGTTTACTTACTATGTTTCTTTTCTTTGCTGTTAATGTTAAGAACTAATTAAAATTTTACAGAACGTTCTATTTAGTCTAAAAGCTATTTTTATGTTCATGTGTAATTGACAGATTGGCAATTCCTAGAAATTATTTACTTGTGGTATTATCAATTTTGCAGTCCCTAGAAGTGGACGGGTTTGTGTGCGTGTTGTACGGGTCCTTACCCTTTCTTTCTTCTTAATATAATGATACGCAGCTCTCTTGCGTATTCAAGAAAAAAAATTCACTGTGTTGCATATTCTTCAGGTAGCTATGGTTACTGATTCCGCATTGTAGTGCAACCTCAACATGTTGCTTTAGCAAAAGCAAAAAAAAAAAAAAAAAAAAAAAAAAAACGAGTACTATAACTGCGGACAAGATAATTGTTACTGGGCCATACTCCATCCGTTCCAAAATTGTTGTTGTCATTGACTTTCTTTTGTTAACTTTGACCATTCGTCTTATTCAAAAGATTTTGAAAATTATCATATATCTTCTCATGATTGTTTTATTACTAGAGAGATTTAAAACATAACCAATAATTTTGCATATTTTAGCTAACTTTTTGAATAAGACAAATGATCAAAGGTAATGAAAAAAGTCAACGGCGACAAAAATTTTGGAACGAAGGGAATATTTAATTTTGTGAGATTTGACTTGCTTGACCCAATTAGGATTAGAGAATGACAGAGTGAGGCACTTGTTCCATTGGAGTGCTTCACTGATAATGACAGAAGGAATTACTTGATGTACAGGGTTTTGTTTGTGAACGAGTTATTTACAGGGAAGCTCAAATGCATACAGGTGCTAATGAGTTTGGTCAGTTGGGAGATGGGACAGAGGAGAGCTCAAAGGAGCCCAAGAAGGTCAAGGCACTGGAGACTGAATTTGTGAAATCGGTATCCTGTGGTGCACATTGTACAGCTGCCATTGCTGAGCCTAGAGAAAATGATGGCACGGTATCAAAAAGCAGGCTTTGGGTTTGGGGACAAAATCAGGTTTGCATTAACTTTTCAGTGGTTAAGACATGAAGGGTAATTAATAATTTAATACAATTCATTCACAAGTGTATTCATCATTTGCAAAAAAAAAAAAAAAATTGTTACAGGGTTCAGATAACCCTCGTCTGTTCTGGGGAGCTTTTACACCAAACACGGTACATTTCATTTCTAATGACTTTTGATTCAAGTGAATATCAAAGCAACATAAGTTTACCTAGATATTGAAACAAAATAATATCGGCAACATTCAATGCATTACTAATTCTTTCAGTTACCTCATCAAGTTCTTTCAGTTGACGAGCAGATATGTGCAGAAACTAATTTGCTGCAATACACATTTTAACTGCTTAAACCCAATTTGATATGACAATTGACAACATGAATTTTACCATACCACCTTGTATGGGAATACATCATTCCTTTTTGGGATGGAATTTGAATGTCCTGTGACCTTATTTCCTCTGTTTTTCTCCTGTTTAGCCAGTATCTTGTGTGCAATCAGTATCAAACTAGGTTTAGTTTCACTATAAAGCTTTCTGATATTTTCTAACTGATGTTAATTTTGTGAGCCAACGATCAATTCTATACCCAAGTTTTATTTTATTTTATTTTTTTAAAAAAACTCATTATGTATTTGATTCATTGCTTCATTTTACTTATCTTTGTTGTAGTTGGCAAACCTGTTCACAAAGGAAAAACAAATTACATCAGTTTGGATTTCATATCTAGTTATATCCTTGCAAAAATCTGGTGTTGGGTCTATGAGTAGGTCAAATTTAAAGTGATTGAAACATTCGTCACTGACCAGGTGTTCTGATGCATGAATGTGCCCTCAGTTCCAGTGTTGTTTTCCCATGTTGCTTGATGTTTGTTGCATGTTCTATTAAATCCTTTTTTTCTCAGTTATTGTAACGCACTAATGCTAGTCCAGAATGAGTGCCAATAGGATGTTTCCATATTTTGAAAGTTCCCGGTTCTAATTCTTTTAGGTGAGTACATTTATTTTACCCAAATATTTAGGTAATGTTCTTAGTTCTTCTGTATACCTACAGGTGATTCAGCAGGTTTCTTGTGGAGCTGTTCATGTTGTGGCTTTATCTGAGGATGGTCTCCTGCAAGCATGGGGTAATGTGTAACCTTCGGCTCCTAACTAACAGCTTTTACTCGAAGTTTTGTAAGAAAATATGCTGACCAAGAAACTTAAACTATGGCTCATTGCTGACCGACCCTTGTCAATGAGCAATTATAGGCCTTCTTTTATATGTATCAAGATATATGGCGTGACTGGAAATCATTCCTGAAATCGATAACATGATGCAAATCCACTTGGTTACATTGTTTCATTGCTGACTATTAACGGTATGTGTGCTATTTTCTTACTAACCAGGCTACAATGAGTATGGTCAGCTTGGCAGAGGCTGTACATCTCAAGGACTTCAGGGAGCTCGTGTACTAAATGCTTATGCAAGGTTCCTTGATGATGCTCCGGAGCTAGTGAAGATTATTAGGGTGTCCTGTGGAGAGTACCATACAGCAGCTATATCAGAAAATGGGGAGGTGTAAGTCATCTCAAGGAAGCTGATCTCTGCTGTCAGTGACTATTATGTGGTTTCTCGCACTACAGCACAGAAGAGTTTGAAGTTTCAAAGACTAACAATGACTAACCTAGGGCTGACTGCAATGAGAACGTGCAAATTAGTCAGGATTTCATGTAGATCAATTATTGGCACTATGCGTCAGTTTTGCTCCCATATAACTTTGCTGCTATTTATGATCTTTGCGCAAATAGCTTTAAGTGGTCGCCCTTCTTTTGAACATCTTATTGACAAAAATCTGCATCTGGTATTTTTAAAATTAAAATGTTGCTTGTACAAAATTACTAGTTACATAACTTCATCGGTAGTCTGATGAGTCTATCAGTTTGCCAATCGTGATACTTCAAATAGTTTTATTTTGTTACTTGTCACTTTTTGAAGACTTCAGGGAATGTCAGAAGATAACCCCTTTCATCTCTCTTTTATCGTGCAAAATTATTCCACGGTGGAACTTGAATATTTGTACATATAATGTCTTTGAACTTTGCAGATACACCTGGGGACTGGGAAGCATGGGGCAGCTTGGGCATTGCTCCCTACAGTCTGCAGACAAGGAGCTGATCCCTAGGCGAGTTGTTGCCCTTGATGGAATAATAGTTCAAGACGTGTCTTGTGGAGGCGTCCACTCTTGTGCTGTAACTCAAGATGGAGCATTGTATGCTTGGGGCGGAGGACACATGGGCCAGCTGGGAGTTGGGCCACAGTGGGGCTTCTTTTCTTGCTCTCTTAATGGATCTGAAATGTTGCTGCGTAACATTCCAGTGCTGGTCATACCATCAGGTGTCCGTCTTGCTACCTGTGGACACTCTCACACACTTATATCTATGAAAGATGGTCATATATACGGATGGGGCTACAATAGTTATGGTCAGGCAGCAAACGAGAACTCAACTTATGCTTGGTTCCCCTCTCCAGTTGATTGGTAGGTTCTAGTTGCTACAATATTGTTTATTTACTTAGCTTAAACATAGGTCTTTATTTTCTACTCGTTATATTTTCAACTTGATTGCTTTTCATGTGATATAGGTGCGTTGGTGAAGTAAGAAGACTTGCTGCTGGAGGTGGCCATTCAGCTGTTCTGACCGATGCATGTTCATTGAAGGAGCTATGTGAGTTCAAGCTGGCAGAGACTGTAAACATTTCTAATGCTCAGCTAATAGAAGATGTTGCTTCACGGACTGGTGCTGATGCATTAGCACGCTTGTGTGAGAAATTAAGGTACGCATATTGAAATTTGAAGGCAGGAGGTAATTTGTATGGCCCTCAAGCTGACTTGCTGAGTTTGAGCAATTGACAGCTGATTTTCTATAAAGAGCTAAAATAAATGGTGTATCGATAGTGAGGAAGGATAACATGTCATTGATCTAAGTATTGTGACAGCTCAAACTTTGTAGCACCGTTTAGTATGCTTTTGCAGGCTTTTTCATTCATTGTATTTTACCTACCTAGCCATTTGTTCTTCTTCTATGTTACTAATTTTCGGCACTATCACAGGAAACATTCAGATGAGCAAGGAGAATGCGAATTCCTTGAAAAGCAAGGAGATGAAACGGTTGAGGCAAAAGCCCGTTAATCTACTGACCGATGCCTAACAGGTCGAGGACAATTAATAGTTAATGTGTCCCTTGCTATCTTGAACGCAGTGTCATGTTATTGATTTCAGACATTAATTGTTGTAATCATGGCAAATATGTGCCGTGTCAGTGGACTCAGGACTTGATTACGATTGTCCTATAAACTACCATTGGTGTGTCTCCCAAGTGTATCAAAGGAGTGGAGGCCGTGTGTGTCATGAACTTTCAAGTGTATTATTGCTGAACCAAATGGAAAGCTGTACATGGTAAATTAATGGACATGTTATTGGCAACTTGTACATTTGACGGGCTGGATATCCCTAATTTAACTCCGTGCTTCATAAATTCAGTCAGGATTATGAAGCAGTGTTAAAACGATAGGATAGCGTTGTGTTGTGGTAGCTGTTGGTTATGCAGAGCTGTTGCAGGGTTTTTGTGCGCTGAGAACATACTTATGTTTTGACTATTTATAGATCTGTTCATTCTTTTCCAACATGGTCATCGTAGTATAGTGGTGAGTATTCCCGCCTGTCACGCGGGCGACCCGGGTTCGATCCCCGGCAACGGCTATTTTTTTTTTCTTTGATTTGAACAAGACTTGCCGCTCGGGACTTGTTTTTGGATTTGATATTTTGTTATCTAGCCTGCCCATACGCCATACTACATGAGCCTGTGCCCTGTTGATTGCCAAATTAGTTCATTCAATTCATGCATTTTCATACTATATTTGAATCTGCACCCTCGGTAATACCAACTAGTAATTTTGTAGACCAGCCTTCCATGGAAGCTAATCAAAATAAATAGCACTTCATAGTTCCTTTTCTTCGGGAAACATGTCTCAATCAAAAGAATATAACGACTCAGCAGCGTCAGTACCTAAGTGACACGAGACCCTTTCAGGGTTAAAGCAACAACACACCAAATACGATGCACAATAGCACAAACAACTGAAGGCTAGAGAAATCTCAATATAAACATCCAACGATGCTTGATATTCAAAATTACACAATATAAATTATTTGTCTCAAATTATATAAGTAAATAACGATAAATCCCTTTTCAACTACAAAAGAACCACCGACATAACAACAAAGAATTATAAAGCTGCTGAATTAATCTCTCTTTCCTCTCAAAAAGAGCTATATCTATGGGGCCTAGGCCCCAATCATTATCACTCCATTCAAAGGGGAACGGAAGACCCCTGGCAACGCCCTCTACTTGGCCTTGCCGTTCTCAGCAGCGGCAGCGGAAGCAGACGGGTTCAGCTCATCCCAGGCCTCGATCCAGGTGACCATGGCATCAGCAAGCTTGACGAAGTAGGGGTCGATCTTTCCTAACTTCTCCTTGACCTGATCCGCAAGATAGATGTAGCACTTCTGGACGGTGTCATGCTCCTTGGGAATGGTCACGTTCTGGAAGAAGGGGATGATGTCCTCCTGCCAGAAGATTCCCTTGTATTCCTTCTTCAAGTTGACGAAGGGGTTGCTGGCCTTGCTGTGCCAGATGTATGGCAGGCCAGTCTTGACACCCAGGCTCAAGTGGTCACAGATGACCTAAAATTTACATGGATGGATGTTATTTTTTAATACATTGAATTAACTGAACTTATTTTGGGGAACAAAAGATAAATCATTGTAGAAAAGGGACTACATACCTTCACACACCATCCAGCCCACATGTCATCGTAGCGACCAATAGGCTGGCCATCACCCATGAGGCCAAAGTACATAGCAGCACCGATGAGCTCCCTGTCAAAGGCAAGGTTCATGCCGCACATGGGGAACAAGGTCCCCTTGGGGATGGTCATGACAGCATCAACATACCTGAGCAAAGGCAGGAGTGTTGGTTATTCTAGATACAGCAGGAAACAGTTGCTTCATAGTATTAATGACAATGTGAACAAATTCAATACCTGGAGTTCCTCTCCCGAGGCTTGACCATCTGGGTGGGAGCATCATAGTCAGGGATGTTGAGCCACAGGCCGTGGGAAACAGCAGTGTGGGCACCTTCCCTGAGACTGAAGGGGTAACCACGAACAAAGTCAGCACCCTCACGGTAGGGGTCGTACAGGGTGTTGAAGAAGAACGGGGTTGATGGGCTCAGGAGGTTCTTAATGTGCTGCTCAAGAGCATTGATATCCTTGCCCGTTGGGTCCTTGGCAACCTAAAGTACAAGCAAAAACAGTAAGTCAATATGACACGTAGAAAAAGGTTTGAGCAAGTCATTCAGACTATAAAAGTGCAACAATTTGATCACATTGTAAAGATATCACTACTACCCAGATCTCAGCATTGCTAAGTCTCTAGAATTATGAAGCTATACTATGTGGATCACATGGTAAACAATGGAATTTTTAACCCAAGTGAAAATTGTGTAAGTGACAAACCAGGTCAGAGGCAAAAAAAAATTTGTTCACCTCAGCCCGAATTATGCAGAGTTACAAAACCTGAATGGCAAATGTCTTCTACAAGGATCAGATCTGATACAGATGTCCTAGATCCAGTGATATTCCGTAATTAAAATATAAACGCATTGCCAATTCGTGGTTAACGACATATTGCCATAAACTAGGACCCCTAACCAAAATGAAAAGGACCCCTGTCACGACAAGGAACAAAATGCTCGTACTAAGTGGCAAAATCTACCAACCACACAGGTTGGTGGCTTCTTGCGCTGTTCCCCCACAACTACGCAACTACAGTTACTCAGCGCAACGTCCAACGGATCAAGATCCGCTATTGCTACTCGGTGAATTTAAACAAATTGAACGCGGTGGAGGCTAGATCCAGATCTGATCCGGTCGGATCTGGTCGATTCCCAATGAATTAGACACAGATCCGGCCCCAAGATCACACCCTTTTCCGCTGGATCCACGCAGAATTTGTAGCGGACAACGGAGATCAAGAGCAGGATGAAACTATGAAGGAACAATGAAGGAGAAGAAACATACGAAGCAGTCGTCGTCGATGGTGTAGATGTACTTCTTCTTGGAGACCATGTAGCCGAAGCAGCGGCATGCAGAGTCCTTGAAGGAGATGCAGGATGCCTTGGGGCCGAGGATGCGGTTGATGTCGTTGCGGTTGTAGAGCTCGTAGTCGAAGCCCTCTGGCACCTTGATGGTCTTGGTGGGATCACCGTCCTGCACGATGATCAGGTGGTACGGCTGGAAGAAGGGCCTCCACATCTCAAGGAAGTCGAGGTTGCGGATCGTGGGGATCACGATGTCCAGCTCGTCCTTGAGCAGCGGCGTCGAGGGGACAGACGACCCCGGGACAGTCACCGTGCCCGCCATTGCCGCAGGCTGGGAGATCTCGATCTCTCTTCTCTCTCCCCCGCTCTGGCTGGCTGGCTGGGAGATCTCGATCTCTCTCTTCGGTGGTTCTTGGAATCGGTTGGGAGGCGTGGGTAAGCGCTGGGAGACGCTGGTTTATATAAGCGGGAGGGAGGGAAGGGAGGCAAGGGGGGACGACTTTTATTTCCTTCTATCTATCTCCGAGTCGCCTCTTTCCGTTCTTGTTTTTATTTTATTTATTTCTTTTGTTAATTTTCGGAATTGCTTTTTTTTTCAAAGCTGCACCGCATGTTCGTTGAATTGTCTGATGCCTCAAAAGAGGTTTTGGGAGATCTGGGGTGTAGGGCTGTCGGTGGTGCGCGGGAGATGGCGAGATGCTATGTGTGCAGACGTTGGATGCGAAAATTTATTTGGGGGTTTCACATGAATGCATGTTCAACCAACACCGGCAAAAGACTATTTTTTTTTGTAAGGTCGTAGTAGTAAATATCAAAACATTAGTGATCAGATCCATATGAAAAAAATATATGCAAATGAATGTGTGATTTGTGAATTTAAAACAAATTGTATCTGAATTATTTCTCATGAAAGCATTAAAGGAAACCATAAGTAATTCCTATTACTGTCCCCAAAGAAAGAATAAAACTAACATATCTACTTTTAGAATTTGTTAAATGCTCTAAATTTCATGTTGATCTTATTCAAGCTAATATTTAAGATGTCAAGAAAACTACGAATCTTTTTTTCCTCGCTATCAGGCTTAAACTTTATTTGGACGAGATGCAATGCTATAATTTTGGCAATGGTTAACAACCAACTATGTATAGTTTTAGCAGAGGTAAAATTCAGTAATTTACTACTATTTGTGCATGATGAAGTTTAAGATGTGAAGGGAAAAATATAACCCACATAGGTAAGTCACTTACCACATTCTTTAACAATTTAATTATTTCAATTCGTTAACATCATAAAGGTGAGTGAAATGTCATAAATCTTGCCAAGTCACCTTATCACTTGAACAAATTCCCTACTGCCCCAAAAAGGTTTGTCGTGCATTTGAGACAAGCAGGTTTAGTATGTAGAAGTAAGATTCTTTTTAAGAGTCTTATTTATGAAATTCGTGCTATACTGCACTAAGTGTGTATATTTGAGAAATGGCAGTATGCCTCTAAAAGTACAAGCCAAATTTCTTGTAGTAGGTTGTATGACTAGCCTAAATCATGCAAGTGGCATTTCTTGCACAATTTGGTTGAGCTTATATAGGTGTTTGAATTGGACTAAAACATGAGGTATAAAAAGTCACCTAAAAATGTTTTAAGTTTTACAAAAAAATTGTCTTAGATATGAACAATTTTGAAGCTTTTATGAGTATGTCCTGGAAAGGGTACTATAGAAAGTGACTAAAAAAGCAAGCGATACATGGAGAATTGGTGAGGGAGATACTAGGATTTAGAAATCTATGGTTAGAGGTATGAAGATGTTAGGATGTATATAGAGAGTCCAAGCTAAGGGTTTGGGGTAGGAGTACACCAAACATAATTTGGAGGATGACAAGAGGAATGAAAATGAGTTGCCTTGACATCCTGCCAGTTTGAATCTACTAGTAGAGTGTGTCGAAGCAACGGGCAACCCAATACAACATTAAACCTTAGATTATTATATAAGAAGGTTATCAATCTTTTTTTATTTTATATGAGACATAACATAATAAGTTTCATTTCAGACCTCTCGCAATTGACAGGTCATATAATTTGCGAAAACACAACACCATGTAGAATCTGAAAGTGAAATCAGGGTGAACATGTTGCATTGCAATGAATGAACCAACTGATCCGTGTTTAAGAGTTAAGACACCCACACCCACAGTTCCTTTGCTTCCCCTTGAAGTTTTTTTTTTCCTTTTTCTTCATATGATGAATTTCGCTTGACCCCACGTAATAAGAATCCTTGAAAGTGGCTGGGTTTGCTGCCTCTTTCCGCCACTTTCCAGATAACGCAAATGGGAAGATAGCTAAGAGCCATGTGACATGGGTGTGGTACCTTTGAACTAACTAGAGGCACTGGCTGGTGACTTGGCGTAGTCTGTAGAGTGAGCACGTGCCGCTTTGCTGTAACGCTGATTTAATTGGCAGGCGTAAACGAAACACAGAATATGCCGTTGAATACTTATTACAACCTTAATAACTAGCAGTAGTAAGGATCGCTCGGTAGTAATAAGACCCATGTGCGGTCCGTGTAGATCAAATTTGAGACCTTGAGAAGAAATTCGGCCCCTGATCTCTTTTTTACTACTACTGTCTTGTCAGAAAGAAAGAAAGAAAGAGGTTGTGGTGTGGGGCAGAGGATTTGTGAGCAGGGTAGGACGAGGAGAGAGATTGACTAGTGTTATGCGCGTGTGATTTTACCGTGACGGCTGGGCTGGGTCGAGGCGAGCGGGCGGCCGGAAGGAAGCAACGCCACCGCACCGCACCGCACCGACCGAGTAAACAAACACTCACGGCAGCGACCGAGTAAAAACGGTGCCTGATCGATCGGAAGGCGGCGGCGAGACGAGGGGCGCGCGTGAAGATGTTACCAGGCTACTGCCGGCCAGCCAGGTTGTTATGTTAGCTAGCTGTCGCGGTCGATCTGGTACCACCAACGAGAGTTTGTTCGGCCACACCACACCACACCAGAGACAGATCTCTCTCTCTCTCTCTCTCTCTCTCTCTCTCTCTTTTCCGCAACGGCGGCGGGTGGAATCTGGCAAAAACTGGTCAAAGAAACAAGTCTCTACTCCTGTGCCCAACACTCCGTCTCCACGCACTGCCCACTCGTTGACTCGGCTGTTGTCCCTTGTCCGTTTTAGACTCCTCCCCTCGATTCCTTTCTCTACTTCCCCTGCTCCTACTACTTCCCAGTCGACGATCTCGTGCGTCTTGTTGACCTTGTCGTGCGCGCGTGTTCCTTCTTCTGCCAAACACGCGCAAGAGATTCGTACACCCTGTTAGCAACTGCCAAACTTTGCGTATGTACATGCAAGTTAGGCGCTTGTTCCGTGCAACAGGGTCATGCTGGTCACCGGAATTAACATGCTCATATGGCTGCGGTTATTGTACGCACGAGTTTTTTTTTCAAAAAGTTTACTGAATTGTTTGCAGAAAGATATGTTTCATGTTTTTCCAAAAGTCTGATCTGCAAGTTTCTGCATAATAAGGTTAGTCACAAGTTTTAGGTCAAATACGTGGCTTTCAAAATATCTTTTTTGAAAGAGACAATATTTAAACCATACTCAAACATTCCATACCCGATTGGTGTACCATTTTTTTTCATATGTCCTAACTTCGGTCAACAGTTTGTTATATTGTATTTTAGTTTTTTTTATAAGATTTTCTATATAATACTCGTAAACAGTTGGATTTAGATCAGATTGCTTAAAGTAATGATTGAAAGCAGATAATTTTCAATCAGCTAAAAATTAACAAGTTGTGTTGGTTCTATTGGTCAGCGGCTCCAGTTGGGAGCGTGGCCACCCGGGTTGGATCGTACTTTGGGCCTCACCGAGACTCTGAATAAATTTCAGATGGTTGTCTCTCACGTGTGAAGTTACAAAGGGAGGGTGATGTCCCGGTCGCACATCAGACATAAATAGATTTTGATAATCTTTAGAGGGACGCGATTTAGTTATTGAGTTTAGTTATATAGCTATAAGTGTGCATGGATATGTGTGTTGGTGGCGTGAGTGCTAACAAATATTACAGTTGTACTTAAATCATTACCAATTATTATGTAAAAAATTACTCCATAAATAAAAGATTTAGGAGATTTCTAACTTTATTGGGAGTAAAAAAAAGTCACACCCTCTAACAATTCTCAATAATTTATTTTCTAAAATTTAAAATCATATCACATATGATACAATAATCTATTAAAAATAAAAAACCTATAAAAATCTACCTTTAGGGAGTTCTAATTGAGTTGCTAAATGTAAAGAGTTAGAACATCTCCAAAAGCTCTCCAAAAATTCTCCCTAAATCTAATTAATAGGGTTTAGTCTAAAAAACCATCTCAAGAGCTCCCCTAAACAACTCACAGATTTATTCTCTCCCTAAATTTTCCTTATTTATAGCTAGAAATGCGAGGAAAATTAGGGACCTCAATACTTGTATTTAGAAGGAAATTAATATTGTTATGGTCCCAGATGCTGACATGGTCCAATCAAATGTTTTCCTGGTCTATTTTTAGGGAGAACTGTTGAAGGAAATAAGAAAACTTCTCTCTAATAATTTTTTAGCTGCTCCTAAAAACATTTTTTTGAGATCAATTTTTTTGAGAGCTTTTAGAGATGCTCTCATATGCCTTGTTTTAGGAGTTGTTATGTTTAAAGACCTCATTCAGAGAACGGTTGGAGGTTTGTTTTTTTAATTACTTTCTAAATTTTGGTTTAATAACCTTATTTAGATAATGGTTAAAGATGCTCTTAGTATGAGAGGTTTAAAAAAAAGAAATTAACAAGTTCTTTTTTTTTACCACAGCTAATGTTGCTCACGAAAGGTTCTTCTTCAACTCTAATAAGAGTCGAGGTCCTCCTCCAACTCTGGCTTGCTCACCGAACCGTTTCATCTGGCGGACCCTGAGTTTAAGAGCTGGGCATTCAGGCATACAAACTAGCAAAACATTATAGTGAAAACAATTCAACAGTTGATTTTTTTTTCAAAAAGAAGAAGAGAATTACGTATTTTTGTCTTCATTTTTGAAGTTTAGGACTCAAATATGTTGTATTTGGATCCTAATTGCTCTACATATATGAATACTTGTCAAAGGAACATATATAAACTGCTTATTTTTTACAAAGTTTTGGGCATTCAACTGAAGCCATTGAATAACGGGAGGTCCGCCAGTTCATCTCCAATTGACAACAGAAAAAATTGAGTGCTAGGATCGGAATGCTCCAATGTCCGCTAGACACTCCCTTTTGAAATAGAGAAACATAGTTGAAAAAAACTTCCATAATAGGAAACACTAGGTGTAACTGTTGGCGCACGCTCGCGAATTAGGAACAACTGAAAAAACAAAGATGGGACACTTGATGAATTAAGTAGTTAATCACAATCAAGGAACGTGCCGTTGCGGTAGTGACCAACGCAACTTGAAATGTGTAGCGTCTACCGAGCGAAGATATTCTCTCCGTTCTTAAATTATTATCGTTATTGATGTTCTTAGTTAACTTTAATTATTTGTTTTATTTAAAAAAATTAAATAATATTATATATGTTATTATAATTTATTTTATTATCAAATAAAATTGAAACATAGTTTAAAATTTTATATATTTAAAATAATATTCTAAATAGACAAATAATTAAAGTTGATAAAAAAGTCAATAACGACAATAATTCAAGAATATAGGAAGTATACAACAAGGGGAATGTCATCATACGTACGTGTAATCATATAGTGGTCCATTTTTTTAGGTACCAAAGGAAACAAACCTTGTACAACTTTGATTGAATTCATGTTATGGACACTATTTGTTGGTGTATACGCATTATGCAGCATCCAACCCAGCATGAACCAAGGCGTTGCATCACATAGTAGCCATTGATTCTGTTGAAATATAAAGTAAATTGTCTATATTTCCCCATCAGCTTAGGCTGGTGAGTTTAACTGGTTGGTGTATAGTAGCTTAACATAGTAGTTCAAGTCCTACCAACCGTATATTCCGCTACGTCGCTTCTATTTCTACGTTTGTGCCAAAAGAACTGCATATGAGAGGGAGTATTAAAGTATAAAGTAAATTGCTCACTTTTCCCTATCAGTTTAGGCTGGTGGGTGCATAGTAGCTTAACACTGTTAAAGAATAAAGTGAATTTCTCACCTTTTTCCATCAACTTAGATTGGTGGGTGCAACTGGTCAGTGTATAATAGCTTAACATGATATCAGAGCCAGAGGTCTTGAGTTCAAGTCCTGTCAATCACATATTGTTGAGTTATGTTCCAAATTTATTGTTAAATGGAGACCGACTTCTTACGGAGTGAAGCGGAGGCCCGTCGCCGGATGCTTGTAAGCCGCCGCCATCTCGTTTGGGGTTTTACCTTGTGATTTTTTTTTTGTAACCCGCCGCCATCTCGTCGGCATTGTAACCCTAACTCTTGATAGTGAAATTTTGCTGGCTGGCGTCCGTGGTTTTTTACCTTCCGCTTCTGGAGGGTTTTCCATATTAAATCTCGTGTCCCCTGTAGTTTGATTTTTTTACTCTTCATCGTTTTAGAGGCATCGGTTTATAATATATATTCCGCTACACCGCTCCTATTTCTATGTTTGCGCTGAGAGAGCTGCACGTGATGGGAAGTGTTGAAGTATAAAGTGAATTGTCCATCTTTCTCTATTAACTTAGGCTAGTGATACAACTGGTCGATGCATAGTAGCTTAACAGTGTTGAAGTATAAAGTGAATTGTCCACCTTTTTTCATCAACTTAATATGGTATTAGAGTCAGAGGCCTTGAGTTCAAGTACTAGCGACTGCATATTCCGCTATGTCGTTTCTATTTTCATATTTACGCTAAGAGAGCTGTATGTGAGAAGGAGTGTTAAAGTATAAAGTGAATTGCTCGTCTTTTTTCATTAGCTTAAGCTAATGGGTGAAACTGATGGATACATAGTAATTTAATGGATTCGATTCTTGATAATGGATCCATCATGGAGAGTGGACCAAGGCGTTGGAGCACGAATCGCGAGGCCGACCGGTGGTTGATGAACATCCGATCCGAGCGGTGACGTGGTCCAGACGCGCAACAAAAACAAGTCCATCATCACGCGTTCCAGTGTATTTCATTCAGTAAATAATTAATTCACCACGTGTCGGACAAGGCGGAAAACCAAATTTAGCACCACTTGTGTGCAGCACCACCAATCGAGAGGATAGTTCGGGGGAATGTACTTCTAGATCTACGCGCAAAGTGCCTACATTGGGAATCCTTATTTGTATTGTACACGTCAGCACGTACCAGAATTTTTTTTCCCCGAACTGTCAGTAGTTTGCTTGCGAAGAACAGCGACGCTCCACCAAGCAGAAGCGGAAGTGGGCCAAAGAAAGAAATTAGGCGTTCGACGACGCATGATGCCATGGAAGTCAAAGCGCCGCAGCACCGCACGGCGTTTTGCGATTGCGAGTTCCCTTTAATTTCCAGATGGAGGGGCTGCGTGTGATCGATCTGATCAATCGTGGCGTCACTCCCCTGTATGCCCATTAGGCCAACTGGGTCTCATACGGACACAGACACCGCGTAAAGCCCCTCACAGAGGTTATTAGCTAGCCATGACGGTGACACACAAACAAATGCTAGTGTTTCGACTATAGGTTAGTATTATGCTTATGAGCTGAGGCGGTAGAGACACAAGTGATGAGCTGTTTATTAACCAGCAGTCTCCAGAACGGAAGTTACTGTATATATATTGTAAAGCACACACAAGTGCCGCACATGCATTTGGTTCCATCCTCCCATTCTCATCTCTTAGTAATAATCAATCAAACAATCGGCACCCAACATGTCGAGCCACCAGTTTTTTTAGCGAGTACTGACAAACTCCAGTACTACCAGTAGTGTACGTACAAAAGCAGAATGACGTCGTTGTTCTCGCCATAGTCCATAATTCCAGACTTGCCGTCTCCCTGTTCTCCCGGTCCATGGAACACGCAAAACAGGAGCATGGAACGGACTACTGAGGATGGGCCCGACCGACACCTACGAGCTGCTGCGTGCTGCGTCTATATACTCGATCCGACCTAACCTAACGTGGCGTAGTTTAACATGAATGGACCCACATGGGTTAAGCAGGCACGTAGCACTACCTCGCCTGCAGTACGAATCAAAAAAGTTTCTATACAAAATCATAATTTTTTAATACTATATACTAATGCAGAGAGAGTGTCATGGAGGTGGATCGGATCAACCTCACCAGTCACCACGTACTACATAGATGTACAATAATTGCCGCGCCATGCAACGCACTCATCATGAGTGATGCAGCACCACATGCCGCCTCCCTCCCTGCTAGTCATCCCCATTCATCTCATCTCGTTGAACCAACTTAACGCTTGCTTGGACATTGTTGCATTTCTTCTTTCCACGCTGTAAGGCCGCATGGACCGGATCGGATCTGATGCTCCTCCGCTGCCCAGTTCTTTCCTCCGTTGCTCAGCCGCGATCCAGTAGAGTGTACAGTGAAGTGAGCAGCACATGCACGACTGGTAGTTCGGCTCTGCCTCTGTTAGCACATGATGAGCTAGCTCTAGCTGCTTAACCTGTGACTGTGTCCACCGACACTGATGCGCGCGCGGCTTCAGCATCGTGGTACGCGTGTGTAACTTTCACACTAGTCGGCCGACAGCCTACATTGCAAACTTGAAAGCGACTAATGGATCTCGATCGATAAATCTATTGATCGATACCACCATTTAGCGCGAGAAAGAAAAAAAAACTATTATTCCGCCTTTTAATTTAACTACCCATGTTATGTATGCTTCGTTCTCAACTCTCTCGTCCCTCCTGTTTGGACGATATGCAGAGTGAAGTTTGTTGTGTCCTCTGTCCTCTCGTACAAGTCAACCAAAATCATCATAGTCGTAGTAGTACCAGAAGCAGCTTGAAAAAAAAAACTGAGGAATGAATCGCCTTGTTCTGCAAGAGAAAATCACTGTACTTTGGTAAATTCAAAAGACAAGAAAGATGATAAAGGCAGTAAGGCACCGAGGCTACTACTAGCTAATAATTTCACCCGTTGCTGTTCCTGATGGCTCGTGCCGGTTCAACAAAAACGCAGAACAACAAATGATGAGGAGGGAGGAGGCGACGGCGGCGTGGTGGGAGAGGAGGGAGGTGGCGACGACGGCATGGTGGGAGAGGAGGGAGGCGGCGCATGATGGGAGAGGAGGGAGACGGTTAGAGAGGGGAAGTAAATGGGACGGCTAGGATTTTTTTCTTCTTTTATAGTGGCCATCGAGTGAAGTGTGTTGAAAAAAGCTTACAAGCCCAAATAGCGGCGGATGAAGAATTGGCACATCGCTATAAATGATAATTTATTTTTAGCGATGTCCTATTATATGAACCGCCGCTAAAAATTATTTTTTAGTTATAGTTCAGGTCTTAAACTGCTGTTAGAAGTGTCTAAAATACTCTAGTGGTGGAGGATAATATTACTACTGCTAGACTCGTTTTTCAAACACCGCTAAAGATCACTTTTATGGTAGTGTTTCCCACCTTACAAACAAACAGTGGTATCCAACTCGTAAGCAAATAAACTGTACATGTCTCGTGCTTATGTGCGCTGAACATCAAATCAACAAAAGGGAATGTGCCCCTTTTTAGCCAAACAAAAGTGAATGTACTTGACTTGCAAAGCCAAGAATCAAAGGGAAATAGACTTCACTCATAGCCCAAAAGGCCCATTCGTGTTTCATCTCGATCACAAATATAGATGGCCGGCGCCTACATATGGCAGGCCATGTCCCATATCAACCTTTTCAGCTCATTAGGCATTATTAGCCACACAATTTCTCAATGAAGAATAACGATTGATTTGTGAATCCATTGAGACAAAAGAATATTTCAAATGAAACAGAGTTATATAAATTGGGACTAGAAAAATTCACTGCCCTTTTTCCAATGCATGAAACACAAATCCTAATATCTACATGCCAGAACAATCTCTATATATCGAAAGCACGTGTGTTTCCTTGTAAAACAGCCACTCCCCGTCGTCAGAATATTTCTAGCGTCCGATCTGCTATTGGAGTTACACGGAGTGTTGGATGTGCCCACCACACTCTTACATCTAGCCCCTTCTTATTTGCTCCCTGTCTAGATCCTCCTATTTTGTAATTTTATGTTTAAATCCTTCCCAAACCATAATTTAGGTTCGGATCCTTCCACCATTCCTCTGTAATCTTATATCTGGATTGAGAAACCATGTGGATATATGTCATGGTTTACAATATATGATGAGTAATTGACTTTGGTTGATTCTGTGTTTGAGTTGAAATGCGGTAATCTGGGGATTGCATGAGTGTGTGCATTGCTATGATTATGACTAATCGGAGTTGGTGATGTTGCAGGAGTTGGGAAATGTGTTTGCTTGTCTCATGATGTGTAGGTCAATAGAATCGACTTGGTGGTCAACGGCAAGAGAATCGAGCACAAGTAGGGGACTTGGGGCCGGACGATCAGGATGCCGGGTGAAGTCAAGGGTGATCCATACCATACACGTGGAGAGGCAAGAAGCACAGACGGTTTCGCGGTTTGAGCCTCAAAACTGTGGTGGTGATAAAGATGGCATGTTGACCAAGTCGAGGCGAGCGGGATGCCGGTGCAACTGACAAGGGGGCCTGATAGACAGGGACCGGGAGAGACTTGCCAGTGGTCAGAATCGCGGGACAAGGTGACATGTGTCGATATCGAGAAGTCATGCTTTGAGAAGCGTGCAAGGCGATTTTCTGGTTTAGGCCTCAAAATTGGTGGCAGTGATTGGAGGTGCACGTGGCACCATCACGGAGCTTGCGTCGAGGGGAAGCAAACTCGTGAAGGGCTCGATGGCGTTCGGGCAACAAGGAAAAAGATGGATGGATGTGCCCCTGGTGGTAGGTGGCAGTGTATTGTAGGTAAGGGGTAGGATGGTCCTTAGGATAACCCCTATGCCTATATAAGGAGATGTAGGGCTGGTGGAAGAGGTGCCTCTCTTTCCCTTAGCCTTGCTAGGTATTCATTTCAAAGTGCTAGGAGAGGTCTTCATGAGATAGAGGAGAGGAGAGGGTGTGTGAGAGACATTTTCTTTCTCTTCCAAATAGTGGGAGGAAGAGGGTGGCTTCCTAGCCATGTATCCATGTATCTTGACTTGATGAATCAATGATATGAGATCTATTTTCGTGCTCAAGATCTTCCTCTCTCTAAATCCTGATTTTCCCTTTTTCTCTATTTTTGGAGCTATTTTCGTGGGAATTTTCGATCTCACTGTTGGACAAGTTTTTGGGTGGATTTCTTGGGGGATCTTGGTGCTATAACGAGCTAGAACAAACCTATATGGGTCCTTGACCGAATCATAAGCTCTTGCACCTTCGATTTGAAATATTTCTCAAGCTTCCCATTTTGGTGTTCTTGACACAAGATCTAAGTCTTGTGATGATTTCTTGTGCTATATGAGTAGAACAAACCTATATGGGTCATGATGTATTGAGGATTATCTGGTCCAAAAATCACATGTTTTGACGATCATTTGGTTGAGATTTGGAGAGATTTTGGGGGAAATCGGCACTGCCGGTGGGTCAGAACCCGAATCGGCACTGCCGATCTGCCTTGTCTGCTATTTCGAGAGAGTTTTTCTATGCCACGTCGGCACTGCCGAAGGGTGTGACCGGCACTACCGATGCTACTGATCGGCACTGTCGATGGTCAGTCTGAGCTGCTGTTTTGTGCTCTCTTCCTCAGTGTTGTGTCTTGGTTGTTTTTTGTAGCTTCTCTCTAAGTCTTCCGCTGGTGTTAGTCATTCCTAAGATTAACTTGCTTTAGGGTTGGGTTTGGTTGAAATCGGGACTTAGGCCAAGTTCTCTTGGAGAATTTTAATTGGCTCCCATTCACCCCCTCTGGTCACCTTCTCGGTCCTTCAATTGGTTTTAGAGCCGGTTTTATCACTAGTTGACCTTCACCGACTTTGTGATCCGAAGGCGACATGGAGAAGCGTGTGGTTAAGCTTTGGATGTTCGATGGAGAAGACTTTCCCTACTGGAAGTCATGGACCAAGGCTTATCTCCTGAGTCAAGGACGTGCCATATGGGAGATTGTTGAGCAGGACTACGCCATACTGGACGACCTCAACACCGCACCAGTAGGTGAGTTAAATAGGTATGAAAATAACTTCAAAGTTGTCAATATTCTGCTCTCTGCTCTAGGTAGGAGTGAACATGATCGTGTTGCACATCTTGACACTACTCATGCAATTTGTGAAAAACTTTGCATGTACCATGATGGTACCAATCAAGTCAAGTCTATGCATAAGGATTCTTACAATAGACAGTACCAAACCTTTGTACAAAAACCTGGCGAGTCACTAGATGAAACTTTTTGTATGTTTGAAGCAATTGTCTGCAACTTGAGGGCTTGTGGTAACCTTGTGCACAATGATAATGATAGAGCCAAGCAACTGCTGTATTCACTTGATGAAAATGTTTGGGGGGGAGGGGGGAGGGGGTTCAAATTGCTGTTTTAGAGGAAACTACTGGATTCAATACCCTAAATTGTAAGCAACTATATAGCAAGCTAAAATTTGATGAACTGTCAGGAAATCTCGTCATAATCATGTTAATCCTGCTTCTAGCATGGCTTTGCTTTCTAGCTCTCAAAAGGGTAGTCACAGTGATGCTTCTTATGTAACTAACCCGTCACATGACAAATCTTCCTTGTAGTTTGCTCTGTCTTCTCTTGTTGCAGCTTCCAATAAACAGATGGAGTACATTCCTGATGAGGAGTTGTCCTTGCTCATAAGGAAGTTCAGGAAGTTCTACAAAAATCGCAAGGAGAGAAGAGGAGGTGGTTCAAGAACCTGCTTCGAGTGTGGTGACCCGGGACACTTCATTGCTGACTGCCCCAAGAAGAAGAAGAAGACCGGGTACCTCGACAACAACACTGAAGATTTTAAGCAGAACAAGAATTGTTTCTACAAGAAGGGCAAGAACTCCAAGAAGTTCGCCAAGGCCATCGCACGCGCCTGCGTTGCCGCCTTGAGCGATGTCGACCTCACATCAAGCGAAGGCCTTACAAGCTCGGAGGAGGAGGCTGAAATGCCACGAGTCAAGAGGAAGGACGACTTCACCGGGCTTTGCTTCACGGTAAAGAACGATCACAACACCGACTCTGGCTCCGACTCCGACACAAGCGAGGTACCTCCCACTCTGGATGAGCTATCTTCTGAACTTGATCATTTGCGCGATGTCTTGCTGATGCAAGATGATAAGCTTCGCAGCACTGCTCGTGAGAGTAGAGAGCTTAAGTCTAAGTTGGAGAATGTTGAGTATGAGATCACTTCGCTTAGGTCTAAGCTTGCTAGAGATGACACTGCTATAGAGTGTGAGTCTTGTCAAGTTATGATGAATGATCTTGCACAGAGGGAAAGTGTGCATGCTCAAGTTGCCAGTCAGCTTGAGAGTGCCCTTAAATAGCTTGATGAATTCAAGGCAAGACCAACTCTTTTGGGTGCATGTCAGAAGTGCCCCAAGCTCACTAGTGAGTTGGAAGCTCAAACCCTCAAAGTCAAAGAGCTCGAGTCCAAGTTGCTCATTGAGACTCGCTCGAAAGTTCTCCCACCACCATGTGTAGTGTGTGACTCTCTTAAGGATAAGCTTGCAATAACTAGAGAGGAAAATAAGAATCTTGTTCAAGAAAATGACTACCTCATCTCTCGTCTCCAAAGAACCCTAGTGAGTGAGGAGAAGATTGAGTGACTTGGCAAGAGTCAAAGAGAGTGCTAGTAGGTCAACCTACAACTTGGGCTTGGGATTTGAGAGGTGTGACAAAGAGAGTGAAAATGTGGGTAAGTTTGTGCCTAACTCTAGCTACAAGGATGATGATCAATCCATCAAACCCACTGACACATACTTTCCACCTAATCCAAAACCCTCATTCAACCCAAAACAAGCTGAGAAACCAAAACCCAAACCTCCTATGCAAGCAAAGCCTAAACATGAGAGTGTCTACATTTGCATGTTCTGTGGTCGAAAAGGCCACTTGGATGAATTCTGTTATAGGTGTAAGAAAATTGAGAGGATGCAAGCTGAGTTAACTAGAAATGTGTATCATGATGATTTTGTTGATTTTCAGCATCACTCTTTTTCTCGTGCCTGTTGTGGATAGCGTCATCCCTCATATGGTTGTGATTCATGAAATAGAGGCTTTGCGCAGCAACGCTTTGGCACCCCATGTTTTCCCCATCGTGGTGAGCGTTGCTCACGTGGATTTGGTTTTCACACATATGGTTTCTATCCTCACAATCCAAGGTTCAAGTCGAGACGCTTTGACATGCCACATTTTTCTCATCGTGGTTCTCGTCCCATGCGTTTAAATGATAACGTGCAAAGAATTGTGATGACTACTACAGTTCGTATGGTAAAGTGCTAGATCCCCAAAAGCTTGTTGACCAGCACTGAGCCATCAATCTTTCCTTCTCGTTCTTTATAGGTAGCAAGTGGAGGCCTGGAAAACAAGTGGTAATGGACATCGGGTGTTCGTGCCACATGAAAGGAGATGAAAGGTGGTTCTCCAGCCTCACTCCCTTGAAGTGCCGGGAGTATGTGACCTTTGGAGATGACAAGAGAGGGAGAGTGAAGGCAAGGGGCATAGTAAAGGTAAATGAAAAATTCACTCTCAAGGATGTTGGTTTGGTTGAGCATCTCAAGTACAATCTCTTTTGTGTTTCTCAGCTGCTTGATGTTGGTTTGGAAGTGCGCTTTAAGAAAAATGCTTCTTTTGTTCTTGATTTGAATGGCTCTTTGGTTTGTGGTATTTCTAGCATTAGGAAAGTTTTTCAGGATGATTTTGCTGTCTCTCCTAGTTCTCACAAGTGCTTATTTGCTCAATCTTCTTCTGAGCTCTAGAAATGGTATAAGAGACTAGGTCACATGAGCTTTGACTTGTTATGTCGCTTGAATGGCCTAGGTTTGATCCGAGGATTACCTAAGCTCAAATTTGATAAGGATATGGTTTGTGCTCCTTGTCATCTTGGGAAAATAATTGCCGCTTCTCATCCACCAATCAATTTGGTGATGACTGAACGATTTGGAGAGCTACTTCACATGGACACTGTTGGTCCTTCTCGGGTTCGTTCGGCGGGTAGGAAGTGGTATGTTCTTGTGATTTTTTATGACTTTTCTCGCTGCTATTGAGTCTACTTTCTTGAAAACAAGGATGAAGTGTTTCATCACTTTCAGAGCTTAGCTTTGAGGTTGTTCAAAGAACTCCCTGGTGCATTACGAGCAATTCACATTGATAATGGTACCGAGTTCAAGAACTCCTCCTTTGATGCTTTTTGTCTTGATCATGGTATTGAGCATCAGTTTTCAACACCTCATGTCCCTCCGCAGAATAGTGTGGTCGAAAGAAAGAACAGAACCTTGGTGGAAATGGCCCAGACGATGCTCGATGAGCATAGGACTCCGAGGCGGTTCTGGGTTGAGGCCATTAGCACTGCTTGCTATGTTTCCAATTGGTTTTTCTTGCGCTCAATTCTTAATGTGACTTCCCATGAGCTACATTTTGGGAGGACGTCATCTGTTTCTCATTTGCGTGCCTTTGGTTGCAAGTGCTTTATTCTCAAGCGAGGCAATCTTGATAAGTTTGAGTCGAGATCTTCCGATAGCATATTTCTTGGCTACACCCTTCATGACCATTCCTATAGAGTTTTGAATTTGGAAACTAACACCATCATAGAGTCCTACGATGTAACCTTTGATGAATCAAACTCTTGTGCAAGCAATGTGGTTGAGACTGCAGGTAACAAGGAGATAAAGGAGAGCATCTTTGTAGAAGATCTCTCATCTGAGTTTGTTCCTACTGCATCCACCACTCCAGTAGAGGGTATAGAAGCTTCTATATCAACTTCAGCAGCTATTGAGCCAGCTCCAACTGTGGTTGAGGGGGAGGTATGCTCTAAGAGAGAAGCTCCTCACCATATTCAGCGTCAACATCCAGCTCAACAGATGATCGGTAATCTCTATAAGAGGACAACAAGGTCAAGATCTGCACATCTCACCTGCTTTACCAATTCTCTATTTGTTGCAACCTTTGAACCCCGGGATATTGGACACACACTATCTGATGAACATTGGGTTATTGTCATGCATGAATAGTTGGAAAACTTTGAGAGAAACAAAGTATGGACCCTAGTAGAGCCTCCTGTTGGTGTCGATGTCATAGGAACAAAATGGGTATTCAAAAACAAGTGTAAGGACCGAAGGTGTACCGGGGGGGGGGGGGGAATCGGTAAGCCGCTCATGAAACCAAATAATTCAATTCACACTACTTGAACCTAACAATCATTGAAACCTAAGCAATTCTAGTAGGCCAAGACCCTACACATGCTAGTATTCATGATGATAGCAAGCACGGAAGCCAAACACTCTAGCCTATGCAAGCCACAATTCAACCTAGTTACTAGAGCACACAATTGTGGAATAATAAAGAGAGGGTCACGGAATGCTCATGATTTTTTTCCCTGAGGTCTTAGAAGGATGGTGCCTTCCCCTACTCCTCGTTGGACCACTCCCGTCGGAGTCTCGGTCCCTCCTGCCACCAAAGTGGAGTTCTCGCACATGAGCCCGCAATCACTCCCGGAGTGAAGTCATGGTGCGCGTCACCACTGCCACCAACGCACAAGCTCGCCTCCCTCGAGAACTTGTCGGACTCTCCGTACTGACACGGGCGCTCATTAATGATGCCCCTTGCAACGGTGGGCTCATACTGTGTTCAAACATGTGATGGCCTTCACAACCAATCATGATAGGATCGATCACTGACACCTAACCGGTCTAGATCTCACCATAGACCAAGAGTAACAATCTAGATCACACCCTCAAGGAGACCCTAGCCTGAGATGTGCAAGATGCTCAAGTTACTCTCCATAGCACTCTCAAGATATGCAATATCTCCTCCTAGTGCCCTCTTCTTTTCCTCTTGGACCTTACCAAATGCTCTCAGGTTTTTGACTGGACAAAAGAGGTCTCCAAGACCCCAGCAACAAAGTTATATAGGATTCCAAACTCCAACTAGCCGTTGCTCCACGAAATCAGCCTTTTAGGCCTACTGATAGGACTATCCGATCACTGCCTGACCAGACCGTCCGGTCACTCCAGAATCTAGCTCCAACGGCTTTGCCCACTACTGATTCCTCTGCTGATCGGACCATATGGTCAGTAGACCGGACCATCTAGCCCATTTCTCTCTCCAGACCAAAAACATTTCATGCGCTGCTTCCTCGCTGCCCTAGTCCCACGTCTACTAACTAGACCGTCCGACCACTAGAGCTTTCCAGACTTGGCTGTTTCCTCGCTACTCAGTGTAGACTCCGGACAAGACCACTTAGTGACCGTACAATCCAATGACCTCTGACCTCTCTGTCCGGTCACTTCGTCCAGAAGCTGAAGCTCTTCGTCCTCGCTTGACTTTGTTTCCTGGCTTCTCTAAACAGCTCCTTGGCTTCTCTATTATCACCAGTGCCTGTGATTTCACTGAGCATTCATGCACATCGCCAACTGGACATGACCTAAGAGAAATGACCTAGACCTCCTTGATAGTCTAGTTTTTCCTATGGACTCAAAGCCCTAACAACTAGACAAGTCTTCCCAACACTTGCTCCAAACACTTGCTCCATAGATTGTCCTTAGCCTTGATCCATCTTCATCAACCCATGGACTCCATCAAGCTTATCAAGCCTCCATGCTTGTGGTCATTGTCATCAATCGCCAAGGCAACCATCATCCATATGATTTGTAATAGGGTTTAGAGATGATTCCTGCATAGACAACACTCTTGTAGATATTAGCCCATAATTTCATAGTTGTCATCTATCACCAAAACATTCATACCTTGGGGATCCCATCATCAATGGTCATGAAGCTTACAACAAGCATGGGGAAGATGGTGAACTTGTTAGAAACAAGGCTAGGCTTGTTGCCTAGGGTTTCAGTCAAGTGGAGGGCTTAGACTATGGGGAAACCTTTGCTCCTGTTGCACGCATAGTAGCCATTAGGATTTTGCTTGCATTTGCTACCTCTAAGGGCATTGGACTCTATCAAATGGATGCCAAGAGTGCTTTCCTAAATGGTTTTATAGAGGAAGAGGTTTATGTAAAACAACCACCTGGCTTTGAGCACCACAAATACCCAAACCATGCGTACAATCTTCAGAAAGCTTTGTACGGGCTAAAGCAAACATCTAGGGCATAGTATGCTAGGCTTAAGACCTTCTTGCTAGAGCGCAGGTATGTCATGGGGTGTGTTGACAAAACCTTGTTCACTCTAAAGTATGGCAATGACTTTCTAATGGTTTAGATATACGTGGATGATATCATCTTTGGTGGTTCCTCTCATGCTCTTTTGTCGAGATTTTAGGAAGATATGGAAAGTGAATTTCAGATGTCGATGATGGGCGAGCTCACCTTATTTCTTGGACTACAAATCAAGCAGTGCAAGCAAGCCACTTTCATACATTAAGCCAAGTACACAAAGGATCTTCTGAAGAAGTTCGACATGGTCAATGTGAAGACTGTGAAGTGGTGGACCAAAGGGAGTACAAGAGCATGATTGACTCCCTCTTGTATATGACGGCAACAAGACCCGACATACACTTTATGGTGTGTCTCAGTGCTCGATTTCAAGCTTCCCCTAGGGTGACCCATCGCAAGGCTGTCAAGCGCATATTCAGGTATCTCAAATACACTCTTGAGTTTGGTCTTTGGTACCTTACATGTTCATCTCTTGATCTCATTAGGTATTCGGATGCAGACTTTGCTGGGTGTAGAATTGATAGGAAGAGCACTTCTGCTACTTGCCATTTCTTGGGTACTTCTTTGATTTGTTGGTCTTCTCGTAAGTAGTCGAGTGTAGCCCAATCCACCACAGAGACTAAGTATGTTGCTGCAGCTAGCTGCTGTTCGCAAATCCTATGGATAGTGTCCACCATGAGAGACTATGGGTTAACCTTTAAGAGTGTTTCACTCATGTGTGATAACTCTAGTGCCATTTCCTTAGCCAAAAACCTAATCCAACATGGTAAGGTCAAACACATTAATGTGCGATTCCACTTCATGAGAGACAATGTTGAGAAGGGAGATGTTGAGCTCAAACACATCGACACCAAACACCAACTGGCTGATCCTTACCAAGCCCCTAGATGCCTCGCAATTTGCTTTTCTTCGGGAGGAGCTTGGTGTTTGCCATCCGTATGGCATCATTTGAGGGGGAGTTGATGTTCTCTTGTATATATGTATCTTACCCTAGCAAAATGAGGATCACATAAGAATAATGCTTTTCTTTTTTCTTATGACTCTCTATTGCATATGTGTGCATTTGTAGAGCTTATTTTCTGTGAATGCTTGTTGCCTTGGTTGAGATTGAGACTGGCTAGATTCTTATGATTCACTTGATGCCTGTTTTGCCTTGGATGGGAGTACTTACACATGTGGTGGTGGCTTTTCTCATGATAAGCAAATTTGATTCTATCTAAGCTAGTCAATCTTTTTGCTTACCTTGTATAGCTCTTGGTGTTTATGCCTTGCTATCAATTTTTGATCTTTGTATGATTGTGAGCCATTGCTTTTACACTTTATAGCTATATACTTGTGATTAGCAAGGTTAAATGCTTGTTTGCATAATTCTTGAAGCTCCTAAGGTTTGCATTTTCATGCACTGCATACTTGTTCTTTTGTCTCTTTGATGAGTTCATTGCCAGGGGGGGGGGGGGGGGGGGAATAGTGGGTCATGCACAAATAATGCTAAGAAACTTAAGATAACCCCATTTTGCATTTCACATGAACTACCACAAGTTGAGGGGGAGCATAGCATGTCCTTAAGCATTTTTATGCGCTTTTCACATTCTTTGCGTCTCAAGTCACTTTCTTTGCCTACTCTTGGTCTTGTGATCCATATTTTGCTAGATGGCTACTTTTCACCTTTTATTTGGGTTCAAGCCATTTGGATGAGCTTATTCAGTTTCGCATTTCAAATCTCTATTCTTGTGCATTCGGTGTTGTCAATATACTCATCAAGGGGGAGATTGAGAAACCATGTGGACATGTGCCATGGTTTGCAATATGTGATGAGTAATTGACTTTGGTTGATTCCATGTTTGAGTTTAAATGCGGGATCTTGGGATTGTATGAATGTGTGCATTCCTATGGTTATGACTAACCGGAGTTGGTGGAGGAATTGATGATGATGAAGGAGATGGGAAATGTGTTTGCTTGTCTCGTGATGTGTAGGTCAATGAAGTTGACTTGGCGGTCAACGGCGAGAGGATCGGGCACAAGTAGGGGACTTGGGGCCAGACGATCGAGATGCCGGGTGAAGTCAAGGGTGATCCATACCATACACGTGGAGAGGCAAGAAGCACGTACGGTTTCACGGTTCAGCCTCAAAACCGTGGTGGTGATGCAGACGGCATGTTGACCAAGTCAAGGTGAGCAGGATGCCAGTGCAAGTGAGAAGGGGGCCCGATGGATAGGGACTAGGAGAGACTTGCTGGTGGTCTAGATCGCGGGACAAGGTGACATGCGTCAACATCGAGAAGTCGCGTTTTGAGAAACATGCAAGGCGGTTTCCCGGTTTGGGCCTCAAAACCGGTGGCAGCGATTGGAGGTGCACATGGCACCATCACGAAGCTTGCGTCGACGGGAAGCAAAGTCGTGAAGGGCTCGATGGCGTTCGGGCGACGAGAAAAGAGATGGACGGATGTGCCCCTGGTGGTAGGTGGAAGTTTATTGTAGGTAAGGTGTAGGATAGTCCTTAGGACAACCCCTAGGCCTATATAAGTAGAGGTAGGGCTGGTGGAAGAGGTGCCTCTCTTTCCTTTAGCCTTGCTAGGTCCTCATTTGAAAGTGCTAGGAGAGATCTTCATGAGATAGAGAAGAAGAGAGGGTGTTTAAGAGACATTTTCTTTCTCTTGCAAATAGTGAGAGGAAGAGGGTGGCTTCCTAGCCATGTATACATGTATCTTGACTTGATGGATCAATGATATAAGATTGAAATTCGTGCTCAAGTTCTTTCTCTCTCCCTAAATCCCAAATTTCTCTTTTTTCCTATTTTTAGAGCTATTTTCATGGGAATTTTCGACCTCACTTTTGGACAAATTTTTGGGTGGATTTCTTGGGGGGATCTTGGTGCTATGACGAGCTAAAACAAACCTATATGGGTTCTTGACCGAATCATAAGTAGCACCTTTGATTTGAAAGATTTCTCAACCTTCCCCTTTTTGGTGTTCTGGGCACAAGATTTAAAATTCATGATGATTTCTTGTGCTATTTGAGTGGATCTTGTTGAAGTAGGGTTGTGATGTATTGAGGATTATCTGGTCCAAAAATCACACGTTTTGGAGATCATTTGGTTGAGATTTGGAGAAATTTTGGGGGAAATCACGACAGTTTTCTCTTTTGTCGGGGTCGATGGACACTACCGATCGCCTGGACCGGCGCTGCCGGTGGGTCAGAACCCGAATTGGCACCGTCGATCTGCCTTGTTTTGCTGTTTCCAGAGAGTTTTTCTGTGCCACATCGGCACTGCTGAAGGGTGTGACCGGCACTGCCGATGGTCAGTCTGAGCTGCTGTTTTGTGCTCTCTTCCCCAGTGTTGTGTCTTGGTTGTTTTCTGTAGCTTCTCTTTAAGTCTTCCGCTGGTGTTAGTCATTCCTAATAGTAGCTTGCTTTAGGGTTGGGTTTGGTTGAAATCAGGACTTAGGCCAAGTTCTCTTGAAGAATTTTAATTGGCTCCCATTCACCCCCTACCTCTGGTCGCCTTCTCGGTCCTTCATGGATCCTTTATGAAATAACAAAATTTGCTTCAAAACCTTCCAACATGACTTAGTGTAAGGTCCATGACCATTGAGGTCACCCCAAGGTATGATGTTTTGGTGATGAATGATAAACATGAAATATGACTAATATCTACACGAGTGTTGTTTATGTAGGAAACCTCTTCTATCTTATGATGATTGTCTATGACGTCCTTGGTGATGGATGACAATGACTGCAAGCATGGACGCTTGTGAACTTGATGGAGTCTAAGGGTTGATGGAGATGGATGAAAGTGGAGAACAAGCTATGATGCAAGAGTTTGGAACACTTGACTAGTTGTTAGGGCTTTGAGTCCATAGGAAAAACCGGACTATCAAGGGGGTCTAGGTCATTCTCTTAGGTCATGTCTAGTCGGTGATGTGCAAGGTTGCTCGGTGAAATCATAGGCACTAGGTGACAGTGAAGAAGCCAAGGAGCTGTTTGGAGAAGCCGAGAAATGAAGTCAAGCGAGGACGACAAGTTTCAGCTTCTGGACATAGAGACCGGACAGAGGGGTCACTGGAGACCGGACTGTATGGTCAGTATGGGGAGTTGTCTAGGACTTAGAGCGAGAAGCCGAAGTCTATCAGCAGGAGACTCTGTACAGACCGAACGGTCCGGTCTGCTGACCGAATGATCCGGTTAGTAGGGATGAAGCAGGGGCAATAAGGAGCTTCAGCGCTGAATGTTTTTGGACTAGAGAGAGAAACGGACCGACGGTTGGTCTAGTGACTGGACAATCCAGTCAGTATAGGAAATTGCTGGACGATGTCGTGCCAACGGCTAGGAGGGCCATTACCAGAGTGACCGGACGATCCAGTCAGGCAGTGACCGGACAGTCCGGTCTGGATGTCCAAAAAGGCAATTTCGTGGAGCAACGACTAGTTTGAGGTTGGAAGCCTATATAACTTTGTTGTTGGGGTCTTGGAGACCTCTCTTGGCCAGTGGAATACCAAAGAGCATTTGGTAAGGTCCAAGAGGAAAAGAGGAGAGCACTAGGAGAAGATATTGCATATCTTGAGAGTACTAGTGGAGAGTAACTTGAGCATCTTGCACATCTAAGGCTAGGGTGTATTTGAGGGTGTGATCTAGATTGTTACTCTTGGTCTATGGTGAGACCTAGATCAGTTAGGTGTCGGTGATTGAGCCTATCATGATCGGTTGTGAAGGCCATCACACGTTTGTACATGGTTTGAGCCCACCGGTGAAAGGGGCATCGCTAGTGAGCGCCCGTGTCGGCTCGAGGAGTCTGGCAAGTTCTTGAGGGGGGCGAGCTTGTCCTTTGTGCAGCAGTGATGCACACCATGTCTTCACTCTAGGAGTGATTGTGGGCTCGTGGACGAGAAGTCCACTTGGTGACAGGAGGGACCGGGACTCCGGCGGGAGTGATCCAACAAGGATTAGGGAAAGGTGATGTAGATATGGCCCAATCTTTCGAGAGGTAAGGGGATAAACTCGAATTTGGAGAACTCGGCGTTGATGACCCGGCTTGAATCAGACATGATCCAACCCCGCAACCGTTACACCAAGCACAACTTGATTGTTCCTACAAGCAAAATCGAGAACACAAGCAAGAAAGGATAAACTCACAATCTAAAATTGCAAATATGGATGAAGCGAATCACAAGAAAAGGTTCAAGTTCAGAACACAAAAGGACTAATCGCCACAATGGTGTAGAACAAGAACAGGGGCCCTAGATTACTGTAAAAGGACTTGTCGCCACAATTATAATAATTCGATCAAGTTTCTCTCAAGAAAACTGAACTAAACAAAACCTGAAACTAAAAGACGGCAGCTACTGAGTTTATGTAGGAACCAGGGGTGTCCTAGGGTTGGGGGCGACAGGGGGGGGGGGGGGCGCCCACAACATGGGCTTAAGGCCCAACACGATACATGGCCATGTTGGCCCAAAATAGGTAGAGCAGTACCTTGTCATGGTCACACAGCACGACTCATGACCCTTCTGGAGCTAGGACCAGAAAAAAAACGACGGCATCATCGTCTCCTTTCCAACGCATCAAAGAACGCCTCGTTTGGACATCGGATGTGGGAGATATCATCGAAACCGTGAAGGGGTGTTGGCTGAATCCAAGACGAACGCGGCGACCGAGTTGGTGACGACTTGTAACTTGAAAAAGGCCATGATATACGCGTATCCAGCATGGTGTTGTCCTCATCATCCTCCCCCTCTTGAATTGGAGTCGCCCTTGACTCCATCTCATCATCAATGTCCTGCAAAAGGTTAGTACTAGCAGAATGCAAAGTACAAGATACATGATCATTGATAGAAGATATATCATGACAAATCATAGTATAGCAAGGTGCATCATGATTATCACAAAGTTCAGCAACAGTAGATGTCATAGCAAGAAAAGCATCTCCCTTTAACTGAATAGGCTTATGTTTAACATCAGAAAGTTATTTGTTATCTTGTTTTTTCTCAGTATTTTCAGTAAGCAGTTTAAAATAATTTCTAATATCAGCAGGCAATAATGGACGCAAAGTAATATTCTTGTCCTTATGCATGAAAGTATATGTATTAGTTCTACCATGGTGGGCAGCATCCGTATCATATTCCCATGGACGGCCTAATAAAAGCAAACATGCTTGCATAGGTACAACATGAAAATCAGCATAGTCATGATAAGAACCGACTGAAAAGTATATGCGTGCTGACCGAGTCACCTGTGCCATACCACTATTGTTGAACCATTTGATGTGGTAGGGCTGATGTAGTGCATGTGTGGTCAAGCCAAGTTTGCTTACCAAATAAGAACTTAGCAAGTTATTACAGCTCCCAGTATCAATGATGGTGAGAACACGGTGGTTCGCGATAACGAGGTACATGTAGAATAAATTGTTGCGTTGCTGTTCATCCTCTTGTCCCACCTGAGTGGTCAACACACGCTATACAATAAGTCTAGGAAAACCCGCGGTGGCAGCAATGGAATCAATGGCGGTAGTCTCCTGCTCCTCCTTCATCGAATCTGCAACAAGGTTAGGCATACGCGCAAATTCATCTTCAACATCACTATGGCGCGACCACCGAGTTTGTCAGGCATGATCCCCGCGTTGGTCCCACTCGGATTTGAGGAAGAAGATCCTTCCTTCAGGAACGATTCAAAATCGGATCAGTCTTTTGATGAGGACTCGATCAGATCCACTTACCCATATCCCATACTCTCAACATGGTGGATATAGCATATCCCGCGGATGGAGACCAGGATGGTGACCAAAACGGTGAACATGAAGATAACCCCGTTGATGGCCACCCGAATCAACTAGCCAAAGGAGGTCAATAGAAGGAGGACCCTCTAGCTGATGACTTATTGGCCGGACACCGTCGTCGACCAAGAGGGTTGCACGGTTCACGCAACGCACACCAACTGGATCTTGGACCAGAACTCGAAGTGGATGGCATCAAGGTCTACCACACTCCTCAGAATAACATCACAGGGGCCAAAACTTTGCTCGACACTCTGATGGTCGACACGAATTATTAGACCCTTACGATGCAGAAGGCGGTGGCTATGCTTAAGGCCGCTACGACTCAAGAGGCCGCAAAATCTCAGTCGGTCACAAACTCTAGTCACGTATCTTCACGAGGTCGGCAAAGGCGTGAAGATCTAAGAAATTCTCTCAGGCTCTATGATGGATGAGATACCATCAACTCTCACTATGAAGAACGCGCTCGGGACAACCGACGCTATGAGGAAGAATGCCGTGATTGGAGAACGGATGGCCGATGGGACGAGCGACAAGAGGACCGTCAAGATCCTCCTCCAAGGCACAACCCCGACAACTGACGTCGACGAGACGATCGGGATCGGCACGATAATGATGATAACGACCATCAGCATCATCATCATGATGACGATGTTGGACCTCGACACGGCCATCGTGCAACTCCGTCTCCAGACTGGCATAGGCGATCGATGACGCCGACCGACAATGAGATCAATGGCATCAAGGCTTACATCCCTAGGCTTCGCATAGCTCGATGGCCAAAAGGATTCAAGCCGGTCCCCATCGAAAAATACGATGGTCAGACCAATCCCCGAGAGTGGCTGTAGCTTTATAGCACGGCAATTCGATCGGCTGGAGGTGACTCCTATGTAATGGCTAATTACCTCCCGGTCTGTCTGGATCCAGCTGTTCAGATATGGCTCACATCTCTTCCAGAGGAGTCAATCACATCTTGGGGAGACCTCAATAGGAAGCTCATAGAAAGTTTCCAAGCTACCTACAATCGACTGGGCAACCACTTCGACCTCACTCAGATCAAGCAAAAGATCGACGAACCTCTTCGTGACTACATCAAGGAATTTTGCGCTAAGAAGACTGAGATTCCTAATGTCCCGGATCAACAAATCATTGCCACCTTCCAAGGAGGGATCCGTAGCGATGATTTGGTTCGTGAGATCGGTCGGAGGAATCATGACCTCAAGCTGACCACTCAAGAGTGCTTCGAGATCGCTGACAAGTTCGTGTCTGGTGAGTCGGCGGTGGATGACATCCGGGGAAAAGGCAAAGAGAAGCGGTCGGACAAGCCCGAGTCCTCCAAGAAGGACCAGAAGAGGAAGCCTGATAACGTGGTTCACACGGTGGACCGACTTCAAAAGAACCCTCGAACAAGCCAACCGTCCACGAACGAGCTGCTGAGTGGCCCATGCCTTTGGCACCCAAAGGGAAACCACAAAGCAAAGGATTGCTATCGACTGAAAGGTTTTGCAATAGCTGCGCTCAGGGTGGCCAAAGATCCCCCGAAGCGCAATAGCAAAGACAAGACCAATGATGATGGCGACAAGGACGACTCAGGAGAGTTCCAGGAGCCCCGCAAGGAAGTCAACTTCATCTTCAGTGGCCCAGATGCCTATGTGTCCAAGCGCAAGCAGAAGCTGGAACTTCGGGAGATCAACTCGGTGGAACCGGCTGCACCTCAATTCATGAGGTGGTCTAAGATGCCAATCACCTTTGATCGATCGGATCACCCCAAGCACATCCCGAAGCCGGGTCGATACCCGCTGGTGTTTGCTGCTACGATGAAGGAGGTGAAGTTCAATAAAGTACTCATTGATGGAGGAAGCAGTTTGGACTTAATCTTCACCAAGACTCTCAAAGAGCTCGGTCTATCAATCAATGATCTTCAGCCGAGTTCTTCACCTTTCCACAGGATTATACCTGGCAAGACTTCAGTTCCAATTTGGACAGATCAGTCTGCTGGTAACCTTCAAGACCCGTGAGAATTTTAGGACCAAGTGCATTCTCTTCCAGGTGGCGGATTTCAACTCAGCATATCATGCTATCATCGGTCGACCGGCTATGGCTAAATTCATGGCTACCCATATTATCCATATCTCACCCTCAAGATGCCAGGCCCGAACGGAATAATCTCCCTCCACTCTGATCTTTGGAATTGTTTTGATTGTGATGTACAGAGTTGTCAGATGGCCAATAAACAGTTGATGCTGTCTGACCAGAAGGAGATCCAGCAGGCAGTCAGCACGGAGGAGCAGACCAGAGCGGAGGTTCCAACAAAGAAGCCTACCAAAGACAAGATTCAAACCGATGACATCCCAACCAAGGAAATCCTACTCGATCCTGAGGACCCCGATAAGGTAACTTATGCCGGGACCATCCTCAACGAGAAATAGAAACTCACGCTCACTCTTTTCCTCCAAGAAAATAGGGACATCTTTGCATGGAAACCATCTGACATGTCAGGAGTTCCTAGGGAAAATATTGAGCACAAGTTAAGGGTACCTCCTGGAGCTACCCCCGTTCGGCAGAGGCTTATAAGATTTGTGCAAGATCTCAAGGACGCCATGAAGAAGGAGATAGTTAGACTATTAGATGCTAAGTTTATAAAGGAGGTGTATCATCCCGACTGGTTAGCAAATCTAGTCCTTGTACCCAAGAAGAATAAAGAATGGAGGATGTGTGTTGATTATACTGATCTCAACAAGGTCTGTCCTAAAGACCCCTTCGCTCTTCCTCGTATTGATCAGATTGTAGACTCGACAGCCGGGTGTGAGCTCTTGAGCTTTCTGGATGCCTATTCAGGCTATCACCAGATCCCACAGAAGGTCGAAGATCAGATTAAAACTTCCTTTATAACACCCTTCGGCACCTATTGCTATATCACAATGCCTTTTGGTTTGAAGAACGCTGGTGCGACTTACCAACGAGGTATTCAACACTGCCTTGCTACTCAGATGGTCGAAACGCAGAAGCATATGTTGATGACATTGTTGTCAAGACTCGGAACGTCGAAGAGCTTATTTCTGACCTGGCAGAAACCTTTGACAATCTGAGGCATTATTCAATAAAGCTGAATCCTAAGAAGTGTATTTTTAGGGTTCCTTCGGGAAAGCTACTTGGTTACATAACTTCAAAACGAGGTATAGTAGCCAACCCAGATAAAATCAAGGCGATCCTTGGTATGGGGCCACCTAATTCTCAAAGGGATGTACAGAAGCTGATCGGATGCATGGAGTCTTTGAGTCGCTTTATTTCCCAACTGGGGGTTAGAGGGTTACCACTTTTTCAACTGCTTAAAAAGCAGGAAGACTTCGTTTGGACCAAAGAGGCGCAGTCGGCATTGGACGAGTTGAAGGTTTACCTCAGCAGCATTCCAGTATTGGTGCCTCCGGAGTCAGGAGAAAAACTTCAACTTTACATATCGGCGTGTCATGAGTACTATTTTAACGGTCGACCGAGAAGAAGAGGGGCATATACAAATAGTATAACACCCAGTCTATTTTGTGAGTGAGGTCCTTGGCGCCTCTAAGGGAAAATACCAACAGATCTTGAAGTTGTTGTATGCATTGTTGGTCACCTCCAGGAAGTTGAAGCATTACTTTCAAGCTCATCCGATCAAAGTCCAGACCTCCTTTGCACTAGGCATAGTGCTACACAACCGAGAAGCCGAAGGCAAAATCGCCAAGTGGGCAGTCAAACTTGGTCAATATACCATCATGTTCGCGCCTCGGTCGGCTATAATGGGACAAGCGTTAGCTGATTTCATTGCTGAGTGGACAGAGATTCAAAACCCACCTACTGCACAAGACATCGAGTATTGGAAAATGTACTTCGATGGGTCTCTTCAATTACAAGGAGTGGGTGCAGGAGTCGTGTTTATCTCACCCACTGGAGAGAGGCTTCGATATGTCCTTCTGTTGATGTTTCACGCGTCTAACAACGCTGCGGAGTATGAAGCCCTTCTACACGGTCTGCGTATTGCCGTGTCACTTGGCATCAAGCGCCTCGACGTCTTTGGTGACTCGGCTTTGGTTATTAATCAGGTCACTAAGGATTTGAACTGTGTGGATGACAATATGAGTGCGTACTATCAAGAAGGAAGCTCGAAGACAAATTCGATGGATTGAAGTTCATGCATGTTCTTCGAGACAATAACCAAGCGGCTGATGAAATGGCCAAAATGGGATCATCCCGGTCTATGGTCCTGCCAGGTGTTTTCTCACACATTCTAGATTCCCCCATGATTTCTCCTCAGTCGGATGTATTAATGAGTGATGTCACTGATCTTGTTGGTGATGAAACATGGAGACCGATTGGCGTGACCCGCTCATCCAATATTTGGATAAGGGAATGCTGCCTTCGGATCCTAATGAGCAACGGAGGTTGGAGACCCGATGCTGAGGGTATTTGTTAGTGGGAGACCAACCCTATAAAAGAGGAGGTTCAAACATTTCGATAAAATGCATCTCGATACCAGAAGGCCAAAAGTTGGTAGAAGAAATTCATTCCAGGATATGTGGCAATCATGCAGCTTCCAAGACTTTGGTCAGCAAAGCTTTCCGGCAAGGGTTTTATTGGCCCATGGCGGTTGAAGATGCACACCGGGTCATTCGGACGTGTGAAGATTATCAATTCTTCGCTCAACAAACGCATGTGCCTTCACAGCAACTTCAGATGATACCTTTGGCTAGGCCCTTTGCTATTTGGGGGCTCGATATTGTCGGTCCTTTCAAAAAGGCGCGAGGCGGGTTCACTTATCTGTTTGTTGCTATTGACAAATTCACCAAGTGGATTGAAGCAAAACCGATCGGCAAGATTACGTCGAAGAAGGCTATCGAGTTTGTCAAGGATGTCTTCACTCGGTTCGGGGTTCCCCATGATATCATTACCGATAATGGTACTCAATTCACTTCAGTGGAGTTCCATGACTTTGCCGATGAGATGGGAATAAAAATCCACTTTGCATCAGTGGCTCATCTCAAAGCAGTGGGCAGGTCGAATGGGCCAATAGTATGATTCTTCAAGGACTGAAACCTCGGATATTCGATAGGCTTAAGCCTTATGCCGGTAGGTGGGTCAAAGAATTGCCTTCATTTCTTTGGGGGCTTCGCACAAACACTAGTCGGGCACCTGGTCAGTCACCTTTCTTATTGGTCTACGGCTCAGAGGCTATACTGCCGACTAAAGTCAGCCTTGTTTCGGCACGGGTTCAGGTGTATGATGAACAACTTTCTGAGGAGAATCGAGAGATTGATTTGATTGCAGCAGAGGAGTTGCTTGATTGCAGCAGAGGAGTTGCGTGATCGCGCTCTGTTTCGGTCGGCACTTTACCAACAAGGCTTATGTTGTTATTATGATAAAAACGTACGTAATCGCCACTTCCAAGTTGGAGATTTAGTGCTTCACCGAGTGCAGTAGACAAAGAACCAGCATAAGCTTTCTCTAAAGTGGGAAGGACCATATGTTGTGAACGAAGTCAGTCGCCCGGGGGCTTATGGACTGATGTATGAAGACGGCGATGATATACCAAATTCTTGGAACATAAATCAGCTATGTTGTTTCTATACTTAATTATTCCTTTGTATACTTATATATTATTCATGAATGAAACTTCGGTCTTTTTGATGAAAGATTTTTTGATGATTTTCATTCTATATTGTCTCGATTTCTTAATTTATTTTATTAAACAATCGAGCCAGGGGGCTAGTAATAATGTCCCACTTCAGTCTAACCATATTTTGGTTTTGGACTACTTTCTGACCGATTTCTTCTCTTTAAATACGGTCTTCATTTTCTTGGTCTAACGTCTATACATTATGGTTATATACTTTACACTACACATCAGACTACCACTACACTAAACCTAGAGCTAAAGTGCGAGAGATCATGTGTTGATTGGTCGACTCTGCTTGTTATGCGGCTATGAGTCACAACCTAAAATGTTAAGGCAAACCGATACAATTTGAGTTTCTCAATGACAGAAACATACTTATGATATTTTTATCAATCTTTTAAAGATGATAAGCATGAAACTAGTTTACATATAGGTAATATTGTCTCATTACATAGATATTGCTAATGATCTCTAATATTACAGGATTAATAGCTCCTTTGAAGGAGAGGAAGATTCTGCTCGTAGCTCAACCTCAGGAGTTACTGGAGGAGTAGACACGGTCAGATTGATCTCTATATTATTGACCAAAGCTCGGGAAGTCTCCAGCATGGAATCCTAGAGCAACTGGCATTGATCGTTAGTCAAGTCTGGGTTGAAGCCCTCCTTGATCTTGTCAAATGGCAGAGCGGGAGACCAGGATTGACAAATAGCCAGAACCTGACTCCCGGCTTCAGTCGCCACTCGTCGAGTGTTTTGAGCAATATCTTCCGACGCATGCTCCAGCAAGTACTCCAAGGGATGGCCAGACTGCTCCACTCGGTCGGCATGAACATAGTTCATTGCCTTTCGAGCGGCGTAAGATAGAGCTGCAAATGATAATTTATTGGTCAGTATGATCAAAAGAGGAATCAAGCAGATGTGAGAAATAACGAAGGGCTTACTGGCAAGTTCACATTTGAAGGATTTGAAGGTGCTCTTAGCTTCCTGTATCTTGGCGTCAGCCTCCTTCAGCTCCTTCTGCAGCCGAGTGATCTCAGCCTTCTAGTCCTCGACCGACTTGGAGAGGTTTTCCTTCTCATTATTCAAGGCATTGACAAACCTTTGCTGATTAGAAGTCAACTTCTCCAGGTCGGCAACTTTCTAGTCACGAGCTAAAAGACAAATATTTGAATCTTTAGCGTTAGAGTGATTGGTAGGTTATTTAAACAACAGGTGGTGAGTGATCTTACCAGCTAAATCTTCTCGGCCTTGGTCATTTCTCTTTGGTCGGTCTGCAGCTTTTCAATCTCCTTCTGTGCTTTGGCAAGCTACTGACCGGTGACTAGCAAAACGCCAGCAAAGTGTTAGTCTTATTTAAAGACTTGAAGACCAAAGAGTTTAGGACATACCAAAAGTCTCGGCTTCAAGGTATTCCACCCTAGCCTGTTTTCTCTCTTTGAGAGCATACATTTTCTGTATACAAAAAGGGGTTAAGCTCAAAGGCAAGATTAAGACAAAGCAAAAGCAGAGTATTGAAGTACCTTGCTATCTTCTCGATGTTGATGCATGATTTCCACGTCCTCCACCTCGGGCCGATCGAGTAAATCTGTAGATAATGTCGCCTTACCTTTGTCAAGAGGTGAAGGGACAACGACAGGAGCAGGATGGGGTACAAGCGCCGGAATTGCCTTGTCAACTGGCTTATCCACCTCGGTCGGTGTGTTTGATGACTTGACGACCGACTTGGGTAGATCAATCGGGTGAGGAGGAGGTCCAGACCGAGTGTCTCCAGACTCTTGGGCACTCTGAGAATCACTCGTCCGACTATTGTCAAAACAAATATGGAAGAGATTAAGATGTGTTACGGATGACAATAAGAGACAAGGAGCATAAGGTTAAAGAATTAACCTAGGAGCCTTCTTGATCTTGATTCGGCACAACCTCTTCTTCGAAGAAGTCGACTGAAAATCAGTCTCCTTCCTCTTCTGGGCAGATTTTTCTGCCATGTCGGTCTGATCCACCCTCCCAGCATCACTCTGAGTTCAGCAGACGGCAACTCTTCATCATCGTCCTGATCTCCTATATATTGCCATCAATGCCCAACGGTCTGCTTTACTCGTCGACCGGGAGGAGGCAGGGTGGAGACTGGGAACAAGAACTGGAAGCCAACGCCGCCTATAGCTACTTGATTGTCCTTCGTCAGCAGTGGACGGAAGACAAACAGATGGCGGAATAAATTAAAATGGGGGAGGACTCTCAGAAATGCTTCGCACATGTGCATGAAGATGGTGATGTGAAGGATGGAATTGGGATTGAGGTTGACAAGCTCAATCCCATATAAGAAAAGGAGCCCACGCAAGAAGCTGCAACAGGGGACTCCAAAGCCTTGCTCGAAGAACGAGCGGAATACAACTATCTGTTTATGAATAGGGACGGGGCAAGATTCACGGGGTACCTTCCAGTCGATCCGCACTTGGTCTGGAAGGATGCCGTTGACCACCATCTGATTCATGTCGGCCTGGGAGAGGTTGCTCTTCGAGAACTCCCAAAGCTGCTCTGGGATGTCGATCTCCGATGAGGAGGACGCGGCAGCGGCAGTGGGAGTGGCAGGGATCGAGGTGGAAACCTTCTTGCGACCCATGACGATGATTGTTTTGGGCATGGCGGATCAAATGCTGAACCCTAGCAAAGGCTTGGGGGCTAAGTACGGCGAGATCTGCGGCAGCCGGAAGTGCGATGCTAACCCTAGCCGAAAAGTTGAGGAGTCAAGAACACAGGAGGCGCGAGGAAGATGAAGGGTTTGTGCGCAAATGCGGCGTGGACTGAGAGTCAACTCGACGCTGCCTTTTATACTCCTACCTTTTGACCTAAGGGTCCCATGGGCCGGGGTGGGCCGTACGGTGATGATGATTTTTTGCTTAAGCAAAGATTTATTAAGGGCCTTAAAATATGATTAGGGTCTAAAGACCTTGAGAAATAAAGCTCGGGAGCTTCTATGATGAGAAGCATTTGAAAATTATTTAGCCATATCTATATGATTTGATGATCATGTAGCAAAGGACTTGATGGTCGTATGGATATAAGTTCAAAGGTTATGGTATTGATTGAAATCAATAATTAGAGTGACTAATTATTAGGGAAAGGCTGTATTATGATTGATGTCATTTAGCTTAGTACCATTATATGATTGATGTCATATTGGTCCACTTGAATTGAATATGATTGAAATCATGAATTTTAGATCGATCAGTCACTCGGACATAGTGAATGTCACTTGGCCTATTTAATAATCGGTCGGCAAGGCTGGAGCTTTGCAGGTTAACTTACTGGTTTAATGACCAGAGGTCTAATAGACTCATGCTTGATGGTTTGAGTGAAATATATACAAAATAATAAGATCTAATATAATTAGACTCTTGCATTATTTTTTAAGTTTCCAAATTATACAAGAGTTGGGGGCTACACCTGATCAGGTGCACCTAACCGGTGCACCAGATCTATCAGCAACTTCGATAAAGAGGTCTTCCTAATTTATGATCTACATTGAATATCGTTTTGAGAGTTGAAGCTCAAAATCAGGAAGCACTCGGGGGCTGCTGCGGGATACTTGCCTTACGGTATCCTCATACAAGACTAAGTCGGTAGCCGACCGGGTACTTCATCAACAAGGAAGCCGACCGACTCAACTTGGGGCACAAGGCATGTAGAGATAGACTTTCTATGTAAATCCTAAGGGGTTGCGGCTAGGACTCTTCATGTACCCCCCTACCGACCGGATATATAAGGCGGCAGGGTATCCCCCATCGAGGGGAGCATGACAAGTAGATAGAGGTTTTTCTACAACATTAATACAACACACAGAACACATGACATAGGGTTTTTACTCTCAACGAGAGGGCCTGAACCTGTATAACTCGGCGTCTTGTGTTACCATCGTAGTTCTTAGTCTTGACGTAGCCCAATACATTTTACTGCCGATCTCAAGCTTCAACAGTTTTACTACCTTGTATTAAAGATTGTAATTTCAAATGTAAATCATGTTGGTAATAAGGAGGAACAAAACAAGATTTCATGCGTTGTTTCAAAACAGGCCAAGTGTTGGGTATAGCAGCATTATTATTACAAAGATCATTCCACCAAAATAGAGAAAAACTCATAAACTCAGTAGTAGCAAGTCTAACTCTATGCTCAGCAGGATCTAAATGAGAATTAAATTTCTGTTCCACAACAAGTTCCCAATCTAAGTATGCTTTAGGATCAGCACTACCAGCAAAAGGAGGAATGTAAAATTTTGGCTTAACAAAAGTATCAGTATTACCATGATTGTTATTACATGTGAATTACGGTGAAGACGGTCTGTATCACCATCAAAATCATCATCATTAGTAGCTCGTTGAGGTGGAGGTCGCCGTTCAACATCCTCAATACGATTGGCAACAGTGTTGATGTGGCCCATCAACTCAGCAAACTTCGTTTCCATGAATGTACGCTGGTCCGCAAGAAGCTTCATAAGCTCAACCTTGAACATGCAATCATTGAAGTCTGTAGGGAACTCCGACTCTCCAGGTGTCCCTTTCCCTTTCTCTGACATGGTTAGAAGCAAAAGACAAGACTAAACAAAAGGATTAGCCCTATCAACTAGCAGGTAGCAGAGGGTGTAGAAAGTGGAAAACAATATCAGAAGCAATGTATCACAATCTTGCAAGTGTTCTTATCAAGGCCAACAGGTCGGTATAATCTTTAGTCGAACATGGGTGTAACAGTTGCAAGGAAGAAACCTGTGCCCCAATATGTATAGTTTGGAAGGCTAATATGTACGTCAGTGCAACACAATTCAATAATAGATAGTAGCACTGAATAAATGTCCAAAGCAGTGTCCTAATTATTGGCAAAAGAATCGTGTTCAAAAACGATTGTGACAGCAAGAACAATGGCAAAGGCAGCAAGGATCAAAACAGACTTACACAGACTTAGAAATTTTCAGGGCGAGGTGGGGGGGGGGGGGGGGGGGTGCAAATCAAAATCTTGATTTTTTTGTATGATTTTTCCACTATTTTTCTGTGATAGAGGAACACAAAGGAAGGAACCAAAAGAAGTTTCAACTCAAATAGAGGGAAAACAAAGCGTAGGCAAAATCTCAAAGTTTCACCAAAAATGCTATTTTTGACTTCATAATGTTTTTCTATTTTTTCCTGATTTTTTTTGAATTTTTTGATGAGGGCACACTTGGCGGAACCAATTGTGGGTCACCTCAACTTTGAGTCAAGAATTTGCTGTAAAAATTTCAGCCCAATTAGAGCAACGAGCAAAAAGTTATGCCTGTTTTACCGAAGGTAGGTCAAGATAGGGTTTGAGGGGTAAGGGAGGGGAAACAGAAACGGAATCGGGTAGGGTTTTTTCGTTGGCAACGGATTGTGGGGGGTGGGTGGGTGACACGATGGTGAATCCAATAGAAAACACGATGGTGATGGTGGTTGAAACGGATGGGAAAAATGGTGGTGTGCAGCGGAGATCAAAACACAAACCGAATCAAAACACAAATTCAAGTCAGCAACTGAACTCGACTAGAACATAAACTCAACACCACGGACTCTGAAATTAAATTATGCAAAGGCTAAACAATGTATGGGATAGTGGGGATAATTTTTTTGTTGGCTTTTTTGTGGACAATAGGTGATGAACACAAATGAATCTAAAGGGGAAAACACGATAATACCTCATGGGGAACCTAGGAATCTGATACCACTTCATATAGATATGGCCCGATCTTCCAAGAGGTAAGGGGACAAACTCGAATTTGGGGAACTCGATGTCGACGACCCGGCTTGAATCAGACACGATCCAACCCCGCAACCGTTACACCAAGCACAACTTTATTGTTCCTGCAAGCGAAATCGAGAACACAAGCAAGAAAGGATAAACACGCAATCTGAAATTGCAAATATGGATGAAGTGAATCACAAGAAAAGGTTCAAGTTCTGAACACAAAAGGACTAATCACCACAGTGGTGTAGAACAAGAACAGGGGCCCTAGATTACTGTAAAAGGACTGGTCGCCATAATTACAATAATTCGATCAAGTTTTTCTCAAGAAAACTAAACTAAACAAAACCCGAAACTAAAAGACGGCGGCTACTGAGTTTATGTAGGAACCAGGGGTGTCCTAGGGTTAGGGGCAACCAGGGGGGGGGGCGCCTACAACATGGGCTTAAGTCCCGACACGATAGATGGCCAAGTTGTCCCAAAATAGGTGGCACAACACCTTGTGATGGTCACACAGCACGACTCACGACCCTTCTGGAGCTAGGACCAGAAACAAAACAACAGCGTCATCATCCCCTTTCCAACGCATCAAAGAATGCCTCGTTTCAACATCGGATGTGGGAGATATCATCAAAACTGTGAAGGGGTGTTGGCTGAATCCGAGACGAACGTGGCGACCGAGTTGGTGACGACTTGTAACTTGAAGAAGGCCATGATATGCACGTATCCAGCATGGTGATGTCCTCATCAGAAGGCGCCATCCTTTCGAGACCTTAGGAAAAAATCATGAGCCATCTCCTACTCCTCTCTTTACTTTGATGCACTACTTTCCACATTTACATACCATGATAATCATGCTTGTGTGTTCTCTTAGTTCTAGTTGACTATCTTATAGACTTGCATGTTTAGGCTCCTTGCTTGCTGGTAGTACTTAAGCTTCCGCATTTGATGACTTGCATGAGTAGGAGTTGCATTGGTGTGCTTGATCACTAGAAGTGCATAGGAGTTGCATTGACTTGTGTGATCCACTAGAATGCATAGGTTGCCTTTCCACTCATAGGATTATATTGTTAGTGTGATCACCACTAGATTTGTGTAGGAGTTGCTTTGAGTGCTATCAGTGTTTTTAGTGATTGGCAAAATTGGTACATAGTGATAGTACCCGATTCACCCCCCCCTCTCGGTCACTACGATCCTTTCAAGTGGTATTAGAGCCAAGTGCTCATTATAAGACTAAATCGCCTTGAGTAGTGACCGTATTGAGTTGGGATGTCATCCCATACGGGGCCGGGTCATGGCTCATGGAAGGATTGCTTTAAAAGCTACCTAAATGCCATGATTCCGGATGAGTTGATGAACACTCTTGTGGACTTTGCCAATACATTTACCGATAATCATGTGTATGATAATTGTGATGATAGTATGGATGTGCCTTGTACTAGTGAGTGCCTAGATCCTTCTAGCATTGACTTGATAGGTTGCTCTACTAGTGTGCCTAATATGTTGATTGATGATGATGCTTGTGAGCCTTCTATTGATCATGCTAGTAGTTCTCTTGTTGAGGAGTTCTTTGCTTTTCATGCTAGTGATAGTGAGGACTTACTTGATTTTGTTATTCGCTTGCGAGGTATTGTGGACAGGATTGGGGCGACTTCTTTTGAGCTTCCCAAGATCGTGATAGTTGAGAAGATCCTCTCCTTGCTTCCGAGTAGCAAGCTCTTCTATGTCACCCTTGACCTTCTCATGGAGAAGAGTCTCTCCATAGAGGACGTGATTGAGCTACTCTTTGTGAATTTGTGAGAAATCAGAATGTTGATCTTTGTGAAAATCTATTGAGCATATAAGATCTTGTGTGTAGGATAAACTCTTTCAGGGGACTTCGGAGGATTGCACCACATGAAGTGTTTGACAAGCTCCTCCAACAAATCCCAACTCCTGAGAGGGGTTTCTTACTTGAGGAGGTAGTCAACAGGAGACATGAGCTCTCAATTGAAAGAGCAATGGAGATGATACTCGTGCTCCATTCATAAGTGGGGCATGTGCTTGAGCACATCACTAGACTCTATGATCCTCCCTATTACTATATCAACCTTGACAATGTGCACATGGGGGATGGTCATGGACATTGGAGGTATCATGCTCCTCACTATCCCATTAGGAGTAGACTACTGGACGGGATTGCAAGAATCCCTATCTATGAGGATGGTCTTATTGCTCAACACAGTAAGGCTAGTGCTAGTCAATCAAGTAATGCTTTGGATACTAACCCTTCTTCCTCTAGTGCTTGTCTTATGGCTACCACCAGGGTCAACTACAAGAGTGGAGGCACTCATGGGATTTTTGATAGCGGGTGCACTCAACACTTGACCGGGAAGCCAACCATGTTCACCACCATTGATGAAGATGAAAATAGTGAGAAGGTGACTTTTGGGGATAACTCAAAGGGGAGACTTAGAGGCTCGGGCAAGGTGGCCGTCACAAATGACCTCCATCTCTCCAAGGTCTTTCTAGTGGAAACCCTCAACTTCAACCTTCTGTCTATTGGTCAACTCTGTGACATGGGTTTCAAGTGCACATTTGATGAGGATGGTGCAACAATTGAGAATGCTAAGAGATGGCTAGTATTCCATGGAGTGAGACATAGAAACTTGTATGTCACAGACTTCAAGTCTAGCAATATGCCACCAAGAACTTGCCTATTCATTAAGGCATCCAAGGGATGGTTGTGGCATAGAAGACTAGCACATGTTGGAATGAATCAACTCAAGAAAATTGTCAAGAGGAATCTAGTTCAAGGAATCAAGGATGTGGCCTTTGAGAAGGACAGACTGTGCAACACTTGTCAGGCAGGAAAACAAGTTGCATCTTCACATCCCACGAAGTCATTCATGTCTACATCTCGTCCTCTAGAGCTCTTGCACATGGACTTGTTTAGGCCAACACACTACAAGAGTCTACGAGGCAATCTATATTGCTTGGTGATTGTTGATGACTTCACGAGATACACTTGGACCTTCTTTCTTGTGAACAAATCTCAAGCCAGTGGTATCTTCAGAAAGTTTACCAAAAGGGCAAAGAATGAGTTCAATACTAGCATTATGAAGATAAGAAGTGACAATGGGACGGAGTTCAAGAACACCATAGTGGAGGAATATTGTGACAAGAAAGGGATCAAACATGAATTCTTCGCTACATATACTCCCGAGCAAAACAGAGTAGTGGAGAGGAAGAACAAGACGCTCATCACTCTTGCTCGTGCCATGTTGGATGAGTATGGAACTCATAAGAGGTTTTGGGCGGAGGCAATCAACACAGCTTGCTACACTTCCAACCGTGTCTATCTCCACCGGTTGTTGAAGAAGATGCCGTATGAGCTATTGGTGGGATGGAAACCCAATGTTTCCTATTTCTGAGTCTTAGGATGCAAGTGTTATATTCTCAAGAAGAGGAGAAATCCTTGGAAGTTTGAGAGCAGAACTTATAAAGGCATTCTTGTTGGGTACTCTGGGACTTCTAAAGCATATAGGGTCTACAACTCAGCCATAGGATGTGTGGAAGAATCCTATAATGTGCAATTTGATGAGTCAAATGGGTCTCAAAAGGAGGATGAATTTCATGAAGTGAACATTGGAGATGAGCATATGAGGAAAGCCTTGAGAAACATGCATGTGGGCGAGGTTTTACCCCACGAGGTCAATGATGGTGATATTGATGAACCCTCTACTCCACCACCTCAACCTACCTCCTCCTCCGAGGTATAACAAACAACCCAAGATACCACAAATACTCCCACAAGCTCCTCCCAAGATTCATTGAGAGTATACTCACCAAATGATGAGGGAACCCAAGTGAGAAGTGAGCCACAAATCTCCCCACATACTTCACCACAAGCCACTTCTCCTAGCTCTTCACAAGATACCCTCCCATCCACCTCAAGCTCAAAGTCTAAAACAAGAAAGCATAAGAGTGACTCCTCCACCTCTCTTAGGATTCAAGACACTCATATATAAAAAGAGCAAACAATCCATGATGCACAAGACACTTCATCTAGAGCTCCTCCCACTCAAAGAAAATACCATCCTAGACCCAAGGCCATCAACAAAGATCATTCACAAGACTTGATCATTAGGAGTCCATCTCGAGGAATAAAGACAAGGAGAAATCAATACAAGCCCAACTATGTGAGTGAAGAGAATGATGATGAGGCCAATGTTGAGATTGAGAACTTCTCCTTCATCTCTATGATTGAGCCCACTACCATTTGTCACACCCAGTTTTAAGGCCAAAATAGAATGCTTCTATATACGTGCCCAAGATCAAGTTTTCACATATACAGGACAAAAGTGAAATAACAGTAAAACCAATGTTATTATTATTAATATCTCGAATCATTATTACATAGCATGGATTACATCAAAGCATAAAAGAACATAGCGGAAGGCTCCATAACGCCACAGGCAGTCCACCTAGGGTCGTACTCCTAGTCGAAGTTGTCCTCGTTGGCATAGGCCATCTCGCCAGCGTCGTCTGAGCAGCAGTAATATAGCAACAACAAAACATGGAAAACTAAAATGCGTGAGTACATAAAGTACTCAGCATGTGTGGGAAAGTATGACATACAGGCTAAAACAAGAACAGGCCAAGCACAGGTTTACTGCACTACGCAACCTTAGCCTACGACTCTAAGCATCCTATTTACTAGGTGAAAAGCCCAACAGGTTAACCACCTGTCCCACACAATTGGTTGCCCACCGATAGCAAAACTATGAGTTAACCACTCATACCAGAACACTACAGGTTACCCACCTGCAGCTAACACCCAAATCTGGTTACCACCAGATTCATCCAAGTATCCATCTAATCGTGTGAGGATCCAGGTCGCTCATAACCGTGAGCACGGTTGTTATAACAGTTTTACACTCTATAGAGGTTGCACAATTTTACCCACAGGTTGGTGATTTCATCACTATTCAGTGACTAAAGTCTCCCTGTTGCCAACACACTACCGTAGGTGTGAGGCCAAGAGATCACCACATGATCTTTCAAAGCGCTTCCCAACTTGCAAAACATCTATGCTAAGATTTCACCGATACGGGATTAACCATCCCTATAGAGGCCCCCTCTTGCGCCGTGGCTAGAAGTAACCCTTCATCACCTGAGGCCGAAAGTAACCCTCTCGTCCTCCTTCCTCAAACGCCCGCAAAACTGGGAAGACATCTAATACTAAACCACGCCTACCCATACCAGCCCTGTGCTTTGCGCTGTTTTCCTGGGTGGCCGCTCCATGAATTTGGTTTGTATGAGCAGTCACTACCACAAACCAAATAGTACATTACCCATACTTGTGCATACCCGCACCATCCTCAACATCCTCCTGCTTGGGTCATCTAAATTACCCAAATGATAATTAGGTTCAAGTGAATATTAGTCAAGTTTATTATTATTCAATTTTGATCCCCAAGGTACTGCACTAGCAAGACGTACCCAAAATCCTTACACTAAACCATAACCCAAGCGACAAGGAATAATAAGGAAGGGTAGATGACACGGGATTCAAATTTAGATAACCATGCATGAAAATAAACTAATCCTTAATAGGTACAATATGGCCAAGGACACTTGTCGTGTTCTCCCGCTGGCTGCTGCTCAAACTCAAGGTCTTGGAAATTCTGGAGCTGCTCCTCGTCTAATACCGATAAATACCAGAAAAGTAATACACAAACAAATAAGGAACAGTACACCAAACATTTCCTAATGACTATGAAAACAGTACTAAAAGATTGTACGCGTTCCTAAGATTCCATGAGTGCAAAAATCACCTAAATTGGAGTTACGGTTAAAAAGTTATGCTAGTTTGAAGTTCTAGGGGCTAAAATGTAAAAATAGGAGCTTCTAGGGACCTATTTGTAATTTTATAAAACTATAGGGACTAAATTGTAATCATTAGGACTAAAAAATAATTACTAAGAAATATAAGGTTGTTTGTGCAAAATTTTAGGACTGAACATAATTATTATTAAGTATAGGGGGCTAATTGTAAAAAGAGAGGGTCAAACATAATGAAAATTAAGCTCATGGGTGTTTCTATAAATTTCCAGGGTCAAAATAATATTTATAAAAAGTCTAGAGGCTGAAACATAATTTAATAATGGTTCTGCAGAAAAATTAGGATTAAAACCTAATTAGAATAAAGCTCTAGGAGCTAACTATAAAAGGGCATTTTCCTGGGATTTTCTTGAATTAATTTAAATGCTATAGGCGTGGACCGGGTCCATAGAGGTCATTGACCGGGGTTTGACCCGGGTCCATGGGTCCACGGTGCACCAGGGAACATACCCCTTCGGGGTTCTAATCTGGGCCGCAGATCCAGAAATGGACGGTAGAGGGGAGATCAGGCGGAGCAGGCGGCTGCCAGCAGCGATATAGGCGGCGGCTCAGATCCACGGGCTCGACGGAGTTGGCCATGGTGGTGCTCTGGTGGCCTTTTTCTTGCTGGGAGGGGATGGGAAGAAAGAGGAGAGGGAGAGGAACCTCACCACGGGGTCGCGCAGGTGCGGGGGAGGCCGGAAACGGGTCCTCGACGGAGGTGGGCGGCGGCGATCGCTGGAGGTCATCGAGCACAGGGATCCGAGGGTCGGGAGGCAACAGTGGGAGCAAGGGTGGATACGGCGGGGAAGGGCGTCGACTAGGGCCATTTTATAGGCGTAGGGGAGAGGCAGGTGAGCGGGCTCGAGCTTCGCCGGCCATCCGTGGTGGGGTGGCGCCATTAATTTCCGTTAGAGCGCACTAGGGCTCGGTTAAGGCCATCTATGGCCAGGAGTGGACGAGGGGAGGCGTCGCGTCGGTTTAGGTGCTCGGTGCGTCGGTTTGGCAGCCGAGGAGGCTGGGCATGTGGAGTGGCGGCGGCTGTTTCCGGCGGAGAGGGGAAACCGGCGAAAGGTGGAAGATGATGGGCAGGGTCCGCTTGCCAGCGGCTGAGGGGCGGGGTAGAGCGCTGGGGCTGCTGGGGCGAGCTAGGCCACGTACGTGCGGTGCTGCTGCTTGGTCGGGCGCTACTGGTTTGCGGGGTGCGCGCGCAGCCTGGGCCGAGGGAGAGAAGGGGAGGGAGGGAGAGAGGTGGTCCTGCGGGAGAGGGAAGGGAAAGAGAAAGTAGGCCGAGTGGGGGGAGTTGGCCCAAGTGCCAGGGAGGGTTTCTTTTTCTTTTCCTTTTCTGATTCTTTTCTAAATCCTTTTTAAAAATTGTTTTTAACTACTAATTTAATTCAAAACTGATTTCTACTCGACATTTAAAATATCTTTGCACCCAAATAAAAATACCTACTACATACTAATTCAGCATGATGCAACAAACACAAATTAAAATAATTACTTAATTTAATAAATCATGAAAATAATATTTGTAGCTAAATAAAAATATTAACACCCTAATTAAATTAGGAAAAATTAATAATTTGAAAAATATGAAAAATAGGGTGTTACAAACCTACCCCCCTTAGGATGAATCTCGCCCTCGAGATTCGGGCTGGTTGGAGATGAAGTCTGGAAAATCTGCCTTGAGCTGGTCTTCTTGCTCCTAAGTGGCTTCTTCTTTCATATGATTGCTCCATTGTACTTTGCACATGCGGTACTTCTTGTTCCTCGTGACTCTTTCTGATATTTCCAGAATCTTGACGGGATACTCTTGATATGTAAGATCTTCGCCAATGTCCAACTGGTCTATAGGCATTTGTTCCTCTGGAACTCGGAGGCACTTTCTCAATTGTGAGACATGGAAACCATCATGCACATCTGATAGCTGTGGTGGTAGTTCCAACTGATAGGCAACTTCACCTCTTCGCTCTATGATCTTGAATGGACCAATGTACCTTGGTGCCTGTTTTCCTCTGACCTTGAATCGATGGAGTCCTCTCATGGGAGATACTTTGAGATAGACATAATCACCAACTTCAAAGCTCAAGTCTCTTCTTCTATGATCGGCATAGCTCTTCTGTCTAGACTGTGCAAGCTTCAAATTCTCTCGAACAATATGAACTTGTCTTTCAGCATCCCGAAGAATCTCTGGCCCAATGACTTGGTTCTCACCAGTCTCATTCCAGAACAAAGGAGTTCAACATTTATGTCCGTATAAGAACTCAAATGGAGACATCTTCAAACTTTCCTGATAGCTGTTGTTGTAGGAAAACTCTGCATATGGCACACATTTTTCCCAACTCTTGCTATCCTTGAGTGCACATGCCCTCAACATATCCTCAAGAATTTGGTTCACCCTTTTTGTCTGTCCATCAGTTTGGGGATGATAGGCTGAACTAAAATTCAACCTTGTATCCATGCACTCGTGTAACTTTTCCCAAAACTTTGAGGTGAATTGAGTTCCTCTATCAGACATTATCTTCTTTGGTACTCCATGCAAGCATATTATCCTAGAAATATACAACTCTGCGAGTTTGGGTCCAGTGTATGTGGTCTTGATAGGGATGAAATGAGGAACCTTGGTCAAGCGATCCACAATAACCCATATCGAATCATATCCAGCTTGTGTCCTGGGTAATCCCACAATGAAATCCATGCAAATTTTTTCCATTTCCATTCTGGTATCTTCAACAGTTGCAAGAGTCCTGCTGGTCATTGATGTTCTGCCTTGACTTGTTGACAAGTGTCACAGAGTGCAACATGTTCACCTACAGCTCTCTTCATTCCGTACCACCAGTATCGACTCTTGAGGTCATGATACATCTTGGTACTTCATGGATGAATGGAGTAAGCTGAATCATGGGCTTCTCTTAATATCAACTCCTTGATCTCTTTAATATCAGGCACACACAACCTCTTCTTATACCATAAAGTTCCTTGATTATCTATTGTGAATCCCGGAGCTTTGTCCTTCTCAATGAGTTGCTTGATTTCTTGGATCTTAGCATCTTCAAGTTGTCCTTTGCGAATGTCATGCTCCAGAGTTGAGTCAACTTCCATTGCAATGACTTCTGTGTTGGATACCCATCCCAGGTTAAGCTTCTAAAATTCTTCACAGAATTCAGGCAGCAACTCTCGTGTTGATAGCATGTTGAGATAGGACCTTCTGCTCAATGTGTCTGCTACAACATTGGCTTTGCCTGGATGGTAGGTGATTCCCAGATCATAATCTTTGATGAGTTCCAACCATCTTCGCTGCCTAAGGTTCAAGTCTGGCTGGGTGAATATATACTTCAAACTCTTGTGGTCTGAATATATCTCACACCTTTTGCCAATGATATAATGTCTCCAGATCTTGAGAGCATGAACCACTATGGCTAACTCCAAGTCATGGGTTGGATATTTCTCCTCATGCTTTCTCAATTGCCTTGAAGCATAGGCGACAACATGGCCTTCTTGAATGAGCACACATCCCAAACCTTTCCCTGAAGCATCACAATAGATTGATAATGGCTTCTCCATGTTAGGCATGGTTAGGACATGTGCTGAGGTAAGTTTTCTTCAAGACTTGGAAGTTGGCTTCATGTTTTGGTGTCCACTCGAAAGTCTTTCCTTTTTCTAGCAGCTCAGTCATGGGCTTGGCTATCTTGGAGAATCCCTCAATGAATCTTCTATAGTATCCTGCTAGTCCAAGGAAACTTCTGATGTCTCTAACACTCCGGGGTGTATTCCAACTCAACACATCTTTAACCTTGCTGGGGTCCATAGACACCCTCCTTTAGAGATAATATGACTAAGAAATGAGACTTCCTTCAACTAGAAATCACATTTACTAAGCTTGGCATATAGTTGATTCTCTCTTAGCTTTTGCAATACCAGACGAAGATGTTCTTCATGTTCCTCCTCATTCATTGAGAAAATAAGAATGTCATCGATGAACACCACAACAAACTTGTCCAAATACTCCATGAAAACCTTGTTCATTAGATACATGAAGTAGGCAGGAGCATTTGTCAATCCAAATGACATAATCGTATACTCATATAAGCCATATCGAGTGATGAAAGTGGTCTTAGGTATGTCAGTTGCCCTGATCTTCAATTGATAATATCCAGATTGGAGGTCAATCTTGGAGAAAACACATGCTCCTTTAAGCTGATCAAACAAGTCATCAATCCTAGGCAAGGGATACTTGTTCTTAATGGTGACCTCATTGAGAGAATGATAGTCAACACACATCTTCTGAGGACCATCCTTCTTTGGAACAATGATAACAGGGGCTCCCCATGGAGATGCACTAGGACAAATATAACCCTTATCCAACAACTCTGGGAGTTGTTCTTTGAGTTCAGCTAATTGGTTAGAAACCATTCTATATGGTCTCTTAAAAATAGGAGCAGTACCAGGGACTAATTCAATAACGAACTCGATGTCACGGTCGGGTGGCATACCTAGTAATTCCTCTGGAAAAACATCGGGGAACTCATTGACAATCCTGATGTCTTCAATCGAGGTAGCATCAAGTTGATTCAACACAATGCGATTTGTTGCTCCTTTGCTAGTGATGAGTGGTTCGGCCACATAGTCCAATTCCTTTCCACTACTATCTGTAAGTTTGACTGCCTTCTTAGCACAATCAATAAGTCCCTTATGCTTTCTTAGCCAATCCATGCCAAGGATCACATCAATTCCCTTAGACTCAAGGACTATGAGATTTGTAGAAAAGTCTACCCCCCATATATTAAGGTTCACCTTAGGACAGACATGCTTTGCATTCATCAATCCACCAGGGGAACTAATAGTCATTCTATTCTTTAGCATAGCTATGGGAAGATTATGTTTTTGAACATAACTAGCAGATATGAATTAATGAGATGCTCCAGAATCAAATAACACGACTGCATTATTATCGTTAACAAGGAACATACCCAGAACGACATATGGCGCTTCCTAAGCATCCTCAATAGCCACATGATTGATACGAGCATGATTCTACCTTGCTGGAGTTGGTGCAGAATTAGCATTGCAGCCTGGGGTAGAATTTGCACCCTGAGATGGAGTCTAATTTGCGCGCTTCTGGGGACACCTGTTAGCATAGTGCCCCAACTGACCACAGTGGAAACAAGCACCATTACCACCACTGTTCTGAGCAAGAGTCACCCTCTGAGGGGTTTGCTGAGCGGTATGTGGCGTCTGAAAGTTGGGACGCTAGATCTGCCGCTGAGGAGTACTGAAACCCTGACCAGTGGGTTGAGACCTCTGCTGGCCACTCTACTGCCCAGATCGGAAAGAAGGTCCAGATGATGAAGAACCCAAGCGGGGCCTAGAGCTACTTCCTTGCTGACCCTGGCGTACCATCTTGCGCTTGCGATCAATAATTCCTCTTCTGTTCTCTAGCACAAGAGCTTTGTCCACCAAGTCTTGGAAGTTGGTGAAATCCCGAGCTTCCAGAGAATAAGCAAGACCATCATTCAAGCCATTCATAAAGCAATACGGCTTCTTCTCATATGTGTTCACCTTGTCAGGGGCATAACAAGAAAGCGGGGTGAAACGAGTGACATACTCGCTTAGAGTCATAGAGCCTTGCTTCAAGTCTTGGAATTCCTTCTTCTTGAGGCACATGGTGTGACCTAAAGTTGTTCCGGAATTCCTGCCAGTTGATGCTTTCTGGCTCCTCATGAGCCTCAACATAAGCATCCCATCAATCAGCAGTGGGACCCTCAAGCTGGTGAGAAGCAAAGAGAACCTTCTCACAATTGTTGCATTGCACCACCTGCAACTTCTTCTCAATGGTCTTCAGCCAATCATCAACATCCATAGCCTTCACAGAATGAGAGAAAGTGGGAGGCTTGGTCCTCTGAAATTCTTCAAGCTTGTCTCTAGGTGGTGAGGGTGGCTGATTATGACCCTGCTGCATTTGCATAATATTCTACTGCATGGTGTGAAGAAGCTGAGTCTGCATAGCAAGAATCTGCTCCATAGTTGGAGGAGGAGGTGGTGGTGGCGGATCCTCATTGTTGCGCCTAGTGTTCACCATCTGATGAGAATTCTGATATGATCAGTAGAGAGTTGGATAGATGATAGAATTCCCAATATTAACCCAAGTCTTAAGTTCTACTAAGAAATAATTTTTGAAAAACAAATCTTTCACTCAAGCAAAGATCCAAATCAAACATGGCACACCACACCAAAACATAGCAGATAAGCTCAATAGAGCTAAACGAAACTAAAGAACTTATAACTCTATAAGGGAAGACCTTATAAAATAGAACATACCATCTAACGAATTTTGGAAAAGTATTTAATAGAAATGGAGGAAAGAAAAGAAAGCCAATGGAAGGGATAAGTAAGCAAGAGATTATACTTTATATCAAAAATAGTTTTGTTAAAAACCTTAAAACGACCATTTCTAACTAGGCTTGCGTCCTACGGTCGACATGGCTCTAAGACCACTCTGTCACACCCGGTTTTAAGGCCAAAACTGAATGCTTCTGTATACATGCCCAGGATCAAGTTTTCACGTATACAGGACAAAAGTGAAATAACAGTAAAACCAATGTCATTATTATTAATATTTTGAATCATTATTACGTAGCATGGATTACATCAAAGCATAAAAGAGAACAACAGAAGGCTCCATAACGCCATAGGCAGTCCATCGGGTGTCGCACTCCTAGTCGAAGTAGTCCTCATCGGCATAGTCCATCTCGCCAGCGTCGTCTGAGCAGCAGTAATATAGCAACAACCAAACAGGGAAAACTAAAACGCATTAGTACATAAAGTACTCCGCAAGTGGGGGAAAGTTTGACAAGCAGGCTAAAACAAGAATAAGCCAGACACAGGTTTACTGCACTACGCACCTTAGCCTATGACTCTAAGCATCATATTTACTAGGTGAAAAGCCCAACTGGTTAACCACCTGTCCCACACTATCGGTTGCCCACCGATAGCAAAACTATGAGTTAACCATTCATACCAGAACACTACAGGTTACCCACCTGTAGCTAACACCCAAATCTGGTTACCCATCAGATTCATCCAAGTATCCATCTAATCGTGTGAGGATCCAGGCCGCTTATGACCGTGAGCACGGCTGTTATAACAGTTTTACACTCCGCAGAGGTTGCACAACTTTACCCACAGGTTGGTGATTTCATCACTATTCAGTGACTAAAGTCTCCCTGTTGCCAACACACTACCGTAGGTGTGAGGCCAAGAGATCACCACATGATCTTTCAAAGCGCTTCCCAGCTTGCAAAACGTCCATGCTAAGGTTTCACCAATGCAGGATTAACCATCCCTACAGAGGCCCCCTCTTCCACCGTGGCTAAAAGTAACCCTTCATCACCTAAGGCCGAAAGTAACCCTCTCGTCCTCCTTCCTCGAACGCCCGCAAAACTGGGAAGAAATCTAATACTAAACCACGCCTACCCATATCACCCATGTGCTTTGCGTTGTTTTCCTGGGTGGCCGCTCCACGAATTTGGTTTGTATGACCACAAGCAGGCACTACCATAAACCAAATAGTACATTACCCGTACTTCTGCATACCCACACCATCCTCAACATCCTCCTGCTTGGGTCATCTAAATTACCCAAATGATAATTAGGTTCAAGTGAATATTAGTCAATTTTATTATTATTCAATTTTGATCCCCAAGGTACTACACTAGCAAGACGTACCCAAAATCCTTACACTAAATCATAACCCAAGCGACAAGGAATAATAAGGAATGGTAGATGACACAGGATTCAAATTTAGACAAGCATGCATAAAAATAAACTAATCCTAATAGGTACAATATGGTCAAGGACACTTGCCGTTTTCTCCCGCTGGTTGCTGCTCAAACTCAAGATCTTGAAAATTCTGGAGCTGCTCCTCGTCTAATACCGATAAATACCGAAAAAGTAAAACACAAACAAATACGGAACAATACACCAAACATTTCTTAATGACTACAGTACCAAAAGATAGTACGCGTTTCTACGATTCTGTGAGCACAAATATCACCTAAATTAGAGTTACGGTTAAAAAGTTATGATAGTTTAAAGTTCTAGGGGCTAAAAGGTAAAAATAGGAGCTTCTAGGGACCTATTTGTAATTTAATAAAACTATAGGGACTAAAGTGTAAATCATTAGGACTGAAAAATAATTACTAAGAAGTATAAGGTTGTTTGTGCAAAATTTTAGGACCTGAACATATTTATTATTAAGTATAGGGGGCTAATTGTAAAAAGATAGGGTGAAAAATATAATTAAAATTAAGCTCCGGGGTGTTTCTATAAATTTCTAGGGTCAAAATAATATTTATAAAAAGTCTAGGGGCTGAAACATAATTTAATAATGGTTCTATAGAAAAATTAGGATTAAAACCTAATTAGAATAAAGCTCAGGGAGCTAACTACAAAAGGGCATTTTCCTGAATTAATGTAAATGCTATAGGCGTGGACCGGGTCCATAGAGGTCATTGATCGGGGTTTGACCCGGGTCAATGGGTTCGCGATGCACCAGGGAACATACCCCTTCGGGGTTCTAATCTAGGCTGCAGATCCAGAATTGGACGATAGAGGGGAGATCAGGCGGCTGCCGACGGCGATATGGGCGGCGGCGCAGAGCTAGGGGCTCGCCGGAGTTGGCCATGACGACGCTCCGATGGCCTTTTTCTTGCTGAGAGGGGATGGGAAGAGAGAGGAGAGGGAGGGGAACTTCACCACGGGGTCGCACGGGTGCAAGGGAGGCCGGAAATGGGTCCTCGACGGAGGTGGGCGGCGACGGTCGCTAGAGGTTGTCGAGCACAGGGTTCCGGGGGTCAGGAGGCGACGGTGGTGAGCGAGGGTGGATGCGGCGGGGAAGGGCGTCGACTGGGGCCATTTTATAGGCGTAGGGAAGAGGCAGGCGAGCGGCCTCGAGCTTCACCGGCCATCCATGGTGGGGTGGCACCATTAATTGCCATTAGAGTGCACTAGGGCTCGGTTAAGGCCATCTACGACCGAGCATACAAGCATGAAGGCTTGATGAGCTTGATGGAGTCCAAGGGTTGATGAAGATGGATCAATGCTAAGGGCAAGCTATGGAGCAAGTGTTGGGAACACTTGTCTAGTTGTTAGGGCTTTGAGTCCATAGGAAAAACCGAACTATCAAGGAGGTCTAGGTCATTTTTCTTAGGTCAAGTCTAGTCGGTGATGTGCATGTATTCTCGGAGAAATCATAGGCACTAGTGACAGTGAAGAAGCCAAGAAGCTGTTCGGAGAAGCCGGGAAACAAAGTCAAGCGAGGACAAGGAGTTTCAACTTCTGGACGAAGTGACCGGACAGAGGGGTTAGAGGTGACCGGACTGTACGATCACTAAGAGGTTTTATCCAGAGCCTATAGCGGGCAGCAAGGAATCTGTCTGTGCTAGAAGCTGTAGTGACCGGACGGTCCGGTCTATAGACCGGACGGTCTGATCTATTTGGCTTCACATAGGGCAGAGAGGAAGCAGCGCCAAAATGTTTCTAGACTGGGTTGAGAAACGGACCGGATGGTCTGGCCAACTGACCATAAGGTACGGTCAGTAGAGAAGTTAGCAGGGGCAGAGCCGTTGGAGCTGAAGACTGCAGTGACCAGACGGTCGGGTCAGTAGGCCCAGAAAGCTGATTTCGTGGAGCAACGGCTAGTTGGAGGTGGGAAGCCTATATAACTTTGTTGAAGGGGTCTTGGAGACCTCTCTTGGCCAATGGAATACCTGAGAGCATTTGGTAAGGTCCAAGAGGAAAAGAGGAGAGCACTAGGAGGAGATATTGCATATCTTGAGAGTGCTAGTGGAGAGTAACTTGAGCATCTTGCACATCTAAGGCTAGGGTGTCATTGAGGGTGTGATCTAGATTGTTACTCTTGGTATATGGTGGGACCTAGACCGGTTAGGTGTCGGTGATCGAGCCTATCATGATCAGTTGTGAAGACCTGTGTCGGCTCGGGGAGTCCGGCAAGTTCTCCAGGGAGGCGAGCTTGTGCCTTGGTGCCAGCGGTGACGCAATCGTGTCTTCACTCCAGAAGTGATTGCGGGCTCGTGTGCGACAACTCCACTTGATGGTGGGAGGGACCGGTACTTTGGTGGGAGTGGTCCAACAAGGAGTAGGGGAAGGGGCCATCCTTCCGAGACCTGAGGAAAAATCATGAGCCATCTCTTACTCTACTCCTTAATATGATGCAATACTTTCTACATTTACATACTATGCTATTCATGCTTGTGTGGTTACCATGCTCGAGTTGATTACTTGTAGACTTACATGAATAGGCTCCTTTGCTAGCTTATTGTTTGCTTCCTCGTATCTTTGGTTACTAGCTTGCATAGGAGTTGTATTGTCTTTATGTGATCCACTAGTATGCTTAGGGTGTTGTTCCTTTCATAGGTTCATTATCTTCCTAGTGTGATCTCCACTAGGATTGTGTAGGGGTTGTTTTGAGTGGTCGGTTTCAGAAATTGGCGAATTTGGTTCATATAGCGAGTTCCCGATTCACCCCCCTCCCTCTTGATCACTCGGTCTTTTCAAGAGCCAAGTGCTCATCGCATGGCTTAACCACCTTGAGTAGTGACCGTATTGAGTTGGGATGTCATCCCATTCGGGGCTGGGTCATGGCTCATGGAAGGATCGCTTTAAAAGCTACCTAAATGCCATGATCCTGGATGAGCTGATGGATACTCTTGTGGACTATGCCAATACCTTCACCGATAATCATGTGTATAATGATTGTGATGGTTGTGTCAATGTGCCTAGTACTAGTGAGTGCCTAGATTATTCTAGTAATGACTTGATAGGTTACTCTACAAGTGTGCCTAATGTGATTATTGAGAATGATGTGTCTTTAGATCTTGCTTGCTCCTCTAGCATGACTAGTATTGATGATGTTTGTGAGTCTTTAGTTGATCATGCTAGTAGTTCTCTTGTTGTGGAGTTCTTTGCTTTTTATGCTAATGACAATGAGGACTTACTTGACTCTCCTATTTTCTTGCGAGGTATTGTGGACATAATTGCAACAACTACTTTTGAGCTTCCCAAGATTATGATAGTAGAGAAGATCCTCACCTTGCTCCCTAGCAGCAAGCTCTTCTACGTCACTCTTGCCCTTCTTATAGAGAAGGGTCTCTCTGTCGAGGATATGATTGTGTTGCTCTCTGATGATGAGAAGATCACCGCAAGTTGGACCGAGGAGAAGACTTTCAAGGCAAACAATGGAGCATCTTCAAGTAAAGGGAAAGAAGTAGCTTTGAGCTCAAACTTCCTTGATCTCTCCACAAGATTGCCTTGCAGAAACTTCTACAAGCCCTTCAGATCAAGACCGTCACCAAGATCATCATCAAGCGTTTTGTCAAGCTCTACCTCAAGTCTCATTCCAAGTTCTACTCCAAGCACTTTGGGTGGACTGTGCATTGGTCTTAGGGGAGCACCAACTACATTGCTTGCCCGATCATTTGAGATGATCGATCTCACCTCTACGGCTTCGGTGCCTCCACCTCAACCACCATAATATCAACTCTGGCGCATGCGTCGAGCTCGATAATAGGAGTTCTTCTTTCAATTTGATGAAGTTGTGAGAAATTTGAATGATGTCCTTTGTGTGACTTTCTTGAGGATTTATGATCTTGTGTGCAGAATAAACTCCTTCAAAGGTCTTCGAAGGATTGCTCCACTTGAAGTGATTGACAAGCTCCTCCTACAAGTCGAAGCTCCTACGAGGGGTTTCTTACTTGAAGAGGTAGTCGACAGAAAGCATGAGCTCTCAATTGAGGAGGCCATGGAGATAATACTTGTACTCCACTCACAAGTGGGACACATGCTTGAGCAGGTCACTGGTCTCTATTATCCTCTCCACTACTATATCGACCTCAACAACATACACATGGGGGATGGTCATGGTCAATGGAGGTATCATGATCCATACTATCCTACAAGGAGAAGACTTCAAGAGGGAATTGCAAGGATCCCTAATTATGAGGATGGTCTCATGGCTCGTCATGATGTGGTTAGTGAAAGTCAATCAAGTAATGCTTTGGATACTAACCCTTCTTCCTCTAGTGCTTGTCTTATGGCTACCACCAGGGTCAACTACAAGAGTGGAGGTGCCCATTTGATTCTTAACAGTGGGTGCACTCAACACATGACCGGAAAGTCAACCATGTTCACCACCATTGATGAGGACGAAGACGGTGAGAAGGTGACTTTTGGGGATAACTCAAAGGGGAGAGTCAGATGATCAAGCAAGGTGGCCATTACAGAGGACCTCTATCTCTCCAAGGTCTTTCTTGTGGAAACCCTGAACTTCAACCTCATGTCTATCAGCCAGCTTTGTGACATGGGTTTCAAGTGCACATTTGATGAGGATGGTGCAATAATTAAAAATGCAAAGAAGGGACTAGTATTGAATGGAGTGAGGCATGGGAACTTGTATGTCACGAACTTCAAATCAAGTAATATGCCATCAAGCACTTGCCTCTCTACTAAGGCAACAAAGGGATGGTTGTGGCATAGAAGACTGGCTCATATTTGAATGAATCAACTCAGAAAACTAGTCAAGAGAAGTCTAGTTGAAGGAATCAAGGATGTCACCTTTGACAAGGACAAATTTTGTAGTGCTTGTCAGACTGGGAAGCAAGTTGCATCTTCATATCCCACCAAGTCATTCATGTCTACTTCTCGTCCTCTAGAGCTCTTGCACATAGACTTGTTTGGACCAACTCATTACAAGGGTCTGGGAGGGAATCTATATTGTTTGGTGATTATGGATGACTTCACAAGATACACCTGAACTTTCTTTCTTGAGGACAAGTCTCAAGCAAGTGACATCTTTAGAAAGTTTGCGAGGAGAGCAAAGAATGAATTCAAGGCTAGCATTGTGAAGACAAGAAGTGACAATGCAACAGAGTTCAAGAATACAACAATGGAAGAATACTGTGATAAGAAGGGGATTAAGCATGAATTCTCCGCTACATATACTCCCGATCAGAATGGAGTAGTAGAGAGGAAGAAGAAGACACTCATCACTCTTTCGTGCCATGTTGGATGAGTATGGAACTCATGAGAGGTTTTGGGCTAAAGCAATTAACACAACATGCTACACCTCCAACCGTGTCTACCTCCACCGGTTGTTGAAGAAGACACCCTATGAGCTATTAGTTGGATGGAAACCGAATGTTTCCTATTTTCGGGTCTTTGGCTACACTTGCTACATTCTCAAGAAGAGGAGGAAGCCTGAGAAATTTGAGAGCAGAACTGATGAAGGCATTCTTGTTGGGTACTCAGAAACTTCTAAAGCATATAGGGTCTACAACTCAGCGACAGGTGTTGTGGAAGAATCCTATGTTGTGCAATTTGATGAGTCAAATGATCCTCAAAAGGGAGATGAATTTTATAAAGTGAACATTGAGGATGAGCCTACGAGGGAAGCTTTGAGGAACATGCCCGTGGGCGAGGTTTTACCCCATGAGGCCAATGATGGTGATATTGATGAGTCCTCAACTCCACCACCTCAACCAACCTCTTCTTCCGAGGTGCAAGAACCAAACCAAGATGCTATTACCTCTCCCACTAATTCCTCCCAAGATTCATTGAGAATTCATCCACCTACCCATGAGGGAACCCAAGAGAGGAGTGATCCCCAAGCCTCCCCACATACTTCTCAACGAGCCACTTCTCCAAACTCCTCACACAATAGCCCCACATCCTCAACAAGCTCTAGCTCCAAGACAACAAAGCATATGAGTGATTCCCCCACCTCACTTAGAATCCAAGACACTCATATCTCAATAGAGCAAACAATTCATGTTGCACAAGATACTTCACCTAGACCTTCCCTCACTCAAGAAGAACATCATCCTAGATCCAAAGCTATTAACAAAGATCACTCACGTGACTTGATCATTGGGAGTCCATCTCAAGGGGTTAGGACAATGAGAAATCAATACAAGCCCAACTATGTGAGTGAAGAAAATGATGAGGAGGCAAATATTGTAGTTGAGAACTTCTCTTTCGACTTCATGATTGAGCCTATAACAATTGAGGAAGCCATGGATGATCACAAATGGGTTATGATCATGTAAGAAGAACTGAACAACTTCAAGATATGCAAAGTATGGAGATTAGTTGAGAGGCCCAAGAATAATAATGTGGTTGGCACTAAGTGGGTCTTCAAGAACAAGCAAGATGAGAAAGGGACAATTATCAAGAACAAGGCTCGCCTAGTAGCCAAGGGATATTCTCAAGTAGCGGGAATGGACCTTGAAGAAACATTTACACCCGTGGCCCGTCTTGAAGCGATTTGGATCTTACTTGCCTATGCATCACACAGTGGGTTCAAGCTCTATCAAATCGATGTCAAAAATGCCTTCTTGAATGGAGGGATCAATGAGAAAGTCTATATGGAACAACCCACAGGGTTTGAGGACCCAAAACATCCATGACATGTGTACAAATTGAAGAAAGCTCTCTATGGTCTCAAGCAAGCACCAAGGGCATGGTATGAACACTTGAGGAACTTCCTTCTCAAGAATGGCTTTAAGATTGGAAGCATTAATAGCACCTTGTTCATAAGACATGTTGGGAAGGATCTCTTTGTGTGTCAAATCTATGTGGATGATATCATCTATGGGTCAACCAATGAAAAGTTCAATGAGGAGTTTCGAGAAATGATGGCAAGAGAGTTCCAAATGTCAATGATTGGAGAGTTACATGTGTTCCTTTGTTTTCAAGTCAAACAATTGAGAGAAGGGAACTTCGTCTATCAAGAGAAGTATACCAAGGATCTTCTCAAAAGATTCAACATAGAGAATTGTAAGCCTTTGCACACACCTATGGCAACAAGTAAACCCTTGGATAATGATGTGAAAGGGAAATCGGTAAACCCAAGGCTTTATAGATCTATGATTGGTTCTTTGCTCTATCTCACCGCTTCAAGACCGGACATCATGTTTAGTGTGTGCTTGTGTGCATGCTATCAAGCAAATCCAAAGGAGTCACTCTTGAAGGCGGTGAAGAGGATATTGAGATACCTCAAATACACCTACCATGGGTTTATAGTATCCTAGAGAAACAAGCTTTGAGTTACTTGGGTATTCGGATTCGGACTTTGCGGGTTGCAAAGTGAATAGGAAGAGTACATCGGGAGGTTGCCAATTTCTTGGAAGTTATCTAGTATCTTGGAGCTCAAAGAAGCAAAACTCAGTGGCTCTATCTACAGCCGAAGCGGAGTACATGACAGCGGGGGCATGTTGTGCCCAACTTCTCTTTATGAGGCAAACGCTCTCGGATTATGGCCTCAACTACACTCAAATGCCACTACACTGTGATAGTGAGGCGGCAATCAAAATGGCTCTCAAAACTGGAGATCATGATCATGCAAAGCACATTCAAGTGAAGCATCACTTCATAAGGGATCATGTTGAGATGAAGGACATCGAGTTGGTGAGTGTGCAAACTCATAAACAATTGGCGGATATCTTCACCAAGCCACTGGACGAGAAGACCTACAACAAGCTAAGGGGAGAACTCAATGTTCTTGACCTCTCCAAATGGGTAACCCTCGAGCTGGTCCTTTGTAAATATGTATAGTGTTTTGTTTGTTTTGTTTTGTTGTTTGTGTCTTTGTTTTGTGCTTGTTTCTCTTCTCTTTGTAGGTTGACTTCGGACCTCCTTAAGATAGCAATGGACATGGGTTAAGCTTGGGAAGGTGGTTCATGGTAGGCCCAAGGCTTTTAAGAATGATCCATTGTGAGCAAGCTCGAGAAGGGAACAACTCGTCGTTGACACCTTGGCTTGTAGCGGTTCTCTCTCTCTCTCTCTCTCTCTCTCTCTCTCTCTCTCTCTCTCTCTCTTTTCTTTTGCATCGCATCATGCATTGTATACTTGTTGCATTTGCATTCATGCATCCCTGCATTGTGATACCATACATGCTCACAAGCATGTGTCTAGGGGGAATTGTTCATTTACAATGTGAGTATATGACTCTCTAGATGATCAAATAGTGATGATTGTGCTTCATGTCCATTGAGCCATGTTCAAACGAGCTCCAAGGTTAAATCTACTCGGGCGGCTCAAAGACAAATGTCTTATACATTCCCATCTCACAAATGACTAACCCTTGCATATTTGAGAAAATATTTTTTGAGTCATGTGTGTAGGGGGAGCTACGGTGAAACACCATTGCGACCAAGAAAGGGCACTGTGAAAGGGCGAGTTTTCCTAAATCTTGCCAACTATCTTTTGCCTCTTGGTTCCATTATGTTTTGGTGTGGTTTTTGGTGATAGGTGACAAAGGGGGAGAAAAACATGAAGAGACAAAAGCCAAGTCAAGATCAAGAAAATGACATGAAGATAAATCACCAAGAAGGGGAGAAGAACACAAAGACCAAATGAAGATGATCAAGACAATGGTGCATGTTCACTTGAAGTACACATGAAGATCATGTCAAGATGAACATTTACACCGACAAACAGAAGAACAAAAATGGTGCATGTCTACGACAACTTTTTACATCAATGTCCTTGGTGCGTATAAGCCACTTGTCTGGGAATCATGTAGCGCTACGTGATTGGGTAGTTCTCCCTAAACATCTAGCACATTTCAGGGGGGGGGGGGGGGGGGGGAGACTACTTCCAAGGTAAGAACCAAGGTAATCCTTTCAATCCTTTCTTTTCCTTTGGTTCCTTGTTGTTCGTTTGTTTTGGATCATCATAAGTAGTGGTTGTCATCCATCACCAAAAAGGGCGAGATTGTAAGGATCACGACCATTGAGGTCACCCCAAGGTATGATGTTTTGGTGATGAATAACAAACATGAAATGTGACTAATGTCTACATGAGTGTTGTCCATGTAGGAAACCTTTTATACCTTATAATGATTGATGACGGCGGCCTTGGCAATTGATAACAATGACCACAAGCATGGATACTTGATGAGCTTGATGGAGTCCAAGGGTTGATGAAGATGGATCAAGGCTAAGAACAAGCTATGAAGCAAGTGTTGGGACCACTTATCTAGTTGTTAGGGCTTTGAGTCCATAGGAAAAACCAAACTATTAAGGGGGTCTAGGTCATTTCTCTGAGGTCATGTCTAGTCGGTGATGTGCATGTATGCTTGGTGAAATCACACGCACTAGGTGATAGTGGAGAAGCCAAGGAACTGTTCAGAGAAGTTGAGAATCGAAGTCAAGCGAGGACGAGGAGTTTTAGCTTCTGGATTAAGTGACCGAATGGAGGGGTTAGAGGTGATCGGACTGTACGATCACTAAGAGGTTTTGTTCGAAGCCTACAATGGGCAGTGAGGAATCTGTCTATGCTAGAAGCTATAGTGACCGGACGGTTTGGTCTATAGACCGAACGATCTGGTCTATAGACCAGATGATCAGATCTGTATGAGTTCACACAAGGCAGAGAGGAAGCAGCACCAAAATGTTTCTGGACTGGAGAGAGAAACGGACCAAACAGTCTGGTCAACTGACCGTACAGTCTGTTCAGTAGAGAAGTCAGGAGGGGCAGAGCTATTGGAGCTGAAGACTGTAGTGACCAGACGGTCCGATCAGGTAGTGATCGAATAGTCCAATCAGTAGGTCTAGAAAGTTGATTTCATGGAGCAACGACTAGTTGGAGGTTGAAAGCTTATATAACTTAGTTGTTGGGGTCTTGGAGACCTCTCTTGGCTAGTGGAATACCTGAGAGCATTTGGTAAGGTCCAAGAGGAAAGTAGGAGAGCACTAGGATTAGATATTGCATATCTTGAGAGTGCTAGTGGAGAGTAACTTGAGCATCTTGCACATCTAAGGCTAGGGTGTACTTGAGGGTGCGATCTAGATTATTACTCTTGGTCTATGGTGGGACCTAGACTGGTTAGGTGTCGGTGATCGAGCCTATCGTGATCAGTTATGAAGGTCGTCACATGTTTGTACACGGTTTGAGCCCGCCAGTGAAAGGGGCATCAATAGTGAGTGCCCGTGTCAGTTCGGGGAGTTCGACAAGTTCTTGAGAGAGGCGAGCATGTGCCTTGGTGGCAGTGGTGACACAACCGTGTCTTCACTCCGGGAGTGATTGCGGGCTCGTGTGCGAGAACTCCACTTGGTGGCGGGAAGGACCGGTACTCCGGTGGGAGTGGTCCAACAAGGAGTAGGGGAAGAGGCCATCCTTCCGAGACCTCAGGAAAAATCATGAGTCATCTCTTACTCTACTCCTTACTATGATGCATTACTTTCTGCATTTACATACCATGCAATTCATGCTTGTATGGTTACCTTGGTCTAGTTGATTACTTATAGACTTACATGAATAGGCTCCTTTGCTAGCTTATTGTTTGCTTCCACGTATCTTTGGTTACTAGCTTGCATAGGAGTTGTATTGCCTTTGTGTGATCCACTAGTATGCTTAGGTTGTTGTTCCTTTCATAGGTTCATTGTTTTGCTAGTATGATCTCCACTAGGATTGTGTAGGAGTTATTTTGAGTGGTCGGTTTCAGGAATTGGCGAATTTGGTACATATAGCGAGTTCCCGATTCACCCCCTCCCTATGAATGAAAGTATGGGTCAGATGCGCACTGATATCAATGCGCTCATTACTCAGTTTGGTGGTCTGAACACAAACTATACCACTCTTTAGCAGAATTATCAGGGGTTGCAGCAGCAGTTTCAGGATCTTAGTGATCATATGTTTCACATGTTCCCTCGTCCTCCTCCTCCGTTGGGGTATATGCCTTATCCCTACTATCCTCCTCCACCTCCACCAGTGGATGAGTGATCTTTTTTGGCTATTTGATGCCAAAGGGGAGTAAAAATAAGAAATGAAGTGTGAGTATGATGATGAGAAGATGAAGATCAAGAAGATGACTTTGGGCAAGATGGATGGATTGGACCTTGATCTCAAATTCATGGTTGTCTCTTTCTTTGTTCTTCTCACTTGTATCTTTCTTATTGGTTGTGTTAAAACTATGTTGCTTGCTTCCATTTGAACCTTGGTTTGCAATGTCGGTTTGCACTCGAATATTTGGTTTGTCCTTCTTGAATTTATGGTGTTTAAGGTTCTTCTCTTTTTATCTTGTTTATGCTAACATTCAGGGGGAGCTCACTTTATGTGGCTTATTCTTGCTCCAGTTCATTGTATTGTCATCAATTACCAAAAAGGGGGAGATTGAAGTATCTATTCTATAAATTAAGAGTTTTGGTAATTAAAGAAGAAACATATTTTTGTGGATCATAATACAACAAGATTGACGTCTCATACATGATCAATTCATAAATATCAAAGGAAGTGAAGAAGGCAACTCGTGGCAAAGGTATAAATATAGGTTTTCTATTCTTACCGGTCATAAGGAGATTAGAGAAGAAAATGACCGGTTTGCTAAGTATAGTTGTCGCACTATTAAGAGGGGTCGATGTTATATTGCTTGATGCATTCTTAGTTGCCACTTTGTGAAAAATCCTTATACAACACCTTGTAAAAAATATTTTTTGTTGAAATACCATCCAAATATTTGTTGAAAATCCTATGAGAAAAATGCCCCAAAATATCCCTTGAAAATTCCTTGTTGGAAGATCCCATAAAATTTCCTTGAGAATTTCTTCTCAAGAGGGCAGTGGCGGTCTGACCGCTAGCCAGTGGCAGTCTGACCACATAATAGTGGCGGTCTGACCGCGGCCGAGTGACCGCCCGAGTCCAGGGAGGTCCAAAAATCTTGCATGTGAGAGTCTGACTGCCTGACGAGCTTGATCTGACCGTGAGCTTATCGCGGTCTGACCGCCAACCCTTCCCGATCGGACCACCAGTTGTTCAACCATTTCAATCATTGGTCAAAGTAGCCATTGGGTTGCTAGTGATCTAACCGCCAGAGAGCTACGGTCTGACCGTCAACAGCACTGGTTTTTGCAACGGCTTGTTTTTGGAGCTATGATCATATATACTCCACCCACTCATGCAATTCATCGCTCTTGGCCCTTGGCATTGTATACCTAAGATATTTGAGCCCTCTTCTCACTCACACAAGAATCCATTGATTCATTGCAAGTTTGTGAGAATCTAGTGCATGTTGTTGAGAGATTTGAGCATTGTGGCACTAGTAGTTCATCAAGTGAGAGACATTGGCTTGTTACTCTTGGAGGTTGCTGCCTCCTAGTCGACTTGATGGTGTGGAAACCGTGAGTCTTTCGAGAAGATTGTGATGGAGGTCTGGTGTTCTTTTAAGAGGTCTTGTACTCACCTCGCCGGAGCGGTAAAGGATAACTCTAGTGAAATCAAATTTTGGAGAGGTTCAAAGGATTGATTTGGCTTAAGATCAAGTTGCTCTTGTGTGAGCTTTTCTTGTTATAGAAGTGTACACTTGATAGAGAAGCAAGTCAAAGATTTGAATCCATCTCTACGTGGATTAGGGGTGATCAGCAAGTCACCGAGACCACGGAGTAAAATTGTGTCTTTCCTCCTTGATTATTTACTTGTCCTTTACATTATTAGAGATCACAATGATCTAGGATTGCAAACTTTTAGCTCTCAACATAGGTATCAGATTTAATTCTTGCTCTTGTTATTCTTGTATTATTTCCACATTTCTTTGTGTAGGTTATTAATTGTAAAAAACTGCCTCTTCATCTCCCTCTAGTCAGTATCCTAGATCCTACAACAGGGCCTATAATGACGCTACCCCCTTTTTCTACCAGTGACGATGGACCTTAAACCCATCACTGGAATGTCTCAAAGTGATGTCATAAAAAATACCTGTCAAATGATTTCCAGTGACGGTGGAGCTGACGTCAGCCTCAGTGGTGGTGTGCTGACATGAACAACCCACTATTGGCAATTTCGTCCCATGAAACCCGCACCTCAACCCTAAAGCCCATCTAAATAATGTCAATATATAAGCAAACCTTATCCTTCACTGCCACCACCACAATCTTCTTCTCCCATCGCAACCCTCCCCCCTCTCGGCACTATACCTCTTCATAGATCCCTATAATATTATGTTAACATTTTTTTCCATTATTCTCTACCAAAAATGCTCATAGATTTGTCGCAAGTAATAAAAGTGACACACGCGTTCAAATAAAATTTTGGATGTGGATGACATCACAAGATAAGTTTAATGATGGGTTTTTATAATTTACAAGTTTATGAATCTAAATCACACCATAAAACAAATTTAGTGATGCACTTGTATTGTTTGCAAGTTTATATATATATACAACATCACAGAACACATTTAAAAACTACCGACATATTTTACTTTAATATTCCAGTATTATTGGACTTTACTTTTTGTGAGCCTTTCTCGACTCCCAGAGCTCAACCCCGGCTTGTTATATTTTTTTTTTTGACCGAAGTCAGCAGGGAAGCTCCCTACTTCTTTTTTTTATTAAAAGAGAACAAAAGGTTTATGTACATGATACAAGGCCTTAGGCCCAAAGAAAAACCCTAACTGACAAGGTGATTAGCAACTACTCATAAAAGGATCTAACAAATTTTGATACTTGGCTTGGCTCTAAGCCGAACCAATTTTATCTCCTCTCTAAATGACCTTTTCCATGTTTCATAAGAAATAGGGTCTGCATCAAAGATTACTCTATTACGATGACACCAAATTGTCCAACATCCTATTCTAAGTACTTCTCTGAATATCTTGGAATTGAAATGTTGTCTTGCCTGAAGTAGCATTGCATCCGGTTGAAGATCTGTACTCCACTGAATATCTAGGAATAGCCAGCATTGTTGAGTGAAGCTGCACTCAAAAAATAGGTGAAACAAAGTTTCTTCCATATTTTGATCACAGAGTGCACAGCTATAGGACTCTAGAGTTCTATTTTTCCTTCTTAACAAGTTCCTTGTGTTAATCCTGTCTCTAAGGAGTATCCTCCATGTTTCATAAGAAATAGGGTCTGCATCAAATATTACTCTATTACGATGACATCAAATGGTCCAGCATGCTATTATAAGTACTTCTCTGAATATCTTGGAATTGAAATGTTGTCTTGCCTGAAGTAGCATTGCATCCGGTTGAAGATCTGTACTCCACTGAATATCTAGGAATAGCCAGCATTGTTGAGTGAAGCTGCACTCAAAAAATAGGTGAAACAAAGTTTCTTCCATATTTTGATCACAGAGTGCACAGCTATAGGACTCTAGAGTTCTATTTTTCCTTCTTAACAAGTTCCTTGTGTTAATCCTGTCTCTAAGGAGTAGCCAGAAGAAAAATTTTAGTCTACTCCTACAGCATGATTTCCACATCCATTTGAACCATGGAGAAGCATCACAATTGCCAATGAGTTTGAGATAAGCCTGCTGCACAGAGTATTCTGAGGTGCCCCAGATATAGGTCCAAGTATCTTTCTCATCAAGATCTAAGTTGAAACCATTGAGTTCTTCCTATAGTGTTTGAAATTGGGCGAAGGCATTGCCTAATAGTGGCAACCATAGAACATTTTGGGCTTCTGCTTGGATGTATCCTTGTGCATTGATATTTTTCTTTATAGCAAAGTCATACAGTTCTGGGTACTTGATTTTTATCACTCCCAAATCCCAAGCATCATTCCAGAAACTGACTGTTGATCCATTCTTGACCTTGCAAGAAGATATCAATAGAAAGTGATCCACTAATCTTATTACCGCCTTCCACCAAAAGGAACCTTTCGGTTTGCAAGCATGAGGAGGGATCTGCCTTCTATATAATTTGGACTAGGTGAGATGAACCCAGGGAAGATCATGATGGTTGTAAAACTTGTGGAGGAATTTGATGAGTAGTGCATTGTTGTGTTCTCTAAGGTTGACCATACCTAGACCTTCTTGGTTTTTTGGTCGGCAAGCCTTGTCCCAAGCTACTAAACATGATCCCTTTCTGTTGATATCTCCTCAATCCCAGAGACAGTGTTTCCTATATCTGTCAATCTGATCAATGATGGTGACTGGCAGCTTAAGAGTACACATGTAGAAAGTGGGTAGTGCCGATAGGACTGAGTTAACCATTAGCAATCTGCTAGAATATGAAAGCAATCTATTTAAGCCCATCATCCTTTTTTCTATCCTGGATAGAACCAGAATGAAATCTTGTACTTGTGGTTTGGTGGTTCCCAGTGGCAGACCTAGATATGTAAAAAGCATGGTTCCAATCTGACAACCCAAGGTAGCAGCCAGATGTGCTGCCTTTTCATCATCCATGTTGATGGGCACTAAGAAGGATTTTGAGTAGTTGACATGCAGTCCTGTTGAGTCTACAAATGATCTCAAGAGTCCTTTGAAAGCTAAAAGTTCAGCAGATTTTCCTGGTAAGATAATAAGAGTGTCATCTGCATATTGCACAATAGGAATATCTCCAGGGAATGTTGGTCCCAAAGGATGTGTTATGACATTTTTGCTAGCAGTCTCATTAATGATTGATTGCAATAGATCAGCAGCTATAACAAATAACAGAGGAGACAAGGGGTCACCCTGTCTGACCCCTCTTTTGCAGTTGAAAGGTTTTCCTAGGACTCCATTAAGAAGAATTGATGAGGATGCTGAGGATAATATTTGCTCAATCCATTTAATCCAAGTATTGCTGAATCCTTTTGCTTGTAGCATTGACAAAATGACATGGTGCTCAACCTTGTCAAAGGCTTTTTCAAAGTCAAGCTTTAGAATCACCATTTCCTTTTTTGATGTGTGATAGAAGTGCAAAAACTGATATGCCCATGCCAGGCAGTCTTGAATTGTTCTCCCCTTTATGAACCCATACTGATTAGTATGGACTATTGATAGAATGACCCCTTGCAATCTGTTTGCAATTAATTTCGTGAGGAGTTTTAGGACTGAGTTGAGCAAGGAAATCGCCCTGTAATCATTGACTGTCTCCATATTATCTTTCTTTGGAATCAGAACTATGAATGATCCATTGATGCTTTTGATGTCTAAAGTTCCAATCACAAATTGAGAGAACATTCATTTAAATTCACTTTCTATAATATGCCAGCACTTCTTCGTGAACATACCATTAAAATCATCCGGGCCAGGTGCATGATCTATAGGTATATCTTTCAAGGCAGCTGCTATTTCTTGATCAGAGAATGGGCAGTCCAGAACTGGCAAATTGCAGGGGTGTATAAGAGTGCTGAGATCATAATGCATCACATTATGTTCTGAAATTCCTAGCCTTTCTTTAAAGGAAATCCACAAGGCATTTGCCTTAAGCCCATGATCAGTCACTATGGTGCCATCAGATAGAGTTAATTGACAGATCAACTTTGATCTATTTCTCATGGCGGCATAAGCTTGAGATTTTTTCTATTTTCATCCCCGAATCTAGCCTACCTAATTCTGGCCCGCTGCTTCCAATATAGTCTTTGGGCCTCCAATAACTCTGCTAGATGTTTTTTCAAAATTTGCCTAAAGTTCTTTTCCAATCTGCTTAGTGTCTTTTGATCCTCTACACAGTCCATCATACCAATGACCCAGCTGCAATTGTTAACGCCTTTGCTCAAATTTGGTAACTCCTTGCTCCAATAACTCTGCTAGATGTTTGAATTTTGTAGCTAGGGTTTTAGCTGCATTACTAAAGTAAGGGGTAGTATTCCAGTTCAGCTCCACAGTTTGCATGAAGTTGGCACATTCAGTCCAGTAGTTTTCAAATCTAAAAATGCTTGACTTTGGAATTTGGGTACCAATCTTTATGACATAAGGGATGTGATCAGAGATGGGCCTCCCTAAAGGGATCACTATTGTATCAGGAAACTGCAGCGTCCATGAGGTGGAAGTGAAGACCCAGTTTAATTTTTCTAGGAGAGGATTATCCTACATGTTACTCCAGGAATAGGCTCTTCCTTGAAAAGCAATGTCCACTAAGTCTAGGTGGTGAATTGGATCATTAAAGAGCATCATATCATTGAGGTTTCCACCTGGCCTGTTTCTGTTTTCAGGGCTTCTTATGAGATTGAAGTCCCCCACTAACATCCAATCCTCTATGTCAGAGATATCAATGTTATAAAGCCATGATAAAAAGGATGATCTATCATTTGTAGATGATGGGACATAAATATTTGATAGATGAAAGACTTTACCATCATCCAATGATGTAAATTTAATGGAGATTGAAAAACCATTGATGAAAACCACTTCCCCCTGGAAGAGGCGACTGTTCCATACTGTGATCAATCCACCCGAGGCCCCCACAGATTCAGAAAAGGCAAAATTGTCCAGATGGCATGGACAAAATTTCTTAATGTAATCTTGATCAAAATGTTCTCTCTTTGTTTCTTGTAGGCATAGGATGTGACAGGATGACTCTTTTATTTTTTCCATAATGCAGTCCCATTTGGATTGGGGGGAGTTGATACCTCTAATGTTCCAAGATAGAAAGGACCATGATCTGTGTCTATCCATTTTGAGCACCACCATATTCAAATTCCATTCGTTCCCCGGTGTAACCAAGGACTTGCCAAAACCCAATCATCATCATCAGTAAATTGAAAAGAAGAAAACCAAATGGTGATCTAGACCAAACGAGGGAGGCACGCAAATAGATCTTAACATACCAAACCCTGCCATCCAGGCAAGGAACAAGTAACAGAAAGTCATAACTTAAAAGAGCTTCGTAGAGCTCAAACCTGAATTACTTAAGAGGGTTTGAAGCCATTACAAAATACCAACTAAAGCAACACTTATCCATGTCTTGGTAGACTAGGCCAACATCTATTCTACTTCAGAGTCGTCAGCCAGCACCGCCTCTGCTGACACTGCACCTGCATCCATCTTGACAAAGCCAACCGCTAGAGCTTGGATGTTCTCTTGGCTGAAGAAGGGTGATGGATTGGTAGAGGGTGGCACCATTTGGATTGGCTTTGGGTTTTCTGCAATAGTCACCAGCTGTAATGCTTCTTCTGCCATTTGTTGATCTCCATCCACCACTAGGCCATCAGCTTAAGCAGCATTTTCCAGCAAAGGCTGAAAGGAGCGATGGTAGATGCTTGGAGTAGTACGTGTGCTGCATCTGACAAACATGTCATGGAGCTATGTTATTGGCTTTTTTGCACGCCTCTTACTTCCAGGGCTTCGCTTTGGGAAGTTGGAGCCATCAGTGATGAGTAGCTCCTCCTCCCTTTCTGATCCATCTCTCTTGTCCTGACCCAGATAAGTAGCAGTTGTCTTGGGTTCCTCCAGCCTTATCTCCTTGTTGTCCGAGGCCACCTTCATCAAACACAATAGGAGTTCTAGATTATCCAAATAAGGTGGGAAGCGGGTATCCATGTTGACAACAAAACAGGAGATGGAATTGATAATAGCAGGCAAAGAGAAAGGCTTTTGGATGATCAACTGAAAGGAGAGAGGATTCACCTTAAAGGCTTCAGGTTCATTGATCACAGGTGGAGGAGCTGGACCAAAAGGGATGACTGCAGCCTGACAATCCTTCGGCTGATTTTCAGCATAGTGAATTGTAGATGCTGACTTGCTTTGAGATTTCTCTGCCATCAGATCATGGTCCATAGGGTCCTTGACACCACTAGATGCTTCAAAGTCTGCTGTAGCACCAGGGATTGTGCCATTAGATGAGATTATATTGAAGTTCTGCAGGACATTTTCTGGTTGGCCATCCATGGGGGCGACTTGGTCTTGTTCCATTGGGGCATGGTCTCCCTGAGATTCTCCATCATGCAGCCAATCTCCCACTGGGCCCATCCACCGGGGAGCATAAGGTGGCATGGGGTGAGCAATGCCATCCTGAGGCATGCCCTCCTCATCAGCAACCTGTATCTCATCCTGCCTAGAAAGAAGGTAGACAGGCACAGTCCAAGATCTAGTATGGGGTCCAGAACCAGTAGAGATAACAACATCAGGGGGGATCCTTCTATCATCATGAAGAACAGCCTTAGCAATAACTCTAGCAAGGACCTCAGACTCATGCACATGTTTAAGCAGAGCAAAGCTGGCTATTGATTTTGCTATCGTGGAGTGAGATCTCGCATCCAGGGGGTAGCCTACTAGTATTAGCCAAACTTCTCTATCAATGTCCAAAGATCTAGCATTATCCATTTCATCATGCCTTTGGAACATCACCTCCTAATCTCCCACATGCAGAAGCTAACTATTGATAAATCGCTGACGCTCTAGTGGAGAGTTAAAGCAAACGAAAGCATCACCTATCGGGGAAGGCTGAACCTCTATGTTGAAGACCTGATGGCGCAGGAGCAGTTCCCGATGAAGTTCTCTCGCCATCACCTTGAAGTCTCTCTTGTCCATCCGCGGGAAGAAGGTTGCTACTGCAATGTTTTCATGGCACTTCTCATGGAGAGCGCCCATGAAGACCCTCGTGCGATCAGGTGGATCCAGGTAATGCACTAGCACGATCATGAAACCATCTGGGGTGAGAGGGCGGGGGTCAATGGGGAAGTTGGCCATGGCCAGCGGAGGAGGAGGAGGGCTCGACGAGGTCTCCAAGGGGGAGGCAGGGGAGGTTTCCAGATGGGAAGCTGAAGGGGCAATCGGCAAAATAGAGGAAGCGAAGCTCTGCTTCAGGCTCTCTTTAAGAGGGAGGATCGGCGAGTCCCAGGCCATCGGATGTACCGGAGAACTTTCCTTATCTTGGGCTTTGAGTTGGGTCGTACCGGCCTTCTCCGTGATTTTGGGGCGATAGAGTTGAAATGGTTTTCGGTTTTTAATTTCCATGCAATTGCGAGAAATATGGCCATAATCGAGGCAAATAATGCAGCGGAAATCATTTTTACAGAAGAAAACTTTATGGCCTGAAGCTAAACAACGAAAACATCGCGCCTGATTCGGTTGCTGCCGAGAAAACCGCTGCGCAAATTTAGAATTTGGAAACCTCCTCCAATAATCCCTCTCTTGAATCTTGGCCGGTTAGTAGCTCAGGTTAGCCTCCGGCAACTTGCTGTAATCAGGTTGCTGAGCATAGTTCTTGGCGTAGTAGTCTTGCAGGAACTTGAGACGCTGGAACAGCTTTGGATTTGACCACAGGTGCATATGATTTCTTGGATCGAGTGACTAGATGCATTCATCATCTTGTTGTGCATCCCAAATTCTCTTTTCCTTTACCTAATCAGGACCACCATTGTGCCAGAGAGTGAAGTGGAGATCGAAATGCTTTGAGATTACCTTTTGAAGGTGATGAACCATAAAATCGACACATTTGGAGGAAACCGAGAAACGGAAGCACCAATCTTTGAGCCACAGCACCTGGAAATCCTCTGCCACTCCACCCAGAAAGGCTTGCAGAATCATTGCTGTGGACTTCGAGTTGATGTGAATAGCCGATTGGCTAAAGGAGGCCACCATGAGAAAACAAGACGATAGGGAGATGAGGGAGATCGAGGCCCCCTATCGCGCCTTGGCGAGGCCCTGAAATTCCAACCTAGGTTGGAAATCATGGTCAGAAAGTCCAGCCATGAGATGCAGGTCAGAGAAAGAGGAACCGAGAGGAATAGGTGTGGACGTCGGAGCCAGAAAGCTCGCCGGCGGTAGGGTGGACGCTGGGGCCGGAGTGGCCACCGGCAGGAGGGTGGACATCGGGGCCATGGTGGCCACCGGCGGGGCTAAGGGACGGGACTAAGAGTTGTTTCGAATGAACGAGAACTACAAATGTCAGATCTACAGACTAGCTAAGGGAGACGCCCACCATGCGGTCGTTGTATGCATCAAACCACGAGCACTACGCTATAAAGTCGGCTCGTCACCGAGTTACTCATGAGTTGAATCAAAGAAAAAAAAACTTTGAGCTAGTAAAAAGCAAAATAGATTAACGGCCATCGTATTTGAGTGATTATTTTAAATTTGCTCCTCAATTACGTTCATTACGTAAAAATATATGCTTGAGGCTATTTTTATTTATGCCAAATTGTTAAATGTATCAAAATTTCTAGCGGACAAGCATTCCTTCACATCAGTTTTCTCCCTACTTTTGCTATCTGACAAAAAAACGCAGCATATCATCACCATGGTATTCACATCAACTTTTTCTCCCTACTTTGTTCTATCTGACAAAAAAACACGCATATCATCACCATGATATATAATAATATTATGATCTCACGCGTCTTTTATTTAAATTAATCATTTTTAATCTATAATTTCAGAAAAAATCTACCTAAAATTAAAATTGTAAATTCTAGTTATTTTAACATGTCAATCATTTTGGTATGTTTGTTCTATAAAACATGTCATACCGATTAGCGTGATTAGATCCATGTCAACATCGACTGCCACATCGGATCCGAATCAAAACTGAGGTTGACTGGAAACACGCCAATTTATTTGACGTGTCTTATGCATAAAGCATACTGATTGGCATGTTTGAGACTTAATACTCTTCGGATGATCTAGACATGAATTAGGTTAATTAAGTTACGCTATTCTATTTGACATGATTAATATAGGAAACATGCCAAAGTGATTGGCGTGTCTCAATGACCAAAATATGAAATGCCGCTTTTGTGATGACATAGTGAATAAAATGCCTCAATTTTTTTTTTCAAAATGTTATAAATCTCTCATATAGTATCCGTTTTTTATTTCGCTTTCACCGTTGTGCTCTACATGACGATACAAACAAAACTAGTTCTCATTTGCATATAAATTAGGAAAAAAATATTTTTTTTAAAAAAATATATTTTTTTTAATAAAATATTTTTTCATATTTTTTTCTAGAACATATACAAGTGAGATCTAGTTTTATTCATATCGTCACGTAAAACACAATGGTAAAAGAGGAATAAAAAGCAGACACTATATGAGAAATTTATAATATTTTGAAAAAAATTAAGACACTTTATTTGCTTATGTTATCACGAAAGCGACATGTCATATTTTGGTCTTATTGTATCTCCTCTATTAATCACATCAAATAGATTGGTGTCTTAATTAATCTTAATTCACATCTATATCATCCGAAGAGTATTAAGTTCCAAACACGTTAATCAGTATGGCGTGTGGCATGTTTTATGCATAAGACACGTAAAATAGATTGGTGTGTTTAAGATCAACCTCAGTTCTGGTTCGAATCCAATATAGTAGTCGATGCTGACATGGATTCAATCATACTAATCGGTATGGTGTTTTATAGAACAAACACACCAAAGTGATTCATCGTGTTAAAAACAAATAAAATTTACAATTTTAGTTTTATGTAGATTTTTTGTGAAATTATGGATTAAAAATTATTATTTTAAATAAAAAATTCCGATCCCACGAAACTGTGAAACCCGATAGACCAATCGATTTATTTTTCAAAATTCAAAATCTGAATTTGGATGAAATTTGACGAAATCAAAACAATAAACCGTGGATCTGTCGCACTTGTGCGGTTGATTTTTGCGCAAGCGGGTCTGAGAGTTGAGAAACCAACAGCTTCATCGCCGAGCGCTCCTTCCTTCCACCGTCTTCCCATCCGCATTTCCACGCGACCATGACCAGTCTATCCGGATGGGAGCCGCTGTGTGCGCTTCTCTATTCCGCAACTTGCCAACTGCATCCCTCTCGTCCAATGTTGAGTTGCAAGGTTTGGTCGTCGGAGGCGGAGGATTTCAGCGCGGCTGGCTGCCGAGACCACGGGTACCTTCCTACTGCTTAATCTCCCTCATCGTTTTGTTTGTTCCCCCGTTATTTTCTTACCCTGATGATATGTATGCCTGTTTATAATAAGGGGTTGCTAATTTTCAGTCGACGTTTTTAATTATTATATAAAAAATCCTATAAAAACAAAATCGAAATACAAAGGAACAAACGACAGACTGAAAGCTTTCAGGTAACTGAAAGCTAGGAAATCCGTTATAATAAATAAGCTTGGGCGCTGCAGTTTGGGTCTCCCTGATTTCAGTTAAATTAGCTGCTCAGTTAGGGACGAGTTCTCGGTTTGCCAGTTCATGTTCAGGCCTTTATATTCTCAGCAGTGGAATGCCTACTCCTCTGCTTCTCGGGTGAGCTCAGAGTGCTTCCATCGATTGTTCCTCTGACGCTCGTGAACGTGAATCCTCCATCACAAAATTTCTGTAGGTGTTGAATCCTGCATCACACTTGAACAGGGAGTTGGGGTGTTTTGGTTGGCTCCACTCAGCTCCAGACCTGGAGTCGTGCCAAACACGCCCTAATGTTATCCAGACTGCTCCGTTCTAACTTGAACATAAGTTGAGAAGTAGTGAACTGGGATAGACAGAAAGGATGGTCCTGGAATAGAAAATTCTTTTAGTTTATCTTGAACACGTCCTTGATAAGTAGTGAACTGGGATAAGCTTGAACATTCTCATATGCATTACAGCTCCAGTTATCTCGGAACATGTTCACCTCTTTTGGAAGTTTATCTTCTCCACAGAAAGAGAAAATAGGATTATAAAAACTAAAGGAAAGGCGATGAGAAGAGCAGCTGCCAGGCTCAACTGGTCTTGGTGAAACCCGAAGTAGTTATTCAAGAAAACAGCAACTGATGTAGTTTCTCCAAAAACTTTGATCTCTTTTTCTATATTTCCATACTGTGATGTCAATAAGGCGTTGAGCGTCCAAGACGTAGGCGAAGCATAATAAAGCCAAATCCAGTACTTCGGGAGTTGCTGAAAGAAAATTTAACTGAATGTTAGTGCTGTCCTCTATTCAGAGTGTGCAGAAACATCTTTCCTGAGAATATTTGTTTTCTCTCTGTAAAACAAGGAACTCTATTTCCACCACAGGATATTTGAAAGAGAATTTTGAACTATCTGCAATCAAGAAGAGCCTGACGCTATATAAGAACGATATGTATCTGTCACTGTTACTGTCGTGCCATTATGTGAGAGTGCTACAAAAGTTTGTCCACAGTTGGTCAAATATATTTAGTCCCCTGTTCTTCTGTTGAGAATCATTAATATAGCTTGTACGCACAGCTGCGAAGTGGAATTGCTAATTTGTACAATCATAGGTCCCAAATTATTTCCTAATCTATTACTATCACCAGTATTGACTATCACATGAGTACATTGTTATTTATCGTTACAGCTTACAAAGTTCAATGCAGCTCCTTTTTAGGGTTTGTACATGCATTGAAAGAGGAAAAATAGCCCCTTACTCTGCACAGTGCACACTGCACCGTGTTATCAAATATTTCATCGTAAATAACTATGAAGCCTATTTTAACACTTTTAGCATCTCATGGAGTCGGGGACGCTGATAAAGGATACCATTCATGTTTTATGTTTGGGAAGCCTATGATGTAAAATGCAGTTAATATTTACATGCTGGCTGTTAAATAATTGACAAATTAAAGCTTTTTATAAATGATAATCATTATTACAGTTCCATATTGTTAGTATTTCTTGTCATTAGGCCCGTTTCAATTTTTTTTCCCCAGTTGTCTTTTAAAAAAATCTTGACATTAGGTCAGCAAATATGCATCCAACTGTTATCCATAGATATAATTTAATAGTGAAATGTGAGTTCATCTGCAATCTGCATGAATTTCAATTCCTTCATTTAAAACTCAACCAGAGCTCTGACGTCCCTCTGATATTATATTAAGAAGATAGTTTTCACCGAAGCCTGCCGTAGGCCAGGCATCACCGTTGCGCGCATAGCGGCAGCCTGGGAACCACAGTGCCATGGCAGGGAGGTGAAAACTGAGGCACAAATTCGCGCTACAGTACCACGCTACAGTAACTGCGAGCAGCGCCGCTCGAACCTGGGTGGGCTAGCAGCCAGCCAGCGCTGCTACCCACTAGACCCGAGGTCCTTTGGCTAATTCCTTCATTTACAAATGATATTTACCATAGTATGTGTGTGTAAGCTTGTCCACTTGATCACTACGTATAATATGTTTTCAGAATAGCAACATAAAGATGATCCACTAGCTTTACCATTCGAAGTTCTTTCAATAACACAATAGTTTTGTGTTTCTGTAACACAAAAACCATGTGAGTTAGATAGCGTTGCTATGTCAGACAGGTTGTCGCTAGGCCCACTGTCAGTCTCATAATAAGTGTTATTTTATGATTGATGATTTGATATAGCGCTATGTCAGTAGTGTTCTCAATAATGTTTTCTGATAACAACACTGATGGTGAAGCTTGCATTTTTGGTAACATGTAATTCCGTAAACAGCATATTATATGAACATATAGATCATATATCATACTTGATATAACAGGCGGAGATCAATACTTACAGGTGCTGGTATAATAAATCCTGAGAATAGTGTCTGCATAGTGTTGAAAAATGATGCCAATATGGTGGCAACTTGAACATTTGGGGTTAGTGATACTAGAAGCAAACCGGCAAAAACATAAGAAAGAACTGAGCAAAAGTAGGTGTACAGGAACCATATGAATTTTTGTGCTGTCCAATAATAACCAATTGACGGGTAGATGATAGATGTGTATAGTAGCACTTGGCTAAATACATAGGGGATCTCTATGGTTGCCTGTAAGAGGTAAAGAATTTTGAAGATTAATTCTTTCAAAGTAGATTCTACCATGCTTACAAACTTGTGAATAGTATCTGACCTGTGCTAGTGAATATGACCAGGAAGAGTACATTCCAGCAAATTTCTCACGATACATTACAACACGCTCTGTAGTACTGTGTGGTATGATCGACTGGTCATTGTAAACACCAAGCTGTATAACTCCCATATACATTGCTCCGAAAACGTTGAACACATCCTGCTCATTGTTTCTGTTAATGCAAAAGTATAGCATTTAGCGGCTAGTTTCCGAGGTGCCTGGACAATAATCTCATAATGGTTTGCCACCCAACATCTAATATTCAGTGCATAACAATACTGTGATTATCACTAAAAAACAGAATTGTGGACTTACAATATCTTTGCATGCCTTGAGAACAATATTGCAAAGATCAAGGCTAATATTATTGCCATAATTATGCGTCTCAAATTATATTGAGTGCTTCTCCAGTAAGTTATGTTCTGTTTCCATAAGCAAGCTTTAAATTGTGTCCAACTATTTTGTGGAAAACGGTTCAAGAAACATAGGTTTTGTGAATTCGGTGGTGGACTACTTAGTTGCTTGACAAGCTCTTCCATTTCCCTGCAGAAAAATGAATTCATTAATAAAATTTGAAATTTAAATGAAGATATCCAGTTGACACAAAATTTTCAGCATATGAACTAGTTCAACCCAGATATTTCCATTTGCTCATAATATTTGAGACAGGAATGACAATATAATTTACCTATGCAGTAATGATTCTTGGTATATACTTGCGAAATCTATATTGAGTTGAACTTCTGTTGATCTTGATGTTACGTCCATCATCCAAGTAGCCGGGTTGCAATTTCTCTTTATTCTTGGGACACCAGGAATTTTCTGTCAATACAAAGAATTAGAATTCAATCAATTAGATCTTTGTTGCATCATATCTGTGTTATTATAGTAAACAGACATGTGCAAGGACGTCATGACACAATCATAGTACAGAGATCTTTATGGAAACACTAATAGGGCAACTCATGTTAGTAATCCATGGCACTACGAGCCTAATTTTTCTACTCTAAATCTAGGCCAATATAGGTGGAATTAAGTGCATTTTGTATTAACAAGAAATAGGCAACCAATTTATGTCAAAGAGGGTGCAATTTTTGTCGGTGTACTTGTTAATAGTCCATGTTTCTTCTTAATATAATGTTGTGCAGCTCTCCTGCGTGTTCGAGAAAAAACTTGTTAGTAGTTCATGGCAACACTATAGTACTATGATAATGTTTTATTCATTGACTTACATGCAAAGTATGCAAACCTTAACACACTAAAACTCTTATTAATCTTTTTCATGTTAACAAGGAGTAGTCAAATCAGATACGGAACGGGTGTGAAAAATATAGTGCATATAAAATAGTCCTTTTTTTGTGAAATGGACGAGGAATTGATGCCTTGTCTCAACATCAACATGGTACTTGGATCTAGTGTGATAAAAAAAAGATCTACTATGTTTCTGGTAGTGGGTAGCTACCCACCCTGTTCCACCTGCCATCGGATCAAAATCTGATGACCACTAGAGGGGGTGTAGCTACTCCACTAGAGGGATGTAGCTACCCACCCTGTTCCGCCTGCCATCGGATCAAAATCTAACGACCACTAGAGGGGGTGTAGCTACTCCACTAGAGGGGGTGTAGCTACCCACGGGTGTACCAGTTATTTCCGAATATTATGAAAGTGTTATTGCAACCTTGACCAGTGTTGCTTGCCTAACTGCTCATATTATCAATAAATATAGGGTGGATGCTATTCTTTTATTGAGCCTTAGGAATAAACACCGTATTATTTTCTGTTATCTTGTATCTTATATTCTTGATATGGTTCCATCACTGTGTGCCACTTCTGAAGACTACATGATCTAGCAATCATTCTTTCTATTACATTACATTATTTATGCAATTTTCTTTAACGCATCTCAATAGATTAGTTAGATTTCCTGACCGGAGCTTTGATAGTGGAGATCAGAAGGTAATGTAGCACATGCCTTCTATTTTTTTCATAGAATATAGAACGCCACTTAAGATTGTCCAGTAACCAATTTCAAGAAAATGAAAAAATGCTGAGAAATTGAGGCACCAGGAAAGCTGCTGGAAGTGGCTATCTGGTGCATTAAAATAAAACTTTCTAGAACTGCTCACTGAATCGCTTTATAGAGTAAAGATATTGTTGTTTCAGTGTCTTTTAAAATCATTCTTCACTCAAGTGCATGTTATTAATATTTGAATGCAATGGAAACATAGAAATTGTTTTTTCAGAAAACGAACCTGAAAGTATTCAACCACTTTGCAGGAGTGCTTTCCTATTGGACCACCGTAGATTATTTTGCCACCATTTTTCATTAATATAAGCTGCACAAGGAGATTGTAATCAACTGAATAAAGGTAAATTCCTCCTAGCAGTTCTGGAAAGAACTTACACACTGCCTACTGGAAGCAGAAAACATGGAATATAGACAACTTCTAATCTAGAAATGCTTATGAAATATAGAAAGGCAATAAAACTAACAATACAACAATCTATTTCATTTTTTCCTTTTCCCCTTTTGTTTACATGCGGATAAAAAACAAAGCATGAAAATGCAACATAAATGAAGTATTGCGTTGACAAAATGGACATCTTATGTTTCTGATATTGTCTTGGAGGCTCGTGACTATTCTTTCATGCTAATTGCCCTGAACAACATTAATGATGAACCTGTTAGAAATTTCTAGTAATTGGAAAATAAAGCTAAGGTACCTCATCAAATGCCTCAAAAATGTCAATGCTTGGCTGATGGATCGTACATACTACTGTCCTTCCTGTTTCAGAAATATTTTTAACTGCCCGTATCACAATTGCGGCTGATCTAGCATCTAATCCTGTAGTTGGTTCATCCATTAGTATGACTGATGGGTTTGAAATAAGTTCAACTGCAACTGTCAGCCTTTTCCGCTGCTCCAAGGATAGTCCATTTATGCCTTGTATCCCGACTAAAGTATCTTTTATTTCGTCTAGCTCAACAATTTTCAGGACTTCATTAACAAATTCCTGCATTTAAGTATGCGAAGACAAATGGACATGTTAGTTATATATACCAAATGACATAGTTCATCAAGAATTCTGATATGTTTCAATGTTCCAAGTGACATACATGTCTTGTTTTTCCATCAACCTGAGGGGGCAGGCGAAGCCAAGCTGAATAAGTTACAGATTCTTTGACTGTGAGCTGTGGAGAATGTATGTCAACTTGTTCGCAATAACCCAAGATTCTTACGAACGTCTCTTGCACCTTTGGATATCCACCTATTCTTATGTCTCCTTCAACAGAACCTCCTGTTTTCCTTCCTGCTAATACATCCAATAAAGTTGTCTTTCCTGCTCCACTGGCACCCATTAATGCAGAAAGAACACCAGGACGTAACACACCAGTGACACTGTGAAGTAGTTGAAGCTTTCTTGCTGGGTAGCCTTGTTTCAGCATTTCCTGCAACATGGAACATTTTTATTAGTACCTCGTATAATAAAATGCAAGCAAACCTGAAAGAATGAGTGGTAAATCAAACTTTAGTATCAGGCTCTCTATATTACCGGTGGGGTAACCACATAGTAGTTCAGATTGCGGAACGTAAGTGCAAGCTTCATAATAGGTATAGACGTCTTTGCTGCAGGAAGATCAAAATATTGGAGATTGTATATTTACATGGACTCTGCTTTTGAAGTACATATCTGATAGCTTTATTTCTTATTGCCAAATAATATTAAGAAGCTTTTGTATAATGGTACCATATTATTAACTGATAGAACTATTGCAGTAGTGCCCTCCCGAGATTTTCTGCTAACTGCTATTTCAGTTGGTTGCTCAATTCTTATATGATTTGTGTTGGAAATTTGTGTGCTTACCTTCCATGGGCATTTTCATATGATCGCCCAATTCTTTTTGGGCATTGATTTCTTCTCCCTCAAGGTTGCTCTTTCTGGGGATGCTTCCGTGATACGCTTCTAAAGCTGAAGCAAATGAACATTTAATTTAGTTTCATAGAAATTATAGTTAATGAGTTTATGTTTCTCCAATAGTTAATCTTACGTTTTCTGTGAGCTAGTGCCAATCCAAAAGCAATATAAAGAACAACAATGCTTCCCAGTAGAGCTCCTACTGATATCCAATAAAAATACCATCTGTAGTAGAGGCCATGGTTAATCAGGATTTGGTTCCCTATTGTTATATTTTGCATGGTTTCCTGTCAAATTTCAATTGGTTGTGAGAATGTTGAATTATGGATAGCAGCCAACTGGTCCCATTGATCAATTTGACATGACAATTTCACCTTTTGCCATCTTGGAGCAAGGAATTCATTTATAGCTGTGCTGATTTCTGCATAGGTCAATGGAGAAATCCAAAATCCCCAGCTTAACCATCCTGGCAATGACGCTGGAACATAAAGGTAGCATAAAACTTAAGTCAAGTAATGTATGGTTTGTATATATTCCATAGATGGTACATGTCTTACGTTTGGGAAGAATGAAGCCACCGAATACTAGGAATAGAGCTATGCCAAGAAAAACATAGAAGAAGGACACAATATTTGTTTGAGCATATGAAGCAATAAACCGATAAAATGATGTTACCGAATGATGGACAAGAAAAAGTATCAGAAACTGGCAAAAGAACCTAAACATAAATGGAAAACATTAAAAGTCAGTGTGGGGAACATAAGAAATTGGTTCTCAAAAAGTGCAGTATGGATCCTTTCATACCTGGAAACTGTAGTTGTGTAGCCAATACCATAGTAAGTGATGCATATCCATACAAATGAGTCTAGTAAGGAGATAGGGACCTTTAGGATGGAAGCGGGTATTGCATATGCCCATGAAGGATAGAAATAATAGTTTCTTTGCTTATAGAAGCTTGGCAGTCTTGCAATTTGCATGCTCATCTCTGGCGTACCATTTAGCATTATCATGAAGATGGAAAAGAACAATGCTCCCATATAGTAATTTGCATGTCTTAAATCTGTTGTCATGCGAGTTCGGAAGAATACAGACATTGCAATAAGTGCAATAACAGAAAGCTGCACAAAGCAGCAACATCAGTTTATATGCATGTACTTACTACAAAAAGAGATTGTACATAGTATAAACAAGTAAGGTGGCAAGTATAACCTGGGCAGTTTTGAAGACATATATAAATACGCTCCTTTTCATCAAGAGTGCTTCCCGGACTCCACATGTTTTGAACAGCTCCAGTTTGGATACTGAATATTTGTTGAAAGATAAAGATTCCTTGCCCAACTGGCACTTTTGTGGTGCAGAGGGATTTGGTATTTCTTTTCGTAGGTGATACTCTTTGAACATTATTGATAATTGATGAGAAGATATATATCTGTAAGATTCATCTGTACCGGACCAATATTGCCTTTGATCCTTTCTGGATAATACCTTGTGGGTTTTAAAGTTTAAAAGGTTGGTATACAAATTTGCAAAGTATATTGTTTGATTCTTGCACTATTTGGTGCTTAAGAGTAGTTACCTCTTGGAGAAAATCGGCCATCCCTTTTCTCTCTGGACATCGGAAACCACACTCCTTAAAAAATTGATGGGCTTCGTTTCGAGGGCCGTAATAGACAACCTTTCCTTCTGCTATTAATATCAGATCTTTGAACAGATCAAATACCTCAGGTGTTGGTTGAAGAAGTGAAATAAGCATGGTGCATTCAGTGATGCTAGCCAGTTGCTGAAAGCATTTAATTATTTGGAAAGTAGTAGAGCTATCTAGACCATTAGATATCTCATCCATGAAAAATGCTTTCGCCGGTCCGACAATCATCTCAGCTGGTGCATGCAGATGAAAATAATATTAAGTAATCATTCTAATATTATATTTTCTAACCGTATCTGTTGTACTAGACCTGTGGTTAGTCTTTTCTTCTGGCCCCCAGATATTCCTCTTCTCATTGCATCCCCAACCATAGTGTCTGCACATATTTCGAGGCCCATGATCTAACAAAAGAATCATCATTATTACTATTACATACTCTTTAACTATTTTGGTTAAATGCCAGTTGTTTAGTGTAACCTTGTATGCTTTAGCATAATATACCTTCAAAATATAGTCTGTCTGTAGGCTTTTCTCTGAAGCTCCCATAGCTGTTGCCTATATGACCAATTTATATTTTGAATTTGTGATAGATTCAATTTATAATTCAGGGATTCCTTTAAATCATAATAGAAATATACATGAAGACAAATTTACATCATGGCGGAAAGGATTACAAGAGTTCTTGACAGTTCGTAAAAAGAAAGTTGAAATGTGTACCTTCATGTATAGATCTATGTCATGGTCAGGTATGATCCCTGCTTCCTTTTCCCTTTTTCTCACTTCCTGTAGTAATTCTTTTGGACAATAAAAACCCATTTATTATTTGATACTTTTGGTTTTCCTTTTTAGTATTATGACATTTGTTAAGACAGTTTTACCTGCTCTGCGTCCAACACCTTGGCATCTGGCAGAGAATTCTAAAGTTTCCCTCACTGTCATATCCGGTATGTGCAAATCATATTGGCTGATATAAGCAGCTGTTTTCTCAGGTACGAATTCATCAAGTCGAAAACCATTATAATAAATATTCCCTGTAGACTGCAGACATTTTCATCTCATGAATTATACTGATTATGCATGGAATTACTAGTCACTGACCATTGTTTTGAACTATTTAAGCAGGGCATTATGAAAATCAGTGGTGGCCATGGATAATGAATCATTAAAAAAGATTTAACATACCTTACTAGTAATGAACCTGAATAGTAGTGCTTCAGCTGATTCGATAGGATGTTAGAATAAATTAATTCAGTTAAACCTGAATAGTAGTGCTTCAGCTGATTCGATGGGATGTTAGAATAAAGCACCATTTTGTCGGCAATCGCATTAACTTTCAGATTTCTTTTGCCTCTTATTTTAGGTCTATAAAGTGTGAAAGGAAATAGCATTTGGAGCATAATCTTTGTGCAATTTAACTAATCTCACCATCCTGTTTCAAGTGTCAGTTGGGCGAATGTGTTCTACTTTCTATCTGTTAACGCTTCCTGTGTTAAGGGATCAGTTTGAAATTCAAAACAATCGTTATACCTTGAGAGTTTTATCAAGCTGCCCAGCAAGAGCTCGCAACAGTGTGCTTTTTCCACTTCCTGGAGGTCCCAGTAGAAGAGTCAATCTGCGAATATATAGTTAGAGACTGTATGCTTGCAGTCCCTAGGGATAAGCATTCTGAGAGCATGCATATAGTTATTTGTAACGTCCAGTGTAGTTCCAAACCTACCATTGCAGTTGATGTTATTTCGAAAAGTTAAAAAAATGTTGTTGTTTTTTCCTTTACGAATGTATGCTGAGTCTTGAAGATTATATTTTTTTTCAGGTTCAGTTACATACCTGCAGGGTTTGATGATTCCGGTCACATCTTCTAGAATCTTTATATGCACTTTATCTTGCTTGAACCCTAATAACTTGACAATACTCTGTAAATTGATAGAAAAAACAAACATAATTGCTATCATATAAATTGTGAGAGTAATTACTTCTTGTGTGATCGCTTTTGGGAATTCTGGTTTAAAGTGCTACCACCTCTGAACCATAAAAGATGCACACCTGTAATTATTATGGGGGCTACAACCTCAAAGGATCAAAAGAAGGGCCTGAACTGGATTATTATTATGGGGGCGTGGATGCTCTCGAAGCACCGCAGTTCATGCATGTTCGAGGGGGATACCCTGCAAGAATGAGCTGCTGCGTGCTTTCAGAGATGAGCACCATCTCTAGTGTTTGGCTGGAGCACACGGTCTGCATGCTCTTGGGTATGGTCCTCTGGCAACACCAACTTAGTTTGAGTGTCTAGTGTGTTGATCATGTCTCATCCCGATTGTTTTATTAGGTTTCTTCCTTTGTATGTTTCACTCAGCCCCTCATGGCTCAGTTGGAGTGAGGTGGTGGTGATTTCTAAGGAACTGTTTTTTCTTCTCTATCAATACAAAGATATGCCTACATATTTGAGAAAAAAAATTAGTGTAAATTTTGAGTGGATGGATATCTTATTCTGTATAACTAAATGTATTCAACTTGGCTAACCTAGACACAAGATATTTCTGCAACTTTCAAAAAGGAGTGGTAGATCGTGATCTATTTCCAGTTTGTGTTCTGATTTATATTATCGCTCCAATTTCTCTAAATCAGTAAGAGCAATTATAAGAAAAAAAATTTGACAAGTATTTCTAAGTAAACATAAAAGGAAAAGAATACTTATCATAAACTTCATCTTTTTTGTTACATGAGGCAGTGGAGACCAGACTTTTAGCAATCAGGGATTTCATTTGGACGCTATTGCGCAATGAGGTTGGGTTCTTAGTGATTCATGACATATTTCTTTGGTTTAGCCAAAAGATGATATACATGAATATCTTTCTTGCAACATTAAATCATTTCATTAAGATATCTGTCGTAATTGTATGAATATTATAACTTAGCCAAAATACAGGAAAGAAAGAGTTAGATCCTTGAGTCTCAACATCCTTTTTATTTTACTAGTGTACCCAACCATACGCAAAAAGGAAGCAACTCATAGAATGGCCTAGTTTATTTGCCTTAATGTTCTTGTAAAAAGAAACTAAAGAAATGAAACGAAATGGTCGCCTTACTGAAAAAGCACCCATGATACTATTCCAGAGTGTCGGTAGGTGATTTCCACTGGATAATCTGCTTTCTGCTTCTACGCATAGATTTTCATACATGACCTCTATAGCTGGCAACTTAACACCAACCCTGTTTATATTGAATTATAATGCAATTAAAAGTTATGCAGAGCACCATATTTACTAAGATACTTAGATTTAGCAAAGAAAACATGCCTTTCAATTCTCTCTTTTTGTCTCTGCAGGAAATGGAGATTGTCATCTTCGACACACTTGAGAAGATTGTCGAAGAATTCACGCCTCTTGAGAGCTCCTGCCTTGCTGCTATCGAGCAACAATTTTTCGCATGCTTCTCCAGCATCCATAGCCCTGTTCTTCTGCTCTTTTGCTACCATTTCCAACTCAAACTCTCCATTTCCAGTCTGAGTTGAATCTGGATGCTGGGAGGAGGACATGCTTGTCGCTCTTCTCTCGAACGACTCTATCTCGGTGTGGGTCTCTTCTCGGCCTCTTATACCGCCTTGTTCCATGCGAGGTTGTGAGCCCAGTTGAAAAGCTTGTGGACACCAAAGAGTCGTGCGTTCTGTATTGAATACTTATTTTGCTTATCTCCGCGTAGAGTTCAGCAACTGACACCATCACTTGGAGGGAAAGAGTTTTTAAAATATGTTGATCATGCAAGGCAAGTCACATGCTTATAGCTCATTGCTGACGATATAAGCATGATTGCCTGCCACATACACTAATGATAAATATATTATTGTGGATGTTTGACGCCAGTTCACAATCATGGTCAGGGTTGACTTTGTTCTAGTATTTTAAGAAATTGTTAAGACCGGCGTTAGTAAAAAGAAACTATTATTAAGACTGGGATTTTTGGGCTAGTTGCCATGTATATCATCATGGTACGTGTTACAATTCAAATGATTATGTAATCTAGACTAATACCCGCTAGGCTTCTACTTTACTTGTTCCTTGAAGAAACTCCTTTTGTTTTCTTTAGAAAATAGAATTACATTATAGGCTCGGCGAAACGCAGCTCTTTTCCCCTACCCGCCGCTGCTCCCCGATCCGCGCTGATGACGCCCTTCACCTGCACCGCCGTGTTCTCCTTGTGGCTGTCACACCGGTTTTAAGGTCAAAACTGAATGCTTTTATATACGTACTTAAAATTAAGTTTTTATACATATATAGAAATAAAGTAAAGTAACAGTAAATAATCAATATCATTATTATTATTATATCATACCATTATTACATAGTCTGGATTACATTAAGAGAATAAAAGAAATAGTAAAAGATATCATAACGTCACAGCCAGTCCACCGAGGGTCGCACGTCTAGTCGTAGTAGTCCTTATCCAGATAGTCCATCTCACCAGCGTTGTCTGAGCAATAGAATAATAGCAACAATATAGGAAAACTAAAACATATGAGTACATAAAGTACTTAGCAAGTGAGGGAAAATAATGATATGCAGACTAAAATAAGAATATGCTTGACACTGATTTACTACACTACGTAATCTATGACTCAATTATACAAGCATCCTATTTACTAGGTGAAAGTAGCCTAACAGGTTAACCACCTGTCCATCACTCTCGGTTGCCCACTGATAGAAAAACTATGAGTTACCCACCCATACTAGAAGACATGTGGTTACCCACCAAATCCACCCAACCATCCAACTAATCGTGCGAGGATCCAGACCGCTCATGACCGTGAGCACTGCTATTATAACAGTTTTACACTCTGCAGAGGTTGCACAACTTTACCCATAGATTGGTGATTCTATCACTATTCAGTGACTAAAGTCTCCCTGTTGCCAACACACTACCGTAGGTGTGAGGCCAAGAGATCACCACATGATCTTTCAAAGCGCTCTCCAATTTGCAAAACGTCCACGCTAAGGTTTCACCACCGCGGGATTAACCATCCCTATAGAAGCCCCCTCTGGCGCCGTGGCTAGAAGTAACCCTTCATCACCTGAGGCCGAAAGTAACCTTCTCGTCCTCCTTCCTCGAACGCCCGCAAAACTGCGAGGACATCTAATACTAAACCACACCTACCCATATCAGCCCTGTGCTTTGCGCTGTTTTCCTAGGTGGCCGCTCCACAAATTTGGTTTTTATGACCACAAGCAGGTACTACCGCAAACCAAACAGTACATTACCTGTACCTGTGCATACCCGCACCATCCTCAATATCCTCCTTCTTAAGTTATCTAAATTATCCAAATAATAATTAGGTTCAAGTGAATATTAGTCAAATTTATATCCCCAAAGTATTACACTAGCATGACGTACCCAGACTCAATCAACAAGTCCCAAACCAGGCGACAAGGACAGGATAAATCAATTTCTAGACAATCCTAACATAGGATTCAAATTTAGACAAACATCCATAAAAAGTAAACTAAAATCCTTAATAGGTCCAATATGGTCAAGAACACTTGTCTTGTTCTCCCGCTGGCTGCTGCTCAAAATCAAGATCCTAGAAATTCTGGAGCTACTCGTCGTCTAATATCAATAAATACCGGAAAAGTAAAACAAACAAATAAGGAATAGTACACCAATCATTTCCTAATTACTACGCAAACAGTGCTAAAAGATAGTACGTGTTCCTATGATTCCGTGAGCGTAAAAATCACCTAAATCGGAGTTACAGTTAAAAAGTTATGCTAGTTTAAAGTTCTAGGGGATAAAAAGTAAAAACAAAAATTTTTAGGGGCCAATTTGTAATTTTATAAAACTACAGGGACTAAAGTGTAAAATATTAGGACTAAAAAGTAATTACCTAAAAGTCTAGGGTTACTTATGCAAAATTTTAGTATCTAAACATAATTTTAATTAAGTGCAGGGTGCTAAGGGTAAAAATACAGGGTTAAAAATATGCTAGTTTTAATCGTGGCCATTGATTAGAAATCAGACGGCTCAAGGGGGTCCAGGCGGGGCTGGTGGCTGCCGGCGGTGAGCTAGCGGTGGTGTGGCCATTGGTGGCTCGCCGGAGTTGGCCGAGGCGGTGCGGTGGCCGGTTTCTCGCCGCGAGGGGTCGGGCAGGGAGAGGGGGATGAGGGGAGTTTTACCATGGGTTTGCTCAGGTGCGGGGAAGACCGGAGGCGGGTCGACGACGGAGGGAGGCGGTGGTCGACACCCAGCTTGCAGCGGCAACGGCTCTAGGTCGGGGAAACTTTGTGGAAAATTGGGGGGGGGGGGGGAGAAAAAGGACTAGGAGGGCGATGCTCGGGATGGGTTTTATAGGAGAAAAAAAGGGAGGGAGGCGGCGAATTGGAGCTTGATGAAGTTAATGCCGGCGGCGACGGTTTCGTAAAATTGAGCAGGTGAGTGCGAAGTTAAGGCCAGAGGGAGGGGGGGAAGGGGAAGAGGAGGGGCGCGGGGGGCGTTTGGCTCGGTGAATCGACGTGGGGAGGCAGAAAGCGAGCGGATGGCAACGACTTTCAATGGAGAGGATCGGGGGAAGAGAGAGAGAGGCGGGAGGAGAGGGACGACGGGCAGGACCCGCCTGTCGGTGGCTGCGGGGCGGTGTGTGCACGACTGGGCTGCGAGCTGGTCTCAACGTTGGGCTGCACTCTGGTGGGCTGCAGGGTAGGCAGCTGGGCCGGGGTGGGCAAAAAGTGAGAAGAGAGGGGAAAAGAGGAGATGGGCCGCGGGGAAAAGTTTTGGCCCATGGCCAAAAATAGAGAGAAAGGAGATGGAAGAGAAGATGGGCCTCGGGGTGGAGACTTGGCCCATGGACCAGGTAAGTTTGTTTTCTCTTTTCTTTTCTAATTTCTGTTTTAAGTTCTAAATAAAATCTAAAACAATTTCTAGTTGAATTTTAAAATAACTTTGCACCCAAGAAAAATTCCTACTGCAAATTCTAATCCAGCATAAAATGTAACAATATATAAAATAATAATTTCATTACTTAATTTAATAAATCAAGAAAATAATATTTATAGCTAAATAAAAATATTAACACCCTAATTAAATTAGAAAAATTAATAATTTGAAAAATATGAAAATGGGGTGTTATAGTGGCCGGGCTAGCTGGCTCTGCGCCCTGAGCTCGCCGCCTCCGCCCAACGTCCCCAAAGCCACCTTTCGCGTAGCAAGATTTTTTTTTAGAGTTAAAGGGCTCACACCCCTGCCTTCCTTACTTAAAAGTATCGGCATGACCGTTTAAGCGCCAATTTTTTCAACTTAACAAGACCCAGCACCACTGCTGGCAAAAACACCCAAAACAAAAGAACCAGGACCTATTGCTACTCAGCAGCCACCGCTGGCCACCAGTTTTGTTGTATCTCAGGGCTGGTCTTTGTCTTGTCTCCCTATCCTCGGAAGTCATCATCTGCGTTTCCCAGTTGCAGGTGGATCTTATGTAGATCCTCCCAGGATCCTTCGAAGAAGTTCCTATTGTAGAGGTCTTGGGAGTGTTCGCATTTCGCCAGAACCCCACCTTTGATCACATCTCCAGTCTTGCTGGTCTGGTAGAGAGACCCTGAAGCCTTGTCATTGCTGAGTTGAATTCTGGGAGATTCTTGATTGGGCAAAGAATGCTCCAGTTTCTGATCATGGCTGCTGCCATCATCCACACCTGGACTGCTCCCCTCCAGTTTCCACTCTGAAAAAATAAGAGGTTTCTTACTTTCCAAATAGCCCAAAGAATAGCCGGCCACGACGGCGACGAGGCGGCAGCCAGTGTGGTGGGGACATCTTGTGACGCAAAAGGTGGGGTAATCTTTAGAATGTAACCTATGTTTATTCTGTACAGAGAAAGAAACCGTGTTACATTTGTTCTTTGAATGTGTGGTAGCCCAATATATCTGGGAAGGAGTTTCAGAAATCTTGGGAACTTCAGTTCATGCGAACTTTGAGACATTACAAAGCAATACAACAAGGTTACATATTATTGTGATCTGGCAGCCCATCCAAATATAATTTCCTAACAGGATGCTGCAATGTGGCAGCTTGATCAACTCCAAGTATGAGCCTGGTATATCCTCCTTGCACATAAGATTGCGGCATTAACATATTAAAGTGTGATGTTGTAGCATCTTGGATCAATGGAGCAACCATGGTCGAAGATTATGCATACATCTCGGTTTCTAAGCTTGGTATTATACTGTTAGCTCCAATGCTGCCAGCATTATTCTGTCTTGCACAATATAAAGTTGGTCATAAAAAATTGCATGTAACCAAATAAGTTATGAAAATAAAATATATTTAAAATCATATGGCTTACAATAAGTAGATCTATATCAGCACCATTGCTTGAATTTTCTGCTGCATTATTCTTTGAACCTTCTCATATAGTCAAACAAAGGAATTTAATAATACTAGCATACATGTGCAAAAAAAATCAGAGAATTAGTAGGATGAATACCTTTCTTTTTACCACTTTTATTTTTTTCCCTTTATTCCTTTTAAGGGATATGGTCCCTCGTCTACTCTTTGGGACTTTAACCACCTGGGGAATTCTAAATGATATTTTACCTCTTAATGTGTCTGTCGCACAATCAGCTGAAACTAGAGGAACCTCATTGTTTTTTTCTTGCATATCGCTTAGAGAATTATCTGCTTCCAAGTCCAACTTATCTATGGCATTCTCTAGATGAAATAAATGAGTCACGGTACACAGCAGCCCACTTTGCCCTCAAATCATATAGGTTTAACATCCATTCATTATTCTTAAGATTGTACTTACGCAACACAATTTATCCCACTTCTTTTTGAAGTAAAACTCTGATCTATCTTCATAAACACATCTCTTAAAATCAGGAAGAAACCCCGCTGGATGCTTTTGAATTACATGACCAAGATGTTTGCCAGCATTTAGATAAATGTGTCACAAATAAAGACAATGGATTGTGTTTTGGAATACATAAGCAGTTTCTCCTGCCATGGCTGCATCTTGATCTGTGAAAATTGTGCTAGGATGCTTGCTCGACATTGCTGTTAGGAAGGTTTCAAAGAGCCATATAAATGATTCAATAGTCTCATTAAACAATAATATGGCTCCAAATATAATTGTTTGCTTATGATGGTTGGTTCCAAGGAATGGAGCAAAAGGCATTTCAAACTTATTGGTCTGAAATATGGTATCAAAAGACACAACATCATCAAAACATGCATAATTCATGATAGATTGACCATCTACCCAAAAAAAATTAGCCATCGTACCATCTTTCTTATCTATTTGAATGGCATAAAAAAATAATGGATCCTCTATCTGCTTATGTTTCAAGTATTCTAATAGTGTTTGTGCGTCATTGGATTCCAAGTACTTTTTGTGTTGCTGACCAATCTCATTGTTGCAATCCATCCGTGAGAAGGGCACTTTGTCAACTCCTCCATAAAATTGCACTATAAATTCAAACACTTGAGCTGGCTTCATCCCGCCCTCCCGCATCTGGCTAATTAGCTTCTTGTCCGCTTCTTCAACACGTCGCTAGGACCTCAGCTTATGCCTTTTATTTGGACTAGTAAGGTAATGGTTGTGATCAAGTACAACCATCTGCACGGTCCAAACATCCTGCTTGCTAACGCTAAACTGAACATGAGCCTCATAACTAGTTCTTGTAGTGTCCCTTGTTGATGACTCAGATCGTGGATAACCTTGGCAACTGCAAACTATATGTTTGTGACTTATAGAGCCATCTCCTTGGCGTTTTATGTCACTCTTTCTAACACTGAACCCAACCTTGCCTGCGTAGGTGTTGTACATATATCATAAGCTTTATCCTCAGATTCAAAAGATATCCAACTTCAAAAAAAATCAAATTTTGCGCAACATTATCAACCACCTATTATAGAAATATACAAGAATTAAATATAACTTACAATAATATGAAATATTATGATCTGACTTGATTTTGTTATTCAAGTTGCTTCAATTACCTCATCTTCCATCTCATTGGCAAATTGCTCCTAGGGTGATTGACTCAGTGTTCAACGCTACCTACCATGTGCAAACAGATCAGTACTAGGGGGAAGGATATGTATCATCAAACCACGAGACAAATAGATGACTCTACCTGTTTTAATTGCTGCTATCGATTCCAGGATCCCCTACAATCGCGCCGCTGTCATGCGCAATAGGGAGCAATAATTCTTCTCCTGTGTTGGATACTAGGGTAGTAGAGGAGGAGGACATCAACAAATGAGATGAGGATGCCATGGCTATCTCATTCTCGTGGGCTCCTTGTTCTGCCATGGCGTGCGTCAAGTGCGCTGGCGGCTGCTAGTCTAACAGATGCATACAATGATCTCATGCAATTGTGCTATAGGTTGCAATTCCTTGCAGAGAGCGTCCTGTACGAGCGTCTCGAGCCACGAGCTGAGCTGCATTTCATCGATAAGGATAAGAGCCACGGGGTGCTGAGCCAAGCTCATGCGCATTGAAGGAAGCGAAAGACACAGGCGAGGCTTCGATCTGCAGGGTGTCGTCCGATGTTTCTCCTGTCCGCATGGCACACATCGAAGGAGTCTAGGCTGCATGGATGGCTCTTTACAGCCCTCCTGCACCCAATTTTTTTCCTAAATTTAGTACACAAATATGTGCACTAAAGGTCGTGTACATCCGGTGTCTATCATTCTCCCATCACAAGTGCTTGCTACTGAAACAACCATATAAAGGTCGCTAATTTGGCAACCTGCAGTACGTGGATCTGACCATTGGCCAGAATCAGGCCTTCATAGTCGCAGACGAGGCGTCGATCTAGGCCATCGTGAACGGAGGGGATGAAAGGAACAAAGCTACCAGACCTTCACCAAAGATCTCCAAGAAGACACACTAGAGAATATGCGATGCCAAAGGCGCTACTGACATCCATCCATAATTTGGATTAGGTTTTTACTCAGAGATCTGATAAGACAAGCACTAAGAGCATCTTTAGTGAGACATGCAAATTTAGGCTCCTAATCCAATTTTACAAGCCCATTTGTAAATTTAGAAGTCCAAATTTACACACAACTCTAGGTTCTTATTTACCGTGGGCTCTAGCGTATCAGAACAAAAAACCAAAATTCTGCTTCTTATCCACCCAAGCCCAATGCCCCACAGTCGCCGCTAGCTACTTTGGCTGCTGCCACCCTCCCCGCGAGCTGCTCCACCAGATCATGCGCCGCTTGAGCCCGAACTTTGCGCTGCCCAAGCTCCAGCTCTCAGCGCCGCCCGATTGAGGGTGGCGGGATGGCGGCGTGGCCATGGGCGCAACCGCGAGCTCGCCCGTGAAGTTCTTGTTGGAGGAGCTCCCGCCTGTGCGAGCTAGCTGTGGCAGTTGCGTTGTCTCTGGCGTTGCTGCCAGATCCATGCCAGCTCGTCATCCTTGCCTCGCCAGTGACCGTATACTGCCACCCCGTTTATGCTTGTGCCCGACGCCACTCTTCGCCTTGTGCTCCGTTTGGTTGACCGTGGACGTAGGCAGCAAGAACGGCGAGCCCGCAGCGGGTCCAGCAGAGCAACGATGAGGTGGGCAGCCCATCGATCCAACACCATGGGGCACCAACTGCGCCTACGTTTGCTCCATACCCGGAGATCTGGAGGCGGTGACCTTCTTCGAGTGGGAGGCGGTGGTCACCGGGCGACCAACGGCGGGGACTAGGCGGCAGTGGCAAGAGACTAGCACGGGGATGAGGGCGACACGGATAGGAGGAAAGATGGAAACAAAAAATAGAAAAGAAAAGAAAAATGAGGAAAAATAGGTTGGATCCACGTATATGTGGAGAGTGGATGGGAGATTACCAAATCTGGGGTCTGGGGCAAGATTGGAAGGACATGAAAAATGGGCAGATGTTGCGAAAGGGTCTATAGCCTAGTGGTTATAATAGTCTCAGTAGCATCTTAGGTCCTAGGTTCGACTTCCCGTGAGAGTGAATTTACTAGGATTTGACGACATTGTACTTTCAGTGATAGACGATGCTCCCGTCGACAGCGAAGCACCAATGGTGACTTTATCAATCTCGAGGATTTACCGGCTCAGTCTTCGAGGATGCTTATAGGGGTAGGGTTTACGTACATGTGTTCATAAGGGTGAGTGTGTGTACATTGTGAGTGTCTAAGTTATACTATGTAATCTCAAAAAAATAAAAATGGGCGGATGTTTGAGAGCTCCGTTGGAGTTGGATTTTTTTACTCAAACTCTCAAAATTTATTATAATATAGTATTCCTATTTAGGAGCCCAACTAAGGATGCTCTAAGACAACACTCCCATGAAGGTGAATGGCGCATCAAGACGTCATTGTTGTCACCTGCCGTAAAGATAGTCTTTAGGTTTTCACCTAGTTGCTCCATGCCTTCGTCAACATGAAGGGATCACAGAAGCAATCGTGACGATATCCTCGTGTCATGTGCAAGGAGTCCGTCCATCTGCCTTGTGTATCACGGATGGCACTATTTGGGACCAAGTGACACTAGGGACCCACAGCCGAGGCTGTCATGTTGCTCCTCTTGAATCTGGAGGCGTCCAAGGCATGATCGCTGCCACCATGAAGGTAGCAGCATTGTTCTTGAATGCACGGGTGTGGCCTCTACTGCCACTATACAGCCATGTCGCCCTTGATCTAGGAGACGTCCGAGCCTGGTCGTCGTCCCTACCGCCAGTAGACAGCGCCGCCAACCAAGATGCACACGCCGGCGATGGGAGGAGGCAGCAGGGGTCTCTGTGACGTGGCAGCAAAGATTGCCGCCCAAGTCATCCGGATGGGGCAACGTATGGTAGGGTTCTTTCCTATGGTTGCCTCGGATGTCAATGACCACTTAAGAAAATTTTATTGTACCATACCATAAATATCAATCAATAAAAGAACTAATCTTTCTCATTATACCTGAGTGTCAATGTGTCTTACATTCTAGTACTTTGAACTCGTTGTCATGCACACCCTGCTACGGTGCACTCGTCGGATTGAACTCAACAAAAACAGAGTACGAGTCGAACAACTCGCTGAGAGGTTACTCTGTTCTACCAACTGCTAATTGGCCGAGAACAGAAACACATCGAGAGCCGCTAGTCGGCTACAGAGCGAAGACGATGAGAAGTTGAAGTTGTTGAGATAGACAGAAGCGTGCAGGCCTTACACAGTAACGAGAAGCGGATATGGTCTTCATCCTTCACTTCTTCACGGGGCGGCCGTCTTCGGCACACAGAATGACAGAACAAGAGAAAAATCACTCTTCATTAGTGCAATGGAAGAGGAAGGAGGAGGCAGACAAGCCTTCAAATGCCACCGGCCATGGCTCACTCGGGGCGGCCGTCCAAGTCTTCATGGACGCCATGGCGGAGAGCCCGAGAACAGAGTAGCAGAGTTGGAATACAGATAAACTGCCGCTCCCAGCGCGCCCGAGGGGGGGTTGTTATTTTGTCCAATTTACATCTTGAATAAAAACTTAACTTAATTTACTTTCTCAAACAATTTAAATCGGTGTAATTTACTTCTTTATATAATTTATCTTTTTTATTTCTATTTATACAATATAAATGTAGTGCCGAAATTCTATGCAATGATAGTTTTTTATAGAGCTTTATGTTAAAAAATTATAAAGTATTCGGCTACGTATATGTTATATAGTTTAACTAGCAAAGTGTACGTACATTGCTACGGACTTAAAAAAATAAAACACTCTTTATAATTTAAATATAAATTATTTACACAATATAATTATTAGATATATATAATATTATTGACATTTTTTATATAAAATATTATATTTGTATTACCATTGGTGATTCTTAGTATACTATTTTATATGTCAAAAATAATAGTTTTATTACTATTTTTTACTATATTCTAAAAGTTTTATCCGGAAGGAAAAATCAATTCACGGAGTCCAGAAATAGCATTGCAACATAATTTTAAAATTGAATACTTGCTCTAATGGAAAAAGTTAAAACACTAAAGTTGTAGATCTCGTTGAGGGCTTTTCGAAACATATATGGATCATATTATTTGAACTATGGAGCTAGGAGATATGGGTCCCGCACAGAGACCTGCGCAGAGAAGTCCGAATCAGAATAAATATTTTTGCATCGCATATTTGAAAACTAAAACTGTGGGATCTAGACTTCGATTGAATACCAAAGTTGTAGAACTTTTCGAGAGCTATGAAATAGAGTCCGAGTTTGCCTCATTTGAGCTTCGGACGTGGGAGTTATGATTTTTGAAATTCGATATTTGATATAGAAGGTACGAAACCAATTAGGATTCAATCTCTAACTTTGTGGATACGAAGTGGACGACCATACCTCAATTAATAGATTACTAGCAAAGTGTCCGTACGTTGCTACGGACTTTAAAAAATAAAACATTCTTTATAATTTAAATATAAATTATTTACACAATATAATTATTACATATATACTTTGATCGCAAAAAATTTTTATTACATATATACAATATTATTGGCATTTTTTACATGAAATATTATATTTGTATTACCATTAGTGCTTCTTAGTATATTATTTTATATATTTAAAATAATAATTTTATTATTATTTTTTATCATATTCTAGAAACTTTATCAGAAAGGAAAAATTAATTCACGGAGTACAGAAATAGCACTGTATTGCAACATAATTTTGAAATTAAAGACTTACTCTAATGGAAAAAAGTTAAAACACAAAAGTTGTAGATCTCTTTGAGGCCTTTTTGAAACATATATGAATCATATTATTTGGATTACGGAGCTAGGAGATATGTGCCCCGCGCAGGGACCTGCGTAGAGGAGTCTGAATTAGAACAAATATTTTTGCATCATATATTTGGAAACCAAAACGGCGAGATCTGGACTTATATTGAATACCAAAGTTGTAGAACGTTTTGAGAGCTACGAGATAGAGTCTGAGTTTGTCTTATTTGAGCTCCGGACGTGGGAGTTATGATTTTTTCAGTACTTGATATAAAAGGTATAAAATCGATTTGGATTCAATCTCTAACTTTGTGGACACGAAGTGGACGATCGCACCTTAATTAATATATTGTAGAGATATAGAGATAATATCTAATACTACTTTAACTATAGAGCTCTAAAATTATATACAAAATATTTGTAAAAAAATATACTTTTTATGTAGTGGTTGTTATAATCTTTCACAGTGCAAAATTTGTGGATCAAATTTAAAGTGTACAAAGAGAATAAAAATGATAAGTTATAACAGGGAGTAAATTACACCAACTTATATTGTTTAAGGGAGTAAATTAAGCCAAAATTTTATTCAGACAGTAAATTGGACAAAGAATATTGTTCAGAGAGAGTAAAATAGATTTTTCTCAAAAAAAAAAACTCCTGCGTGTTCCTCTGTTTCTCTATTGTGTCTTTTTGTCTCTGCAGGAAATGGAGGTTGTCATCTTCGATGAACTTGAGAAGATTGTTGAAAAGAATTGTTATAGAAAAAGGTTTATGATGCAGGCTATGTCAGTTGCTAATATATAGCTCACTGCCGAGGACATATGATCCCGTTTAATAATTTTGTAGATATTTATTTGAGGCCCATTTCGTGTGCTGTACTATCACGTTCATGGTTGACTTTGTTCTATTATTTTGATAGAAGATATCAAGACCAGCGTTCGAGGAATTATTAAGACCAAGAGCCATGTGATACGCAGTCTCCGAGAGTCATGTGCCATCGTCAGAGCCAGGCAGATATTGCACTTGACCATCTCTCTCCAAATTAATTTTTGTGGGTATTAACAACCATTCATGTTACAAGTACCTTCCACTCGCTCAATCGCTACTGGAGCATATATATGAGCACCAACGTGATCTCGGAACTGTGCTTAAAACTCCATCTAATCCAGAATAAATAGTCATGAATATATAAAGTTTCAAAGTAAATTAATCTCAGCAGCAGTTTGTATTAGGAAAGGTTGATTACCAACCTTTTGTAATCTAAACAGGGGTATTTGAATAGTTTTATCTTGATTGATTCATGTTTCGCCTGTCCCTATGTGAGGGTCATCATACTCATGTTGAGAATGCTCAATAGACAATACGAATTTGATCTGTATGTAAGGGTCATATAGATATTGATTAGTCCATTAATAAGCCAACTAGTCAAGGTCTATTAGAAAGGAATTTATGTAAGTGGAGACAGGGCAAGAGGTATGTTATCCCACCGGTCCATAACTTTAGCCGCCGCACTCCTCTCTCTCGCCCACAAAACCCTAATTATGTTGCCGGTGCTAGCACGCCGCGCACGATGCTCTAACCCCGTATGCGTGGATACCGCGAGGAGGCGCTGCTGTTGCTATGGTGCCGGACGGCTGGACTAGGAGACGATTGACAAGATCGACTACTTCCTCTACACCGATGCGCGACAACGTTGGATCAAGCTGCTCCAACATTCGCTTCCACTCCGCCTGCGCGTCTAGTGGTAACGATCCATGATCTTCTTTTGCAAAGTTTCCTGATTGAATGATAGAAATTATTTCATGCTATCGTAGCTCCCCGTTCCTCTATGGTAGTATCAGAGCCGATCTTGTTTAGTTTGTGATCTAGATCTTACTCATATAGTTGATATGCCAATGTAGTAGATTAGATCTAATGCATATTTTTGTAGTACGAGTTGATTAGATCAATCAGTCTTAATAGAAGGTTCACAAGGTGTTTGATGGACAGCGCGCATGTGTCACTGATGTAATCGTGTTGCCTCTTGGTGTAAGCAATCTGTCCCTACCGGTTAGAATCATGATTGGGACTGACTGTGTAAACTAGGAGAGGAGGCCGACGAGATCAAGACTATGTGTCATGGTCTATCATGAAACCCTAATGAAAATTGAGGCATTACGACTATGTGTGGGATCGCCGTACGGATTCACGCCTAGATGGTTTTACCTCTTATGATTCACATGATAGAATCCGTTCTTGCCTAGTTTTTGCAGAGAATGTTGTGAATGGTTTGATCCAGAATGTGTATGTGATGCATGTTTGTGTTCTTTCATGGCATGTGTTGGTCATAATTACGCACCCACTTATATACCGCAAAAGGACGGTGTATAGTTGTAGCACTTTTTCCCTCAGAGTATTCCAAGGTTATTGAATCTACAGGGAACGAGCGGAACAACTAATATTAAAAGGTTACTAACAAATTGTAATGGGTTGGTTGGTGTGAATGATGACGGTGAGAGGGTGGAGGGTAAATTCATTGAGAGAGTATCAATAAGTATGAGAGTTACATGACTAGATCCCTGCATCGGAGAAGAGAATATAAGACTACTCACTCATCCTTCTGCTACATATAGCAGATGGATGAGAAATAGCGCTGGAATGCGCATGAGCCAATTGGCGCAAGCGTCGCGCCGATCGGCGCGACCTCCCTTCTAGTGGGTCTCGTCGGTGTTAACCAACCTTCGCCGCCAATATCCTGGAACCCTAGTTCTAATGACTAATTCTCGCGATTGCCGTCTCCCTTGGCTATTGATAATTATCTTCCTTTTATACTTGACGGGATTAGGTCAACTTCCACCGACTCTGACTCATACCGGGCTGGGTCTTCGTCTTTCTCGGACTGGGTCGTGTTTTCGTCATTTTTTCCTCCCGTGCCGATTGACGCAGGCCCACGCCGGTCGGCGGGGCTCCACAACTGGCCCATCTTCATTACTCTTTAGTTCTTTATCCATAATTACCCTGTTTTACACATGTTTCTTACGATTACATCCAAAACAGAACAACTACAAATATATGCAAATATGGGATTAATTGTTAGTCCAAACCACCAAATTAAGACGCAAAATATCCCTTTTTGGTAGATAAAATAGGCATCTAGGAACCACCAATAGTTCCCCCACACTCAAATCATTGCTAGTCCTCGAGCAATACAAAATCAAATATGTAACAAGAATCTTCACACCATCTCTCATGCAATCAATCTCAATCATCATTTTTACTCATTATCCCACCATAAAGATTTTCTCTTATCTCTTTTTAACGAATCAGCATATTGTACTTGAACTTAATCAAATCACCACAAAACCTTTTCAAAAACAATTTTAGTTCTCCTCAACTCATCTTTAGCATCAAACATCAAGCATTTGGTCCTCTCTAGATCTCTCAAGTGTATTTCCTTGTCTCTCCTATCTAATCAAGGATTGTATATGGATCTTGGAGGGCTATATAACTAAATTAAATGATAAGATTAATCATGTCAACAATATGCTCAATCATGCTCACTAAGAAAGAATTTTCTTGGAAAAGAACTTCAATGGAGAAGAGGAATATAGAAGATCTAAAGAAAAGAAAAATGTTTCAATGAGAACAATGGCAAAGAATTAGAAATAATCAGAAAACTGCTTTCTTCGATGACCTTACTGCCTCTCAAGGAATATTTTTTTCTCTTTATCTCTTTTTTTTTATTTTTTTATTCTTGCAATAGCGTCGATCGACGCAAGTCTATATATATATATTTTCTTTTCTTTCACTCTTTTTCTATTCCTGATATGATCAGCAATTTCTATCTTGTACCAGCAGTGAAAATTTTCTGAATTCCCTTTTATTGAGAATATAGGTTGTATCAAGGTGGAGGGAGAAATAAAGATGTATGGTTTCCATGATAGCAAGGAATTTAAATGGATAAGAATGGCTAGAAATACAGAGATAAACAAATAGATCATCCTTTCCTAACTTCGTCAAAATCATGAGCAAAGAGTTGAAGAAGTTACTTACAATCCAATTAGTTCAAATGTGTAGCTTGCTCTCATTCACTTAGCTATATAGGCATATTTAGACCTTGCTTTTTCTTTAGCTTATGATGAGTCAAAAATTTTTTTCACAAATACAAAGATCAAAAGTTAAGTGGTAACCAACTAATTCAATTAATCAACCAATCGATCATCAAAAAGACAAGATAAACAGTATGAGGCACTTTCAACTTGACAATCAACACTAACTTTATTAAAGACAATGCAATAATTCAAACTATATAAAAGACCTTGAAGCAACTCTCAACATGACTCATGACCCTCTTAAGCACACACACAAACTTAAATAAACACTCATAAGAAAAACAAACGAGAAACTAGACTCAAAAACACTTAAAAACTATGACTAATGGCAAAGCCCTTCCCCCATACTCAAAATTTGCAATGTCCTCATTGCAAGAGAAGAAACTCAACACACTAATCATGCAGACCATGCCTGTTCAAGACTCGGAAAATTCATCGTATATTCCTTATGAGAAAAGTGTAGTCCTCTTTGTTCATCTCAACTGAATCCAGGATTCTGCGATCCACATCCCTTTGATGCCTGTAAGCGCTCAATGTTTCTTTGGCAGACAGGACAGCAAGCAGGCGGTTGCAGTTTATGATTTTCAATGCTATAAGGGGAGACACTGTTCAAACTCCTTTGAGCCGATCGACGCAAAGGTTGAGCCGATCGGCGCAGTGGTCTTCTTCCACCATTGCGACTTCCTCCACCTCCCACTGCATTACCATTAAGTCTCGTTGGAGTTCTTGCTGCCCTGTTATTATTGCATTCTGCAAGTGTTTCCCAATTTTCAAACTTAGGACTACCAAAGCTTCTTCGCATATCAAAATCATCACTAAAATCTCCAGACACACTAGGATTACCACTCTCCAAAGCTTCCAAATAGTATGACGGATCAAAGTCGCTATCCCATTCAGAATACTTTTGAATTGGCTTACCCGATAGTCTAGCTGATCTGCGAACCTCTGGTGTAGTCTTACACTTCTTTGCAGCAGGCTCTTCGTCTTCACTTGGTGGAGCCGTCAGATCAATAAATTCAGCCATCTTCAGGTCGCGCCGATCGGCTCCAGTGTCGCGCATCGGCGTAGCTGGCATCTTCCTTCATATACTGAGCTAACTGCTTTAGATTACGCTCACGGATCACCTTATTCTGCTGCCTATGTAAAATCTCATCGTTAATCTTGTTAGGTGTCCTCCCTCTAGGAATTGTGCGATGGCCATCATCATATAATAAATCTCTAGGTATGAAAGTTGGATCTTCCATCAATTGGAGTTCAACGTTGCATTGAAGATCTTTAGCACAAAAGAAGCACTTGCAGCCCTCAATACAACTATTCCTATGAATCTTATTTTTTTGAAAACTTCCCCAATCGATAAGAACCCTAGGAAAGGATTCATCCCTTTTAGCTTGAAGATCCTTTTCCACATCCTACTCGTACATGGCTTCTTTGGCTTCCTCTCGCAGCTTGAGTTCATACTTGGCGGCAATGTCATGTTCACTATAAAGTAAACACCTTTGGATTGTGAGAGAGCTCTCCTCATCTAGCACTTCCTTCTCTTGCTCAGTCAATGATCTTTCAAAAAATAGGAAATCCTCGTACGACAAGGGCTTAGCAAGATCAAGAAGACTTTCCATGGTATACCTTTGAGAAACAACATCACTTTTAATAGGCGCTATAGATTTTTCTTTGTGCACCAATACTCTCTTCATTATTTGCCGAAGTTCATTGTTCATCTTCACCTTGTCGGCGTTCCACGCGTTAGCTTTGCTTTTCTTCATGAATTTCTTCCACAGGTTTGACCAGACAAGAGGATCATCTGGTGTTGGCGTCAGCACTTCGTCGACTTCTTCCCAGGACCAATTTGCAGAGGGCTGCAGAAATCTACCATTGAGCCGATCGACGCAAGAGTCACGCCGATCGGCGCCTATGAGCAGATCGGCAAGCAGGTGGTGTCTAGCCAGGAGGAAACCTTTGGAAACAGTAGTCCACCTCCTTATGTTGTTCGTGGGCATAAAACACCCACCGGCTATGGGAAGGTGCTCTACCAAAAGGTTCCGCCAGGGACAATCATTGAGTCCGCTCACTCCACGCCTCCTAGGCCTAGGTGCCGCCCCTCTCCACCACCGATCCGTGGACCGCCTGGAAGAATGGAATTTAGTGATCCAAGTGATGATGAGACAGGCACTTTATGGAAGGCGGTGAAGGGGCTTCGCCTGGACAAGGTTAAAGATCGGATGGAGAAAGAGCACCTAAGGCGAGAGGTGCTTGAAGATGACATGGAGTGGTTATGCAAGGGTTTAGGATCTAAGATTAAGCGCATAGCCACGGCGGCCGGGCATCCGGACGCCTACTATCTCCCTCACCCATAAAGTCCTTTTAGATTTCTCTTGGCACTTAGTTTATTTCCTACATTTCCCTTTATATAATCTTCGTCTTAGTTAAATCTTCTTGATCTTTGTTTTTATTCCATCAATATAATGCGCCAGGGCTCTATGAATAAAATTTAAAGATTGTTCGTGTGTGTTTACTTCAATATATTTCTTCGATCTATGTGGCGACACATAGGTTGGACTTTGTATCTCACAAACGATCGAGTCTTATGACAAATCAGGAAACGGGCCAAAAATTTCGACGAAGGACACACCAGCGCGCCTCACGGCAAAGTAAAGCACGCCGGGCAGCCTATCTCACCGGGCGACAGAGCCCGCCGGGCGGCATGAAGTGCCACGGCCCAGGCCACCTGGCCACTTCAGGAGGTATGGGCATAGCTGGTTATTCTAATTTTAACCCAAACTCCCATCATAATTAAGAATGTTTACCTTGGTAATATGAACCTATCCTGACAATCATGCTTGTTGTATAAAGATAGCTCCTTGCATTCTCTCATTGCCCTTGGGAAACACTCATTGCATAGGAAAACCTTGTCTAAATTGTTGATAAATGTGATACAACAATGGAAGAGTTTAATCTTTCTCAAGACTTTTTAAATTCTTACAAATAAGAACTCCAGACTCACAATCTTCTCAGTGATGATTTTGTTCCTACCAAAGCCAGATGATGCTTTTAATAAAAACCTATTACTTTTGCTACTTTTATCTTCATTGAACTTTGTCAAATTATCATGACCCTTATGAGATGCTTGTTATGTGTTCTTGATCAAGTCCATGCGCACACTCATACCACTCGGTATGTCAAAACTTCTGCACTGGAAGTTCGCTTCAAGTATCCCCATAACCATTCATTAAATAACATGCTCCACCACATATGTTGATCTCTCTCCAAAACTTATTGAAAAAAAAATAGCTATCGGCTATTCAAAAATAATAAGAGAAGAAGAAAAATATATTCGAATCATGAATAGCCCATGATCTCCTTTATACATTAAATACAAAAGAGAGAGAGAAATCACTTCAAAAGGAGCATCCACCACCCTTCATTCATGCATACACTCCGTCATCATGCACATGACTTGATCATAACTCATGACTTGTTTTCTCCGTGGATCCGTTGTTTGACTTAGTGATAAATGAAGCACAAGTATGCGGCCTTAATATTCCTCACCTTGAGCCCTACATAAGCCTTAATATATAGAAATTTTGGCCACTAGCCATTGAGAGGGATCAAAACCACCTTGAGTGATTTGAGAGCATCAATTGAGAAAAAAACTTGTGATCTGGAGTTTTGTTTTTATTGAAAGAACAAACAAAATTTAAGTTCCTTGGGAAATAGAAAGATTTGACTTCCTTTTGTTGTTCCATCTCTGAACTTTTGAAGACAAGGTTTTTAGCCACCTAAAACCCCTTAGGCATGGGGAGTCATGGATAGTCTTTATATATGCGAATCATGATGAGAACTACCTCGCCCTTTCCCTTTTCCTCATTTCCACTTTGCTCGGGACATCAAAGTCCTAAGCGTGGGGGTGGGGTGTTGGTAGTCTTTATTTCGCTTTTAAGCCTACCAAATAAACTCTGAAAAACATGAAACTCTTGGAAAGAACCCTGATCCTTAATAGAACTAACGAGTTCCATGAGTTTTGGTGAGATATGTGTTTGCAGGCATAAAAGAGTCAAAATATGTAAAAACATGAAGAAAAACCCTGTCGGTTGGTCAGGACTGTGAAATAGTCGTTTTCCACTAGCCGACAGGGTTGTTTGAGGCTGAAATCAGGACCCAGGCAGGGTCATGACGGCTGAAATCAGAACCCAACCGATAGGGTCGTTTGAGGCTGAAATCAGGACCCGGGCAGGGTCATGACGGCTGAAATCAGAACCCAGCCGACAGGGTCATATCAGGCTGAAATCAGCCACTTGGCTGATCAAACCAGAGTCATCATCAGGCTAATCATGCGACCCGACCGACCCTGTAAAACACTCCAAGATAAGGCCATTTTCTATTTCCGGACTAAGAAGGTTGAAATGAGGTAAAGTAAAAGAGGCATTCACATGGCCCAACTTGGAAAAGCAAAGAGATAAACCGGATGGGGTCGGCACCCGACCAAGGCCACCGCCCGGCCTAGGTTTAGTCCCTCAGGGTGGCCGGCCCACTCAGCCCAAAATGCCTACCGCCTCCAAGTGAAGAAGTCGGTAGCCACTGACCCAACAACCGATATTGAGGTGAAATCTGAGCCATCCAGAGGAAGTCGGTCAGGAAACCAACATAATCCAAGGGCCGCCCGGCCTGGGCCGCTGCCTGGCCTAGCTTGCTACCCAGCATACCCGGCCGCCCGGCACACGTGGTCGCCCGGCATAGCCCGCCGCCCGGTGGACCGACTTTTGCCTACCGACTCTCCATCACCTATAAATGCATGCCAGCCCATCGCCACGAGGGGAGTGAAGGATTTCAGAAGAAATATGCATTAGTCCCAAGTTTTACCCAAGTAGAAGAGTAGAGGTGTAGGAGGAGGAGTTCAGGATGCCGACATAGCTTTCCTGGGATTGCATTCGTCCCCACGGGTTGTGTGGTAGGCGACAGGTGGTGACAGCCCTGTCCATCCAATATTGAATTCCACCACGTTCGGGAAGTCTCAAGCTGGGTTGTCTAGCGTTAACGTGCCCACTAGTACATGTGGTTAGTTATCGTCCCTTACCTATGGATCGTTATCATGCCCCAAAGCAGATATTTGGAAATAGAATTCTCACTAAGTTACTTGGAGAAGGTTCACTGCATCAGATTGCCTGGCCCGGGGACTTCTTCTCCCTATAGAGTACACTTTGTTCTGCCCTCTCATCACTAGGACTTGATAGATAAGGAGTGACACTTTACTCGTTCCCTGTGGAAATCGATACTCTGGAATACTCTGTGCAGATATTCCCTGTTAGGCTTACGAACCGCCAACAGTGACCTACCTAAAATCCCACTGGGATACACCAAACCTCCCAGATTTCCTATCCTGAGTTTTAATTAGAGTGTTGATTGTTTCTTATTCGTTTTATTTTCTTCACTCTAGGGTCACGTACCGTAGCATGCAAAGAACCCGAGGAGCCTGATGATGGAGGTGAAGCCCGAAGGCCCAAGTCTCGAGACAGACTCTGACATCATTACGCGAAGCAACATAAACCATGGCGTGTAAGGATACAACGCTACCAGGCAAGCTCTAACTTTCCATGATCATATTTATCCCACTTAAGTAGTTTAGAACCTACTTAGAGCCAACTCTATATTGCATGCTCTCTTGAGTGCTATTGTTGATACTTGCTTGCATGACTACTACCTACTCACGTATCGGTAATTTTATTGTTATTACTGCAACCCCTCCTTGTCCGCCTTACCTTACTACATCGTAAGCTCCACATACACCGACATTAGATGCCTAATGTTAGGAACGCCGTTATGCTTAAAAGCACTTAGCTAGGAACCCCGTGATGAGGTTCATCGCAACACCATATCACATATTTCTATTTTGAAAATAGGTGAGAACGTGTTTGGTGGTGTGCGTATAGTACGATATGGGTGGGTGATAAACCAACTATGTGAAGGTGAAGTTGAGTGGGATGTACTTGGATGTGGGCGAGACTCCTTAAGTACTGGTGCAGAGTACTTGGTGATGGTGTCTTTGGTGTAGGTCCACCTGTCGTGGACGAGTGCTTGCCTAGCTTTATAGGGACCGATACCGAGAACTCAACTTGGTGATATTTTTAGTGCAACCATAGAACCTGTATGGGCAGGACTAATGCAGAACCTGGTTCATGCAGCAAGGAAGTATCACCCGGCGAAGTAGGAATGGACTTAGGGGTTGGTTTTAAGTAGGGTAGATCTATAATATCGCAAAATTTTAAATACTAAATTAACTAGATAAATCGCTGCAAATTTAAAATTTTGATTGGTAATACAATCTCATGATTTTAATTTCTCTTTTAAATAAAACTTCGTTGAATAATTAAAACATAGAAATAGCATAAAAGAATTTCTTAGATAATTAAAAACAAGAGTTAAATGCACCAGAGATCCACGAACTTGTCCTATTATGCCACTTTTGTCCACAAACTTTAATTTTGCATTTTTGGGTCCCTAATGATGCTTAATGGTGCACTGTTGGTCCAAAACCCCTTCGGAGAGCGTTTTACACTGACGTGGCTATCCAGCGTGGCTGCCAACGAGGCGGGGGAGTACTGACCCCATGGTTATTTGTAGGGAACCCCCTTGCAGCCTGTTCTCCTCTCCATTTCTCCTGGCGTGCAGCTCTTTGTATTCTTCGTCTGGAAGGCAGCGAGGCTGGCGGACTAGAGGTGACGGCCAGTAGCGATCGATGATGACCCTCGATCGTGCAACGTAGACCTTGGGGACACTTTCCTCAGTTGATCCTGCTCGTGTTGGCGATCACGTGTGGAGGTCAGGGATGCCTCCAACTCGGCGGAGGGAAAGGGAACCGCCTGCAGACTATGGTAAGGAAATCGAAACTGAAATCTTCGCAACTCATGAATGTAGGGTGTAGTTCCTTAGATGGATTTATTGTTTGATGAAAAAAGTTTTTATTTTCAGAGCTAGAGTTTAAGCTCTAGTTGAAATTGGTCATGATTTGGTCATAGTTTTGATTTTGGTCACGGTTTTCATTTTGAAGGATCTGGTAGTGACTATTTGTGATTGAGATTCATCATGGTGGACTTTTTGTTGGGCAAGGTGTAAATCGGGCTTACATAGATGAGAAGGTTGATTGGTTTGATTATTGCAAGGTTGATACTTGGTCTGCTCTGTGGTTCAAAGATTTTGCTCTTGAACTTGGGTATGAGAAAAATCCGTCTTTGAAGACATACTGGTTGTTACCTGACAAAACACTTGCTGATGGTCTAAGGATAATCAGCAGTGATGTAGACACAATTGTTATGTCACAAATTGCAGGGAAGGTCAAGAACTTTGTGTTGTATTTTGATCATGATGACAACATTATGGGCATGAGTTGGGATGACATTGTGGTAAACCCAATTGCTTCTTTGCCAAAGGTTTTTAGCCCCAAGAAAGTGCACGTTGTTGAGAGGAAGAGAGGTGAAAGGCTTCCTGACTTCACTCCACTATGAGGCAGATAAGAGATGATCCAGTTGAAGGAAGTTCCAGCCATCAGCCAGCTGAAAGAGTAGAGGCAGAGGTGACAACAGTGAACGTGAAGATGGGGATGATTCTGATCTTTTTGATAGTGAATATGAGTTGGGACTGGGTGATGATGACTTTTTTGCTGACAATGTGGATGCAGAAGTAGTTGATGAAGGTGCAAAAGGAAATTTTTTTTTTGGAAAAAGCTTGAGCAGTGGGTCAACATGCAATGTGAAGGGACTAAATGTGGAGGAGCTAACTAGTGATGAGGATGGTCTGCAAGTTCCATATTCATATGATGAAAGTGGACTTAGGTTTAGATTCAAATCATTTAAACCTGAGGATATGGAGAACTTTGTATTCAAAGTTGGAATGGTGTTTTCATCAGTTCAGGTACTGAGGAAGGCAATCATAGAGTACAATTTGAAGCACAGGGTCAATATTAAGATGCCAAGGAATGAGAAGAAAAGGTTAGAAGCTCATTGTGCATAAGGCTATCCTTGGAACTTGTATGCTTCAAATTATAGTAGGTGTGGTGGGCTGATGGTCAAGACATATGTTGGGGAACACAATTGTTAGAAGCATTGGAAACTGCAGAGGTGCACTTCTACATGGCCGGGTGAGAAGTATTTGTAAACTTTTAGAGCAGGTGACAAAATGTCCCTTACTAACTTTGCTAGGACAGTTCAAAAGGAATGGAATCTCACACCATCAAGGACCAAGCTTGCAAGAGCTAGAAGACTTGCAATGAAATAGATCCATGGTGATGAGATTCAATAGTACAACATGCTATGTGATGAGGACATCACCATGCTGTATACACACACGTCATGGTCTTCTCCAAGTTACAAGTCGTCACCAACTCAGTCGTCACGTTCGTCTCGAATTCAGCCGACATCTCTGCACGGTTTGGATGATATCTCTCACATCCGACATCTAAAGAAGGCATTCTTTGATGCGTTGGAAAGGGGACGACGACGCCATCATTTTGGTTCTGGTCCTAGCTCTAGAAGAGTCGTGAGTCATGTTGTGTGGCCATGACAAGGTGCTGTGCCACCTATTTTGGGCCAACTTGGCCTTGTATCGGGTCGGGCCTTAAGCCTATGTTGTGGGCGCCCCGCCCCCACTGGTCACCACCAACCCTAGGACGCCCCTGGTTCCTTCATAAACTCAGTAGCCATCACCGTTTAGACTTGGGTTTTGTTTAGTTCAGTTTTCTTGAGAGAAACTTGATTGATTCATTATAATTGTGGTGACAAGTCCTTTTACAGTAATTTAGGGCCCATGTTCTTGTTCTACACCACTGTGATGATTAGTTCTTTTGTGTTCAGAGCTTGAACCTTTACTTCATGATTCTCTTCATCCATATTTGCAATTTTAGATTACGTGTTTATCCTTTCTTGCTTGTGTTCTCGATTCGCTTGCAGGAACAATCAAATTATGCTTGGTGTAACGGTTGCGGGGTTGGATCGTGTCTGATTCAAGCCGGTTTATTGACGCCGAGTCTCCATAAGTTAAGTTTATCCCCTACCTCTCGGAAGATTGGGCCTTATCTACATCAAGTGGTATCAGATTCCTAGGTTCCCTGTGAGGTATTATCGTGTTCTCCCCTTTAGATTCATGTGTGTTCATCACCTATTCTCCATGAAAAAGCCAACAAAAAAAATTCTCACCATCCCAGACATTGTTTAGCCTTTGCATAATTTAATTTCAGAGTCCATAGTGTTGAGTTTTTGTCCTAGTCGAGTTCAGTTGCTGGTTTAAATTTGTGTTTCAATTCGGTTTGTGTTTTGATCTCCACTTCACACCACCGTTTTCCCCATCCGTTTCGACCACCATCACCATTGTATTTTCCCTTTGATTCACCATCGTGTTACCCACAAACCACACCCACAATCCGTTTCCAAAGAAAAATTCCATCCGATTTCGTTTTTGTTCCCCACTCACTCCCCCCCTCACCCCCAAACCCTATCTTGACCTACCATCGGTAAAACAGGCATAACTTTTCGCTCGTTGCTCCGATTGGGCTGAAATTTTTACAGTAGATTCTTGACTTAAAGTTGAGGTGACCCACACTTGGCTCTACCCTATGTGCCCTCGTCAAAAATTCAAAAAAAAATGGGGAAAATAGAAAAAAAATGTGAAGTAAAAAATAGTGTTTTCGGTGAAACTTTGAGATTTGGCTACGCTTTGTTTTCCCTCTGTTTGAGTTGAAACTTCTTGTGTTTCCTTCCTTTGTGTTCCTCTATCACAAAAAAGAAGTGGAAAAATCATACAAAAAAACATGATTTTGATTTGCACCCCCCCACGCCCTGAAAATTCTTGGTCTGTGGAGTCTTCTAACTGCCACTGTGTTTCTCCTTACTGCTTTGCCATTGTCTTGTTGTCACAACTATTTTTGAACATGATTCTTTCACCAGCAATTAGGACACTGCTTTGGACATTTATTCAGTGCTACTATCTATTATTGAATTATGTTCCACTGACATACATATTAGCCTTCCAAGCTATACATATGTGCAACACAGGTTTCTTCCTTGCAACTGTTACACCCAAGCTCGACAACAGATTGTGTCGTCCTGTTGGCCACTTGCAAGATTGTGATATATTGCTCCTGATATTATTTCCCACTTTCAACACCCCCTGATAGCTGCTAGTTGATAGGGCTAATCCTTTTGTGTAGTCTTGTTTTTTGCTTTTAACCATGTCAGAGAAAGGGAAAGGGACAACTGGAGAGTCGGAGTCCCCTACAGACTTCAATGATTGCGTGTTCAAGGTCGAGCTAATGAAGCTTCTTGCGGACTAGCGTACATTCATGGAAGTGAAGTTTGCCGAGTTGATGGGCCATATCAACACTGTTGCCAACCGAATTAAGGATGTTAAACGATGACCTCCACCTCAGCACGAGAGACGAGCTGCTGATGATGATGATTTTGACCGTGATGCAGACCATCTTGCGTAATCGACACGATATGGGAGGTAATAAGAATTGTGGTAATACTGATACTTTTGTTAAGCCCAAATTTAATATACCTCCTTTTACTGGTAGTGCTGATCCTGAAGCATACTTAGATTAGGAACTTGTTGTTGAACAGAAATTTAATTCTCATTTAGTTCCTGCTGAGCATAGAGTTAGACTTGCTACTAGTGAGTTTACAGGTTTTGCTCTATTTTTGTGGAATGATCTTTGCAATACTAATGCTGCTATATCTACCACTTGGCCTGTTTTAAAACAACGCATGAAATCTCGTTTTGTTCCTCCTTATTACCAACATGATTTATGTTTGAAATTACAATCTTTAACACAAGGTAGTAAAATAGTAAAGGAATATTATCAGGAATTGCTTATTGGTTTAGCACGTTGTGATGTACATGAAGATGATGTTGAAACTAGTGTTAGATTCTTTGGTGGATTGAACTGTGATATCCAGACTATTTTTGACTATAAAGAGTGGAATAGGTTCAACCAATTGTATCATATTGCTCTTAAGGCTGAACGAGAAGTACAGGGACGCCATCCACAACAATCTTACAGGTCTAGCACTGAGCAATCTATCCAGCACCATTCTGGAGTAGAGAACTCGAAGGGTCATGTTGCTAAGCCACCAACAACACCTTTTACACTTGCGCCTGCTTCTGAAATGCAATCGTCTAGTGTGCAGCACCAACACTAGAAGAAGGTTACTACTTCCGGTGCTACGAGTGGCTGCTCCACCATCATTATTTGCCACCGCTGCAAGAGCATGGGACATGTCATGAAGGATTGTCTAGTCGTCGTGCTTTCATCGCTACCGCTGATGGGTATGAAAGTTGTAGTGATGTTGAAGATGAATTTGCTCGTATGCCTAACCTTGTTTTAGATTCGATGGAGGAGTAGGAGACTATCGCCATTGATTCCGTTGCTGCCACCGCAGGCTTTCCTAGCCTAATTGTACTACGTGTGTTGACCTCTCAGGTGGGACAAGAGGAAGAACAACAACACAACAATTTGTTCTACATGTTCCTCATTGTCGCGGACCGCCGTGTTCTCACCATCATTGATACTGGGAGCTGTAACAACTTGGTGAGTTCTGATTTGGTTAGTAAACTTGGTTTGACAACTCATGCACTACGTCAGCCCTACCATATCAAATGGTTCAACAATAGTGGTACGGCATAGATAACTCGATCAGTACGCATACATTTTTTAGTCAGTTCTTATCAAGACTATGCTCATTTTCATGTTGTACCTATGCAAGCATGTTCGCTTTTAATAGGCCGCCCATGGAAATATGATACGGATGCTGTCCACCATGATAGAACTAATACATATACTTTCATGCATAAGGACAGGAATATTACTTTGCGTCCGTTATTGCCTGCTGATATTACGAATCATTTTAAAATGCTTGCTGCAAATACTGAGAATAAACTTGATAATAATAAACTTTCTGATGTTAAACATAAGACTATTCAGTTAAAGGGTGATGTTTTTCTTGCTACGACATCTACTGTTGCTGAACTTTGTGATAATCATGATGCACCTTGTTATAATATGCTTTGTCATGATATGTCTTTTATCAATGAACATGTATCTTGTACTTTGCATTCTGCTGATACTAACCTTTTGCAGGAGATTGATGATCAGATGGAGTCGAGGACGACTCCAATTCAAGAAGGGGAGGATGATGAGGGCATCACCATGCTGGATACACACATGTCATGATCTTCTCCAAGTTACAAGTCGTTACTAACATGGTCGCCGCATTCGTCTCGGATTCAGTCGACACCCCTGCACGGTTTTGATAATATCTTCCACATCCGACGTCCAAACGGGGAATTCTTTGATGCATTGGAAAGGGGACGATGACACCATTATTTTGCTTCTGGTCCTAGCTCCATAGGAGTCGTGAATCATTTTGTGTGGCCATGACAAGATGTTGTGCCACCTATTTTGGGCCAACTTGGCCATGTATAGTGTCGGGCCTTAAGCCCATGTTGTGCCCCCCCCCCCCCGGTCGCCCCTAACCCTAGGACGCCCCTGGTTCCTTCATAAACTCAGTAGCTATCACCGTTTAGACTCGGGTTTTGTTTAGTTCAGTTTTCTTGAAAGAAACTTGATTGATTCATTGTAACTGTGGTGACAAGTCCTTTTACAGTAATCTAGGACCCCTGTTTTTGTTCTACACCACTGCGGTGATTAGTCCTTTTGTGTTCAGAGCTTGAACCTTTACTTCGTGATTTGCTTCATCCATATTTACAATGTCAGATTGCGTATTTATCCTTTCTTGCTTGTGTTCTCGATTCGCTTGCATGAATAATCAAGTTGTGCTTGGTGTAACAGTTGCGGGGTTGGATCGTGTCCGATTCAAGTCGGTTCATCAATACCGAGTCTCCATAAGTTGAGTTTATCCCCTACCTCTCAGAAGATCGGGCCTCATCTACATCACTATGGGACTATGCAAAAGAACTGAGAAGGACCAATCCTAGCAGCACCTTCTACTTGAACCTACTTGAAGCAAGATTTGATACTCTTTACATGGCACTAGATGCTTGCAAAAGAGGGTTCCTCTCAGGATGCAGGCCTCTAATATGTTTGGATGGCTGTCACATAAAGACTAAGTTTGGTGGGCAACTACTATGTGCAGTTGGCATTGATCCCAATGACTGCATCTATCCAATTGCTTTGGTTGTTGTTGAGGTTGAGAGCTTCAAGACTTGGAAATGGTTCCTAGAGACATTGAAATAGGATCTTGGCATTGATAACACCTACCCATGGACCATTATGACAGACAAACATAAGGTAATATGCTATCATGTTGTAATTATTTTGGTTCTAATTATTGTTGTACTACTTTTTTTCTAAAATGTTGTAATTCCCTTATTTTTTGTACATGGTTTAATTCCAGCAGTGCAACAAGTTTTCCCTGAATCTGAGCACACGTTTTGTGTGAGGCATCTCTACCAGAACTTTCAACAACACTTCAAGGGCGAAAATCTCAAGAATCAACTTTGGGCTTGTGCAAGATCAAGTTCAGTGGTGGAGTGGAACAAAAATATGGACATGATGAAAGCACTTAACCAGGATGCATGGGAGTGGTTGGAGAAGATGCCACCAAAGACTTGGGTAAGAGCATTTTTCAGCACATTTCCTAAGTGTGATATCCTCTTGAACAACAGTTGTGAAGTGTTCAATAAGTACATCTTAGATGCTAGAGAGATGCCTGTGTTAAGTATGTTGGAGAGAGGATCAAGTCTCAACTTATGGCCAGGCACTACAACAAAGGAAAAGAAGTGGGAGAAATCTGGATGGGTGCTTCTTGTCCCAAAATCAGGAAGAAGGTTGAAAGGAATGCAGAGCTAGCGAACACATGTTATGTAGTACCTGCTGGTCAGGGCACTTTTCAAGTGCAGGACAAGAATTTCCAGTATATTGTGAACATTCTCACTCAAAATTGTGATTGTAGAAGGTGGGATCTAATTGGTATACCCTGCAGCCATGTTGTAGCATGCCTCAGGCATGAAAGAATTCCAGAAGAGTCAGTGCTTCATGCTTGCTACTCCACAGAGAGCTATATCAGTGCATATTCACATACCATTTGGCCATGTAGGGATAAGATCACTTGGGAAAATGTGAATGCACCTGAGGTGTTGCCTCCTGTGTATAACAAGAAGGTTGGCAGACTACCCAAGAATAGAAGGAAACATCCATTTGAGAAAGAGGGGTCTAATGGACCTACAATGTCTAGACATGGTGTTGCAATGACCTGCAGGTATTGTGGAGTTAGTGGACACAACAGCGCTGGTTGTGAACTAAAGAAGTCTGCGGTTAGGCCAAAGTTACAACCAAGGAGAGTGGCACCTGCCACAGAGCAAGTTGTAGCAGATGATGAACCTGTCATCACACAGGTGCTATTTCTCATGTTCTTCTCAATACAAAATTACTTTCTCATGCCATGTTTTGTTTTGAGTCTAATTTATGTGGAGGACTCTGTATGTGATATTTTAGGACACAACGCATGGCTTTGAGGAATTCAATTTGTTCAATGCAAGTCAGCCTCTACTGTCTCAAGTGACTAACACCATGATGTCTCAAATGGAAGCACATGTACTGCTCAATTGTTAATAACTCATTCACCAAGCCAACCATATATGGCACCTTACATATTTACTCAACAGGCATCACAGAGCAGCAGAGTAAGAATGGAGCCCCATCCTTTGCCTGATCCCGTTTTCATCATAAGTAATCAGCCTGCAGCAAGGCCTGTGCCTCCCACAACTGCAACCAAAGAGGGGAAATCAAGGATGGCCAAACGCAAGCCTGTTGGGAGCAAGACTAAGGCTCCAGAACCTAAGAAGAAATAACCTGCAAAGAAATTATGAATTGCTACTCATTTTGCAAGCTTCTGTGTAGTTCTTTTGCTCATTTTATATCACTGACGATGTTGGTTGCTCAAACTAGTCTGCTCACAACAAACGTTTTTAGTTATTTTGCTCTTTTGATAGCACCAAACGATTCTGGATGCTAATACTGTGCTGGTTATGGATTATCAACAAAGAATTGTGCTTCAATTGCATTTCGTTTCATTTCATTTGAGCATCTATCCAATTGCTTGAATTGTTCTTCAGCTGGAGGCATACAAACAGCACCAACATGCACACCAATTTCAGTTCCTAACAATACATGGACTGAAATCTAGATCGAAACAAGCAAGAATCACCAATGGTAGTTGCACGTGTCGTCTCCCACCATTGTACGCGCCGCCTTCTGCTGCTAGACGCACCACCTTCCGCAGCCGCATGCGCCACCTCTCCGAGCTGGACACAACCATGGCCTCTGCCGCCCCGTCCTAGGTACAACCGGCATGTACAAGCGGCAACCGGAGAAAAAGAGAGGAGAAGAGGTTGCGTGGGGGTTCCCTACATATAACCATGGGGCCAGTACTCCCCCTCCTCGTTGGCAGCCACGTCAGCGTAAAACGCTCTCCGAACGGGTTTTGGACCAACAGTGCACCACTAAGCATCATTAGGGACCCAAAAATGCAAAATTAAAGTTTGTGGACCTAAGTGGCATTGCGGGACAAGTTCATGGACCTCCGCTGCATTTAACTCTAAAAACAACCTTGCTAAAGTGATTGCTTATTTTCTCTTCTGCTTCCATTTATTCTTGAGAGTGTTGCTCCGATTTAAACTCCCAAGCCACTTAATGTTTTTCCCCAATTCCCTCACCCAGAAATCCCCTAAAAAGATAAACCCTTTTTCCTTCCCTTCTTTCTCCCTCGGCTGGCCCAGCCCATCTCCTTTTTCCCTCTTTCTCCTACCTAGGCCACGCCCTCCCTCTTTCTCGTCTTCTGGCCCAGCACGGCATGCCCCGTTGGTTTCCCACGCGCGACCCAGCTGAAATTTCTATAATTATAAAAAGGCCCCCATGACCTTATGATAATTACAAATAAGCCCCTTAACATTCCAAAAATCATATCTTTTCAACAGGAGCTCCGTTTTGGGCAAGTCTTGCGCTCACGCGATCGTCCTGATACGAGGAACCTGTTGCCACCTACTATATTTCCATTTTCCACCACAATATCCCTCTTGTCCCCCTTAAACGCCATATCTTCACCGCCTGAACTCTGTTTCCACCGATTCTTCCACCATAAATTTTCCCATACCCAACCTAACCCAAACCATATCCTCACAAATCAGATTTATCCTCCAAAGTCCTGATCTACCTAAAATCCCACTGGTATACACCAAAACCTCCCAGATTTCCTATTTGTAGTTTTAATTGGAGTGTTGATTGTTTCTTATTTATTTTATTTTCTTCGCGCTAGCGTCATGTACTGTAGCATGCAAAGAACCCGAGGAGCCCGATGCTGGAGACGAAACCCAAAGGCCCAAGTCTCGAGATGGACTCCAACATCGTTACGTGAAGCAACGTAAACCATGACGTTTAGGGATACAACACTACTAGGCAAGCTCTAATTTTCCTTGATCATATTTGTCCCACTTAAGTAGTTTAGAACCTACTTATAGCCAACTCTATATTGCATGCTCTCTTGAGTGCTATTATTGACAATTTCTTGCATGATTACTACCTACTCGTGTATCGGTAATTCTATTGTTATTACCGCAACCCCTCATTGTCCGCCTTACCTTACTACATCGTATGCTCCACATACGCCGACATTAGATGCCTAATGTCCAGAACACCATTATGCTTAGAAGCGCTTAGGAACCCTAACCATATCACATATTTCTATTTTGAAAATGGGCGAAAACATGTTTGGTGGTGTGCGTATAGTACGATATGGGTGGGTGATAAACCAACTGTGTGTAGGTGAAGTTGGATGGGATGTACTTGGCCGTGGGCGAGACTCCTTAAGTATTGGTGCAGAGTACTTGGTGATGGTGTCTTTGGTGTAGGTCCACCTGTTGTGGATGAGTGCTTTCCCTGCTTTATAGGGACCAATAGCGAGAACTCAACTTGGTGATATTTTCAATGCGACACACCATCTGTGGGTATAGCATTCTAAGCTCTGTAGAGTTATCAGTTAAATTATTCGGATGTCTGTTGTCACTGGTCATGACACACCAAATCATTGGGCTCTCGTTGATTAGCCATAAATCAATCTTCTTGATGTGTGAGTGAGTGAAGTGATACCCGTGTATTGGAAATCTAAGGTTTGGATTATGGAGATCCATTCCTTTTAAAATCTACTGAAATTGGTGGGAATGATTTGTACTCCTCCAGGACCAACCTATTAAAATATTGATAGGTCCCCTCTTTCCTTGAAATCTATTCTTAGTAAACCCCACATGCTTAGCTGCTAGCACAAATGACAAACCCCTGGCCTACATCCTTGCTACAACCTAAATGCATGATTTTACCCTTGTGTAGTGTTAGTGCTTGCCAAGTACCTTATGTACTCATAATTTGTTAATTGTGGTTTTCAGTGAACAAACTCCGGAAGAGTGAAAGCAGTTAGGTGTCGTTGTATGCTCAAGTTTGCCTGTGGATTGAAGTGAACCAGCCTTCCGCGCCTAATTTCCGCTGCTTTGTCTCGATTGTAACTTAGCCATGCTTGGTAAGTTATTCGTATATTCTCATATTTTATGTGCGTACCAACCACTGATCTAGGGATTGGTAGAGGATGCACAGGATGCCCCCAGAGAGTTGGGTGTCACAACCGTGCACCAATTTAAAGATCAAGTGAAGTCCATCATAAGTGTCATGGACCTCAACTACACATCTACTCATAAAAGAGGTACCCTTGTAAATAGTAGTGGTAGTGTGTTTTTCCTTAGTGCATAGTATGGTAATGTAGGACTTCTTTGTGTACTAGTATGTTTTGCATTCATGCATGTAAATAACTAAAAATTAGTCAATGTCTAATCCGCTCAAGATAGTTATAAGCAAGGAGGAGGTTTGAGTTGGTTGTTTGATTCTCTTAAGGGAAAGGTATGGCTTATAGTGAGTAAGCTTGAGAGGGGATTAAACTTGAAATTGATAGTTTTTCTTTGTGCCTTTTTTAATCTTGCTTGCATCAATATGCCATGTTTAAATTCCTGCATTGTTGCATGCATCATGTAGGTAAACACAAAGAAGGCTTGTCATCCTTGGAGAATTGTGCCTTATGTGTCATATGAGATCACATCTCCGAGTGACCAAAGTAAAGGATTGGTGCTTCATGCCCATTGAGTCAAGTTCTATCGAGCTCCAAGGTTAACTACTCACGTGGTTCATAGGCTATGGCTCATACACACCCTGTTGGTTCTTCATCTGTCATTTGCAAAAACTACTAAGTCCATAGGCTAACTATTTGAAAAATGAGTGTTTGATAGTAAGTTCAGGTTGAGTTTTTCTAGTGTGCTCGGTGAGACACTTGAACTTTGGGAGAAATCCTTGATATTGGCTTATTTTGGAGTCACAATAACTTATGGCAGTTCACCGTAACCCTAAAGGCCACCATAATAAACCCTAACTTCCAATAAAATCCCCAAATCGGGTTTTCATTCTTGCCGAGCATGACATAGCCGCCCTCACCCCCACTCACCATCACGATTACCATCTCGCCCCCACTCGCCATCGTGGTCACCTCCTCGCTCGTCGTGGCCTTCACTTGCACCGACGATTCGGCGCGCCACCTCTCTAGGAGCTCCTTAGAAGGTCGCCTGGTATTTGCCAGTAATTCCTCGCCTCAAACGGTTGTTTGTATCAAGCAAGGATGCACTATTGTCATGTTGGCATAAGAAAGCACAGAAGAAAGATGATTATTTATGGCACCCGACAGATTCAACTCAGTGGCACATCATTGATCACTTGTATGATGAGTTTGCAGAGGACTCAAGGAATCTATGGTTTGCATTGAGCATGGATGGGATGCATCCGTTCAGCCAGATGAGTTCCTCACATAGCATGTGGCCAGTGTTGCTTTCAATCTACTATATTCCACCGTGGCTTTGTAACAAGAGGAAATACATGATGATTCCCATTCTCATCTTAGGCCCACAACAACCTGGCAGTGACATCGATGTGTATCTAAGACCACTTGTAGATGATCTGAAAATGTTGTGGTCACTATGTGTTGAGGTCTATGACGCACATGCAAAACAACTCTTACCACTTCATGGCTTGTTATTATGCACCGTTACTGATTTGCCAGGTGGTCGTTCTGCGTCTGGGCAGTGTAAAGGGGAAAAACATTGTCCATGTTGCTTAGATGACACCGAGACTCTTTGGCTCACCAACTCCAAGAAATGGGTGTACACTTGGCATCGACATTTCCTTCCTTGTTCCCATGTGTATCGAGGAATGAAACATCAATTTGATGGCACGAGGGAGGTAGCATCTGCTCCAAGGCATTTCACTGGGGAAGATGTGTACAACCAATTCAAGTTATCTCATTTAAGCAAAATCTTTTGCGTTCAGACACAGATTATTTTGTTCTGTTGTTCAGTGATTTGTATGAACTCCTCAATTTTGATGCATTGGATGTCTCACTTCTATGCTCCTACACACAGTTTGCAAGTTTTCGATGAGTTTCCATGTATAAATTTGCATCTTATTGCATTTATGTGTATTAGGTGACAAGATTACTTATGTGTATTAGGTGCATGGCTATGGAATGTAAAGAAAAGGCCTTGCCTGTTGGCTTCCTTGATCCTGAGTTGATGATGCTTTCTGCAATAATGTTGATAGATCCTATGTGACTGATTACAAGATGAAAGCCTTCAGACTGCTTGCTAAGAAGGATTGCATCATGTTTGCCCACAACCCTGGTAGCCATTGGGTCCTTGTTATAGTCATTCCAAGGTCTAATAAGGTCTTGTATTTGGATTCTCAGAGGTCGGCAAAACGTGATCATAGCGATTTGAAGGCGGTGATTGATGAGTAAGTTCATCCCTTCAACTTCCTCAACTTGATCTTTCATGAGTTTGTTCTTTATTGAATTTTAACTTCCTCAACTTGATGTGTTTAGGGCTTTTCTCGTGTATGCCACATCCCGCAACTTGCCCAACACCAAGCTGGTTCATGTGACAAAATTTCCAGTAAGTTTCCCTTCTAGATTTATTGTTGTGCCTTGCAGTCCACAACAGGTGTCATTTTTGGAATGCTCATTTCTAGTCTTATGTGAACTTAGGTTATAAAATGAATGACTTGTGTTTGGCTCATTTCTAGTTAATGCTCAATTGTAGTCAGTGTGGATGGCCACTTTGATGTTTTATGTGGCTATCTCCAAGTACATGCTCAAAAATCCATGTTTGCTATTTTTGTCACTAAAATTGCAAATCAGGTATTGTGACACCCCGTATTTAATACTTAATTAACAAGTGTTAATACCTAGTTAGCTAGTGCATTAAGCATCAAATTATCACTAAGCTACACATGAAATAATAGAAGCCAATCCAAATTAAATTAATTAAGGACAAATAAATCCCTGCAAACCAGATTGTGAAGCAACTTTGAATTCTTCTATGCAACCCATACCAAATAATTACATGAACATGGAGGGAATAATGAAATAGAGTTATAAACTAAGAATGAGGAATTTATCACACTTAGAAATACCACTATTAATTAATCAAAGCAAGGAAACCTTTAATAATGGGAATTTTATTCTAAAATTTATTTTTATTGATCTGACCAAGTGGACGTCACCAGATCCTCACAAATATCTGCAGGACCCATGTATAAAAATCCCAAGTCAATGGGACCTCAAGAAGTATATTAAACCTATTAAAACAGGACCAAGGACTCTTTTGCAAACAACTTAAAATCCGTGGGGGGTCCCGTGCAAAATCTCTTGTCTTCTTCCTCCTGCCGACGCGGCGCCCGGTCAAATTTTTCTGCCGCGCGTGCCGCTTTCTCCACTGCTGCCTTGCTTCCCTGTTTCCCTACTTCGCCCACGTCGCCCCACTGAGCCACTGCATCGACGCTCGCTGTACCACCTTGTGCCGCGAAAACCGCCGCCCTGTCCTCTCCGCTTGCTGCTGCCATGGCCGCATACAAGGGCACGCCTGCCTCCCGCGCCTGCCCAGTCCACGTTGCATCCGACGCCTGCCTCCAGCGCCTGCCCAGCACACGTTCCGTCCGACGTCGCCTCCCCCTGCTTCAATTGTCCGTCGCACGCCACAAAACGACTATTCTTTCCGTACCCGATGCGTCCAGCCATTGACCACGGATGAACACCTTATTTCCCCGTGCCTTAACTGCCCTCGGCCACCCACGCTCGCTGCCAACGCCCGTGCACTGCCCGACGCCTCCCCTCCGCTTCCCTCGGTTACTGCAACGCCCAAAGACACCTCCGCCTTTACCACCTCATTCTTTTTACTCTGGGCGCCATTGAAGACCTCTGGAGCTCTGAGCTCAGAGCCCTGCCATTCTGCTGCGCCCTAAGCCGAGCTGAGACTACAAAGAGCTGCGCCTGGTCTCGATCTATCTTTCCATGTCGTCCAATCGATCAGTCCCAGCTTGAACCATGTGAATGGACGCATTTTTACTTCGTTCATCCCCAAATTCTTGCTATACAGTAAGTTACAGTTCAATTCAGTGCACACCCGAATGTACCAGCTATCAAAAGTTGTTTCTAATCTTTTATCTTGTTGATTCCTTGGGCGAGGCTACCTCAAATTCAGAATTCCTGGCCGCCATTGACTGCCCTGTATGAAGCGAAACCTGGTTCAGCTGAAATTCACCATTTATATTAATCTTGGAAATTACAGAAAATATCAAAAGTTGTAAAACTCATAGCTAATAAACTACAAATCCAATGCAGCTAAAACCAATTGTGTTAGTTTCATATTGATCTGCTATATTAAAGTAAAATGATAAAATGATGCCTCTGTAAACGTACAATTAATAATTAATTATCTTGCTAAAACACTAAATAAATCACTATATATTCTAGGAACATATTTTAATTCTCCGTTTTAGCATGCACTGGTAGTGTATGTTAATCTACCACCCTGATTTTTGGTTAGGGAAAATATGCATTATTTTATACCCTAGGATTTATTTAGCACTTTTGCTTATAAAAATGCTAGTAAATAGAATATTAATATACAGAAGTTGCCACTTGGTTAACATAAGGTTTATACATACACCTGTACATGATGAATCACCCATGTCCAGAAACACAACTTTACTATATTAAATGAATTAATTGTTCTTAAAACTATATTAACCCTACTAAAATGACTTTTGCATATGAAATGATAAAAACATAACTTATTTCTTTGAAGCATATGGCTTGTAGAACATATTAATAACAATTTTTTCACCATAACACCAATGCATTTTGCATTTGTCATATTATTGCATGTATAGTATTATTTCGGTACTGTTGGCACTTTGCTCATACTTAGGTAATGAGAATCAGGAGCCAGAACCGGATTTTCAGAAGGATCGTATTACTGAGGAGCAAGAAGTTGTTGTAGCTAACACTTGTGTTGATCAAGGAAAGACTCGGTTTGCATATGCCATTTTATAAAGTTTTGCTACTTTCAATATATCAATGTTAGTGTATATGTTGATTGATGCATTAGGTTAATAGGAGTTGGTTGGAAATCCACTTGCACATTACCCTAATGGCCCATGTTAATGCTATATGAGTTATGGTAGGATTCGATACTAAATTGCTATGGTTAGTAATAGAATATTATCGGTAGTCTTGTTACTGTTACTAAAAGAATGTCTTGATCACTAAAGTGGAACTTAATGGAATAAATTTACTTTGATGTTATGACCGGGTAGGGATGATGCATGTGTAGGTTTGCAGCAATACATGGGTGTTGACTGTGGTAGCCCTACCTTGTCGAACCTAGGACCCGTCCATCGTTGGCCCATTGATCAAGCACTGAACAGTATGGAATGCATGCTACTTTATAGGCACTAGTAAACCGATGTAGCACTAAAATTACTTGTAATAGGAATGGTTAAGGTGCATTGGTCATTGACCCTTCAGCTGCTGGAGTGGGTGGTTCATACCACGAAGTATTATCGGTAGAACAGCATGCCTACTCGATGTCACCACACCCGGTCTGAGGTGTAAGTTCTTTTATTGTGAAAGGTTGTCATATATGACCTTAAGTGGTGCGTATATTTTGTGTATTTTGGGTTTTCCCAGCTGATGTAAATTGATTGTAATTGTTGTCGCTCGTAGTAATGAGTATGCTTGTTCATTGAGTCATCACGTAGCTCGCATGAAATTAAGAATTGGATTATGGCTTATGTTATTTACTAATGATTATTATTGCTGCTGTTGTTAAATTATATTTACCTTATGTTATGTTATTTTTTTTCTTGCACTGTTCCACTAAAGTTATATTGCTGCTCCACCCAATTAAACTTGGCTAAATAAAATTAATAGAACTAATAGGATAATTAGTGCAAGTCTTTTTAAACAACCATCCTATTAGAGCGAATGCATATCTAGATCTTTTGACAGGTAAGCCTTGCTAAGTAATTAGTACTTAGGCTTTGTACCACTATTATTTTTAGATAATCCAGAGATAGAACTGCCTGTTGATGTGTTTCCTTGGGACATGCAAGTCCCGGAAGGCTGAGCCACCGTCGCAGTAAAATTGGTACTGCTAGGGTAATGATTCTTGGGCATGAGTCATTACCACCGCTTTTATCGTCAAGTTGTCGTATTAGTATTTGTATTTGCTTCCGTTGTTTTTGAACTTTCATGAACTTGTAATATTCCACTGCACTTTAACTACCCAATGACATAATAATTTGACTTAATTTGGAATTATTATTGTGTTATCAAGTGTCTGTGTTATCAGCATCGTTGGGACCTCGATCCTCCGGGAAGGGGCGTCACAAGTATAAACATAGGATTAAGTGTTTATTTTTTGTATCCAACTTTTGCAGTGTCATCAGCAACGCAGAGGCAGTGTATCTGGCTTCTACACAACTCATCACATGATGCTAGTTCTTGAGTTGCTGAAACCTGATCAACTTGAGGTAAATTTGTTACTTGAGAACTGATTTAAGTGCCTTGATATAAAGTGAAACCATAGTGAAACTAACTACAGCGTGTCATTGGTACTACCATGAACCCTTCTTAACTTATATTCATGATTGCTTATCCTAACCTTTGAGGGATTTATCGAATGTTGGCTGCTACCACATAAATTTTTACTTGTTGAATCAACTCCTCTGTAGTTCAGTTTAGTTAGTGAATGATATAGTTTGAGATAATTCCTTCAAAGCCATTGCAAATTTGACCTAATCCCAAATATATCATGGCAAAATGGCTTATCCCATATATACCATTTAAATGCAATTTTTATCCCTTATATGCCATTGTTGACTAGTCAAGCATGTAAAAGACAAAATTACCCTCGTCTTCTTCCTTCTCTCTTCTCTCTCCCATGGCTATGGTTGTCTGCTCTCTCTACCATGGCAGGGGCGGGGAAGCTCGAGCCCCATTGTTGAGGCAGGTGCGGATAAGCTCGAGCCCCGCCGCCATGGATGTGTGTGAGCTTCGCTCTGTCGCCGATGTAGGCGCGGGCGAGCTCAAGCCCCGGCCACCATGGAGGCGCGCGGGGGTGAGCTTCACCCAGCCGCTGAGGGAGGCACGACCAAGCTCAAAACCCTCCACCCCACCGTCATGCATGGCAGATAGGTTGAGCAATCTGGATTTTTTTTACTAAAATGAGCTCAAGGTTGAAGATGACCTCAAGGGCATTTTGGTCATTTCTAAAAAATTCATATGCTGAAAATGACATGGATGGCAATTTTGTGATTGATTTTGCAACTCAATGGCACCTATGGGATAAATGGTTTTGCAATGGCGGATCCGGGATTAATGAAATTTGCAATGACATGTAAGGAATTGGCCAGTTTAGTCAGAGAAATGTATAACTTCACTTCAGTTAGAGAATGAAATAGTTCAGTTAGAGAATGAAATGGTTTATTTTAGAAATGCATAACTTCAGTTCTTGTTTGAAATGCATAACTTCAGTGCAATTAAGTAATTTCTTGCATTCTAACACTGAATTTTGTTTAATTTTCCAACTACATAGGATTTCAGAGTGGAGACTACTTCCCTTGCTCGAAAAGCGCTAGACAACATTCAAGAGAAGATTGCCTCCTTCATAATGTCCCAGGTGATTGATAAGAAAGGGCAATTTCACTTTAAAGGATAGGCCATGTGGCGTGTGAACATGAAACCTCTTCCAAGTGCTGCCTTTTGGGGACTTGTGATGTCTCTTAAACCTGTGCTGTAATGTGATTTTTATGCATGTAAACCATGGCTTGTGGTGTTTATGCCAGTGGACATGAAACCTGTCTGTTTATGCATGTCAACCTGGGCTTGTGATGTTTATGCCAATGGACATGAAACCTGTCTTTTTTCTATCTGTTTATGCATGTGAACCTCTGGTTGTGAGATCTTTGTGTCTTGCTCGTGCCTGTGATATCTGTGTCCTGATGATGCTGCTGAGAAAAATAGAAACCACGTGACTATAGACGCGTCTACAGCAGTTATAAGTGACGCTGTTATATCACAATGCGTCTTCGATCAAACAAACATCGGTGACGCATTTAACCTTTGATGTGTCGCCCATCATTTCAAAATAAGCGACGCTTCTTATGGTGCATCATCGTAGATAGATAAACTATGGGCGACATTTTTTCTAAATAAGTGTCGCTAATGATCCTTATGTAAGCGATGTGTTTCTTAATTAAGAATCACAGATTAATTTATCATTAGTGATGCTTCCTGTATAAAAGCTTCACCAATAGTGGAGTCATTGGCGACGCTTAAATTGTGTGTCGCCAATGACTTCTCATTAGCGACGCAAATTCTGAGACGCATAAAGAAAGTGTCGCCAATGACTCTAGAAAAGCATCTCTAATGACCCTTTTCTACATAGTGAGGTGGTAGTGAGGGTGCAGAAGCAGCATGAGGACACACTAGAGGTACACACTGTCAATGTGACATATGTGCTAGGTTGCACAAGGAGATAGCTTGGGAGGACACTGCTGATCTTCTAGAGCTAATGGGAGCTGAATCAAGGCCAGACGTGATGTACACTTTGAGGTATGGGTTCCTCCACATAAGCATGGCTTGGCAGGGTGTTAGTGGACAGTACAACCGATGAGGCTGACACATGCTTACAAACGATATCAGTACACCCCTAGACATAACTACATAAGGTGCTCTTCTTTGACCATTGTTGGTGTACATTGGTTGATATCAGCAGGGGAGTTAGCAGGAACATTGATGAGCACTTCTCCTACCATCTAGGACCAGAGGACATGGTGACCACCTAGTTGAAGTGTAGTGAGGAGGTAGTGATTGAGTTCTTTGATTGATTATGGATTGCTTCATACCGCTCAGTGATCAAGTTCACTTTTGAGGGGCAGCCGCACATACTCTAGATGAAGTGATTGAGAGGTTGGACTTCTTGCATCTGACAGGAGAGTGCATGATGAGACATATCCACACTTCTGACCACCCCACAGATCGATGGGAGGTGAGGAGGCTGAGGATGAGCGAGTGTTGGTCATAGTTATGCACCCACTTAAATACCGCAAGAGGATGGTGTATAATTGTAGCTTGTTTTTCCTTAGAGTATTCCAAGGTTTAATCAAATACACAAAGAGCAGGCGGAACTTTCACTATTATCTAATTTACTAACTAAAATGTATTATGAGAGTGAATGTATGAAATGATGAGAACTAATGAACACAAAGAACTTAAAAGTTTAATTAGGGTTTGGAAGTATTCCCTCCTGTGGTTCAAGTAGCTAGCATGCAATTCGCACTTATGGATTCATTTGGGGAATTTAGTATTCTACAACACATGGTAGTTCCACTCACTCTGGCCCTGTCACGACGGTAGCTAATTGTTCCCCACTAGTTTCTTGCACTATGTGATCTTCAGAGCAAAGCCAGATGCCTAGGAGTGCTAATAGAATCATATATGGTATCATGCACAATCTCATATGAAATAAGTTCCTCACACATAGACTAATCACACCAAATAAATTCACAAGAGTTGAGAGTTTACATAGCTAGGGTTCCTTCTCCATGGGAGAGAACATGAAGACTACTCACTCATTCTACCAAGATCCATTGACATGGTTTGGTAGAAGAGAGAATACAAAATGGGATCTAGAAGAGAGAATACAAATGGGATCCACAAGTGCTGATAGGCATGGTAGGGTGCAAGTTGGCACGCTCTTCCTTCCCAGCAATGATGGTTGGTGATGGCCTCTGTCACCGCCACAATTCCCCAAACCCTAGGTTGAGAGTTTTTTCAATCGATGCCCTCTCGGTTGATGATTCCTTCTCTTTATATTGCCAATCTTTGGGTCCAGTTGAGTTGATACCGACTCCAATTCAATGCTAGGCTTTGGCCTTGTGAAATTCATCTTCAATTCCGGCCTTCTCCAGATATGTCAATCGGCACATGGGTCGTGCCAATCGGCACGGTCTTCCGTCTTCTACAACTTGGCCCAAATCTTGGCTCCTAGTTCTCAATTCCTGTGTTTTTACCTATTTCTTTCACCAAAACACAAAAAATCAGGAAACTATAGATATATGGAATATTTGAGGGTTAATTGTTAGTAAACCAATAAAATAAAGTGCAAAACACCTTAATTATGGTTCAACAATGTGTATCTATGAAGCACCAACAACTAGAGAGGATTGCTTTTCTTCCTCCACACCCTCCAAACTTCTGCTGGACCCCCTCCAGGTTCACAGACAAGGCATGTGTTGCTAGGGAAGTACTGGCCAGGGCAATTATCCCTAAGGCAGGCTACAGACACAAGGTGATGATACGCTTTCAGTGGATGGTTACGCTAGTGATTAGGCATATGGATTTTGATATAGTGGATGTCATAATTTCTCAGATGAAATATGTCATTTATGACAATATTGGCTAGCATCAGCTTCCCTTCGGGCCATACATCTGCAGACTTACTGAGGATGAGGGGCATTATGACATAGGCATAATATGACGATCTGCCGCTTGAGACTCAGGACTATAACCCGTGCCGCCAGGTACCTAGATGACACTATCGAGGACTAATACACCGTACGAGGAATAGCTCATGAGAACCGGGAGTTTCTGTGCACCAGGAGAGGGAGGAGGAGGACATGGAGGTAGATGAGTTAGGGGGAGCTCACCTGACTGAGGCTGGCAGCACTAGGCCACAACTAGCTATACACTCAGTTGGCCTGCCATGTCTCCTGACATGGCTCATGTGCTTGCAGAGATTGAGCTTCTCGAGGCAGCTCAAACACAATAGTTTGAGAGGTTTGATAGGATGGAGGACAATCATGCAAGGATGATGGATATGATGGCTGGACTTTTAGCATAGGGCCTAGGTCATTACCAATTTAGTAGACAGTCAGTCAGTGCTATACCACTTTGCTCATGCAGGAGCATTCCACACAGTGACTCTGCCAGGACAGCTACCACCCGAGGTTGTGCAGAAGCAACATTAGAAGTTGGGATAGTTGTTCCCTACACTTCATTGATGACAGCTCTGACCACTTCTTCCACCAGCCAGGGCACCTCAAGACCCCGCATGAGTCAGTTTGCCTATGTACGATAGTTGGAACAAGACTATCTTGTTCAGCAACACTTTCTCCACTAATGGTGTCTAGATACATTGTGTATGCTCTACTTGCTAACCTGTCACCTCCACATTTAGTAGCAGCTCAGAGTTATCCGGCATCTATGGCGGCTACCTCCGGTTCACCTATTGTGTCTTGGACACTAACCTTCACTAAGGTAGTTGATGCACTACTGGTAGCTTCAGTCCCTGCCTCACAGTCTATAGCTACTCTAGCCTAGGACACTAGCTCTTCGCCATCTTATGTAGACTTGACAGAGTTTGAGTAGTTGGACACAATAGCAACCCAAGGGGACTCGTTGTAGGGGGAACAGCCACCTAGCACCTCAAAGGATCCGTCATGTTAGGCGACAAGAGTAGAGGTCATCTTGTTCCGAGTCTACCGCGGATATCACTACCAAACGCTCTCCAGCCCTGGACGCTTAGATTTGTTTTTCTTTTCTCCTTTTTGGTCCTTTATGCCAAAGGGGGAGTGCTACTAGTTCTTTTTTGTGTAGGTGGACAGTCATACGATGGTTGTGGTTGGTACATTTGGATCCTTATTTTGTGGATTTCATCCTTACTTTGTGATTGTTGATGAGTTGTTGTTTCATTCGTTGTTTCAGCTCATCATTGATGCACTTGGTTTATAGTCTTTCCAGCGCATATTTATTTCTATATTTTGTGGAATATATGTATGGTGCACTAACATGTGTTTTACAGGATTATTATCTTCTAGTGCACTATTATGTTGATGATGCATGTTTTTCAAGAGATATCTTATGTAGATCATTTATTAGTGATATGGCATGTGATTTTTGCTCTCTTATATCTTATATATGCCTACCACATGTCCGGTTATTATGGAGCTGATTTTCTCTTCATATCCTTTTGCTCTTGATGTTTGATCTTGAGGTAAGCTCAATGCTTTCAATTCCAGTTTTTCCTTTCGTATCGATCATGTTTGTTTGAGATAAGTAGTGTTCTCATCAATCACCAAAAAGGAGAAGATTGTAAGCTTCATGACCATTGGTGTATAACTCAAAAGGTATGAATGTTCTAGTGATTGAGTGCCAACATGAAAATGTGCTCTAACGTCTACATCTGGTATTGTGAATGTAGAAACCAACATATTATCTTCACATGAACACAATGATTGGTTGCCATGGTGATTGACGTGGACTCGGTGGATTGCCATGAAGATCTTAATGGAGAGTTACGGTAATGGAGATGGATCAAGGCAAAGGACAACTTGGTCGAAGTGTGTTGTGATCACTTGGCTAGTGCGTAGTCTTGAGTCTATAGAAAAAGTTGCATTATCAAGAGGGCGTGAGTCATTCTCTTTGGTATCACTAGTGTTACAAGTGTTGGGATGCTCAGAGAGCCTCTTGGACACTAGAAGAGGTAATAAGGATCGTCCAAGGCTTGGAAGCGAGGTAACAAAGTCAAGGAGAACAAGAAGTTTCAGCATTGGATCAGGTTGCCATAGTATACGATGAGGTCATCGTAAGGTACGGTGACTACGACAAAGAGTTGCTCAACAAAGGAGTTAGGTAGCAGAGGTCACCGTAAGGTTTAGAAGAGGCCATCATATGGTACGGTGACTTGTCCAGGAGAGACAAACTCTTTGTACACACAAGAATGTGGATGTCACCATAGGCTGCGGATGTTGAGTTATCGTAAGCTACAGTGAGTTCCAAGAAGTTGTATAGAGGCTGGAAGTCTCTAGATAGGGAGCTCGGAGGTCATCGTATGAAACGACGAGGTCATCCTAGGTTTCGGTGAACATTGGGCAGATGAAGACTAGAAACTGGACATCCGTGGTGAAGTGATGGCGGGGTTGCCGTATGCTATGGTGACCAAGAGATGAAGAGTTGGGTAGAACAAGGGAACGTTCTGTTGAAGGTACGGCGAGGTCACCGTAAGTTACAATGGACCCTGGAGGATTTTATGCAGTGAAGGAACTGAAGATCGGAGGTCACCATAAGGAGCTGGAGATGTCACCGCAAGATACGATGACCTAGCTATTCAACAACTCATGCTGAAGTTTGAATACTTTGAGGTCACCGTAGATTATGGAGACTGGTCACCGTAATGTATGGCGGTTGATTCCGTAGCAGTCTGCTTTTTGGCAATGGCTAGTTGATTGGTTGTAACCTATAAAAAGATATTGCTCAACTTGTGGAGAGCTCTATTGGCCATTGGGATTGCTAGAGGAATCAGTAGAAGAACAAGAGGAGAAGAGAGGACACTTGTGCAAAGATTTGGAGCTATCTTTGAGTGTCAAATAGAGTAACAAGAACATACCTTCATCTCTTGCCTAGTAAGGTTGTAGAGAGTGATTTGTGTTGTTACCCTTGATCTATGGTAGGGCCTAGACCGGTTAGATGTGGGTAATGAGCCATCGTGATTGGTTGTGAAGGTCATCATAAGTTTGTACAAGGTGGGAGCTCGCTTTTAAAAGGAGCGTCAAGAAAAGAGCGCATGTGCTTCAACTAGGAGAGTGCATCAAGTTCATGAGGAAGACAAGCTTGTGCCCTTGGGGCACCTGTAAGCGACTGTGTCTTCACTCGTGGAGTGGTGGGAGGGATCGATATTCGACGGGAGTTGATCCAACAAGGATTAATAAAGGCACCATCCTTCTGAGACCTCTGGCTAAAAATCAATGAGCATTCTCTAAACCCTATATTTATTTACTATCTTTAATTCTACACTTGTTTGTAAGTAGAAACAGGGCTGTCATTGGCTTGCATGTTTGTTAGTCGACTTAACATCGCTTGCATATTACATCATTCACGTAAAATTGCATAGAACTTGTCATTAACGAGGTGTGCAAAATTGGTTAGTAAATTTGAGTTGACAATCCATGTCTCGGTCCTATTCACCCCCTCCCTCTATGTATTCCTTGATCCTTACACCAATATAAGAAAGGATCCCACAACCGTAACTATAACTCCCGCAACCATGGGGAAAAAAACCTCCCACAACCATCACAACACTCTCAGAACCATATAAATTTATTGCAATAGCTACCCAAATTGTAGGAGATTATTTCACATAAAACAAAATGAGTTACAGGGAAACATGGAAGATTGTGCACTGGAAAAACTATAATACGTTGCATGTACTAACAAGAGAATGGTATGGTACCAGGTCTGACCTCCCAAAACAGTGTACAAGTTGGTAGAGAAGTGACCCTGGAGATATTTGATAAGCTATATGAGATGAATCTGTAGGTATAAGCCGTCGGGGGTGGCTTCTTCCCTCGGCAGGTTGAGTTTTTTTAGGTATACTAAGCAAAAATATCTAATGTTCAATAGCTAGCTAATGTAAGCATACAATTGATTTAATAAAAATTCTTTAATTTAATGATGGATCACAAGCAACATACAAGGAGATATCCCGTAGTATATGGTCTGTACGGATATTATAGTGCAAATGGATGAGAACTTGATGGGCATTAACGAGAAGTGAAGAATAAAGGAGACGGACTTTGGAGTCCAAAGGTTTTAGGTGTAGTATGTCTAAAACAGAGCACATAATAGAATGTTATTTCAGTACTACTCCACATGAGGAGGGAGATGTCATACTTGATGCCCAGGTGGTTCCTAAGAAATACACTTTTTGCTATTTGAGACGGATATTGCACAAGGTTGGAGATATTGATGAATATGTTAACTATAGAATTGAAGCAACGTCAAGCTTCTAGTGTCTCATGTGACAATAAGGTGTCATAAAAATTAAAAGGAACATTATATAGACCAGATCACATCGACAAGTTGAGCTGTAGAAATCAGAGAGACAACAAACACAAATCAGATCGAAAACAAGTAAGAACTAATTCTATTATTAACATTCAAGTATCTTGATTTTCTGAGATACTAAGTCTTGCATGGCATTTGAGATACTAACTAGTTTTTTGTATGTGCGATACTCACGTTGCCATTGTTTTATAAGACTATCATGTACTAATAATAAAAAACATACGTAAAAGACAGACTACAACTCAATGGTGAGTTCCCCTAAAGTTGTGCACATGCACCGACCATTTTTCAGTCATGGTAATTAAAATGCATCAATAATATATGATTCATAGAAAGTCCTTTAAAATAACAAATATATGAATAAATCTTAGCAATGAGCATGAGCATAATGGAATCTACGATAGGTTTTTCTTCTCAAGTGGGCATAAATAATTTCAGCCAAAGCTGCTCATCCGTGGCATTTGCGTAATACTATTTTAACATGTCCTTCCATCCCTACACTATTAAAGAGATGAAAGTACCTCGTAAAAAATTCCGGTACATGAAATTGAGATTTACATACAGAACACTTGATAGTTTAAAAATCAATAGCAAGATATCACCAGGACAAAAGGTGAGAGAGTCTGCTCAAGAGATGTCCTCTTCAACCTTAGCACATCGCACTCTTTAACCACTCAGCTCTACCATTGTTCTTCTATCTTTAAACAAACATTGAAGACAAACGATTTTAGTACTCCCAACAAATACGTCTTGCACTAAAAAGCTATATTTGTAACCGAGTAGTCAAACAAGCATAATAGTCAATTTTTGGTCAATGCTTTTATGTGGCAGAAGAATCCAGATGCCACAAAACATGATTCGCTACAAGATGATGAAAATTCACTATTGCAGAAAAAAAGATGCTTGACTCCAGTGTTTATTTAAAAACACTGGTTTGAATTGAAAAATCTAGGAACCAAAATGTGACACCTACTTTTTCTTATTAATGGATTAACCCTACTCTTAGCACTTAAGATACCATCAAAACATAGCCATGCATTACTATGGATTACAAAAACAATGCCTCTTTTAGTTGTGATAATTAAGCTTCACCAAACTCTGCCATTGCTTACCACCTGGTACAATACTCTTGAAGCTCTACAGGTACCTGGCTTTAATGGATCCACCGAATGTGCAATGTGCTTCTCATCAAATGACGAGGAGGAGCTGCCAGCCTGAGCTCTTTTTGAAAGCTGGATCAGATCTCTTTTTCAAGGCAGGAAGATCCTTTTAACCTTTTCATCCTACCTATTATATGTTAGGGACATTATTTCGAAGAAGTACTTAGGGACTGCAACAACACCAAGCACTCTTTCTCAAAACATGGAAACTCAAAGCTGTGTTGTGTAAAGAAGAATTATACTACATCTATCTTGTTTTTGAGTAAATGGTTGACTTTGTTCTGAGTACTTGGAAACAACAGTTGCATACCTGTATATATTTTCTTACAAAAGTAGGTGTCGTATTTTCTATATACTTGCCAGTTGAGACAAGAAGCAGAGTTTCAGGGATTGTTTAAGCATAATGGCAAGAACCTGTATAATTTTATTAACAAAATGAAGATTACAAGAATGACTTATTATATTTTGTTCATCTAACAAGAAAATGCCCAAATCATGGGCTCCATATACCAACAACTGTCAGGGTTTCAATTTTCAACTCTAGATGAACAAATTTGGAATAATTGTGTTTGAACACATGTATTGTATCCGCTTTGCTAGCTGCAGTGAAATTAAGAAAATGGAATAAAACAAATCTTTTACTAAAATATTTTAGCAGAGGTGACATACCAGAAAAATCATGAGACATAGCATACCTTTGTTCAGGTCCACCGGTGGCTGCAGCCAGTCAAGTATTCCCCATCTCTTTGATCAACCTTAGGTCACTACAACCCAGATCAAGGTTGTCGTCACCCAGATCAACAAATCAGTGCCCTGAATGAAGCAAGGAAGATTAAGATGTAGGGGAAGACATCAGCAGCCAATTCTTCCCACAATTATGTGTCTTTATTTATCGCTATGGTAATTGTCAACTTTACTAATAGCATGCAAGATAAGATGATCTCCACATATTTTTTCTTACAACATCCAATCTTGTAAAAAATAAAAGAAAGATGAAGGCTTTCTCCTATTAAGACAAAGAAGCGAAGCTTTCCTACGTTTTCAAGAAAAAGAATAAAGAAAACAAAAGCAAAGGCAGTCATAACAGAGTCACATGGCCCTTTAGACATTTACATTCCTTTTAACAAATAAGTTGGCTCATCAAGATGTTATACATTAGAACAAATATTGTGCACATACAAAATTGTATACCAATATAAACAAGAAATTTATATTCCTTTTACCAAATAAGTTGGCTCATCAACAATGTATTGCGCACAATTTCGTATCCACAATACAAAGCTTAAACAATGTATTGTGCACAATAGAAAAATTAGGTGAGTCAAAAAGGAAACAAAAAGAATATTTCAATTTTCAGTTGAACTATTAACATAAAAAATAAGGTGAGATGAACAAAGATACAGGGACAATAAAAAGAATAAAAAAAGAGAGCAATAAACCTGATACAACTATGTTTTCTCAGGATGAAATTGAGATGCTACTGGAAATAATAAGGAGGAAGTGGATGGATGAACGAACCATGAATGATGTGGTTCTGAATGTTTCTCACTGATAGCATTGCTCCCTAGAAGAATCTCATGCCATGCCTGCAAGGATTCATTGTGATATAAGTAATTCCATGATTAGTTACTAAGAAATAAATGAGCCGTGGTCCTTAGATTTGCACTAGTATTATCCGGCGCGCTTACGCGCGCCGCTCGTTAAATGGGCGCTTACAAATATTCTATGGCTAGCATATATTTGTTGGTAAAATAAAAGGCAGTCAGCAAATGACCTAGGTACAGAAATATTATGGAATCATCATTAAATAAATTTATTTTGCCGTATAAACCATCCAACATGCAAAGGTCACATTTAAAGTGCAAAACCGTCTAAGAACATCAGAGGCAAGCAAACATATAAAGGTAATAACTTACCAAATATGTACAGCTTCATCCCAAAGGGCCATATAGAGCCAGTGGCATAGACAAAAAAGTGAAATACAGACTCACTATCCAAGGGCATAGACAAAAAAGTGGAACACTTTATTTGTTGATTTTAATGTAATCGCCAGACTCAGCTTATATGGTGCTGGAGCCTCATAACAAACTTTGCATGAAGTAAAAAAGAAAACTATATCTAAAATTCTAAACCGATTCTGAAGCAGGTGCGGGCGGTCTTCTTACACCTAGTATACATGCGTCCCTTCTATGACATTGAAGGCCTCTGCGATCATACCAATCATAATTGAGATAGAGATAATAATTCAAGGTAAAATAATACAACTACCAAGGAACTTTGTAGCAATGACATGTTTCTCAATAAGTAAATATGACAGATGAAAATTGGACAGCTTTTCAATAACCAATCCGATTTCACCAACAATCAGGTAGCAAAAGCTCCATCCAGATTTAGTATATACAATAATTCCAAGGATCAAATAAATACTAACTGCTTTTGACCATAGTCTGTCTAGACATTAAAATCTATAAGGCATGTAATAGTGGGACATATAAACTACATGCAAGATGATATCGAGCATTCCACATTGTATTTTATTTCTAAGAAGTTATGTACTAAATTCTTCTGGCTGGCTTCATGCGATAATTATTTCACATCATAGTTTTATGTAACTGCTATAAATAAAATATCTATTTGTGTAGATATACTGCTCCTAAACTTCACAGCTAAATGAACTCTAAACTAATGTCGTGGAAAATATCACATAAGTAAATCTGGACAAGTCTGCATGTCCAACAATCTTTCTTGTGGTCGATTCGGGGGTGCAGAAATAGCTAGAAAGTATAACGTCGTAGATTGCTTAAACTAAAGCGATGCATAAAAAGCACAAGACAAACTTACGTAATAAGCATATGCTTTTAGCTGTTTCATAGACAATACCCATGAGTTTGCAGGCCGAGAACTGTATGACCTATTATCAAATCAGGAAAGTCAATTGTGTCATCTGAACTGCGTACTATACATGCAAACATTTCTATCATAAAGGATTAAGATTCTTGTTTCAGTTTCATTGAAGAGTCAGAACTATGAATCCAGACAACAAATATTAAGCTTCCTAGCTTCAAAACCACCGCAATGTGTAAAATGTATGAGCACTGCACAGATTCATTAGCTTTAGCATCTATTTGTTTTGTATTCTTACAGCATGCAGAGGCTAGAAAAGAAATATGCACTACTCAATCTAGTAAATAATAAAATAAGTATGTTATTATCAGAAATCATATGCATTGAATTGAGGAAGTAAATGTTCATTTAACTTTCGAAGCCTAAAAGTAACAATCAGGTAAGGCAGGGAAATTAAAATGGAAATCAAGAGGCAAAACACTCACTCATCCAGAACCATGTAGATTCACGTGGAGGTAGGCAACAAATAAAGCAGGTCACAATAAAACCGTGAGCACCTACAAATGCATAAACTGAAAGAACTGTAAAGGAGTTGGCTACTCCACACCTGGTTTTTGGAACAAGATATGACCACATCATCAGACTATAAGCAGAGTTTGTGTTCAAGTCATGCATGGAGGAATGAGATGTACACCTCTGAATAAAAATGATTCTGTGGACTCCTTCAAATATACAATAGATAGATGAACTTTAAACTGAACAAATTATTGGGAAGAACGCTCTAACAAGCTTTACAACTATAGTATGGGAAGTATCATGGTAACCGGATAACTACAGCATGGAGAAAAATCATCCATGATGCAGGAACATACAGCTTTACAATTACAGTTTGGAGGGGAAAAAATACTCCAAGAAAATTATGTATTTCACAAGATCTAAAATAAGCTATAAACCTCTGAATTGGTCATGTAATATTCATAATCTTCCATCTATTTCCCGATCACTTGACATACAAGAAATGAAGAATAATATATGGCTGGCAAATGGGAAAGGAAACTTGTATCAGCTCATTAACTTCTTATCTGTTATAAAGTAGCCTACATTTTATTAGAGAATAAATGTGCATTGTCTATCAGAGGCAACTATTCTAATAATAGAAGATTTCAACATTTATGAAACTAAAATATACAACTTACATCTACATCAAGGACAGGGAGCAAGATCTCACCTTTACTGGATACACAATGTAAACCTTGAATGCTGGTAAAACTATAGGTGAAGCCCTGATTTAATTCAAATGTTTCTCTCAACTAACCATGAAGAACTGAATTCTTTTTATTAAATTTCTTTTCAACTGCTAACCCCATCTGACATATACACAATGTCACAATGTAAGTCATAAACAATCTGCACAATGAAGAAATGATCTTTCACCTCAGTAGTAGCCTCCTTCAACAGAACTTAGATTGAACAGCGGTAATAATACTTGCAGCCATCACTGGTGTCTATAATCTGAAATGCAGAGGAGCACCTAATAAAATCAAAGTCCTTTCTGCATAAGCTGTAACCACAATGTAAAAGAAGTGCATTAACAAATCTTCTCATCGTCTACTTTATAACTCTGGTATCGTAGCAAGTCAGAAACATAGACCAAAATAAGCCCTGCACCAATGTATCAAAATCTAGGGACAAAAAGCCTACACGTCCAGTGGCAACCCCAAACCCCAAAAGAAACATACGGAAATAGCATGTTAGCAACCAGCTGTACAGGCATGGAATAACAACGCATCAGGATATTGCACACAAGGGGATGCATGAGCATAGGAAACTAAAACAAGAGCGGGGCATCAGTTGTGGTATACCGTGGAAAATAGAGGAAGCACACAGTCTCCCCCTGTCCTTAAAGCGAGCATCACAAACACCATCCAACAGATCCTGAAACAACGACTAATACGGAAATCTCAATGCTAGACAAGACACCCACGCCGCAGCAGGCACACAGAACACAGAGCCTGAATGCTAAGATAACACGAACACTAAATCCCAAAAGAAAAATTTGGAAATCACATGTTAGCAAGGACCTGGAAAGGCATGAAACGACAATGCATCAAAAATTTCTACAGCCACATTCTTCATGGGTATAGAGAAGAAAAGGATAGGGAGGGCATCAGTTGAACTATACCGTAGGAAACAGAGAAAGCACAGACCGCCGTTGCAAACACGAACGTGTCACCGCCAACGGGCTCCAGCAGGTTCTACAACAACACCACGAGTTGGGTCAGAAGAGGAAGAGCACCACGACATGCCGCACCTGGAACCTAAGACGGGGCAAGCAGAACATACCCAAGGAAGAGCTGTACGCGCGTAGATCCAGAACACACTGATGCAACAACAGGGGTACTGAAAATTGGAGCTAAAAGAAACACCGGAAACAACTGCGCAGCAGAACATACCCGAGGAACAGCCTCCGGTGCCCGCCGCCCTCCACCAGATCTTGGAGGTCGCAGCGGCGATTGGAGGGAGAAGAGTCCGCGTGAGAGAGAGGGGAGGTGAGCTCGACGCGTGAGGGAGAGGGAGGGAGGCGAGCCCTCGTGCGAGCTCAATCTCTTCCGTTGCCGTGCCGACCGCCGCCGCCGCCATCAGCGCCCCGCGCGGCCCCGCCCGAGACAGCCACCGCCAGTGGCCCCCGCGCGCCCGAGCCCGCCGCTTCCAGCGCCCCATGCTGCGCCTCAGGCAGCCGCTGTCTCTTTCGCTCGATGCAGGAGAGGAGACGGAGGGCCGGCGGTGAGCCTCGGCAGCGGAGAGGGGCAGTGGCCAGGAGTAGAGAGAGGGCGCCCGATCTAGAGGTCAAAGCCGGCGAAATGCAAGAGGAAACGCAAGCATTGAAACAACGCGTTCAAACCCACCAAAAAGGAAGAGCGACGAGAACAAAAAACCCAAGAGGAGGCACGAACCCAACCAAACCGAGAGGAGGAAGACGGCAGAAGCAAAACCCAAGAAAGAGCAGCAACAGGGCGCCGGCGGCCGAGCGAGGAAGAGAATGAGAACAGCAAGAGGATGACGACCGACAGCCGCAGTAAAAACTCACCGGGCCAACAACCATATTTACTGCAAGCAGGCGCCGACCAGCGAAGGAGAGACCGACGCGCGTCTGGCTGTACACGGGGCCTTTTTTCACCGCCGGTTGAAGCCACCCAAAACGCGCACCCAGGGACGGATCGCAATCCAATGGCTGAAACCGGTGCCAGTTCCCGCGAAGCACGGAAGGCACGGGTTCTCCGGCGCGTCTAGAAGGGTAAATTGCTTGTTACAGCAAGAAAAGGAAAAAAAGAAATCTTTTGCTGAAATTAATTGGTACAAATGAGAAATAACAAAGGAATGGTGAATGTCGCAAATCTGGTCTCACCTGTTTAGATTCTAGGAATAGCAAAGAGAGGAAAAGGATCGACCCATGTAATTGTACAACTTTTATTAATCATTTGTGAGATTGAGATAGAATGCAACCATCAGGTTACAGTGAAAATTACCTGTGAGCGCTGAGAAGTGGAGGATTTGTTTCAGTAGCTAGTCAAATCATGCTGGCCTGTTGGGGTAAGTGAAGGTGCTTCTCATCAGATGTTGAGTTGCTCGATTGGATTAGGTGGAAGTCTCTGGTCCGTACCAGGATCCCCTCACATGCCCTCCTCTACCAGAGCGGAGTCCCTGCAGCCGCTAACCAGGACATCACCTACTTCAAGCACTATGTAAGAAAGACAAAAAAATAACACCTCAACTAGTGACACTTCTGAGTAGAAGCATCACTAATCTTATAATAGTGACACGTGAAATTTGGAAGCATCACTAAACTAAGTCCCCCATTCAAGGCGCATCACTAATAACATCAAAATAGTGACGCGTCTACTGTGGATGGCCGGTAATCAGTGACGCATCTCTTTCAGATACGTCACTAATTAACAACCTGATTAGTGACGCATCTACTATGGACGGGTCGCTAATAATGCGGCCGGTAATTAGTGACACGAATACCTTACTAATTAACAACCTGTCACTTTTTACCGTTCACCTCTTTAGTGACGCTTTTTGGCTACCCGCATCACTAATGCCCTACATCTCCTGGCCTCTAGCTGCCTCTGAATCTCACTCGGCAACCGCACAAACCCCACCTTCACCTTCGTCTCCGCCTCCGCCGGTCGTCTGCCATACACGTACATGCCGCCTCTACGCCCCAGTCGCCGGCGACTCCAAAGCCATCTCCGCCGACCTCCCCCAAGCCTCCTCCCCCACGCGCACGTCCTGGTCGCTGCACCGCGTGGCGTCAATTTTTCATCGGTGGCGACGTGAGCGCGCTCCTCCGGCGCCGCCGCGTCCAAACAGCCTCCACCGAGCCCCTCTCCAGCGTTGCTCATCCAGCTGCTGCGCCCTCTATCGAGCTCCTCTTCGGCATCACCCTCCATTGACCCCCTTCAGAGCACGTCGTCTATAGTTGTACCCCTTTGGAGCTCGTGAGGAGGACGAATTTCTGATCTACATTAGCTATTTGATGCAGCAGGCGAACCAGATATCTGCGCTGCACACCGGATTCACAATACAGGTATTGGCTCAATGAAATTTCCCTCTATTCCCTCTCGTCCTTCATATTGGATTGATGAAATTGCATAAATGCTAGATAACTGAGGTGAATGAAATGATAATTGAATTGATGTTGTGAACTCATGTTGGAGAACTAACTTAACTTGCTCATCCACCATGACACATGACACTCCCAACACCCAGATAATTTGCTCATCCCAAAAGGACTATAGATATTTTGTGTTCACTAATGCTTGTGCATGCCTTGCTTATGATATGAATTTCCAGCATTCTAACAGCTGCAAAGTTCTAAACAATTTAATGCAAACTTGTTTAGCCCTTGGATCAGTTGATAATAAGCACAAAAGTGATAGCTTCACCTGTTCTTATGAGTTAAATTTGTAACAATTTTTGAGTTGGCATTGCTATGATCTTTGCCTCATTTATTCAAAATCACACGTGACCTCTTCTTTTTATTAAGAATAAGTTAGCACTGTTATTAATTTGTTGCTTAACTATGCAAATGGGGGACCGGAGTTGGATGTATCTTAGGACCGCACTAGTGACGAGTATCTAAATGGTCTAAGGTCATTCATTGTTGCAGCGGAGGCAGATATGTCATTTCAGCAGAATTCTACGATATGTTGTCCATGTGTTGATTGTCAGAACATAACAAAGTTCTCAAGTTCAGTTCACATTCATGCTCATTTGATCATTCGAGGTTTTATGGATGACTACAAATACTAGAACAAGCATGGCAAAGATGGAGTTAATGATCGAGACCTAGATGCCGGTCATATGGGTCAAGGAATCTCTAGCCATCAGCAAAACATGGGTCAGGATCCCGAGGAAAGACTTTCGGGCAGTCAAGATGGAGAAGCAGTCAATGGTAGTCAGACAACCAGGCATGATGTCAATGAGGATGACCTTGGTGATATAGGTGAAAATTATGTCCATATAGCTAACCAACTTGAGGAGATGGTCCGTGATGCCATGGGGTATGATGGGTATACCAATGCGGAGTTTGAGAAACTGGAATGGTTGGTGACAAATATGAAAACCCCTATCTATCCCGGTTGCAAAGAGAAGTACACACAACTCTATACATCACTTAAACTTCTCCAACTAAAGGCCACCCATCATCTGACTGATTTGTGCTTCAAGATATTGTTAGATCTGTTAAAGGACATTCTACCCGAGGGGAATGAGATAGCCAGAGATGAATTACGAGGCCAAGCAAAATATTTGCCCTTTGGGACTCGAGGTCGAGAAAATACATGCTTGTAAGTATGATTGCATCTTGTTCCGTGATAATCATGCAAATCTAACTAAATGTCCTGAGTGTGGAACCGCTCAATTCAAACGAAGAAATGATAGCAGTGATGAGAAAAGGAGGCATGGAGTTCCTCAGAAGGTCGCATGGTATTGGAACAGCTTATTCTTCACCTGGTTAATTTGATAAGGTACATTGGTCATGTGTTTCTACATCATATGTACCCGTATGAGAGATTCATGAGCACTCTCAACAAGTATACAAAGAGTCGGGTTCATCCTGAGGGAAGCATGGTCCATGGTTACTCTGTAGAAGAGGTAATTGATTGGTGCCTTGATTTCATTGACCCTAAAAATCAAATTGGCATACCAAAGTCTCGCCATGAGGGAAGGTTAGTTGGGACAGGGACTCTTGGGGAGTTTCCACTCAATCCTACCAAGAAAGCATTCCAACAAGCTCATTTTCTCGTGTTGCAACACATAGCAGAAGTGTCCCCATACATTGATGAGCATATGGAGCACTTGCACCGAGAGAACCCGGGGGCAGAGCGAGGCTTGATTAGCGAGAGAACATATGAAGGGATTTAACATTTGGTTCAGAAACCGAATGTGAAATTCAGAAGCTATCGTAAATGGTGCTCTTAGAAGCTTGGCAGAAGGTCCTAACTTCACAATCACTAGCTATCAAGGGTATGACATCAATGGCTATACATTCTACACCATTGCCCAAGACAAGAAAAGTGCATATTAGAATAGTGGTGTTTGTGTAGAGGATGTTGACAATAATATGGAAAAGGCTGCATACTACGGGCAAATAGAGGAGATTTGGGAGCTGACCTATCCAGGCTTTAAGGTGCCAATTTTTAAGTGCTGCTAGGTTCAGGGTGCAAAGGCTATCATAAAAGACATTTATGGGTTCACGTGGTATCTTATACTACCTTGACTCTCAAGGATTTCAGCTGCAACGAGTTTCTAGCAGGAACCCAAGCTCTGCATCTGGACGAAGAAGCAGTTGTGCTTCTGCCTCAGAGGCTGTAGATGTAGCAAATCTACTACAGACTCAAATGGAGATGGCAAATGTTGCGGAGAGAGAGCAGATGGAGCATGCTGTGGAAAGAGAGCAGATGGAGCATGGTATGGAAGAAGAGCAGATAGAGCATGATGTGGAAGGAAAGCAGATGGAGCATGATGTTGTTGGAGAGCAGATGGAGCATGATGTGGATAAAGAGGAGGTGAGGTTTCATCACAATGGAGATGAAAGCCCTATTCCCAGTATTGAAGAAGATTCTATTGATTTGATGACAGAGCCTATACCTTGTTCTCTTATTAGCTATGCTGGAAGTCATCAAATAAAGGTTGCATGGTGTCATTTGTATCCACAGCAAACTACACTACATACAGTCCCTATTCTCCATGGTAATGCAGTGGTCAAAATTGAGTTTGTACACCTTAAGTTTCATGCTCATGTCCTTCGGCCCCCACTAGATGATGAGACCATAATGCTTGGAGAAGTTGTCAACAAGAGAGTTCAGTGGAGGAGGACTAGCATTATATTGAACCATGCAGCATTGGGTGGTCCTTCTAAAAGTGTGGCACAAGCCTAGCCTCCACAAACTAACACTGTTGTAGAAAAGAGTGCTCCTATTATTCTTTCAAGGGAACCTACTCTTGCAGCAGCTAGCTCAATGAAGGATAATGCCCAAAGTGCACCATTGAATACCTTAAAGACTACTTCTCGGGAGACTTCACAAAAGGAACCGGCACCGCTAGACAAGGATAGTGATGGGGGAGCACAAAAGCAGACTTCTACAAACACTCAAAAGGTTGCAGGTGAGAGTTTATAGCAGCAGAAGCAACAGCAGCAGCAGCAGCAGCGGAAGCAACAGAAAAAGTAATCAGCACCGCTAGAGAAGGATGGTGATGAGAAGCAACAACAACAACACCAGCAGCAGAAAAAGCAAAATCCAGGAGATGTCAACGGACCGATAAAACCCCCTGGGGAAACAAAAGCAACATCATGGACAGTAGAATGGACTGCGCCAAATCCTAATTTTAGAGGTGGACTGCCAATGCTAACAGCTGATCAACTTGAGAGGGCTGGACCTGTCACAGTTGATCTACATGGGTACTACATGAAACTTCCAGTGGCAAAGCTTAAGAATGGGATTAGTGTCTCATATAAGCGTAACCATTTTCTGCAATCTGAAAAATCAGAGGTTTTCAGTGTGAGCTTCGGTGACATATATGAGCTTCTCAATCTTGATGCCATAGATGTCTCAATTCTTCGCTGCTACACACTATCAGTTGCAATTCCTACTCTTGCAACATTCTACACATTGTAGGTTATAGTTTGTGTCACATCTTAATTACTCACATGAGTTACTTATGTAGGCTGATGCTTAAGGAAACCAAGAACAGGGCTATGTTGGTCGGCTTTCTTGATCCTGAGTTAATGGCATTAGGTACCACTAAGTTTAAAAGGTCCTATGTGGTGGATTATGTAAGGAAGGCCTTCCGAAGCCTGGTGAAGAAGGAACTCATTATGTTTGTGCACCACATTGGTGATCATTGGATTCTAGTTGTAATTATTCAAAGTTGGGGAAGGGTGCTATATTTTGATTCTCAAAGATCGAGAGGGTGGGATCATACTGATTTGAAAGTTGTTCTAGATGAATAAGTTCTTTTTCCTTCACATTCCCAAACTAATTTTGGTGTTTGGACAATTATACTTTGACATTGATCTAACCAATTTTTAAATCTACAGGGCATTTGAAACATACCACACCACCTATAAGATGGGCAGGAATAAGTTGATTCATGTGAGAAAGTTTTCGGTACATGCTTTTTTGTTCTAGTTCTTTTTCTGCCTTAGTCTAAGTCTTCACCGGCTGAAAATTACCAAACCTAGCTGATATTTGGTTGCTTTCTTTGAATACCTGAGAATTATACTTCTCTTTATGATTTCATCTCTGACAACATCAAGTAGCTTTATTGGCCCACCATATAAGTCTGATCTTTGAGTATGTCAACAACACTGACTCCAATGTGTTGTATCCTACACTATCTGGTTATGATATCAGATATTATATTTTTGAATTATTAAAGGTAAGAATGTGAATGTTAAATCTGATCTTTGAGAATGTCAACAATACTGACTTCAATGTGTTGTTCATTAGGTGATATGATCTAATAGGGACACGAAAAAGATGTATATCATTAGTTTGATGAAAATTAACAATTATCTGTTATAGATGGTTGCTTCATTTCGTTGTGTTTTGTTTTGCATTGAATAATATTTTCATTAGCTAGTAGACAATTGAACTGTGTGTCATGATACTGCCTCCACAAAGACTCCTACTTGACCAGGACCGGACAATAGTTTTTTTTTCTGGCTTAGTCTAAGTCTTCTACATTATCTCAAAATTAGCAAATATAGCTGATATTTGCTTTATTGCTTTGAGTACCTGTGAATTAAGCTTCTCTTGATGATTGCAGTGCCATCAACAACGTCCTGGCTTTGAGTGTGACTTTTATACAACCCATCATATGGAAGTAGCACTTGGCCTATTAGAAGTTGAAAAAATTGGAGGTAAATCTCTTATGTCTTGTTCAGTTCTATTTTTATGGCATTGCAACTCTGGCATGCTGCCCCCGATGCAGTAACGAGCTCATCATTACTGACTTTTGATTTGGATTGTAGAATTATTGTCAGTGCTTCAAATAGTTCATAAAATTAACTTATGTGCTGCCAACACTGTTACTTGACATTCTTTTTGCTTTGAAATTATTGCAGCATTCACTACTATATCCAATACTCATGTCTTGTTCAGTCTAGTTGAGTTGAGTTCAGTTCAGTAATACTATATCCAGTATTAGTTGTCATTCTAGCATTCTCTATAGTTCAGTTCACTAATTAACCATATATAGGATTTTGATGTGACGGTGAATCCTCTTGGAGGAGATGTGTTAGAGAACATCCAAGAAAAGGTCGCTTCCTTCATAATGTCCGACGTGCTGGATAAGAAAGGGGAGTTCCGCTAAACAAGCTCATGATTGCCTGTGAATGTGCATGCTGATCAGTTTTGATTGCCTGTGAATGTGCCTATTTTGATTGCCTGTGAATGTGATGCTATGTGCATGTGATTGTGATGCCTAATGCCGAAATGTGAATTCAGACAAATAGTGACACATCTTAGTAAGAAGCGTCACTATTATTGACAATCATTAGTGATGCTTCTCGTTGTCAACCGTCACTATTTTTTAAACCAATATTAGTGACCCTTCTTGTTGTCACACGTCACAACTATGCAAACCAATTAGTGACGCTTTTTATTATAAAGCGTCACTATTATGTAACTGAATTAGTGACGCTTGGCCTTGTGACACATCACTAATCTTATGTAAATAGTGACGCATAAGAGACACATCACTAATGACTTTTCATTAGTGATGCTGAATTAATGATACGTTGATTACGCGTCACTAATGATGTTCTGGATGCGTCACTAAAAGGCCTTTTTTAGATAGTGAAGATCTCATCCCTCAGGTCCTGCATCCGGCATCATATCAGATCCATGTACAATCAGATCAAAATGTTACCATGAAAGGAGAGAAATATTCCTTGGACCGACCTAGATGTCCTTTAGGATATCTCTTGATACTGCAACACTGAAGCACCAAAAAGGATAGCCATTGTAGTTGATGGAATAAAAGAATTGTCTGCAAAAAGTGTTAAGCATAAGCGCTATGATTCAGACTCATAATTCACATGAATGCATGACTGATTCAAAGTGGAATCTTTTCCTAGCCTGACAGGAGAAAGAGAAGAACCCTTTTCTCCAAATGTTGCACTGTCTACTGCATCTCACTCCCACAGCCACAGTACACCAATCTGCATTAGATCAAAATGTTACCAAATCTGGCGTTTCCACCAAGCCTGACCCTGGAGGCCTCCCTGCACGCGATGGGCCTGGCTGTGAGGTTTGTGCAAGCAATCAAACTAGGTAACGCTGTATGGATCGGATCTGGCTTGGGGGTGAGCTAGCCAACCAAATACACCCTATGTTGTCTTTGATACGTGTGAGGAGCCAGCAAAATACTCCATTCAAATTTGAAACACGGTTCTTGATTTTTGAAAAAGTGTACGTGTTTTTGATACTTTGATCAAGGATGGTAGGCTCGTAGTAGCACTGTAGGAGTGGTTGTTGGCAACTCACCACCTCATGGAGAGCCATGAGAATATGAGAGAGTTTTTTGTTACGGTAAAGAAAATAAATATGGTCTAATGCTTTATTAAGGAGTCCCTGAAATGCCCGTTGAATCTGGAGCCAATCCTAGCCCTGCCACTTGGTCTTCAACCCCCCCCCCCCCCTTCTCCCTGTGACCTTGCCGGCCGTGAGGAGGAGCACTACCCTCCCTTTGGTCTAACTGTTTAATTAGGTTCTATTCAAGATTTCTCCAATGGTTCAATCGATCAGGGCGGCGGCGGCGGCAGGACTGTGTGAGACTTAAGTTTGTCGATATGGAGCGATGAATGATACAATATCCCGATCATGGTAGCAAGGCGAAGGCACCATATATCATCGACTGATAATAAGGTATTCCAACCCCCTCTTTTTCTTGTCTTGTTCTTAACCAAGGCAGTGGGCTAGTGAGAGTATGGTTCTGATCATTTGTAGTTTTTCACGATAAATCTAATGAAGAAGACAACAATAGGTTTGACAGTGGGCTCAAGAGGGCCACATTCATCGTATCTGCATATGGAAGTTAGTAGTCTACCCCTGTTTTGTGAAAGGAGTGGGTTTTAATTCTCCTCCGTCGGAGATGTTAATAGCAGCGGTAGATGGTAAGATGGTTGTGTGTTCTCTCCGAAGCGTCTCCGTCTGGGATGGAGATCCTAGTTGGTAGAATTTACGACATTTTCAATGTCTCTTCTCTTCCATCAATTTATGAGTTAGAGTTAACTGAGATGCTTTTGCAATTTGCTTTATTATCAATAAAATTCTTTTTTTGAGAAAAAGTTCTTGCAATATTATTGACGTTGATTTAGGCCCTATTTCGATCCCTTGAGTTTTTGAGAAACTGATTTCTAGAAACTGGAGTACCTTCAAACATGCCAGTTTTTATGCTTGTTTCTATAACCAGATTATGGGTTTTTAAAAACTCATAATCTGATCCAACATAGCTAATTCTAATTTTTCGCTCATTCTAATTTATTAACTATCCAAAAGCTGGTTTATATATTATAAAAACCGAATCAACACCCCACCTAATTTTATTTAGAAACTAGTTTCTAGAAACCATATCATATAAAACTAGTTTCTAAGAAACTAAAACTGATCCAAACAAAACCTTATTAGCACAAGCCTATATCATTTCATTCGGACATATGAAGGTGGCTTAGGTAAAAAAAAAACAATATCCATTATAACAAGATGTTCTTTTTATCTATTATAGCCTGCAATGGTTCTTTACAATGTTTCTCGTGGATGTTATACCCAGTTTGCCAGAATTCAGCCCAGCTAGTGTTTCTGGCATTATATTGTTGTTTTTCCAAATGAATCTGTATCTGAGGCCTCAAGCAATTTACTAGTCCAATCACATTGACAGGGTGTGGCTGCAATACTGCCTGTGCAGCTTCTTTGCAGCTTTTATTGCTGCAAGTTGCATAGCCACGTGTGTTATGAGTTTTGGGGGATCAGGATCGTTGGTAGTCAGACTCCTCAGCAGTAGACCAAGCAGTCGGCTGTCTGTTGTCCCAAAATGCGAGTCTTAAACATCTGTTTCTTCCTTCTCCATGAACAGCGTGGAGGGAATCCTTGGCCAACTGTGAGTTCGGGCTATGTAGATATTGGTGATCATCAAAATAGATGTGCTAAGAGATGTGGAATACAAATATATATAATTAATTTTGCTCCATATCATTGATAATGTCCCAAATTTCATGATTTTGTGGTTAGGGTTTGAAAAGAGAAAAATGAAATTGAGGACAAATCAGTTAATCAAAACCAAATCTAGCAACTTGTATGAATGGACAAATTCACGGTGAGTCCGGCAAGTTAATCGTTTCGATTTGAACGCTCATAGTGGAGGCGGATGCTGGCGTAGTGGAGTTCATCGAACAGAGACAGAAGCCGTAGGATATGATTTTTTGGATTGGATGGCCAACAGACCGACTGCTTGGTTGGACTGCTGAAGATCCTGATCCATTTTGGGGATAGTAGTACAAAAACCTCATTTTTGATGCAACATTGAAGTGGCACAAACAAACCTGACCAAGCATATGTTGGTGTGGTGCAGGACTAGAGTGGCAAGAACCAAAACGGAGAATAAAGTTTTCTTTGGCGAGGTTTCTAAATATATTGAAACACGGTAACAAAACATCCATCGGGTTATTTCCAAAATATAATAAAACTTTCATATAAATTACGAAAGAGTACATCTGAACAAGATCAATAGAGAGAAAAAGCTGTTGTAAATGAAATGGATAATGAACAGTGGTGAACAGTAACTTTCATTCATCTGTAGTGTTGTTTATATAGGAGTAACAAGTAGCAGTTCCATGAATCGCTGCCCCTTGACATGGGCACGTCTCTGCCCGTTGGCAGAGGAGCCTCATCGACGGGCAACTGTCCCTGAGGCGGTTGCCATCTCTGAGCATTTCGTAATACTCCCCCTTGATTAGATTGATTGTTGTTGTGCACCATGAGAATGTACTCATCCTAAAACCTTGTGGGAAAAATCTGAGGAGGTATAATATGATATGTTGTGAAAAACTTCTTAAATCCAGCATGAAAGTAGGAGAAATGGATACAACGTATATCATGTCTTGATTACCACCTTGTAAAAATCCTTATGGGAAAAATCAGGAGATAGACATGGGTTTTATGTTGTATTGCTTCGTTAAAAACCTATTATGAGAAAACTTTTTAAAGCAAAACTCATATATAGGAAAAGAGTGCAATAGATGTTTATGACAGGTCGTTGTTCAGGGAGATACTCCCCCTGAACCTTGCAGATCCTTAAGTCATCGCATACCTATCCCATCAATGCATTTGCGAAAAGAGGAATATGGCAGAGACTTTGTAAATAAATCAACTAGGTTGTCGCATGATTTAGTCTGCAAGACAGTTATTTCACCACTCTGCTAGAGTTCGTGAGGGTAAACCAACTTAGCATTAATGTGTTTAATCCGGTCTATCTTTATATAACCTGTTTGCATCTGAGCAACACAAGCAGCATTATCTTCATAGATAATGGTCAGTGATCCTATTGGACCTAGACCACATGACAGTTGTATGTGGTTTACCATTCTACGAAACCAGACACATTCGTGAGAGGCTTCATACAATGCTATGATTTCAGAATGGTTTGTGAACGTAGCAAGCAAAGTCTGCTTAGAAGACTTCCATGAAATAGCTATTCCACCATATAAGAACATGAATCCTGTCTGTGATCTAGCATTATGGGGATCAGAAAGATAGCCAACATCATTGTATCCAATCAAAGCTGGATCTCGGTTTCTTCTAAAGAAGAGACCTAAATCTGGTGTGCCTTTGAGATACTGTAAGATATCTTGTACTCCTTTCCAATGGCGTTTGGTAGGAGCAGCGCTATGTCTAGCTAGTAGATTCACTGCAAATGCGATATCAGGCCTGGGGCAATTTGCAAGATACAAAATTTGGTTTGACCCATTTCTTTCATCTCAAACTCCGTCTTAAGATGTTTGTGCGCTTCCTCTATATCTTCTGTGTTGCCATTGATATTTAAATCATCTACATATACCAAAATAATGCTAAATCCTATAGAGGACTACTTAATGAAAACGCATGGGCAATCATCATTATTGGAGTATCCCTTTTTGATAAGGAACTCCTTAAGTCAGTTGTACCACATTCGTCCCGTCTGCTTCAAGCCATAGAGTGACTTGGACAGTTTTACACAATATATGTTGCAGTTTGCGTGAGGATTCGATACAGAGATTCCATCTGGAACCTTCATGTATATGTCAGAATCCAGAGACCCATAGAGATATGCGGTTACTACGTCCATGAACTACAAGGATAGACGATTTTGTACTGCTAATGATATTAGGTATCGGAAAGTGATTCCACTCATTACTGGTTAGTATGTCTCATTGAAATCAACATCGAGTCTCTGCGTAAACCCCTGCGCTACAAGCCTTGCTTTGTATCTCACCACCTCATTATTTTCATTCCGCTTCTGGACGAAAACCCATTTGAATCCTATAGGGAACACTGTTGGAGGTGTAGGTATTACTGATGAGAATACCTCTCTTTTCTTTAGCGAAGCTAGCTATGCCTGGATTGCTTCCTTCCATTGATTCCAGTCCGAGCGCTTACGACATTCTGCCATGGACTTTGGTTCTAGATCATTGAGAAGGTTGTCCGCAACCATAGCTGAGAATTGATCGTCAACGATCATAGTTTTATGATTATGAGACTCTCCAGAACTTGTTCCCCTTGTGACTCCTCATGATTTCCCAATATGAGTGTGTCAGGGTTTTCCGATGTTCCAGCCTCTAATGATTTGTGCACTTGAGAGCTGGGTTGTGGATTTGTATTATCCACGGTGTATACTACCCTTTGGGTGTCGGTCAACCTCAGGTTGACCTACATTTACTGGTTTGAAAGTTTTCTTCTTCCTTTGACCCTTGGTGCTGGATGGTTTATCCTGCTTGGTGGGCACTTTCCTTCGACGCTTGTTAGGCATTGATTCCTGCTAGACAGCCGTACTCCTCCCCCTCTTTTTTTGAGTTGGGAGTTGAATGGTATTATTTGGTACCTCCACTCTTTTGGGCGCATTCCTAGATGTAATTAAGGATTTTGTGACACCTTTGTAGTCAGTAAATGCATCTAGTAGATTGTTTGCAATGTTTTGCAAATCAATTATTTTCTAAACTTGGAGTTCAGATTCTCGAGTCCGTGGATCCGAGGATAGGATGGTTTTGTCATCCCAATTGATTTCCTGGCTTTCAGAATGGTACTTAAACTCTCCCCCTAAAGTCAGGAAATGATCTTCATTGAATATGCAGTCAGCGTACCGGGCTGTAAATAGATCCCCTATGAGAGGTTCTAAATACTTTATGATCGACGGATATTGATATCCTACATAGATCCCCATTTTCCTATGAGGGCCCATTATTGTATGCTGCGGTGGTGAGATTGGTGTGTATACAACAGATCTGAACTTATGCAGATGGGAAATGCTTGGTGGATTTCCACGTACGAGTTGCAGCGGAGAGTTGCTGTGATAAGCAATCGGACGCAATTGTATCAAGTCAGCAGCGTGTAATACCACGTGACCCCAACATGAAGTTGGTAGATTGCAATTGTGAAGCATTGGTCTTGCTATTAATTTAATTCTTTTAATCAGAGATTCTACCAAGCCATTTTGAGTATGGACATAGGGGACAGAGTGCTAAACTTGAATTCCTTGTGCCTTGCAATAATCATTGAAAGCTCAAGAGGAAAATTCAGCTGCATTGTCCATTCGGATTGATTGAATCTGATGTTCAGGGAAGCTTGCCTACAACTTAATGATTTGAGCAATAAGCTTCGCAAGTGCATGGTTACGTGTAGATAGAAGGCACACGTGAGACCATCATGTAGATGCGTGTATGAGAACCACGAAATACCTCAACGGTCCAGATGATGGTTGTATGGGGCCACAAATGTCTCCTCGAATGCGTTCAAGAAACTTTAGTGGCTCCATTTTGATCTTAAGATATGATGGTCTTATGATCAATTTGAATTGTTGCACATGTGGTGCATAGAGAATTTGAAGATTGTGGAAACTTGGCATCACTTAAATTATGACCAATGGAATTATTGATAATTTTCGGCATCATCCCAATATCGGGATGACCAAGACGATCATGCCATGTCTGGAATGTGTTAACATTTTGGAAAATTACTTTGTATGAACATGTGGTATGGGTTTGATTTATGTGTAGTACAATCCATATGGTAGAGAGGGAATTCTTTCTTGAATTTCCATGCCATATCCCTTGTCTTTGGTAATGAGGAGAAACTCCTCATTATTCTCCTCATGTGTTTTCACATGAAGACCATTTTTCCGGATATCTATATTACTTAACAGCGTATGAGTTGAATCAGGATACAATAATGCATTCTCGATCATTACTAGTAGCTCTACCAGAGCCTATTATCATTGCATCGCGCTCAACGATTGTCAAAACATTTCCTGGCCTCTTAGTAAGAGTTTGGAAATATACCTTCTTCTTGCCCTTTCGGTTATTGCGCTTTCGCTTAGATCTACCACTTGAGGAGTTCTTGTTGTGGTCTTTTGGACCACCGAACTTCTTCCCCTGCATATTGTGATGAACTTCTGGGAGAGGAGCAGAGGCAACTGGACGCTGGTGATGAATCTTCATAGTGAGTTCATCATGCTTCTCCGCTTGAAGTAAATCATGGATAATTGCAGAGTAGGTGGTATACTCATTTTTACGGTATTGTTGTTGCAGGATCCTGTCTAACAACAGCATCGAGTTGATAGTTTTAGCTATTGTGGCTACATCATTAGGCTCTTCATCGCAAAACCGAAGCTTAGCACAAATCTTATGAACAACATAGTTATATTCACCTATGGATTCAAAATCTTGGAGGTGAATATTATTCCACTCATGAAGAGCTTCAGGCAATATAATTGTCTTTTTCTATGCATACCTGGATTTGAGGGCTGTGTAAAGAACACTAGGTTCTTCCTCCAACGCATACTCAGCTTTGAGGTCAGCATGGATGTGATGCCTTATAATATATAAGGCTTGGTACTTGTGCTGGTCAGTGAAGTCCTTCTGTTTTTCAGGAGAAGTTAGAGCTTCCACAGTCCCTTTTGAGGCCAAGCAAATCTTGACGTCTAGGGCCCATGTAGGGTAGTTGTAGCCATCTAGTGTGAATTCCTCGAACTCACGGGCCATTGAGCCTACATAGGAATAACTAGAGATTAGTTAAAATCATCATGGTAGTGTTGTAGCAATGGAGAAAAAATTCATTAGAAACTTTCTCATGGTTCAATTCTGCTTGGATTAAGTACTAGGTACTTAATAAGGTGAATGAACCTCGTATTGCAAGGAATTTGTCTCTGTAAAGAGAGACAAGGTTCAATTCTACTTGGATTAAGTACTAGGTACTTAATAAGGTGAATTGAACACGAGGAATTATAAATTAATGCAATTCAGTAGTGTTGCGTACAACATAGTGTGTATCATTTAATTCTACTTGGATTAACCACTATGAAGGACCGAGAAAGCGACCAGAGGGGGTGGGAGGGGTGAATGGGAGCCAATTAAAATTCTTCATAAAATCTTGGCCTATGTCCCAATTACAACCCGAGCCAACCTCTAAACCGATCACCAAGGCCACACACACCAACTTGTGATGTGCTAACCCTAGGAGTGATCAACAACAGCAGCGGAACACAACGAAAACAAAAGAGAACTGAAAAGACTCAAAATAGTCAAGAAACGCACACAAGTCAGACCTCTCTGGACTACCATTGGCAGTGTCGATCACAGCCATCGGCAGTGCCGGTCACACCCATCGACAGTGCTGGTGTAGGGTTCTCAAAACTTAGGAAAGAAATGGACGGAGCGCATCGGCAGTGCCGGTCATGGATATTGGTAGTGCTGGTGCGGGCTTCAGACTTGAGTTACTAGAGTGTCGCTGTGAGTTCAAACTCAGGCTACCGGCAGTGTCGGTCCAGCCATCGGCAGTGCCGATCGACACTTTCTAGAACCAAACACTGTGCTCAAAACTTGGCAAGGGAATTACCAAAACCTATCCAAACGAACTCCAAAAATCACGAAACTTGGACAACAGATGTCTCATGGTAGGATGTTCCTTCTCCAAGTGGAATCACACAAAATGCTCAAGAATTCATCGTGAATTTGAGGATTTACTAAAAGCTCTAGGGTTTGAATGATCTTGAGGAACTCCACGAAATCGAAGGTGCTCTTGCCTAAGATTCAATCAAGGATCCATAGAGGAATGTTTATGCATGTCCTAGCACCAAGATCCCTCAAGAAGTTCGTAGCAAAACCCACCCAAAAACAAGATTGAAAATCTCCACGAAAATAGCTCCAAAAATAGAGAAAAAGAAAAAATCTCCATGAAGATCTTGAGCATGAAAATAAATCTCATATCATGGAAAGATGCTTACAAGATCCGTAGGTACAAGGCTAGGAAGCCACCCTCTTCCTCTCACTAATTGGAAGAGCAAGAGATGTCTCTCACACACCCTCTCCTCTCCTTTATTACATGAGGATCTCTCCTAGCACTTTCAATGAAGACCGAAGGCAAGTCTAAGGGAAAGAGAGACACCTCTTCCACCAGCACTACTCTCCTTATATAGGCCCAAGGGTTATACACATGACCACTCTACCCTTAACCTACATAACACTGCCACCTACCACCAAGGGCAAACTTGTCCATCTTTCTCCTCGTCGCCTGAACGCCCTCGGGCCCTTCACGTCTTTGCTTCGCCTCGGCGCAAGCTTCACGATGGTGCCACATGCACCTCCAATCGCCACCACACCTCCAATCGCCGCCACCGGTTTTGAGGCCCAAACCGGAAAAACCATCTTGCACGCTTCTCAAAGTGTGACTTCTCGATGTCGACACATGTCACTTTATCCCGCGATCCTGACCACCAGCAAGTCTCTCCCGGTCCCTGTCCATCGGCCCCCCTTGTCACTTGCACCGGCATCCCGCTCGCCTTAACTTGGTCAACACGCCGTCTTCATCACCACCACGGTTTTGAGGCTCAGCCGTGAAACCATCCGTATTTCTTGCCTCTCCACGTGTACGGTTTGGATCAACCTTGACTTTACCCGGCATCCCGATCGTTCGGCCCCAAGTCCCCTGCTTGTGCTCGATCCTCTCGCCGTTGACCGCCAAGTTGACTCCAGTGACCTACACATCATGAGACAAGCAAACACATTTCCCAACTCCTGCAACTTCTCCAACTCAACCACCAACTCCAGTTAGTCTAAACCATAATCATGCACAACTCATGCAATCCCCAGATTCCTGCATTTTAACTCAAACACCAAATCTGCTCAACTCAATTACTCATCACATATATTGCAAACCATGGCACATCTCCACATGGTTTCTCAATCTCCCTCTTGATGAGTACATTGACAACATCAAATGTACAAGGATTAAGATTTGAAATGCAAAATCGAATAGACATATCCAAATGACCAAACCCAAAAGAAAGGTGAAAACAAGCCATCTAGCAAAGTAGGGATCACAAAACCTAGAGTTGGCAAAGAAAGCGACTTGAGACGCAAAGAATGTGAAAAGTGCAAGAAAACACTCGAGGTCATGATATGCTCCCCCTCAACTTGTGGTAGGTCTCATGTAATGCAAAATGAATTATTTTAAGTTTCTTAGCATTATTTGTGCATGACCTAATATTTTCTCCCCCTTTGGCAATGAACTCATCAAAGAGGCAAAATAACAAGCAAACATGCAATGCATGAAAATGCAAACCTAAGGAGCTTTAACAATTATGCAAACAAACATTTAACTGTGCTATTCACAAGCGTAGAGCTATGAAGTATAAAAGTAATGGCGCACAACCATACAAAGAAAAAAAATCGATAGCAAGGCATAAACACCAAGAGCTATATAAGCTAAGTAGAAAGATTGACTAGCTTAGATAGAATCAAATTTGCTTATCCTGAGAAAAGCTGCCACCACATGTGTAAGTACTCCCATCCAAGGCAAAACAGGTATCAAGTGAATCATAAGAATCTAGCCAATTTCAATCTCAACTAGGGCAACAAGCATTCACCGAAAGTGAGCTTTACAAATGCTCACATGATCAGGTGATTATTGTTTATCCTCATGTGTCCTCTTATCCATGCCGAGGGTCGCACGACTGCGTACGACAAACACCCCGAGGCCACAAGTCATAGTGTTTGGATTTAGCATTTTAGACTTATTTTTGATCAATGACACTTAGTTGATTATCCAAGGTTTATTCACAATACAAAAGAGCATGCCTTTATGGCAAAAGGAACACACGTTCCCATAATGTTCCATCATGAGCTAAATATTTGCAAAGCCTTCCATTTCGCAAACACAAGGTGCCAAAGCCAAGACATCCTCTAGACTAGCCTCAACACAAGTCTCAACAAGGATAGAAGCAATTATACACATGGTGAACAATTTTAGCAAGATTAGTTCATATGCTTCACAAAAAGCCAAGTTTACCTTTAAGATTAGCAAGTTGCTCAAATGAGTCTATAACAGGCCATCTAGAAAATCTAGGCATGAGAGATTACTATCACATCCACACAACTTAGCTCAGGCTCAGTCATAGCAAAGAGAAATGCAAGAAAGCATAAGAATCAAAGCTCATCTACCAATACATATATTATATATGAGATACAATGCATAAAAGGTAAGATACATATATACAAGAGAACACGAACTCCGCCTCAAATGATGTCATACGGATGGCAAACACCAAGTCCCCCCCCCCCCCCCCCGAAGAAAAGCATGTCTCGAAGCATCTAGGGGCTTGGTGAGCATATTAGCTAGTTGGTTTCTAGTATCGATGTATTTGAGATCAACATCTCTCTTCTCAACATTGTCTCTCAGGAAGTGGAATCACACATTGATGTGTTTGACCTTACCATGCTGGACTGGGTTTTTGGCTAAGCATATGGCACTGGAGTTATCACACATGAGTGGAACACTCTTAAAGGTTAACCCATAGTCTCTCATGGTGGATACAATCCATAGGATCTATGAGCAGCAGCTAGCGGCAGCAACGTACTCAGCCTCTATGGTGGATTGGGCTACACTCGACTGCTTACGAGAAGACCAACAGATCAAAGACGTACCCAAGAAATGACAAGTACCAGAAGTGCTCTTCCTATCAATTCTACACCTAGCAAAGTCTGCATCCAAATACCCAATGAGATTAAGAGATGAAGATGCAGAATACCAAAGAACGAACTCAAGGGGGTATTTGAGATACCTGAGGATGTGCCTGATAGCCTTGCGAAGAGTCACCCTTGGGGAAGCTTGAAAGAGAGCACAAAGACACATGACAAAGTGTATGTCGGGTCTTATCACCATCAGGTACAAGAGGGAGCCAATCATGCTCCTGTACTCCCTTTTGGTCCACTGCTTCACAGTCTTCATCTAGGTCAAGTGCCGTTGTAGTGGACATTGGTGTTGACAACGGCTTCACATTGACCATGTCGAACTTCTTCAGGAGATCCTTCGTGTACTTGACTTGATGTATGAAGGTGCCTTGCTTGCACTGCTTGACTTGAAGTCCAAGAAAGTGTGGCACCCCTTCCCGAAGGATCGAGGTCCCGACGGTGCTGATAGCGTAGACACTTGATAATACAACATTGGTCCAAATTTAAGTTGAATATTACATTAATACGATGATTCAGAGTGCAGCAGAATTAATACAAGTTCATAAATATTTTGAAACAGCGGAAGCAAATACGTAAAGGAACTATGCTCGATGGTACAGCGTGGTGGTGATCCATGCCCGAAGGACCATCACCCTAGCAACAAGCAACATCACTATGGCGGCGAGTCAGACTCCCAGTGGGCGGTCCAACCCTCAGGGACTTGCATGTCCCCATCACATCTACAAGCAATTCTATTTCTTCATTACCTCAAAAACACAATGGCATAAAGCCTGAGTACTAATTACTCAGCAAGACTTACCCGTCGGACACCTACACATGCAGAGGCTCTAACAGGTGGCTTGTTTAAAAGGACTCGCACTAAGCAACCTATTAGTTCTATCAAGTTTTAATTGTCAATTTAAATGGGTTGAGCAGAAATGTAACTTTAGTTGCAACAAGGATAATAAAACAATATATAAAATTAATACAACATAAGAGCAATAATAATAATAATAATGATCATCAACATTAATAAGCAACATGATCCATTCCATAATATTAGGTGCAACTACGCGATTGGCGCGGTGACCAAGTGGTACTCATTACTGCGAGGGACAACAATTGCAATCGATTTACACCAGCTGGGAAAACCCGAGATGCACGACACATACGCACCAATTAAGGTCGTATATGGCAGCTAATTTCGGTCGGCGATGGTGAAGGTCACCTTAAGAGCTTGCCTCGGTTTTTCTCAAAATTACTCCATCTCGAGCAGAGAATGGTCGAGCGATGAACAATGGAGTGAGGGGGACGTCAGGCGCGGCTGTTTGTGCACTGGGCTCGGCTCGGGAGGCAGTGGAGGAGTAGGGCAGCGAGGTCGAACCGTGTTCGGTAATGGCGGTGAGCAGAGGGCAGAGAGGAGAAACGAGAGGGAGTAGAGAGCAGAGAACAAAAGGGCAGCTGGGGACTGCGTTTGTGAGACTTGCGGGTGCGCTTTGATGCCGCGCAAGGTTAGCGAGGTGGTTGGGACCTGGGAGCCAGAAGAGGGGGCAAAATTGAAGCCTTCTCGGTTGCCATGGCGATGGCGTGCAAAGAAGAGGGGAAGAGAAAGAAAACCATTGGCGTGCGCGGTTGGCAGGCAGAGGGGCACTATCGCGGTGCGAGATTCCGAGGCGAGGAGGGGGGGGGGGGGGTGCAGGCGGTGGCGTGCGGCTAGGAAGAGCGCTCAGCGTGCCGGTGAGGGCTTTGCTCCAGTGGAGAAGAAGCAGAGAAGATTTTTGTCTGAACCCCCTAATCTTTTAAGATCCTCGTAAAATGGTCCTTGGTCAAAGGTATTTTCAGTAATTCGAAATAAAATAGCTAGGAATTCTCAAAAATGGTGAAAATTGGTGGACTAGTTATTTAAATAGGGGAGAACACACTGGTGAAGTCTATTTGAAGTTTTGATAAAATAGTTTAAAATTTAATAATTGCATTAATTAGGTACTTAAGAACTAATTAATTAATTGTGGTTCTTGCTAATCAGATAAACACTCAATAAATTTGTAAAAATCCTAATTTATCATTAATAATCTAATTATGGATTTATTTGGCATAAGTTATATTGTAAAGTTTCATTTGGCTCACAATTTGTTTGCAGGGTTTTTAATTACCTCGAACTAATTCAATAAAAGGGCTCTATCATTTTATGTTACATAATTCATGATTTGTGCTTATCATGCTTGTTAAACACAAGTGAGACACCTGAGGTGTCACAACCCTCCCTCCTTAAAAGAAATCTCGTCCTGAGATTAAGATCAAGGTGAACTAGAGGGAATTACGGTGGTCATAGTATACCTGTGTATGACGACCAATATCCTGGGTAATGAGTACTCTGAAATTCTTCAGATTCCCAAGTGGATTCATCTTCCGAGTGATTACTCCATTGAACTTTATTGAATTTGAGTGTTCTCTTACGTGTTGTGCGCTCTTTCTCATCAAGGATCTTTATCGGTTGTTCGGAGTACGTGAGGTCTAGTTGAAGTTGGTTGTATTCTCCCAAGATTTTGTCGATGGGTGGTCTGAGACACCGCTTCAACTGAGAGACATGGAAGGTATTATGAACTCCAGATAGATTAGCGGGTAACTCCAGCTTGTAGGCTATTTTTCCATATCGTTCCAAAGTTTGGAATGGCCCAATATAACAGGGAGCTAACATTCCTTTGACTCCAAACCGTTGGATACCCTTCATAGGTGACACTCGAAGATAGACGTAGTTACCCTTATTGAAATGCAGTGGTCTACATCGTTTGTTTACGTAATTCTCTTGACGGCATTTAGCAGCTTTAAGATTTGCCTGAATGGAACAAACTTTTTCTTCTACATCCTTGACAAGATCAGGACAAAAGGTTACTCTTTCGCCAGATTCAGACCAGTTTAACGGTGTTCTACAACTGCAACAATAGAGTGCTTCAAATGGTGACATTTTTACACTCTCCCGGTAACTGTTATTATACGAGAATTCAGCGTAGGGTAGATACTCATCCCAGTTACCACCATGTGTTAAAACACATGCCCTAAGCATATCTTCCAAAATTTGGTTGACACGCTCTGTCTGCCCATCGGTGGCGGGATGGTAAGCAGAACTACGAATTAGGCCTGTACCCAAAGATGCAGGCAACTGTTCCTAGAAACGAGCGACAAACTACGAACCATGATCTGAGATGATGGTCTTGGGTACTCCATGATGACACAGGATTCTTGCAATGTATAGCTCTGCGTATTTCCGTATGCTGTATCTATTGTTGACCGGCAAGAAGTGAGCAGATTTGGTGAGTCAGTCCACAATGACCCAAATAGAATCATGCTTACACGAAGTGAGAGGTAGGCCAACAATAAAGTCCATGCTGATGTCCTCCCACTTCCAAGCGAGAATACTCAATGGCTGAAGCAATCCGGCTTGTTTCAAATGGTCAGCCTTAACTCTCTGACAAGTATCACATTCTACAACATATCGAGCCACTTCTCGCTTCATTCTTGTCCACCAAAAATTCTTCTTCAGATCTTGGTACATTTTATTACTACCCGGATAGATGGAGTACTTGGAGTGATGTGCTTCATCCAAGATTTTCTGTCTAAGTTCAAAGTCTTTTGGTACTACCAAATAGTCATTGAACCATAGGGTACCGTCGGCGTCTTGAGTGAAGCATTTTGCTTTCCCCTTCTTAATGTTTTAACGGATATGATTCATACCAATGTCATTTTTCTGTGCAGCAATGATTTATTCACGAATAGTAGAATGTACACTAAGGTTGCTAATCAGTATGGCATGCAATACGTGAAGGCTAGGTTCTGAAGCAGTGACGTGGTTGCCGTTGTTCTGATATTCTAGTACTAGGTGATGGCAGTGTACCTTCCTACTCAATGCATCGGCGACTACATTGGCCTTGCTCGGATGATAATGAATCTCCAGGTTATAATCCTTAATTAGCTCTAGCCACCGACGCTGTCTCATGTTCAGATCAGTCTGGGTAAAGATATATTTTAAGCTCTTACGATCCGTGTAGACGTGCTCTAAGTTTCCTAGCAAATAACGCCTCCATATTTTTAGTGCAAGTACAACTGCAGCTAGTTCCAAATCATGAGTTGGATAGTGCTCTTCATGCTTTTGTAGTTGTCGAGATGCATAGGCAATGACACGACCTTCCTGCATGAGCACATATCCAAATCCTGTCCCAGATGCATCACAATATACGTCAAACGGCTTGGTGATGTCTGGTTGAGCCAGTACTGGGGCAGTGGTCAATAATTTCTTCAATGCTTGAAATGCTTCTTCACAGCTGTTGTTCCAATTGAATTTTTTATCCGTTTTCAACAGCTCCATGATGGGTTTTGTCAGCCGAGAAAAATTTGGAATGAACCTATGATAATATCCAGCTAGCCCGAGGAAACTGTGCACTTGATGAACCGTCTTTGGTGATTTTCAATCTAACACGTCTTGAACTGTGCTAGGATCCACCGAGATACCTTCCGCAGAGACTATGTGACCATGAAATGGCACCCGGTCCAACCAAAATTCACACTTGCTGAATTTTGCATACAGCTTGTGATCTCGGAGGCATTGAAGAACAATGCGAAGATGTTCAGCATGCTCTTCCTTGGACTTAGAATAGATGAGGATATCATCAATGAATACTATCACAAATTTATCCAACTCGGGCATGAATAACGAATTCATGAGGTACATGAAATGGGCAGGGGCATTTGTCAATCCAAATGACATTACTAGATACTCAAACAATCCATATCTAGTAGAGAAGGCGGTCTTCAGAATGTATTTGGATCTGATCTTGATTTGATGATAGCCCGAATGGAGGTCAATCTTTGAAAAGACCTTAGCACCAACCAATTGGTCGAAGAGGATATCTATACGGGGTAATGGGTATTTGTTCTTGATGGTAACTTTGTTAAGAGGCTGATAGTCAATGACAAGGCGCAAGGACTTGTCCTTCTTCTTCACAAAAATAGCAGGGCAGCCCCAAGGTGAAGTGCTTGGGTGAATGAATCCCTTTTCCAATAACTCATTCAATTGCTTTTTCAACTCAGCCAGCTCATTCGGGGCCATTTTATATAGGCGATGGGATATCGGAGAAGTCCCTGGCTGTAGCTCTATCTTAAATTCCACGTCACGGTCAGACGGTAGACCAGAGATGTTCTCGGGAAAACACGTCCGGATACTCATGAATGACAGGAATACTCTCGAGTGATTGCCCTTCCAAGTGATGGACAACCAAGGCTTTCGATGAATTGGCATTTAGAGAAAGTGTATCCTTTCCATGCAAGGGAGAGTTGATGTGAACGATGCGAGGCTCAATGTCTAGCATGGCTCTATAGGTTTTCATCTAGATCATACCTATGATCTGGTCAATCTCTTGGTCCTTGAGCATGATAAAATCAGTGGGGTAGATTTTTCGATTAATTTCTAGTGGAGCCTTACACACTACCTCGTTAGCAAAAATTTGTCCAGCAGGAGAGCGGACGGTGTAGCATCTATTTATGACGGTGGTGTGGAGTTTATGTTTTTGCACACAATCTTCGCTAATGAAGTTATGCGTAGCACCATAATCAAAAAGTGCAAGGACAGGCTGGCGATAGAGCGAGAGTGTACCGGTTAGCACGGGTTCGCTCTGAGGAATATCTTCAGCATTGGTGTAGTTCACTTGGGCACCACGAGACGGTGCATTCACATTCCTGCTTTGGTTCTAATGTTGGTTCCAGTTGTGGTTGTTGTTATTGCGCCTTAGTGCGGTGCAGTTCTTGGCAAAGTGGCCGGTATGACCGCAGTTGTAGCACGGATAACTGCTTCCACAATCAACAGACTGTGGGGCACGCTTAGTCTAATTTCCTTGCTGCTGGTATGGTGCATAGTACTGAGTGTTCTACTATTGGTACGGTGCACGGGGTGGGAAGTTCTGCTGCTGAGGTGGCCTCGAGTAGTTCTGACCATATCGCCGCTGATACTGTTGCTGCGGAGATGCCCAATGATGATCTCGTCCTAATTTCCTTCAATAGGAAGGTGGGCAGCCTTGAATGCGTATAAGTCATCTTGAGCCTCAATCATGTCATGCTCAATATCTGCTGCATCCAGCAAGGCTTGGTCACGTTCTTCTATAATCGCCCCGTGATAAGTCACGAGCTTGCCTCGATTTTTCTCAAAATTACTCCATCTCGAGCTCCCCTTCTACAAAGATGCTCTCCTCCATCTCCTTGGTACCTGCAGTCTCAATCACATTGCTTGCACAAGAGTTTGATTCATCAAAGGTGACATCGTAGGACTCTATGATGGTGTTAGTTTCCAAATTCAAAACTCTGTAGGAGTGGCCATAAAGGGTGTAGCCAAGAAAGATGTCATCGGAAGATCTCGACTCAAACTTATTAAGATTTCCACGCTTGAGAATGAAGCACTTACGATCAAAGGCACACAAATGAGAAATAGATGGATTCCTCCCAAAATGTAGCTCATAGGAAGTCACATTAAGAATTAAGCGTAAGAAAATCCGATTAGAAACATAGCAAGCAGTGCTAATGGCCTCAGCCCAGAACCACCTCGGAGTCCTATGCTCATCGAGCATCGTCCGGGCCATTTCCACCAAGGTTCTGTTCTTTCTTTTGACCACACCATTCTGCTGGGGAACACGAGGCGCTGAGAACTAATGCTCAAGACAGAAAGCATCAAAGGAGAGTCCTTGAACTTGGTGCCATTATCACTGCAGATTACTCGTAATGCACCAAGGAGATTCTTGAACAACCTCAAAGCTAAGATCCTAAAGTGATGAAACACTTCATCCTTGCTCTCAAGAAAGTAAACCCAAGAGTAGCGAGAGTAGTTGTCAACAATCACAAGAATATACCACTTCCCACTCACCGAATGAACCCGAGAAGGACCAATAGTGTCCATATGAAGCTACTCTCCAGGGTGTTCAATCATCACCAAATTAATTGGTGGATGAGAAGCGGCAATCATTTTCCCATGACAAGAAGGAGCACAAACCAAATCCTTATCAAATTTGAGCTTAGGTAATCCTCGGATCAAACCTAGGCCACTTAAGGACAAAGCAAGTCAAAGCTCATGTGAGCTAGTCTCCTATGCCATTTCTAGAGCTCAGAAGAAGATTGAGCAAACAAACACTTGTGAGAACTAGGAGAACCAGCAAAATTGAGAAACCATGTGGATATGTGCCATGGTTTGCTATATTTGTGATGAGTAATTGACTTGAGCAGATTTAGTGTTTGAGTTGAAATACGGGAATCCAGGGATTGCATGGGCTTGCATGTCATGGTTATGACTAACCGGAATTGGTGGAGATATTCGTAGTATTGCAGGAGATGGGAAATATGTTTGCTTGTCTCATGATGTGTAGGTCACTGGAGTCGACATGGCGGTCAACGGCGAGAGGATCGGGCACAAGTAGGGGACTTGGGGCCAGACGATCGGGATGCCAGGTGAAGTCAAGGGTGATCCACACCGTACACGTGGAGAGACAAGAAGCACGGACGGTTTCGCGGTTGAGCCTCAAAACTATGATGGTGATAAAGACGTCATGTTGACCAAGTCAAGGCAAACGGGATGCCGGTGCAAGTGACAAGGGGGCCCGATGGGCAGCGACTGGGAGAGACTTGCCGATGGTCAGGATCGCGGGACAAGGTGACACATGTCGACATCGAGAAGTCATGCTTCGAGAAGTGTGCAAGGCGGTTTCCCGGTTTGGGCCTCAAAACCGGTGGCGGTGGTTGGTGGTGCACATGGCACCATCACGGAGCTTTCTTCGAGATGAAGCAAAGACGTGAAGCGTCCGATGGCATTCGGGTGATGAGGAAAAAGATGGACGGTTATGCCCCCGGTGGTAGGTGGGTGTGTTATGTAGGTCAAGGGTAGAGTGATCATGTGAACAATAGACCCTAGGCCTATATAAGGAGAGGTGTGGCTAGTGGGAGAGGTGCCTCTCTTCCCATTAGCCTTGTGTTAGGACTCTATTCAAAGTGCTAGGAGAGGACTTCATGTTTAGAGGAGAGTAGTGGGTGTGTGAGAGACATCTCTTGCTCTTCCAAATAGTGGGAGGAAGAGGGTGGCTTCGTAGACTTGTACCTATGGATCTTGTAAGCACCTTTCTATGATATGAGAAGTATTTCCGTGCTCAAGATTTCCCTCTTCACTTGAATCCCAAAATTCCTTTTTTTCCTATTTTCGGACATATTTTCATGGTGATTTTCGATCCCATTTTTGGACAGATTTTTGGCCCAGATTTCTTGAGAAACTTGTTGCTAGGATGAGCTAGGATAATCCTGTATGGTCCTTGATGGAATTATTGGCTCTAGCACCTTTGATTTGAAGGATTTCTCAAGTTTCCCCTTTTTGGTGTTCTTGGCACAAGATCTGAAATTCGTGATGATTCCTTGAGCCAATTGAGATGATCTCCTAGGATTAGGGTCATGATGTTATGAGGATTCACTGGTCCAAAAATCGCATCATCTGGAGGTCATTTGATTGAGTTTTGGAGAAGATTTGAGAAGATCCTGAGAGTTTTTCTGTTCTGTCGGGGGTCGATCGGCATTGTCGATGACCAGGACCGGCACTGCCGATTGGTCTAGTCTGTAGGTTCCAGTGAGACTGCATTCCACACCGGCACTACCGATAGGTGGGACCGACACTACCGATGACGCGCACCAGCGCTGCCGATAGGCATGACCGACACTGCCGATGCCGACCGGCACTACCGATGGTAGGGATCAGCACTACTGATGAGTGTTCAGTTCTAGACTGTTGAGCATTTCGTCTTTCCTTTTTGTTTTCGCAGTGTTTCTTTGCTGTGGTTGATTACTCCTAGGACTAGTACACCACTAGTTGGTGTGTGTAGTCTTGGTGATCGGTTTGGAGATTGGCTTGGGTTGCTTGGGATATAGGCCAAGTTCTCTTTGAGAATTTTGATTGGCTCCCATTCACCCCCCCTCTGGTCACCTTCTTGGTCCTTCAATTGGTATCAGAGCCGGTTTGATCATTAGTTGACCTTCACCGGCTTTGTGATCCGAAGGCGACATGGAGAAGCGTGCTGTCAAGCTGTGGATGTTCGATGGAGAGGACTTCCCCTACTGGAAGTCACGGACCAAGGCATATCTGCTGAGTCAAGGACGTGCAATTTGGGAGATTGTTGATCAGGAGTATGCTATACCACAAGACCTGAACACTGCTTCTACAGGTGAGTTAGTCAGGTATGAGAACAACTCCAAAGCTGTCAATAATCTGCTCTCTACACTTGGTAGGAGTGAACATGATAGGGTTGCACACCTTGACACTGCTCATGCTATTTGGGTTAAGCTTTGCACTTACCATGAGGTTACCAACCAGGTCAAGTCTATGCGTAAGGATTGTTACAATAGACAGTACCAAACCTTTGCTCAAAAACCGGGTGAGTCACTAGATAATACTTTTCGTAGGTTTGAGGTAATTGTGTGCAACTTGCGGGCTTGTGGTACCATTGTGTACAATGACAATGATAGAGCTAAGCAACTGCTGTACTTACTTGATGAAAATGTTTGGGGGGTTAAAATTGCTGTTCTAGAAGAAACTACTGAATTCAATACCCTGAACTATGAGCAACTGTACAGCAAGCTGAAATCTCATGAACTATCTAGGAAATCTCGTCCTAATCTTGCTATTCCTGCTTATAGCATGACTTTGCTTCCTAGTTCTCAGAAGGGTGATCACAGTTGTGCTTCTTATGGAACTAATCCCTCACTTGACAAGTCTTCCTTGGAGTTTGCTTTGTCTTCTCTTGTTGCAGCTTCCGATGAACAGATGGAGTGCATTCATGACGAGGAGCTGTCCTTGCTAACAAGGAAGTTCAGGAGGTTCTACAACAACCGGAAGGAGAGAAAAGGAGGTGATTCAAGAACCTACTTCGAGTGTGGCGACCCGAGACACTTCATTGCTGATTGTCCCAAGAAGAAGAAGATGGCCGAGTACCGTGACAACAACACTGAAGACTTCAAGCATAAGAAGAACCGCTTCTACAAGAAGGACCAGAACTCCAATAAGTTTGCCAAGGCCATTACACGCGCCTGCGTTACTGCCTTGAGTGATGTCGATCTCACATCAAGCGAAGGACTTACAAGCTCAGAGGAGGAGGTTGAAAAGCCACGAGTCAAGAGGAAGTATGACTTCACCGGGCTTTGCTTCATGGCAAAGAACGACCAAGACACCAACTCTGGATCCAACTCTGACACAAGCGAGGCACCTTCCACTCTTGATGAGCTCTCTTCTGAACTTGATCATTTGCACGATGTTCTGCTTTTGCAAGATGATAAGCTTCGCACTGCTGTTCATGAGAGCAGAGAGCTTAAGTCTAAGTTGGAGAGTGCTGATTTTGAAATTGCTTCGCTTAGATCTAAGCTTGCTAAGGATGACATGGTTGTAGAGTGTGAGTCTTGTCAAGTTGTGATGAGTGATCTTACACAGAGGGAGAGTGTGCATGCTCAAGTTGCGAGTCAGCTTGAGAGTGCCCTCAAGGAGCTTGATGAGTTCCAAGCTCGACCAACTCTTTTGGGTGCATGTTAGAAGTGCCCCAAGCTCACAAATGAGTTGGAAGCTCAGTCCCTCAAAGTCAAAGAGCTTGAGTCCAAGTTGCTTCATGAGACTCGCTCGAAAGTTCTTCCACATCCGTGTGAAGTGTGTGTCACCCTCAAGGACAAGCTAGTAATCACTAGGGAAGAAAACAAAGTCCTAGTTCAGGAAAATGAATATCTTGTTTCTAGGCTCCAGAGAACCCTAGTGAGTGAGAAAAAGATTCAGAGTGATTTGGCAAGAGTGAAGGAGAGTGCTTCTAGGTCAACCTATAACTTAGGATTGGGATTTGAGAGGTGTGACAAGGAGAGTGAGAATGTGGGTAAGTTTGTTCCTAGCTCCAGCTACAAGGATGAGGAAAACACCATCAAACCCACTGACACATACTATCCACCCAATCCAAAACCCTCTTTCAACCCAAAGCAAACAGAGAAGCCAAAACCCAAACCTGCAATGCAAACCAAGCCTAATCCTAAGGGTGTCTACATTTGCATATTTTGTGGTCGCAAGGGCCACTTGGATGAATTCTGTTATAGGCGTAAGAGGATTGAGAGGAAGCAGGCTGAGTTGACTAGGGATGCTTTTTATGATGATTTTGTTGACTTTCAGCCTCGCTCTTTTTCTCGTGCCTATCGTGGACAGGGTCATTCCTTATATGGCTTTGATTCATGAAACAGAGGCTTTGCGCAACAGTGCTTTGGTGCCCCATATTTTCCCCATCGTGGTGAGCGTCATTCGTGTGGATTTGGCTTTCACATTGATGATTTCTATCCTCACAACCCAGGGTTTGAGTCGAGACACTTTGACAGGCCACGTTTTCCCCATCATGGTTCTCGTCCTACGTGTTCAAATGGCAATGTGCAAAGAACTGTGATGACTACTACCGGTCGTATGGTTAAGTGCTGGATTCCCAAATCTCTTTTGACTGACCCCAGCACCGAGCCATTGACTTTTCCTTCTCATTCTTTGTAGGCAGCAGGTGGAGGCCTGGAGAACAAATGGTTGATGGACTCTGGGTGTTCGCGCCACATGACAGGAGATGCAAAGTGGTTCTCCAGCCTCACTCCCCTGAAGCGGCGGGAGTATGTGACCTTTGGAGATGACAAGAGAGGGAGAGTGAAGGCAAGAGGCACGGTAAAGGTAAATGAAAAATTCACTCTCAAGGATGTTGGTTTGGTTGAGTATCTCAAGTACAATCTCCTCTCTGTCTCTTAGCTTCTTGATGTTGGTTTGGAAGTGCGCTTTAAGTCGAATGCTTCTTGTGTTCTTGATTCGAGTGGTTCCTTGGTTTGTGGGATCTCTCGTATTGGCAGAGTTTTTCAGGCTGATTTTGCTGGTTCTCCTGGTTCTCATAAGTGCTTGTTTGCTCAATCTTCTTCTGAGCTCTGGAAATGGCATAGGAGACTGGGTCACATGAGCTTTGACTTGCTATGTCGCTTGAGTGGCCTAGGTTTGATCCGAGGATTGCCTAAGCTCAAATTTGACAAGGATTTGGTTTGTGCTCTGTGTCATCATAGGAAAATGATTGCCGCTTCTCATCCACCAATCAATTTGGTGATGACTAAACGCCCTGGAGAGTTGCTTCATATGGACACTGTTGGTCCTTATTGGGTTCGTTCAGCGGGTGGGAAGTCGTATGTTCTTGTGATTGTTGACGACTATTCTCGCTACTCTTGGGTTTACTTTCTTGAGAGCAACGATGAAGTGTTTCATCACTTTTGGAGCTTAGCTTTGAGGTTGTTCAAGGAACTCCCTGGTGCATTACGAGTGATTCACAGTGATAATGGCACCGAGTTCAAGAACTCCTCCTTTGATGCTTTCTGTCTTGAGCATGGTATTGAGCATCAATTTTCAGCACCTCGTCCAGCAGAACTGTGTGGTTGAAAAAAAGAACAAAACCTTAGTGGAGATGGCTCGGACGATGCTCGATGAGCATAGGACTCCGAGGCAATTCTAGGCTGAGGCTATTAGCACTGCTTGTTATGTTTCCAATCGGATTTTCTTGCACTCAATTCTTAATGTGACTTCTTATGAGCTGCGTTTTGGGAGAAAGCCTTCAGGTTCTCATTTGTGTGCCTTTGGTTGCAAGTGCTTTATTCTCAAGCGTGGCAATCTTGATAAGTTTGAGTCAAGGTCTTCCGATGGAATCTTTCTTGGTTACTCTCTTCATGGTCATTCCTACAGAGTTTTGAATTTGGAGACTAATACCATCATAGAATCCTGCGATGTAACCTTTGATGAATCAAACTCTTGTGCAAGGAATGTGATTGAGTCTGCAGGTGACAAGGAGATGAAGGAGAGCATCTTTGTAGAAGAGGACCTACAGGGCATTGATGATGATGATGATGATTCACTTCATCTCTCATTTGAGCTTGTTCCTACTGCTACCACTACTCCAGCAGAGGGTCCAGAAGCTTCTACATCGACTTCAGCGGCTGTTAAGCAAGCTCCAGCTATGGTTGAGGGGGAGGTACACTCTGAGAGAGAGGCTCCTCACCACATTCAGCATCAACATCCACCCCAACAGATGATCGGTAATCTCTATGAGAGGACAACAAGGTCAAGGTCTACACATCTAGCTTGCTTTACCAATTCTCTCTTTGTTGCAACCTTTGAACCCTGGGATGTTGGACACACACTATCTGATGAACATTGGGTTAATGCCATGCATGAGGAGTTGGAAAACTTTGAGAGAAACAAAGTCTGGACCCTTGTAGAGCCTCCCAAAATGTCAATGTCATAGGAACCAAGTGGGTGTTAAAAAAAACATGAGGAGGATGGTGAGGTTGTGAGAAACAAGGATAGGCTAGTTGCTCAAGGTTTTAGCCAAGTGGAGGGCTTAGATTATGGTGAAACCTTTGCTCCTGTTGCTCGCATAGAAGCCATTAGGATCTTGCTTGCATTTGCTGCCTCCAAGGGCATTAGACTTTATCAAATGGATGTCAAGAGTGCTTTCCTAAATGGTTTCATAGAGGAAGAAGTGTATGTGAGGCAAGCCCCTGGCTTTGAGCACCACAAATACCCAAACCATGTGTACAAGCTTCAGAAGGCTTTGTACGGGCTAAAGCAAGCACCTAGGGCATGGTATGCTAGGCTTAAAACCTTCTTGCTAGAGCGTGGGTATGTCATGGGGTGTGTTGATAAAACCTTGTTCACTCTAAAGCATGACAATGACTTTCTAATGGTTCAGATTTACGTGGATGATATCATCTTTGGTGGTTCCTCTCATGCTCTTGTGTCCAGATTTTAGGAAGCTATGGAAAGTGAATTTCAGATGTCGATGATGGGAGAGCTCACCTTCTTTCTTGGGCTTCAAATCAAGCAGTGCAAGCAAGGCACTTTCATACATCAAGCCAAGTACATGAAGGATCTCCTGAAGAAGATCGACATGGTCAATGTAAAGCCGTTGTCTACACCAATGTCCACTACAACGACTCTTAACCTAGATAAAGACTGTGAAGCGGTGGATCAAAGGGAGTACATGAGCATGATGGGCTCCCTCTTGTACCTGACAGCGACATGACCTGACATACACTTTGCGGTGTGTCTTTGTGCTCGCTTTCAAGCTTCCCCAAGGGTGACTCATCACAAGGCTGTCAAGCGCATCTTCAGGTATCTCAAATACACCCTTGAGTTTGGTCTTTAGTACTCTGCATCTTCATCTCTTGATCTCATTGGGTATTTGGATGCGGACTTTGCTGGGTGTAGAATTGATAGGAAGAGCACTTCTGGTACTTGTCATTTCTTGGGTACTTCTTTGATCTGTTGGTCTTCGCGTAAGCAGTCGAGTGTTGCCCAATCCACCACAGAGGCTGAGTATGTAGCTGCTGCTAGCTGTTGCTCACAAATCCTATGGATTGTGTCTACCATGAGAGACTATGGGTTGACTTTTAAGGGTGTTCCACTCATGTGTGATAACTCCAGTGCCATATGCTTATCAAAAAACCCAGTCCAACATGGTAAGGTCAAACACATCAATGTGCGATTCCACTTCCTGAGAGACAATGTTGAGAAAGGGGATGTTGAGCTCATATACATTGATACCAAGAACCAACTAGCTAATATCCTCACCAAGCCCCTAGATGCTTCAAGACATGCTTTTCTTTGGGGGGAGCTTGGTGTTTGTCATCTGTATGGCATCATTTGAGGGGGAATTGGTGTTCATTTGTATATATATATCTTACCATTTTCGCTTTGCATCTCATATGTAATATATGCATTGGAGATGAGCTTTGATTCTTATGCTTTCTTGCATTTCTCTTTGCTATGATTGAGCTTGAGCTAAGTTGTGTGGATGTGATGGTAATCTCTCATGCTTAGATTTTCTAGATGGCCTGTTATAAACTCATGTGAGCAACTTGCTAATCTTAAAGGTAAACTGAGCTTCTTGTAAACCTTATGATCTAATCTTGCTAAAACTTGCTCACCTTGTGTATAATTGCCTTTATCCTTGTTGAAACTTGCATTGAGGCTAGTCTAGAGGATGTCTTGGCTTTGGCACCTTGTGTTTGCGAGATGGAAGGCTTTGCAAATGTTTAGCTCATGATGTAACATTGTGGGAACATGTGTTCCTTTTGCCACAAAGCCATGCTCTTTTGTCATGTGCATAATCCTGAAAAATCTGCTAAGTGCTTTGATCAAGAATTACTCAATAATGCTAAATCTAAACATTGTGACTTGAAGCCTCGGGGTGTTTGCCGTACCCAGTCGTGCGACCCTCCGCATGGATAAGGGGACATATGACGATAAACAATAATCACTTGGTCAAGTGAGTCTCTGTTGCATATGTGAGCGTTTGTAGAGCTCATTTTCTGCGAATGCTTGTTGCTCTTGTTGAGATTAAAACTGGCTAGATTCTTATAATTCACTTGGTGCTTGTTTTGTCTTGGATGAGAGTACCTACACAAGTGGTGGCAGATTTTCTCATGATAAGCAAAATTTGATTCTATCTAAGCTAGTCAATCTTTCTGCTTAGCCTGTATAGCTCATGGTGTTTATGTCTTGCTATCTATTTTTGATCTTTGCATGATTGGGAGCTATTGCCTTTACACTTCATGGCACTATGGTTACGGTTAGCAAAGTTAAATGCTTGTTTGCATAATTGTTGAAGCTCCTTAGGTTTGCATTTTCATGCATTGCATGTTTGCTTGTTCTTTTACCTCTTTGATGAGTTCATTGCCAAAGGGGGAGAAAATTTTAGGGTCATGCACAAATAATGCTAAGAAACTCATATGATCCATTTTGCACTACATGAGACCTACCACAACTTGAGGGGGAGCATATCATGATCTTGAGTGTTTTCTTGCGCTTTTCACATTCTTTGTGTCTCAAGTCGCTTTCTTTGCCAACTCTTGGTTTTGTAATCCCTACTTGCTAGATGGCTCATTTTTACCTTTTCTTTTGGTTTGGCCATTTGGATGTGCTTATTCGGCTTCGCATTTCAATCTCTAATCTTTGTGCATTTGGTGTTGTCAATGTACTCATCAAGGGGGAGATTGAGAAACCATGTGGATATGTGCCATGGTTTGCGATATTTGTGACGACTAATTGACTTGAGCGGATTTGGTGTTTGAGTTGAAATGCGGGAATCCAGGGATTGCATGGGCTTGCATATCATGGTTATGACTAACCGGAGTTGGTGGAGATATTGGTAGTATTGCAGGAGATGGGAAATGTGTTTGCTTGTCTCATGATGTGTAGATCACTGGAGTCAACTTGGCGGTCAACGGCGAGAGGATCAGGCACAAGTAGGGGACTTGGGGCCAGACGATCGGGATGCCGGGTGAAGTCAAGGGTGATCCACACCGTACACGTGGAGAGGCAAGAAGCACGGACGGTTTCGCGGTTGAGCCTCAAAACCATGGTGGTGATAAAGACGTCATGTTGACCAAGTCAAGGCAAACGGGATGCCGGTGCAAGTGACAAGGGGGCCCGATGGGCAGCGACTGGGAGAGACTTGCCGATGGTCAGGATCGGGCGACAAGGTGACACATGTCAACATCGAGAAGTCATGCTTCGAGAAGTGTGCAAGGCGGTTTCCCGGTTTGGGCCTCAAAACCGGTGGTGGTGGTTGGTGGTGAACGTGGCACCATCATGGAGCTTGCTTCGAGATGACGCAAAAACGTGAAGTGTCCGATGGCATTCGGGCGATGAGGAAAACAATGGACGGTTATGCCCCCGGTGGTAGGTGGGTGTGTTATGTAGGTCAAGGGTAGAGTGGTCATGTAAACAATAGACCCTAGGCCTATATAAGGAGAGGTGTGGCTAGTAGGAGAGGTGCCTCTCTTCCCATTAGCCTTGTGTTAGGACTCTATTCAAAGTGCTAGGAGAGGACTTCATGTTTTAGAGGAGAGGAAAGGGTGTGTGAGAGACATCTCTTGCTCTTCCAAATAGTGGGAGGAAGAGGGTGACTTCTTAGCCTTGTACCTATGGATCATGTAAGCACCTTTCTATGATATGAGAAGTATTTTCGTGCTCAAGATTTCCCTCTTCACTTGAATCCCGAAATTCTTTTTTTCCTATTTTCGGACCTATTTTCGTGGTGATTTTTGATCTCATTTTTGGACGGATTTTTGGCCCGGATTTCTTGAGAAACTTGTTGCTAGGATGAGCTAGGATAATCCTCTATAGATCCTTGATGGAATTATTGGCTCTAGCACCTTCGATTTGAAGGATTTCTCAAGTTTCCCCTTTTTGGTGTTCTTGGCACAAGATCTAAAATTCGTGATGATTCCTTGAGCCAATTGAGATGATCTCCTAGGATTAGGGTTGTGACGTGATGAGGATTCACTGGTCCAAAAAACGCATCATTTGGAGGTCGTTTGATTGAGTTTTGGAGAAGATTTGAGAAGATCCCAAGAGTTTTTCTGTTCTGTCGGGGGTCGACCGACACTACTGATGACCAGGACCGGCACTGCCTGTTGGTCTAACCTGTAGGTTCTAGTGAGACTGCATCCCGCATCAGCACTGCCGATGACACGCATCGGCACTGCCAAAAGGCATGACCGGCACTGCTGCTTCCGACCGGCACTACCGATGACAGGGATCAGCACTGCCGATGAGTGTTCAGTTCTAGACTGTTGAGCATTTTGTCTTCTCTTTTTGTTTCCGCTGTGTTTCTTTGTTGTGGTTGGTCACTCCTAGGACTAGTACACCACTAGTTGGTGTGTGTAGTCTTGGTGATCGGTTTGGAGGTTGGCTTGGGTTGTTTTGGGATATAGGCCAAGTTCTCTTTGAGAATTTTGATTGGCTCCCATTCACCCCCCCCCTTTGGTCGCCTTCTCGGTCCTTCAAAAATCAACCTAAAAAACTTTCCCAGTGCTAGAAATCCCACAAACCAAGGAGCCATTCGAATCAAGAACATAAGAAGCATTTTTCTTAAAACGCACCTCCAAACCAACATGAAGCAGCTGAGAAACAGAGAGCAGATTGTACTTGAGATGCTCAACCAAACCAAAATCTTTGAGAGCGAATTTTTCATTTACCTTTACCGCGCCTCTTGCCTTCACTCTCCCTCTTTTGTCATCTCCAAAGGTCACATACTCCCGGCGCTTCAAGGGAGTGAGGCTGGAGAACCACTTTGCATCTCCGATCATGTGGCGTGAACACCCGGAGTCCATCAACCATTTGTTCTCCAGGCCTCCACCTGCTTCCTACATAGAATAAGAAGGAAAAGTCAATGGCTCAGTGCTGGGGTTAGTCAAAAAGCATTTGAGAATCCAACACTTCACCATACGACCGGTAGTAGTCATCATAGTTCTTTGCACATTATCATTCGAGCGCATGGGACAAGAACCACGATGGGGAAAACATGGCCTGTCAAAATGTCTCGACTCAAACCTGGGGTGTTGAGGATAGAAATCATCTGTGTGAAAGTCAAATCCATGCGAGCGACGCTCACCACGATGGGAAAAACATGGGGCATCAATACACTGCTGCGCAAAGCCTCTGTTTTGTGAAGAAAAGTCATATGAGGGATGACCCTGTCCATGATAGCCACAAGAAAAAAAGTGAGATTGAAAATCAACAAAATCATCATGACGCACATTTCTAGTTAACTCAGCTTGCATCCTCTCAATCCTCTTATGCCTATAACAGTACTCATCCAAGTGACCCTTACGACCACAGAACATGCAAATGTAGTCACTCTCATATTTAGGCTTTGTTTGCACAGGACATTTGGGTTTTGGCTTCTCTATTTGCTTTGGGTTGAAGGATGGTTTGAGGTTTGGTGGATAGTATGTGTCAGTGGGTTTGATGGATTGTTCCTCATCCTTGTAACTAGAGCTAGGCACAAACTTAACCACATTTTCACTCTCTCTGTCACGCCTCTCAAATCCCAAGCCCAAGTTGTAGGTTGACCTACGGGCACTCTCTTTGACTCTTACCAAGTCACTCTCAATCTTCTCCTCACTCACTATGGTTCTTTGGAGCCTAGAAATAAGATAGCCATTTTCTTGGACTAGGACTTTGTTTTCCTCCCTAGTGATTACAAGCTTGTCCTTAAGAGAGACACACACTTCACATGGCGGTGGAAGGACCTTAGAGCGAGTCTCATTTAACAGCTTGGACTCGAGCTCTTTGACTTTGAGGGTTTGAGCTTTCAACTCACTAGTGTGCTTGGGGCACTTCTGACATGCACCCAAAAGAGTTGGTCTAGCCTTGAATTCATCAAGCTCTTTAAGGGCACTCTCAAGCTGACTGGCAACTTGAGCATGCACACTTTTCCTCTGTGCAAGATCATTCATCACAACTTGACAAGACTCACACTCTACAACAATGTCCTCTTTAGCAATTTTAGACCTAAGCGAAGTGATCTCATACTCAACACTCTCCAACTTAGACTTAAGCTCTCTACTCTCACGAACAGCACTTCAAAGCTTATCATCTTGCATGAGCAGAACATCACGTAAATGATCAAGTTCAGAATAGAGCTCCTCAAGAGTGGGAGGTACTCGCTTATTTCGGAGTCGGAGCCAGAGTCGGTGTCGTGGTCGTTCTTTGCCATGAAGCAACGCCTGGTGAAGTCATCCTTCCTCTTGACTCGTGGCTTCTCAACCTCCTCCTCTGAGCTTGTAAGGCCTTTGCTTGATGTGAGGTCGACATCGCTCAAGGCGGCAATGCAAGCATGTGCAATGGCCTTGGCGAACTTCTTGGAGTTCTTGCCCTTCTTGTAGAAGTGGTTCTTCTTCTGTTTCAAATCTTCAGTGTTGTTGTCGCGGTACCCAGCCTTCTTCTTCTTCTTGGAACAGTCAACAATGAAGTGTCCCGGGTCACCACACTCGAAGCAGGTTCTAGAACCACTTCCTCTTCTCTCTTTGTGGTTGTTGTAGAACTTCTTGAACTTCCTTATGAGCAAGGACATCTCCTCGTTAGGAATGCACTCCATCTGTTCATCGGAAGCTGCAACAAGAGAAGACAGAGCAAACTCCAAGGAAGACTTGTCAAGTGAGGGGTTAGTTTCATAGAAGCATCACTGTGACCACCCTTTTGAGAGCTAGAAGCAGGATTAACATGATTAGGATAAGATTTCCTAGACAGTTCATGAGATTTCAGCTTGCTATACAGTTGCTCACAGTTCAGGGTATTGAAGTCAGCAGCTTTTTCTATAGCACCAATTTTAACCCCCCCAAACATTTGCATCAAGTGAGTACTGCAGTTGCTTACCTCTATCATTATCATTGTACACAAGGTTACCAAAGCCCGCAAGTTGCATACAATGGCCTCAAACCTACGAAAAGTGCCATCTAGTGACTCGCCAGGTTTTTGTGCAAATGTTTGGTACTATCTATTGTAAGAATCCTTACGCATAGACTTGACTTGATTGGTACCCTCATGGTACATGCAAAACTTTTCCCAAATGGCATGTGCAGTATCAAGATGAGCAACATGGTCATGTTTATTCATAACAAAAGCAGAAAGCAGGATATTGATAGCTTTGAAGTTGTTCTCATACCTGATTAACTCGCCTGTAGATGTAGTGTTGAGATCTTGTGGTATAGCATACTCCTGCTCAACGATCTCCCAAATTGCACGTCCTTGGCTTAAGAGATAAGCCTTGGTCCATGACTTTTAGTAGGGAAAGTCCTCTCCATCGAACATCCAGAGCTTGGCCGCACACTTCTCCATGTCGCTTTCAGATCACGAAATCGGTGAAGGTCAACTAGTGATCAAACTGGCTCTGATACCAATTGAAGGACCGAGAAGGCGACCAGAGGGGGGGGGGGATGAATTGGAGCCAATTAAAATTCTTCACAAAAACTTGGCCTATGTCCCAATTACAACCCAAGCCAACCTCTAAACCGATCACCAAGGCCACACACACCAACTTGTGATGTGCTAACCCTAGGAGTGATCAACAATAGCAGCAGAACATAGCAGAAACAAAAGAGAACTGAAAAGACTCAAAATAGTCAAGAAACGCACACAACTTAGACCTCTCTGAACTACCATCAGCAGTGCCGGTCACATCCATCGGCAGTGATGGTGTAGGGTTGTTAAAACTCAGGAAAGAAATGGACGGAGCGCATCGGCAGTGCTGGTCATGGATATCGACAGTGCCGGTGCGGGGTTCAGACTTGAGTTACTATAGTGTCATTGTGAGTTCAAACTCAGGCTACCGGCAGTGCCGGTCCAGCCATCGGCAGTGCCGATCGACACTTTCCAAAATAAAAAACTGTGCTCAAAACTTGGCAAGGGAATTACCAAAACCTATCCAAATGAACTCTAGAAATCACGAAACTTGGACAGCAGATGTCTCATGGTAGGACGTTCCTTCTCCAAGTGGAATCACACAAAATGCTCAAAGTTCATCGCAAATTTGAGGATTTACCAAAAGCTCTAGGGTTTGAATATTCCTGAGGAAATCCATGAAATCGACGGTGCTTTGCCTAGGATTCAATCAAGGATCCATAGAGGAATGTTTAGCCATGTCGTAGCACCAATATCCCTCAAGAAATTCATACCAAAACCTACTCAAAAATAAGATCGAAAATCTCCATGAAAATAGCTCTGAAAATAGAGAAAAAGAGAAATTCAGGATTTAGGGAGAGAGGAAGATCTTGAGCATGAAAATAAATCTCGTATCATTGAAACATGCTTACAAGATCCATAGGTACAAGGCTAGGAGGCCACCCTCTTCCTCCCACTATTTTGAAGAGCAAGAGATGTCTCTCACACAACCCTCTTCTCTCCTCTATTACATGAAGACCTCTCCTAGCACTTTGATTGAAGACCTAAGGCAAGGCTAAGGGAAAGAGAGGCACCTCTTCCACCAGCCTTACCTTTTCTTATATAGGCCTAAGGGTTGTACACATTATCACTCTACCCTTGACCTACATAACACTGCCACCTACCACCAGGGGCAAACTTTTCCATCTTTCTCCTCGTCGCCCGAATGCCCTCGGGCCCTTCACGTCTTTGCTTCACCTCGATGCAAGCTTCACGATGGTGCCACGTGCACCTCCAATCGCCGCCACCGGTTTTGAGGCCCAAACAGGAAAAACCGACTTGCATGGTTCTCAAAGCATGACTTCTCGATGTTGATGCGTGTCACCTTGTCCCGCGATCCTGACCACCAGCAAGTCTCTCTTAGTCCCTGTCCATCAGGCCCCCTTGTCACTTGCACTGGCATCCCGCTCGCCTTGACTTGGTCAAAATGTCGTCTTCATCACCACCACGGTTTTTAGGCTCAACCGCAAAACCGTTCGTGCTTCTTGCCTCTCCATGCGTACGGTGTGGATCACCCTTGACTTCACCCGGCATCCCGATCGTCCGACCCCAAGTCGCCTGTTTGTGCTCGATCCTCTCGCTGCTGACCGCCAAGTTGACTTCAGTGACCTACACATCATGAGACAAGCAAAGACTTTTCCCAACTCCTACAACATCTCTAACTCAACCACCAACTCTGGTTAGTCAAAATCATAATCATGCACAACACATGCAATCCCCAGATTTCTGCATTTCAACTCAAACATCAAATCTACTCAAGTCAATTACTCATCACATATATTGTAAACCATGACACATCTCCATATGGTTTCTCACACTAGGTACTTAGTAAGGTGAATAAAATGTAGTTTGCAAGAAAAATTGAAATCTTAATTGCAAAAAAATTAAATATTGAGTGTTGTTGTGTTTACAGTTCAAATCTGCTTCGATTAAGTACTAGGTACTTAATAGGATTAATTGCAAAAACCACCCTATAATTCATTTGAAGTTTGAGTTTCCCACCCATAAGTCAGTTTGTTGCAAATCCCCACCCACCCATTGAGTTTTGTTCCAAAAACCACCCCAATATGCACATGTTTAAGTTATTTAACATATTTTTGTTTATTTGGAGTAACCAATGATGTTCCTATCAAACATATAAAATTTTGAAAGTATAATCTTCATATTTTTTTATAAAAAATATGTAGCAAACATGTCAATTAAAGCCCAAATAGTGTTTCATAAAGTTTGAAATTTGAATACATATTTTGTGAAAATAAAAGAAATTACACACTAAAAATATTTAACAACATTAAACTTATTTAGCTTTATTTATTTATTTTTAATTTATATCAATAAAAACATATAAAATCTAATCAACAAGTGTCAAGTGGGGTGATATTTGCAACTAAACTCGTTGGGTCGGTAGGAATTTACAACAAAAATATTTATGGGTCGGAATCTCAAACATGAAGTAACTTATAGAGTGATTTATGCAATTATCCCTACTTAATAAGGTGACTCAACTTTAGGTCATATAAGAAATAATAAATATCTCAATTATAAACAATGGTAAACACTTTATTATGTCATAGGAAAATGTACATAGGACATACCATGGGACATAATAATTTTCAAGCCCAATACATGAGCTAGAAATTAAATTGCAACACTAGACAATACTACACACAATTATAGTAAAGTGCAGGACTAAACTTACTATTTACAACACTACAATTAAAGCTAAAAGCTAAAGGATAAATAGGCTGAAATTAACAGGAAGCTAAAGAGCTTTTCTAGAAAAAAATAGCCTGATACAAGGCTTCAGCAGGATGGGCTGAGCCAACCTGAGCTGCGGCCCAGGAGGGCTTTCAGCCTTTGAGGGGGTGGGGGCAGCTGTGCCAAGGTAGTGGCAGCCTGGCCCAGCCGGGGCTGAGGCCCAGTTAGCCCAGCTGAGTGGAAGGGTGCTATAAAAGCCCCTAGCGTCAACGGTTAGGGTTTCAAAACCCGAACCCTAACCGCCCCGCGCCTGCGCCACCAGCTGCCACGCGCCATCGCCGCGCCTCCGCCAGGCCACGCCATGCCGTCGTGTGTCGCCTAGGCTGCCGCACCACTGTGCACGCACACATGCTCGAGCACTGCCATGCCACCGGGCCCAGCCACGCCATCAGGCCATGCTGCGCCGTGAGAGGCCGCGGGCCGCGCCATCGCCGGGTCGGCGCTCCCCCTCACTGGTGGCCATTCTCTCAGCGGCGGCCACGGTCCTCCATGTTGGGGGAGCGGGTGGCATCAGTGGCGATGGGACCGCCGAGGTTGAGCGCTCGTCGAGCCGTTGATGACTACGCGCTAAGCTCATGGCCCGGGCCATTGGGGCGGTGTTCCGGCGAGGTGCGCATGGCCGCGGATTAGAGGACCCCTGTTGGGGGTATGAAGCGAAGGTGCAGGCGTAGAGGATATCGAGCTGGTGGCTAGCCTTAGCGGTGAGGTCGTAGATACAGACGGCTCATCGGTAGTGAAAGCCTCGAAGCTTGGGGATGATGGTGGCGATGGGGTCTCCTCCTTAGATCCGGAGACCTCCAAGTCGGAGAAGTGGAGTCATGGCTTAGATCCAGAGGATGAGGATAACGGTGGTGGAGGTGGCACCGTGCGGATGGTGAATCGGCGTCCCGGATTCCCCTTTCGACCTCTCGTGCGCATGCGAGCTACCAGCTTTGCCAGGTTGGGAAGATTGTGCCGGGCCGGAGTCACCTACCGGCTCTGCTGCTCTGGCAACAACGTCAGTGGCAACCACTGCCTGGAGGAGCGCAGATCCAGATGGGGCTCATGAAGAAGTACCAGCAGTGGTTGTGAAGGAGCGGATGGGTGCTGCACAAGGGTCTGCGGCCGGGGTTCTAAACCTCATAACAGATTCCACTAGCGGCGTGGGCATGGGTAGGCATTCCGGCGTCCTAATGAAGGTCGTGAGGCCATGGATGGGGCACCAGCGGCGGGATGTCGACGGCAAGCTCGGTGCCGGTGCGGTGTCCCTTGGCGCGACCATGCTGGGGCCTACCCCCGGGTCGCCGTGAGGCCCCCGAAAGGATCCAAGATCCAGGCGACAGCACGGGACATGCTAGTGTCGGCCACCATGGCGACGGCGACCAGGGCCGGTCCTGGAGGGGGGCAAAGGGGACGGCCACCCTGGGCCCCCAAAACCGAGGGGCCCCGACTCATAGCATATGCATATACATGTACAAGCAAATTTGGTCCATATTTTGAGTTCAAGCAGAGCAGTCATTAGGACTTGATTCGAGTTCGATTGATTTCTTATATAATTGGTTTAAAATTTATAATCAAATAAGAAGGTTGTTTAATTAATTATTTTTATAATTTTTTTAGGCCATGTCAACTAGAAAATATTCATTTGGACATGAGAAAAGGAGAAATAAGAAAAAAAAAAGATGAGTTCTTCAAATCTGATGAAGGAGCCATTGATAAATCATGTCAACTAGAAAATATCCCAATATTTTTATTACATATCGAATCTTATTTACTATGTTTGTTAATGTGGCATCAGCTGAAAGAAGCTTTTCAAAATTGAAATTATTAAAGAACTATTTAAGATCTATAATATCTCACGAAAGATTAAATGATTTTGTCACTTTATACATGGAGAAAAAATTGTTGGACGAGTAGTGACTTTGTCGTTCGTAGGAATTTTTAAGATAATATACAATTATTTTTTATAAATTTAACTTTGTTTTGATTAGTAATAATATTTTTATTGTATTGACAAAATTTAAGTGCATATATACACGTATATATATAGGGCCCCAGCTTGTAGCTTCGCCCTTGGGCCCCAAAATACACAGGACCGGTCCTGACAGTGACAGCGGTTGCGGAACCACCACACACGTCGAGCCATGGGGCGGTGTCATCCGCAGTGGCCTACTGGATCACGGCTTGGGCGGCGAAGGAGGGAGAAGATGCGGTGGAACTCACCGCCGGTTAGAACTGCCTGAAGATCGTGGATGACACGACGAGCGCAGTCACAACAGGGTCCTCCAGGAGTTGGCGAAGAAGAGCGACGAGGAAGAGCTTGATAACATGTTGTAAATGAAATGGACAATGAATAGTGGTGAACAGTAACTTTCATTCATCTATGTTACTTATATAGGAGTTACAAGTAGCAGTTCCATGAACCGCTGCCCCTTGACATGGGTACGTCTCTGCCCGTTGGCAGAGGAGCGTCAACCGTCCTAGAGGCTGTTGCCATCTCTGAGCATTTCGTAATAAAAGCTAGACAATTCATGAAGGCCACACCATGCTACTGCTTCAGCAAAGGACACAATGGTCAGCAAAATAAGATATCTGCTTGAATAAGCGATGAATACGCAATGCATTACTTGGCGAAACATACACCAACACATACACGCAGTGTAGGGAGCCGGGTAAGGTAGCAGGCCCACAGGCCCGGCGTGATACGCCTGGAACACAAGATATATGCGCTAACACTCCACCGCAGTCTAAACTACAGCTCGGCGAACGTTCAGGCTGAACTGGAACTCCATGAATAGAGACGTTGGCAAGCCTTTAGTGAAGATATCGGCATATTAAGAGGTTCTCGGAAAATGAAGGACGCAGACTTCTCCGAGGGCGACACGTTCTCGAACAAAATAAAGATCAATCTCAACATGCTTAGTCCGCTGATGCTGAACCGGATTTATAGATAGATACGCAACACTGGTATTGTTGCAATAACCAATAGTTGCACAACTGAGAGGACTGAAAAGCTCACCCAACAGTTGGTGCAACCAAGAGCCCTCTTCAACTCCATTTCCAATGGTGCGATACTCAGCCTTGGCACTAGACCTAGAAACAGTCTGTTGTCGTTTCGATGACCAAGAAGTCAAGTTGTCGCCAAGGAGAATACCATAATCCGAAGTGGATTTCCGAGTGTCAATGCAACCGGCCCAATCTGCATCAGAGTAGACAACGAGGGTGCTGGGAGAAATCTGGTTTAGGGTGAGGCCATAATCCAAAGTGCCACGAATGTACCGTAAGATGCACCTCACATAAGCAAGGTGCAGCTCGCGAGGGTCATGCATGAAGAGACAAACATGTTTTACAGCATATGCAATGTCAAGGCGAGTGAATGTCAGATACTGCAAAGCACCGGCAAGACTATGATAATGTGTTGGGTCTGAAATAGGCGTGCCATCAGCATATAGTTTGGAGTAAGTATTGAAAGAAGTGTTGCATGGCTTGCAATCCTGCATACCTGCATGCTCCAAGATATCTGTCATGTAACTACCGCTGCGATAGAAACAAACCGTCATCACGAGAAGTCACAACGATGCTAAGAAAGTGATGCACCGGTCCCATGTCAGTCATAGAGAACTCGCGCAATAGGTCAGAGATAACCCACTGAAGGAGACTGATTGAAGAGGCAGTGAGAACAATATCGTCGATATAAAGAAGGAGGTAAACTACATCTGCACCCCATGTAAAAAGAGACAGAGGTGTCTGATTTCACCTCAACAAATCCTAGGGAGAGTAAGTAGGAGGCAAATTGACTCAGACACGAGGAGCTTGCTTTAGGCCGTAGAAGGACTTGTTCAATCGACAGACATGATCCGGGTGAGATGAATCCATAAAGCCGGATGGCTACACACAATAGACTGTCTCGATTAGCATGCCATGGAGGAAAGCATTTTTGACATCCGACTCATGTATGGGCCAGCCTCGAGAGAGTGCCAAAGTGAGAACGAAGCAAACTATAGCAGGTTTCACCATTGGACTAAAAGTCTCCTCAAAGTCAATGTCGGGCTATTGTGTAAATTCTCAAAGTACCCACTGAGCTTCGTACCGGTCTAGAGAGCCATCCGAACGAACCTTGTGGCGAAAAACCTAGTTGTCGGTGACTATGTAACACCAGTTAGGCGAGGAACAAGGGTCCAAGTGGTATTTAATTGAAGAGCATCAAATTCGACCTGCATGGCAGCACACCAGTTGGAGTCCTCAAGAGCAGCTCATATAGTCTTCGGTAGACGTCTCAATCCTGGCAGGCGCGATTGACTAAATAAATTTCAGCCGGCGGTAGACATCAGAGAGGACATGGTCCATCAATGCGTACATGCCGAGGGCCACTAGGAACAGACCACACCATCGACGGTAGTTGTTGGCAGATTTCTCCAAGGAAACAGGTACCAAGGCCTTGACATTGAGGATGGCATTGGATTGGGTATGAAGAGAGGCAACAACGCCTTCTTGGGCATCCACGGCGTTGTTTTCAACCCTGAGGCGAGCATCGTGGTCGGCCTTAAGGCAACATTCCTTGGCTGCATGGTCCTCTGTGTCTTTCTTCACGGCCACGCTCATCTCTTCGGGAGTCGACATGGAGTCGATGGAGGACGAGGTGAAGAAGGCAGGTGGGGAGGTGCATGAGGAGTGAAAGGACCTTGATGTCGTCTAGAGGGGGGTTGAATAGGTGATTCTATAAATTTCTATGAAATTAGACTTAACAAAAAAAAATCAGTACGAGCAGTGCCAATGCGACCGATCGGCAGTGCCGATGGCTACTGCCGATGCTCAACCGGCAGTGCCGATAGTGGTATAGAAAGTCGCCCAAAGTAAATCTACATTGGTTTTGCAGTTACTAGATTGTCGAAAAGAGTACAACAGTTAATATGAAGCACTACAATAATATAGTAACTACTAGACACAAGCTACACAAGTAGACCTAGTAATTTAATCAAATACAAGAGTAAACCCTAGAGCATGAAAAAGTAACAAGTAAATAAAGGAGCACACGAAGACTCAATATTTGTTTACCGAAGTTCAGACTCCTCAAATGAGTCCTACGTCTCCGTTGAGGGGCTCGGTCACACTTGAGTCTGGTCTCTTTCAACCCTTTTCCTCGAATTTCCTTCTCTTAATTCCTTTTCTTTCGGAGGTCAATCAAAACCTCCTGCGGCTCACCACAAGCTTGGGAGCTCACCAGGCAATGCCTTGTCGTCTAGGGGATGAATCCTCAAGAGTAACAAATGCCACAATGATTGCTTACTTTCTCAAGTGCTCAACAATGGAGTTTTGCTCTTTCTCTCTCAATCTCTCTCCCAAACTCACCCACAAGGTATAGCACTAAGCAATGGGGAGTGGACAGGTGTTTTCTTGGCTCAAATGGATGTTTCTTTGATGTGTTTTTAGCACCCCCCCCTAACTTAGGACCAAAGGGGGTATAAATAGGAGGAGGTCAAAAACTAGTCGTTGGGCCTCTAGATGCCCCGCATCGGCACTGCCGATAGAGAGGCTCAAAAGCTATCTGTTTGGGGATCTCAACATCCCGCATCAGCACAGCTGATAGAGAGGCTAAAAAACTAGCCGTTTGGGGCTCTGGACATCCACATCAGCACTGCCGATCCCCAGATCGACACTGCCGATGAAGAAGTCATAGAGGGCAAGAAAAATATGTTCTATTGAGTTCCGGATCGGCACTGCCGATGCCCAGATCAGCACTGCCGACTAGAAAAAAAATAGACAGACAGCAAAAAGAGAAATGCCCATAACTTTTGACTCTAGAGGTCGATTTAGGTGATCTTGGACTCTATAGAAAGATAATTTAAACACACATAGATTTTCTAAACACTCCCCCCAAAGGTTATTGGATCAAGAGCACCGAGACATAATCAGAACTATCAAAGTTGCATCCCTCTTTATAGTATGACGTTCCTATACTCAATAGCAATTAGAAAATCTATGTCAATAGGACCACATTCATATCATCTTCATTCTTCTTTTTGAGGGTTGCCAACTCCATAAGCAATTGATCATTTTGGATATTTATTCGATTAACCATCAATGAACATATATATCCAATATTATACCTTTGGCTTGAGCAATGTCCATATGATATATGCTTGATGTTCATCCACTTATGAAGTTTTGCAACTTCCTATGTTCAAGCCACTTGATCTTCTTTTGACATTGTATATTAACCTTTGGCTCTTTTGTCAAATGCACTCATTGCAACATATCAACATCATCTTCTTGTTCCATTAAATAAGTGATATGGATAATCCGTAGCTTCACATGGTCTTGCATGGTTCATCGCGCTAAGCCTTAACTCACTCTTCACCATTGCCTTTGGTCCTTTGGCGCCAAGCCTCTTGCTTGCCCTTCACCCTCGCACATGGTCCATCGCAGCCGAATCTTGCCTATCCTTCACCGTCTTTCCATGCAACACTACTTTGTATCCAACATCAACAATGTATCCACTTTGTCAATTTGATCTCCAAGATGATATTTCCAAATTCATGACTTTTATCTTCTTGTAAATGGTCACTAGAAATCCATGTTCCAATCTTATAATAACATCTTTGCTTTGACCATCGTCACTTATTGACTCATGGATTCCACCTAATACTTATATTGATATTTCCATTTGATACCAAGTATTAACATAACCATTTTGACATCATCAACTATAGGGATGTCTAATTCTCCTTCATGAAGTGTCTTGATCTTCTTTATGTATATGTATAATCATCACTATCATCAATATCATCCCTTATCATGAATTAATAATATGTTGTGTTGGACCTTTGAAAATATGAAGTGTCTTCATCTTTAAGCACGGGTGTTGATTATATCCACCGACACATTTATCAACACATTGATTACCATCATCCTTTGTCAAACATCTTCACCATATAATATAATAATTTCCAACATACAATCAATCAATTATCTTGTAATGGGTCCATAGCCTTTATGAATATGTTATTCTTGACCTTTGCTTGATGTCGGAACATAACCTAACATTAAACTCACAAACTCATATAAAAGGTTAGTTCCAACATGCATTGTCATTTATCACCAAAACTCATCATTGATTCAAGGCTAGAGACCTAGACCTTTCAATCTCCCCCTTTTTGGTGATTGGTGACAACACTAGCAAATAATGATAATGGAAAACAATATGCACATAAAAGCTATTCTCTTTGCTCTTTCCTTCATTCATCTCTCCCTCCTTGTATATCCTCCATTTTCTCTCCCCCTTTGGCATCAAGCACCAAAAAGGGCAAGAATCTCATGACAAAGACTATGAGCACATGTGAGAGCAATATGACCATAGGGAGTTCATCACATGAAAGTACAATCCAAAGGATGCATCTTCAAATAATGGGAAATAATAGCAAGCATACCTTTGGAGTCAATCTTTCATCACACTTTGAGACTAAATCATATGAAGCTCAAAGTAAATTTACTCTCAATACCAAAAACATAGAATAATTTCCTTTATATGATGGGCATACATAGATATTCGATAAAATCATATGCACATAATAATTAAAAAAGGCATGAAGGAAATACATCCCATGATATGCGCTTAATAAGAAATGAAAAAAAAATCAATAAGATAAATCATGAACATGAATACATACCTTGAAATGTCCATCTTAACAAAAACAACTATGTATCCATGTAAAAACTTAGCAACCTCATTAGTCTCATAAGGCATAGTGCAAGTCCCCCTTAAACTATGCATAGTAGAATATTCAACATACACATATGCATTTATAATGTAACAAACAAGAGAGCAATTTGCACTATATCGTTTGGTCCAAGAAGGCAAATATATTATAAAAGTTTTCTCATGAAGTGCAAATTATATGAAAGCATACTTTCATGAACCAAAGAGAATATAAGTTGGTAGATCACAAAGAGCTACACTATACAACATAATAAACATGAGTAACAAATAGGTAGACATAGAAACAACTCATGTACTCACGATGCTATGAAAATGATATCCTTGAATGATGTAGGATATTTTCACCATTCTTTATTCCTTTCATAATAAATATGAATATAAGCCCCCCCCCCCCACCCTAATCCATCACTTTTCCTTGAGGAGACTAAACCAAAGAATAAGCTTGCCAAAATGTTAGTCTCCACTTCTTAAAAACAAAGGATAATCTTCTCCAAGATTTGTGCATACAAGTATTTGAATTACTTGTGTGAGGCATGCACTTGTTATTGATAACAATTATGGAGAATATCCTGCAATTCAAGTATTCATGACCATGAAAGCAAAAGATAGAGAATAACACGCATATGTCATAAATAATATTATTCAAGACTTGATGCATGTCAAGGTATGTTCATATGCACACATGCATTTTATTTCCATGTCATCAAGGGATATAAAAGCACATAACTAGTTTTTAAGATATCAAGATAGAATATGTAAACTAAGAAACACATAACATGTGTGATGGCTTATAAAGATATGAATAGATAAGACATGAGCCGACTAAGTGAACAACATTTGTAATAATATTACCACTTCTAACTTTCTTAAGCAAATGATTATCTTTCGAATGAATAGGCTTAGGAATGTTACCCATGGGACAATTTTTACCAATATGTCCCTTTTCTCAGCAAGTGTAGCAAATACGCTTCTTACTCATGCAAGTCACTTTCTTAACTTGCTTCTTAATTGTTGCTTCCTTGCCGGTGAGCCACTTCTTGGATGACTCAAAGTCATCACTTGTTATGTTAGGGCATGAAACAATTTCATGACCCTTCTCATGACATCTATAGCACTTCCTTTTACTTCTTCTTGTTTTCTTCTTCGGAAGTGTGGTCTCATCATCAATCTTCATGGAACACATAGAGGCATAGTGTCCCATGTTTGAACACTTGAAACACTTAACATGAGCTAACTTCTTTTTCTTTTGTTGATTGTTACTCATGTTAGACTTGAAGTTCTTCTTATGATTTTTGTTGACTTCATGACCCTTGTGCATCACTTTTTCACCTATGCAATCCAAGTCACATGTAGTGCTCGGGGAAATATTTGCTTGGGCCATAAGGTAACATGGTGATGTCGATGGAGTTGATACTTCATTAATATAATTCTTTGAAGGAGAATGGTCATCTATATCATGTGAGTTGAGGTGGAGCAATTATCCTCAACTACCAACTCATAGTTGGAATTATCGCTTGTCATGTCGGATTCTTCATATATTTCTTGAATTCGAATCCACATAGCATGAGCACTCTTCAACTTGTATATCTCATTGAAAACAACCCTACTCAAAGCACCAAATAAAGCATTAGTAGCTTGGTCCTCGAGATGTAGGCATTTCTCATGCCCTTGTGTTGGAGAATCACGATCCAAGGAATGAGAAAAGCCCACATCTACAACCCACCAAATTTTGGGACTCATCTCCCAAAAATATGAAATCATTTGTGACCTCCAACAAGCATAATTTGTGCCATCAAAATAAGATGCTTCATATGAAGGTGTGGAGATGCAAAAAATGAAGCACTAGAGAAATCATATGGAACTTGACATATTTTACCTTGCGACATCATCAACTCTCCAAGCGGTTAAGCTTAATGAGGAGATTAGGCTCTGATACCAATTGAAAGGATATTGATGCACCTAGAGGGGGGGGGGTGAATAGGCGATTCTAGAAATTTCTATGAAATTAGACTTAACAAAAAGAATCAGTATGATCGGTAGTGCCGATGGGACCGATCGGTAGTGCCTATGGCTACTGCCGATGCTCAACCGGCAATGCCGATAGTGGTATAGAAAGTTGCCCAAAAGTAAATCTAAGTTGGTTTGCAGTTACTAGATTATCGGAAAGACTACAACAGTTAATATGAAGCACTACAACAATATAGTAACTACTAGACACAAGCTACACAAGTAGAGCTAGTAATTTAAGCAAATACAAGAGTAAACCCTAGAGCATGAAAAAGTAACAAGTAAATAAAGTAGCACACAGAGACTCAATATTTGTTTACCGAAGTTCGGACTCCTCAATTGAGTCCTACGTCTCTGTTGAGGGGCCCGGTCACACTTGAGCCGGGTCTCTTTCAACCCTTTTCCTCGAATTTCCTTCTCTTAATTCCTTTCCTTTTGGAGGTCAATCAAAACCTTCACAAACTTCCCGCGGCTCACCACAAGCTTGGGACCTCACCGGGCAACGCCTTGTCGTCTAGGGGATGAATCCCTAAGAGTAACAAATGCCACAATGATTGCTTGCTTGCTCAAGTGCTCAACAACGGATTTTTGCTCTTTCTCTCTCAATCTCTTACCCAAACTCACCCACAAGGTATAGTACTAAGCAATGGGGAGTGGAGAGGTGTTTTCTTGGCTCAAATGGATGTTACTTTGATGTGTTTTCAGCACCCCCAATGTTAGGACCGAAGGGGATATAAATAGGAGGAGGACATAAACTAGCCGTTGGGCCTCTAGACGCCCCGTATCGGCACTGTCGATGCCCGGATCGGCACTGCCGATAGAGAGGCTCAAAAGCTATCTGTTTGGGGATCTCGACATCCCACATCGGCATTGTTGATAGAGAGGCTCAAAAACTAGCCGTTTGGGGCTCTGGACATCCCGCATCAGCACTACCAATCCCCAAATCGGCACTGTCAGTGAGGAAGTCACACAAGGCAAGAAAAATGCGTTCTGTTGTGTTCCGGATCGGCACTGCCGACTGGAAAAAAATAGAAGACAACCAAAAGAAAAATGCCCATAACATTTCACTCCGGAGGCCGATTTAGTTGATCTTGGACTCTACGGAAAGGTAATTCAAAGGGCTATCCAACCCAACTATTACCAAGCTCCAAAAGAACACATAGATTTTCTAAACACTCCCCTAAAGGTTATTGGAGCAATTTGAGCACCGAGACATAAGCAAAACTATTAAAGTTGCATCCCTCTTTATAGTACGACGTTCCTATACTCAATAGCAATTAGAAAATCAATGTCAATACGAACACATTAATATCATCTTCATTCTTCTTTTTGAGGGTTGATCATTTTTTATATTTATTTGATTAACTATCAATGAACATATATATCCAATATTATACCTTTGGCTTGAGCAATGTCCATATGATATAGGCTTGATGTTCATCCACTTATGAAGTCTTGCAACTTCCTATATTCAAGCCACTTGATCCGAGTACCAATCTTATAATAACATCTTTGCTTTGACCATCGTCACTTATTAACTCATGGATTCCACCTAATACTTATATTGATATTTCCATTTGATACCAAGTATTAACATAACCATTTTGACATCATCAACTATAGGGATGTCTAATTCTCCTTCATGAAGTGCCTTGATCTTCTTTATGTATACGTGTTGCTTGTATCAATAATCATCACTATCATCAATATCATCCCTTGTCATGAATCAATAATATGTTGTGTTGGACCTTTGAAAATATGAAGTGTCTTCATCTTTAAGCACGGGTGTTGATTATATCCACCGACACCTTTATCAACACATTGATTACCATCATCCTTTGTCAAACATCTTCACCATATAATATGATAATTTCCAACATACAATCAATCAATTATTTTGTAATGGGTCCATAGCCTTTATGAATATGTTATTCTTGACCTTTTCTTGATGCCGGAACATAACCTAACATTAAACTCACAAACTCATATAAAAGGTTAGTTCCAACATGCATTGTCACTTATCACCAAAACTCATCATTGATTCAAGGCTAGAGACCTAGACCTTTCAAGGAGGAAAAGGGTCGGCGAGGGAGCTTAGCGATGGCTTGTAATGTCCGGTGAGAGACTTGACATCACGCAATAAGTGCTGGCAAGAGACTCGACGAGGAAGGAGAGACAGCTGGGGGAGCGGCGATGCTAGGGTTTGGGGAAGCGAGGAGAGATCGGAGAGATCATAGGAGCGAACTGTCTTTATATACCATGAAGGCATAGGAATAGGTGATGAATATGTAATGTATTACTTGGTGAAACATACACCAATACATATAGGTCGTGTGGGGAGCCGGGTAAGGTGGCAAGCCCACAGGTCGGGTGTGATACGCCTGGAATACAAGATAAATGCGCTAACACGGAATACCATGCTACTGGGCACTAAATGAGAAAGCACATGTTGGGAGAATCAAACTATAATTTGTTTCAATGGTGTGCCTTCTTGTCAAGCTTGCTCTAAGTTCCTTCACTGAACCCCAGTTAACTTTACTGGCGCCGCCTAGTTCTATTTCTTTGCATGCAACATCCAAAATCAGACCTCCGCCCGGTTCAAACTTGCGACGGATGTTAGCATCAAAAAAGAAAAATCAATCTGATGGTTCTAGTTAGTTATCCAAGCTTGGCATGTGGCAGTGAACGCGTGAACTGGAGGTGTCCGTAGTCAAGTATAACTATACAGAGGGAGAGAGCTACAAAAAAGTATGGAGTAGAGTAAGGGATGGCTCATGATTTTTCCCGAGGTCTTGGAAGGATGGCGCCTTTCTCTACTCCTCGTTAGACCACTCCTGCCGGAGTCCCGGTCCCTCCCGCCACAAATGTGGAGTTCTCGCCCACGAGCCCGCAAAATCTCCCAGAGTGAAGACACGGTGTGCGTCACCACTGCCATCAAGGCACAAGCTCGCCTCCCTTGAGAACTTGTCGGACTCTCCGAGCCGACATGGGCGCTCACTATTGATGCCCTTTTCACCAGCGGGCTCAAACCATGTACAAACATGTCATGACCTTCACAACTAACCATGATAGGCTTGATCACCTACACCTAACCGGTCTAGATCACACCATAGACCAAGAGTAATAGCCTAGATCACACCCTCAAGGACACCCTAGCCTTAGATGTGCAAGATGTTCTTGTTATTCTCCCTAGCACTCTCGAGATATCCAATATCTCCTCCTAGTGCTCTCCTCTTTTCCTCTTGGACCTTACCAAATGCTCTCAGGTATTCCACTGGTGAAGAGAGTTCTCCAAGACCCCAGCAATGAAGTTATATAGGCTTCCAATCTTCAACTAGTCATTGCTCCATGAAATCAGCCTTCTATGCGTACTGACCAGACTGTCCCATCACTGCCTGACCGGACTGTCCCATCACTACAGATCTAGCTCCAGCGGCTCTGCCCATCGCTGATCTTTGTACTGACCGGACCATACGGTCAGCTGATTGGACCGTCTAGTCTGTTTCTCTCTCCATTACAGAAACATTCCAGAGCTCGCTTCCTCGTTGCCTTGAGTGTTGTTGTACAGACCAGACTATCCGGTCTGTAGACCAGACCGTCCGGTCTCTACAGACTCTGACTCAAATAGTTTCCTCACTGAGTCTTCTTGCTGGATTTCTATTTCTCCTAGTGACCGTATAGTCCGGTCACTCTGTCCAGAAGTTGAAACTCCTCGTCCTTGATTGACTTCATTTCCCGGCTTCTCTGAACAACTCCTTAGCTTCTCCACTATCATCTAGTGCATGTGATTTCACTGAGCACATCACCAACTAGACATGACCTAAGAGAAATGACCTAGACCCCCTTGATAGTCTGGTATTTCCTATGGACTCAAAGCCCCAACAACTAGACAACTGTTCCAAACACTTGCTCCATAGATTGTCCTTAGCCTTGATCCATCTCCATCAACCCTTGGACTCCATCAAGCTCATCAAGCCTCTATGCTTGTGGTCATTGTCATCCATTGCCACGGCTGCCGTCAACAATCATCATAATGTAGGAGAGGTTTCCTACATGAACAACACTCGTGTAGACATTAGTCATATTCCATGTTTGTCATTCATCACCAAAACATTCATACCTTAGGGTGACCTCAATGGTCATGATCCTTACAATCTCCCCCTTTTTGGTGATGGATGACAACTACTACTTATGATAATCCAAAATAGACGAGCAACAAGGAACCAAAGGAAAAGAAAGGATTGAAAGGATTACCTTGGTCCTTAAGTAGTCTCCACCTTAGAATGTGCTAGGTGTTGAGGGAGTACTACCCAATCATGTAGCACACTTGATGGTGTCGTGGTTAGTGGTCTTGTTAAAGCAGACACACACGAAAGATGTAGATGTTCATCTTGATATGATCTTCATGAGTACGTCAAGTGAACATGTACCATAGTCTTGATCATCTCCATTTGGTCTTCATGTTCTCCTCTTTGTCACCTCATATTCTTCTCATTCTTCATGTTCTTCTTCTCTCCCTTTCTTCTTTTCTCCTACTAGACTAGGCTTTTGGATCTTCATGTTCTTCACGTTCTTCTTCTCCCCCTTTGTCACCTATCACCAAAAACCACAAAACAAAGACAAAAAGCAAGACAACATAAGAGCAAATAATAGATGGCAAGAGTTAGGAAAACTCCCCCTTTTGTGGTGCTCCTTTTGGTCATAATGGTGTTCCGCCATAGCTCCCCCTACACACATGACTCAACAAAATATTTTTCAGTTATTCAAGGGTTAGTCATTGTGAGGTGGGAATGTATGAGCCACTTGTCTTTGATCCGCGTGAGTAGATTTAACCTTGGAGCTCAGTGAAACATGGCTCAATGGGAATGAAGCACAATTATCACTATTTGATTATCTAGAGAGTCATATACTCACATTGTAAATGAGCAACTCCCCCTAGACACATGCTTGGAGGCATGTATGGTATCACAATGCAAGGATGCATGAATGCAAATGCAAATGCAACAAGTATACAAATGCATGATGAGATGCTAAAGAAAAGAGAGAGAACTGCTACAAACCAAGGTGCCAACAACGAGTTGTTCCCTTCTCGAGCTTACTCATAATGGACCATTCTTCAAAGCCTTGGCCACACAATGAACCACCTTCCCAAGCTTAACCCATGTGCATTGCTATCTTAGGGAGGTCCGAAGTCGACCTATAAAAGAAGAGAAATAAGCACAAAGCAAAAAAACCACAAACAACAAAACGAAACAAAACAAACAAACAAACACTATACATATTTACAATAGACAAGCATTAGGGTTACTTATCTGAAGTTTGAAAGGTCGAGAATATTGGGTTCTCCCCTTAGCTTATTGAAGGTCTTCTCATCAAGAGGCTTGGTGAAGATGTCCGCCAATTGTTCATGTGTCCTTCACACTCACCAATTCAATGTCCTTCTTCTCAACATGGTCCCTTATGAAGTGATTCTTCACTTGAATGTGTTTTGCATGGCCATGATCTCTAGTTTTGAGAGCCATCTTGTTGATTGCCGCCTCACTATCACAATATATTGGCATTTGAGTGTAGTTGAGGCCATATTCTGAGAGCGTTTGCTGCATATAGAGAAGTTGAGCGCAACATGCTCCCGCCGCCATATACTCCGCTTCGGCTGTAGATAGAACCACCGAGTTTTGCTTCTTTGAGCTCCAAGATACTAGAGATCTTCTAAGAAATTGGCAACCTGCCAATGTACTCTTCCTATTCACCTTGCAACCCGTAAAGTCCGAATCCGAGTACCCAAGTAACTCAATGTTTGTTCCTCTAGGATACCATAAACCCATGGTAGGTGTGTACTTGAGATATCTCAATATCCTCATCACCATCTTAAAGTGTGACTCCTTTGGATTTTCTTGATAGCGTGCACACAAGCACACACTAAACATAATGTCTGATCTCGAAGCGGTGAGATAAAGCAAAGAACCAATTATATTGTATAGAACTTGGGGTTCACTGGTTTCCCTTTCACATCATCATCCAAGGATTTGCTTGTAGCCATAGGTGTGTGCAAGGGCTTGCAATTTTTCATGTTGAATCTCTTGAGAAGGTCCTTGGTAGATGAAGTTTCCTTCTCTCAATTGTTTGACTTGAAAACCAAGAAAGACATGTAGCTCTCCAATCATTGACATTAGGAATTCTCTAGCCATCATCTCCTGAAACTCCTCATTGAACTTCTCATTGGTTGACCCATAGATAGTGTCATCCACATAGATTTGGCACACAAAGAGGTCTTTCCCAACATGCCTTCTGCACAAGGTGTTGTCAATGCTTCCAGTGGTGAATCCATTCTTGAATAGGAAGTTCCTCAAGTGGTCATACCACGCCCTAGGAGCTTGCTTGAGACCATAGAGAGCTTTCTTCAACTTGTACACATGTCTTGGATGCTTAGGATCCTTAAACCCTGGAGGTTATTCAACATAGACTTTCTCATTGATCTCTCCACTCAAGAAGGCTCTTCTCACATCCATTTGATAGATCTTGAAGCCATTATGTGATGCATAAGCAAGCAAGATCCAAATTGCCTCAAGATGAGCCACTGGAGCAAATGTTTCTTCAAAGTCAATGCCCGCCACTTGAAAATATCCCTTAGCCACTAGATGAGCCTTGTTCTTGTCAATAGTCCCTTTCTGATCTTGTTTGTTCTTCAAGATCCACTTGGTGCCAACCACATTATGATTCTTGGGCCTCTCTACCAACTTCCATACTTTGCATCTCTGAAAGTTGTTCAATTCCTCTTGCATAGCAATAACCCACTTGTGATCATTCATTGCCTCTTCCATTGTTGTGGGATCAATCATGGAAATGAAAGAGAAGTTCTCAATAGCAAGATTTGCCTCCTTATCATTTTCTTCATTCACATAGTTGGGCTTGTTTTTATTTCTTCTTGTCCTCACTCCTTAGGATGGGCTCCCAATGATTAAGTCATGAGAATGATCCGTGTTTATGGATTTGGGTCTATGATGATGTTCTTCTTGAGTGAGTGGAGGTCTAGGTGATTTATCTTGTGCATCATTGGTTGCTTGCTCTCTTGATATACGGGTATCCTGGATTCTTAGGGAAGTGGGGGAGTCTCTCTTATGCTTTCTTATTTTGGACTTAGAGCTTGAAATGGATGAAGATGTATCATGTGAAGAGCTTGGAGAAGTGGCTTGTGGTGAAGTATGTGGGGAAGCTTGTGGTTCACTTCTCACTTGGGTTCCCTCTTGTGTAGGTGGATGCACTCTTAATGAATCTTAGGAGGAGCTAGTGGGTGTGTCAATGGCATCTTGGATTTGTTCTTGTACCTTGGAGGAGGAGGTTGTGATGTGAAGAAGGGTTCCCGATCTTCTGAAAGGTTCTTGGTAAGTTGATTTGGTCGGAGATAACACACAAATCGATCCTGCTTTAGAACAGCATGTTCTAAATCCCGCAATCACAACACGACGTCTCCTCTGGTTATCAACCATCCTAAAATGATTGACCTCATCGAGAAGGCTAATCCTTGCCTGCGAATCAAGAACACAAGCAAGAACAAAGAAGAATGCAATACAATTGCAGATGTATTATGAATCTCATGAAGTTGGGGTCTCACAAACCATTATGACAGCAAAACTGTTATTAACAGAATAATCTAAGCAAAACCCAAACCCTAATAGTGCGGCGGCGGCTGTATATGAAGACCCTAGGGTCGTGCAAAACCCTCGGGATGCACCCCTAATTGGGCTCAACTGGATACAAAGCTCAAAGACCAAAAGCAGGCGACGCAATACCAAAACAAATTCTGGACCCTCTCTTGTTTCGATGATTCCCGATGATTTTGAACGAATTTTGACATGAGACCGACTGCATTGGAAAGGTCTCCTTCTTATCTTCCCGTGCATATGTAGACTAGTCCTGGACCCCAAAACAGACTCAAAGTTGATTTTGGTTGGGCCTCCACCTTGTCTTCCATATCCTTGCTGGTCCTCCATGTCTCCAAGTCCTTCTCCTATCATCTGCTGGTCCTGTCCATGGTTCCTAATTATAATATAATCATTAGGTAGCAAACCATTCTCAAAAGTGACATGTAATGAAGAACGTAGGAATGAGCTCACCTCTAAATTTAGTCATCGTGCACGAGCTCTAGTCATCGGACCTTGCAAGTCTAGAATTGGAGGAGTGTTGTATGTATCCATAGGAGTGATGTCCTCATCAGGTTGATTGAGGTGGTGGAGTTGAGGGCTCATCAATATCACCATCATTGGCCTCGTGGGGGTAAAACCTCGCCCATGGTCATGTTTCTCAAAACTTCCCTCGTAGGATCATCCTTAATGTTCACTTCATGAAATTCATCTCCCTTCTGAGAACCATTCGACTCATCAAATTGCACATTATAAGATTCTTCCACACATCTTGTGGCTGAGTTGTAGATCCGATATGCTTTAGAAGTCCATGAATACCCAACAAGAATGCCTTCACCCCTCCTGCTCTCAAATTTTCCAGGCTTCCTCCTCTTCTTGAGAATGTAGCAAGTGCAGCCAAAGACCCGAAAATAGGAAACATTTGGTTTCTGTACCACCAATAGCTCATAGGGTATCTTCTCCAACAACCGGTGGAGGTAGACATGGTTGGAGGTGTAGCATGCTGTGTTGATTGCTTCAGCCCAAAACCTCTCATGAGTTCCATACTCATCCAACATGGCACGAGCAAGAGTGATAAGTGTCTTGTTCTTCCTCTCCACTACTCCATTCTATTCAAGAGTATATGTAGCGGAGAATTCATGCTTGATGCCTTTCTTGTCACAATATTCCTCCACTGTTGTGTTCTTGAACTCTATCCCATTGTCACTTCCTATTTTCACAATGCTAGCCTTGAATTCATTCTTTGTTGTCCTTGCAAATTTTCTGAAGATGTCACTTGCTTGAGACTTGTCCACAAGAAAGGAGGTCTAAGTGTATCTTGTGAAGTCATCCACAATCACCAAGCAATATAGATTCTCCCCCAGACTCTTGTAATATGTTGGCCCAAACTAGTCCATGTGCAAGATCTCTTAAGGACGAGATATAGACATGAATGACTTGATGGGATGAGATGATGCAACTTGCTTTCTAGCTTGACAAGCACTACACAGTTTGTCCTTCTCAAAGGTGACATCCTTCATTCCTTCAACTAGATTCCTCTTGACAATCTTCTTGAGCTGATTCATTCCTACAAGTGCCAATCTTTTATGCCACAACCATCCCTTTGTTGCCTTGGAGAATAGGCAAGTACTTGGTGGCATATACCTTGATTTGAAGTCCGTGACATACAAGTTCACATGCCTCACTCCAAGAAATACTAGTCCCTTCTTTGCATTTTCAATCATTGCACCAACCTCGTCAAATGTGCACTTGAAACCCATGTCACAAAGATGATCAATAGACAGGAGGTTGAAGTTGAGGGTTTCCACAAGAAAGACTTTGGAGAGATGAAGGTTCTTAGTAATTGCCACCTTGTCTGATCCTCTAACTCTCCCCTTTGAGTTATCCCCAAAAGTCATCTTCTCGTTGTCTTTGTCTTTATCAATGGTAGAAAACATGGTTGGCTTCCCGGTCATGTGTTGAGTGCACCTACTGTCAAGTATCCAATGAGTACCTCCACTCTTGTAGTTGACCCTGGTGGTAGCCATAAGACAAGCACTAGAGGGAAAAGGGTTAGTATCCAAGGCATTACTTGATTTACTAGCACTAACCTCATCACGTCAAATGATAAGACCATCCTCATAGATAGGGATTCTTGCAATCCCATACTGAAGTCTCCTCCTAATGGGATAGTGAGGAGCACGATACCTCCAATGTCCATGACCATCTCCCATGTGTATGTCATCGAGGTCGATGTAGTAATGGGGAGGGTCGTAGAGACCAGTGATGTGCTCAAGCACATGTCCCACTTGTGAGTGGAGCACAAGTATCATCTCCCAAAGTCTCGGAAGGATGGCATATTCCCCTACTCCTTGTTGGACCACTCCCGTCGGAGTCCCGGTCCCTCCCGCCACCAATGTGGAGTTATCGCCCATGAACTGCAATCACTCCCGGAGTGAAGACATGGTGCATGTCACTGCTTCCACCAAGGCACAAGTCGCCTCCCTCGAGAACTTGCCAGACTCTCTGAGCCGACACGGGCGCTCACTATTGATGCCCCTTTCACCGGTGGGCTCAAACCATGTACAAACATGTGACAGCCTTCACAACCAATCACGATAGGCTCGATCCCTGACACCTAACCGGTCTAGGTCTCACCATAGACCAAGAGTAACAACATAGATCACACCCTCAAGTACACCCTAGCCTTAGATGTGCAAGATGCTCTAGTTACTCTCACTAGCACTCTCAAGATACCCAATATCTCCTCCTAGTACTCTGCTCTTTTCCTCTTGGACCTTACCAAATGCTCTCAGGTATTCCACTGGCCAAGAGAGGTCTCCAAGACCCTAGCAACGAAGTTATATAGGCTTCCAATCTGCAACTAGCTATTGCTCCACGAAATCAGCCTTTTGGGCGTACTGACTGGACTGCCCGGTGACTGCCTAACCGGACCGTCCGATCACTGCAGATCTAGCTCCAACGGCTCTACCCACTGCTCATCTTGGTACTGATCGAACAGTAAGGCCCGTTTCTCTCTTCATTACAGAAACATTCTAGAGCTCGCTTCCTCGCTACCCTGAGTCTAGCTATATAGACTGGACCGTCCGGTCTCTACACACTCTGACTCAGGCAGTTTCCTCGTTGAGTCTTCTCTCTGGATTTCCTATTCTCCTAGTGACCGTATAGTCCGGTCTCCACTAACCCCTCTGTCCGGTCACTCTATCCAGAAGCTGAAACTCCTCCTCCTCGCTTGACATTGTTTCTCAATTTCTCTGAATAACTCCTTGGCTTCTTGACTGTCACCTACTGCATATGATTTTACTGAGCATACATGCACACCACCGACTAGACATGACCTAAGAGAAATAACTTAGACCCCCTTGATAGTACGGTTTTTCCTTTGAACTCATAGCCCTGACAACTAGACAAGTGTTCCAAACACTTGCTCCATAGATTGTCCTTAGCCTTGATCCATCTCCATCAACCCTTGGACTCCATCAAGCTCATCAAGCCTTTATGCTTATGGTCATTGTCATCCATTGCCAAGGCCGCTGTCAACAATCATTATAATCACTACTAGAAAACACCCCCTATAGATACGCTTTATTTGGGGTTTAGATACGGTTATTCCGCCTTTATCAAAATATAGATATGTTTTCATCAGTCGTATCCGAGACGTCTCCGTACATACCATGTCAAATCTTCTTTGATATGCTTTTTGAAAACGTGTCTACCACCAAACAAGATGTTTCCTTGAGATGTTATAAATCAAACATATATTTGTTGATACGTTTTCATAAATGTGTTTATATGAAATAGGTATTAGAGTAGACATATTTTATGATGTGTTAAAAAGTTTAGACACAATTTTATTGATATGTTTATATTGTGTTGCTACTAGTATATTACTGTTTTAGAATCTCTTTTAAGTGATTGATTTTTTTTTACGTAGTTAGCAAGAGTCGAACTTGTGACCTCCTTATTTTTTACATGCTCATCTTACTAGCTCACCTCCAATAGAAACTTGATTAGATTGAGATATTCATTATTTTATACCCATATTTTCTTAGTGTTTTAGTGTTCCTAGGATTTTATATAACATGCCAAAAATATCTCTAGAGAGGATTGATACGATCAAAACATGTTTAATATCATCTCATGGTTTATATGTTTTCAATAACATCTCAAGAAGCATGTTTAATGTGGTTAGATATGATTAAAGCGTATCTAAATTTCTAATGTCCTTAAAAACATGTTAAAATATGTCTTTTCGGTGGCTACCAATGGTTCAAAGCATGTCTAAAATCGTAACACTTTGTGATATTTTAGAAAGAGTGTCAAAAACATGTTTATTATATTATTGAAGTTAAAGCATATTTACAATCATATCATATTGATATGTTCTTAAAATGGTATTGAAAAGTATCTCTAGCTATTAATGTAGAGACGTTTATAAAAACGTAGCAATACAACCGTTTATAGAAGATATTTTTATTATAATAAATATAGGAGAGGTTTCCTACACGAACAATACTCGTATAGACATTAGTCGTATTTTATATTTATTATTTATCACCAAAACATTCATATCTTAGGATAACCTTAATGATTATGATCCTTATAACCCCCCGGGTGAGATAGCGAACATGTGATGCCAAACACCGAACCTGGGCAGGTGGGCTGGCAACCGCAGCTCTTCACCGCCCGACCACTGGCCGGTCCTCAAGCATTGCTACTAATGGTCGATCTCACGGGAGTGGAATCCTGAAATCGATGGAGGAGCAAAGCATAACTGACTATTTTCTCTCACAAAGCGCATTTTCAGCATTATGTTTTATCGTCAGGCGTGTTTGCAAAACAAACATGCCCGCAAGTCCTAGGAATTGTTTCATTTCGGAATTCCGATTACTCATTTACCATTATTACTTTTCTATAGATTACCATTATTACTTGAGTGATTAGCAATTTATTGTCGTATAATACCAACAAGGCCTAGTAGACTTGATAATTGAATAGTAGCACCTCCGGTCAGGATATTTTTTTATCTACCATTACTTGTGCTATTTGTATTTAAGAAAATATGACATAATATGCAATTTTTACATGTTATTTATTTATTTATTTATTTATTGAAAGATTGACTAGTAATCTAAGTAGTACATCCAATATAATCCGGATAACGTTTTTCATTTACCGTTACTTATACTATTTTTTATTAAAAACTGATATGCTATTCATTTTTTTTTTTGCCTGTTACTGATTTTCTTTATCATACCTCTGCCCCACCTAAAATTTTATCTGTGAGCTGCCACTGGTTGATTGTACGATTAAAAATGTTATCATAGTTAAGTCGCTGGGGTCATCCGCTACTGAAAATATTATTTACTGCAACACTGGAGTTGAATCCTACACTACTTGAATCTAGTTGAGCAGGTTTCACCATAAGGAACCTAATCAAATTTGTTTTTATATAATTAAATAGCCTTGTTGTAGTCTGTGTTTTTGTTACCTCAGTAATATATTCTCCCTTACAAGGTTTTCACTTCAAAATCCAAAGCACAAATTATTCAAAGACGTAATCTATACCATTCTATTATTTATGATGAGGTCCTTCACCTCACCGTAAAACCGTCGTACTAGCTTATTCTGTCGCCTCTTTGCGTATAGCGCCGACATGTGGGTCCCACTAGCCAAATCGGTCGCGCCTCCTCTCCCCGCCTACGCCCGCCTTCTGGTTCCTTCCACAACCCTAATCCGGTCGCACCTCCGCCTGCGCCCGAGCCCGCGCCGCCGTCCGCCTCCGCCTACGCCGGTGGCCGTGCCGTCGTCCATCGTCCGCCTCCGCCTGCACCCGCGCCCGTGCCGCCATCCACCTCCACCTCCACCTACGCCTGTGCCCGCGACTTCCTTCTCTTCTCTCCCCTCCTTTTTCCCGCCGCCATCCGCCATTTTGCCCACGCGAGGAGCTCTCGAGCACAACAGGCGGCATGGCAAACCCTAGCCACCACCGCCTCCCGATGGCTGACCCTACCCAGGCGGCGGCGACGGGGAGCAAGCAGCGAGTGGCGAGCTTGCCAGTGGCATAGAGCGTGGGGGTGGGCGGCCAGTGCATTCTTTATGACGACGGTGGGATTGCCTGGTAGCCATGGTGTGGCTCATCGAAAGGATCTCTTGCCCGGGCTAAAGAAGCCGGATCCAGTGCGGGGGAAGACATTTCCGGTGACGGCTGAGCTCCTGTGCCACCATCCAAACCTCCCATCATTCCGCTGTCATTGTTGCAGGTAAGCGCTCTCTCTCTCTCTCTCTCTGAATTAGTTCTCACTATATAAGCAATAGATTTAGATTCAAACATTGCAAACGCAAATGTGTTACTATGGCCTTGAATTGCTTTTTTCATCATGGTATGATTATATGCAATAGAGAAAGTGTAACACGTGCCATTATATAGATGTTTATTATATACCAATGGTCACCTACCAAATGTTTTGAATATATCTTAATCAGTTAATGAACTCAGTTATGTGTTGGTGCTTTAGACACTAATCATGTGAGAAAAAATATTTTTCTTATGATTCACTCTATTGTCATTGTAACGCGGATCGACAGGACGCAACATGCCTAGCCATGGGTGTATTCCTCTTCTAAGTATTGCAATTTTTGTCTAAACATTCCTATTTTTTGTCCTGGTTCTCAGTTCTGCAATGTAATATTTTTTAGGCATGTTCTTACTCAGGTGACCGTGGTTGTACCAGTGATCGCAGAGGTGCCGAATTTGTCTGTTACTGAGAGACAAGCAAATTTTTTTTCTTGAGTTTTTTTTCCTACTAGAATATGTAAATTGTATGTAATATATATATATAGCTTCTCTACTTATATTCTTGCCACGTGGCTGGTTATATTTGGAATGTGATGTGTTGATACAGAGATTGTATCTTTTATAGCCGGATGATTAGTTTCAGTACAAAAGTTGGAAAGGGTCAGTATTCTAAGAATACTCCAGACAGCTCTCTTTGCTTTTATATTAAATTACTATCTGATCTGCAAACTAATTTTCTCACGGCATGGATGCTTTTGTCTATATTATAAAAGAAAAGTGTATTTGATATTATAGACTATTGGTGTATGGTCCTCTTCTCAGGTTGTATCTGAATAGAAATTTCTCTTAGGATATATGTGTTTTGTAAAATGCTACAGGCCTTGATGCAAAGAGGTGAAATATAAAATTGTTAAATTATGAAATATTGACTATGCTTTTTTTCATGCAAAAGTTTGAGGGTAGTTTCTTCCCTACGCTATAATTTTTCTTAACCAAAAGAATAGATATGTAAAAAAGGCTGAAATAGAAACTAAAGAACAAAGAAGAGATTTTCTTTCATGAGAATTTATATTCTTTGCAAGGCTCTTCAATAAAACCGATAAAAAGAATTAGCATAGTACCTGATTATATAAAATTTTCTTTCATGAGAAAAAGAGACAGTAGAAGAATAAAGAAGATATTTTCTTTTATGAGAAAAAGAGACAGTAGAATACACGCAGTATCCTGTAACTCACATGCATAGTGTCATGTTCGTTTGTTTTATATTATATAAAATTTTCTAAATGATAATTATTATTAAAATATTTTGTAAAAAAATTATATATATATATAATACTCCCTCCTTTCCAAAATTATTGTCGTCATTGACTTTTTTTATTACCTTTGATCATTCGTCTTATTCAAAATATTTATTTGAATATAAAATATTATAAGTTACATTAAAATTTTATTTAGCGATAAAATAAATCATGAACAAAATATATGATATTTTTTGAAATTTTTTAGATAAGACGAATGGCCAAAGTTGATAAAAAAGTCAATAACGATAATTATTTTAGAACAGAGAGAGTATATTGGTATTATTATTATGGACGCCCGCTGCAATGCGCGAGCAGTCAGCTAGTAACTTCAATTTCTGTAGGATACTTGGTGTTTAAATTTATCAAAGTCAAACACTTTAGTATTTGGCTATTTTTATCCATGAAGATAAATTACTACAAATAAATTTAGGTACACCTTACGATAGTTCGTTTTACAGTGAACCTAGTCAATATTGTTATTATTTACAGATATCTTACCATTACTTTATGGTGAAATTTAAAAGATTTGCCTTTAACCAAACCCAGTATTTCTTATATTTGACAATAATTCACTCATAACTCATACAATTTCATGTTTTTGTGAAAAAATTCTAGTTTTTTTTGCAGACACCATAGTTTAATGATCATCTGTTTTTGTTAAAAATTCATCAGGTTTATTCTCAATTACTTAGGAGAACTTGCTTATTTTTTATTATATATGTGACACCCCCAGTATCAAGGAGTTCTGGCAATATACCCTAGGCACAACTTTTACATGATTAGGAACCCATATAAAATAAAATCAAATTTGAAGCTTATTTAAATTCAATTCAAATGAAATGTAATCAAATTTGAATGGCATTCAAACTACGAGTCCAAATATTTCAACATAACTCATACCCACTAAGAATATATGTTGTAGTACAAGTCAAAAGAGAATTTTGGACAAATTATTGTAATTTTTACCTCTGTTTTATTGGCCCAAATAAATACCCAAATGTCTAAAAACAACTCCACTTTGAAAATTTTCTATTCAAATTTGAATACAAGTCAGGTGGCAAACTCATTTTTGTAAATTATAGCACATCATGAGAAACACACACATAATTTTAGATGTTTCATGAGATCTATATTTTTAAATATATTGAAATAAACAGAGTAGGATTTTCGGACAACCAATGAAAAAGAAAAAATCCACGGTCCCACCCGTCAGCTGCTTAGGCAGCTTCTTCCTCGCTGGTTGGCCATGGCGGGTGGCACTTTGCCGCGTGGCTGGCGCTGAGCCGCCGTCTCCCTTCCTGGTCCGAAACCGGACTCCAAAACCGTCGCAGCGCCCCCGGTTTCGCCCAACCCAGTCTCTCCCTCACGCTCTCAGCTCTCTCTCTCTCCCCCTCATTTTCTCTCTCTCGGCTGAGCTCGAGCTCTCCCCTCCGCTACTGCTTCTCCTCGTCGTCCGGCCATCCTGCCGCGTCCCAGCGTGAGTATGTTCACCCAATCGGAGCGCAAGCAGCCCCTCTAGCTCCTCCATGAAGCGTCTCCCGCGAATCCCTGTTCGAGTGCGTCGGATTTGAAGCTTTCCCGGCATGAACTCCTTCCGGCGTGCATGTCGGCCTCGACATAAAATTCGGCCTCACCGGTGAGCCCGCCCTCGATTGTTTTTCTCCAGTGATCTCTCCTTCTCCCCACGCGTCGGTTTGACCAACCTCGGCTCCCGCTTCTGCAGTCGGTCACCGCGGACACCGGCCTCCGCCACCGTCACCGCTCGGCTTCGCCTCGGTCCGTCTCTCTGTGTCGCGCTACGACCACAGCCCAGCTCCCTGCCTATCCGGCTATCCCGTTAGCCGCGCCTCCGCCTGGTTCCCATGTCGCCTCCTCCTCCGGTGGTAGCTGCGCCGGCGACACCTCTGGCCGCCGTGCCCGTGCCGCGCCATGCTCGTGGGTGCCCGTGTCCTGGCCTGGCCAGGCCGCGTAAGGCCGAGCCGGTCTCGGGCCTCACTGCGCCTGGGCCTTGTGGCCTCGGGCCACTACCCGCCTGGGCCGGATCTGGTCCAGATCGTCCTCCCCACTGCGCCTGGCTCGCTGGGCCTGATGAATGCGGCCCCATTTCATTGAAATTTGGTCTGCGATTTAAAAGAGGTAAAAGCAATTGTTTGCAACTTTAGAAATTGGTACAGAAAAAGCTACTGGGTGTAAAAATACTAATAAATACATTTTGGATTGATAAAAATGTGTAACATTTTAATAAATCACTAAAAACATCTCCTAAAAGTACATATTTATTTATGAGTAGAATTAATGAGCAAAAAGGGAAGTAAATTCATAACCATTGTTCAAAGCATGATTAAACTCTAAATTATTTCATGCATGATTTCCTGTGATAAAGTTCACTTAATTATGGATTTAGTTGCTCATGTTCTGATTATGAATATAAAGATATTTATGAATCCTTGTTTTGGCGAAATAAAAACTAGGTATATTAATATATATGTTATAATGCTAATTCTCACTCTAACAATCATGTTTTGACATATCGAGCCTTTAATTATTTATTTAATCTTTTGTCTTATTTTAATTACTTCAAATTAATGGCTCATTGCATGTAAGTGCAATTGGGCAAACAATTCACTCCTGGTATTTCTTATCTACAGTAAATCATCCATGCATAATTGACCAACAAAACCATGTTGAATTAATTAATCGCCCTTGTCCATTATTTTAATCATTAAAAACCGAGTAAGCAATGCATGTAAGCGAAACTTGGCCAATAAATCTCTTTTAGTATCATATATGTATAGTAAATTACTCATAGGCATATTTTCTTCCAGAGCCATGATAAATAAATTATTCTTATCTCTTAGATTTAATATTACACTTAACTATATAGTCATTCACTTAGCTCTATTTTGACATGTATGAATTGTATTCTAGCAACATCCTCTGCACAATGGTATATTAATTAGCTACACTTATATGATGGTCATATTTCATATACACTTACATTACTTGAATCAATATATGTGTACTTTATTTGAATACACAATAATTAATAAAATAAAGTTAATAAAGCAAATACACAAATAAGCTATCACTAATATACAAATGAAACCTTCTCTTTTATACACCATAACAACACATTAAACTTTTCTTAAAAAAATTTTATGAATCATCTTTAATGCACGTCATTGTCATTTGCACCATGTAGACCACGAGGTAAACAACATGGAGGTCGAGACCGTGGAGGATCCAGAAGGTGAAAGAAATGATCCGCTAAGTCAAGCAAGCCCTAGGCAAGCCCCGGTGCATCTCACCAAATTTTTACTCTCTTCATTTTGTCACTAGATAGGGTAATATAGGTTTGCCTATGTATTAAGTTTACATGAGTTGTTTGAAGAAACCTAGAATTATAGTAGGTCTCTTTTACCTGATAATAGCCTCAGGATGATAGATGCTCTGCTTAATTTAGGACGACCATTCGACGAGTGGTATAGAGATCACTCGTAGATTAGGACATATTATCACTCGGGCATGATGTCAGATGATAAAATGTTGGAATGGGATAACAAATGAAGACCGGATGGGCAACTAGGTGGAAAGGGAAGGACAGCTTGTCTTCAAGGAGGTAGCCCCGTCTGAGTCACGTAAGACTACGCCTCGTATCCGGTCCTATGAGGTTAAGTTTGAGCGTACTGTTTATATAGTGGAGTTATGGGCACAGTAAACTAACGTAGCTACGACTACTGCCTGGTCGGAAGATAGCCTTCTCCCTTCTTTGGTGGAACTAGGGCTGAGAGGAGGTAAAAATCCAGCGACGGATGATGACACGAGGCGTATCGCGTTGGGGGACCCTTCTTGGGGGAGTCTGAATCCGGAAGAGCTTACGGTACCGCAGCGAAAGGTTGCTCCATACGGCTTCTATGAAGAACGTATGGATCATGCAAGCAAGTTTCTCCTGCAGGATGTAAATCGATTCCAGTCGCTGCCCCTCACAGTAACAAGTACCACTTGATCGCTGCTCTAGAACAGTGTCAGAAGCCATTAATATGATGAATGGGTTCAATATTGCTGTATAAAATTATTATTAATTATATTGCAACCATGATTGTTGTAGTTATAGTGCGAACTAAATTTATCATTTCCCATGATAACTTAACTTGATGCTAAAATTTGAAAAGTAAAGATCCACTCTTAGACTGGCTTTTTGGCAATATAAACCCTATCCTTAGTCTGTGCATGTCTAGGAGTCGGCTGTAGTTGGTCATTTTTAACGGGTCAGTCTTGCTGAGTAAACTAGTTACTCAGGGCGATGTTCTATTTGGTTTTCAGATGATCAGGATGGAGACTGTTACTACGGTGGGAGATTCCTCTGGAAAGGCCAGCATCCTCACTGCTGGAACATCAAGTGGGAGCGGTGCACCGATGATAAGGAGGAGTAGACGTTGATTGCCGGTATGGTGTTTTGGGCGTTCTATGCCGGATGTTCTATGTGTATCGCCGTGAGAGGGCGTTGTAATTTATTCTTCGTCGAACTTCTTTCGTACTATTGATCTATTTTGCTTCTGCATTTAAAAACTCTAGTTTGTAATTTAAATTTAATTTTATGTAAAACTCTATATTCTATCTATATTTTTGTTGTATCTATATTCTTCTGTCATGTGTTGTACTATTAGGTGGCACAGCAGGTGTCGTCACTCGAAAAAAATTCTGAAATAGATCCGTCTCTATAGTAAGACGATTTTGTTATAATATATGTAAGCAAGTATTAATATATTACCCTGTGTGGAGGTCTATCGATTTTGTCTTGTGATATCTTTTCTGGAACAAACGTCTCAATCAAGTCTAAAATTAAATGTCTACTACATGCTAAGCCTCTGAGCTCTCTAGCAGCATATCCACAAACTTGAGGAGGTCCTGATGGGATGACCCTCCATCCGCCAGGCTCGCACACGCCGCCGTTTTCAATGACAACACCCTCTCTTTGATCCCCTGATCTTGGAGCAGCGACGCCAGCTTGTCCCCGATCTCCTCCTTGGTGACGAGACCCTGCTCGCAGGCGCAGAGCCTGATGCCGGTGCGCCAGACGTCGCAGACGTAGGTCCGGTTACAGAACTGGTCGGCGAAGTATGGCCAGCACAGGAGCGGGACGCCGTATCGCAGGCCTTCCATGGTGGAGTTCCACCCGCAGTGCGTGACGAAGCAGGCGAGCGCGGGGTGCGAGAGCACGCGCTGCTGCGGAGCCCAGCTCACGACCAGCCCGTTGGACTCGCCGGCGCCGATGCGCCGCGTGATGGACTCGCTGACGTCGCTGCCGTCGTCGGTGATGTTGGGCCGGACGACCCACAGGAACGGCCGGCCGCAGAGCAGCAGCGCGTCGGCGAGCTCCAGGAGCTGCGCCGCGTCGAAGACCGTCATGCTCCCGAACGCCACGTACACGACGGAGCCGGGCTCCTGCGCGTCGAGCCACGCGAGGCAGCTCTGGTCCTGGGCCCAGAAATGGCACGCTGATGATGCCGAATTGGTAATTGGCGCCTCCTCCAAGGGACCGACGGCCAGCGCCGGCTTCGGGAGGAGGGCCAGCGCCTCGGATTCGATCTCCTGGAACGTGTTGCAGAGGATGATCTCGGCTTGCGCGATTACCGGGTTGGCCTTGATCACGCCCTGGATGAAGGCTCTTCGTGACTCCGGGGTCTTGCCCATGCTGGTCCAGGGGAGCTCCGCCGCCAAGACGGCGGGCATCTTGGGGCCCAGCTGGATCTTTTCCTTCCTCTTCACAGTCCCTGCTTATCACCAAGGACAATCATGTTTGATTTTTGTGTTTTCCATGGGGATTTGATCTTAGTAGTACTCATATATTACCGTTTTCGTCGATGATGCCGTCCTCTATGAACTTGGGAACGTGCATCCTCAGCGCGAAGATGGCTGCCGAGAAAGTGGAGAACAAGGCGACACGCACACCCACAGTGGTGGCCAGTTTCAGCGCCCAGCTCATGGACACGTCGACCACCACCCACCTTATCCCGTTGGACACGACCATTTCCTCGAGCCCGCCGAGCATCGCGCCCGGCAGCCCCGCGGCCAGCTTGCCGACGTCGGTTCGGTCGCCTTCGGGGCCCATTCCGTCGGGGAAGGAGACCAGGTGGATCCCCTCCGCCTCCGGGACTGATGATGATGATCCTTCTACTACCACTCGTCCAGCTAAGGCTCCCATGACTCGGGCATGGTTGAAGTCCGTGTTCACGAAGTCCACCTCGATGCCGTGCTCGACCAGCCGGTGGGAGAGCTCCATGAGCGGCATGACATGGCCTTTGGCAGGGAAGGGCAGCACCAAGACACGAGGACGGAGGGGACGAGCTACCGCAGCCATGAGGTTGTTGTGGGGGTGAATAAACTGGACCTGTCCTATCACGCGGCCGGGGGAGACAACTAACCAGCAGCCACACACGATAAAGTTTTGGAATAACTTCTACTTCACGCGCGCGTCTGTGTGGTGCAGGAACCGAACCCGTGACCATTCCCCGGGGCCCCGGCCGCGCTTTGTTATATACCAAGGAGAGGAGGCAACCTCGTCGACGCTTCTGCAGCATCATATCTACGTCAGCAATAATAATGCCCCTCGTACAATATATCACTTTGTTCGAATTCGTCTCATAAATGACTGGTCATACAATCGAGATCATATTTGACCATGGGAAATATCACTGATGAGTATCGTTGTTGCGAGCTTTTGGAACCCAAGTGCAAAACATCTATCTATCTGTTATACATATATATTTGACCAACAAAAAAAACACCATTCAAGGTCTAAAAATTACCATATTGATCGGAGAAAATAAAAAGAAAAAATTATCACTATTGACATTAGAAAAAATATAGATTAAAATAACATTATATAAAGTTTTAAAATTACCCATCAATATCATTATAAAAAATAATCCAAATACCTCTACATCCACTGCCATGCTATATATTCAAATAAAAGATAACTTTTTTATTAGCACATGGTATGCATCCGTGAACTCTTCTTAGACTGAGTCCAACAATACATTGCAAATCGGAGAGGCAAAGGAAGATTTGCCCATCGTGTACAGTGAGTAAGAGGCAGTGCATTTTCTTACATCTTCAAGAGAGAAGGCATATTTGGTTCAAAACGAAGCTCCCGGCGCAGCCGCTCGGCTCCAAGTCCCCCACTCGGCGCCACCGCCCTAGCTCCCGTTGCTGCCTGCCCCAGATCCAGCGACCGTCTCCGCTCGCCCTGCGCGCCTCTCCGCCGCCTGCTGGAATCGGCCATCGCACATGGAGAGACCCTCCAACGATGTGAGCGTTGTGCCGTCCAGCCATGGAGGCGGTGTCACCGAGGAGGTAGAAGACATTGGCGGAGCCAGTGGGTGGACAGGGTGGGCCCCGGCCCACCCTGAGAATCGGCAATCGCTCCCACCCTTTTGGCCCTAGCCTGCCACAATTTGGTGCAAGTGCAAGTCAACTCGGGTGTGGTGGTTCACCCGTAAAGAACCAGCTCCGGTCCTCCCGAGTAGAACCATTCTGCATTTTAGCTAGTGTCTCTGGGCTCTAGTGGAAATGATGTTCAACCATACCCTGCAAGTTGTTGTTTGCATGCCGGTGATTCGAATACACTACACAATCATACATACACGCATTCTTTACAATTACTTTTTGCACATAATCATTACAACTTTTTTTAAAGGAAGGCTTAATAATATGATGTAGAAATTTTAACACTATAATTTGTTGGAATACTACACATCTTTGCACGCATAAGGTTATGAAATAGCAATTTTCATAAATATTATCAGACTATTATTCAAACTAAACCAGAGGTCAGTCCATAGCTGCACTATCCATCAAACTAAATTACTATAACTCGTAATCTTCAGCAGCCAGTAGCAAGTAGATGCCAAAAGATGTCTTTGGTAAAGTTATCTTATCATAGATTACATAATTATTAGATGGCAACAACCTTCATTATAACTCTGAATAATCAATACCATGTTACAATTTTTTTTAAATAAAAAACTTGACTATATCATAATTATTGAAACATGAAAAAGATGGAGATATAACAAAAAAACGCATCAAAGAAGAATTTTCAATATGCTTGTAAAAAAATTTGTTCTTAATTAAATTTGTGGTATAAAAAAAAATGTCGGTCCACCCTATCTTTGAATCCTAGCTCCACCACTGGTAGAAGAGGACCAGCGTCTTCCTCCTCGGCCCCCGCGCGCCGGCGGCTTTGTTCCTCCTTGCGCGCAGGAGCAGGACGTCGACTGAGCAGCGACGCCCCGCCGCCTCCTCGCCGTGCTCGCCTCCTTGCCCGCTGCGGCAGGAGCTCGCCCGCCCATGGCCACGCTGCCATCCACGCTGGACCCGCAGCTCTTGTCCTCGTCCCGTGGCCGCTGGTCCCGCGCGCGCCCTCCGCTGCCGTACCCGCCTCCCCGTGCGCCCGTTTCTGCCTCCGCGCGCACACCCGTGTCCTCGCCTCCTCCTCTCGTGCTCACCCTCCAGCAGTCTCTCACGCGCACCGAGCGAATGCATCAAAGGAGAGAGGGATTGCAATTTTAGCTCTCCTCTCTCCTCTAATGCAAAATGGATGGCCCTTTTGCATTGTCTGTTGGAGATCAAAATGGAGATGCATAGTGCACTTTGGTGAGGCAAAAATGGAACTGCCTCCTCTATTGGAGTCAGTCTTAGTTTTTTTTTTCTAACCTAGCGGTATTGCTCTCTCTCTCGCTTTCTCCCTCTCTCCGAATATATTAAATCTCTCCTGCCATACACGTAATTCTGTGTTACGTTTTCTCTTGCTTCGGAGAATTTCAATGCACGTACCTACAATCTAACAGATTTACAGTTAGGACACTCCTCGGATTTGCTCACTTAGGGTGTGTTTGGTGCGGCTTAGGCAAAAGTCGATTATCGCACAGTAGCATGCGCCGATAAGCTATAAAAACACACTTGGCCGGATTTTTTTATTAGCACATGGTATGCATCCGGGATCTCCTTTTAGTTTTTTTCCTAAGCTAGCTATATTGCTCTCTCTCTCTTTCTCCCTCTCACTCTCTTTCTCCCGCTTTCCGAGTAGATTAAGATTGTGTTTGGTAGAGCTTATGTAGTGGGTTATTAAACAACTTATACTATAATAAGCCATAAGTCATGATAAGCAACTAGTTCGCATAAGCACTTATTATAATAAACTGCCTAAGTCATTTGTCTCTTTGTATTTGAAAAGCAAAGCCATCAAACACTAGTTTTTTAGCCTTCTGAATCATCTCTCCCTATACTATAGCAAAAAGGGGCTTTAGCGACCGGGGCCAAATTCATGTAGCAGTGGCCCAAAAATAACTCGCCGCTATAAATCGATTCTAATATATAGCGGCAGCCAATTTAACAGGCCGCTGCTACTCAAATCAGCCCACTTCACGATCCATTTTTTCTATAAAATCACACAGCCTAATCATAACTCACCACTTCTCTCCCCCGACCCCCCCCCCCCCACCTATTGTCGCCTGCCTCCCCATGTGGCCTCTCCCTCCTCTCTCTCCCCCTGAGGTGGCACCCTCTTCTTTGCGCGAGGCGGCACCCTCCTCTGTGACCTCCGGGCGGTGGTGGCGATTCAGGCGATGACTCCAAAAGCGGCAGCGCAGATTCGAGAGACTACGACCTCCTGAAGCGTCGGACGGCGGTGTGGATCCGCGACCTCCGGGAGGCGGCGACAGAAGCTCTGAGGTAGGCGGGGCCAGGAGGAGGTGTGACGACCTCCTCTCTGACCGGATCCGTGGCGGGCGGGACCGGCGTTGCGGGCCTCCCTCCTCATTCCTCTCTGGCTAGATCCACGACGGACGGGACCGACAACACGGGCCTCCCACCTCCTCCGAGTGGACGACGACAACCACCTCGACCGGATCCAGGCATGCGACGACACAAGTTGCCGGGTCCGGGCGGATCTAACCTGGACTTGGCGGATCCGGGCGGCGGTGGCAGCGACCGGGCTGCTAGAGTTTCTTTTTTTTTTTTATTTCTAGATTAATTCATAGCGGCAGGTCACTTTGTCACCTGCTGCTACAATCAAATTTCAGCGGTGGGTGTTTTGTCCATAGACGACCCACAGCAACAAATCTCTTTTTTTAGCCGCGTTTTGATTGCGATGGTGGCTCGGCTTGTTGCTACAGTGATTTCTGAACTGCCGCTATAGGCTGGTTTTGTTATAATGCTAGCTATACTGACCAAGCTATTTTAGAAAAAAAATAGGATAAGTTGTTTTGCTAAATGATTTGACAACTTATACTATAATAAATTAGATAATCACTTTTTACGTATAAGCTAAAATATAAAATATTTTCAGTATAAGTATAAACCTGCCAAACACACCATAAATCTCTTCTGCCATACACGTAGTTCTTTGTTACGTTTTATCTGGTACGTTGGAATTTCAATGCACCTACCTACAATCTAATACAGTTAGAAGGACATTCATCGGTTAGTCTTTAGAATTGATGGTTAGATGTTTCTCCTTTACTTAACAATTTTTATATCCTTTTTCTAATTAATCTGTAGGCTTCAAAAGGATCATTTGCACTTTATTTCTTTATAAATACTAACCACCATTGCATAAAAGATCTCTCTCTTGATCTCTTGACATACGACATAAAAGAATTTGGGATTGAAAATGTTTATGTCAGAGGAACGTGAGAAGATTGAAAACTCATTAGACAAAATAAGTACATGAGATATATCATAGACTTGGATGAGTGCATTACCAAAAAAAATATCATTTGAAGAATTTGATCAGGATGTGATCATTTGCACTTTATCTCTATAAATACTAACTACCATTGCATAAAAAGAAAAGAACTAACCTAAAATTCTCTCTCTCCCTCTCTCTCGCTCTCTCTCCATACAACATAAAGGAAATTAGGATTGAAAATGTTGATGTTAGAGGGACGTGAGATTATTGAAAACTCATTAGACAAAATAGGTACATAAGATATATCATAAACATGGATCACTACCACAAAAATAGCCTTTAGCGACAGCATAAACAATCTTGTAGTAGCGAAAATAAGAAAACTTGCCGCTATAGTGGTATAGTGATTTTTAGAGACGGACCATAAAGTGAACCGCCGCTAAAAATTGATTTTTAGTGGTAGACCATATTGTGAGCCACCGCTAAAAATTGTCTTGATTTTTAGAGGCTTCACAATGTGATCTGCCCCAAGAAAATCAATTTTTAAAGGCGGTTTACTTTATGGGCTGCCGCTACAATTTATCCATTGGCCCATTTAACTCAACAAAGCCCACTAAATCATCAGCCTCTATAAAAATAGAAACCCTAGCTCCTTCTCTCCATCTCTGCTCCTGCCTCTCCTTCCCCTCCAATCGACGGTGCCGGTCCCCTCCCCCTCCTCATGGCGCCCCGCCCCTCACCTCCACTCCACTCGTGGTACGCCGACCCTCCCCTCCCCTCACCGTGGCGGCGCTACCTCCCGACCAACTCCCATTGGCGACTTGACGAGCGTGGCCCGAAGAAGCGTGGTGAGAAGTGTGGGGCCCCTGGGGCGGGCGGATCTCACGATAGGGCTGTCAGATCTGGCCCCGGGCAGTGGACTATGGCCTTGCAGGCCGGGCGGTGGCGGGAGGCGTCGCAGGTGGCCTACTCCTCCCTCCCGCTCCTGCCCGTCAACAGATCCGACAAGGCCGAGCAGTGTGGGGTGGTCTCACGGGCGATGGTGGCTGGCAGCCTTGTGGGCCACGCTGTCGGTGGCGTCGTGGGCTACGGCCTGCTCCTCCCTCCCTCTCTCACCCGTCGAGAGATCTGGCGGGGTAGAACGGCGCCGGATGATCTCGTGGATGGTGGCCTTACGGGCCGGGTGGTGGCAGGTGGCCTCACGGGTGGCAGCCTGCTCGTCCCTCCTGCTCCCGCCCGTCAACCTCAATGGCGGGTCTGATGCGGGCTACGAGTGAGCTAGTGGGCTATTTTTTCTTTTTCGGATTGAAGGGTAGCAGGTGAAGAAGTCATCCACTGCTACTAATTGTTATGTAGCGGCGGTTTGTTTCCTTTCAAGAAAGTCCGCCGGTACAAACATCTTTTTTAGCTGTGTTTGTATTGCCGTGGTTGTATGTGCCTGATGCTACAGTAACTTTTCAACAGCCTCTATAGTCCAGTTTTGTAGTACTGGATGAGTGCATTACCAAAAAATATCATTTGAAGAGTCCGATCATGATGTGATAATTGTGAACTTACGGCCAGTGCAAAGATGTGATGCGACCACGATGTATAGCGGCAACTAAACACCAAAGGCCATCAAGAAGAATTCATGGAATATTACGAGGCAACAAAGACTTACATTACCCTTTACATCATTCTCCTAAGGAAAAACATTTGGTACATTGTAAACAGATTCATTAAGGTATGGCATGGCGGTCCAGTTTTTGCTTATCCACAATGTTCACATTGGCAGCAAAAACTGGAACAGATTATCATTGAGGCATGACATGATGTGGTCCATTTTTTGCTCATCGACGATGTTGTGATCCAGTTTTTGCTGCCAATGTGAACATCATGGATGATCAATGCTATGTTATGTGATGGGTGTTGGGAGACGATAAGATTGCTTCATTTGTACCATGATCAATTGTAATTTTGCAGAACTGAATAAATTTATTTTTATTTACTTTAAAATTCACAACTAAAGGCCCATATAATTGTTATAGGTTCTTAGGTTTAAAGAAAGTTTGTTCATAAAACGAAACCAACCTAAAACCTATAATAATAAACTAGCACCTGAAGCCTAAAACCTAGCACGACACTATAATAAGTTTTAAAATGAAGGTTTCTGGTACAATGTATTTATTTTGGAAATAAAAACAAACTGTGGATACATAGTATACCCCAATAATATTTGTAATAAAACAGTACCTGGCACACTTTATTATCTACGTTTGCTACTTAGTTTCCAGATCAAGTTTCAGTTAGAAAATTTCAGGGAAGATGGTCCATTCACTGGTAAAGGTGTCACTCTTGGACATAGAGTTTCTAGAAGTAATGTCATTTTCTTTGGAAGTCATAAATTAATTGACCAGTCATCCCTGACTTGTGATGTCTAATATAGCTGTTTCACGTTTCTAGAAGTAATGTCATTTTCTTTGAAAGAAGTCATAAATTAATTGGCCAGTCATCCCTGACTTGCGATGTCTAAGGAGGCTACGTTTCAGTTTGAATATTCAACGTCAAAGCAAAGATTTTTAGCCACAAATCTTTTAGCTGTGGAATAATCAAAGTCTTCCCAGCAAAAGGTGAAACAACTAAATGACAGACGTCGTAATGCCAACAAATCAACATGCCGTTCCATCACCGGCGAGCTTTTCACCGTACCTAGCAAGAGAGCATAGACAAAACAATACTTAAGCACTTCACATCCTCTAGAGTTATGAAAGAACCATCCCTGCCATGGACATAAGCCATGTTGCTCCTTATGTTCCTCCTATTCTTCTCCCATAACCTGCTTGTATGTTCCATTGGTGGTCCTGACCAGTTTGTGTACAATGGATTCACCGGAGCAAACCTAACCCTCGACGACACAGCCTTTGTCACCTCGGATGGACTCCTCATTCTCACCAATGGAACAAATCGCTTGAAAGGTCATGCCACATACACATCCTTGCTCCACTTCCAAAGCAAGTCACCAAACGCCTCTCATTTGCTTTCATTCTCAACCACCTTCGTGTTTGCCATCCTCTCTGAATATATCGACTTGAGTGGCCATGGCCTTGCCTTGTTCATTGCACCATCCAAGGACTTCTCAACAACACTATCCTATGAATACCTTGGTCTCTTCAACATGCAGAACAACGGCAATGCTAGCAACCACATCTTTGCCATTGAGCTTGACACTGTACGCAATCTAAATTTGGGAGACATTGATAGCAACCATGTCGGCATCGACATCAATGGGCTAGATTCTATCAAGGCTGCATCAGCGGGCTATTATGATGAAAATGAGAATCACACATTCCATGATCTGACCCTTATGAGTGGTAAGCCAATGCAAGTTTGGGTGGACTATGATGCAAAAAGAGCGGAGCTCAATGTTACGATAGCTCCCATCCAAGTGACAAAACCAACTAAGCCCCTACTATCACACCATATTGACCTCTCTTCAGTGATCACTGAATTGGCATATATCGGCTTTTCTTCATCATTGGGGGATATGTCATCACGACATTGTATCCTTGGGTGGAGCTTCTCACTAAATGACTCAGCTATGCCACTCAATGTCTCCAAGCTGCCCAAGTTACCAAAGTCTCGTCTCTCAGACAAGCATTTACACATGGTCCTGAAGATTGTATTGCCCATTGCTAGTGTGATATTCATGGTCACCTTGGTATGCACAATTTTCTTTCTCGTGTGGAAGCATGCCAAGTATTCTGAATTACAAGAAGATTGGGAGCATGAATTTGGACCTCATCGTTTCAAGTACAAGGTTCTTTTTGATGCCACAAATGGATTTAGTGACAAGCAATTACTTGGTGTAGGAGGATTTGGAAGAGTGTATAAAGGGGTTATTCCTACATCCAATCTGGATGTTGCAGTTAAGAAGGTTTCGCATGATTCACGACAAGGAATTAAAGAGTTTATTGCAGAGATTGCAAGTATTGGCCGTATGGAGCACAAAAACCTTGTCCATTTATTGGGTTATTGCCGACGAAAGCATGAGCTTCTTCTGGTATATGAATATTTACCCAATGGCAGTCTTGATAGATATTTACACCATCACGAAGTGAACCACACATTAGACTGGAACACAAGATTCCACATTATTAAAGGTGTCTCCTTGGGCCTTTCATACCTTCATGAGAACTGTGAAAAAGTTATCATTCATAGAGACATTAAGGCAAGCAACATACTCCTTGACAATGAGATGAATGGACGTCTGGGTGATTTTGGACTTGCAAGGTTGTATGACCATGGAACTGATCCACAGACAACCCATGTAGTTGGCACAATCGGTTACCTAGCACCTGAGCTAGGGCGAACCTCTAAAGCGACTCCACTCACTGATGTGTTTGCATTCGGTATGTTTCTTCTAGAGGTTGCATGTGGACAAAGGCCTATTATACAAGACACACAAAACAACCATGTCTGGCTTGTAGACTGGGTTCTGGAACACTGGGCTAGAGGCGATCTCATTGGCTCATTGGATAAGAAGCTTGGAGGAAAATATGACATTGATCAAGCAAGTCTAGTCCTGAAGTTGGGATTGTTGTGCTCGAGGCCTTCTCCTAGTTCGAGACCAGTCATGCGCCAAGTTGTGCAGTATCTCGATGGGATCATGCCACTTCCTGAGTTGTCACCAACGACACCAAATTTTGGCACCTTGGCATTGTTACAAACTGACGGCTTCGAAGAATATGCTATAACATACGATGTATCATCCTCATCGGCTACCAGCATCCTTGAGTCAGAACTATCAGGGGGCAGATAAGTTAGGGCCATATTAGCAAACTTTATTTTTTTTGCTTCATATGTAGTAAAGGGAGGTCGATATAGTATTTCTATTTTGAAGAGATGAATCAAATTTCATGTCCATAATTAGATATATGGATGTGGATGCCCTTGTCTGACTACAAAGTTTTTTATATATGTGAACATGGGATATTGTGTTGTTAGGGAATACCATTTAAAAAAAACAATATTTGGGCTACATTTCTAAAGCTTGGAAAAATGTTTTAGTGGCAATAGAATAGGTAAATTTTAACAGCATTTCATTTTAAATATTAAAACTAAAAATTGGATCATTCATAGGTATATATTTTATATCCCGAAAACTCATCTGAGTTGAAGTTAAAAGTAAGCATGCAGAATGTCCTACGTTTCATCTTCCACATGACCTTTCCTTAGAATCTATTGAATTAGAGGATTATTATCCACAAAATTTCATAGAAATAAAATTTCAGTGGCCCTGAATTTTTGCATAGAATAAACATGAGTACTGAGGTCAGCCTGACTATTTTCCGTGAATTCTTGTGTTCTCCACATCATTGGGTTCCACATATTTCCTAGTGATAGGGTAGTCAAATCTTTTGTCCTGGAAAAAAACCATGCCCCTCGATATATCGAATATCTAGGTACCTAGAGGGATAGCTATACCCTAACAAATATTTACGGTTGTAGGAGTTCTTATGGTTGTTGGATCTTTCGATATGGTTGCAGAAGTTGTTGTTGTAGCTACAGGAACTCTTATAATGGTAGCAGGACTTGTTGTTACTGGGACCTTTCCTTATGATTTAGGGAGTATTTGCTATATGGTCGTGAGAGATGTTATCACAGTTGCAATAAAAAGAGATACAAGTGTAAAAGCTATGTCAATTTTTCTTTTTTTGTCAGTTGGAGCAACCCGACAGTTAATTAGATACCCTATGAGACCATTGCCGACAGATAAGTGTTGACATATCTTAATATCGCACCAGAAATATTACTATCCCCGACAATGGCACCAGAAATGCTTGTTGATATCTGCTAAGTCATACCAAATAAATAGACCTGGGCAAGACGCCAGAACTACTTGTTGGTAGAACTCAACAGATGATTAGTGTGGGCAAGTTAAATCTCCAAGTGCACGAACATCCCGTTGTAGCATTTCACCATTGGATTACTCCAATGGTTATCATTTATAGTTCTCCCAAGGGAAGGCGGCTGTCAAGAGATAACATGTTCATAACCATATAACTAATAATATGCCAAAGTCATAGATAGGGGTAAGGATAAATAAGGATAATGGGTAGTGACACACAGAACAATCCATCAGTCCAAAGTCTAGGTTAAGTGGGTTAGGAAGAGTTAAGCTGGGTCCCTATGTACTTCTATATTCCTATCTATAGGTTAGTTACATGCAACACATACAAGCCAAGTCCTATGCCAAGCCGAGACAGGGAGGATTAATAAGCACAACAGGGTTGTTGCCGCCTGATGGCAATTCTTTACTAGGACATGTGACAAAAGAAACTTAAGTCCTCACCACTTGATGCACTCAAAGATATTTACCAACCTAAGCACCATGCTTACATTGCTAAATAATACTCTTGATTCTCATGGGACTTTGGCCCTTCGGACCAACAAGTCGGGAATAGGAGTACACCTAACTCTGACCCAATGGATCAACAAGCAAATACTAGAAAATGCATAACTTCGACCCTACGGATCAATGAGTCAAAAGCTAACACATGCATAACTCTGACCCTATGGATCAACAAGCTAATGACTATATCATGTAAAACATTAACCATACAGATTATCAAGTTATGGACTAAAGCATGTCTAACCACAATATGCATTGAAGGAGTGCAAGAGCATAGATTAACTAGTATGAGTATGTGAAGAATGAAGCAACCAAACATGACTAGGCAACAATCATATAAAAGGCACATGACTATCACACCTGTATAAATAAAGCATAAGAGTAAAGAAGATAAATATATTACTAAAAGGAATAAGTCTTACTAGAGAAGGATAATGTGGAACTATACCCAAGACTCCAAGACTAGATCAAGGACTTCTAGTCAGCTCTCCTATATCCTAAAATCCAATAGGACCTGAAGACTGAGTGTAATGCTAGAGAATGGACTCTTCTTGGTGTGTGTGGAAGTGGGAGGCCCTCTCCTCCTTTTATAGCCTCCAAAGGTCGGTACTGGAGTGAAACCACCATGAAACCTCAGCGCACCGACTTCAGGAAATGGACGAGGAAGCACGACCGAAATGGCCTCAAGATCAGGTCGGGCGACCAAGGGGGGAGGTCGGCCAACCTGGCCCTGGGCCCTATGGCCTTGTGGTTTTGCTGGGTCACTGGTAGGTGGGTCCTCTTGTGTTTTATGCATGTGTTCTCTAGAGAAATCCTGTGTAGCCACATATATGATCCGTGTGATGTCCAGTTGTCACCATCCCATTGGCTGGAATGGTATTTTCCTGGATCATGCTTCATTTCTCCACCTCTTTTATACCAAATCCCTGCATGCACTTATTTCTCCATGGACAAGTGGAATCTTATTAATCCTAGCTAACATACATGTATGAAATGCTAAGTCTCCCCTTATTTGTAGCTATATTGACGGTCAAAATTGGTATTTAACGACCGTCAACAAGACCCCCAAGCTGAACTTTGCTCGTCCTGAGCAAAGCTAAACTTAGGTTTTGTTGATCAGGAGTTGCAACTATGTCTTACTCTTAATATATACCCAAGTGCACAACTAAGACACTCTACAAAGGATTGAATAGGTTGGCATGAGTATTTCACCTTTGTTTACCTATGGGGCGTTGTACCTTCTCCAAATCTTGGGCTGTTGGAAGATAGAACGGTCTGTTGGACTTACCATTTCTCCTACTCTCCTTGATCGACTTTAGCCTGGAGGATATTAATCTTAGTGATAAATTTAAGTTCCTCATATGATTCACTCAGATCGCTCAATGTGTATATATTCCTCACCAAGGCTTATGGCGCCTCAAAAATCCTACCTCTAAAGGCTGATATGTGGAGCTCAGGGTACGGATAAATATGGCATACCTATATTTCATATGTCGCTGATTCAAAAGAGTGGATCCATGGAGAAAGCATTTCCTACAAACATGATCAAGATGCGCATGTGTGGTGGATATGGTGGAGTGGAAATGGAGACTCTTTTATTTGTCTCTCCCTTTATTTGGCAGTAATGGCTATCTTTTCTTTCTTTTTTTTTTCAATCTCTTCATGGATCAAGAGTTTTTTTTTGTCAAGCTCTTCTTGGAGCAAGAACCTTTTTCTCCCTCTCTCTCTCTTTTTATTTCGATAGCCATAACTTTGATTGCCTTTGGGAGAGATCAATCATGAAGATAGAGTCTTTATTTTGTGGATGGATGTGTGACATGGATGATTGCTAATTTCTAGTGTGGAAACTTAGTGTGATGTGCGCAGACTTGATCATGAATGCAGAAAATATTTCTCACTAGGGTCACACAATTTTGACAAGGCTCAATGAAAATACAAGCAGCATATGTAGAAGGTTTTGCAATGTAGAACAACATATGGCTGTGATAGGAATTTACATCATTAAGGAACTTATCATTTTTATCAAATTAATTCTCCGTGTGTCAAGTTTCACAAATTGAGCAAGATCATAGCAGCCCTAGCTAACCATATCATATCACCCAACAACCTAGAAGGATGATGCTTGTGCTACCCACTAGTGCATTCGAGGCAAAAATTATCCATGCCAACAAACCAAAACTAGATAGAGTACTAGGTTGTAAACTGGGCGTATGGAAAAAATAAAAGACAGAGCAACTATTCATCATCTCAATATAGGAAACCTTATGCATTCATACCACACATGACTTTATTTATTTTTAGGTTTTCTGTTTATCATGCATCTGAAAGGGAAATAAATCTTTTTGTTGTTTTTTGTTTATCATGCATGTGGTGATTGGAAAGGAAAATGATACAAGTTACCTTCACATGAGAGGGAGGAACTCCCCCCAAGCTGGCTCCTGCTCATGGTTTGCTGCAACATGTTGATAAAGCATTTGAAGTTGTGGCTGCAACAAGAGAGTAGGAGTACACAAGAACAACTACTCTTATTTTTCATGGGACTTTGACCGTACTCATCAACAAGTCGAGAATAAGAGTATACGTAACTCAACAAGTCAGCTACTCAATGGTTATCAAGCCCTCATCGAGTTTGTTCTTATGAAGATTTGAAGGCAGCATGAAGGTGCAAATAAAACTCAAAGGAAATGTTTTTGGCAGAATTTCTTAGTGTTTAATAATGCCAGAGCCTAGAGAAAATGATGATAAATTGGCAGAGCATAATGGAGAGGTGAAATATGTGAATGCGGTGAAAAACTTCCTCTCGTGGACCTTGCCTCAAAATGCAAAGCGAAACAATAGTCATATTGGGACATGACAGTTGCAAGCTAGCAGTTGGGCCAAGTGGGGGGGGGGGGGGGGGGGTAGAGAGCCATTTTTCTCTAGTCGACCGACCAATAGGTCTGGTCGCCCTACCAGGGAATGGCCCCTCTTGTCCTCTGCTCTGGTCAGTGAGCCCTACCTATGGTGGCCCACTAGAACAAAATATATTTCAAAGAAAAACATTTTTTGATCTTTTGTACTCTCATTTTCTCAAAAGATGAACTATGAAATTCTATTTTTTTATAAGTTTGGAAAAGGGAGATGGATTGGAATATATTCCAACATGCAGATGTGGTGAAAAACTCAAATATGCAAATACAAATGGAAATCCAAAGATTGGTGGAAAGCAAATATGAGATAAGTACCAATTTACCTTTGGCAAGGGCTCACCAATTTTAAGTCCAATGAGCCGGACACTACCCTTTTTCACTTAAAGAGAAAACAAAGGAAAAGTAAACCTATCTAGACAATGGTAATTAATAGAAATATAATTTGGAATAATGCTAGTGATTCTCTTTTAACCAGTGTCGTCCCCGGCAACGGCGCTAGAAATGCTTGTTGACATTTTTTAACGTCGCACCAGAAATATTATTGTCCCCGGCAATGGCGCCAAAAATGCTTGTTGACATTTGCTAAGTCACACCAAATAAGTAGACCTGGGCAAGACGCTATAACTACTTGTTGGTAGAGCTCAACATATGGTTAGTGTGGGCAAGTTAAATCCGCAAGCACACGGATATCCCGTTGTAGCATTTCATCATAGGATTACTGTAATGATTGTCGTTTATAGTTCTCCCAAGGGAAGACGACTGTCAAGAGATAGCATATTCATAACCATATAACTAATAATATACCAAAGTCATAGATATGGGTAAGGATAAATAAGGATAATAGGCAGTGACACATAGAACAATCCATTCTAATATTAGTGAAAAGTCTAGGTTAAGTGGGTTAGGAAGAGTTAAGCTGGGTCCCTATGTACTTGTGTACTCCTATCTATAGGTTAGATACATGCAACACATACAACCCAAGTCCTATGTCAAGCCGAGACATGGAAGATTAATAAGCACAGCAGGGTTGTCACCACCTAATGGCAATCCTTTACTAAGACACGTGATAAAAAAACATTTAAGTCCTTACCACCACACCTATTCCTGTTCGTGGGGCAACTAAGCACTCAAAGATATTTACCAACCTAAGCACCATGCTTACTTTGCTAAATAATACTCTTGATTCCTATAGGACTTTGGCTCTTCGGACCAACAAGTTGAGAATAAGAGTACACTTATCTGACCTGATGGATCAACAAGTCAAGTACTAGAGAATTCATAACTCCAACTCTAAGGATCAACGAGTCAAAGTCTAAGACATGCATAACTCCGACCCTACGGATCAACAAGCTAATGACCATAGGACACATAATATTAACCCTACGAATTATCAAGTTATGGACTAAAGCATGTCTAACCACAATATGCATTAAACGAGTGCAACATCATAGATTAACTAGTATGAGTATGTGAAGCATGAAGCAACCAAACATGACTAGGCAACAATCATATAAAAGGCACATGACTATCACACTAGTATAAATAGAGCATAAGAGTAAAGAAGATAAATATATTACTAAAAGGAATAAGTCTTACTAGAGAGGGATAGTGTAAAACTATACCCAAGACTCCAAGACTAGATCAAGGACCTCTAGTCAGCTCTCCTATATCCTAAACTCTACTAGAACTTGAAGACTAAGTGTAATGCTACAGAATGGACTCTTCTTGTTGTGTGTGGAAGTGGGAGGCACTCCCATCCTTTTATAGCCTCCAAAGGTTGGTATTGGAGCGTAACCGCCACGAAACCTTAGCGCATCGACTTCACGAAATGGACGAGGAAGCACCATGTGGATGCATGACCGAAAAGGCCTCAAGACCAGGTCGGGCGACCAAGGGGGAAGGTCGGCCGACCTGGCCCTGGGTCATATGACCTTGTGCTTTTTCTGGGTCACTGGTAGGTGGGCTCTCTTATGTTTTGTGCCTGTGTTCTTCAGAGGAATCCTATGTAGTCACGTATATGATCCGTGTGATGTCCAGTTGTCACCGTCCCATTGGCTGGTATGGTATTTTGCTAGATCATGCTCCATTTCTCCACCTCTTTTATACCAAATCCCTGCATACACTTATTTCTCTAAGGACAAGTAGAATCTTATTAATCCTAGCTAACATGCATATATGAAATGCTAAGTCTTCCTTTATTTGTGGTTATATTGACGGTCATAATTAGTATTTAACGACCATCAACAATAAGCTAAGACAAAAATGATGCACCCTTATCTATAGAAAATTAGGGGTTATTTGGATTCAGACCAAATTTACTGCACCAACTATTGGCTTGCTCGCACACGCCAGTGCATTGGTGATCATTTTTCTTGCCCATGTTTCGCTCATATGCGGGCGTAAAAATGAACTGTGCTACAGCAATAGAGCATGGGCTTGCCAAATTTTAGAAGAGCGTTGTCATTGATCCAAATGTATGCCAAATCACCATGGGCGCACATGCACGTGGGCGAGCCAAACTTTGGCAGACAAGCGTCGGCATGCATCCAAACACACCCTTAGCCAGTGAATCTGTGATGAACCACACCATTCCCTACACTTCAAAGTTGGAAAAAGAGTAATATGGCATAGTATGTGGAATGAGTACTTTTATATAGGACATATGTGATTCAATCACACCAAAACATAATCTCATATAATTAAAATTGAGAGATTTAAGACAGTCCCAAATAACTGTGAGTTGTCTCTTTGAATAGATCTCGAGAATTAGTTATGCTGCTAAAATAAAAAAATCTGTTGGTTTCCATAACTAACATACTTAAAATTAGGAAATTGTTTCCCGGAAACTAGGGTACTCTTTAGATTCACTGAGATTTTAAGAATTTAGAATCCGCCAGACCACCAAACATGACATATTTTCTTTTTGAATTCTAAAATTTAATCTCCAGATTTTAAGATTTTTATAATATGATTATACCTAGTCACAGTTAAATTTTATATGCCAAAAGACTTATTGCACTTTTTATTTTAAGAATCTGATCGGTATCCAAACACCACCACCTAGATTTTATTTAGAATCCAAATTATAAAATTTTAAGATAATAATCAGATTTGAAGAATCTAAATTGGATCCAAACATGGCCTAACCAACTTGCATGATAACGTCTACCATATTTTCAGCCTGGGTAGTGGGTAATAAATTTATTTTAGAAAGGTCGTGACAAACAACATATTTTCAGAGCTACCAAATTTATTGTGGGCACGTACAGTACCAAATACTGTGACATGTTTTGGCTGTGAGAAAAAGGGATATGGCAAGTTCGTGTACTACCCATTTGTGTGCGAGTCCCCACCAAACATGATCGGATTTGACAGACAAATTAGCACATATGACATGATTTTGTATTTAGTTAGTCGGACAAATCAATCTACAACTTTAATCATCTTAGATTATAGTTGGACTAAACTTTGGCTAGTATGGCACGCAGTCCACAAAGTGTTGTCACGCACAAGCTCTAGTTGGAATTTATTTTAATCTATAATTTTCTTTTCAATATTTTTTCTAGAGTCAAATCCCATAAAATCTATCAACCAAATTACTCATGAATGTCCTTTCTAATTACTCCTTCCGTTCCAAAATTATCGTCGTTATTGATTTTTTTTACTAACTTTGACTATTTGTCTTATTTAAAAAATTTCTAAAAATATCATGGATTTTTTTATGATTTGTTTTATTACTAGATAAAATTTGAATATAATTTATAACTTTTCATATTTGAACAAATATTATGAATAAGACGAATGATCAAAAATAACAAAAAAAATCAATGACGACAACAATTTTGAAACGGAGGAAATATTTCCTAGCTTGAAAAGTTGCATACATGCATGTGCTAGTTCTGTTTTTTGCTCTTTCCTTTCTTCTCCCATGCATGCAAACAGTCATCAAAATTAAACAGGAGATTAATTCAGTTTTTAGTTTTCTCTCCCTTCTAAAATTCAATGGTCCCGATTAAAACTTTATCTAAACTTGTAGAAGGTAAGAGGAAACGCTTTGGACTACCGTAAAAGAGCTTAGTAAAATATGCTATCGAGCATATCAATTCACTTCATAAGACTCATTTTCATTTACCACATTGTCATTTCTTAATGTTTTATTTTTCATGTTTTCTAGCCTTCAATTGACTGAAAGATTTTTAATGATTTATTACTTTATATTTTTTATAGCATTTTTATATAATAATTATAAACTGTTAGATCTAGATTTAATGGCTTAAATAGGTGACTGAAAGTTGCTTAGCAACTCCCTTTATTTTTTATCGTAAGTGCATCGAAGTGAACAATGGTCTCCAGGTCTATACGCATATTATTCTCACAAGTGGCGTATGCCGGGAGTGGAACGTCTCAGCTCCGGTTCAGTCTCTGGTGCGCAGGTCAAACCGCATGTTCGTCACGTCCAGAAATGCATTATTCATACGTCCAACGACCAACGCCACAAGAATCTGTAGCTTCCGTGACCCGGGTGCATTGCATGTCCATTCCGGATTGTCACAACAGGACCATTCCAAAATCAAGTTCTTGGCTGACAGCAACTAGAAAACGAATGGCATGTTGATTTTTTTCTTTGAAATTGAAAACGATGGAAACTAGAAGATTCTTGGAGTCTAGCCGTCACCTTCAGGAAGACCCATGTTTCAGTAGTCTGCCTAATACATCTCCCACCACACAGCAGTCTAATGCACACTTTTACCCACCACTACCATTATAAAATAATTAGATCCAAATACCCCTATACACTTTTTCTAACTATCTACTATTTTCAATGAGGCTTTCTCTGGCCCTCCACCTGGTACACGCACTAGAGGTACCGAGCTCATCAGACGTCTGTGTGCGTAAGGGTAGGATTGCCTTTGCCTCTGGCCTGTGCCCATCTCAGCACAAGGAGAAATACAATGATCCAGAAAAAAAACTTCTCTTGCTGAACGACGCCATGGCTGAGCGTTCTCCATCGCTGAAGAATCGTAGTGGTTTTTATTCTCATCCTTCTGATAGGAAGCACGGTGGTCAGGAATATGGTTGTTGTAGGTAAACACGATCTACTTTTTAGAACTTGGATCTCGTTCAACGAGCAGAGAAGCAAGAAATTAGGCCCCAGCAGAATCGATGCAATTGGCAGCAGCCAGGACGCCAATCGAGGACGGCTGCAATGTTGATATTTCTTAACTTCGCACCAGAAATATTACTATTCCTAGCATAATGTTAAAAATGTCTGTTGATATACTACTAAAATTCGCAAGCACACGGATAATACTGTTATAACATTTTACTATTGGATTTCTCCAATAACTAGTTATAAAATTGATATGAGTATTCAGAGTTTATACATGAGTAAGTATATGAACGTTGCTTACAGGGGGAGGGGGGTTGAATAGGTAAATCTAAAAATACTAAGAAATTAGACTTAAACAAATTTATTAGTTTGACTGGCAGTACCGGTGAGTGGGATTGGCAGTGCCGATGGCCACTGCCGATGGGTGATCGGCAGTGCCGATAAGTAAACAGACAGTCGTGAGAAAACTAGGTTTAAGTGGTTTCACAGTTACTAGGTGATAATTTGACTACAACAATAGTAGAAAGAAACCCTACAACAATAAGAAGCAACAAAACAAGAGCTACATAAGTAGATCTAGTAATTTAAGCAAATACAAGAGCAAATCCTAGTGTATGAATAAAAGAACAACAAGTAAATAAAAGAGCACACGGAGACACAAGATTTATTACCGAAGTACGGACTCACAAAGAACCCTACGTCTCTGTTGAGAAGTCCACAAAGGACCGGGTCTCTTTCAACCCTATTGTCACTCAAGCGACCACAAAGATCGAGCTTGAGTTCTCCACTATTAATTCCCTTGCGGGAGGGTAATACAAGCTTTCCGAGGCGTCACCACACAAGTTGGGAGCTCTACGGGCGCCGCTAACCGTAACAAGCACAAGTCACAAAGATGGTTAAATCCAATGCCAAGAGTGGAATGGTGCTCTTCTCACTAGGAAAAAATGGCTCACTCAAACCCTAGATCAAAGAATGAAGCTTTGATTTGGAGAGGGAGAGTGAGGAGAGTGAAGCTCAAAAGTGCCAAATGATTTTCGGGAGGGAGAGAGTAGGCACGAAGTGAGGTGAGAGCCATTTATACAAAGGGCTCAAAAAGAGCCATTGGCCTATCTGGACGCCCTGCACTGGCACTGTCGATAGAGCCATCGGCACTGCCAGTAGAGTTTCTGACACACTGTCATAGATCTACAAGCAAGGATTTGGCCCGCACCGGCACTGGCGGTGAGGCAGCCACAAAGAAGACAAGTGGTCTCTGGAGACCTTGACCGACACTGCCGATCAGGAAGAGTGGCACTACCGATCGCGGTCAGCCAGAGAGCCCAAGGGGAAACAATCTCTGTGGGGAGGGGACTGGCACTGCCGATCCGGAGACTGGCACTACCGGTGAGCTATAGCCAGAGCCAGATAGAAAAGGTGGCTCTCTAGGAGAACGGACTGGCATTGCCAATTAGGTAGATCAACACTACCGATAAGCTACAGCTAGAGAGACAGAGAGAAAAGCCTTCTCTGGAAGGTGAGACCGGCACTGCTGATGCTGGCAAGATAGAAGCCAGAGAAGTGTCTGGGCATCATAGCGCCTCTGGAAAGGTGGATCGGCACTGCCAATGAAGGTAAAAACAGAGGGCGACAGAAGTGGTATTTTTGGGAAACTTGTGAATTAAACCCCTCTTGATAATATGGTATACCTATACTCAAGACAAGAAATAAAACAACAAAGAATCTTCAATCTTGAGTGAATTTTGGACATCCAAATTGAGGCAAATGACCATATCCTTTTCCCTTTTAGGGTTTAGGTGCATTTCATTCATCAATTTGAGATAGTCATCTACACACATGCTCAATAAAAATATTAGTCCATTCTTAATTGTATTGACGCCAATCACCAAAACAAAATTAGAGGCTTAGATGCACTTTCAATCTCTCCCTTTTTGGTGATTGATGATAATACAACTAAACTTTATAGAATAAAGCAATAAGATTCATTTTGTGATATAAAAGCGATGTGGAGCTCCCCCTAAGTGTGTGCATGTGAGTATTAGTAATCAAAGAATAACAATGCACATATTAAAGACAAGTGTGAGAGATCCCCCTTAAGGCATGCATAAGAGTCAAATTGCAACACTTAAGCACCAACAATAGAGACAATTTATATGACAAGTATTTTCACATAAATGCATCTAGAAAGTGAAAACCAACAATACATCATCACAAGAGACATGAATAGCACACGAACTCATAAATCACAAATAAGGGTTTACAAGTACCAATAGCAAATAGTTTTATACACCATAAGGAACACAAATTTGTCCATCACACTCACAACTCGCAAAATAAGAGTAAAAGATATGTACTTCTCCCCCTTTTGCATCATAATTCCAAAAAGGGAAAAGCAAAGAGTGAAGCATGCGAAGTCACTCATCCATGCTGCCGGCATCATCATCGTCATCCTCATCATCGCCTGTCTGCTGGACCATCTAAGTAGCATGAGTGTAGAAGCCCCATGGATCATCATAAGAGCTCATGTCTGGTAGAGGAGTGAATTCAACAGGAGGCGGGAGCTCAACATCGGAGGTAGTGGCGAGAGTCCTCATATCGGTTTGCATCTGAGAGAGAGCCTGGCGCTGCTTCCTAACTTCCACTATTGTGTCTTGGCACATACAAAACATCAACTTGAGAGAACAGGTGACCTTGGATGAGCAACGGCGACGTCCAGGGGCAGCACTAGGATCGGCTGCTGCTGCTACTGCTGAAGTTTGAGGGGCATCTACAGCCGCTGGAGGAGGAGATCCATTTCTCGGAGGAGTGGCAATGAGGGGAAACTTCTTCGGCGTGACTGAGGGATGCTTGTGATCACAATTGAAATGATAGCCCACAACATGCAAAATCATCTTCATGATGTAAGGAGCATAGATCAAAGAGGCCTTACTGGTATAGGAGTTGTAGAGGATCTCTGTCCAGATCTGCTCCTTCTCTCATAGCAAACATCAGGGTCTTGGTGGAACTCAAAATATGGGTGCGATCCTCCACCTTAGGAGTCAAGGTCACTCTAAGCGTGTTATTGAGAACTCAAAAGTATGGCTTCATGCCATGATTGGAACTCAACTCAACACCATGCTTAGTATCTGCATAGCGGGCATCATACATGAAAGTGAAGCGGTTGCCCTCAAGAGTCCAGTGAAGCTTGGAATCCATGTAGTTCTCCTCATCAACCTCAATCCACAGAGTAGAGTAAACTAGGCAATGATCTCATCATTCCCGTGCTGGTGCAAGCCCATGATATCTGTCAAGTTCCTCCTGTCACACTCTGCCTAGATCAGCTAAAAAGTAGTATCATTAGCTGCTGCCATCCTGTCCTAGTCAATGCACTTCATGGGTGCAACTCAGTGTGTGGTCTTCTTCAAGATGTTCTTGTACCAGACAACCTGAGTCAAGCCCCAAAATTGGAAATCTGAGATGCCTGGGTGCTTGGGCTGGGTCTAGGGGTTACTGTGGCGATACTCTCTCATCTCATCCCTGGATGGTGCCACTGGAATCCTGAACTCCTCAGACACCTGTGGAGCAAGCATCTGATAGGTGATGGAGGAGCGAAGGGGTCCGGGCTGAGGCTCATGAATGACCTCATCCCTAGACTCATCACCCTCCTCATCCTCCTACTGAGCCTCCTCTTCCTCATCCTTTTCCTCTAAATCTTCCTCAGTCTCACTAGGAGTAGGCTCCCATGGTGGAAGGGCCTTTCCTTTGCCCTTGCCACGCCCAAGGCCAACACCACGTGAGGTGGTTTGGCTAGAGTCTCTGACTTAGCCCCGCTTGCCTCCACCACCCCTTCAAGCAACGGGGGAGTCGTTGGGATCAAAGTCCTCGTTTGAGTCACTAGGAGTTCCTTGATGCTTCTATCGCTTGCCACTTGCCATTTGTCACGGAGAGAAGAAGTGGTGTGAAAAAATTGCAACGCAATAGTACTGAACTGCTGTTTGTTTGCCCTGACTGGCAGTGCCGATAGGAGGCATCGGCAGTGTCGGTGGGTCAAATAGAAAGCAGCTCGAGTGAAGTGCTCACTGGTTGGCCCACCCGGCAGTGCCGATGACTGCCATCGGTAGTGTCGATCAGTTCGACCAAATTGCTGCAACGGTCACTTAGGGTTTCGAAATCTCCCGATCAGCAGTGCCAGTGGGGGGCATCGGTAGTGCCGAGAGGGGGATTCAAACCCTAAATCCACTAAACAATTGGGATTTAGCCACTAAAACTCTACCAAATTGCATGGGTAATTAAATTACTACCATGAGGCATTACGAAATTCAAAAGATGGAGATTTTCAAAGATACCTTCAAAAACTCCTTCAAATCCGGAGGAGATGGAGGAGGGAAGGTCTAGGAGTCCATTTGATCCACTTCCCGCTTGATTCCACAAAGATTAACAAGGGATTTGGAGTGGTGGACTTTGGTTAGGGTTTGGGGAAGAGAGAGAGAGAGAGAGAGAGAGAGAGAGAGAAGGAGAGAGAGAGAGAGAGAGAGAGAGAGAGAGAGAGAGAGAGAGAGAGAGAGAGAGAGAGAGAGAGGGCTGAGTTCTTGCAACTAAGAGGAGGCTCGGTCCCGTGAGGGGACCGAGTTGATTTCAAGTTTCTGGACCCCGCAATCGTAGTGCGGGTGATGGGCATCGGCAGTGCCGGTGCAGATTCACTTGATGAGAATGTTTGGAGGGTTAAAATTGCTGCTCCAGAAGAAACTGCTGACTTCAACACCTTGAACTGTGAACAATTGTATAGCAAGCTGAAATCTCATGAACTATCTAGGAAATCTCATCCTAATCTTGCTATTCCTGCTTCTAGCATGGCTTTGCTTTCTAGCTCTCAGAAGGGTGATCACAGTTGTGCTTCTTATGAAACTAACCCCTCACTTGACAAGTCTTCTTTGGAATTTGCTTTGTCTTCTCTTGTTGCAGCTTCCGATGAATAGATGGAGTGCATTCCTGATGAGGAGCTATCCTTGCTCACAAGGAAGTTCAGGAAGTTCTACAACAACCGCAAGGAGAGAAGAGGAGGTGGTTCAAGAACCTGCTTCGAGTGCGGTGACCCAGGACACTTCATTGCTGATTGTCCCAAGAAGAGGAAGAAGGTCGGGTACCGTAATAAAAACACCGAAGACTTCAAGCAGAAGAAGAACCGCTTCTATAAGAAGGGCAAGAACTCCAAGAAGTTCGCCAAGGCCATTGCACGCACCTATGTTGCCGCCTTGAGCGATGTTGACCTCACATCAAGTGAAGGACTTACAAGCTCGGAGGAGGAGATTGAGAAGCCACGAGTCAAGAGGAAGGATGACTTCACCGGGCTTTGCTTCATGGCAAAGAACGACCACGACACCGACTCTAGATCCAACTCCGGCACAAGCGAGGTACCTCCTACTCTTGATGAGCTCTCTTCTGAACTGGATCATTTGCATGATGTTCTGCTCTTGCAAGATGATAAGCTTTGTAGTGCTGTTCGTGAGAGTAGAGAGCTTAAGTCTAAGTTGGAGAGTGCTGATTTTAAGATTGCTTCGCTCAGGTCTAAGCTTGCTTGTGATGTCACTGTTGTAGAGTGTGAGTCTTGTCAAATTGTGATGAATGATCTAAGTCAGAGGGAGAGTGTGCATGCTCAAGTTGCCAGTCAGCTTGAGAGTGCCCTCAAGGAGCTTGATGAATTCAAAACTAGACCAACTCTTTCGGGTGCATGTCAGAAGTGCCCCAAGCTCACAGATGAGTTGGAAGCTCAAACCCTCAAAGTCAAAGAGCTTGAGTCCAAGCTGCTCATTGAGACTCGCTCTAAGGTCTTCCCACCACCATGTGAGGTGTGTGTGTCCCTTAAGGACAAGCTTGTAATCACTAGGGAGGAAAACAAAGTCCTAGTCCAAGAAAATGACTATCTAGTTTCTAGGCTCCAAAGAACCCTAGTGAGTGAGGAAAAGATTGAGAGTGATATGGCAAGAGTAAAGGAGAATGCTTCTAGGTTAACCTATAACTTGGGTTTGGGATTTGAGAGGTGTGACAAGGAGAGTGAGAATGTGGGTAAGTTTGTGCCTAGCTCCAGCTACAAGGATGAGGAAAACACCATCAAACTCACTGACACATACTATCCACCCAACCCAAAACCCTCCTTCAACCCAAAGCAAACAGAGAAGCCAAAACCCAAACTTGCAATGCAAACCAAGCATAATCCAAAGGGTGTTTACATTTGCATGTTTTGTGGTCGCAAGGGCCACTTGGATAAGTTCTGTTATAGGCATAAGAGGATTGAGAGGAAGCAAGCTGAGTTGACTAGGGATGCCTTTTATAATGATTTTGATAGTTTTCAGCCTTGCTCTTTTTCTTGTGCCTATCATGGACAAGGTCATTCCTCATATGGCTTTGATTTACGAAACAGAGGCTTTGCACAGCAGCGCTTTGGCGCCCCACATTTTCCCCATCGTGGTGAGCATCACTCGTGTGGATTTAGCTTTCACATTGATGATTTCTATCCTCACAACCCAAGGTTTGAGTCGAGATGCTTTGACAGGCCATGTTTTCTCTGTCATGGTTCTCATCCTATGTGTTCGAATGATAATATGCAAAGAACTGTGATGACTACTACTGGTTGTATGGTTAAGTGCTGGATTCCCAAATCTCTTTTGACTAACCCTAGCACTGAGCCATCGAATTTTTCTTTTCGTTCTTTGTAGGCAGCAGGTGGAGGCTTGGAGAACAAATGGTTGATGGACTCCTGGTGTTCGTGCCACATGACCGGAGATGCAAAGTGGTTCTCCAGCCTCACTCCCTTGAAGCAGCAGGAGTATGTGACCTTTGGAGATGACAAAAGAGGGAGAGTGAAGGCAAGAGGCGCGGTAAAGGTAAATGAAAAATTCACTCTCAAGGATGTTGGTTTGGTTGAGTATCTCAAGTACAATCTCCTCTCTGTCTCTCAGCTTCTTGATGTTGGCTTTGAAGTGTACTTTAAGTCGAATGCTTCTTGTGTTCTTGATTCAAGTGGTTCCTTGGTTTGTGAGATTTCTTGCATTGGTAGAGTTTTTTAGGCTGATTTTGCTGGTTCTCCTGGTTCTCACAAGTGCTTGTTTGCTCAATCTTCTTCTGAGCTTTGGAAATGGCATAGGAGACTGGATCACATGAGCTTTGATTTGTTATGTCGCTTGAGTGGCCTAGCTTGATCCGAGGATTGCCTAAGCTCAAATTTGATAAGGATTTGGTTTGTGCTCCATGTCGTCATGGGAAAATGATTGCTGCTTCTCATCCACCAATCAATTTGGTGATGATTGAACGCTCTGGAGAGTTGCTTCATATGGACATTGTTGGTCCTTCTCGAGTTTGTTCGGTGGGTGGGAAGTGGTATGTTCTTGTGATTGTTGACGACTATTTTTGCTACTCTTGGGTCTGTTTTCTTGAGAGTAAGGATGAGGTGTTTAATCACTGTTGGAGCTTAGCTTTGAGGTTGTTCAAGGAACTCCCTGGTGCATTACGAGCAATCCGCAGTGATAATGGCACCGAGTTCAAGAACTCCTCCTTTGATGCCTTCTGTCTTGAGCATGGTATTGAGCATCAGTTTTCAGCACCTCATGTTCCTCAGCAGAACGGTGTGGTCAAAAGAAAGAACATAACTTTGGTGGAAATGGCTCGGACGATGCTCGATGAGCATAGGACTCTGAGGCGATTCTGGGCTGAGGCCATTAGCACTGCTTGCTATGTTTCCAATCGGATTTTCTTGCGCTCAATTCTTAATGTGACTTCTTATGAGCTACATTTTGGGAGGAAGCCATCTGTTTCTCATTTGCGTTCTTTTGGCTGCAAGTGCTTTATTGTCAAGCGTGCCAATCTTGATAAGTTTGAGTTGGGATCTTCTGATGGCATCTTTCTTGGTTACTCTCTTCATGGTCATTCTTACAGAGTTTTGAATTTGGAAACTAACACCATCGTAGAGTCCTACGATGTAACCTTTGATGAATCAAACTCTTGTGCAAGGAATATGATTTAGATTATAGGTACCAAGGAGATAGAGGAGAGCATCTTTATAGAAGAGGACCTACAGGGCTTTGATGATGATAATGATGATGATTAAATTCATCTCTCATCTGATCTTGTTCTTGCTGCTACCACCACTCCAGCAGAGGGTCTAGAAGCTTCTACATCCACTTCAGCAGCTATCGAGTGAGCTCCAGCCATGGTTGAGGGGGAGGTACACTCTGAGAGAGAGGCTCCTCACCACATTCAGCGTCGACATCCACCTCAACAAATGATTGGTAATCTCTATGAGAGGACAACAAGGTCAAGGTCTGCACATCTTGCTTGCTTTACCAATTCTCTCTTTGTTGCAACCTTTGAACCCCGAGATGTTGGACGCGCACTATCTGATGAACATTGGGTTAATGCCATGCATGAGGAGTTGGAAAACTTTGAGAGAAACAAAGTCTGGACCCTTGCAGAGCCTCCTAAAAATGTCAATGTCATAGGAACCAAGTGGGTGTTCAAAAATAAACATGGGGAGGATGGTGAGGTTGTGAGAAACAAGGCTAGGCTAGTTGCTCAAGGTTTTAGCCAAGTGGAGGGCTTACATTATGGTGAAACCTTTGTTCCTGTTGCACACATAGAAGCCATTCGGATCTTGCTTGGATTTGCTACCTCTAAGGGCATTAGACTCTATCAAATGGATGTCAACAGTGCTTTCCTAAATGGTTTCATAGAGGAAGAGGTTTATGTAAAACAACCCCCTGGCTTTGAGCACCACAAATACCCAAACCGTGTGTACAAGCTGCAGAAGGCTTTGTATGGGCTAAAGCAAGCACCTAGGGCATGGTATGCTAGGATTAAGACCTTCTTGCTGGAGCGCTGGTATGTCATGGGGTGTGTTGATAAAACCTTGTTCACTCTTAAGCATGGCAATGACTTTCTAATGGTTCAGATTTACGTGCATGATATCATCTTTGGTGGTTCCTCTAATGCTCTTGTGTCCAGATTTCAGGAAGCAATGGAAAGTGAATTTCAGATGTCGATGATGGGAGAGCTCACCTTCTTTCTTGGGTTTCAAATCAAGCAGTGCAAGCAAGGCACTTTCATTCATCAAGCCAAGTACACGAAGGATCTCCTAAAGAAGTTCGACATGGTCAATGTGAAGACGTTGTCTACACCAATGTCCACCACAATGGCTCTTGACCCTGTTGAAGACTGTGAAATGGTGGATCAAAGGGAGTACAGGAGCATGATTGGCTCCCTCTTGTACCTGACAGCGATAAAACCTGACATACACTTTGCGGTGTGTCTTTGTGCTCACTTTCAAGCTTCCCCAAGGGTGACTCATCGCAAGGCTATCAAGCGCATCTTCAGGTATCTCAAATACACCCTTGAGTTTGGTCTTTAGTACTCTGCATCTTCATCTCTTGATCTCATTGGGTATTCGGATGCGGACTTTACTGGGTGTAGAATTGATAGGAAGAGCACTTCTTGTACTTGCCATTTCTTGGGTACTTCTTTGATCTGTTGGTCTTCTCGTAAGTAGTCGAGTGTTACCCAATCCACCACAGAGGCTGGATATGTTGCTGCTGCTAGCTGCTGCTCATAAATCCTATGGTTTGTATCTACCATGAGAGACTATGGGTTAACTTTTAAGGGTGTTCCACTCATATGTGATAACTCTAGTGCCATATGCCTAGCCAAAAACCCAATCCAACATGGTAAGGTCAAACACATCAATGTGCGATTCCACTTCCTAAGAGACAATGTTGAAAAGAGGGATGTTGAGCTCAAATATATTGATACCAAAAACCAACTAGCTGATATCCTCACCAAGCCCCTAGATGCTTCTAGACATGCTTTTCTTCCGGGGGAACTTGGCGTTTATCATCCTTATGGCATTATTTGAGGGGGAGTTGGTGTTCTCTTGTATATATGTATCTTACCTTTTATGCATTGCATCTCATATGTAATATATGCATTGGTAGATGAGCTTTGATTCTTATGCTTTCTTGCATTTCTCCTTGCTATAATTGAGTTTGAGCTGAGTTGTGTGGATGTGATGGTAATCTCTCATGCTTAGATTTTCTAGATGGCCTGTTATAGACTCATGTGAGCAACTTTCTAATCTTAAAGGTAATCTGAGCTTCTTGTGAACCTTATGATCTAATCTTGCTAAAACTTGCTCACTATGTGTATAATTGCTTTTATCCTTGTTGAAACTTGCATTGAGGCTAGTCTAAAGGATGTCTTGGCTTTGGCACCTTGTGTTTGCGAAATGGAAGGCTTTGCAAATGTTTAGCTCATGATGAAACATTGTGGGAACGTGTGTTCCTTTTGCCGCAAAGGCATGCTCTTTTGTCTTGTGCATAAGCTTGAATAATCTGCTAAATGCTTTTATCAAGTTTAATTCTAAAATACTAAATCCAAACATTGTGACTTGAAGCTTTGGTGTGTTTGCCGTACCTAGTCGTGCAACCCTCCGCATGGATAAGAGGACACATGAGGATAAACAATAATCACTTGATCAACTGAGTCTCTATTTTATATATGAGCATTTATAGAGCTCATTTTCTGCGAATGCTTGTTGCCCTTGTTGAGATTGAAACTGGCTAGATTCTTATGATTCACTTGGTGCTTGTTTTGCCTTGGATGAGTGTGGTGGCAGTTTTGCTTATGATAAGCAAATTTGATTCTATCTAAGCTAGTCAATCTTTCTACTTAGCTTGTATAGCTCATGGTGTTTATGCCTTGCTATCTATTTTTGATCTTTGCATGATTGGGAGCTATTGCTTTCACACTTCATGGCTCTATGTTTATGGCTAGCAAAGTTAAATGCTTGTTTGCATAATTGTTGAAGATCCTTAGGTTTGCATTCTTGCATTGCATGTTTGTTTGTTCTTTTGCCTCTTTGATGAGTTCAATGCCAAAGGGGGAGAAAACTTGGGTTCATGCACAAATAATGCTAAGAAACTTGTATGATCCATTTTGCACTACATGAGACCTACCACAAATTGAGGGGGAGCATATCATGATCTTGAGCATTTTCTTGCGCTTTTCATATTCTTTGCATCTCAAGTCGCTTTCTTTGCCAACTCTTGGTTTTGTGATCCCTCCTTGCTAGAAGGCTTGTTTTCACCTTTTCTTTGGGTTTGGCCATTTGGATGTGCTTATTCGGCCTCGTATTTCAATCTCTAATCTTTGTGCATTTGGTGTTGTCAATGTACTCATCAAGGGGGAGATTGAGAAACCATGTGGATATGTGTCATGGTTTGCAATATATGTGATGAGTAATTGACTTGAGTGGATTTGGTGTTTGAGTTGAAATGTGGGAATCCGGGGATTGCATGTGTGTGTGCATGATTATGGTTTCGACTAACCGGAGTTGGTAGAGGAATTGGTGATGTTGCAGGAGTTGGAAAATGTGTTTGCTTGTCTCATGATGTGTAGGTCACTAGAGTTGACTTGGCGGTCAATGGCAAGAGGATCGGGCACAAGTAGGGGACTTGGTGCCAGACGATCGGGATGCCGGGTGAAGTCAAGGGTGATCCACACCGTACACGTGGAGAGGAAAGAAGCACGGATTGTTTCGCGGTTGAGCCTCAAAACTACGATGGTGATGAAGATGGCGTGTTGACCAAGTCAAGGTGAACGGGATGCCGGTACAAGTGACAAGGGGGCCCGATGGACAGGGACTGGGAGAGACTTGTCGGTGGTCAGGATCGTGGGACAAGGTAACATGTGTCGACATCAAGAAGTCACACTTTGAGAAGCATGCAAGGCGGTTTCTCGGTTTGGGCCTCAAAACCGGTGGCGGCGATTGGAGGTGTACGTGGCACCATCACGGAACTTGCGTTGAGGGCAAGCAAAGTTGTGAAGGGCTCGATGGCATTCGGGCAACGAGGAAAAAGATGGACGATTATGCCCCCAGTGGTAGGTGGGTGTGTTATGTAGGTCAAGGGTAGAGTGGCCATGTGGACAATAGACCCTAGGCCTATATAAGGAGAGGTGTGGCTAGTGGGAGAGGTGCCTCTCTTTCCATTAGCCTTGTGTTAGGACTCTATTCAAAGTGCTAGGAGAGGACTTCATGTTTAGAGGAGAGTAGTGGGTGTGTGAGAGACATCTCTTGCTCTTCCAAATAGTGGGAGGAAGAGGGTAGCTTCCTAGCCTTGTACCTATGGATCTTGTAAGCACCTTTCTATGATATGAGAAGTATTTTCATGCTCAAGATTTCCCTCTTCACTTGAATCCCGAAATTTCCTTTTTCCTATTTTCGGAGCTATTTTCGTGGTGATTTTTGATCTCATTTTTGGACGAGTTTTTGGGTTGGATTTCTTGAGAAACTTGTTGCTAGGATGAGCTAGAACAATCCTCTATGGATCCTTGACCGAATCAATAGCTCTAGCACCTTCGATTTGAAGGATTTCTCAAGTTTCCCCTTTTTGGTGTTCTTGGCACAAGATCTGAAATTCGTGATGATTCCTTGAGCCAATTTAGATGATTTTCTAGGATTAGTGTCATGATGTGATGAGGATTCTCTGGTCCAAAAATCGCATCATTTGGAGTTCGTTTGGTTAGGTTTTGGAGAAGATTTGCCAAATTCCCGAAAGTTTTTGCTGTTCTATCGGGGTCGATCGGCACTGCCGACGACTAGGACTGGCACTGCTGATGGGTCTCAGAACCCACACCGGCATTTGTGAGTTGGACATGATCCTCTGCTTTAAGGAGAAACTTTAAAGCCTTGTGCCCATATTTGAACTATTTTGCAGAATACCAATATGAAATACACCACAATAGAACAATGCTCAACATTTGCTGATGACAAAGTATGTCAATTCTCCCATCATGGACATTGCAAACCGCTTGGTCATTATCTTGCTAAACTCATCACAAAAGTTTTGGTTAGTAAAACCAAATATTATGTCAACGACATAAATTTGACACACAAAGATATTATTGCTAAAAAGCTTAGTGAAGAGGGTTGCATCAGCCTTGCCAATGACAAAACACTTTTTAACAAGAAAATCCCTAAGGCATTCATACCATGCTCTTGGAGCTTGCTTAAGCCCATAGAGCGCCTTATGGAGTTTAAGGTCTTCAAAGCCTGGTGGTTGCTCCACATACACCTCTTCCTTGATTAGCCCATTCAGGAAAGCACTTTTCACGTCCATTTGGTACAACTTAAAATCATGATGAGTAGCAAAAGCAAGTAATATTCTAATTTATTTAAGTCTTGCTACGAGCCTTGCCTTGTTTCTTGTCACAACACCATATTCATTTTGTTTGTTACAGAACACCCATTTGGTGCCCACAACATTTTTGTTCTTTGATCTTTCCTCCAACATTCACACTTCATTTCTTGTGAAGTTGTTTAATTATTCTTGCATGGCCATCACCCAATCCGAATTCTCAAGTGCTTGTTCCATCTTAAATGGTTCCATGGAAGAGACAAAAGAGTAATGTTCACAAAAATTACTAACTCGAGATCTAGTGATTACCCCTTTATCAATATCTCCAAGAATGAGATCGATGGGGTGATCACGTTGTATATTTTGATGCACTCTTGGGTGTGGTGGATGTGAACTTTCTTGACCACCATCTTTATCAACCTCTTGATCACGTCTTTGTGAATCATCACTTGAAGCTTGTTCATGATTACCAACATTTTGATCTTGACCACTTGCATGGTCAATCTCTTCATTTTCACAAGGTTGGTCTTGTCTTGAGGGGGAAGGTTGATTTTCAATACTTGATGTTTCTTGTGGTCTCACATCACCAATAGCCATCCTTTTTATTGCATCTCTAGGAGCTTCATCATCTACATCATCATTAAGAACTTGGTCCCCTTGAGAGCCATTAGATTCATCAAATGTCATGTCACATGAAATTTCAACACAACCAGTGGTTTTGTTGAACACATGATAGGCATGAACATTCGACCTATAACCAAGCAAGAAACCTTCATCAACTTTTGGGGCAAATTTAGAAGTCTTAGGTTTCTTGTTTAGCATGAAGCATTTGCTCCCAAAAACACAAAAGTAGGAAATATTAGATTTGTTTCTGGTTTGTAGCTCATATGGTGTTTTCTTTAATAGTCGATGGAGATACAACCGGTTGGAGGGATGGCATGTGGTGCTGACAGCTTCAGCCTAAAACCAGTCGGACGTCTTGTATTCATCAAGCATTGTTCTTGCCATCTCAATAAGTGTACGGTTCTTTCTTTCGGCCACCCCATTTTGTTGAGGGGTATAGGGTGTCGAAAATTCATGCTTGATACCTTCTTTATCAAGATACTCCTCAAGTTGGGTGTTCTTGAATTCGGTGCCATTGTCACTTCTTATTTCCTTGATCTTGACTTCATATTCATTTTGTGCTCTTTTCATGAATGTCTTGAGCACATTTTTCACTTCACCTTTATCATGAAAAAAGAATACCCACATGAAGCGAAAAAATCATCAATAATTACAAGACCATATTTATTACCACTAATGCTTATGTAGGAGACGGGGCCGAAGAGGTCCGTGTGCAACATCTCCAATGGCCTTATGATGGTCATCACATTCTTGCCGGGATGTGATGCTCCAACTTGTTTTCCTGCTTGGCAAGCACTACAAATTTTATCTTTCGCAAAGCAAACATCGGTTAGTCCTATGATGTGGCCGTCCTTTTGGAGTTTGTGAAGATTTCTCATACCAACATGGACAAGCCTTCTATGCCACAACCAACCCATGTTGGATTTTGATATTAAGCATGTACCAAGTCTAGCTTCATCCGTGGAGAAATCTACAACATAAAGCTTTCCTTTAAGCGCACCCTTAAAAGCAACCGAGCCATCACTTCTCTAATAGACGGTCACACCACATTCTTTGAACAAACAATCAAAGCCCATTTTGCAAAATTGTGAAATGGACAACAGATTGAAGTCAACATGATCAACAAGCATAACCTTAGAAGGAGAAAATGAAGAAGTGAAAGGGACTTTACCATAGCCTAGCACTTCTCCCATTCCATTGTCATCAAATGTGATGTATTCATTTTTGTTGTGACTAGGCTCAAATGACTTGAACATCTTTTTGTCTCCGGTCATATGATTGGTGCATCCACTATCAATCACCCAACTTGACCCTCCGGAGACATAGTCCTACAAGACAAGTTAAGCTCTGTTTTAAGGTACCCAAATTTGCTTGGGTCCTTTCACATTAGTCACAAACACTTTGGGCACCCACACACAAGCCTTTGGCCTCTTGTTGCGTGGCCCAACAAATTTCGCAAACACACAACCATGAATGTTTCTCATGATCACATATGAAGCATCAAAATCATGAAAGAGTGCACAAGTAGCATTAGGCATATTATCATGAGAATCATTAACAAAAGAAGAATGGTTAGTGTTCATGTCCTTGGCTTCCTTCTTTTGGTAAGATCCTTCCTTGGTGAACTTAAGGAATTCCTTTCCATTCTTGTTCTTCCTAGCATTGTGCTTGGAACGCTCAACATAACCAATGCCATCCATGACATTCAGATGCCTAGAATATGAGTATGCTCCTCTTTCATACTTTGCCTTTTCATCATCAACAACATTTTTCTCATGTTGTATTTTGCTTTCAAGTGCCTTCACCTACTTGTACAAATCATCAACCAATTTGATAATAGTAGCATAAGCATCAACATCAATATTATAGCACCTATCACATCCTTTGCTAGTGGAAGCATGAGAGTTGTAGGTGGAAGATGTGAAGGTTGAAATAATCCTATATTATTCTTCAAGAGACTTATGAGTCTTTTCCAAGTCCTATCCTTCCCTTGAAGTTCATATTTTGAGCTTTTAACATTCTCACAAGAATTTTCAATTTTGGTGAGAGACATGATTAGTTCTTCATTTTTCTTTCTTTCAAGTTCAGGAGCTTCTCTAGTTCAAGGTTTCTTTTCTTTTCAAGAATAAGCAAGTCCTCTTGTTTTTCAAGAAGTTCCTCTTGTCTATCATTTTCTTCCTTTTGTTTTTCAAGCAATTCCATAAATTCAAGCATTTTAGGAAGTGAAGCACTAGCATCATCATCATCATCATCACTACTACTAGCATAAGAGGAACACTTATGTTTAGATTTTGATATCTTGGATCCTCTTGCCATGAAGCACTTGTGAGTGTTGTCATCATCATCATCACTCAAGCTCCCAAATATAGAAGTGTTGGTGGGAGTGATGCCAATGGCTAGTGTAGCAATGCCTCCCTCATCCGAGTCGGATTTGGAGGAGGAAGATGATGAAGAGGATGAGTCATCGGAATTCCATTCTTAGCCAATGTGAGCTTCACCACTTCTATGCTTCTTGTACTTCTTGTCTTTCTTGTGATGTTTGTTTTTTCTTCTTTCTTCCTTATTCTTCTTCTTTGGACATTTCACAATGAAATGTCCTTCATCACCACATTCATAGCAAGTTCTCTTTGACTTTCTTGCTTTGCCTTTGTCATAGCTTTTCTTCTTGTAGCCATCTTTCTTAAGGAATGGCTTGAATCTTCTCACAAGCAAAGCCATCTCATCATCACTATCCTCATCACTAGAATCAACTACTTTCTTCTTTTTCTTCTTGTCCTTCTTTTCATTAGTCTCATGAGAAGCTTTGAGAGCTATTTCTTTCTTCTCTTCTTCACCTTGTCCCAACAAGGTTTTCACTCTTTTTTGCTTCTTCATCTCTTAAATTGTAAGTGAGCAATCTTCCTAGTACTTCATCCGTACTAAAGTTCTTGAAGTTTTCTTTCTTTCTAACAAAGTCACAAGCATTTTGATTCCATGGTTGCAAAGCAAGAAGCAACCTCTTGTTGACCTCAACGGTGTCAAGTTTGATTCTCAGAGCTCTTCTTTTGTTCACATTTTCCATGAGCCTATCATGAACTTCTTGTGGCCCTTCACCGGCCTTCTTGATGAACAAGTTGTACTTTCCTCTTAGGATGTCTTCTCTTGCTTCTCTAACACCCTCGATCCCTTCATAGATAACCTGAAGCTTTCTTCAAAAGTCATGAGCTTTCTTGATTCGTATCACCTTTTCATACTCTTTTGGTGATAGGGCGGAAACAATGGCGGATGCGACATGATCATTGTGATTGAGCTTGATCTTATCATTGGTGGTTGGATTTTCTTCATCTTCCAACTCAAAGCCTTGATCCACAATCTTCAAGATGGGTCTTCCCATAGACCCCAAGTATAGTTCCATTTTACATTTCCAATGATCATAGAATGTCCCATCAAAGTATGGTAGCTTTCTGGAGCCACTATCAACATACTCATTTTTGAGTTTGCCATAGTTGAATGGCATGGTGTTGTATCTAACTCTCGACTCATCCTTTTGGCCCTTGGTCCCGGCACCAGATGTTTCTGGTGGAGTATCCTTTGGTTTTTCCATATGCTTTGGTATTTATATTCAAGCGGTTAAGCCTTTTAGAATATCCTGCTCTGATACCAATTGAAAGTTGCCTAGAGGGGGTGAATAGACAAATCTAAAAATCCTACAAAATTGGACTTAAACAAATTTATCAGTCTGACCGGCTGTGTCGGTGAGTGGGGTCAACAGTGCTGATGGCCACTGCCGATGGGTGATCGGCAGTGCCGATAAGTAAATAGACAGTCGTGAGAAAACTAGGTTTAAGTGGTTTTGCAGTTACTAGGTGATAATTTGACTACAACAATAGTAGAAAGAAACCCTACAGCAATAAGAGACAACAAAACAAGGGCTCCACAAGTAGATCTAGTAATTTAAGCAAATACAAGAGCAAACACTAGAGTATGAATAAAAGAACAACAAGTAAATAAAGGAGCACACAAAGACACAAGATTTGTTACCGAAGTTCGGACTCACAAAGAACCCTACGTCTGCGTTGAGAAGTCGACAAAGGACTGGGTCTCTTTCAACCCTATTCTCACCCAAGCGACCACAAAGATCGAGCTCGAGTTCTCCACTAGCAATTCACTTGTGGGAGGGTAATACAAACTTTTCGAGGCGTCACCACATAAGTTGGGAGCTCTATAAGCGTCGCTAATCATCTAGGAGCAATGCTCCAAGAGTAACAAGCACAAGTCACAAAGATGGTTAAACCCAATGCTCAAGAGTGGAATGGTGCTCTTCTCACTAGGAAATAATGGCTCACTCAAACCCTAGCTCAAAGAATGAAGCTTTGACTTGGAGAGGGAGAGTGAGGAAAGTGAAGCTCAAAAGTGCCAAATGATTTTTGGATGGGAGAGAATTGGCACGAAGTGGGGTGAGAGCCTTTTATACAAAGGGCTCAAAAAGAGCCATTGGGCTATCTGGACACCCCGCACCGGCACTGCTAATAGAACCATCGGCACTGTTGGTAGGATTTCTGACACACTGTCATAGGTTTGCAGGCATGGATTCTTCCTGCACCGGCACTGCCAATCAGCACATCGGCACTGCCGGTGAGGAAGCCACAGAGAAGAAAAGTGGTCCCTTGAAACCTTGGCCAGCACTGCTGATCAGGAAGACCGGCACTGCCGATCGCGGTCAGCCAGAGAGCCCGAGGGGAAACAGTCCCTGTGGAGAGGGGACCGGAACTGCCCATCCGAAGACCGGCACTGCCGGTGAGCTATAGCCAGAGCCAAATAGAAAAGGTGGCTCTTTGGGAGAATGGACCGGTACTGTCGATCAGGTAGATCGGCACTACCGAAAAGCTACAGCCAAAGAGACAAAGAGAAAAGCCTTCACTGGAAGGTGAGACCGACACTACCGATGCTGGCAAGACAGAAGCCAGAGTAGTGTCTGGGCATCACAGCGCCTCTCAGAAGGTGGATTGGCACTGCCAGCGAGGGCCACCGACACTGTCGATGAAGGTAAAAACAGAGGGCGACAAAAGTGGTATTTTTGGGAAATTTGAGCATTTGACTTTACACCGCTCTTGATAGTACGATATACCTATACTCAAGACAAGAAATAAATCAACAAAGAATCTTTAATCTTGAGTGAATTTTGGACATCAAAATTGAGGCAAATGACCATCTCCTTTTCCCTTTTTGTTCCAATGCATTTCATTCATCAATTTGAGATAGTCATTTACACACATGCTTAACAAAAACATTAGCCCATTCTTAATTGTATTGACTTCAATCACCAAAACAAAATTAGGGGCCTAGATGCACTTTCAGTATAATAATGGATAGGGGTAGTGTGATACACTGAGAAATCATTAGAAAGTTTTAGTTAGGAAAGCAAAGTTGTATCTCTAATGTTAGTCTACCTATATGGTCACATAGTCAAACAATTAAAAATTAAGCAAGGTTATACTAGTCATAGTGTAATGCATTCAACACTTCATGTACGATTTCATGCCTGGCATACACAAGCCAACTTTGTCTTGGACACATGTCATAACCGAACGTGGAGGAGTACAATGGATAGCTAGGGTTGTCACCACCTACTGCCTACCTGTACAAACCATGGATTACGAGGTTATCAATACTACCTAGCTGCCTAAGCACCGCACTTACACATTTAAGTAGAATTCTAGCATTGATTAAACACTAGAATCACTGGTTGGATTAACAAGTACTAAAGCATACATAACTCTAACCCTACGGATTAACAAGTCATGAGCTAAGCAATTGCAATGCCAATTGGGTATCCAACCCATGTTGAAGCATGACAACTAGACTAAAGTATAACTAGCACTATAATATTTAAGCTATAGTCAAGATATATGACAATCATGACAATAAGATCGCAAGTCTATATCATCATGAAAGCATAAAGTCCTATGACATGAATATGATATATAACCAAACAAGGAACATATATCATAAGAACAACTATATGGAAGAACTATATCAATTGAATAGAATAAAGTCATAATAAAAGACAATAAAGGTAAAGATATAAGAGCCATACCAATACTCGTGAAACTTGGAGACTTGAGCAAGGCTCCTCCTACACTAAACTCCACTAGGACTAGGAATACAAAGTGAAAGAGGGAAAGGAATAACTATTGAGTGTGTGTGTGTGTGTGTAGGAGTAGAGCTCTCCCCTTCTATTTATAGGGGCAATAGATCAGTACTGAAGAGTCACTTTTACGAAACCACCATGCACCAACATTAGGAATTCATTGAGAAAGCACCACGTGGAAGCCCGCCCGAAATGGGCTCAAGACCATGTCGGGCGACCGGGAGGGGCGAGGTCGGCCGACCGGCCAGTGGGCCCTTTTGCTTTGTGCTTTCTCTAGGTGGCTGGTAGGTGGTTTTGACTCGGTGTTCTCCAAAGAAGTCGCATGTTGCTAAGTATGCAATCCGAGGGAAGTCTAGTTGGAACCGCCTCATTGGTTGGAATGGTGTTTCCCTAGATTATGCTCCATTTCTCCACTTATATTGAATCAAATCCCTGCATGCACATGAATCTCTAAGGACAAGTATTATCTTATTATTCCTAACTAACCTGCAAGTATGAAATGCTACGTCTTTCCACTTTTATTGGTATATTGACGGGTGAAATTGGTATTTAACTATTGTCAATAAACCCCGCAAGCTAAACCTTTGCTCGTCTCAAGTAAAGGAAAAACCCAGGTTTGTGTTGATTAGGAGATTCTACAATGTCTTATTCTTAACATATAGTGAACTGCCCAATTAAGACACTCTATAAAGGATTGAATAAATTGGCATGAGTACTTCACCTTTTATTATCTATGGGGCATTGTAGCTTCTCTAAATCTTGGGTGGTTGGAAGATATGTAAGTTTGTAGGACTATCATTACATCTACTCTCTTTGATCGACTTTAGCCCGGAGGTTAATTTTTGTGATAAATCTAAGTTACTCAAATGATTAACTTAGATCGCTCAAAGTGTGTTTAGGTAAATTTTAATCATGCCAACAAACCAAAACTAGATAGAGTGCTAGGTTGTAAACTGGGCATATGAAAAGAATAAAGATAGAGCAACTATTCATCATCTCGACATAAGAAACCTTATGCATTCGTAGCGCACATGAATTTATTCAATATTATTATTATTATTATTCCTATTTATCATGCTTGTGGTGATTGGAAAGAGAAATGATACAAGTTACCTTCACATTAGGGGGAGGACCTCACCCCCAAGCTAGCTTGAGCTCACTCAAACAACGGTGGTCCCTGTCCGAAGTAGCCTTGAGGGTGAAAATAAGAGCTCATTTGGGTGTTACCCTAAGAGACCTTATCCTCAATTCTCGAGAGCTATCGTTAGACATCATCCCTCCACTCATTCTCCTGCTTGATATTAGTATGGATGGTGTGGTCCAACTGGTCGATATGGAGGGACATGTTATCAATTTGTCTGGTGAGGTTGTCTGTGCCCCTCCTTGAACCACTGTGAGATTAATGTGTGTTGAACGATGGTGGTAAGCCACTCGAACTTGAGCTACCGTAGCCTCCCCCGGGCCATTCACTAGTGTTCCAAGGTGCACTGCCACTTCCGTGAGGAATGGCATGATCCCATGAACCCGTGCTTGGCTCCTCCCTCGGGAAGGACGACTCGGTGTTCCTCCGTGATTTGTTTGTGGTCATGGGACCGGAAACACTGTTCCTACGAGCTACAAAGCATGTCTCTAGAGGAATGGTTAGATCATCACAATTATACAAATGAAAATCTGGGTTAGGATACTATATTTCATTTGCATAACCAGGAAAGAAATAAACCAAAGAGCCATTGGGTACTTGTTTCAAAGAATGTCCCGATCTAAACAACTATTCGCCTAGGACAGCCCGTTCATAAATTAAATCATTGATATGGGCATTTTGAAGTAAACCAAGAATGTGCACAAGGCGAAATATCAGGGACATGAATTCAAAATCTCCTACTTGTTTGATAACTTCGACTCATTGCTTAACGAAGGCTATGACAAGTGAGACTTTGATTTTATTAACCACGCACTAAAGAAGAAACATTTCACCCCCCCCCCCCCCCCCCCGCACAGTTCTAACGGCTTTTCTAGGGAACAAAGTTATTGTCGACCATTTATGCATAAAATGCAAGTTAGGATTATGAATATCCATATTTCTAGGTGACAGGGCGAGGGTATTCCCTGTGATTTCTTCCCAAAAACTGCTTTTGTCAAAATCGAAATTTTTGGAATGAAAATCCAAAACAACAATAGAAGAAAAACCAAGAAAATCACTAAATTGCCTCCAAGTGAGAGATATTTCCATTCCTTTGAATCTGAACGAAATCCTATCACTATCCCACTGAAGGGTGCAAAGGAACTAAATGCTAAGCAGGAGAGAGCAAGGCTCATCTACCGAAACAAAACCATCCCATCCTATAGCATGAAAGATAGAAGAAAATTCAGTATCCATACCTATCTTGGACAGAAAGTCTGGATCATATAGTCGCGTAGGAACATAAGATCGGCAGGTGATCACCTGATAGATGTCATGTTCTCTCTTTCCAACCAAGTTGAGGTCGCGGTCTGTGTTGAGTTGGAGTTGAACATTGTTGAAATCCGACAGTGTTTCTGACTCCACTTCCGTCGGTTCCTCGGCCTGTGCGTCTGGCTTTTCCTCAAGATGTTAGCGACGGGAGCGAATATTTTACACCATTGAAGGTGTAGGACTTGCATTGCTTGGGCTTCCGGTCACCATGTTCTTCATTTTGCTTCAGGCTCGCTTCATCTAGCTTATCGCTGCACACTTGAACGAACCAACACAAGAGCAACTCGCATAGGGGTTACGATTAGTGAAAACACCAAACGAAAACTCTGTTTGACATTCTTGCAAATGTGAAACCAACTCATAAATGCAATTGAAATCAAAGCAAATATTTTTGGTGGAATTCTAGAGTATTGAGCAGTGCAAGAGCTTGGAGAAAATGGAACCAAATGGCTAGAGCAAAGTGGAGAGGTAAAAAATGTGAATGGAGTGAAGAACTCCTCTCCTGGCCTTTGCCTTAAAAAACAGAGCAGGGCAACAGTCAATATGAAACATGGCTGTTGTCTGCTAGCCTTTGGGGCAAGTGGGGCCAAAGAGCCGTTGCTCTCTGGTCGGTCGACCAAGAGGCCTAGTCGCCCGACCAGAAGCTGGCCCCTTTGGTCCACAGCTCTGGCCAGTGGGCTCCACTAGTGGACACCCACGAGAATGAGAATATGTTTCAAACAAAAACATTTCCAAACTTTCTGCAAATCCAAAATCAAAAGATAAACTCTGAAAAATTTGAATTTGGGTTGGAATAAATTCCAACATGCATTGAAAAATTCAAATATGCAAATTGAAATAAAAAAGTTTTGAGAAGGGAAATATGGATAAATATCGTTTAACCTATCGGCGAGGGTTCACCAATTTTGAGTCCGGCGGACGACTTTTTCTCCTTCGTTGTTTTGCTTGCTGTCGGCGCATCCTTATCCGAAGATTAGGATGTGTATGTCTTCTTTGACCGCCACACCTTTTTCACCTTCTTAGGCGGTGTTGATGAAGGATCCTTCTTCACCGTCTGCTTCTTTGCCCAGAGCTTAGGCGTGTTTGTTGCCTTTTCTTCAGAGCGGCAAGAGTGGGATTCTCTTATGCCAAAAAATTTAGCATGAAGTCCACTAGGATCTCCTTTCTTGGCCTTACTTCTACTTCCTAGATGTTCTGCGGGTTTGGCCCAAACTTAACCTTGACCATGGAGCATTTTTCCACTCTTGGTCGAAAGTCAAATTTCTCCTCCTTGCCATTAATGTTGAGGTGTATTACTCTAGCCCCAACATAAATTCATGCGCGTGCAGTGCTTAAGAATGGCTGCCTAAGGATGAGTGACATTTTCTTATCAACGTCCATATCAAGCACCATGAAATCCATTGGGACAAAACATCCATGGATCTTCACCGAAATGTCTTCTGCAATCCCTATGGGATACTGCACTGATGAGTCTACTAGCTATATCTGCATAGGAGTGAGGGCTAAATCTGTGAAGTTCAGCTTGTCAAAGAAAGCCCTTGGCATAACACTGACACTAGCTTCGAGATCACAGAGTGCTTGGTCAAAGAATTATGTCCTAATTGAGAATGAGATTGTGGGACAGCCCGAATCCTTCTTCTCAGCAAGCAAGTTGAGTATAGTGGGGCTACACTCTTCTGTAAGCTTGATAATCTCTATGGTGGGCATTGGACACTTGTTTCTCAACATGTCCTTGAGGTAGCGAGCATAGGTTGGTACTTGCATCGCATCCACCAAGGGCACATTGATGTGGATTTTCTGGATAACTTCAACAAAGCAGGCAAATTGTTCATCCACGGTTGGCCTCCTGTTTCTACGGGGAAATAGCAGAGTGCTTGGATTGTAAAACTCGTGTGGAGCCGTCTTCCCGTCATGAACTACATCATCTTGAATGTTGTCAGAGGGTCCACCCTTCTTCTCACTAGCTGTCCCCACATTGTTAGGATAAGGCGGGTCACGTGTGGACTTACCTCCACTTGTCATCACCGCATAAACCAAATCTATGGTAGATTTGGGTTGCCCTGGCAACGGTGCCAGAAATGGCTTTAGTTAGGAAAGCAAAGTTGTATCTCTAATGTTAGTCTACCTATATAGTCACATAATCAAACAATTACAAGCAAGGTTATACTAGTCATAGTCTAATGCATTCAACACTTCATATATGGATTCATGCCCGGCATACACAAGGCAATTTCGTCTTGGACACACGTCGTAACTGAACGTGGAGGAGTACAATGGACAGATAGGGCTATCACCACCTACTGCCTATCTGTACAAACCATGGATTACGAGGTGATCAATACTATCTAGCTGTCTAAGCACTGCACTGACACATTTAAGTAGAATTCTAGCATTGATTAAACACTAGAATCACCGGTTGGATTAACAAGTACTAAAGCGTACATAACTCTAACCCTACGGATTAACAAGTCATGAGCTAAGCAATTGCAATGCTAATTGGGTATCAAACCCATGTTGAAGCATGACAGCTAAACTAAAGTACAACTAGCACTATAATATTTAAACTATAATAAAGGTATTTGATAATCATGACAATAAGGTCGCAAGTCTATATCATCATGAAAGCATAAAGTCCTATGACATGAATATGATATATAACCAAACAAGGAACATACATCATAAGTACAACTATATGGAAGAACTATATTAATTGAATAGAATAAAGTCATAATAAAATAGAATAAAGGGAAAAATACAAGAGCCATACCAATACTCCTATGACTTGGACACTTGAGCAAGGCTCCTCCTACACTAAACTTCAGTGGGACTAGGAAATTACAAAGTGAAAGAGGAAATGAATAACTCGTGTGTGTGTGTGTGTGTGTGTGTGTGTGTGTGTGTGTTTGTGTGTTGAATAGAGCTCTCCCCTTGTATTTATAAGGGCCATAGACCAGTACTGAGGGGCACTTCCATGGAACCACCATGCACTGATGTCAAGAATTCACTGAGGAAGCACCATGTGGAAGCCTACTCGAAATGGGCTCAAGACTAGGTCGGGCGACCGGGAGGGGGGAGGTCGGCCGACCGGCCAGTGGGCCCTTTTGCTTTGTGCTTTCTTTGGGTGGCTAGTAGGTGGGTCCTCTTCTGTTTTGACTCGGTGTTCTCCGGAGAAGTCCCATGTAGCTAAGTATGCAATCCGAGGGAAGTCTAGTTGGCACCGCCTTATTGGTTGGAACGGTGTTTCCCCGGATTATGCTTCATTTCTCCACTTATATTGTATCAAATCCCTACATGCACATGAATCTCCTAGGACAAGTATTATCTTATTATTCCTAACTAACATGCAAGTATGAAATGCTAAGTCTTCCTACTTTTGTTGGTATATTGACGGTTGAAATTAGTATTTAGCGTCCGTCAAGAAACCTCGCAAGCTGACCTTTGCTCGTCTCGAGTAAAGGAAAAGCTCAGGTGTGGATCAGGAGATTCTACAATGTCTTATTCTTAACATATACTCAAATGCCCAACTAAGACACTCTATAAAGGATTGAATAAGTTGGCATGAGTACTTCACCTTTTATTACCTGTGGGCCATTGTAGCTTCTCCAAATCTTGGGTGGTTGGAAGATATGTAAGTTTGTAGAACTACCATTACATCTACTCTCTTTGATTGACTTTAGCCCGGAGGTTAATTTTTGTGATAAATATAAGTTACTCAAATGATTTACTCAGATTGCTCAAAGTGTATAAATTCCTCACCAAGGCTAATGATGCCTCAAAAATCCTACCTCTAAAGGCTGATATGTGGAGCTCTGGTTAAGGATAAATATGACATATATGTATTTCATATGTCGCCGAGTCAAAAGAGTGGATCCATGGAGAAACCATTTCCTACAAGCATGATCAAGATGTGCATGTGTGGTGGATTTGGTGGAGTGAAATGGAGACTCTTTTTATTTCTCTCTCCCTTTATCTGGTGTTAAGATACAAAATCCAGACCAATTTTTTCATCCACAGAATTTGGTCATGACTCATGAGGTAACAAATCCGGCACTATCCTTTCCGACTCCGGATCCGATAAAAAAATCAGATGTGCTAGTTTTCAGTTAACTGAAATTTTGCATTTTGTGCAGTCAGATTTGTAACACAATAAAAATATACATCTGGAACAATGAAATGTATCCCTGGAACAATGAAATTGTACTACTAGAACAATTAGTTTTTAGTGGAATATTTTTGTTTTTTAGAGACCATTCTTTTCTTGCCACAAGTTAATAAAAATGTTGAGGGGTTGGATCAATATCCAGTGACTGCAAAAAGTGACTGAAACATTAACAAAATTTCAGTCACCTGAAATCTAGACAAACCCATAAAAAATACGGGATAGGATATGGAATGAGCTATATCCGTTCATATCCGATCCGATTTCACCCCTAACGTGAACCATATATATTCGAAGGACAGATGGAAGGTAGACCATTACTTATAAATTATAAGGAATAAAAACAACAAGAAGAGAGAGACTGGCGTATTTACAAATAAGCAACACATCATAGTGTCACCGTAGACAAATTCAGAAACATCTTGATGGAGTACAGTACAGTTGCGGGAATGGAGACATGATTAGTTGAGGTACATATGCCCTTTTATTGGGAACATCTCTGGAACTACTAAATTACCATTGAGATATTGCACAACTTGGCGCATTCTGGGCCTTTCAGTGGATACAGGGTGGGAGCACAAAAGGCCCAACTTCAGTATCAAATACGCCTCAGTGGCGTCATAATGACCATTAAGCCTCGGATCTATTACATTAGCTAGTGATCCGATGCGCCAATGTTGGAGTACATAGTTCACAAGTGTGATAGTCTCGTCTTTCATGCCAACCTCAATTGATCTTCGACCACAGGCAATCTCCAACAGGAATATACCAAAGGCAAAGACATCTGTCGCTGGAGTTGCCTTTCCTGTGCACAACAGCTCGGGTGCTAGATAACCCATCGTACCAACTACATGCGTAGTGTGAAGATTACTGCCCCGTTCACATAACCTTGCAAGTCCAAAATCGCCAAGCAGACCATTCATCTCACTATCCAGAAGTATGTTACTCGCCTTGATATCTCTGTGCACAACTACTTTTTCCCACTCTTCATGGAGGTACAACAAGCCAGATGCGATGCATTTGACTATATGGAACCTCCTATCCCAGCTCAAGACAAAGTGTGTTTGGTTATTATACAGATATTTGTCAAGGCTCCCGTTCGGCATATATTCATAGACCAAAAAGAGCTCTCGCTTCCTCCGGCAATACCCGAGCAAATGCGCCAGGTTTCTGTGCCTTAGACGGCCTATGCTTGCGACCTCTGAAAGAAATTCCTTCATTCCTGACTTGGAGTCATGTGACACCCTTTTAACAGCAACCTCCATCTTGGACCTGGGAAGTATACCCTTGTAAACCTCGCCAGACCCACCTTTTCCAATCAGATGCTTGTGCCTGAAATTTTCGGTGGCAGTTATCAAGTCCTTATATGTGATACGAAGCGCCTTGAACTCACTCTCCCAGTCTTCTCGAAGTTCTGAATAAGACATTCTCCTGTAGAAAAATACAAGAACAGAAACAAGTGCCACAGTAATAGTTATTGGCAAAACTACTGGCAACACAACGTTTTCACTAGGATTCTTCGCATCATGCTTAGGAAATTTCGGAAGCCGGGAGATGGCAAGGGCAGGTGATTCCCCGTCAATGCCGAAGCTCCAACCAAGAACATAGTGACTGCATGACAAGAGGCCCGTCGATGAAGAGAAGCCCACATACGCCACGTCTGTCACCACCGTGGACAGATCGATGGAATGGGACAGAAGAGGTTTCCTGGGCTTGGAGGCTCCTAAGGGTGCCACTGCCACTTGGAGTTCCATGTTCCCGGCGTTGTAGTTGACCCATATCTGCATGGCATCTCGGCTGTAAAGGCTTATGTTCCGAAACAACGATGGATCATTGTCGTCATAATATCCTGCACTGGCAGCTTTCACAGACCTTAAACTATTAACATCAATGCCGACATGGTTTGCATCGATGTCCCCTAACTCAAAGTTTAGTAAAGTGTCTAGCTCAACCGCGAGGATACGATTGCTTGCCGAGCCGTTGCCATCTGTGGTATTAAGGAGACCTAAGTACTGGAATGGCATAGTGTTGGAGAGCTTCTTAGTGGGGGAGACGAAGAAGGCCATGCCATGGCTGCTAACATCGAGATGAGGCGAGACGATTGCGAAAACGAAAGACGTCGCGAAGGAATGCATGGTTCCATTCAACGGCTCTCGGAGTCTTAGTGGTATAGGGTATAGTGCGTGACCTGTCGATGCCGTTGTGCCATTGGTCAGCACCAGGAGTCCGTTCCTCCAGACGGCTGCAGAACCATCGAGGACGAGGTTCGCTCCGGAGAAGCCATTGAAGGCGAATTGGCCTTCCGTATTAGTTGCCCCATGTTGATGAAGGCTGGTAAGCAGAAGGCTGAGAAGTAGGAAAAGGAACCTGACCATGTTGATTCACTTTTTTACCGAGCACGCGCTGCTCGCCTTAACTGCTTCCCCCTTGTTTTGTTTTTGTTGATGAGATGCTCGACATAGCAAGGCCAAGTTTTATGGGCGCGTTTTGGATAGAGAAGAGACAACATCAATTCTAGAACTTTATTTAGTTTGTTGCGTTTTCAGCGGCTCTCCACAGCCATATGTCAATTGTTGGACCAGTACTCTCATCTCAAAAACGAGAGTCGAAACAACAATTGGCACCTACTCTCTGCAGAAAGGAGGGCAACACACACAACTCCAATACATCCGCAACAATTTCTTCGAGTTTAAATCTGATAGCTGTGTGCTAAGGCCCTAATTACATTCGAGGTTAAAAATTGAGTTTCTAAATTTGTGTGATCCAATTTGTCCTCGTGTTGTCCAAAATGGAAGTTCCCCGTCTTCAACCCTATGTCCCCTTGATTATGATTTTAGTTTCCATATCAGGTGCCGGTGACTTTGGCGAGATTTTTACTATTTCGACCATAAAATCAATGAGCTTCGCTAAAATAATCACGAAACCGGAAGCTTTGCTAAAATGACCACGAAAAGATTGACATGCCGCTAAAACGACCACGACGTAATATCTGGACAAAAATGCCCTCAGTCTTCTTCTACCTCTATCCCTCTCTCTCCTCAACTTTCTTCTTCCTCTCTCCTTCTCTCTCCTCTCGCCCCGGTAGCTCCCCGTGGCTCCTCGCGCCCTCGCCGCGGCCGGTCCGGGCGGGGTCGGAATCCGCGCCCTCCCGTCATAGGGGCCAGCCAGGGCGGCGTGTCGAGCAAGGTGCCGGAATCCTTTCTTCTTCCTCTCTCCTCTCATCTCTCTCTCGGACCATCCTTCCCCGCACGCCGACTGCCTTGCCCGCTGCTCTGCCTCCCGCACGCCTCCACCCCGAGCGTGCCGCCCACCCCGCGCGCGTCGCCTTTGTCCGCCTCCCGCCCCTGTCTGTCGACCACCCCGCGCGCGTCGCCTCTGTCCGCCTCGCGCCCCGCTTGCACCGCCCCTGTCTGCCGACCCGCCAGCGCCGCCCCTATCTCCCTACCCGCTAGTGCCGCCGCGCCCACCCGCCGGCGCCGTCACACCTTGCTCGACTTGCCGCCCTTGCCGGCCCCTATGACGGGAGGGCGCGGATTCCGGCGCCGCCCTGACCGGCCGCGGCGAATGCGCGAGGAGGCGTGGGAAGCCACCGGTGAGAGAGGAAGAAGAAAGGATTCCGGCATGTAGCTATGATGGTGTTCATAACAAGTAAAATATTATAATTTTGATTGTAGAAATGCATGTCTATGGCCAATAAGGCATCAAAATTATAGGGAAATAATGTTTTTTCAGCAAAATAAGATCCAATTATGTTTCGATGGTAAATAGGGAATTACTATCCTTTTATGTGTTTCTCAGATGGTATAAGTAGATCTTATGAACACGCGCACACACATGCATATTCTACTGCTATGAATGCCTACGAACGACTATGGGTTGGTTTGATCTTGAAATTCACAAAGCAACCACACATGTCCCTCGCTTCCAGTCAGCCTTCCTGATATGTTTTCCTTGTGTCTCTGTTTTTCGACTCATGAGGAGTTTCAAAACTCCAACTAAGGTAGTCCAATGTGTAGCTTGACGCATGTATGATATTCCAAGAACGCAGATATTATCCTCAAAGTGGCATTACGACGGGAGTGGAACGTGAGTCCCTGCCGTAATGGTCAGATAGCGTGTTGGTCACGTCCAGAAAGCCCATGTCACCATGCCGTGACACATATGTAACGTTGCACGGCCATAAATTACTGATTGTCCCAGAACCGTGTCGTTACCATGGAGTCCTTGGTTGACCAAGCACGTCTTAGTTGACCCCACATCTAGAAAACGATGGCATGCAGAAAGTTTCCTTCCAAGTTGAAAAACGATGGAAACTAGAAGATTCCTTGATCATCATCTGTCAGTTTCAGGAAGACTCACGTTCTCATCGCACATTCTTTCGGTTGTCATCGTGTAGCTGAAAATTTATAATAACTGAAGTCTGTGTATGGACACGTAGAGTCAGGAAATCATTTCCATTTATTTAAAAAGGAAAATCACACCACGCAGCTGTAGCATGTATCTAATCTACTAGACCAGCGACCGAGTCAACAGTCGACCTTTCAGTTTCTAGGTACCAACAAAGTATGATGACTGACGATTTGGCAACATATATCATTATTGGTTCAGGAGTTGCTAAGGTCGTCAATTGCTGCCTGATGTGACGAGAGCCAAACATTTTGCTTTTGTTTCTTTCTTTTGTTGCTGACTTTGAAAAAGACTTAATTTTCAGGTTCTTCCTACTTGTTTTGAGAATCATTAATTTTTGCTGAACTGAATAGATTCACTTAGAGCATTTTCAGTGCGCCTCTCAGACAGGCCCTCTACTCATTATTTGAAGAGTCTGTTCCAAAAAACAAACTCCAACCGGCACCCAACTCCCTTTCTCATTTTACCAGTCCTAAATCAGTCTACCAGTCCCATAGAAAATGAAGGCCTCTCAACAGTGGGCCCCATCATTTTTTTCCTTTTCTTTTCCTCTTCTCTTCCAAGGGGACCGAGTCACTCCCTCAATCGCCGCCACCAACCGACCGCCACCAACCACCTGGGCCGGATCTAACCGTTGGAGTTGGGCGGCACAATTTGGTGGCAGGCAGTGCCTCCCCACCCTGTGCACTAAGGAGCCTACGGGGCTCTTCCGCTGTAACGCCCTACGGCCCACATCTAGCTGGGCTCGACTCGTATTTGGAGTAGACCCCACACACCTACCAGCCTGTTTACGATTTTTTCCTTGTTTCAGGTAAAAGAGCTAATCCAAGGTTTTTGATGAAATCTTGGCTTATGTGTTGGTTCTCTTCCCACTAAAGTAGCAAGTTGGTACTAGATTCTCAACTTCTAATGCACACAAGTGCTCATCAACCACTATGTGCCTAATCTCAATAGGCTTGGATGTTATAGACACCTCCCTCAAAGTATCGATGTTCTCGTTGGAACATAGACACAACATACCCACACCAGACAAGCTACCAGAAATGTTCCCTTCTTGGACCCACCTGTGTGACCCATGTCTAGTGTTGGCTCATATTTCATATTGTGCCCCATGCATGGGCCTACACGTGGCACACACCATATGTTAAAAACCATGTAGATATGTGCCATGGTTTGCAATATGTGATGAGTAATTGACTTTGATTGATTCAGTGTTTGAGTTGAAATACGAGAATCTGGGGATTGCATTAGTTTGTGCATGTCATGGTTTTGACTAACCGGAGTTGGTGGAGGTATTGGTGAAGATGCAGGAGATGGGAAATATGTTTGCTCGTCTCATAATGTGTAGGTCAATGGAGTCGACTTGGCGGTCAACGACGAGAGGATCGGGCACAAGTAGGGGACTTGGGGCCGGATGATCGGGATGACGGGTAAAGTCAAGGGTGATCCATACCGTACACGTGGAGAGGCAAGAAGCATGGACATTTTTTGCGGTTGAGCCTCAAAATCGTGATGGTGATGAAGGAGGCGTGTTGATCAAGTCAAGGCGAGCGAGATACCGGTGCAAGTGACAAGGGGGCATGATGGATAGGGACCGGGAGAGACTTGCCGGTGGTCAGGATCACAGGACAAGGTGATACACATCAACATCGAGAAGTCGCGTTTTGAGAAGCATGCAAGGCGGTTTCCAGGTTTAGGCCTCAAAACTGGTGACGGCGATTGGAGGTGCACGTGGCACCATCACGGAGGTTGTGTCGAGGCAAAGCAAAGTTGTGAAAGGCTCGATGGCATTCGAGTAACAAAAAAAAAAGATGGACGGTTGTGCCACTAGTGGTAGGTGGCAGTGTATTGTAGGTAAGGGGTAGGATGGTTTTTAGGACAATCCTAGGCCCGTATAAGGAGAGGTGTGGCTGGTGGGAGAAGGGTCTCTTCCGTTTAGCCTTGTGTTAGGAACTCATTTCAAAGTGCTAGGAGAGGTCTTTATGTAATAGAGGAGAGGAGAGGGTGTGTGAGAGACATCTCTTTCTCTTTCAAATAGTGAGAGGAAGAGGATGTCTTCCTAGCCATGTATCCATGTTTCTTGACTTGACAAATCAATAATATGAGATTCAAATTCGTGCTCAAGTTCTTCCTATCTCCCTAAATCCCGGATTCTCTTTTTTCCTATTTTCGAAGCTATTTTCATGGGAATTTTCGATCTTACTTTTGGACAAGTTTTTGGGCGGATCCCTTGGGGGATCTTGGTGCTGTGATGAGCTAGAACAATCCTATATGAATCATTGACCGAATCATAAGCTCTAGCACCTTTGATTTGAAAGATTTTTCAAGTTTCTCCTCTATGGTGTTCTTGGTGTAAGATCTGAAATTCATGATGATTCCTTGTACTTTTGAGTGGATCTCTTTAGAGGAGTGTCATGATATATTAAGGATGATTTGGTCCAAATTTCATGATTTTTGGAGTTTGTTTGATAGGATTTTGGTAATTTTCTTTTTGAAATAGAGCTACTGTTCTATCCAGGACTGAACTTCGATGGCCAGGACAGAACTTCTGTCACCGTGATGGAACTTCTATCAAGAACCATGGAACTTTCGTGAGTGATAGTTCTCCTGTCATCCGGAACTTCCGTGATTGACAAAACTTCTGTCAGGCATCACAGAACTTCTGTCAATCTCAGTTTTGTGATTTCTCAGATCTTCCTTGTTTTCCTTTTTATTCCTCTTGTGCTTCCGCTATGTGTCCTTTTGGTTTGATATTCCTAGGGTTAACACATTATAAGTTGGTGTGTGTAATCTTGGTGACTCGATTAGAGGTTGGTTTGGATTGCAGTTGGGACATAAGCCAAGTTCTTAAGAAGAATTTTAATTGACTCCATTCACCCCCCTCTGGTTGACTTCTCGGTCCTTCAATATGAATGGACTTTCTAGCCTTCAAGTGCACGGTGTCCACGAGGATCGGCTCTAATACCGTATTTGACACCCTAGGATCCATACCCGTCTGGTTTCGATTCGTCGATTCGCATTTTTGAGTGGATCCCACACATACACCAACACATTTATGCTTTTGTCCTTACTTCATGTAAGAGTAGACCCAAGGTTTTTGGTGGTGAACAACCTAGGTTTATATATTGGTCCTTATCCAATATGCTCATGAGCCACTATGAATCTAGCAAGTTGGTACTAAATTCTCACCTTTCTCATGCACACAAATGCTCATGAGCCACTATGAATCTAATCTCAATCGGCTGGGATGTTACATCTGCCCTCTTCACCGAGGAGCCTATAGAGCATTGTGATGCTTTCCCATGCCACCATCCTATGGCAAGCTATGCGCCATGGTTGGCACCGGTCACGCCTCCTGCACTTCTTGCGCATCGACGCATCGATCCTATCTCCGAGCCACCACATCGAGGACTATCACACTACCCTAACGCGTGATGCCTGCCACCCCTGGCTCCGCCTCCCTGGCCGCACTCCTCCGCCGTGCTCTCGCTCGAGCGCTGGCGGCACGCGCCGCTCGATCTTGGCACCCCAAATCTTGCAGCCACCAACACGGAGTCCCCAACTCTCCACCTGACACCAAAGAGGATGGTCAGGGTCTATGTGCAGGAGTGATTTGGCTCACTGACATGTGTGTCCCACTTGGCTGGAGAAAATGAGGTCTTAGATTTGAGAACTATCGTTAGAGTTGAGAAAGAAATTTGAGTAAGAAAAAATTAGAGCCAGCCCCCAAATGCAAAACGGCAAAAGTAGGATGCTGATTTGAGAGGTATTGGCGTATTGCTGGAGATGCTCTTAGCTCTTGTGATTCGTGGATGAAAATACTTCCTCTTCGAATGGCTTACACTGTATCATATTCCCTCCAATGGTTTACACTTTATGCATATGTTTTTCCGAGAACGCATATACTATCTTCAGAAGTGGTGTTACCACAGGAGTCGGAAGGCTAAGGTTGGGGCCAGTCACATCACAAAACTTGCCTTAGTTACCCTTGATGGTGTGACACTAACACAACTGGTTAGTGGAACACAAGGATTTTCAGAGCTACCAAATTTATTGTGGGCATGCACAGTACCAAATACTGTGACATGTTTTGGCTGTGAGAAAAAGGGATGTGGCAAGTTCGTGTACCCATTTGTGTGCGATTCCCCCACAAAACATGATCGGATTTGACAGACAAATTAGCAGATATGACATGATTTAGTATTTAATTAGTCGGACAAATCAATCTACAACTTTAATTATCCTAGATTATAGTTGGACTAAAGTTTGGCTAGTATGGCACGCAGTCCACAAAGTGCTGTCACGCACAAGCTCTAGTTGGAATTTATTTAATCTATACTTTTTTTTCAATAATTTTTCTAGAGTCAAATCCCATAAAATCCATCAACCAAATTACTCATCATTGTCCTTTCTAATTATTTCCTGGCTTCAAAAGTTGCATACCTGCATGTGCTAGTTCTGTTTTCTGCTCTTTCCTTTTTTCTCTCTCATGCATGCAAACAGTTATCCAAATTAAGCAGGAGATTAATTCAGTTTTTAGTTTTCTCTCCCATCCAAAATTCAATGATCCCGATTAAAATTTTGTCTAAACTTGTAGAAGGTAAGTGGAAACGCTTTAGACTACCGTAAAAGAGCTCGTTACACCGCTACTGTTTATTGTAACGGCGCCCCACTTATCCAACCGCCGCTAATTTGACCCGCAGCCCACTTAAAGCCCACCCCCATCCTAGCACAAACCCTAGCTTCACCAGTCGCCACCCTCATTTTCCTCTCTCTTTCTCTCTCTCTCTCTCTCTCTCTCTTCACACGACACCACTTCTCCAACAGGGCACTGCTCCCTCCCTTCTCCAGCTGGCCTACGCCGACCTCCTCCGATGGCCCCATGCCACCCCAGGCACCCGACCCTCTCCTCCGTGTCGCCCCTTCTCTGGCGAGGCGCAGCCTCAGGCGAGCAGATCCGGCGCATGGCCTTCAGTTCAGGCGGTGGCGGCGGTGGGCCGTCAGTCAGATCCATCACGCGGCCTCCGGCTCTGGCGGCGGTGGCGCTTCCCCTTCCTTCCTCGATGACTGGAGAGGGCGGCGCCTCCTCTTCCTCCTCGTCGACGGGCAGTGGCGCGGATCCACCCCCTTCCCCCCTCCTCGGCGACGGGCGGTGCTTCACATTTTTTCCTCCGAGCCACCTTCCTCCCGCGCTGCGGATCTGTCCCCCTCGTGGCGGGCGGGCGGCCGATCCGTCCCACTCGAGTGCAGGCGGCTACGGATCCAGGCCCCTCATGGCTGGGTGATGGCCAATCCAGGCCCGTCTTTGGCGGGTGGTGGTGGATCCGGCCCCCTCTCTGGCGGGCGGTGGCGAATCTGGCCCCTTCATGGGCGGGCAGTGCTGATCCGGCCCCCTCGACGGCGTCCTCCACCTCCCTCGGCTTAGCTCTCACGCGATGGCCTCCACCTCTCTCGGCTTGGCCCTCTAGTGACAGCATCCTCCACCTCCCACGGCGATGGATCTACGACGGCGGCGGCAAGGCCGGTGGCAGTGCTGGGCGGGGCCTACTTTTTTTTTTTGGTTTTATGCGTAGCGGCGGGTGAAGATGTCACCCGCCGCTACTGTTATCTTTATAGCTTGGGTTCATATTGACAACATGACGTCCGTAGCTAAAAACTTTTCTTTTTAGCTGCGTTAACACGACGGTGATACAGTAAACCCGCTGCTATTGTATTGTTTAACTCGCCGCTATTGGCTAGTTTTGTTGTAGTGTTAAAATATGCTATCGAGCATATCGATTCACTTCATAAGACTCATTTTCATTTACTACATTGTCATTTCTTAATGTTTTAGTTTTCATGTTCCCTGCCTTCAATTAATTGAAAAGCTTTCAGTTGATGGTTTGTTACTTTATGTATTAATTTTTCTTTTATAGGATTTTCTGTATAATAATTATAAACTGTTAGATCTAGATCTACTAGATTAAAGAGATCAAAGTGAACCATGCTCTCGAGGTCTATGCTGGCATCAGGTTTTCGTTGGTTGTTGCCTTCTCCAAGTAGGTATTCTTTTCCTAGTAAGTACGCATATTATTCTCACAAGTGGCGTACGCCGGGTGTGGAACGTCTCAGCTCCGGTTCAGTCTCTGGTGCGCAGGTCAAACCGCATGTTCGTCACGTCCAGAAACGCATTATTCATACGTCCAACGACCAACACCACAAGAATCTGTGGATTCCGTGACCGGGTGTGTTGCACGTCCATTCCGGATTGTCACAACAGGACCATTCCAAAATCAAGTTCTTGGCTGACAGCAACTAGAAAACGAATGGCATGTCGATTTTTTTCTTTGAAATTGAAAACGATGGAAACTAGAAGATTCTTGGAGTCTAGCCGTCACCTTCAGGAAGACCCATGTTTCAGTAGTCTGCCTAATACATCTCCCACCACACAGCAGTCTAATGCACACTTTTACAAGAAGACCTTTTTGGTTACGGTTGCATTTTCAGTATGGTGGAGGTATCTGAAAAACAAACACCAAAACACCCGACACTACAATGACACGAAGGTGAGCTCCACTTACGATAAACAAAGAAAAATTAACACCAATGGCACTCAAGGGTAAAGAAATTTACCCACCACTACCACTATAAAAAAATTAGATCCAAATACCCTATACACGTTTTGTAACTATCTACTATTTTCAATATTACTCACATACAACCCTCAGTCATCATACGCTAATCTACTATTTTTCAATTAGACTTCAAGTTACCCGCCTGCAGTCACGCCCAAAGCAAGACAAATAGTAGATAGAAAGTCTAACTGAAAAATATAGAATGAATAGGTGGCATCAATTAAAGAAAATGAGGACCAAGGCAAGTGTCACACTGCCCTAATGTGTGATGCCTGCCACCTCTGGCTCCGCCTCCCTGGCCGCACTCCTCCGCCGTGCTCCCGCTCGAGCGCTGGTGGCACGCGCCGCTCGATCTCGGCACCCCAAATCTTGCAGCCACCAACACCGAGTCCCCAACTCTCCACTTGACACCGAAGAGGATGGTCAGGGTCTATGCGCAGGAGTGATTTGGCTCACTGACATGTGTGTCCCACTTCGCAGGAGAAAATGAGGTCTTAGATTTGAGAACTATCGTTAGAGTTGAGAAAGAAATTTGAGTAAGAAAAAATGAGAGCCAGCCCCCAAATGCAAAACGGCAAAAGTAGGATGCTGATTTGAGAGGTATTGCTGGAGATGCTCTTAGCTCTTGTGATTCGTGGATGAAAATACTTCCTCTTCGAATGGCTTACACTGTATCATATTCCCTCCAATGGTTTACACTGTATGCATATGTTTTTCCGAGAACGCATCTACTATCTTCAGAAAGTGGTGTTACCACAGGAGTGGGAAGGCTAAGGTTGGGGCCAGTCACATCACAAAAGTTGCCTTAGTTACCCTTGATGGTGTGACACTAACACAACTGGTTAGTGGAACACAAGGATTGTCGTGGTGGCATGGACTACTCGTGCATGATACAAGTTATTTAATTTTAAAAATAAATGCAATTACTTGTTTTGTGTCTCCTTTTTCCCCCTCAAATATGTACAAGAACGGTAAATTTTTTATTAAGAAGAAGAATATGGTACAAAAGGCGAGGTCTAATGGTACCTTTTTTCTTGTAAGTGTTAGATAATTAGGTATTTTTAGGTTGAATTTAATCTATCTTACTCGCATAATTAGCAGCATATATATGATGACAGTTTTGACAAATATCAGATTACTAGTTAAGATCTCAACAAAACTAGTAAACACAAGGAAGGTAAAAGTATGCCCTGCGGAGGAACCAGTGCCGGAGTCACCGACGGCTCCACTCGCACCAGTTGGCGTGCTGTGTTGCTTGAAGTAATCGTTCAAAGTCGATGTAGGAAGAAGCATGATGCAGGGCAGTCCCTCGAACAACTACTGGGGTATGCGCCAGGAAGATGTGAGCAGTCGCGCCGTGAAGCGCTTCCCAAAAACCTGATTGCTTGCATCACTCAAGCAGGCGTCGCTTCCGGGACAGGTTCCAGAGGCCTGCTCTCCTGAAGCTCTATGTGCATGGATCGTCGAGATGATAATATTCACCTTGCAACTACTGTTGTGGTTGCAATATGGAAGAGAAGGAGTTGTTATGTTGTATCACACCTCTTCTCACAGGGACTCGTGCTCCCTTTATATAGGTGAGAGAGAGAGAGAGGGAGAAGAAGAGACTTAGTCTCTTCATGTGCTCATGGGAGGTGAAAGCCAAAAGCCAAGCATTTCTAGCATTATGTCACTTAATTGACAATTAGTAACTTAATTGCATTGCATGCACATAATGGCCAATTGACACCAGCCCATACGCACACATGATTGTAGCATTTACACCCATCAATGTCTCACATGTATCTCCTATCAATTTAAATATGCCTTTTGGAATTTCTGATTTAATGAGATAATTCTCACAAATCCAATAATCCCCACCAAATTTCAAAGGCACATTTGAAAGTTTCCCATAAACCTCTTTAGTTTTGATATATCAGTGTTTCGATAGAGATCAGTTAAGGTTGAACATCCATCTAGAACAAGAGTTCCACCTATTCACAACTACACAATGGACTAAGCTTTGAATTGGTAGTTTTGTGCGAAAAGGTTTCACTCCAGTTCTTTACTGATATTAGGCTATTGTAAGCATCCTTGCGGTTTGGAGCATATAAGTCAAACTCCTAGCCTTTTCATGAGCTTCTAGAAATTCTCACCATTTCACGGACTGTGACTAGCAGTCACACTCATATAGGTGTATTTCTTAGGAGATATCTTGTAGGTTGATATCTCTACTTCTCATAAGCCATTTGTCGGGGGCAGAAACCGGAGGTGCCATGTGGCACTACATAGGCCCGCCGTCACGCACTCACTCTGCTTAAAGATGATAGGCTCGCCCAAAACATGACCAACGTGGCATCAGTGTGGCCCAACAAGGGAAGCCTCCGCGCCGGCCATGTCACAGAGGTAAAGCCAGTACCGCTCCCACCTCGCTTGACCTACCGAGGGTTGAAAGTCAACTCTGACTCGCTTGACCCACCAAGGGTCGAGGGACGACAGTGTCCCACTCAATCCACCCAGAAGGTCAAGAGCTGCTCCTAGCTCGCCTAGCCTGCCAACGGTTGATGTCCGCTTCTGACTCCCTCGACTCTTTGAGGGTCGAAACATCGCTGACCTGTGTGTGAAGGCTCGAACACGACTCACTTCGTCCAGGTCTAACAGCCCTGCCATTCGCCCTGCCAAAGATAAGGATGGCCGATTCATCGCTGCCACGGCTATGACAGCATAGGTGCGACCAGGACTACTGAATAAGCTCTGACCCTGCTAACTCCCACCAAGCGGGTCCTGCCCCTATGACAGGACAACCCGACAAACCACTAACCAGGCTGAAATGACGGGATGGAGAAACTCAATTGCCATGCCAAGACGGGACGAATCCTGATGTCTGGCGGGACCAGACAAGCATAACCCGATGACTCAGCCCTTGATACGGGGGGGGGGGGGGGTCGAACCGGGTGGTAGTCAACAACTGCCAACCTCCTCACCTTAAATGTCGTACCGAGCGTGCATCCACAGTATCAGGAGGTCAAATCTCTCAGCATACCAGCTCCTATCATCATCACCTACATCAGCTGACGGAGTCAGGCGCATCAAGCCACCCCATGCTGCATTCACCCGATGACACCTACCACTGTAGCAACATAGGATGGCTGGATGGACAGTAGGGATTGGACTATTCTTAGGCGAGGTGACGCTACCCGGACTGTATTGCCCTTTCCAGTAGAGCACGTCTTCTACAGGGATGCAATGATTCAACTCAGTGATGGATTATGGGGGCACGCCTCAGCACAGTGCTGCATGATGCAGCGACCGGGACGGAGGAACCCCCGAAGATTGAAGACCATGCCAACAACCAGCGTCAAACCCCCTCAACCCCATGCAGTTAGGATAGCACGTATAAATATCACCCTCTCTTTCTCTCTCTGTAAAGCGGGCCCGACCCCTTGAAATATAAAAGGGGAGAACTTCTTTTTCCTTAGGGACGACCAAGAAAAAACAACACACATGCACACTCGCACTCTGAGACTTGGAGACCCCTCCTCTCTCACCACCATTGTACTCCCCCTCTGGTGCAAGTAACACAAGCGAATCCGAGAACTGGACGTAGGGGGCTCCCCAAACCAGTATAAACCCTGTGCCATCACCGAACCTAAAACACGCATCCCCTAGAACAAATTATACTAGCTGGTGATTTAAACACCAACAGTTGGTGCCCTAGGAAGGGCACTTTTGCGCATTTCACTCGACAACCACTTTCCCGTTCGGATGGCTACTTTTCCGCTTTTTGGGCTCCCGGCACCAGCGTGTTCTTCGAGAGCCTAGATTTCATCACTACAGTAGATCAGAAGCTCTTGTGCATCAACATTCCCATGACCTCGCGGCCTCCAGTCCCAGCGCCTGCCGTCGAGGACTCGAGCCACGCGCCAGGCTTCATTGTTATGAAGGACGGGGCATTAGGACTCGTCGATGAGTCGCTCTCCTGGACCCCAATTGCGGTAGCCATGACCGTCGACGACTAGGCAATGCGCGCAGTTCGGCTCAAGCCAGCTAGACCAAGGGTCTCTGGCTACTCCATGCCATCAACTAACTATAGCAACCAGCTATGGTACCATCTAGAGCATTACTTGGGCCCCACGCCCGACCAGGACGACATCCATGATCAGCTCCTCGAGGGCGAACCCATTCTCCCGAGTCGTCTCACCGAAACCCCCTGGAGAGCTACCCATACAGCCGACATAATGCTGCAAGGGGTTTCCCGGAACTCGCCCTCCACCATGGTGTTCCTATAACCGTGGACACCGGGTTCATCGGCGTAATTGAACACCCAAATGAATCCCTCTTTGACCTCCTCAACGTGGGGTCCCTAGAAGATTTGGACTCTAATTCCGGAAGCTGCACGGGGAGCTATGACCCTCCATGCGAGTGCCATATGGTGCAGCTCACGCCTGTGCCAGCTGCGGGGGTGCTAGAACCTCACGTGCCGGAGTGATGGCGAACCTAGAGATCTATGCTCCGACGAACCCGGTGACGGGTGCAATGGCAGGTGAAACACTCATCAATGTCCCATCACTCCGGCCGAGGAACCTCAGCTCGCGCCTCGCCCGGGGAACCCTCAGCAACATCTAAGGGCAAGACGGACAGCACGGGCGGGCGCGCTTGTGCCATGGCTCGCGATGTCCACTAGCGCGTCGTCAACGATGACCGAGGACCCCGCAGTTCGCTCGCGCGGGCAGCCATCATGCTGCTTAATACCCTCCCCGAGCCCGTGACACCGGAACCCCAGCAAGCACAGCGGGAAGTCGCCGCCCTTCTGGCCAAAGCCGTCGAACTCCAGGCTGAGAGTTTGCAGTGGCGTGCTATCCAATCTAGCTGACAGGTATCCACCTCCCAATGCGTTAGAGGGGGCAGCACCGCGGGCTCCCAGCAACCCACAGTGCAATAGGCACCTTCGCTAGGGGCATGCTAAAGAAGGCCACGATCCACGATTGGGTCAGACCTAACCGTGATACGTGCCACACTCTTAATGTGCATCGACTCAAGATAGATCTGCAGAACACAAAAAGGGGCCGCCGTCATGGAGAGGAGCCGGAGCCCGACCCCGCTAGGGCCACGAGTCTTTAGTACACGCATCCGCATCTCCAAGTTCCCATAGTGCTTTTGGGCACTCGCAACCATTACCAAGTATGTGGGGGAGACTGACCCCGGCTTCTAGCTAGAGGAATACCTCCTCGCGTGCCAAGAGGGAGGAGCAATCGATGACCTGGCCATCATCCGCAACCTGCCATTGTACCTCGCCGATTCGGCTCGCGCTTGGCTCGAGCACCATCCCGAGGGTCAGATCTATGATTGGGGTGATCTAAGGGACATCTTCGTCTGGAACTTCCGTGGGACCTACATCCGACCCGGCAACCCCTAGGATCTCGAGAACTATCGGCAAAAGGCTGGCGAGTCCCTTTGGGAGTACATTCGACGCTTCAGCAAGAGGTGCAACAAGTTGCCCAACATCGGTGACGTAGACATTGTCAAGACTTATCCACGAGCTGGGCTGCAGGGGCTCGTGCATGGCCCGTGAGCTTCTGAACATCGCCACGAGCTTCGCCTCCGGCAAAGAGTGTGTGGGGACATGCCTCCATCACTGGCATCAGACTCTGGCTGTCGTCCCTTGGGTTGATTCGCAGGTATCATCTCTTGAAATCCCAATACTTAATCACTTCACATCATAATCCCATGTATTCTCACGCATTCCTATCATCAGCCATCCAGGCTCATAACACCTCAACAGTCGATGCTCCAAGACCTTCTTCTCCTCCAAATACAATGGTAATACATACTTTTTCTTACTTCATTTACTTGCTTGTCTCTATTTTATTTTAACAATCATTTTCTCTTTTTTCCCTATCGATTCAAATCACCAGGAGCACATCATCTCTCTATTTCCCTCCAGAAATCCAAGTTGCTCTTCAAGACATCCGCCAACGCCCAGACATGATCCCCATTGAACGTCTGGTTCTGGATGCCAGCCCAATTAGAGCGTGATATCTGAAAATCAAAGACCTCCCACCAACAACTCTCTTCTTGATACTGCACCCTGTTGCTTATATCGAGTTCCATCAGCTCCAAGTACTAGAGGCCCAAGCTCGCATCGAATGCCGACTGGGACAGAGAAGTCATTCAGAAGCTGCCAACAAAAGAGCAGAAGAAGAAAACAACAAATATACTACCCTGCTCTCCAAATCGACCAATCTAGAAGCAAAGCTTGAAGATTTGCAAAAAGAATGAGACAAAATCCAGGCAGCTCTTGAGGCAAAGAACAAAGAAATACCAATGTAGGAGCAGCTCTTGCCAGAGTGTCACAAGAGGTCATAGCGCAAGACGCATCACCAGATCGGCTTATGAGAAAGCCACCAACTTATGGACCATTGCCTCCAGTGTATGGATATGTCGATGAGGATACCAACACCATCACCAAAGTCAATGAAGTCCGAATGCATGCCATCAACATTATCAACTTTTATTGTCCTCAAGAATAGTTGTCAGATTGTAATAAACAATATTTTGTCTTGTAATAATTTTTTTGGACTAAGGGCGATATCCTTGATATCGGCCATCTGAAGTTGAAGTTTGTACATTGTCTATGAAACACTTCATATTTTTTTCAATTTTTCATGCTAAGGATGATATCGTTCATATCGGCTGTGATCTAGCATCTGAGATCATGAGCCAACCAAAACGCTTGGATGATACCTTTTCAAATATTTTTCATTGATTGCTCTACAAAACTCTTCGCCATCTAACTCTTGCAAAAAATAAGCATTGCCTGGTTGAAAGGACCGAGTGACCAAGGGGGGGGGGGGGGGGGTGAATCGGGAACTTGTACTATGTACCAAATTCACCAAATCCTAAAACCAATCACTCAAAAGAACTCCTACACAATCATAGTGGTGATCGCACTAGCAAGATAATGATCCTACGGAAGGAACAACAAGCTAAGCATACTAGTGGATCACACAAACGTAATACAACTCCTATGCAATTCTAGTGGTGATCACACTAGCAAGATAATAGTCCCATGGAAGGAACAACAAGCTAAGCACTAGTAGCAAGTAAAGAAGCCTATTCATGCAAGTCTACAAGGTAGTCAACTAGAGCAAGGTAAGCACACAAGCATGAATAGCACCGTATGTAAATGTGGAAAGTAAAGCATCATAGTAAGGAGTAGAGTAAGAGATGGCTCATGATTTTTTCCCGAGGTCTCGGAAGGATGGCGCCTTCCCCTACTCCTTGTTGGACCAATCCCGCCGGAGTCCCGGTCCCTCCCGTCACCAAGTGGAGTTCTCGCCCATGAGCCCGTAATCACTCCTCGAGTGAAGACACAGTGTGCGTCACCGCTGCACAAAGCACAATCTCGCCTCCCTCGAGAACTTGTCGGACTCCTCGAGCCGACATGGGCGCTCACTATTGATGCCCCTTTCATCGGTAGGCTCAAACCGTGTACAAACGTGTGACGGCCTTCACAACCAATCATGATAGGCTCAATCACCGACACCTAACCGGTCTAGGTCTCACCATAGACGAAGAGTAACAACCTAGATCACACCCTTAAGGACACCCTAGTCTTAGATGTGCATCAATGCTCATGTTACTCTCACTAGCACACTCAAGATATCCAATATCCTCTCCTAGTGCTCCTTTCTTGGCCCTTTGGCTCCCAATAGATGTTCCCAGCAATCCCAATGGCCAAAGGCGGTCTCCATGATCCTAGCAACGAGTTTATATAGGCTTCCAACCTCAATCTAGCCGTTGCTCCACGAAACAGCCTTCTGGATGTACTGATCGGACAGTCCGATCATTATTTAGACCGGACAGTCCGGTCTCCACCGGACGGCTCCTCCAGAGCCGTTGCTCTCTGTCCGCTATTTCCTCCATACTGATCGGACAGTCTGGTCACTGGACCGGACCGTCCGGTCCACTTTCTCTCTCTATTTCAGGAGCCTCCACAAAATGCACCTCTTCTGCCTTTCCTGCACTCCTACTGACCGGACCGTCTGGTTAGTAGACCGGACCGTCCGATCTGTATGGAGTCTTCTACTAACAGAGTCCTGCCCCTCGCGCTAAGTCCTAGACAACTCCCATAGTGACCGTACAGTCCAGTCTCCACTGACCCCTTTGTCCGGTCTCTATGTCCAGAAGCTGAAACTTATCATCCTCGCTTGACTTCGTTTCACGGCTTCTCCGAACAGCTCCTTGGCTTCTCCACTATCATCTAGTGCCTATGATTTCACCGAGTAATCGTGCACATCATCGACTAGACATGACCTAAGATAATAACCTAGACCCCCTTGATAGTCCAGTTTTTCCTATGGACTCAAAGCCCTAATCGGGAGAATATGTAGCAGAGAATTCATGATTGATCCCCTTCTTGTCACAATATTCCTCCACTGTGGTGTTTTTGAACTCCGTCCCATTGTCACTCCTTATCTTCACAATGCTAGCATTGAACTCATTCTTTGCTCTCTTGGCAAACTTTCTGAAGATACCACTGGCTTTAGATTTGTCCACAAGAAAGAAGGTCCAAGTGTATCTCGTGAAATCATCAACAATCACCAAGCAATATAGATTACCTCCTAGACTATTGTAGTGTGTTGGCCCAAACAAATCCTTGTGCAAGAGCTCTAGAGGGCGAGATGTAGACATGAATGACTTGGTGGGATGTGAAGATGCAACTTGTTTTCCCGCCTGACAAGCGCTGCATAGTCTATCCTTCTCAAAAGCCACATCATTGATTCCTTCAACTAGATTCCTCTTGACAATCTTCTTGAGCTGATTCATTCCAACATGTGCCAATTTTCTATGCCACAACCATCCCTTGGATGCCTTAGTGAATAGGCAAGTGCTTGGTGGCATATTACTTGACTTGAAGTCCGTGACATACAAGTTTCCATGTCTTACTCCATGAAATACTAGCCCTCTCTTGGCATTCCCAATCTTTGCATCGTCCTCATCAAATGTGCACTTGAAACCCATGTCACATAGTTGACCAATAGACAGAAGGTTAAAGTTGAGAGTTTCCACAAGAAAGACCTTGGAGAGATGGAGGTCATTTGTGATGGCCACCTCACCCGAGCCTCTAACTCTCCCCTTTGAGTTATCCCCAAAAGTCACCTTCTCACTACCTTCGTCTTCATCAATGGTGGTGAACATGGTTGGCTTTCCGGTCATATGTTGAGTGCACCCACTATCAAGAATCCAATGAGTGCCTCTACTCTTGTAGTTGACCCTAGTAGTAGCCATAAGACAAGCACTAGAGGAAGATGTGTTAGTATCCAAAGCATTACTTGATTGATTAGCACTAACCTCATGACGTCGAGCATTAAGACCATCCTCATAGATAGGGATTCTTGCAATCCCATCCAGTAATCTTCTCCTAATGGGGTAGTGAGGAGCACGGTACCTCCATTGTCTATGACCATCCCCCATGTGCACATTGTCAAGGTTGATGTAGTAATGAGGAGGATCATAGAGTATAGTGATGTGCTCAAGTACATGCCCCACTTGTGTATGGAGCACACGTATCATCTCCATTGCTCTCTTAATTGAGAGTTTATGTCTCCTGTTGACTACCTCCTCAAGTATGAAACCCCTCTCAGGAGTTGTGATTTGTTGGAGGAGCTTGTCAATCACTTCATGTGGTGCAATCCTCCGAAGTCCCCTGAAAGAGTTTATCCTACACACAAGATCTTAAATGCTCAATAGATTTTCACAAAGATCAACATTCTGATTTCTCACAAATTCACTAAGTTCAGAGAAGAGATCCTGTTGGTGAGCTCGACGAAGATGCCAAAGGTGATCTTGTGGTGGTGGGGGTGGAGGAGGTGGGGGCGCCAGAGCTAAAGCTGTAAGATTGATCATCTCAAATGATCGAGCGAGCATTGTTGTTGGTGCTCCCTCTATGCCAATGCTCAGTCCACTCAAGGTGCTTGTAGTAGAATTAGGAATGGCACTTGAGGTAGAGCTTGATGGAGCACCCAAAGAATGTCTTGCCCCGAAGGGGTTGTAGAAGTTGTTGCAAGACAATCTTGTAGAGGGATCAAAGAAGTTTGAGGTCGAAGCTACTTCTTTCCCTTTGCTTGAAGATGCTTCATGGTTCGTCTTGAATGTCTTCTTCCACGCCATGCTCGCGGTGATCTCCTCATCCTTGAAGAGTAGCTCAATCACGTCCTCGATGGAGAGACTCTTCTCCATGAGAAGATCAAGAGCTTGCTACTCAGAAGCAAGGAGAGGATCTTCTCAACTATCACGATCTTTGGAAGCTCGAAAAAGTCACCTCAATCCTGTCCACAACACCTCGCAAGCGAATAAGAGAGTCAAGTAAGTCCTCATTGTTATTAGCATGAAAAGTAAAGAACTCCTCAATAAGAGAACTACTAGCATGATCAATAGAAGGTTCACAAACATCATCAATACTAGTCATGCTAGTAGAGTAAGCAAGACCAAGAGACACATCATTATCAATCATCATATTAGGCACACTAGTAGAGCAACCTATCAAGTCATTGATAGAAGAATCTAGGCACTCACTAGAACAAGGCACATCCACGCAATCATCACAATCATTATACACATGATCATCGGTAAAGGTATTGGCAAAGTCCTCAAGAGTATCCATCAATTCATCCGGAATCATGGCATTTAGGTAGCTTTTAAAGCGATCCTTCCATGAGCCATGACCCGGCCCCGAATGGGATGACATCCCAACTCAATGCGGCCACTACTCAAGGCAGTTAAGCCTTATGATAAGCACTTGGCTCTGATACCACTTGAAAGGACCGAGTGACCGAGAGGGGGGGGGGGGGTGAATCGGAAACTCACACTATGTATCAAATTCACCAAATTCTAAAACCGATTACTCAAAACAATTCTTACACAATCCTAGTGGTGATCACACTAAGAAGATAATGATCCTATGGAAGGAACAACAAGCTAAGCATACTAGTGGATCACACAAACACAATACAATTCCTATGCAATTCTAGTGATGATCACACTAGCAAGATAATGGTCCTATGGAAGGAACAACAAGCTAAGCACTACTAGCAAGTAAAGAAGCCTATTCATGCAAGTCTACAAGGTTGTCAACTAGAGCAAGGTAAGCACACAAGCATGAATAGCACAGTATGTAAATGCGGAAAGTAAAGCATGATAGTAAGGAGTAGAGTAAGAGATGGCTCATGATTTTTTCCCGAGGTCTCGGAAGGATGACGCCTTCCCCTACTCCTCGTTGGACCACTCCCGCCGGAGTCCCGGTCCCTCCCGCCACCAAGTGGAGTTCTCGCCCACGAGCCCGCAATCACTCCTCGAGTGAAGACACAGTGTGCGTCACCGCTACACAAAGCACAAGCTCGCCTCCCTCGAGAACTTGTCGGACTCCCATAGTGACTGTACAGTCTAGTCTCCACTGACCCCTTTGTCTGGTCTCTATGTCCATAAGCTAGAACTTGTCGTCCTTGCTTGACTTCATTTCCCGGCTTCTCTGAACAGCTCCTTGGCTTCTCCACTGTCACCTAGTGTCTGTGATTTCACCGAGCAACCTTGCACATCACTGACTAGACATGACCTAAGAGAATAACCTAGACCCCCTTGATAGTCCAGTTTTTCCTATGGACTCAAAGCCCTAACAACTACTCAAGTGTTCCAAACACTTGCACCATAGCTTGTTCTCCGCTTTGATCTATCTCCATCAACCCTTGGACTCCATCAAGTTCACAAGCCTCCATGCTTGCGGTCGTTGTCATCCATCGCCAAGGACACCGTAGACAATCATCATAAGATAGAAAAGGTTTCCTACACAAACAACACTCGTGTAGATATTAGTCACATTTCATGTTTGTCATGCAGTACCAAAACACCATACCTTGGGGTGACCTCAATGGTCATGAACTTTACCCTGATGCACATCGGCTTACTTTAAATGGCCCTTCCCATGTTGGTGACCATTTTCCAAACCTGTTATCTCTAGAAGTGATGGGCGAAATTAACTTCCAGACTAAATCACTTTCTGCAAAACTTTTGGGTACCACCTTTTTATTATAAAACCAGGACACACGAGCTTTATTCTCTTGGATCCTCTCCAAGGCCTTCATTTGAGGTTGCATGACATCTAATAATTCATCAAACATAACTTGTGTGTACTCATCGGCTGAACAACTGATCTTGAAACTCCATCCTCCTAGACCCCAAATTTGTTTCTCAAGGTAAACCTGCTCCATGCCCATAGACTAATTGATAAGGTGGTACCTTTGTCGACCCATGACAAGCCATTCTATATGCCTACAATGACTCAGGCAATGTTGTATGCCAGTTCTTCAATTGCTCATCTATCTTCCTCTTGATCGATTTGATTAAACTCTTGTTAGATGCTTCTGCTTGACCATTGGCTTGAGCATAGTAAGGTGATGAATTCAGCAACTTGATACCCATACTATCGGTAAAGTTTTGAAACTCTTCCTAAGTGAAAACAGAACCTTGATCAGTACTAATAATCTACAACACACCAAACCTATAAATTATATGTTCCTTAAGAAAATTAATCACATTGTTGGTTGTCACATTCTTTATCGACACTGCTTCAACCCACTTTGTGAAATAATCTATAGCCGCCAGAATATAGTTATGACCCTTGCTTGATGCCGGATAAATCTGACCGATCATATCCATAACCCATCCTCTAAAAGGACATGGCTTAATGTTGGTCGTAACTATGCACCCACTTATATACCGCAAGAGGAAGGTGTACGATTGTAGCACTTTTTCCCTTGAATGCAGTATTCCATGGTTTATCGAATCCACTAGGACCTTAGGGATAATTAAACAAAGTTAACAGTAAAAGATCTAATCAAAGCTACCGTCGAGTTCAGGTTGCATGAGGGATGACTGGCCAGCGCAAAGGTGCGTCAGACAGCAAATCTGTCGTTGCGCCAATTAGTGTAGGTGTTGAGCCAATCGGCACACTGGTGAATCTATCATCATGCCGATCGACACAGGTGTTGAGCCGATCGGCACACTAGTGGATCTAATCCAAAGTGCGCCAGATACCTTTTAAGCCTAAGCTGTTAAGTGAGTAGCCAAGTATCTACTAGTGACGTCGTAACTAGAAAGTCTGATCAAATAGCATCATAATGGATAATTATGTGGACCAATGAAAACCTATAATGAATAAGACCACCCTGGTTTCCGAGTGGCTCCCGATTATCGTTGCCGAGAGGAAACCCTTAATCACGCGAGTACCTTACCCTACTCAACTATCCAATAGTGCTACGTAGGTGTTGGTCGTAGTTACGCACCCACTTATATACCGCAAGAGGACAATGTACAATTGTAGCTCTTTTTCCCTCAGTGTATTCCAAGGTTATCGAATCCACAGGGAACGAGCGGAACTATTACTATTAAAGGATTACTAACATATTGCACTAGTTGGGTTGGTGTGAATGATGATGGTGAGAGAGTAATGAACGAATGTTATTGGAGATGTAACAAGATAATGAAGGATTCTCTCCTTAGGATTGGTTCACTAGCATGCAACCTTATTCTTATCAACTCGAGTGATGACCTTAATATTCTACAAGACATGGTGGTTTCGTTCACCCCGGCTATCACTACTGAGGTTATTAGCTCCCCAATGGTTTCTTGCACTCTGCAATAGGCAAAAGTGTATTGGCCTATACACTAATGAAAGGGATAAATGGATGCGCAATTAAGTTCATCACATAGACTAAATTCATCAAGAGAGTATCAATAAGTATGAGAGTTACATGACTAGATCCCCGCAACAGAGAAGAGAATATGAGACTACTCACTCATCCTCCCGCTAAACATAGTAGAGGGATGAGAAATAGCATTGGAACGCGCACGAGCCGATCGGCGCAAGCATCACGCCGATCGGCATGACCTCCCTTCTGGTGGTTCTCCTCGGTGTTGACTAACCACCGCCGCCAATATCCTGGAACCCTAGTTCTAACAGCTCAATATGGCGATTGTCGTCTCTCTCGTTGCCCTCTGTTGCCCTCTTGGCTCTTAATGGTTATCTTCCTTTTATACTGGACGCGATTAGGTCAACTTCCATCGACTCTGACACATATTAAGCTGGGCCTTCATCTTTGCCGGACTTGGGCTTGTCTTCGCCATCTTTTCCTCCTGTGCCGATCGGCGCGACATTAGAGCCGATCGGTGCGGCCAAGTACCTGGCCCACCTTCGTTGCTCTTTAGTCCTTTATCCATAATTGCCTTGTTTTACACCTGTTTCCTGCAATTACATCCAATACAGAACAACTACAAATATATGCAAATATGGGTTAATTGTTAGTGTAAACCACCAAATTAAGACGCAAAACATCCCTTTTTGGTAGATAAAATAGGTAGCTAGAAACCACCAATAGTTCCCCCACACTCAAATCATTGCTAGTCCTCGAGCAATACAAAATCAAATATGTAGCAAGAATCTTCACGTCATCTCTCATGCAATCAATATCAATCATAATTTTTACTTGTTATTCCACCACGAAGATTTTTCTCTCATCTTCTTTTTGACCAATCGGCATCTCATACTTGAACTTAATCGTATCACCACAAAACCTTTTCAAAAACAATTTTAGCTCTCTTCAGCTCATCTTTAGCATCAAACATCAAGCATTTGGTCTTCTCTAAATCTCTCAAGTGTATTTCCCTCCCTCTCCTATCTAATCAAGGATTATATATGGATCTTGGAGGGCTATATAACTAAATTAAGCCATAAGGTTAACCATGTCAACATTGTGCTCAATCATGCCTACTAAGAAAGGATTTTCTTGGAAAAGAATTTTAATGGAGAAGAGGAATCATAGGAAAATGTTTTAATGAGAACAATGGCAAAGAATCAGAAAGCTGCTCTCTTTGATGACCTTATTGCCTCTCAGGGAATACCTTTTCTCTTTATCTCTTTTTGCAACGGTGCCGATCGGCGCAACACTGTGCCGGTTAGCGTAGTCTTTTTTTTCTTTCACTCTTTTTCTATTATTAATGTTTTTTCTTTTCTTTCTTCTTTTCTTTCATTCTCTTTTTATTCTCAAAATAATTAGCAATTTCTGTCTTGTACCAGCAGCGGAGATTTTCTGAATTCCCTTTTATTGAGAATATAGGTTGAATCAAGGAGGAGGGAGAAACAAAGATGTATGGGCTCCATGGTAGCAAGGAATTTAAATGGATAAGAATGGCTTGAAATACAGAGATAAACAAATAGATCATCCTTTCCTAACTTGGTTGAAATCATGAGCAATAAGTTGACAAAGTTACTTACAATCCAATTAGTTCAAATGTAAAGCTTGCTCTCATTCACTCGGCTATGTAGGCATATTTAAACCTTGCTTTTGCTTTTAGCTTATGATGAGTTAAAAGAAATTTTCACAAATACAAAGCTCAAAAGTTAAGTGGTAACCAACTAATTCAAGTACTCAACCAATCGATCATCAAAAAGACAAGATAAATAGTATGGGGCACTTTCAATTTGACAATCGACACTAACCTTATTGAAGACAATGCAATGATTCAAACTACATAAAAGACTTTGAAGCAACTCTCAACATTACTCATGACTCTCTTAAGCACACACACAAACTTAGATAAACACTAATAAGAAAAACAAGAAAGAAACTACACTCAAAAACACTTAAAAACTATGACTAATGGCAAAGCCCTTCCCCCACACTCAAAATTTGTAATGTCCTTATTGCAAGAGAAGAAACTCAACACACTAATCATGCAGACCATGCCTGTTCAAGACTCGGAAAATTCATCTTATATTTCTTATGAGACAAGTGTAGTCTGCTTCATTCATCTCGATTGTATCCTGGATTCTCCGATCCACATCCTTTGATGCTTGTAGGCATGATCCCTGTCTAGATACAAGCGCTCAATATTCCTTCGGCAGATAGGACAGCAAACGGGTGGTTGCAGATTATGATTTTCAACACTATAGGGGGCGACACTATTCAAACTCCTCTGAGCCGATCGACGCAGTGGCTGAGCCGATCAGCGCGGTGGTGTTCTTTCACCACTGCGACTACCTTCACTTCCCTCTGCATTACCATTAACTCTTGTTGAAGTTCCTGCTGCCCTGTCATCACTACATGCTACGGGTGTTCCTAATTTTCAAACTTAGGACTACCAAAGCTTCTTCGCATATCAAAATCATCACCCAAATATCCAGTCATACTAGGGTCACCACTTTCCAAAGTTTGCAAACAGTATAATGAATCAAAGTCGCTATCCCATTCAGAATACTTCTTAATTGGCTTACCCAATAGTCTAGCAGATCATCGAACCTCTGATGTAGTATTACACTTCTTTTTAGTGGGTTCTTCTTCTTCACTTGGCAGAGCTGTTAGATCAATAAACTCAGCCATCTTCAGGTCGTGTCGATCGCCTCCAGTGTCATGCCGATCGGCGCAGCTGGCTGTTTCCTTCATATACTCAGCCAACTGTTCCAAATTACGCTCACGGATCGCCTTGTTCTGCTGCCTTCATAAAATCTCATTGTTAATCTCCTTAGGCGTCTTCCATCCAGGAACTGAACGATAGCCATCATCATATAAAACATCTCTAGGTATGAAGGTTGGATCTTCCGCCAATTGGAGTTCAACCCTATGTTGATGATCTTTAGCACAAAAGAAACACTTGCAACCTTCGATGCAACTGTTCCTATAAATCTTGTTTTCTTGAAAACCCTCCCAATCGGTAAGAACCTTGGCAGAGGCTCCATCCTTTCTATCCTGAAGATCCTTTTCCGCATCCAGCTGGTTCATGGCTTCTTTGGCTTCCTCTTGCAGCTTGAGTTCATACTTGGCGGCAATATCATGTTCGCTATAAAGCAGACGGTTATGGATTGTGAGAGCGTTCTCTTCTTCTAGTTCCTCCTTCTCTTGCTTAGCCAATATTCTTTCGAAAGATAGGAAATCTTCATATGACAAGGGCTTAGCAAGATCAAGAAGGCCTTCCATGGTGTACCATTGAGAAACAGCTTCACTTTCAATAGGTGCTATAGATTTTCCCTTGCGCACCAATACTCTCTTCATCATATGCCGAAGTTCATTGTCCACCTTCACCTTGTCTGTGTTCCACGCGTCAGCTTTGATCTTCTTCATAAATACCTTCCTCATATTTGACCAGACGACAGGATCATCGTGTGTTGGCGTCAACACCTCGTCTATTTCATCCTAGGGCCAACCGGTGGAGAGCTGCGGAAATCCATCGCCAAGCCAATTGGCGCCAGAGTCACGCCGATCGGCACCGGCTTGGTTGCTTCCCGAAGTGCCGCCTTCCATTGCTTCTGTCCTTAGGGTTTTGTTCCGGTGACTATGTAATGCGAGATGACCCATGGGGTTGCTGCCCTTTCATATTTATATCCCTTGATTTCCAATTGGACTAGGACTCTATCTCTTATTTGCGGAATTGAACGAGTCTTAACAAGGCAAGGTCCGAAACCGACTCAAAAACCAAAAAGACTCTACCTCGCCGATCAGCGCGGTACACTAATTTACCCAATCAGAAATAGAAAAATCACGAAAATCAAAAACACATATAGAGCTTTTGTTTTACGTCGCTAAGCTCGGCCACACAGGGCACTAAGCAGTGAAGTACACATCAAAAGATTTTAATTCAAATGTGTCGGGTTCTAGATATACCTTTAGACGTTGTCCATTCACAGTATACTTGTTTCTTTTGCCATCCATTATGATTACAGCTCCCAAAGGTAACACCGTGTCCACAAGATAAGGCCCTTCCCATTTACTTCGCAGTTTGCCTTTACCAAATAATCTAAATCGCGAATTAAATAGGAGTACCCGATCTCCTTCCTTGAATTCCTTCTTCAAAAGCTTCTTATCAAACCAGTTCTTTGTCTTTTCCTTGTATATTGCCGCATTTTCATATGCACACAATCGCATCTCTTCTAATTCACTTATTTGTATATTCCTTTTCACGCCGGTGGCATCAAGATCCAAATTCATTTCCTTTATTGCCCAATAAGCCATATGTTCCAATTCCATCGGCAGGTGACATAATTTCCCATAGACAAATGGATATGGTGTCATGCCAATTGGTGTCTTGAATGCTGTCCTATATGCCCATAAAGCTCCATTAAGCTTTGTGGCCCAATCCTTTCCTTCCTTTGTAACAATCTTCTGTAGAATCCCTTTTAATTGCTTATTTGATGTTTCTGCTTGTCCATTTATCAGGGGGTGATAGGCTATTCCAATCTATGTTCAACCCCAGATTTAGCCAAAACCTAGTAAATTCTCCTCCTGTAAAATAGGATCCTCCATCTATAATTATTATCCTTGGCACTCCATACCTAGGGAATATCTGCTCTTGAAGTATATTCCTTGATTCTCTTGTAGTATTGGCCTTACATGCCATTGCTTTGACCCACTTGGAGACATAATCAACAGCAACCAATATATACTCGCAACCATGAGAATTCACAAATGGTCCCATAAAATCCATACCCCAAACATCAAAGACATGAACTTGAAGATTATACTTGATGTGGACAAGGGTTCCCGATCTTCCGAAAGGTTCTTGGTAAGTTGATTTGGTCGGAGGCGACACACAAATCGATCCGGCTTCAGAACAGCACGTTCTAAACCCCGCAATCGCAGCACGACGTCTCCTCTGGTTATCAACCGTCCAAAAGACGATTGACCTCGCCGAGAAGGCTAATCCCTGCCTGCGAATCAAGAACACAAGCAAGAACAACGAAGAATGCAACACAATTGCAGATGTATGATTAAACTCTCGAAGTTGGGGTCTCACAAACCGATGAACGGCGAAACTGTTTATGAACAGAATTGATCTAAGCAAAACCCGAACCCTAATGGTGCGGTGGTGGCTGTATATAAAGACCCTAGGGTGGTGCAAGACCCTCTGGACGCGCCCCGAATTGGGCTCAACTAGATACAAGGCCCAAAGACAAAAAATAAGCGACGCAGCACCAACACAGATTCTGGACTCTCTCTTGTTTTGACGATTCCCGATGACTCCGGATGAATTTTGACATGAGGCCGGCGGCATTGGAAAGGTCTTCTCCTTATCTTTCCGTGCATATGTAGAACGTCCAAATCCGAGTCCGTATGCGTCCTGGGCGACCGTTTTAGTACAGACTGGTCCTGGGCCCCGAAACAGACTCGAAGTCGGTTTTGATTGGGCCTCCACTTTGGCTTCCAAGCCCTTGCTGGCCCTCCACGTTTCCAAATCCTTCTCCCATCATCTCCTGGTCCTCTCCATGGTTTCTAATCATAAAATAATCATTAGGTAGCAAACCATTCTCAAAAGTAACATATAGCAAAGAACGTAGGAACGAGCTCACCTCTAAATTTAGTTGTCGTGCACGAGCTCTAGTCATTGGACCTTGCAAGTCCAGATTTAGAGGAGTGTTGTGTGTATCCATAGGAGTGATGTCCTCATCATCCTCCCCCTCTTGAAGTGGAGTCGTCCTCGACTCAAGCTCATCCTCTTCTCCCAAGTATGGTTTCAAATCTGAAATGTTAAAAATAGGACTAACCCCGAACTCGGGAGGCAACTCAAGTTTGTATGCATTATCATTAATCTTCTCTATTATTTTAAATGGACCATCAGCTCTAGGCATTAGTTTAGACTTTCTCAATTCTGGAAATCTATCCTTCCTTAAGTGTAACCACACTAAATCTCCTACATCAAGCTTTACTTCCTTTCTTCCCTTACTACCAGCAATTTTATACTTTTCATTCATCTTTTCAATGCTAAGTCTAGTGGTCTCATGTATTTGCAAAATAAATTCACCACGCTCCTTAGCATCAATATGAACTCTCTCATTAATAGGTAGAGGAAGTATATCAAGTGGAGTACGGGGATCAAAACCATACACTACCTTGAATGGACTTACCTTGGTAGTAGAATGTGTTGCCCGATTATAAGCAAACTCAACATGAGGTAAGCATTCTTCCCATTGCTTCAAATTTTTCTTCAAAACAGCTCGCAACATAGTACCCAAAGTGCGGTTCACAACCTCAGTTTGTCCATCAGTTTGTGGATGACAAGTTGTAGAAAATAACAACTTTGTACCCAACTTATTCCAAAGCGTGCGCCAAAAATGACTCAAGAATTTTGCATCACGATCTGAAACAATAGTAGAAGGCATACCATGCAAACGTACAATTTCTTTGAAAAAAAGATCAGCAATATAACTAGCATCATTAGTTTTATGACATGATATAAAGTGTGCCATCTTGGAAAAACGATCCACGACAACAAAAATGCTATCGCTCCCCCTCCTAGTCCTAAAATAAAGTCCATAGAAATATCCGCCCAAGGAATAGAAGGAACAGGAAGTGGCATGTATAAACCATGTGGATTCAATCGAGACTTAGCTTTTTGACATGTAGTGCAGCGAGCAACAAAACGCTCAACATCTTTCCTCATCCTTGGCCGAAAGAAGTGTGTGGCCAAAATATCCTCTGTCTTCTTAGCACCAAAATGACCCATCAATCCACCTCCATGCGCCTCCTGCAACAACAAAAGATGAACGAAACCAACTGGAATGCATAGGCGGTTAGCTCTAAACAAGAATCCATCATTCAACACAAATTTGTGCCAAGCACGACCTTCTTTACAGTGCAGCAATACATCTTTAAAATCGACATCAGCAACATATTGTTCTTTAATTGCCTCAAGTCCAAAAATTCTACAATCAAGTTGAGACAACAAAGTATATCGCCTCGATAAAGCATCAGCAATCACATTATCCTTCCCTTTCTTATGTTTAATAATATAAGGAAAAGACTCAATAAACTCAACCCATTTAGCATGTCTACGGTTCAAATTGCCTTGAGAACGAATATACTTAAGTGATTCATGATCAGAATGAATAACAAATTCTTTGGGCAACAAATAATGACGCCACGTTTCTAAAGAACGTACAAGTGCATATAGTTCCTTATCATACGTGGAATAATTCAAAACAGGCCCAGTAATTTTCTCACTAAAGTATGCAACAGGTTTACCATCTTGCATCAGAACACCACCAATGCCTATACCACTAGCATCACATTCAAGCTCAAAAGTCTTATCAAAATTGGGTAATTGCAGCAATGGTGCATGTGTAAGTTTGTCCTTCAAAGCATCAAAAGACTCATGATGTACCTTACCAAAATGGAAGTCAACGCCCTTCTTTGTCAACTCATGCAATGGTGCAGCAATGGTGCTGAAATCTTTGACAAAGCGACGGTAGAAACCTGCAAGACCAAGAAAACTCCTCACCTATGTGATAGTTTTTGGTACAGGCCAGCTCTTTATGGCTTCAATCTTCGCCTCATCCACCTCAATTCCCTGTGGAGTCACAACATAGCCAAGAAAAGAGACTCGATCCGTGCAAAAGGTGCACTTCTCAAGGTTACCAAATAAACGTGCAACTCGCAAAGCATCAAAAACAGCACGCAAATGAATCATATGATCATCCGTGGATTTGCTATAAATCAAGATATCATCAAAGTAAACAACCACAAATTTGCCAATAAAAGGTCTTAAAACCTCATTCATCAAACGCACGAAAGTACTGGGTGCATTAGTTAACCCAAAAGGCATTACTAACCACTCATACAACCCGAATTTGGTTTTGAAAGCTGTTTTCCATTCATCTCCAAGTTTCATTCGAATTTGATGGTAGCCACTACGCAAATCAATTTTAGTGAAAATTATAGCACCACATAACTCATCAAGCATGTCGTCTAGCCTAGGAATAGGATGACGATACCTAATAGTAATGTTATTAATGGCTCTACAATCTACACACATACGCCAAGAACCATCTTTCTTAGGAACCAAAAGTACAGGAACAGCACAAGGACTAAGTGATTGACGAACATACCCACGATCCAAAAGGTCTTGGACTTGTCGTTGTATCTCCTTAGTCTCCTCAGGGTTGGTCCTATAAGCAGCACGGTTTGGTAAAGTAGCACCAGGAATCAAATCAATTTGATGCTCAATCCCTCTCAAAGGTGGCAATCCCGGGGGTATCTCAGCTGGGAAAACATCCTCATACTCCTGCAAAAGGTTAGTGACAGCAGGAGGCAAAGCACTAGAAGCAATATCACCAAGCAAAAACAAGGCTTGTTTGCATATCAAAGCATAGCAAATATCATCAGTAGAAATTTCAGCAAGCTCAGATTTTGTGGCAAGACATGAACGACCTTGTAATTTAATTGCAGCACCCTTAGAACATGAAGAATCATTAACATTACTTGGTGTAGAAGCAGAATTAACAGGTTGCTGAATTTTAGGGCGTTTATTTTTCAAACTAGCAGCTCGTTCTAAATCAGCTTGTACAATTTCAGGAGGGGTCATTGGTAACAAAGTAATTTTAGTTCCTTTATGCATAAAAGTGTACTTATTACTTTTACCATGGTGTACAGCATCATTATCAAATTCCCAAGGTCTACCCAATAAAAGTGAACAAGCTTGCATGGGTACAACATCACAATCAACAGAATCCACATAGGAACCAATGGAAAAAGGAACTCTGCAAGTTTGTGTTACCTTAGCTTTTCCAGAGTCATTTAACCACTGAATGTAGTATGGATGTGGATGTGGGCGTGTGGTCAAATCAAGCTTCTTAACCACATCAGAACTCACCAAATTGTTGCAGCTTCCTCCATCAATGATGACACGTGCCCGACGGTTCTTGATGACGAAGAAAATCTGGAACAAGTTATGTCGCTGCATCATCTCGGGCTGCTGGACTTGTGTGCTAAGCACACGCTGCACAATAATATTCATATAGCCCGTGGTATCTCCGCCTCCATGGACGAGGTCACCGCTGGTGGCAGCGACATCCTCCTCCTCATCCTCCACATCGGAGGCGCTCATGTAACCGCCATCATCTGTCGCCACATATGCCCGCCTACTTGGGCAATCTTTCTGCACATAGCCAAGACCATGGCAGCGGTGGCACTGAATCCCTGTAGTGCGTCCCGTCGAAGCAACAGAGGAGGCACTACTAGCCGGTACCTGCACAAAATTTTTACCTGAGCGCGTAGAAGGGGCAGGGGCTGATCTTGGTGCTGCAGAAACAACACTAGCTGGTGGGGGCGGCCGGAAAGATGGCTTGGGCAGCCCCGAAGTCCCCGTCGGCCGTGGTGGGTAGAAATTCCTGGACTTGCTGTACTCCTCAAAAGCCTGGAAAAGTCCCTGTGATTCTTTCTCTGCAAGCATAGCATACTGGAAACACTGGTTGAGGGTATAAAATTCTTTATAATCAAGGATGTCCTGAATTTCTTTTCTCAAACCAGAATAAAAGCGGCAAATCTGATCCTCTACTTTTTCAACCACAGCACAACGAATCAAACCCTTCTGAAGCTCACTAAAATACTCCTGAACAGTTTTATCTCCTTGATCTAAACGCTGCAGTTTATTACGAATTTCTCTATAAAAAGAAGGAGGAACAAAACGATCACGCATTTCTACCTTAAGTTCTTCCCAAGTAGTAGGCAAATCGGTTTCAGCAGCTAGACCACTCCACCAAACAATAGCAAAGTCCTTAAACTCACTAGTGGCTTGTCTAACTCTATGTTGTTCAGGAACAAGGTGGGCATTAGATTTTTGTTCTACCGTCATTTCCCAATCAAGGTAAGCATCACCATCGTATTGACCCGAAAACGAAGGAATTGAAAACTTAATTTTAGCATACGGATCATCTGGAGCATAGTTACCTTGTGTGCGACGGGTGTGGTTGTGGAAACCACCCATACCTTGAGGGTTACATTGCAAACGGCGTCGTAACCTTGCGGTCGTTGTAGCTGACCTATCGACGGTGCCATCAGCCTTATACACCGTAGCTTCATCATGATCGCCTTCAACGTCGTTGTTGGTGTTGTTGTTGGTGTTGTTGTTGTTGTTGTTGTTGTTGTTGTTGTTGGTCTTGTGAGCGGTCTCCAATTCGACAACCTGATCGGTTAACTTAGAGACTCTCTTATCCAACCGCTCAATGCTTTCTCCCAGGTGAAGCTTGGTGACGGCGTCGGTGACGGCCCTGGTGATCGTTTCTGCCAAATCACTCTGAACTCCCTGCAAAGCCTTCTGTAACTGATTTTGGCTCACGCACTCATCCAATTTTGAGGGTGAAGCACCCTCCCCGTCGCTTCCTGACATCAGAAACACCAACACAGGAAACAAAAAAGTGAAGGTTATCCCTACAAAACTACTAAGCAGTGGTGCCTCTCAACACAGCAAAAGTAAGCTTCTTGCAAAGCTCTTACAAAGTTCTGAAAACAACAAAGCGAAGGATACCAGGGAGAAGTGTTCCACGATTGCAAGGGTTACCAAATAACCTATGTGCTGTCCAGAAGAAGTATGTAGAGCTAGGAAGGCCAAATATGTATATATGAGTGGCACACAAATCAAAAACAGATAGTAAAGCTGAATAAGTGCCCAAGTAACTTGTCCCTAGTTGCTGGTCTAACTATGTCCTAGAACAGTAGTGATAGCAAAGAAGAAACAAGGAGACAAAGGGACACAGCCGATAACAGGGGGCTTAGTGTAAAACAGCCAAACTCAGAAATTTCAGGGGGCTAGATGGAGCACTAGTAGGAATCCCAAATTTCTTTTTTTTTTATTTTATTTTTTTGATATTTTTTTCCAACTGACTAGCAAACAGGGTGAAACCACAAAAAATTTCAGCTCAAACCGAGCTAGGACATGGCCTACAGAAAATCTTGAAGTTTCAGAAAACGTCGGGTTTCAACTTGAATGAATTTTTTCTTTATCTTCCCGATTTTTTTTGAATTTTTTGATGAGGGCACACAGGGCGTAGGGTTGGCGGCTAGGGTTGTGAGGATGGTGAGGGGGATGGCGACAAAACCGAGGATGGTGAGGGGGATGGCGGCTAGGGTTGCAAGGGAAACACTACTGACGACAAAAACACAAACTAAACCAGCGACTAAACAAGAACTAGGGCACAAACTCAACACTACGGACTCTGAAATTGAAATATGCAAAGGCTAAACACGTGGTTATGGGCGGGGAAAATTTTTTTTTGGTATTTTCAGTGGACGATAGGAAGAACACGAAAACAAAACTAAAGGGTAGTATGAACCTGACGGTGCACCTGAAGCTCTGATTACCACTTGATGTGGACAAGGGTTCCCGATCTTGGTAAGTTGATTTGGTCGGAGGCGACACACAAATCGATCCGGCTTCAGAACAGCACGTTCTAAACCCCGCAATCGCAGCACGACGTCTCCTCTGGTTATCAACCGTCCAAAAGACGATTGACCTCGCCGAGAAGGCTAATCCCTGCCTGCGAGTCAAGAACACAAGCAAGAACAACGAAGAATGCAACACAATTGCAGATGTATGATTAAACTCTCGAAGTTGGGGTCTCACAAACCGATGAACGGCGAAACTGTTTATGAACAGAATTGATCTAAGCAAAACCCGAACCCTAATGGTGCGGCGGTGGCTGTATATAAAGACCCTAGGGTCGTGCAAGACCCTCTGGACGCGCCCTGAATTGGGCTCAACTAGATACAAGGCCCAAAGACAAAAAATAAGCGACGCAGCACCGACACAGATTCTGGACTCTCTCTTGTTTTGACGATTCCCGATGACTCCGGATGAATTTTGACATGAGGCCGGCGGCATTGGAAAGGTCTTCTCCTTATCTTTCCGTGCATATGTAGAACGTCCAAATCCGAGTCCGTATGCGTCCTGGGCGACCGTTTTAGTACAGACTGGTCCTGGGCCCCGAAACAGACTCGAAGTCGGTTTTGATTGGGCCTCCACTTTGGCTTCCAAGCCCTTGCTGGCCCTCCACGTTTCCAAATCCTTCTCCCATCATCTCCTGGTCCTCTCCATGGTTTCTAATCATAAAATAGTCATTAGGTAGCAAACCATTCTCAAAAGTAACATATAGCGAAGAACGTAGGAACGAGCTCACCTCTAAATTTAGTTGTCGTGCACGAGCTCTAGTCATTGGACCTTGCAAGTCCAGATTTGGAGGAGTGTTGTGTGTATCCATAGGAGTGATGTCCTCATCAATACTTATGAGGCATTGCATTCCTACTGTTAACATTCCCTATTCGTTGGCATTGAGCACATATTGCAACATACCTTTTTGCATCTTCATAGTAGGCCAATAGAAACTGCTCGCCCATACTTTTGCCTGTGTTCTGAAGTAGCCATAATGTCCCACATAATCTGAAGAATGACATTTTGCCAAAATGCTCGCTCTTTCTTCCCTAGGTACACATCTTCGCACTGCTCTGTCCTGGCAATACCTATACAAGTATGGGTCGGCCCATATAAATTTTCTCATTTCACTCTTAACTCTTCTCCTCGTGTTCTTGTTCATCATATCAGTTTGTCCCTTGAAACCCTTGATAATATCTATCATCCAACTTTCTCTATGATCAAATGTGGCAAACAACTGCTCTTGTTGTATTTCATCTTTTATTGGCTCAGTTGATGATGATTCAAGACGAGACAAATGATCTGCTACAGAATTTTCTACTCCTTTCTTATCTCTTATCTCTAAATCAAATTCTTGTAGCATCACTACCCATTGTATTAACCGAGGCTTAGACTCTTTCTTTGAAACCAAGTATCTTATAGCAGCATGATCAGTATATACAATCATCTTAGAATTTAGAATGTAGGATCTAAACTTGTCAAAAGCAAATATAACAGCTAACATCTCTTTCTCAGTTGTTGTATAATGGATCTATGCTTCATTCAAAGTTTTGCTAGCATAATAAATAGCATGCACTTTACCTCCCTTCCGTTGTCCAATAACAGCTCTAACTGCATAATCACTTGCATCACGCATAATTTCAAAAGGTAAACTCCAATCAGGTGGCTGCATAATAGGCGCAGAGCACATAGCTTCTTTTAATCTTCTGAAGGCAAAGAGTCTTTCATCATCCATGATAAATTCTGTATCTTGCTTCAACAATTCTATCAGGGGCTTAGCGATCTTTGAATAATCCTTAACAAATCTGTGATAGAAGTTGGCATGTCCAAGAAAACTCCTCAAAGTAGTAAGATCCGTAGGGGGAGGTAATTTCTCAACTATAGATACCTTTGCTTTATCCACCTCTATCTCTCTGTTAGATATGACATGACCAAGTACTATCCCTTCTATTACCACGAAGTGACACTTCTCCTAATTAAGAACTAAGTCGTATTCAACACATCTTTTCAAAACCTTCTCCAAATTCTCTAAGCAACTATCAAATTTAGTACCATGCACGGAGAAGTCATCCATAAATACCTCCATAATGTCTTCTATGAATTCAGCGAATATTGCATTCATGCATCTTTGAAACATGGCGGGCGCATTGCAAAGACAAAATGGCATCCTTCTATATGCATATGTCCCAAAAGGGCAAGTAAAAGTAGTTTTCTACTGATCCTCTGGTCTTACCGGTATTTGAAAGAAACCACTATATCCATCCAAATAACAAAAGTATGAATTCTTTCCTAGCCTTTCAAACATCTCGTCAATGAATGGAAGAGGATAGTGATCTTTCTTGGTCACCTTATTCAGACTTCTGTAATCTATGCACATTCTCCATCCAGTTACAGTCCTTTGAGGGATCAACTCATTGTTCTTATTAGGCACTACTGTCAACCCTCCTTTCTTGGGCACATAGTGTACTAGACTAACCCATTCACTATCGACAACAGGGTAGATCATACCTGCATTAAGCAGCTTCAAAATCTCCTTTTTAACCACTGGTTTCATTGATTCCTTCAACCTTCGCATCCCTTCAACCACTGGTTTAGAGTTAATCTTGTGGGTGCAGAATGCAGGGCTGACTCCCTTGATGTCATTCAATGTGTAACCAATAGCCTTCTTATACGTTTTGAGCATAGTAAGTAGCTTCTATGTTTCTTCCTTCGTTAGGGCGTTGTTCATGATAACTGGATATGTTTTATTCTTCCCTAGATATTCATAGCATAGCTCCTTTGGAAGTTCCTTCTGTTCCACTTCTGGTGCTTCATCTGGGTCCAGCTCCCCCAGAGGTTCAAAATCAGGATTTTCCTGGTTGAGCCGATCGGCGCAAGAATCACGCCGATTGGTGCTGGCAGTATCCTTATCAGTTCCGCGCATGATGTGGTCAAGTGGGTCTCCCATATCCATCCCTATCTTGTCGTCTTCCTCTGGGTATAATTCCTGATAGCAAGAAGGGTCTTGATGAGACGGATCGTTAAATTGAAATTACACTTCTTCACCTCCTAGGGTGTAGCATAATTTGACCTTTCCCAGCATCTAGGACAACTTGTACTAATCTTAAGAACGGCCTTCCTAGAATAATATATTCAACCCTAGTTTCTTCATTATTTAAAATGAAGAAGTCCACCGGCATTGTTTTTGAGCTAATCTCAAGTTTAACATTTTTTATCACCCCCAGTGGCTTGGTCTTCCTTCCATCTGCCATGATGAACTCCAGTTAAGTCCCTATCAGCCGCTATTGAGTTCCATAAAGCATGCTCATAAATGCATTGTAAGTCATCAAGCTGACACAGGAACCAAAGTCACACAAAGCCCTTGGAAATTTCTTCCCTGATATCTCGCATGGTATGTATGGTTCTTCTTCTTCTTCATCAGTGACACCTACAACATACACACCACACAATCCTTCATAGGGGGATGGCTCAAAGCAACTGTCTAGTAATCTCTTTGCTTGTTTCACCTCTGTTCCATCAAGCTCTATATCATCCTTGTAAAGCTTCCCTAAAACTCTCCCAATAATCTCTTGATCAAAAACTTCTGACTTAAGGCAATTACTCAGGAAATTATACTCAATTCCGGCTTCGGAAGCATCTTGCGGGCTGAAGGATCTTCTCATATTGTGCAACTCTTGTGAAAAATCAATAGGAGTCCAGTCCATCGGCTCAAGTTTGTCGAGTGGTTTAGCATTCGCCAATGTCCTATCCCCCTTTGGTTTAGCAAAGTTACCTTCAAATTCCTTCAGGTGATTGTCCAGAATCGCAGCTTCTATCTTGGTATATTCCTTGTAACTTGACGGAGTCGTCAGTGTGATCAGTTCTCCTATTGTTGCAATTGCGCCGATCGGTTCAGAGACTGCACCGATCGGAACGCACGTCAGATCCATAGAGGCGGGTCTGATGGGCTCTATCTCTTCGAATTCATGCTCTGAAGTGATCATCTCTCTACTATTAGACATAAAGATCTGTTCAGCTGGCGACTCTTCCTTTTGCATAACTTATGGGCATTACCGGTTTGGTTCTAGGTATTCTTCCTAATGCTTGTGCAAAGCTTCATTCTCGGCAATTTTGCCTAACAATTCGATCCCTGCCTTGGCTGTCAATCTCAGAAAACTTCCTCCGGCCGATCCATCCAAATGCATCCTCTATGCCTTGTTTATGGCCATGTAGAAGGTTTGAGCGCACATATTCTCATCAATGCCGAGGTCAGGTCCTTGTTTCAACAATGTTTGGAAACACATCTAGGCTTCCGTGAGAGATTCTTCATCTTGTTGTAAGAAGTTCACCACTTCTCTTCTCAACTTCTGCACCTTTGGCAAAGGAAAATAGTGGAGACAAAAATTTCCAACTAATTCACTCTACTTACCTTTCGCTTCTCGAGATGCTGCCTTGTGCCACTCTTTGGCTCTTCCTCCCAAAGAGAATGGGAAAAGCAACCATCTGTAAAGATCCCGAGGCACTCCTTCATGATGGAATGTTTGGCAAAGTGCCTCCAAGTCTTGTAAGTGGATATACGGGTTCTCCTCTTTTGCTCAAAAGAACTTGTTTGCTTTAGCCATGCTAATGATAATGGGGGTCAACACATACGAGGGGGCTGTGGCTTTCTCGTCTGAGGATTGAGGCACTAGCACGTCTGGAGATGGCAAAGAAAGCTCACTGATCGTCGGAGAAGGCTCTATCGTACTCATCCTGAAAATTCACACAAAACACAAAAACAAAAATACTAGAAAAGAAAGGATTAGACATTAGTAAATATTAATAGTAAAAGAACTGGCTTGTTCCCAGCAACGGTGCCAGAAAATGAGCTTGTTGGTCGTAGTTACGCACCCACTTATATACCGTAAGAGGATGGTGTACAGTTGTAGCTCTTTTTCCCTCAGAGTATTCCAAGGTTATTGAATCCACAGGGAACAAGCGGAACTATTACTATTAAAGGATTACTAACATATTGCAATGGTTGGGTTGGTGTGAATGATGACGGTGAGAGAGTAGTGAACGAAGTTTATTGGAGATGTAACAGGATAATGAAGGATTCTCTCCTTAGGATCGGTTCACTAGCATGCAACCTTATTCTTATCAACTCGAGTGATGACCTTAATATTCTACAAGTCATGGTGGTTTCGTTCGCCCCGGCTGTCACTACAGAGGTTATTAGCTCCCCATTGGTTTCTTGCACTATGCAATGGGCAAAAGTGTATTGGCCTATACACTAATGAAAGGGATAAATGGATGCGTAATTAAGTTCATCACATAGATTAAATTCATCTAGAGAGTATCAATAAGTATGAGAGTTACATGACCAGATCCCCACACCAGAGAAGAGAATATAAGACTACTCGCTCATCCTCCCGCTAAACATAGCAGAGGGATAAGAAATAGCGCTGGAACGCGCATGAGCCGATCGGCGCAAGCGTCATGCCGATCGGCGCGACCTCCCTTCTGGTGGTTCTCATTGGTGTTGACCAACCGCCACCGCCAATATCCTGGAACCCTAGTTCTAACAACTCAATATGGCGATTGTCGTCTCTCTCATTGCCCTCTGTTGCCCTCTTGGCTCTTGATGGTTATCTTCCTTTTATACTCGACGGGATTAGGTCAACTTCCACTGACACTGACTCATATTGGGCTGGACCTTCGTCTTTGCCAGACTTGAGCTTCTCTTCGCCATCTTTTCCTCCTGCAGCGATCGGCGTGACATTGGAGTTGATCGGCGCGGCCAAGTATCTGGCCCACATTCGTTGCTCTTTAGTCCTTTATCCATAATTGCCCTGTTTTACACCTGTTCCTGCAATTACATCCAAAACAAAACAACTACAAATATATGCAAATATGGGGTTAATTGTTAGGCTAAACCACCAAATTAAGATACAAAACATCCCTTTTTGGTAGATAAAATGGGTAGCTAGAAACCACCAACAACAGGCTTAGTGCTATCACCGCTAAACTACACTACTAGCATCATCAAGCAACCATAATCAATACAATGTCCGAATACTATCCTAATCACCATGATTAAGATAATATCTGCTTACTTAGCCTAGAACTAAGAAATTGGAATAAGCACATGCATGATTATAGAATCAAGATGGACAAATCACCAAAACCATCATCAATATATTCAATCATCCTTGAGATACATAGAGTAAGATTCATCACTGTCGAGATGGCCTACCTTGACGGATCAACTCTTAACACCAATGGTTCTTGAAACTCAACTAGAGATCTATTCTAACAGGCAATCCCTGGTGGCTCTAACTCACGGATCTGTTGTCCCTCTGTCGCCTCTGCCTCCTTTTGTCTTACCGAGACCAGGGTTTACAAGTATTTATAGAGGCTCTACTCATGTAGGACTCGGTTTCTAGCAGATAAGGAGGTTGCACCGATCCGATCGGCGTAAGCCGCATCTTCTCTGGTTTCTCCTCCGAGTCAGTTCTTCTGCCTTCCACAGCTGCCATGTGGGCCTTTTCCTTCGAGATAAAGTCTTGTACTGCACGTCGAGATCTTGAAGTTCCATAAATCTTCTAGGCAAATATCTTCAAGTGTCTTACGCAGATAAACTTCCATAAACACGTGGAATGGGCCTCGGTCACTTCTGTGGCCCAAAACACCCTTGCACCGACCGGCCCATAAACTACACCGATCGGCGCACTGGGCTGCTTCAGTGCATTTCATCGGTTCTGGATTCCTGTCGTCTCCAGCTTCACTTTAATTGCCAATTTTACCTATTTCTGCAATAAAGCTCCAAAACAACGCATATACAAATATATAGGCAATATCATAGGTAAATGGACTAAATTAGTATCAATTATGCTCTAATTGGGGTAATATTCACATATAAAAGGGGCACATGGGGAGTGCCAACAGTTCCCCCACACTTAAACCTTTGCTCGTCCCGAGTAAAGTAAAAGAAAGAAAAATCAAAGAACATACTCTTTCTATCATAAAAAGGCTTTTGTTTCTTTGTCTCTTCCTTTTTGGGTTTCCATGGGTTTCATCTCTAGCCTACCCCAACTTGCTTGGGATAAAAAGTCTTTGTTGTTGTTGTTGTTGTTGTTGTATACTCTTTCTATCATAAAAGATATCTCAAATCAGTAAATGTTGAGCATTGTTCTATTGTGGTGTATTTCATATTGGTATTCAGCAAAATAGTTCAAATATGGGCATAAAGCTTAAAGTTTCTCCCCAAAGCAATAAATCATGTCCAACTCACTAATTATAACTTTTCCACTCATGTAAATCACTCAAAAGATTTTTGTGAACATAAAGAATCTATCTTCCAATTAATCCAAGGCAACAACTCATCTTTGAAATCACTCAACCTATATTCTACATCATAATGATCAAATAATATTTGTGTAAGGCTTATATGAGTAGCTAGGTGAGGTAGTTCAAGGATTGCAAACATAAATCAAGAATGTATTGTGAAGCTAGGAGATTATTCTTCATTGGAATTATAAAAATTTATCAAGATGGCCATTAAGAAAGAAAAATTTAAGAAAGGACTCACACTTTGGATATGTGGACATGTGCATAGCAAAAATTTGATCTTGGAAGAAAAAGAACTCCCATTATCAGATTGCACATCCTTGGAATGATTCATGGTTATATTAGAATGAATTTTGAGAATGAGCATGTCATATACCATCCCCCCCCCCACTTAAAATTTTGCTAGTCCCTTAGCAAACAACAGAGCTTTCTCATTTTTTTTTCTTTTTCTTCTTCTGTTTCCTTTTTATCACTTTTTGTTTCTCCCCTTTTTTATTTTGTTCTCTGCTGCGCCGATCGGTTCAGGGTGCGTCGATCGGCTCTCAACCCGAATCACCAACCTTTGTTGGTATTTAATTTGCCTGGCTTCAACATTTATTCAAGAATTAAATATAGCTAGAAATATAGGATGTGGTCAAGGAATGATACTCAACAAGATATTTTGGGTCTATGGTAGGATACTCAACGGAATTGAATTTTTGCATGAGTAATTCAAGGCTAGAAAAAGATACACAAAGATTTACCATCTTAGTAAAGTTTATACCAAAAAGAATTAAATCCTAACAAAACTCAACCATCAATTTAATGTTCATCTACTTATCAAAGGTTCATGAAAGTTGCTCAAAATATGGCATTGGTAAGTAAGGATCTTCAAAAGAATAAATTCCAAAGTTCACAACATGAAAATTTATATATGAAAAGATTGGTACTAAGTTATCATCACAAATTAGACAATACAAATGAAGCACATGGGTACTCAAAATTTGCTCCACATAAAACATATTTGTCGAATGATCATTAAGTGTAAGTTCGAAGTTTTTATTCAATGCTCAACATTATTTGATCTTCATTGGTACTTTTCAAGAAGGAATAGATAATTCAATTCTCCTAAAAGAGCATAATCGCCACCATTATATTAAGATTGAGACTCGAATACATGGTGATGATTTTTGCACACACTTGTATAGAAATAAAATTACTACTAACTACTACTAACACACTTGCATAAAAATAAACTTACTACTTGCTACTACTAGCACACTTGCATCAAAGTAAACACACCCGATACATGGTTTCCCAACCCGCTCGCACACACATAAGCAAATAAAGAAAAGGATTGCAAAAAACAAGAAAAAACGCAAACCGGGAAACCGATGCATGTGCCAACTCCTAGGCACTCTAGTTAAACGGAGGTGGAGGCGGTGGCTGATGGAAGCCATAGCACCGCGCCTTGAGTCGCTCGAACTCCTCCACCATCGCCTCGTGGTTGTTTCTCATTTGGGACGAGGCATCCTCCACGTGCTCAATGTAGTGCACGTTGTTGTTGATGAACCCCTGCATGGGCACGAAGAAGTTTGCACCAGGCACAGGACGCACCACAGATACACGGCCTTGGGACCTGTAGTCAATACCTACGCTGAAGTAGGTCACACCGACTGACGGAGAGGGCTGTGAACCACCTGCTACGTCACCCCAGCCCGGCTGGTACTACTGAGGGTCCTGGCGTCAATTCCACTAGTCCCACTCACTGCCGGCTGTTGTAAATGTTGCCGGTTGTCGAACCCACCCACAGCGGTCTTTGAGAGCTCGGCCCCCCTCCAGGAGACCTTCCTCAAGCCAATTTCCTCCCTCCAGCTTGTGATGGAGGAAAACTCCTAGCTCCGCACACGGGAGCCTGATGTTGGTGCCGCCGACATGGAAGCTGGTGTGAACACTTCCCATGACAATATTGCCATGACTCATATTCTCGCCGATCTCCATCGCGCACTCCCACTTGTTGTAGCGCACTCCCGGTCCGTCGCCTTCGCAGACGAGGGATGCTAGGCGTTGAAGATAGGCCTCAAAGGCCAACTTCTTGCTCGCCTTGCCCCTCTTGTCGATCCAACCCCGCACCATCACCGACATAGGGTTGCAGTGAGACAGACTCATGATGGCGTTGTAGAGCCACCGCAAGTCCGCATCGGTGACATTGCTCGAGTTGATCTTGTCGCCTGTGCACGCCACCAACCGCTGATGGAAGACTTGAATGGTCGGGTTGCGGATGTTGCTGCGCTTCATCTCTTCCGCGAGCGAGAGCCGCCTCCAATAGGAGTCCAACTCCCCACGTCCCAAGATGCCGGCGACGTCGGTGTCAGAGTCAAAGCCGAAGGCTTGAGCTGCCGCCTCCATGGTCACCGTGTAGCTGATGTCGCGGACGCGGAAGTTGACGGCCTCGTTGCCATCTTCGATGGTGCCAAGCCTCATCATAGAGGCAACCTCGGTGACAATGCCGAGGTTGTAGTCCATGGGGAGGTGGAAGTCCGCCTAGCCGAGGTTGTTGAGCATCCTCCTTATGTCCTCCCACATGCTGATCGTGGTGAGGTAGGTCTCGTCCAAGTTGAAGTTAGGGACAAACCTTCCCCTCACCGTGTGGTAGTGCTGTTGTTCCTCCATGCTCCGGAGGGTGAAGCCCTCTTCCATCGTGCGTGGCACGAATGCCGGTGGTGATGGTGATCTAGGAACCCCACGGCTTGCTGCCGTTTGGCTCCTTGTAGCACACCCCATTGGAAGGGGCGCTCTCGAGACGGAGTGGCGGGCACGGATCTCGTGGGTCACCACCGCCAAGCCGGTGGGTGCATCACCCACTGATATTTCATCACGAGCGCTGGAGCCCCCTCTCACTGAGGAGTCACCGCTCGACTCGCCGCTACTGCCAGAACTGCTTCCTCGGTGTAGCCTCTTGCCCAACTTGCTGACGGAGGAGCGGAGACGATCTATCTACAAGGAATGTGGAACGTGTGCGAGGTCGTGGGTATTGGGTAAGGTGGAGAGATTACCGGGATGGTGTGCCAAACTGGGGGTGCCTGGCCTCCCTTTTATAGTGTGGGAAACTTCCAGGAGAAGGACCCGCTTTGAAATTTCAAAATTTGAGAGCGCACCGATCGGCGCGTTGGTGTGTCGATCGACACAATTCAAATTTTGAATGCTCTGACAACTTGGCGCTTGATTTCCATCCTTTATGTCGCTTCCTGGTACATCATGTTGTTTGGTAGGGGAATAGCATGGAAACCTGATGTCTCAATTGACTGCGCCGATCGACAGGGTCCCGCGCTGATCGGTGCATCGTCTCTTTTTCAGCTTTTGGTCAATTCTGTTTCCCTTCTGCACCACATACCAGCATAGCAATCATACCTGTTCTTCAAAATCAATGTCTGCCACACTTGTTGCCCATTTGGGAACCGCATGGGCAGCGCCGAACGGCGCAAGTCCCTTGCACCTCGTCTTTTAAATCCGGCGTTGATCCTGATGCTTCGTGTTCATCTCTTTCACCAAATTTTCCAGTTTTTCCAATGTTTCTATAGCATTGACATACATAGTGGGGCCCATCTAGTGTTCACGCCAAACGGCGCTGACATGCGCTGATCGGCGCGACGTCCATTCTTGCTCCCAGCCCCTCACTTCTTCGCTAGATGTTACTCTTCATCCTTTCCTACGTCATTTAGCAGCCATTTTGCACACAACAATTAATTCACAAAGATTTTAATTACCTTGAGAATAGCTCTATCTCTGAAAATTACTGTGCTGGTTGATTCTTAGCACTCCTTCAATTCTGGGCACCACCAGCCTTCTGTCCTGACCTGGGCAATAACGCGTCGATCGGTACAAGCACTATTCCTTCCTGTCTTGGGTCTTTTTTTGTTTTATTCCTGCGTTGTTAGTCTTGCAGTATATATATACACAATTTTGCACAAATAAATAGACAACGCAAGAGCACACAAGAATTAAGCACACACTTTTTCTATTTCTTTTATTCGAGAGATTGTTTTTATTGTAAGCAAGCAAATTAAAACACCGAGTTGCCCTCCCGGCCAGCACTAATTAACTAGATGAAACGGGTTGCCCTCCCACAAGCACTAAAACAACTTCTAAATCCCTCGATCATTGGGTTGCCTCCCAAGAGCGCTCTAGTTATTTAGAGGTCCCCGCAAACAATCAATCCTTAGTGTCACGGTGCGGGATGTGGGGCCACGACACTACAAGGTTCTCTTATCTCCATGGCTCATGTAGCTTGGACGACCTATCCATACCTCCCCTCCAATTACTCTTGATGCCACGTTGCCAGGGTGTCTTATTTCTCTTCACTTCATCAACAGTACAACACTCTTCTACCTTCGGGCAAAATTTGAAAGAGTAGGGAGTCCCACTTATATCGAAGCTTACCTCACCACTCACAACATCAATACTTGCTTTTGCTATCCTCAAGAAGGGTCTACCTAAGATCAACAGGGTCCTCGTCCTCTTATTCATATCAAGCACAATGAAATCAACAGGGACAATGTGATCTCCAATTTGAATAGGCACATCCTCAGCAACTCCATCAGGGAAGCGTACCGATTGATCGGCTAACTCTAAAAACATACCCATAGGCTCCAATTCAGGCAAATTGAGACTTGTGAATATATGACGGGGCATAGCACTTACGCTTGCTCCAAGATCACATAAGCACCTATCAAATATCCTTGTTCCAATCATGCATTTGATGCTTGGTGATCCAGGGTCGGGTTTCTTCTCAAGAGCAACATCATTGATTGCCGCCGTAAGCTCCTTAGTAAACTTCACAACCTCCTTAGAAGCTAGAGACTTCTTGTTTTGTATCATGTCCTTGATGTACTTGGTGTAGGTGGGTACTTGAATAGCATCAACAAAAGGGACATTGATGTAAAGCTTCTTCATAATATCGACGAACCTTGCAAATTGCTCATCGTGTTACCGCGCTCTTTCTGTCTTCGTCAATAGTTGAGTATCTAGGAATGTGGCAGGACCATGCTTCTCTGTCTCCATGCCCATTTTCAGACCAGAGAGGTCAACATCCTCCTCGCACCGATCGGCGCTCTCAGGGAGCCGATCGGTGTCGTCAGGACCGTTGCGTCGATCGGCGTGGGGCTTCTTTGCTCCCACAAGGTGCTCTGGATCTTCTGTTTGTTTTCTTGACCTTGTAGCTATTGCCTTCAATTGCTCTGCAGACTTCGTATTGCTAGGAATAGCCCCTTTGTTGTCTTGAATAGCTTGCAATAATTGTCCCATCTGTTGCTCCATAATCTTGGTATGCTTCAAAATCTGCTCATTGGAGCTCCCAATTTCTATCACCTTGTCATTAATTCCCTCAAGGACACGATCAATCTCCTTGAATTTAGCTTGATTGTCCTTGTTGATCTTCTCTCGTGCTTGGAAGAACTCATGACATTGGAGACGAAGTGGGATAGAATTTTTCATGGACCAACTAGGAGAGAAAGAACTCCTTTGCTGCTGATATTGGGGCTTCCATCCACTATTCTTCATATATTCTAGCATCTTTATCTCTTCAGGGTAGTCTTTCTGCACATGGCCAAATTCCTCACACTCACCACAAGTGGAGCGTGATTCTGCTAGCTTGAGCGGCTCTTCCTTAGGGATATGAAGGTTATTGTCCAACCTCCTTTGAATAGCGTCGAGGCAATCTATAATCAAGTCTTCATGAGTCCTCTCAATCACACTCTTTGCCACTCCTTTTGAAGGTTGCAAATTCCTTGAGCTTCTCTCACTATCCCATGATTGATTTTCAACTAGCAACTTGATCAAATCCTTAGCTTGGGTGGGAGTTTTTGACATGAATGAACCTGCAACTGAAGCATCCAAGTGTTGACAAGATGGTTGATTCAATCCTGTGTAGAACCTCTCAACAACTTCTCCAACTGTCAGACCATGATGAGGGCATGCATCCTGGTACTCATTATATCTCTCCCATGCTTCTTCAATGCTCTCATCAACATTCTGTATAAATCCAAGAATCTTATTCTTCATAGCTTGAGTCTTAGCAGGAGGGAAGTACTTGGCCAAGAATTCAGCTGCTAATGTGTTCCACACCGTCTTTACTGGGTTTTCCAATCCATTGTACTATTACTTAGGGCATCCAACTAGAGAGAAGGGGAATAGCCGCACACGTGCTTGGTTTTTGGCCAATCCCGCTATCTTGAATGTACTGCAAACCTCATTGAAGTGTTGCAAGTGATGATTGGGATCTTTCGAACCTGTGAACAGTTGTTGCACTACTATTCCAGCATATCTCTCCAATTGATACAGAAGTTGATCTTGAGCTTCTTGGAAATCTGTCTTGACAACATTAGCCAATTGAGGCTTGAGATGATTAACCATAGGTAACTCTGCCATCTCTTCTTCTTCTTGAGCTTGAACTGGATCTGCTATTGTGAACAATACTCGAGGGGTGGAATGGATTGCTCCTCCGGCTAAATCTCCAAGTGACTTGCTTCTCTTCCCCGCTGTTCTCTTCTTGCAAAAGAGTCTTTCTGGATCATCGATGTAATTAGAGGGTTTGTTTGACTTAGGACCATCCATACCTGTTAGTTTCACTTAACAGAATATATGTACTAAAGAGACAAGTAAAACACAATGACTAAACACTAATACATCAAACAATGTTTAAAAACCTGCTATGGTCCCCGGCAACGGCGCCAGAAAAAGGTAGCTTGTTGGTCGTAACTATGCACCCACTTATATACCGCAAGAGGACGGTGTACGATTGTAGCACTTTTTCCCTTGAATTGAGTATTCCAAGGTTTATTGAATCCACTAGGACCTTAGGGATAATTAAACAAAGTTAGCAGTAAAAGATCTAATCAAAGCTACTGTCGAGTTTAGGTTGCAAAAGGGAAGACTGGCCAGTGGAAAGGTGCGCCAGACAGCAAATTTGTCGTTGCGCCAATCAGTGCAGGTGTTGAGCCGATCGGCACACTGGTGAATCTGTCATCATGCCGATCGACGCAGGTGTTGAGCCGATTGGCACACTGGTGCATCTAAGCCAAAGTGCGCCAGATACCTTGTAAGCCTAAGCTGTTAAGTGAGTAGCCAAGTATCTACTAGTGAGATCATAACCAAAAAGTCTTATCAAATGGCATCATAATGGATAATTACATGGATCAGTGAAAACCTATAATGAATAAGACCGCCCTGCTTTCCGAGTGGCTCTTGTTTTACCGCTGCCGAGAGGAAACCCTTAATCACGCGAGTATCTTACCCTACTCAACTATCCAATAGTGCTGCGCATGCTTAGTGCTATCACCGCTAAACCACACTAATGGCATCATCAAGCAACCATAATCAATGCAATGTCCAAATACTATCCTAATCACCACAATCAAGATAATATCTGCTTACTTAGCCTAGAACTAAGCAATTGGAATAAGCACATGCATGATTATAGAATCAAGATAGACAAATCACCAAAACCATCATCAACATATTCAATCATCCTTGAGATACATAGAGTAAGATTCATCCCCGTCGATATGGCCTACCTTGATGGATCAACTCTTAACAACAATGGTTCTTGAAACTCAACTAGAGATCTATTCTAACGGGCAAGCCCCAGTGGTTCTGACTCATGGATTTGTTGTCCCTCTGTCGCCTCTGCCTCCTTTTTTTCTTGCCGAGACCAGCGTTTACAAGTATTTATAGAGGTTCTACTCGTAGAGGACTCGGTTTCTACCAGATAAGGTGGTTGCGCCTATTGGCGCAAGATTGCGCCAATCGGCACAAGCCGTGTCATCTCTGATTTCTCCTTCGAGTCGGTTCTTCTACCTTCCACAGCTGCCATGTGGGCCTTTTCCTTCAAGATAAAGCCTTGTACTGCACGTTGAGATCTTGAAGTTCCATAAATCTTCTAGGCAAATATCTTCAAGTGTCTTGTGCAGATAATTTTCCATAAACACGTGGAATGGGCCTTGGTCACTTCTGTGGGCCAAGACACCCTTGCATCGACCAGCTCATGAACTGCACCGATCAGCGCACTGGGCTTCTTCAGTGCTTTTTGTGGTTCTGGATTCCTGTCCTCTCTAGCATCACTTTAATCACCAATTTTACCTGTTTCTGCAATAAAGCTCCAAAACAACGCATATACAAATATATAGGCAATATCATAGGTAAATGGCCAAAATTAGTATCAATTATGCTCTAATTGGGGTAATATTCACATATAAAAGGGGCACTTGGGGAGTGCCAACACTTAATAATTGGATTCATAGCCGATGTCGGTGCTCTCTAATTTGCTCCAAACTTCTGACAATCTTGACAACCCTTATAATACTTGAAACAATCCTCCAGCATGGTAGGCCAATAATATCCAGTTCTTTCAAAACAACCATCTCATCAGATGGGTCAATTGATGTGTACCACAAATGCCTTCATGTACTTCTCACATAACCACATTGGCCTCCTCTTGATTCAAACACCTTAATAGCACACCATCAATCATTCGATAATAAATCTTTTCCTCTAATAAAACATACCTCAATGACATATATCTTATCTTTCAAGGAGTTCGTTGTGTCGGGTCATTAAGATACTGAATAATCTTAGACCTCTATAAGGATCATGACCATTCAGGTCACCCTCAGGAATGATGTTTTGGTGATGAATGACAAACATGAAATGTGACTAATGTCTACACGTGTGTTGTTCGTGTAGGCAACCTTTTCTACCTTATGACAATTGTAGATGGTTGCCTTGGTGATTGATGACAATGACCACAAGCATGGAGGCTTGATGAGCTTGATGGAGTCCAAGGGTTGATGGAGATGGATCAAAGCTAAGGACAAGCTATGGAGCAAGTGTTGGGAACACTTGTCTAGGTGCTAGTGCTTTGAGTCCATAGGAAAAACCGGACTATTAAGGGGGTCTAGATCATTTCTCTTAGGTCATTTCTAGTCGGTGATATGCATGGATGCTCAGCGAAATCACAGGCACTAGGTGACAGTGGAGAAGCCAAGGAGCTGTTTGGAAAAGCCGGGAAACGAAGTCAAGCGACGACAAGGAGTTTTAGCTTCTAGAAGAAGTGACCGAATAGAGGGGTTAGAGGTGATCGGACTGTATGGTCACTAAGTGGTTTTGATTGGAGCCTATAGCAAGCAGCGAGAAAACTGTCAAGTCTAGAAAACCTAGAGACTGGACGGTCTGGTCAGTGGCCTGAGACTTGGGCAGCAAGGAAGCAGCGCGTCGAAATGTTTCTGGACTGGAGAGAGAAACAGACTAGATGGTCCGGTCAACTGACCGAACGGTCCTGTCAGTTTGAAGATCGGCAGGGGTGATGTGGACAAGGGTTCCCAATCTTCCGAAAGGTTCTGGATACGTTGATTTGGTCGGAGATTACACACAAATCGATCCGGCTTCAGAACAGCATATTCTAAACCCCGCAATCGCAGCACGACGTCTCCTCTGGTTATCAACCGTCCTAAAATGATTGACCTCACCGAGAAGGCTAATCCCTGGTTGCAAATCAAGAGCACAAGCAAGAACAAAGAAGAATGCAACACAACTGCAGATGTATTATGAATCTCATGAAGTTAGGGTCTCACAAACCGTGATGACGGCAAAACTGTTATGAACAGAATAATCTAATCAAAACCGGAACCCTAATGGTGTGGCGGTGGCTGTATATGAAGACCCTAGGGTTGTGCAAGACCCTCTGGATGTGCCCCTATTTGGGCTCAACCAGATACAAAGCCCAAAGGCCAAAAACAGGCGATGCAGCACCACAACAGATTCTGGACCCTCTCTTGTTTCAACGATTCCCGATGACTCCGGATGAATTTTGACATGCGACCAATGGCATTGGAAAGGTATTATTCTTATCTTTCCGTGCATATGTAGAACGTCCAAATCCAAGTCCGTATGCATCCTGGGCATCCATTTTAGTACAGACTGGTACTGGGCCCCGAAACAGACTCGAAGTCGGTTTTGGTTGGGCCTCCACCCTGGCTTCCACGTCCTTGCTGGTCCTCCACGTCTCCAAGTCCTTCTTCCACCATCTCCTTCTCCTCTCCATTGTTCCTAATTACAATATAATCATTAGGTAGTAAACCATTCTCAAAAGTGACATATGATGAAGAACGTAGGAACAAGCTCACCTCTAAATTTAGTCGTCGTGCACGAGCTCTAGTCATTGGACCTTGCAAGTCCAGAATTGGAGGAGTATTACATGTATCCTTAGGAGTGATGTCCTCATCAAGGGGCAGAGCCGTTGGAGCTGAAGATTGCAGTGATTAGACGGTCCGATCAGGTAGTGACCCCACGGTCCAGTCAGGCAGTGACCGGACAGTCCGGTCAGTATGCCCAGAAAGATGATTTCATAGAGCAACAACTAGTTGGAGGTTGGAAGCCTATGCAACTTTGTTGCTGGGGTTTTTGAGACCTCTCTTGGCCAGTGAAATTACTTGGAGCATTTGGTGAGAGCCAAGAGGAAAAGAGGAGAGCACTAGGAGGAGATATTGCATATCTTGAGAGTGCTAGTAAGTGTAACTTGAGCATTGATGCACATCCAAGGCTAAGGTGTCCTTTAGGGTGTGATCTAGGTTTTTACCCTTGTTCTATGGTAGGACCTAGACCGTTTAGGTGTCGGTGATCGAGCCTATCATGATTGGTTGTGAAGGTTATCACACGTTTGTACACGGTTTGAGCCTACTGGTGAAAGGGGTACCGCTAGTGAGCGCCTGTGTCGGCTCGGGGAGTCCGGCAAGTTCTTGAGGGCAGCGATCTTGTTCCTTGGTGGCAGCGGTGATGCAACCGTGTCTTCACTTTGAAAGTGATTGCGGGCTCGTGTGCGAGAACTCCACTTGGTGGTGGGAGGGACCGGCACTTCGGCGGGAGTGGTCCAACAAGGAGTAGGGGAAGGCGCCATCCTTCTGAGACCTCAGGAAAAAAAGCATGAGCCATCCCTTACTCTACTCCTTACTGTGATGCTTTACTTTCCATGCTTACGTACCATGCTATTCATGCCTGTGTGTTTGCCTTGTTCTAGTAGACTACCTTGTAGACTTGCATGAATAGGCTTCTTTACTTGCTAGTAGTGCTTAGCTTCCATACTTGATCACTAGCATGCATAGGAGTTGCTTTGGCTTGATTGCTCTTCCTTGTATGTATTGTGATACTCATGCTTGTGTGCTCTAGCTCTCTATCTTGTAGCATTGTATGAGTAGGCTCCTTTGCTAGTTTGTTGTTTGCTTCTGTGTATCTTTAGTTACTAGCTTGCTTAGGAGTTGTATTGCCTTTGTGTGATCTACTAGTATGCTTAGGTTATTGTTTCTTTCTAGGTTCATTATCTTGCTAGTGTAATGAACACTAGGATTGTGTAGGAGTTGTTTTGAGTGGTCAATTTTAGGAATTGGCGAATTTGGTACATAGTGCGAGTCCCCGATTCACCCCCCTCCCTCTCTTGTTCACTCGGTCCTTTCAAGTGGTATCTGAGCCAAGTGCTCATCATAGGGCATAACCGCCTTGAGTAGTGACTGTATTAAGTTGGGGATGTCATTCTATTCGGGGCCGGATGGCTCATGGAAGGATCGCTTGAAAAGCTACCTAAATGCCATGATTCCAAATGAGTTGATGGATACTCTTGTGGACTTTGCCAATACCTTTACTGATAATCATGTGTACGATGATAGTGATGATTGTGTGGATGTGCCTAGTTCTAGTGGGTTCCTAGATTCTTTTAGTGTTGACTTGATAGGTTGCTCTACTAGTGCGCCTAATGTAATGATTGATGATGTGTTTCTTGATCTTGCTTGCCCCACTAGCATGACTAGAATTGATGATGATTGTGAGCTTTTTATTGATCATGCTAGTGATTCAATTGTTGTGGAGTTCGTTGCTTTTCGTGCTAATGAGAATGAGGACCTACTTGACTCTCTTTTTCGCTTGTGAGGTACCGTGGACAGAATTGTGATGAGTACTTTTGAGCTTCCCAAGATATTGATTGTCGAGAAGATCCTCACCTTTCTCCCTAGTAGCAAGCTCCTCTACATCACTCTCGATCTCATCATGGACAAGAATCTTGTTGTTGATGATATGATCGGGCTACTATTCATGGATGAGGAGATCACCGCAAGCTTGGCGGGACAGAAGAAATTCAACGCTAATAGTGAAGCACTTTCAAGCAAAGGGAAAAAAGTAGCTTTGAGCTCAAACTTCTTTGATCCCTCCACAAGATTGCCTTGCAATAGCTTCTATAACCCCTTTGGATCAAGACCTTCACCAAGATCATCGTCAAGCAATTCATCAAACTCTACCTCAAGTGGCATTCCAAGTTCTACTCCAAGCACTTCGAGTGGACCACGGATGGGTGTAAGGGGAGCGCAAACTACATTGCTAGCCCAATCATTTGAGATGATCGATCTCACCTCTATGGCTTCAGCGCCTCCACCTCCACCACCATAAGATCAACTTTGGTGCATGTGTTGAGCTCGACAATAGGAGTTCTTCTTTCAATCTGATGAAGTTGTGAGAAATCCAAATGATGACCTTTGTGAGACTTTCTTGAGGATTTATGATCTTGTGTGCAGGATAAAATTCTTCAGAGGTCTTCAAAGAATTGCTCCACTTGAAGTGATTGACAAGCTCTTCCAACAAATCAGAACTCCTGAGAGGGGTTTCTTACTTAAAGAGGTAGTCGACAGAAGGCATTAGCTCTCAATCGAGGATGCCATGGAGATAATACTTATGCTCCACTCATAAGTAGGACACGTGCTTGAGCACATCGCTGGTCTCTCTGATCCTCACCACTACTATATCGACCTCAACAACAAACACATGGGGGATGGTCATGGTCAATGGAGGTATCATGCTCCACACTATCCTATAAGGAGAAGACCACAAGAGGGATTGCAAGGACCCCTAATTATGAGGATGGTCTTATGGTTCATTATGATGAGGTTAGTGAAAGTCAATCAAGTACTAACCCTTCTTCCTCTAGTGCTTGTCTTATGGCTACCACCAGGGTCAACTACAAGAGTGGAGGTACGCATTGGATTCTTAACAGTGGGTACACTTAACAAATGACCGGGAAGCCAACCATGTTCACCATCGTTGATGAAGACAAATACAGTGAAAAGGTGACATTTGGGGATAACTCAAAGGGGAGAGTTAGAGGATCAGGCAAGGTAGCCATTACTGAGGACCTTCATCTCTCCAAGGTCTTCCTTGTGGAAACCCTCAATTTCAACGTCCTATCTATCGGTCAGCTTTGTGACATGGGTTTCACGTGCAGATTTGATGAGGATGGTGCAACAATTGAAAATGCAAAGAAGGGACTAGTATTTCATGGAGTGAGGCATGGAAATCTGTATGTCACGGACTTCAAATCAAGCAATATGCCACCAAGCACTCGTCGCTTCTCCAAGGAAACAAAAGGATAGTTGTGGCATAGAAGACTGGCAAATGTTTGAATGGATCAACTTAGAAAAGTAGTCAAGAGGAATCTAGTTGAAGGAATCAAGGATGTCACCTTTGAGAAGGACAGATTGTGTTGTGCTTATCAAGCTGGGAAGCAAGTTGCATCTTCACATCCTACCAAGTCATTCATGTCTACATCTCATCCTCTGGAGCTCTTGCATATGGACTTGTTTGGGCAAACACATTATAAGAGTCTGGAATGCAATCGATATTGCTTGGTGATTGTGGATGACTTCACGAGATACACTTGGACCTTCTTTCTGATGGACAAGTCTCAAGCAAGTGATATCTTCAAAAAATTTGCAAGAAGAGCAAAGAATGAATTCAAGGCTAGCATTGTGAAGATAAGGAGTGACAATGGGATAGAGTTCAAGAACACAACAGTGGAGGAATATTGTGACAATATAGGAATCAAACATGAATTCTCCGCTACATATACTCCCGAGCAGAATGCAATAGTGGATAGGAAGAACAAGACACTCATCACCCTTGTTTGTGTCATGTTGGATGAGTATGGGACTCATGAGAGGTTTTGGGCTGAAGCAATCAACACAACATGCTACACCTCCAACCGTGTCTACATCCACCGATTGTTGAAGAAGACACCCTATGAGCTATTGGTTGGATAGAAACCAAATGTTTCCTCTTTTCAGGTCTTTGGTTGCACTTGCTACATTCTCAAGAAGAGGTGGAAGCCCAGGAAATTTGAGTGCATAACTGATGAAGGCATTCTTGTTGGGTACTCAGGAACTTCTAAAGCATATAGGGTCTACAACTTAGCCAAAGGTTGTGTGGAAGAATCCTATGATGTGCAATTTGATGACTCAAATGGTTCTCAAAAGGGAGATGAATTTCATGAAGTGAACATTGAGGATGAGCCTATGAGAGAAGCTTTGAGGATCATGCCCGTGGGCGAGGTTTTACCCCACGAGGCAAATGATGGTTATATTGATTAGCCCTCAACTCCACCACCTCAACCAACCTCTTCCTTTGAGGTGCAAGAACCAAGCCAAGATGTCATTGCCTCTCCCACTAACTCCTCCCAAAATTCATTGAGTGTGCATCCACCTACCCATGAGGGAACCCAAGAGAGAAGTGAGACCCAAGCTTCCCCACATACTTCACACCGAGCCACTCTTCCAATCTCCTCACACAACAGCCCCACATCCTCACCAAGCTCTAGCTCCAAAACAACAAAGCATATGAGTGATTCTCCCACCTCACTAGAATCCAAGACAGTCATATTTCAAGAGAGCGAGCAATCCATGATGCACAAGATGTTTCGCTTAGACATCCTTTCACTCAAGAAGAACCTCTCCCAAGACCCAAAGCTATCAATAAGGGTCATTCACGTGACTTGATCATTGGGAGTCCATCTCAAGGAATTAGGACAAGGAGGAATCAATACAAGCCCAACTATGCGAGTGAAGAAAATGATGATGAGGTAAATGTTGCAATTGAGAACTTCTCCTTCATCTCTATGATTGAGCCCACTACCATTGATGAAGCTATGGATGATCACAAATGGGTAATGGCTATGCAAGAAGAATTGAATAACTTCAAGAGATGCAAAGTATGGAAATTGGTTGAGAGGCTGAAGGACCGAGAAGGTGACCAGAGGGGGGGTGGTGAATGGGAGCCAGTTAAAGTTCTCCAAGAGAACATGGCCTATATCCTAGTTTCAACCAAACCCAACCCTAAAGCAAGTCACCAAGGTTACATACACCAACTTGTGATATCCTAACCCTAGGAGTGACAAATAACAGCAATGGAACATAGCAGAAACATAGGAGAACAACAACAACTTGAACTGGTCGAGAAAAACAAGAAACAGGTTACTGGATGACCATCGTTAGTGCCGGTCACTGGCATCGTCAGTGCCGATTGGTACTATCAGCAATGCCAATCATGTCCATCGATAGTGCCGGTGCAGGGTTCAGACTTGAGTCACCGGAGTGTCACTGTGAGTTCAAACTCAGGCTACCGGTAGTGCCGGTCCAGCCATCGGCATTGCCGATCGACACTTTCCAGCACCAAAACTATGCCTCCAAACTTGGCAAGGAAATTACCAAAACCTATCCAAATGTACTCCAAAAATTATGAAACTTGGACAGCAGATATCTCATGGTTGGACGTTCCTTCTCCAAGTGGAATCACACAAAAAGCTCAAGAATTCATTGTGAATTTGAGGTTTTCCCGAAAGCTCTAGTGTTTGAATGTTCTTGAGAAAGTCCACGAAATCGAAGGTGCTCTTGGCTAGAATTCAATGAAGGATCCATAGAGAAATGTTTAGGAATGTCCTAGCACCAAGATCCCTCAAGAAATTCGTACCAAAACCCACTCAAAAGCAAGATGAAAAATCTCCATGAAAATAGCTCCAAAAATAGAGAAAAAGAGAAATTCGGGATTTAGGGAGAGAGGAAGATCTTGAGCACCAAAATAAATCTCGTATCATCAAAACATGCTTACAAGATCCATGGGTACAAGGCTAGGAAGCCACCCTCTTCCTCCCACTACTTGGAAGAGAAAGAGATGTCTCTGACACACCCTCTCCTCTCCTCTATTACATGAAGACCTCTCCTAGCACTTTGAATGAAGACCTAAGGCAAGCCTAAGGGAAAGAAAGGCACCTCATCCACCAGCCCTACCTTTCCTTATACAGGCCAAAGGGTTGTCCACATGACCACTCTACCCTTGACCTACATAACACTGCCACATACCACCAGGGGAAAACTTGTCCATCTTTCTCCTCGTCACCCGAACGCCCTCGGGCCCTTCATGACTTTGCTTTGCCTTGAAGCAAGCTCCATGATGGTGCTACGTGCACCACCAACCACTGCCACTGGTTTTGAGGCCCAAACCGGAAAACTGTCTTGTATGCTTCTCAAAGCATGACTTCTCAATGTTGACGTGTGTCACCTTGTCCCGTGATCCTGACCACTGACAAGTCTCTCCTGGTCCCTGTCCATCAGGCCCCCTTATCACTTGCACCGGCATCCTGCTCGCCTTGACTTGGTCAACACGCCGTCTTCATCACCACCACAGTTTTGAGGCTCAACTGCGAAACCTTCCGTGCTTCTTGCCTCTCCACGTGTTTGGTGTGGATCACCCTTGACTTCACCCGGCATCCCGATCGTCCGGCCCAAGTCTCCTACTTGTGCCCGGTCCTCTCGCCGTTGATCACCAAGTCAACTCCAGTGACCTACACATCATGTGACAAGCAAACATATTTCCCAACTCCTGCAACATCACCAATACCGCCACCAACTCCGGTTAGTAAAAACCATGACATGCACAAACTCATGCAATCCCCAGATTCCTGCATTTCAACACAAACACCGAATCAACCAAAGTCAATTACTCATCACATATATTGAAAACCATGGTACATATCCACATGGTTTCTCAATCTTCCCCTTGATGAGTACATTGACAACACCAAATGCACAAAGATTAGAGTTTGAAATGCAAAACCGAATAAGCTCATCGAAATGGCCAAACCAAAAGAAAGGGTGAAAACAAGCCATCTAGCAAAGTACGGATCACAAAACTAAGAGTTGGCAAAGAAAGCGACTTGAGACGCAAAGAATGTGAAAAGCGCAAGAAAACGCTCAAGATACTTATATGCTCCCCATCAACTTGTGGTAGGTCTCATGTAATGCAAAGTAGATCATTTTAAGTTTCTTAGCATTATTTGCGCATGACCCAATATTTTCTCCCCCTTTGGCAATGAACCCATCGAAGAGGCAAAAGAACAAGCAAACATACAAATGCATGAGAATGCAGCCCTAAGGACCTTCAACAATTATGCAAACAAGCATTTAACTTAGTTAGCCATAAACATAGAGCCATAAAGTGTAAAATCAATGGCTCCCAATCATACAAAGATAAAAAATAGATAGCAAGGCATAAACACCAAGAGTTATACAAACTAAGCAGAAAGATTGACTAGCTTAAAGGTTAACCCATAGTCTCTCATGGTGGACACAATCCATAGGATTTGTGAGCAGCAGCTAGTGGCTGCAACATACTCGGTCTCTCTAGTGGATTGGGCTACATTCGACTACTTACGAGAAGACCAACAGATCAAAGAAGTACCCAACAAATGGAAAGTACCAGAAGTGTTCTTCCTATCAATTCTATACCCAGCAAAGTCCGCATCTGAATACCCAATGAGATCAAGAGATAAAGATGCAGAGTACCAAAGACCGAACTCAAGGGTGAATTTGAGATACCTAAAGATGCGCTTGACAGCCTTGTGATGAGTCACCCATAGGGAAGCTTGAAAGCAAGCACAAAGACACACAACAAAGTGTATGTTGGGTCTTGTTGCCATTAGGTACAAGATAGAGCCGATCATGCTCTTGTACTCCCTTTGGTCCACCACTTCACAATCTTCATCTGGGTCAAGTGCCATTGTAGTGGACATGGGTGTAGTCAACGGCTTCACATTGACCATGTCAAACTTCTTCAGGAGATTCTTTGTGTACTTGGCTTGATGGATGAAAGTACCTTACTTGCACTGCTTGATTTGAAGTCCAAGAAAGAAAGTGAACTCACCCATCATCAACATCTGAAATTCACTTTCCATGGCTTCCTGAAATCTGACCACAAGAACATGAGTGGAACCACCAAATATGATATCATCCATGTAAATTTGAACCATTAGAAAATCATTGCCATGCTTGAGAGTGAACAGTGTTTTCTCAACACACCTTATGACATACCCGCGCTCTAGCAAGAAAGTTTTAAGCCTAGCATACCATGCCCTAGGGGCTTGATTTAGCCCGTACAAAGCCTTCTGAAGCTTGTACACACGGTTTGAGTATTTGTGGTGCTCAAAGTCAGGTGGTTGTTTTACATGAACCTCTTCCCCTATGAAACCATTTAAGAAAGCACTCTTGACATCCATTTGATGAAGTCTAATGCCCTTAGAGGCAGCAAATGCAAGCAAGATCCTAATGGCTTCTATGCGAGCAACAGGAGCAAAGGTTTCCCCATAGTCTAAGCCCTCCACTTGAATGAAACCCTGGGCAACAAGCCTAGCCTTGTTCCTAACAACCTCACCATCTTCCCCATGCTTGTTTTTGAAAACCCACTTGATTCCTATGACATTGATACCAACAGTAGGCTCTACTAGGGTCCATACTTTGTTTCTCTGAAAGTTCTTCAACTCCTCATGCATGGCATTAACCGAATGTTCATCAGATAGTGCATGTCCAACATCTTGAGGTTCAAAGGTGGCAACAAAGAGAGAATTGGTAAAGCAGGCGAGATATGTAGACCTTGACCTTGTTGTCCTCCCATAGAGATTACCGATCATCTATTGAGGTGGATGTTGACGCTGAATGTGGTGAGGAGCCTCTCTCTCAGAGCATACCTCCCCCTCAACCATAGCTGGAGCTCGCTTGACAGCTGCTGAAGTTAATGTAGAAGCTTCTAGACCTTCTGCTGGAATGGTGGAAGCAACAGGAACAAGCTCGCATGTGGGATGGAATGACTCATCATCATCATCATCTAAGCCCTATAGGTCCTCTTCTACAAAGGTGCTCTCCTCCATATCCTTGGTACCTGTAGTCTCAATCACATTGCTTGCACAAGAGTTTGATTCATCAAAGGTTATATCATAGGACTCTATGATGGTGTTAGTTTCGAAATTCAAAACTCTGTAGCAATGGCCATGAAGGGTGTAGCCAAGAAAGATGCCATCAGAAGATCTCGACTCAAACTTATCAAGATTGTCACGCTTGAGAATGAAGCACTTGTAACCAAAGGCACGCAAATGAGAAACAAATGGCTTCCTCCCAAAACATAGCTCATAGGAATTCATGTTATGAATTGAGCGCAAGAAAATCCGATTGGAAACATAGCAAGCAGCCCAAAACTGTCTCGGAGTCCTATGCTCATCGAGCATTGTCCAGGCCATTTCCACCAAGGTTCTATTCTTTCTTACGACCACGCCATTGTGCTAGGGAACACGAGGTGCTGAACACTGATGCTCAATACCTTGCTCAAGATAGAAAGCATCAAAGGAGGAGTTCTTGAACTCGGTGCCATTATCACTGTGGATTGCTCGTAATGCACCAGGGAGTTCCTTGAACAACCTCACCGCTAAGCTACGAAAGTGATGAAACACTTCATCCTTGCTCTCAGGAAAGTAAACCCAAGAGTAGTGATTGTGGTTGTCAACAATCACAAGAACAGACCACTTCCCACCCATCGAACAAACCCGAGAAGGACCAAGAGTGTCCATGCGAAGCAACTCTCTAGGGTGTTCAATCATCACCAAATTAATTGGTGGATGAGAAGCGGCAATAATTTTCCCATGACAATAGGGAGCACAAACCAAATCCTTATCAAATTTGAGCTTAGGCAATCCTCGGATCAGACCTAGGCCACTCAAGCGACATCACAAGTCAAAGCTCATGTGACCTAGTCTCATATGCCATTTCTAGAGCTTAGAAGAAGATTGAGAAAACAAACACTTGTGAGAACTAGGTGAACTAGCAAAATTAGCCTGAAAAACTTTCCCAATGCTAGAAATCCCACAAACCAAAGAGCCATTCAAATCAAGAACACAAGAGGAATTTTTCTTAAAGCGCACTTCAAAACCAACATCAAGAAACTGAGAGACAAAGAGGAGATTGTACTTGAGATGCTCAACCAAACAAAATCCTTGAGAGTGAATATTTCATTTACCTTTACCGTGCCTCTTGCCTTCACTCTCCCTCTCTTGTCATCTCCAAAGGTCACATACTCCTGGTGCTTCAAGGGAGTGAGGCTGGAGAACCACTTTGCATCTCTGGTCATGTGGCGCTAACACCCGGAGTCCATCAACAATTTGTTCTCCAAGCCTCCACTTACTGCCTATAAAGAACGAGAAGGAGAAGTCGATGGCTCAGTGCTAGGGTTAGTCATCATAGTTATTTTCATATTATCATCCGAATGCATGGGACGAGAACCACGATGGAGAAAACATGGCCTGTCAAAGCGTCTCGACTCAAACCTGGGGTTGTGAGGATAGAAATCATCTATGTGAAAACCAAATCCACGCGAGCGATACTCACCACGATAGGGAAAATGTGTGGTGCCAAAGCGCTGCTACGCAAAGCCTCTATTTCGTGAATCAAAGCCATATGAAAAATGTCCCTGTCCATGATAGGCACGAGAAAAAGACTGAGGCTAAAAACCATCAAAATCATCATGATGCACATTCCTAGTTAACTCAGCTTGCATCCTATCAATCCTCTTATGCCTATAACAGTACTCATCCAAGTGACTCTTACGGCCACAGAACATGCAAATGTATACACTCTCATGTTTAGGCTTTGTTTGCACAGGAGGTTTGGGTTTTGTCTTCTCTATTTGCTTTGGGTTGAAGGAAAGTTTGGGGTTTGGTGGATAGTATGTGTCAGTGGGTTTGATGGATTGTTCCTCATCCTTGTACCTAGAGCTAGGCATAAACTTACTCACATTTTCACTCTCTTTGTCAGACCTTTCAAATCCCAAGCCCAAGTTGTAGGTTGACCTACTAGCACTCTCTTTGACTCTTGCCAAGTCACTCTTAATCTTCTCCTCACTCACTAGGGTTCTTTGGAGCCTTGAAATAAGATAGTCATTTTCTTGGACTAGGACTTTGTTTTCCTCCCTAGTGATTACAAGCTTGTCCTTAAGAGAGAGACACACTTCACAAGGTGGTGGAAGAACTTTTGAGCGAGTCTCAATGAGCAGCTTGGACTCGAGCTCCTCGACTTTGAGGGTTTGAGTTTCCAACTCACTTATGAGCTTGGGGCACTTCTAACATGCACCCAAAAGAGTTGGTCTAGCTTTGAATTCATCAAGCTCCTTTAGGGCACTCTCAAGATGACTGGCAACTTGAGCTTGCACACTCTCCCTCTGTGCAAGATCATTCATCGCAACTTGACAAGACTCACACTTTACAGCAATGTCATCCTTAGCAAGCTTAGACCTAAGTGAAGTGACCACATACTCAGCGCTATGAAGCTTATCATCTTGCATGAGCAGAACATCACGCAAATGATCAAGTTCAGAAGAGAGCTCATCAAGAGTGGGAGGTACCTCGCTTGTGTCGGAGTCAGATCTAGAGTCGGTGTCATGGTCGTTCTTTTCCATGAAGCAAAGCCCGGCAAAGTCATCCTTCCCCTTGACTCGTGGCTTTTCAACCTCCTCCTCTGAGCTTGTAAGGCCTTCCCTTGAATGTGAGGCCGACATCGCTCAAGGTGGCAACGCAAGCATGTGCAATGGCCTTGGCAAACTTCTTGGAGTTCTTCCCCTTCTTGTAGAAGCGGTTCTTCTTCTGCTTGAAGTCTTCAGTGTTGTTGTCGCGGTACCCAACCTTCTTATTCTTCTTGGGACAATCAGCAATGAAGTGTCCCGGGTCACCGCACTCAAAGAAGGTTCTTGAACCACCTTCTCTTCTCTCCTTCTGGTTGTTGTAGAACTTCTTGAACTTCCTTGTGAGCAAGGACAGCTCCTCGTCAGGAATGCACTCCATCTATTCATTGGAAGCTGCAACAAGAGAAGACAGAGCAAACTTCAAGGAAGACTTATCAAGTGAGGGGTTAGTTGCATAAGAAGCATTAATGTGAGTACCCTTATGAGAGCTAGAAAGCAAAGCCATGCTAGAAGTAGGATTAACATGATTAGGATGAGATTTCCTAGACAGTTCATGAGATTTCAGCTTGCTATAAAGTTGCTCACAGTTCAAGGTATTGAAGTTAGCAGTTTCTTCTAGAGCAGCAATTTTAATCCCCTAAACATTTTCATCAAGTGAGTACAACAGTTTCTTAGCTCTATTATTATCATTGTACACAAGGTCACCACAAGCCCGCAAGTTGCACACAATGGCCTCAAACCTACCAAAGGTGTCATCTAGTGACTCGCTAGGTTTTTGTGCAAAGGTTTGGTACTGTCTATTGTAAGAATCCTTATGTATACACTTGACTTGATTGGTACCCTCATGGTACGTGCAAAGCTTTTCCCAAATGGCATGTGCAGTATCAAGATGAGCAACATGGTCATGTTCATTCCTACCTAAAGCAGAAAGTAGGATATTGATAGCTTTGGAGTTGTTCTCATACCTGATTAACTTGCCTGTAGATGCAATGTTGAGGTCTTGTGGTACAACATACTCCTGCTCAACGATCTCCCAAGTTGCACGTCCTTGGCTTAAGAGATAAGCCTTGGTCTGTGACTTCCAGTAGGGAAAGTCCTCTCCATCGAACATTCAGAGCTTGACCGCATGTTTCTTCATGTTGCCTTCGGATCACAAAACCGGTGAAGGACCGAGAAGGTGACCAGAGGGGGGGGGGGTGAATAGGAGCCAATTAAAATTCTCCAAGAGAACTTGGTCTATATCCCGGTTCAACCAAACCCAACCCTAAAGCAAGTCACCAAGGTTACACACACCAACTTGTGATGTGCTAACCCTAGGAGTGTCAAACAACAACAATGGAATACAGTGGAAACACAGTAGAACTGCAACAACTCGAACCAGTCAAGAAACAAACTTGAAACAGGTTACCAGATGACCATCGGCAGTGTCGGTCACTTGCATCAGTAGTGTTCATTGGTACTATTGGCAGTGTCGATCATGTCCATCGGCAGTGCTGGTGCAGGCTTCAGACTTGAGTCACTAGAGTGTTTCTGTTAGTTTAAACTCAGGCTACCGGCAGTGCCGGTACAGCTAACGGCAGTGCCGATCGACACTTTCCAGAACCGAAACTATGCTCGAAACTTGGCAAGGAAATTACCAAAACCTATCCAAATGAACTCCAAAAAATCATGAAACTTGGATAACAGATGTCTCATGGTAGGACGTTCCGTCTCCAAGTCGAATCACACAAAAAGCTCATGAATTCATCATGAATTTGAGGTTTTACCAAAAGCTCTAGGGTTTGAATGTTCTTGAGGAAATTCATGAAATCGAAGGTGCTCTTGCCTAGGATTCAATCAAGGATCCATAGAGGAATGCTTAGGCATGTCCTAGCACCAAAATCCCTTAAGAAAATCGTACTAAAACCCTCTCCAAAACGAGATTGAAAATCTCCACGAAAATAGCTCCGAAAATACAGAAAAAGAGAAATTTGGGATTTAGGAAGAGGTGAAGATCTTGAGCATGAAAATAAATCTCATATCATAAAATCATGCTTACAGATCCATGGGTACAAGGCTAGGAAGCCACCCTCTTCCTCCCACTATTTGGAAGAGAAAGAGATGTCTCTCACACACCCTCTCCTCTCCTCTATTACATGAAGACCTCTCCTAGCACTTTGAATGAAGACGTAAGGCAAGGCTAAGGGAAAGAGGCACCTCTTCCGCCAGCCCTACCTCTCCTTATATAGGCCTAAGGGTTGTCCACATGATCACTCTACCCTTGACCTACATAACACTGCCACCTACCACCAGGGGAAAACTTATCCATCTTTCTCCTTGTCGCTCGAACGCCCTTGGGCCCTTCACAACTTTGCTTCGCCTCAAAGCAAGCTCCGTGATGGTGCCACATGCACCACCAACCACCACCACCGGTTTTGAGGCCCAAACCGGAAAACAGCCTTGCACGCTTCTCAAAGCACGACTTCTTGATGTTGACGTGTGTCACCTTGTCCCGCGATCCTGACCACCACCAAGTCTCTCCCGGTCCCTGTCACTTGCACCGACATCCCGCTCGTCTTGTCTTGGTCAACATGTTGTCTTCATCACCACCACAGTTTTGAGGCTCAACCGTGAAACCGTCCATGCTTCTTGCCTCTCCACGTGTACGGTGTGGATCACCCTTGACTTCACCCAGCAACCCGATCATCCGGCCCCAAGTCCCCTACTTGTGCTCGATCCTCTTACCGTTGACCGCCAAGTCGACTCCAGTGACCTACACATCATGAGACAAAGCAGACATATTTCCCAACTCCTGCAACATCACCAATACCGCCACCAACTCTAGTTAGTCAAAACTATGACATGAACAAACTCATGCAATCCCCATATTCCCACATTTCAACTCAAACACCAAATCAATCAAAGTCAATTACTCATCACATATATTGCAAACCATGGCACATATCCACATGGTTTCTCAGAGGCCCAAGAATCACAATGTGGTTGGCACCAAGTGGGTCTTCAAAAAAACAAGGCAAGAAAGGGGCAATTATCAAGAACAAGGCTCGCCTAATGGCTAAGAGATAGTCTCAAGTAGCGGGTATTGACTTTGAATAAACATTTGCACCCGTGGCCCGTCTTGAAGTGATTTAGATCTTACTTGCTTATGCATCACATAATGGCTTCAAGCTATATCAAATGGATGTCAAAAGTGCCTTCTTGAATGGAGGGATCAATGAGAAAGTCTATGTGGAACAACCTTCGGGGTTTGAGGATCCTAAATATCCACGATATGTGTATAAATTGAAGAGAGCTCTCTATGGCCTCAAGCAAGCACCAAGGGCATGGTATGAACAATTGAGGAACTTCATTCTCAAGAATGGTTTTAAGATTGAAAGCATTGATAGCACCTTGTTCACAAGGCATGGTGGGAAGGACCTCTTTGTTTGCCAAGAAATCATGGCGAGGGAATTTCAAATGTCAATGATTGGAGAGTTGCATGTGTTCCTTGGTTTTCAAGTGAAGGAATTGAGAGAAGGAAACTTCAGCTACCAAGAGAAGTATGCCAAGGACCTTCTCAGGTGATTCAACATGGAAGATTGCAAGCCCTTGCCCACACCTATGGCTACAAGCAAATATTTGGATGATGATGTGAAAGGGAAACCGATAAACCCCAAGCTTTATAGATCTATGATTCGTTCTTTCTTCTATCTCACCGCTTCGAGACCGGACATCATATTTAGTGTGTGCTTGGGTTCACGCTATCAAGCAAATCCAAAAGAGTCACACTTGAAGGCGGTGAAGAGGATATTGAGATACCTCAAGTACACACCTACCATGGGTTTATGGTATCCTAGAGGAACGAGCTTTGAGTTACTTAGTTATTCAGATTCGGACTTCGCGGGATGCAAAGTGAATAGAAAGAGTACATCGGGAGGTTGCCAATTTCTTGGAAGACCTCTAGTATCTTGGAGCTCAAAGCAGCAAAACTCGGTGGCTCTATCTATAGCCGAAGCGGAGTACATGGCAGTGGGGGCGTGTTGTGCCCAAGTTCTCTATATGAGGCAAACACTCTCAGATCAAATGCCACTATATTGTGATAGTGAGGAGGCAATCAAGATGGCCCTCAAAACTGGAGATCATGGTCATGCAAAGCACATTCAAGTAAGACATCACTTCATAAGGGATCATGTTGAGAAGGACATCAAGTTGGTGAGTGTGCAAACTCATGATCAACTGGCTGATATCTTCACCAAACCACTCGACGAGAAGACCTACAACAAGCTAAGGGCTGAACTCAATGTTCTCGACCTCTCCAACTTCACATAAGTAACCCTTGAGCTTGTCCTTCATAAATATGTAGTGTTTATTTGTTTTGTTTTGTTGTTGGTGTCTTTGTTTTGTGCTTGTTTCTCTTCTTTTGTATGTTGAATTCGGACCTCCTTGAGATAGGAATGGACATGGGTTAAGCTTGGGAAGGTGGTTCATGGTGTGCCCAAGGCTTTGAAGAATGGTCCATTGTGAGCAAGCTCAAGAAGGGATGAACTCGTTGTTGACTCTTTGGTTTGTGGCGGTTCTCTCTCTCTTCTTTAGCATCGCATCATGCATTGTATACTTGTTGCATTTGCATTCTTTGCACATTCATGCATTCTTGCATTATGATACTATACATGCTCCCAAGCATATGTCTAGGGGGTTTTGCTTATTTATAATGTAAGTATATGATCTTCTAGATAATCACATAGTGATCATTGTGCTTCATGCCCATTGAGTCACGTTCAAATGAGCTCCGAGGTTAAATGTACTCGCATGGCTCAAAGACAAGTGGCTCATACATTTCCATCACACAAATGACTAACCCTTGTATATTTGAGAAAATTCCTTGTTAAGTCATGTGTGTAGGGGGGCTTTGGTAAAACACCATCACAACCAAGGAGGAGCACCACGAAAGGGAGAGTTTTGCCAACTCTTGCCATTTATTATTTGCTCGTTGGTTGTCTTGTGTTTTTGCCTTTGGTTTGTAAATTTTGGTGATAGGTGACAAAGGGGGAAAAGAACATGAAGATCCAAAAGCCAAGTATAGTAAGAGGAGAAGGGCATGAAGATACAAGGAAGATATGAGGTGACAAAGAGGAGAACATGAAGACCAAATGAAGATGATCAAGACAATGGTGCATGTTCACTTGGAGTACACATGAAGATCATGTCAATATGAACATCTACACCAACAAGGCAAAGAACAACAATGGTGCACGTCTACGACAACAATGCACAACTACACCGACATGAACATCTACGTCCATGGTGCGTGTCTACATCAACAAGAACATCTACCATGACATAGTGGCAGGTGCAAAATTAAACTCGAGCTCAACATCAAGTGCGCTACGTGTTTGGGTAGTTCTCCCTCCACACCTAGCACATTTCAAAGGGGAGACTACTTCCTTGGTAAGGACCAAGGTAATCTTTTCAATCCACTCTTTTCTTTTGGTTTCTTATTGCTTGTCCATTTTGGATCATCATAAGTAGTGGTTGTCAACCATCACCAAAAAGGGGAGATTGTAAGGATCATGACCAATGAGGTCACCCCAAGCTATGATGTTTTGGTGATGAATGACAAACATGAAATGTGACTAATGTTTGCACGAGTGTTATTTGTGTAGGAAACCTTTTTTACCTTATGATGATTGTAGACGGTTGCCTGGTGATTGATGACATTGACCACAAGCATGGGGGCTTGATGAGCTTGTTGGAGTCCAAGGGTTGATGGAGATGGATCAAAGCTAAGGACAAGCTATGGACCAAGTGTTGGGAACACTTATCTAGTTGTTAGGGCTTTGAGTCCATAGGAAAAACTGGACTATCATGGGGGTCCAGGTCATTTCTCTTAGGTCATGTCTAGTCGGTGATGTGCATGGATGCTCAGGGAAATCACTGGCACTAGGTGACAGTGGAGAAGCCAAGGAGATGTTTGGAGAAGCCGGGAAACGAAGTCAAGCGAGGATGAGTAGTTTCAGCTTCTAGAGTTTCAGCTTCTAGACAAAGTGACTAGACAGAGGGGTTAGAGGTGACCGGACTGTTCGGCCACTAAGTGGTTCTGTCTAGAGCCTATAGCGAGTAGTGAGGAAACTATCAAGTCTAAAAAACCTAGAGACCAAACGGTCCGTTCAGTGGACTGAGACTTGGGCAGTGAAGAAGCAGCGCGCCAAAATATTTCTGGACTTGAGAGAGAAACGGACCAGATGGTCCGGTCAATTGAACGTACGATCTGGTCAGTACGAAGATCAGCAGGGCCATAGCCATTGGAATTTAAGATTGCAGTGACCGGATGGTCTGGTCAGGCAGTGACCGGATAGTCCGGTCAGTATGCCCAGAAAGTTGATTTCATGGAGCAACGGTTAGTTGGAGGTTGGAAGCATGTATAATTTCGTTACTGGGGTCTTGGAGACCTCTCTTGGCCAGTGGAATTGCTTGGAGCATTTGGTGAGAGCCAAGAGGAAAAGAGGAGAGCACTAGGAGCAGATATTGCATATCTCGAGAGTGCTAGTAAGAGTAACTTGAGCATTGATGAACATCTAAGGCTAGGGTGTCCTTGAAGGTGTGATCTAGGTTGTTACTCTTGGTCTATGGTGGGACCTAGACCAGTTAGGTGTTGGTGATCGAGCCTATTGTGATTGGTTGTGAAGGCCGTCACACATTTGTGCACGGTTTGTGCCCGTCGATGAAAAGGGCATCGCTAGTGAGTGCCCGTGTTGGCTCGGGGAGTCCGGTAAGTTCTTGAGGGAGGCAAGCTTGTGCCCTGGTGCCAGTGGTGATGCAACCATGTCTTCACACTGGGAGTGATTGCGGGCTCGTGTGCGAGAACTCCACTTGGTGGCGGGAGGGACCGACACTCCGGTACGAGTGGTCCAACAAGGAGTAGGGGAAGGTGCCATCCTTTCGAGACCTCAGGAAAAAATCATGAGCCATCTCTTACTCTATTCCTTACTATGATGCTTTACTTTCCACACTTACATATCGTTATATTCATGCTTGTGTATTTGCCTTGTTCTAGTTGACTACCCTGTAGACTTGCATGAATAGGCTTCTTTACTTGCTAGTAGTGCTTAGTTTCCATACTTGACCACTAGTATGTATAGGAGTTGCTTTGGCTTGATTGCTCTTCCTTGTATGTATTGTGGTACTCATGCTTCTGTGCTCTAGTTCTCTATCTTGTAGCATTGCATGAGTAGGCTTCTTTGCTAGCTTGTTGTTTGCTTCCGTGTATCTTTGGTTACTAGCTTGCATAAGAGTTATATTGCCTTTATGTGATCTACTAGTATGCTTTGGTTGTTGTTTCTTTCTAGGTTCATTATCTTGCTAGTGTGATCACCACAAGGATTGTGTAGGGGTTGTTTTGAGTGGTTGGTTTTAGGAATTGGCAAATTTTGTACATAGTGCGAGTTCACGATTGACCCCCCCCCCCCCCCATCTCGGTCACTCGGTCCTTTGAACCTCCAATCTTCTTCATCAGCATCAGATATCTCAACAATAGTACCGCTGGTATGCAGCTAATAGCTTGTTGCCTTCTGCACCAGATCATTTGCTTCCATATTTTGCTCCCTCAGGACAGGTTTGAAGTTTATTGTTCTGAAGTATTGTAGAACATCCTGACACTTGGCATAAAATAACCTCAATATATCATCTTTGCACTCAAAATCTCCTGCCAATTGCTCGAGTACCAGTAATGAATCACCAACGACTTCAATGAAATAGGCTCCAGCTTCTCGCAAAATCTGCAAACCTTTGAGAACAGCCATGTATTCAACTTGATTGTTGGTCGATGTCTCCACAGTAAACGCAAATTCAAATCTTGCCCCCCCCCCAAGGTAATATAATGATGAGTCCGATGCCACATCCATTCTTGCAAATAGAACTATAAAAACCAATAAACATGACATTGGCTCCACCATCAAAACATCTAAACCACAATGCTCAACCACCAGATCACCCAGAACCTAACCCTTGACTGCTTTAGTAGATTCATAAGTTAAGTCATGTTTTGCCAATGCTAGCATCCATTTTCCAATTTTGTGCTGCAAAATTGGAGGCGATAGCACATACCTGATGATATCGGCTTTGCATACCACCACACACTCGATCGATAATGCCTCAACCTCACACATGAGAAATATAAACATAAACACAATCCCTCAATCTTAGTGTACATCGTCTCAGCTTCAATCAATCATCAACTCAAACAAAACATGACCCTTTCCTTTCCGTCCTATTACTGAATCTAAGTCGATCCGATCGACTTTTTGTCAGCCACGAGATATAGTTTAATGGGCAATCCTTCTCTTGGTGGTACCAACACAGAAGGTGAAATCAGATAATTCTTAATGTCATCCAAGGCCTTCTGATGTTCAAGCTCCCATACAAATTTCTAATCAGCCTTCAACTTCAACAATGAAGTAAACACATCAAGTCTTCCCAACAAGTTTGAAATGAATCTCCTTATGAATTTAAGATCAAAGATTGCAGTTCCTTCTTGTTAACAGGACGCTTGACATCATTGATAGCCGATACGCCAAAAGCACACTTCTTAGGATTCATCTTTAAACCATACCTCCTGGTTCTCTCAAGTGGTTCCTATAAATCGGCTATGTGATCTTCTACTCTTTTGGATTTAACTACCACATCATCAATATAAATCTCCACTAACCTGACAATCAGATAAAGGAATATGTAATTCATAGCTATCTGATATGTGGCTCCAGCGTTCTTTAACCCAAACATCATAACGAGTCATTCATATGATCCGATAGCCCCAGGACACCTTAAAGTAGTCTTTGGTATGTCTTCTTCTACCATAAAAACGTGATTGTTATGCCCAGCTATGGCATCATCTAGAAGATCTGCTATCGGCATTCGGTAATCATCCTTAGGAGTAGCCTTGTTCGATGGTCAAAAATCAATGCACATCCTCAGCTGCCCATTATGTTTGAACACAGGCACAATATTGGAAACCCATTCCGGATATCGGCAAGGTCTGTGAATTTAGCGTCCTATAATCTAGTAATCCCAGCCTTAATCTCATCACAAATCTTTGGATCTACTCTTCTTGGTGGTTGCTTGTATGGACGATATCCAGGTTTGGTGGGAAGCCGATGCTCAATAATGGATCGGCTAAGACCATGCATCTCAGTATAATCCCAAGCAAAACAATCCTGATACTCCTTTAATAACTTTATTAATTCAACTTTAAAATTTTCATCCAACTTCTTACTGATAAATGTTAGCCTAGGTTTGTCACCATCCCCTATATGGACTTGTTGTAAATCGTCGGCCGACATAAATCGTTTCCCTAACTTGTCGTCCTCTACAAAATCCATTAGGGCGCATGTTAGAGAAACAGCTTTGAATTTGATGTGTCCACCACCTCAAGACCCTGAGTAGTAATCTTGATATAATCTCCATCACAAACCTTGCCAGATAGGCATTCCATGTCATCTGCATGCCACGGTGCTAAATCAGCCCACGCAACATTGACGGTTTCATCGGCCGGGACCACCACAACTTGATTGCCGATCCACTGGATGAGAGACTGGTGCACGGTTGATGGTACACAACAGTTAGCATGTATTCAGTCACAGCCCTATAGCAAGATGTAGGTTCCCTTTCCACCAATGACAAAGAAAGTAACCAACAAAGTCTTATTGCCGATTGGAAGCTCAACATTCAGAACTCCTTTAGCAGCTACAGTGCGACCACCAAAATCTCTCAACATCATGTTGGTGTCGATCAAGTCTTCCTTGGTCTTACCCAACTTCCTGGCAGTGGTGATTGGCATAATGTTGACTCTTTCCCATCGACATCCCATTGTTGAAACCCTTTAAGTATAGTTCCTTCAGGTGCCGATGTATAGATTCATCTTGTTTATCAAATACTGCTTGTTGTGCCTGAAATACTCGCTGAGGCACGTCATCTTCATCAGCAAATAATTGTTCTTCTGGAGCTATAAATTTTGGTGGAAGCATCATCACCATGCCTACTGTAGCACTAGGTACTTGCACCTGTGACTTCACTTTTGGCCTCCACACTTTCTCGCGCGGTTGATCATCATCTTTATCATAGTAATACCGACCAGCCCTTATCTATCGGCAGCGCATCCTCCGAATTCTATGCTTCTGACTCCTGGAAAAAAATGCCAGATGGACACCACTGATCATTCTGCTCTTGCTCTTCCTACAATTCCTCGACAACTTCTTTGTCGAAGTGGGCTTCTTTCTCAATATTATTAGCTCCAAGTTGATCAAACGCTAACACAGGGTCACGACCATCGGTTGTACCCATCACTGACTTACTTCGTTTACTCTACTAATGTTGGTGCTGATGACCTCCCGATATCTCTCGATATATCTGACCTTCACGTCTACTACAACACGGACACTTGTCAATTGAAGGCAGCTTCATGTTATGGTCCCAGCAATATTGGAAGAATGGACACTACCAACATGGATCGAACCATGACTCCCTTACTTCTCTGTCTCTCTTTTTCTGATATCGTCTAATGGATGTGTCCATGTTGTTGATACCAGCCATGTTAACATTTGCAGGGAACAGATGCCCAACAATCTTTATGGTCCCCTTGATAAACTTATTTTACCATGCTCAATCGCCGACTGAATCTGCCTCCTGAACACCTTGCATTCATTCGTGTGATGAGATGGTGAATTACTCCAATTGTCATACTTTCTCTTCTGCAAATCTTCAGTAGGAGGAATCACATGGTTGGGTGGCAACTGAATATGTTTCTCGTGTAGCAACATATCAAATATTTTATTGGCCTGGGTAATATCAAAATCATATTTTTCCTCTGGCTCGTTCTATTTCACCCAAGGACACGATAAATATTCTTGTTCATAGTCCACTCTGCCATATCAGCACTGGACTCATAATCATTGTAATTGCATTGAGTCAGCCTTGATCGTGCCCCCCCCCCCCCTGAGTCAAATTCTCCTGGATCGACACCTTCTACACTAACTGGGATAGGCTCTCAAATTCGGCCGAGGGAAACTTTTCCCTTAGGGGCGCAACTAAGCCATTGAATGCAATCTCTGCTATTTGATTACTTGTCAATTGCAGAGTGAAACACTTGTTGCACACTTCCCTGAACCTCTACACGTAATCATGCAAAGATTCCCTAGCTTTCCATCTCACAGCAATCAAGTCTGATGACCTTATCTCTCTTGTTTCAGCAAAGAAATATTCATGAAACTTCTGCTCCAGATCGGCCCAAGTGATGATTGAATTTAGGGGCAACGATGCGAACCAAGAAAAACCAATCTAGACAAAGACAAAGGAAACAACCTGATCTTTAAAGCTTCCATGGCGCCATCTTCACCACATTGTACTGAGAATCGGCTGAGGTGCTCAATGGTCGTACTATTATCTTGTCCAGTAAACTTGGTGAACTCTGGTGGTCTGTATCAACTCGGCATAGGAATCAAGTCATAACTAGGTTTGTTGCTTTGGCTTCAACTCAAACTACTCTCTCATTACTTCGGCAATTTTAACTGCCCAATTATCGGTCAACACATTGGCCTTAGGATTAACCACTGCTGGACCAGATATTGGCAGCTTTGGATCAGTCCATGAACCATAATAAATAACAAGATGCCGACCTCCCATCTCTACTAGTAATGCAGCCGATGATGGCATCCCGAACATGCTCGGCTCCACGTTTGGTGTTGTATCACATGTGACGTTTGACGGAGCCGATGTCTCTTGCCTGTAGTGTTGTAGTTGTATTTGTAGAGTAGTCCTCTGTAGAATTATTTTGTTAGCAGATTTGGGCAATCTCCCCATCGTACCACCATCGGTGTTCTTTGGAGGTGGAGTAGTATCAGTAGGTGGTGGCGCTGAACCCATCGCAGGAGTTATTGTGCTTGCGCTGGGCTGCTGCCGATTAGGTGCCTCAATTGCAGGCCGAGGAACGTTTCCAATAACATGGAAATACATCGGCCCACGCCTTGGATCACCAACGCAACCATCCATTATCTGTATGATCAAAGCCCTCAAAGTATTAACCAATACAGGTGACTGGTTAATTAATGTGTGATGCATGGCTGTATGAATCATGTTATTTAGCGCTTCTTCATCAGTGACCTTTGTCATCTTTTTGACAGGTTGTTCCTTAGTTTCATCTTCAATCAAGGCAGACGCAGGCAGCTTTCCCTTCTGTAAGATTTTGCCATGTCTGGTCTTGCTAAAAGTCCACAATAGAAGGTTCTCGATCTATGAGACTCCTTCATCAATTTGTGCCTTCACATCATCACTCAAATCATCCCGCTAAATAGGAAACATGTTCTCCCCTTTTAGTTCTGCCTCAATGTCATGCTTTGGAGGATTTAGAGGTTCCTTTGGCACTGCAGTCATGATGCTAAGTTTGAAGTTCTTGGTCCCACTAGGCGTGCCAAAAAGTGTGTTGACGCAAAAATCTACATGCACGACCACAGAGATTTGCTTTACTCCAATGCAGGCTCAATACAAAAACTAGAGCGTGTCAATCAATTTTCCTTGCAAATCAACAAAGAAACCAAACACCCAAATTCCCTGGGTCACCGGCCCCAGACAGGCCGATGAAAAAGCCGATAGTCACTATTTGTGAAAACCACCTGATGGCTATAAACAACAAATAATAACAATAAACAAACTAATCGGATGATTATATCATCTTATCGGCAAACTAATAAACAAGTATTAAATACTACAAAAATAGTGTTGATAAGTATTCAGTCGGTAGATCTAAGGTGATACATGCTAAGATTTGCTCAGTCGATAGTGCGAAGTCGATAGATCTAATTAGCTGGTGTTGTAAACATGTCTTAAAATAATAGATCTAATCTTCTTAAATAAGGGGGATGATTGACTATTAATAGTATAATAGTTATCAAATAAAACACTATGAAGTCGATCGGACCGTAATAACCTATCGGCTAAATGTCTCGATAGAACTCTATCAACTCTACCTACAACCAGATTGTATCTAGTCCTATCGACTCAACGAGAGGTCAAATTCGATGCAGCCTCACTGGTTCGAGCAGATTGAACTTAATTGAGACAGTGCTCAAAGAAAGGAAATAGATCTAGATACGGTCTAATATAGGTAAAACCAATAGGATGACTCGAATAATAGATCTAAATCGAGTTTGCTAAATCTTCTAAATGTCGCAATAGATCAGACCCAATCAAGACAGTACTGCAACCCAAAGTCTATAGAACAAACACGATAAAAACATAATTACCAGTTAACTAGCAATCGCAAAGATAACAACTAGCATATCAAATTAATGAGAAAGTACTAGTTGAAAGTGATGAGATTACTAAGGGTGACTAATCCATGTCTCTCGTCGAGATCACAGTCGATGCAGCCCGCACAAGATGAGGATTTTGTCGAGTAGGACAAAGGTGGCGATGTGCCAAGTTGTATTGAACGAATGTGTTAATCCTTTTCGTACAAATCCTATTACATATTTATAGCCCTGCGCAAGGGAATTCTGACCCGAGTGGGTCAGGACTCTTCAGTTTCTAAACAAAACAAACCGACTAGATTTATTCCTAAACAAAATCTATCTAAAACAAAAAAGATAAAATAGCTCTTGCAGGCCCACTTGATTCCCTTCGGCTATTGGGCTTCTTCAACTCAACCGAATCTATGTCGGTGCCTCTGACTGCTCGGCCTGGTCCAAATTTTGGTGCCAACACTACCCCTATCCTTATAATACTTACCCCTGTATAAACTCAGAGTACTAATACCAATCTTTATGTCTATGTTACTATTAACAATCATAAATTCATTCTACGCCTTCCTTTGGTAGAACAATAAATGACAAGCCATTGGAGCAATCTTTTGGTGAAATGCTACAACTGTATTTTCTGTGCGCTTTCGGATTTTACTCTATTGACACTGAGGTACATCTTTATAACTATGTTTGGCTCCATTTCTAGGGATTATTATATCGATGTAACTTTACAAACGTCAACACTACCCTAATTACCACAATTAAGATAGCATCCAAATACTTATCCTATGTACTAAGTAAGGAATAAGCACTTGTAAGACCATCAAATCCAGGTGATCAAGTAACCAAAACCATTCATCAACATTCTAAATATTAATTCAATATGATACATAGTACAAGATTTATCACAATCTAGTAGGCCTACCTTGATGGATCACCTCAAGTACCAGTGGTTCTTGAAACTCCAAGCCTACGACCTTGCAATCATCGACTTGGCTAGGCTAGCCAAGGTAATCCTAGCAACTAAAGATGTGAAGAACGAGGCAAAGCTTTGTTGGCTCTAAACTCATGAGAACTGTTGTCCCTCTACAGTGTCCCTGTTGACTTAGGGTTTACAAGTATTTATACAAGTACAAATCGAAATAGAGATGGTTTCTTGGGAAAAGGGCTATGTGCACTCTGTGTTTGGCCTGATTTCTCTTCTAAGTCGATTCCCAAGTTATGTGTAACTTCCATGTGGTGCTCATCAGGCTCTTCGAAGTAAGGTCTTGTATTGCACTTTTTAGATCTTGAAGTTGTCTTTTATCTCTTCAAGAAGCATATCTTGAAGATTTGTATGAATATCTACGTTCTAGAAGATCCTAAGGAGCGGTCCTGTCTTGATTAGCCCGAATCACCCATGTGTCGTTCGACACGGTGGATGCGTCGACCGACGACTGGGCCTTCTCTGGTACAGTTCACCTCTTCAAGGTCCAAGTCCACTATAAGCATCCCAAAATGTTGTGTTTTCACTTGTTTTTGCAATAAATCTCCAAAATGACAATTGTATGAATATTCTACCATTTTCAGGGGTTAATGGCCTATAATGATGATATTTATTCTCTAGACAAGATGCTTTTGACGTATAAAATGGCACAGTAACTAGCGTTAATAGTGTGTGCAATTTTTGAGTCAACACACTTTTTGGCATGCCCGGTGGGACACGAAAATTCAAAACTAGCATCATGACTATGCCGCCAAATCCTCCTCCTTTGCTGTTGGCGGTTCTTAAGCTTAACAAGGAATATCTGCAAGTGTACAGATGCCAACGTAGCTTTCACCCGGGAGTATTCCAGAGTATCGATTTCCACAGGGAACGAGTAAAGTGTCACTCCTAATCTATCAAGTCCTAGTGATGAGGGGGCAGAATAAAGTGTACTCTATAGGAAGAAGAAGTCCATGGGCCAGGCAATCTAACGCAGTGAACCTTCTCCAAGTAACTTAGTGACAATTCTATTTCCAAATATCTGCTTCGGGGCACGATAACGATCCACAGGTAAGGGTCGGTAACTAACCACATGTACTAGTGGGCACGTTAACGCTACACAACCCTGCTTGAGACTTCCCGAACATGGTGGAGTTCAATATTGGATGGACAGGGCTGTCACCACTTGCCGCCTACCACACAACCCATGGGGACAAATGCACGTCTAAACATAGACTTTCGTACCAATTCTAGAATTGGTAAACATAACAACATAATGCTGTGAAGCAATAAAAAGTTATGCACGAGGATCCTGCAGAATAAAAGGATAGAAATACTCACTTTATTACTTGGGCAAGAATTCTGCTACATGTTACCCGGCCCCAAAGACGAGGGAGATTACTCACACAGGAGCTTCATCCCCGAGGCACAAGTTGAAGGAGCCAGCATCCTAAACTCCTCCTCCTACACCTCTACTCTTCTACTTGGGTAAAATGTGGAACTAATGCTTATTTCTTCTGAAATCCTTCACTCCCCCCATGGCGATGGGCTGGCATGCATTTATAGGTGATGGAGAGTCGGTAGGCGAAATTCGGTCCGCCGGGCGGCCACGTGGCCGGGCGGCCTAGTATGCCGGGTGGCAGGCTAGGCCGGGCGACAGCCCAGGCTGAGCAGCCCTTGGATTATGTTGGTTTCCTAACCGACCTCCCCCGGATGGCTCAGATTTCACCCCAATGTCAGTTGTTGGGTCAGCAGCCACCGACTTCTTCGTTTTGGGGTCGGTAGGCTTTATGGGCTTCATGGGCTGGCAACACTGGGTGCCACACCCAGGCCGGGCGGCATGGGAGGCTGGGCCGTGAGTCAGGCCGGGCGGCGGCCTAGGCTAGGTGCCGACCCCCTCCGGATCGCCCCATGACTTCTCCCGGTTATGCCACTTGAGGATCTATTTTCCTTAGCCATATTTCATTACTTTTGGTCTGGGAGGACAAAACTACCTCATGGTGGAGTGTTTTGCAGAATCGGTCGGGTCAGATGATCAGCCTGATAACAACTCTGTATTGACCAGTCGGGTGGCTGATTTTAGCCTGATATGACCCTGTCGGTTGGGTTCTAATTTCATCCATCACGACCCTACCCGGATCTTGATTTTAGCCTCAAACGACCCTGTTGGCCAGCAGAAAATGGCTGTTTCACAGTCGTGATCGGCCGACGGGGCGTTTCTTCATGTTTTTGCATATTTTTAGCCCTTTTAACCCTGCAAGCACATATCTCACCAAAACTCATGGAACTCGTTAGTTCTATTAAGGATTAGGGTTCTTTCCAAGAGTTTCATGCTTTTCAATGTTTATTTGGTAGGCTTAAAAAGGGAAATAAAGACTACCAACATCTTCCCAAGTTTGTTATCAACGTGGAGGTATCGGATGATAATCGGCTACCCGTTGATCATGATGATCTGAGTGACGATATGAAGGCTCAAGTCCAGGAGAGGCTGGTGCAGTTTTAGTGTATTCTCATGGGCACCTTTAGCATGACCAGGAATGGCAAAATCAGATAGAAGGGTGATCTGCCAGAGCTTTCTTGGTTACATATGAAACTGAGAAGCAGCCAATAGATGAACCACTAGAGACTATTGATGATGGGAAGCTGAGTAACATGATCCATAAAGCCATACATCATGCTTTAATTAATCAGTAACATGTGCTAGTTAATACCTTGACGGCCTTGATTATACAAACAGTACATGGTTGTGTATATGATGATCCAGTACATGGTCCAATGTATTTTTATATCAAGGGAATATTCTTCGTTCAGCCACTGAAGTAGCCAATCAGCAGCAACCAAGTACAAGCACTTCACTCGCGCAACAGGGACTGGCCAAGTACTAGATGCTACTACTGCTATGCCACCGCCTACCAATATTGTCGGCAATACGACAAGAAGGTCGCCTAGATCCAATAATAAGATAGTGTTGTGAAGGACGACTACTCAGAAGATAAAGTCGGCTAGGCCCTCGGCCATGCCTTTAAAATTGGTGGTGGGCTTCATTGATGGGCCATGAAAGATGAAGTCATCTAGCCAGAGGTTGAGGAAGGTGGTGAGCTCTCTATGGTCGATCGATCCTTTGTAATGGTGCTCTGGGATTTATTTGCCCCAACTGTTATTGACGGTTATTAAGTATCAATTTCAACCGTCAATATATCTATAGAAGTAGGAATACTTAGTATTTGATACTTCCATGCTAGTTAGGAATAATAAGATTACACTTGCCCTTGGAGATTCATGTGCATGCAGGGATTTGATACAATATATGTGGAGAGATGGAGCATAATCCGGGGAAACACCGTTCCAGCCAATGAGATGGTGCCAATGGGATCTGGATCACCATAGGAACCTAAATAGAAGTGATTGGGTTGTATAGAGGAAGGGATGCAGATTTGATTCTTAAGCTCCTAAAACAGAAGGGAAAATTTGTAGTCAAACAAAGGTGCACAAAGACAGTATACAAAGACCTATTTACACGAGAAAATTGCCTATGGTGAGTATAATGTTACTGCTATAGTGAGCTTGTATGATGACCAGTAACAAGAACTGGACAGTACGGATCTATCAAGTGATAAACCCTAAGGAATAGAGGAACAGAAAAGAGGAAACATGCCTCATGCACGTGCTGTGGAGTCGCCATCAGAGTCGGAGTTGGGGTCTTTAGTGCTTTTGATGCATCGAGAAATCCCCAAAGGAAGCACGCCAGTAAAGCAGGAGAGAGAGAAGCAAAAGCTTGAACTCGAGTGAAATGAAGAGAAGGAACAAGAAGCCTTTATAAGGATGGAACCCTAGTAGATCACGGTTAATGTGCATGGTAATCAAGAAGGTAAAAATTCGGAGCACGAAGATTTCGTACCCCGGACTCAGGGGGGCATGTGTTGGCACTAGAATTTTGGCCAGAGCCCAGTGGACAGCTGCATCGAGTCATAATTGGCTGAGTCAAAGAAGGCGAATGGCCAAAAGTCTACAAGGTGGACCCTTTAGGGTTTACTTTGTTTTTTGTTATTATTTTCTAAATAGATAGGTTCAGTTTAGGAATAAAATCTAGTCAGTTTGTTTGTTTGAAAGCTGAAGAGTCCTAACCGACTCAGGTTAGATCCCCTTGCACGAGTTATAAATATGTAACAGTATTTGTACAAAAAAAAATAACACACTTTAAATACAATTCAGCGCATCACCACCCTTTTCCTATTCGACAAATTCTTGTCTCGAGCGGGCTGCATTGGCTCCAATCTCTATGAGAGACGTGGATTCATCACTTTCAATAATTTCATTGACTTTGCATACTCTAGTTATTATTCTTTGTGATTGCAAGTTATCCAGTGACCAGATCTATTTCATGTTTATCTTATCGACTTTGCATCATAATATTGTCTCGGTTAGGTGCGATCTATTGTGATTATCTAAAGGTTTTATATACTCATTTTAGATCTGTAACTTGAGTCACTTTATTGGTTTTACCTATGTTTCGGTCAAGTCTAGTCCAGTTAACTTCGCCTTAAGTACTGTCTTGATTAGGTTCGATCAAGTTGGACTAACAAGGATTCATATTGCTGAGTTGATAGGACTGGTTCTAGCTTGATTGTGGGAAGAGTCGATATGGTTCTATCGGGATGTTTATTCGAGAGGTTATCAGGGTTTGATCGATTTTCACGGTGCTTTATTCAAGTAATTGATTTATTTGATGAATCTTTGAACCCCCTTTGTTTTGGTGAGTTAGATGTGTATATTTAAGCATATTTACAATACCAGCTATCAGATCTATCAACTTCACGCTATGGACTGAGCGAGTAGTTGTGCTTTGTTTTCAGCTCTATCGACCTTGCTTTATCGACTTCAAGTTTCATCGCATTTATATTTGTTTATTAAAACCTGTCGATAAGCTGACACAATCAGCCGGGTAGATTGATTTTATTTATTACATTAGGTAATCATCGGCTGGATCTCACTCATAGTGACTATCGGCTTTTCACCGGCCTGTCTGGGGTCGGTAACCCAGAGAATTTGACTGTTTTGTTTTCTGTGTTGGTTTGCAGGGAAAATTGACTGGCACACCCTAGTTTTGCATTGAGCCTGCTCTGGAGTAAAGCAAACCTCCCAGGTCGTGCGTGTGCGATTTTCGAGTCAACATAATGCTTAGTAGTTTTCCTTCCTTTTTGGTACTTGTTGCCAAAGGAGGGTGAAGTCTTCGAGCTAGGGGGCGAGCCTTGTGTCATAATCGAGAGAGTAGTTCATGTATATAGGGGGAGTATATATTTGTGGTCATTGTGGTTGATACATTTGTGAGAAACCATGTGGATATGTGCCATGGTTTGCAATCTATGTGATGAATAATTGACTTGAGCAGATTTGGTGTTTAAGTTGAAATACAGGAATCTGGGGATTGCATGAGTTTGTGCATGTCATAATTTTGACAAACTGGAGTTGGTGGAGGTATTGGTGATATTACAGGAGTTGGGAAATTTGTTTGCTTGTATCATGATGTGTAGGTCACTGGAGTCAACTTGGCGGTCAATGAAGAGAGGATCGGGCACAAGTAGGGGACTTGGGGCCGGACGATCGGGATGCCACGTGAAGTCAAGGGTGATCTACACCGTACACGTGGAGAGGCAACAAGCACGGACTGTTTCGCGGTTGAGCCTCAAAACCATGGTGGTGATGAAGACAGCGTGTTGACCAAGTCAAGGTGAGTGCGATGCTGGTGCAAGTGACAAGGGGGCCCAATGGACACAGACCGGGAGAGACTTGCCAGTGATCAGGATCACGGGACGAGGTGACATGCGTCAACATTGAGAATTCACGCTTTGAGAAGCATGCAAAGAGGTTTCCTGGTTTGGGCTTGTAGCGGTGATTGGAGGTGCACGTGGCACCATCGCGGAGCTTGCGTCAAGGCCAAGAAAAGTTGTGAAGGGTCCGATAGCATTGGGGCGACGAGGATAAAGATGGACAATTATGCCCCGGTGGTAGGTGGGTGTGTTATATAGGTCAAGGGTAGTGTTGTCATATGGACAATAGTCCTTGGGCCTACATAAGGAGAGGTAGGACTGGTGGAAGAGGTGCCTCTCTTTCCATTAGCCTTGTGTTAGGACTTCATTCAAGAGCTAGGAGATGTCTTCATGTTTTAGAGGAGAGTAGTGGGTGTGTGAGAGACATCTCTTGCTCTTCCAAATAGTGAGAGGAAGAGGGTGACTTCCTAGCCTTGTACCTATGGATCTTGTAAGTATGTTTCCATGATATGAGATTTATTTTCGTGCTCAAGATCTTCGTCTCTCCTAAATCCCAAATTTCTCTTTTCCCCTATTTTCAGAGCTATTTTCATGGAGATTTTTGATCTCGTTTTTGAGTGGATTTTGGTACGAATTTCTTGAGGTTGCGTTTGGAATTTGGAATTGAGACCAGAAATTCGGACTTGGCATTTGCTAGTCTTCAATGTTGTTGTTTGGACGGATATGGAATTAGCTCACGGAATTGAAATTGAATGCCAAAGTGTTTTCACCTAGGCTGAGTTACTGTGTCCCCCAATTCCGAGCCCCCGCGCTCCGTATTCGGGAGAAATTGGCCTGCGCTCCTTCCACGCCTAACTTTTTCCTCTCCTCGCCTCCCGAAATAAATGCTTCACCTGCTCTCGGTGACGCGCATCTGTAGAGAAGAAGAGAAGGGGCAGCGACGACCTTGAAGCTCGGTGGTGGATACCGTGAAGCTCAGTGGCGGCAACCGTGAAGCTCGGCGACGCCGGCGCTAGGTGAGCCTGCCCTATCCCCTCCCTTCTCAATCTGCCATGGGTGAGCCGAGGAGCTCCCCCATCGTTCTCCCCTGCAAATCCAGCCGCCCTTCCTTCCTCCTTCCGCCTCAAATCCAACACACCCCCAATCCCTTCTCAATCCGCCATGGATGAGATGAAGCTCCTCCATCAGAAGCCAACGAAGGGGTTCTCCCTTGTCCCTGCTCCTCTGAATCGTTAAGATCTGAGTTCTCCCTTATGCCCTCTCCATTGAGAAACGTAGAGTAGAAATGTACTGTTAATATTGCATTTTTTTTGTTTTGTGTGATGCCTTTCTTATAAATATGAAGCTGCATTTTCTGCTAATACTATAATTTTGTGTTGTATGTGATGCCTTTCTTACAAATATGAAAACTGCACTTTGTTGTAGCTGCACCATGTAAGAGTTAGATTTGCAGTGTTGGATAACTGAAGAAAATAAAAGAAGAAAGAATCAATGTATTATATTGATAGAACTCTATTGTGAATCAATTCTTCTCGGTGTCGCATACCTCACTTCACAGAGGGTACCAAGGGATGTGGGGTGCTTTAGTGATGAGGAGCATAGACATAATCATAGGAAGTATTTTCTCAAAGAATTGTATGACGGTCCTGAAGTTACATGCTATGATGAGCTTCGCCTAACTAAGAGAAACTTCCATGACTTGTGCACCATGTTGCGTGGGAGGTGTGATCTTGATGATAGTATTTATGTTACTATGGAAGAGAAGGTTGCTTTGTTCCTACTAGTAGTAGGACATGGAATTAAAATGAGGCTGTTACGTGGCACTTACAAGCGTTCCTTAGAGACTATCAGTAGGCACTTTGGTGATGTGTTAGAAGCCATTCTATCTCTAACTGGGGACTTCATAAAGCTTCCTGAACCTTCTGTCCAAGCTCCTAATGACTACAAATGGAAGGGGGTTGGCAACGCTCTTGGAGCGCTAGATGGCTGTGATGTTGAGGTGTGTGTTCATCTGGCAGACCAAGGAAGGTATAGGAACTAAAAGCAACAAATCACCACTAACATGCTTGGAGTTGTTGATTGGAATTTGAAATTCTTGTATGTTCTACCTGGTTGGGAGGGTTCAGCGTCTGACTCAAGAGTTATTCATGACGCAATGAGTCGCCAAGATGCATTTGTTGTACCCACAGGTATGACACTTTCTCTTGGGATAAACATTCTTTTTTTTTGTTAACTAACAACATTTCTCAACAATAGGTAAATATTATTTAGTTGATGCTGGTTACATCAATGGACATGGTTTTCTAGCACCATTCAAATCCACTCGGTATCATTTGAAAGAGTGGGCTTCAAGTCAACAACAGCCTAAAACTCCCAAAGAGCTATATAACCTACGTCATTCTCGTGCTAGAAATGTAGTAGAGAGAACTTTTGGTTTGTGGAAGAAAAAATGGGCTATTTTACGTGAAGAAAGTTTCTTTGGCATAAACGACCAGGTATAAGACTACATATAGTGCTAAATAAATTAATTGCATGCATTGGAGATGTTGACTTGAGCTATTATTATTGCAGATTCGAATTATTAATGCATGTTGTGTGTTACACAACTTTGCAAGGGATAGGCAACATCAAATGGATGATTTATTGTTGCCTGAAGTTGATGCTGAACTAGTAGCTTTGCCAACCGAGCCCATAGATTCTTCTAACTTAATTAGAAGTGTTCAAGTAACTACTAAATGGAACCAATTTAGGGAGCAACTAGCTACTGGCATGTTTTCTGAGTATATTGAGAGGCATGCCAAGCTAGAGCTGGAGTAGGACGTGTTGTGTCCCTTTTGTTGATAGCTAGCTGATGGTGCCCCTTTTTGTTCAAATCTAGCTATCAGTATTTTGTGTAGAAGATATCTTTTTTTTGTTGATGTTGTACTAATCAGTATTTTGTTCATAGCTTTGTGATGGCTGAAAGCAAAGGAAAGAGAGGTAACAGGGTTCACCTCACATGGACAAATGACATGGACAGTGCACTATTGGCTGTCCTGGTTGAGCATCACAACAATGGTGATCATGCTCAAAATGGTTGGAAGCCACATATCTATAATGCAGCTATAAAGCATGTTTTTGAGAAGTGCATGGTGGTAATCACAAAGGATAACATAGCGTCAAGGTGTAAAACTTTTGACAAGCATTATGAGATAATTAGCAAGATACTTTCTCAGAGTGGATTTGCTACAAGAAACTATTAAATATATGACGACCTTAGTTCATCACAGAACGCTAGAAAAACATCACAAAAAAATATCTATTATGATTTTAGATAATGTCATGAATTGAGGGTCACAGATTAATCGAGTGACGGTTCTAGTAAAACCGTCACAGATCATGATGTTTCTAAACCATCACAAAGCATCCCAAAGCCCACTTAGCCCAACCCAAACCCAAGATCTATGATGAAACTAAACGTCACGGATGGTGTGCCACGTGTTTAACCAGTCAGCATGGTGGGTGACATGGTAGGTGACATGGCTGCTAATGTGGCTAGACGACATGGCTTGTACTAATGATGTGGCAGGTGATGTGGCATGTGTCATGTCGACTGACATGGCATGTGACATGGTTAGTACATAATGACGTGGCGGGGTGACATGGAATTTTTTATTTATTATTTTCAGCGATGTTACCCATTTGTTAATGGGCTGATTTCAAAATTGGCCTTCAAATGGACCAAATTTCAGACCCAAATTTGGCCCATTTGTTAATGGGCTGATTCCAAAATTGGCCTTCAATTGGACCAAATTTCAGACCCAAATTTTGCACGTAAATTTGATTGGGCCCATCATACATAGATTAACAGAATTCAACACCTGACAAAATATAACAGAACTCAGCCCACCAAGCATTTAGTCAAATTCACAATTACCTGATTTCAGCCCATTTTACCAGAATTTAACACTAACCATAGCAGTACCAAGACAACCAGAATATAACAATTACCATTACAGTACCAGATTTCAGCCCAATACCACGACTACCAGAATTTAGCAACCACCATAACAGTACAAGGACTACCAGAATTTAGCAACCAGCACAACAGTACCAAGACTACCAGATTTCAGCCACCCCACAGTACAAAAACACCCAGCTGTAACAAGCAGCAAAGACAGCTAGGAGTGCTCACAAGGCACTCTAACACCAACACACAACAAAAGAAAGGTTTTCAACTGCACTAGTTTGGTTCCAACCAAAACAGAATACCATCAATTACGACCCAGCAAAAGCTCAAGCTTGGCCTCCAATTCAGCCTGCTTCTTGCTCATCTCGTCCATTTGCTTCGATTGGTTGCTGATAATTTTCCAAAGCTCTCCATTTTCCACCTTCTCCGCTTCCAGTTGTGTTGCAACATCACGTGCACTGAGCCTTGGTGGTGGCGCGGTCTGTATCCCCACATTTTGAAGAAACAGATTCTTCTTAGTGTTCTGGTCAAGCACTTTAGATACAACCTGAACATCTGACTTAGGTTCTTCACCTTCGGTTGGTTGTGCTGCCAGCCGGTTTTCAATTTCAGTCTACCAAGCAAGCAATCAAGCAGCAAAAATGGTTCAAGATCATGGGGTAGTTTAAAACAAGCAAATCAGAATAGCACCTTTAGATAGGAGACTTACAATAACCGATTGTACAGCACGAGTGAAGCCCTAGTTTTCTTGCTATAGTGGAAGGCTTTGAACAATTTCAGAGCATCAGGTTCTTTATCCTTCTCTTGATCCTTATCTTCCTAGAAAAAATTTTATATGGAGCAAGATTAATTAATTGGTAAAATTTTATATAGAGCAAGATTACAAGCATCTAAACACCATGTTCAGTAGGCTAGTGTTCATGGAAAAATAATAATAGGCATCTAAACAGCATGATAGTAAAGCTTTTTCACTAGTATAATAGGCATCTAAACAGCAGAAAAACTATATTAAAGTCAGAAAAGAATTTAACAGCACATGGTATTAGAATCTAACCAAAATTTAATAAAGGCATAAAAGTTAAAATATATAAAATGGACCCACATTAAAGTCATGTTCAATAAAGGCATCTTAACAATAGCTAAAATTTGGTAAAACATAACAGAACAGCATGTTCACTTGAACTTAATGGATATGCAATTACTACTAGCAAATGCAAATACTAGTTCTGAACTACATTGTATGACGAGTGGATTGTGCAAAGCTGTAATCTTTATATAAGACATCATGCTAACAAATGACTACACATCGACACTTACCAAATTTTCTACAAAGACCGGATAGCTACATGAGCTAGTTTTTTGATGGAACTTCACCTTGCCTCGGTTGTCCTTATTCTTTTGACATACCTCCTACATCATAACAGAATATATGTTAGATCAAGTGTCAAAGTAACATGTAGAAGGTCAAGGTTGGGATATAATACCATTTTCTTAGGAGTCTTCCACATTTCCACAAGTTCCATCCATTGAGCATCACTTGTTGATTTGACAGGAGAAGTTTTTGTAACCAAATGAAGAGGAAAAGGATCAAAATGGTCTTGCTTCAGCTTGTATCTCCAATTGCGAACTGCAATCTTCATCATTTCAAGACACCCCTTTCTAACTACAGGATCCTTTGTGTCAATGTCAAATTTTGCCTATTCAGATGGAAGACATGTATAAGAAATATGATATATGAGAAAATGAATAGTTTTCAATAATGCATATTGTTATGTACCAAACAGCAGGTTACATATTGTTATATACCAAACAAATCTATTTATGCTTTGAATAATGCATATTGTTATATACCAAATAGCAGGTTGCATAATTCAAAATAGTGAGACCTCATAATTTGAAATAGATGGGGCTATAAGATTATAAAACTCAAGAAATACCAGATACCAGAGTCACACATAATACACTTCACAAAAATAATAGATCATGTGGCATCTAAAGAGGGGAAAGGCCTTGGAGAATGTACTCACGCGAAGTGTTCCCAAATAAAGTGCAATCACAACTTTGTTGTTCTTGTATTCCTTCCAGTGTGTCAGCACAAGAACATGGCTCCTAACAGCAATGTTGCATTCAGTTGCATACTTTGTAGCAGTAATAGGCACCAGAGGCCTGATATGCCCTTCAGGTATGACAACTGGCAGCTTGCCATGATGAGTTTCAAGACCATGCCCCATATTGACTCCTCGGTTCCATTCAACCTCATCTCCTGGTTATTATCATTTGATATTGCAATTAACATTCAGCAACCAAAGTAGTAATGCAATATCCAATATGTCGAATAAATGAACAGACAATCACCTTCATTGGTCATGTGGTTGTAGCCAGCAAGTTGGGTTATCACAGCAGTGCTGCCAGCCATGGCATTGTCAAGGTGCTGATCAAAACAATCTAAAAATGGCAGGCCATGAGAACACATTCATCGTGCAACCACACCTACTTGAATGATAATAAGAGAGCATCACCTTCATTGCCAACATTATTGTGCCCATCAGCTTGTGGAATGGCATTAGAGTTCTGACCATCAGCTTGCTAGTCAGTCATGGCATCAGCTCCATCATCTAAAAATATAGCAGGAAGTAAGAGTGCATTCATCAGGTAATCAAAGGGAATAGAAGGAGAAAGATGGTCGTATAACTGACCAGTAGGTTCAATAACTTGGCCCGCATCAGGGTGAGATGGAGTTGACACATGATTGACACTTGGTGTAAGACTTGCATTAGGCTGAGAAGTATTTCTCTTTGACCTTTGAGCTATAGTGGGAAGCAGTTCAGCATAAATCCTCTTACGAGAGCGAAACTTCACTCCAGCAGAAGCATCTGAGTTATCTTCGCTAGTTTTCTTGGTGTTGTTCCCCTTAGAGCCCTGCTATAAATGGAAGAAACTATTGATTAGAGTTTGCATATATTTATATTGCATTACCAAATAGACACCAAGATAAGACCTAAAAAGATGGAAGAGTTATCACCTCAGTAACATCATCATGAACTAAATCTTGTTCAGCAGTATCATCCTGTGAAGGATCATAGTCTGATTCAGAGTCTTCTGTGCTTCTCCTGTTTGTCTTGTTCTTTTCTTTTGAAACACCATGTGCTCTGGCAAGATAATCAGTGAGCCCAGGAATCCCTAGTTGCTCGAGCCTTGCACTGTTCTGCATGCATCGCCTTAGACATTCCTCTTCATGTGGACAAGGTATATCGAGCATGAGGCATCTGACTTGAACCTCCATTCTCTCTTAAGTGCAGCTCCTTTCTAATTCCCAAATCTTTCAGATCAAGCCAAGCTTTAATTGTGTCCTTAGTCTTGCCAGCTATATTGAGAATTGTTCTAATCAAGCTCTCACTTATGTTTTTCTCAATGTGCATGACATCAAGATTATGCCTTAGCTTCAATTTTCTCCAATACGGCAACTTCCATAAACTACTCATTCAAGACCAAATTGGCACATGACCTCCTTCCTTGTCGGAACACTTCCTTTTCCCACATGTTTGTGCTTGTGCCTTGCCAGGTCTAACATCTTTAACTTTCTCCAATTCGGCTAGCAGCTCTTCTATAGAGAATTCACCCGGTGGGTCATTGCTTTCACGAAGCCTGACAAACTCATTGTTTCTCCGCAAACAATGCCCCATAGGAAGGAAACAATAGTGTCAATATCCAATTTTGCTCCTTAGCCTGTATGAAAGAGGTTGTTTGTCACAATGGGTACAAGCAAAGTAGCATTTTGTGGTACGCCCAGAAAGAGTGCTCAAAGCTGGGTAATCATGGATAAAACTGCAGCACGAAGCTCAAACAATTTACCAGTTTTAGCATCATAAGCACGCACACCTTCCCAAAGCTGTAACAAATCTTCCACAAGAGGCTCTAAAAATACATCAAAATCCTTTCTGGGGCTTGCAGGACCTGGAATAAGCAAAGCCATCATGAAGTTTGACTCCTCCATGCATGCCCAAGGTGGAAGGTTGTAAGGCACAACAAACAAAGGCCACATGCTGTATTTTGTGTTCTTTTCTGAAAAGGGATTGAACCCATCAGTTGCAAGACCGAGTCTAAGGTTTCTTGGATCTTCTGCAAAATCTGAATTTTCCTTGTCAAAATCTTGCCATGCCTCACCATCAGCTGGGTGGCTCATTTCCTTCTCCCTAGGCTCTCGCTTTAACTTGTGCCATTGTGCATTTTCTGATGCTTCTTTTGTCGCAAACATCCTCTTTAGCCTTGGTGCCAATGGAAAATGCCGCAACACTTTCTGTGGAATTTTCTTTCTTTTAGGATCTTTCCATCTAGACATACCACAAACGGGGCAATTGTCATGCTTGGCATATCCCTTCCTGAACAACACACAATTATTGTAGCACACATGTATTGATTCATATCCAAGACCCAATTCCTTTAAAAGATTCTTTGCTTCATTATAGGACTTGGGGAGTGTATTGCAATCAGGAAATGCTTCAGCTAATAGCTTCAATATTGTTGTAAATGCAGAATTGCTTATCCTGTATAAAGACTTCATATGAAGAAGCTTTACCACAAAAGAAAACCTTGAAAATTTGGTACAACCAGGATACAGCTGATGTTGTGCCTCTTTCATCACTATTTTAAAGAAAGACTCCTTGTCATGAGGTTCTGCATCACCATCCGGATCCTCTCTGTCCTGATTTTCTCCATTCTGCCTTTCTTGTTCGGCTGCAGTGTGTAGGTCTCCTATGAGCCCTTCCAAACGATCAACACTGTCATCTTCTCCATGTATGGAACCATCACTATAGCCATGCAAACCAATAGGATCCTCAAAAGCTTCTATATCGATACTCTCTCCATGATGAATCCACTGAATATAAGTGTTGTCCATGCCATTCATCAAAATGTGCTTCTTCACAAGAGGCTGACACATGTACTTCCGATTAAGACATCTAACACAAGGGCACAAAATTTCAACATCCTCACTGAATTTTTCTTGAATGAAGCTCATGAATTGGTTGACACCATCAATGTGTTCAGGGGAAAACAATCTACCATGAACCTAACTATGATCCATCTGATCAAGCATTATAGACAAACCCAATGAATAAGTCTAACTAATTCAAAGCCATACTACAAGAAAATGAAGAAAAACATTCAAATTTATACCTCATTGCACTTTGTGGAGCTCCTCAAGCAGCAGATGAGCAGCTGGTCTGGACACCGTGCTGCTCTACTCGGGCATGGCTAGGTTGGGATGGCGCCGCTCTTCATGGAGAAGCAGCAGATGAGCCATGCTGCCGGCGCCCAGATGTCCCATCCGCCGACCCGCTGACGTCTGGAGCGCCTGGTGGTGGTGTGCCTGGAGCACGCAGACTCGTACGGCGTGGCGAGCCCTACGCTGGTGGATGGCGTGCTTGGGGGGGGAGAGGGGAGGTGGACGACGGCGTGCTGGTCATGGGCACCCCTTGGTGGAGATGGTGGTGGAGAACCAGCGGATGGAGGTGCTGCAATGGAGAGGGGCGGCGATAGGCGGACCACGGCATGCTGGTGGTGGGCGCCCCTTTGGAGGTGGTGGTGGAGAACCGGCGGACGGAAGTGCTGTAACGGAGAGGGGCGATGCTTCCTTGCCGTGGCAATGGTTGGCGGCAGAAAAAATGGGAGGCGGCGTGCGTGCGCCCGTGACTGGAGGAAGGTGAGATCTGTGATTCATGTGCTGCGCGTTTTAAGTACTTAAAAAACATTAAATCAATGTAAACAAGAAACGAGGTCGTAGCCTAGTGGTGGAACTCATTCACTCTAAGCTGTGTTGGGTTCGACTTCCCCTTCTGCGCTCCCCTTTTTAAATCAATTTTGGAGATTTGGCTGGCGAGTGACCTGTAGCCTGCGGCCTGGTGACATGGGCCTACAGCCGGGTGAGCTGGCTGGACCCGACATGGCATATGATCTGGCCTAGTGACATGGCACTTAGTAGTAATAACAGTATAAGAACATAAGATTGTGAGAAAGTGAACAAACCAAGTCATTATAGCCTAGTGGAAAGGTCAAAATATTCTATTTGGAGAGGTTGCAAGGTCAAATCTTGGCTTCTTCAGTTTATTAATTTTAATTTGTATAAAATATTTTTTATGACACCATAAATATTAATTTATAGTTTGTGATTCTTTTAAAAAATTTTAAATTTACTTTGCATATAACATCATGATTTTTAATTTATAGTTTGTGATGAATTTGATTAAACGTCATATTGTTTTGGGCTTTTAGTTTACTATTCATGACAAACTCACTAATCGTCATAGTTTTTGGGTCAAACTGTGACGATACTGAAAAAGCATCATGGTTTTCTGGGCTTTCCACCCTTAACAGCGAATCTATGACATTCTCTGAAATTATCATGGGAAATCTGTCACAGATTAAATAGTTTCTTGTAGTGTTGGTTGTGATTGGGAAAATAATAAGCTGCAAATTGATAGTGAGGAAGTTTGGACTAAATATGTTGAGGTACTTACATAACCTGACAACAACCTTGACTTCTGATTCTGTTTTGCACAAAAACATTGTAGCAACTGTAACATTGTATATTGTGCTTATTTTGTAGGCTAACAAGGCAGCAGCTTGTTACAAGATCAAGGAGGTGAGGAACTGGGATGCAATCTCAACCATTTACTCAAAAGATCATGCTACTAGTGAAGGTGCCAAGACTGGGACAGAGAGTGCTGAAGAACAAGTAGTAGAAGGTAATGAACCATCTCCAGATTTGCCCCAAAAGAGGCAGCGAACTGGTGAAGCAATTATGTGCATGCTTGGAGATATGAAGACCACATTCCATGATGCAATGAAGTCCTACGAGCCATTACAAATGCCTTAGGTGACTCCACCAGCTGACATACTTTCTGCACTTGAAATGATACCAGATTTTGCTAGGAGTGACATGCTACGGGCTTATGGAAAGCTGATTCTTAGTGAACGTTTATTCCAAGCGCTTATGCAACTCCCGATGGCCTTCAGAAAGGAATGGCTACTGATGTTGAATGATAAGAATGGCTCTTGAATGATATTTGTATGCTTCCTATTATGTAATAGTTAAGACCATGATTGTGTTAGCTATTTTTATTAATGTAATGGACTGAACTTGTGATGTGTCCTTCTCTTTCTATTCTGTTGTTGCTATTTGAAAGAGACATGAAAAATATTGAAGCCCTGTCATTGGCTCTATCATGCTCCTGTGATCAACAATTATACTTTTGGTGTCATCATTATTTTCACAATTTCCACAATTTTCTCATAATTTTCAAAATTTTTAAGTGATACGTGTATATATACATTCAAACATACGCACTACTTGTTGAGAAAATGTTTTCATACATGTATAGATAGGATAATGCTCAAACCTTACAATATTTTGCAATTCAGTCATTTGTACATCCAAATAGGAATTTGAATTGGCTACTACCTATTGATTCCAACTGTAAATTCCATGAACATCCAAACAACAGAATTGGCATTGCAAGCCAATTCCAATACAACTTAGCTTTGGTATTCAGGGTCCAATTCAATTCCTTCCCCAGAATGCCAACATCCAAACAAAGCATGAGGGATTTTGGTGCTAGGACATGCCCAAACATTCCTCTTGGGATCCTTGATTGAATCCTAGGCAAGAGCACCTTAGATTTTGTGGATTTCCTCAAGATCATTCAAACCCTAGAGCTTTCTATAAATCCTCAAATTCATGATGAATTCTTGAGTTTTTTTGTGATTCCACTTGAATAAGAAACGTCCTACCATGATGTTTCTCTAGTCCAAATTTTGTGATTTTTGGAGTTCGTTTGATAGGGTTTTGCAATTTTTCTTTGCGATTCGCTGTTACTATTCTGAACCTGTCGGGCCCGACCGGCAATGCCGATGGCTACTGCCGGGGGCACCAACTGCCAATGGACCAGCAGGACCAGCAATGCCGATGGTCACTGCTGATGACCGGATCAGCACTACCGATCGCATAGACCAGCACTGCCGATAACCTGATCGGCACTGCCAATTCTCTATCAGAACAACTCAGTTTTGAGTGTGTTTCCTCCATAGTTTTATGCCTTAGTTCTCCACCTTCATTCATTGTTTTCTGTGTGTTTTTCCCATAGCTTTGTGTCTCGGCTATACTTGACTGGCACTACCGATGATCTGATCGGCACTGTTGATGCTCTGTCAAATTTGTCGATCGGCACTGCTGTAAGGACCAAAGGCGTACCGAGGGGGATGAATCAGTAAGCCGCTCACGAATCCAATTACTTCAATTTCCACTACTTGAGTTTAACAAGAGAAGCAACCTAAACAATTCTAGTAGGCCAAGACCCTACACATGATAGTGTTCATGATAAGAGAAAGCGTGGAAGCCAAACACACTAGCCTATGCAAGCCACAATTCACCCTAGTCACTAGAGCACACAATTGTGGAATAGTAAAGAGAGGGTCAAGGAATGCTCATAATTTTTCCCGAGGTCTCAGAAGGATGGCTCTTTCCCTTAATCCTCGTTGGACCACTCCCGTCGGGTCCCGGTCCCTCCTGCCACCAAGTGGAGTTCTTGCCCACAAGCCCGCAATCACTCCTAGAGTGAAGACATGGTGTGCGTCACCGCTGCACAAAGTATAAGCTCGCCTCCCTCGTGAATTTGCCGGACTCCCCGAGCCGACACGGGCGCTCACTAACGATGCCCCTTTCACCGATGGGCTCAAACCGTGTACAAATGTGTGACAGCCTTCACAACCGATCATGATAGGCTCGATCACCGACACCTAACCGGTCTAGGTCTTACCATAGACCAAGAGTAATAATATAGATCACACCCTCAAGGACACTCTAGCCTTAGATGTGCAAGATGCTCAAGTTACTCTCCTCTAGCACTCTCAAGATATGCAATATCTCCTCCTAGTGCTCTCCTCTTTTCCTCTTGGACCTTACCAAATGCTCTCAGGTATTCCACTGGCCAAGAAAGGTCCCAAAGACCCCAGCAACAAAGTTATATAGGCTCCCAACCTCAAACTAGCCATTGCTTCACGAAATCAGCTTTCTGGGCCTACTGACCGGATAGTCCAATCACTGCAGCACAGTGCACCAATAACTCTGACCCCTGCTAATTCTTCTGCTGACCGGACCGTATGGTCACCTGACTGGACCGTCCAGTCCATTTCTCTCTCCAGTCCAAAAACATTTTGCGTTGAAGCTTCCTCTCTGCCCTGTGCAATCCCTACTGACCGGACCGTCTGGTCAGCAGATCGGACCGTCCGGTTTGTATCGGATCTGCCACAGGCAGACTTCTCGCTCCTTGCTGTAAGTCCCAGACAACTCCCCATAGTGACCGTAGAGTCCGGTCTCCACTGATCCCTCTGTCCGGTCTCTATGTCCTGAAGCTGAAACTTGTCGTCCTCGCTTGACTTCATTTCTCGGCTTCTCCGAACAGCTCCTTGGCTTCTCCACTATCACCTAGTGCATGTGATTTCACCGAGCAACCTTGCACATCACCGACTAGACATGACCCAAGAGAATGACCTAGACCCCCTTGATAGTCCGTTTTTCCTATGGACTCAAAGCCCTAATAACTAGGCAAGTGTACCAAACACTTGCACCATAGCTTGTTCTCCGCTTTGATCCATCTTCATCAACTCTTGGACTTCATCAAGTTCACAAGCCTCCATGCTTGTGGTCATTGTCATCTATCGCCAAGGCAACCATCATCCATATGATTTATAATAGAGTTTAGAGATGATTCCTACATAGACAACACTCATGTAGATATTAGCTCACAATTTCATAGTTGTCATCTATCATCAAAACATTCATACCTTGGGGATCCAATCATCAATGGTCATGAAGCTTACAATCTCCCCCTTTTTGGTGATTGATGACAACCACTACTTAATAAAAAAACTTGATCAATAAACAACCGGGCTAAAAGAGCTACACAAAGATCGAGAGGAACCATAACAACATATGAGAGAAATGCATAAGGTCCTACTCAATCGAATATCATCTAAGATACAAGGAAAAGAGTGAAAAGCATACTCCAGATGAAATTGCATGCATGTCATGGCAATATATTGAAGGAAAGCATAAAGACATGCAATGCAGGACATGAATGATGAGATGCAACAAGTTAGCATGACTAAGCACATGAATTAAGAACAAGCAACCATCATCACGATATCATACAAGGCATACAAGATAATTAATTAATACAAGGTACTGCATATGAGAAATAAACCAAGTGAGATTAAAATGAGTCAAACACAAGCGAATGAAAATCATGACTCATCAAAATCTATGAACAATGAATAACTCCATCTAAATAAGATCCAAATGTATCTAACTCCCAAACACCTCGTATGTTCCCCTTAGATACAAGCTACTCTCGATCACACTCCCACTCCCCCCTAGACCTAGGACTCTTCTCCCCCTTTGGCAACAAGCACCAAAAAGTGGAAAAGATGAACATCTACGTGCTCGTGGTCGAAGGAGGTGGTGCAGCGACATCCTCTGAAGGCTCTATTCCGGGCTGCTCTTGTGTTGGATCCTGTTGTGCTCCCTGAGCTTGTCCCGCCTGAGCATCCATCTGCTCAAAGAAGTTAAGGTCTATAGGCGACTCAGACCCACTGTCCTGTGCTGCTGGTGTGACTGTGGCAGTCTCCTGAGCTGAAGTCTGGAGAAGAATGAGATCCACCATGTCCTACTGTAAGAAGCCTCCACGGACAAGATCCTCTGCTACTTGAGGAGTAAGAGTGGTAACTGTGGCAGTAAGAGGTGGAGCTGTAGCTATAACTGACTCTGGAGCTGGCTGGGAGTCTGCACGAGTAGTGTGAACAATCTTTGAGAACAAGCTCCTGACCGGTAAGTGCTGAGTAGTGGAGGGTCCTACCATCTACGATGTCAAAGAGTGTGAAGGAGAGACAAACAACGCAGACACTAAGAAAGCTGACACGAGGGAGAGCAGAGCTGAAGAGAAAGTCTGTCTTGCTCCCCCTGTCGGTAAGACCCCTAAAGGTGACAGTCCGTTGGACTAAGCTATCATCAAAGCAGTGAAGGGTCCTGGCTGAGTATGCAGCTGCTAATACTGTGGAAGCACTGAAGGTCCTAGCTGCTGACCGGCCTGCCTCTGGGTCAACTCCGTCATTTATGTCATCAGGGCGGTAAGAAGTGTAGTCTGCTGCCTCTGAATCTCTGCCTGGCTCCTGATGACGTCCATCATCTGACGTCTGTCCTCCGCTACACTCTGGATGAACTCACCCAGGCGTCCTGCAAGCGCTATCATAGTGACAGCGTCCTTTGACTGTGAACCCGTCGGTGGGCTAGGTGCTCCTGTACTGGCTGACTCCGGGACTGTTGTCTCTGGCTGAGCTGCCTGCTCGTGAAGTACTGGTGGTGACTCCTGCTCCTCCTCTCCCGTCTACTAGCTGGAGGCTGACTGTGATCCCCTGGGTACATGTGGTGCGTAGCTAGTGGTCACCTCAGGGAAAGCCTCTTACTGCTCCTCCGTCACTAGGCCCATCCTCCTCAAAAGATAGCAAATATAAGGGCCTTAGACCAAGTGACGTCCTACTACTCTCTCAAAAATGACCTCCTCCATCTCTCAAATTAGAATATTTGCCTGGTCGAAGTGTTGTCTCCTCAGAATCGCTGTGACTCCCCATTGGTGCAGAAGTGTAAACTCCTCTCTATAGCCCGACCTAGGGATGATAGTCCTGGTGACTATCGCACTCACCACCTTGGCCTCTGCAGTGAGTCTCACAGGACCTCTCTCAAAGCCTGGTGTGTGAGAGGGTGAGAAAGCAATCGACACCATGTCGTCTGAAGGTAGCTTCCCTCACTGAGGTCTGTGGGGTAGTGCAAGTGTATCGTAGGCACTCCTGTAAAGCTGGAAGTCTGAAGTCAGGAGTCCTATGGTAGCTATCAAGTCCTGCCTTGTGACACGTTGTGGCTGCCCTCTGAACATAAACTAGAACTCCGAGCGATCTCTGACAACCCATAGTGTTTTGTAGAACTCTAGCACCACATCATCTCTGAACCTGTGTGGAGCAGTAACTAGCTCTGCTAGCCCTGGCAAGTACGTGAAATACTTCTCCATCTCTGTGCCGGTGGCCCTCCTCATGGCCTCGTAGGTCGTGTACTACTATGAAATACATCTCAGGCCCTCTCCAATCCTCCTCTGGAGAACTGTCTAGTACCTCTCTCCAGCAGCAGGGTCTCTGGGAACTGAAACCCACTGCTCGAAGGGAACCAGACATAGCACCTTAAGGTCCTTTGTAGGAACCTTAAGTATGTCCGGCTCTCCGACTACCTGTACGAGTCTCTGCAGCCTCCTGGTGCACACTGCCTAGGTGCACTGTGGGTCTCCTGCCCGGTGAGCTGTCCTCTAGGGAATAGTCTGTTTGGTCTCCTCAAGCTCCTCAGACTCTGACTCCTCAGAACCTGACTCTGAGGTCTCCTCCTCTAAGGTCTCCTCCTGTGACTCCTGGTGGATCCCTGCTCCATAGTCCTCGACGACCTCTCCTGACGAGAAGCCAGAGTACGCTGCAGCCACGGTGGTGGTACAACTCCGACAGCCAGAGGTGCGGCCCTCTGCCTGGTGCTCCTCCTGAGACCCTGAGTGTCATGAGACTGCTCTAGGATCAGCCATGTCCCTGGTGTCCTCCGTGACTGCTCCATGGCATCTAGGTGCCTAGCAACTCTCCTGGCTCTCTTAGACTCTGGGTCCAGTCTCTGTCTCTTCTTGCTCTTTGACTTCTCAGGCATCTTCCCCTTTCCCTTATCCTGACCTGAACCTGCCATCTCTGCAGCTGCAAACTGTTGTCACTGCACGCACATAGGTATAGACAGGATGAGCATAGACTCTAATATATCTATAAGCAAAGCACTGCTAGGAAAAAATGCGCAATAGAAATCCTAGCACTAAGTGAAGGACATGATCACTAGGCAAATATGTAAAGTAACAATAGTAATCATCGAATATGAGTGGCAGGTGCGAGTCATCAAGTGTGCAGTCAAACAATGAGCAATAAATCTAACTACAGACTAGACAGGAGACATCCCTAGATATGCAATTAACAGATAGGCAATGGTTGCATCCTAGGTTGAGTTAATTAGCAAATCAATGCAACTAATCATGGACAATTAATTTGATTGCATCAATTGAAGCTAACTACTCAAAATTTAGGGCATAATGGATGAATGGGAGAATACTAGCAATACCCCAGGGAAGTCGACGAACACCGAGATGATGAACACTGAGAAGATGGCAATTTTGAGATTGCCGGCAATGGAGGTGGAGGGGCAAGACTTGCCCTATCAATCGGAGGGTTGGAGCTCGGCTAGCTCAGTCTGGGGTGGCGTGCGTGCACGCAGGGAATAGAGCGGCGGTGGTGGAGGCGGTGGCGGCTGCGCACGTGAGGGTGAGGCAGTGCGGTGGTGTAGGTGCGGCGCTGCGGCCAGTTGCTACATACGGGAGTGGGGGTGAGCGGCAGCACAACAGCTCGGGTCAGCGATGGCGAAGTCGGTCTGTTGGGAGCGAATACTCGGTGTTAGGAGAAGAACAAGGAAGAAGACAAGGTCTTCCCGATTTGACCTTGGTCAAAAAGTCGACGAACGGCCGAGATCACACAAGGACGCAATCAACAGTCACTGATCGGATTTGCTTCACGCAATCAAATGAACTGACCGGACGGTCCGCTCTCTACACCGGACTGACCGGTCAGGTTGGGGTTTGCTAGCCATTGTGCAGACCGGATGGTACGGTCTCTCGGACCGTTCTGTCCGGTCACTACAATGAGACTCCCCCTAGCCACTATGCACAGTGCCACTGACCGGACTATACGGTCTAATGACCAGACCGTATGGTCACTTCTAGAATTTGGCTGAAACAAGGAATTTCTCCATTTTCCAAGTGCCCTCGCTAAACACACAAATAAACACTGCACTTGGAATATAGAGGGAACTCTCAAACACTTCTTTTCAAATAGTGGCACTCTATGGCCTTAGAATTTTCGCAAATGCCAAATCAAGAATCGAGCAAATAAGAACCAATGCAAATAAGAACCAAATGGGTATGTATGAGCCTTAGTCCATGAACCACGCGAGTAGATTTAATATTGGAGTTCATAAGAGCTAGCTCAATAGGCATGAAGCACACTCCTTTCCTTTGGTCACACTTATGGAGATGTAATCTCATATAGAGCATGAGGCACAAATATCTCCAAGTGGGACAAACCTCCTTTGTGTTTCCTATATGATGCATGCAACAAGCATTTTACAAATGCAACAAAAGTAAACATGACATGTGAATGCAAGCAATATTAAAAACAAGACACAAAGGAAACCTAACAATGTCAAGTTTAAACCCCTCCCAAGCTTACTCACTATAAGCCATGCCCTTGCCTTGAGAGAAGTCAAACCACCATCTCAAGCACTCCCCTTGCTTATAGCTCTCTTGGATGGGTTAGACATTGACTAATTTTTATGTGTTTTTCTTTTAATTATTTACACATGCATGGATGCAAAGCATACTAGTCACAAAGGAGTCCTAATTACCATGCAATGCAAGAGAAAGAAAAACACACTACAACTACCAAGAACAAACACGGTTACCTCCCTTATGAGTAGATAGGTTGTTGAGGTCCATGTCACTTGTGGTGGACTTCATATGATCTTCATGAAAGGGCTCGGTCCACCACTACCACCATCTAGGTCTTGTTCTTGGGCACCCACTTGTACGTAGCCGATCTCTCAAGATCAACAATACACTTAGGCACCCATATGCTCTTGACCTTCCTCTTCTTGTTTGGTGGTCCCAAGGCCTTAGCTTTCACCTTGCCATCCTTATTCCTAAAAAGCTTGAAATGTGTGTTCTCATGTAACAAGTTAGCGTTAGGCAAAACAATGGAACTTCTCACCATGAGACAATCCTTGGTGGTGTGGCCATCCTTGCAACACCTCTCGCAATAGTAGTCATCGGCGAGAAGGAATTTGACCCATGCTGGGATGGAATCACTCTTCCCTATAATGTCGATGGTGGCGGGATATGAGCCAAGTCCCCATCAAGAGACGTTGTTCACAAGGTGATGAGGACATCACTCCTATGGATACACACAACACTCATCTAATTCTGGACTTCCAAGATCCAATGACTAGAGCTCAAGCATGATGACTAAATTTAGAGGTGAGCTCGTTCCTACGTTCTTCATTATATGTCACTTTTGAGAATGGTTTGCTACCTAATGATTATATTGTAATTAGGAACCATGGAGAGGACCAGGAGATGTTGGGAGAAAGACTTGGAGACGTGGAGGACCAGCTAGGACGTGGAAATAAAGGTGGAGGTCCAAGCAAAACCGAATTTGAGTCTATTTCGGGGCCCAGGACCAGTCTGCACTAAAATGGACGCCCAGAACACATACGGACTCAGATTTAGACGTTCTACATATGCACGGAAAGATAAAAAGAAGACCTTTCCAATACCACCGGACAGATGTAAAAATTCATCCGAAGTCATCAGGAATCGTCGAAACAAGAGAGGGTCCAGAATCTGTGTTGGTACTGCGTCGCCTGTTTTTGGCCTTTGGGCTTTGTATCCAGTTGAGCCCAATTAGGGGCACATCCAGAGGGTCTTGCATGACCCTAGAGTCTTTATATGCAGCCACCACTACACCATTAGGGTTCGGGTTTTGCTTAGATTATTCTGTTCATAATAGTTTTGCCGTCATCATGGTTTGTGAGACTCCAACTTCGTGAGATTCATAATACATCTACAATTGTGTTGCATTCTTCTTTGTTCTTGCTTGTGTTCTTGATTCGTAGGCTGGGATTAGCCTTCTTGGTGAGGTCAATCATTTTCGGACGGTCGATAACCAGATGAGACGTCGTGCTGCAATTGCAGGGTTTAGAATGTGCTATTCTGAAGCCGGATTGATTTGTGTGTCGCCTCCAACCAAATCAACTTATCCAGAACCTTTTGAAAGATCGGGAACCCTTGTTCAGATCAAGTGGTAATCAGAGCTTCAGGTGCACCATCAGGTTTGCACTACCCTTAGTTAATTTCCTTTTGTGTTCATCCTATCGTCCACAGAAAAGCCCAAACAAAATTTTGCCCCCACCCATAACCGCGTGTTTAGCCTTTGCATATTTCAATTTCAGATTCCATAGTGTTGAGTTTGTGCCCTAGTTCTTATTTAGTCGCTAGTTTAGTTTGTGTTTTTGTCGTCAGTAGTGTTTCCCTTGCAACCCTAGCCGCCATCCCCTTCACCATCCTCTGTTTTGTCGGCTTTGTGTGCTAGGGTTGATTGATCGATACACCCAGCCTAATCCCACCCTAATCCCACCCTAAACCCACCGTCAACACCTCGGACCAATCCCCACAAATTCTACTTTCTGCTACGTCCATGCCGCCAAATAAAATCCTACCCGATTCCAAACCTGATCCCAAACCCGACCCCTAACCCGACTCGGGTTTCTTGAGAACCTATTTCGACACCCCTTCGATAAAACGGGCATAACTTTTCGCTCGGGTGTCCGTTTTGGCTGAAATGTTTACAGGAGATTCTTGACAAAAAGATGAGAATACCCACACATGGCTACGCCCTATGTACCCTCGTCAAAAAAATCAAAAAAATTGGGAAGATAAAGAAAAAATTCATTCAAGTTGAAACCTCACATTTTCTGCAAGTTCAAGATATTCTGTAGGCCACATCCTAGCTCTATTTGAGCTGAAATTTTCTGTGGATTCTCCCCCATTGTTAGTGAGTTGGAGAAAAATATCAAAAAAATAAAATTAAAAAGAAAAGAAATTTGGGATTTCTACTAGTACTATATCTAGCCCCTTCGAATTTCTAGATTTGCTGTTTTGCACTTAGCCCCCTATTATCAGCTGTGTGCCTTTGTCTCCTTGTTTCTACTTTGCTATCACTACTATCTATTTTTGATTTGTGTGTCACTCACATACACACACACACACACACACACACATACACACACACACACACACACACACACACACACACACACACACACACACATATATATATATATATATATATATATATATATATATATGTGTGTGTGTGTGTGTGTGTGTGTGTGTGTGTGTGTGTGTGTGTGTGTGTGTGTGTGTGTATTTGGCCTTACTAGCTCTGCATATTTCTTCTGGATAGCACATAGGTTATTTTGTAACCCTTGCAATCGTGGAACACACCTCCCTGGTATCCTTTGATTTGCTTTTCAGAACTTTGTAAGAGCTTTGTAAGGAGCTTCCTTTTGCTGTGTTGAGAGACACCACTGCTTAGCTGTTTTGTAGGGATAACCTTCACTGTATGTTTCCTATTTTTAGTGTTTCTGATGGCAGGAAGCGATGATGGAGAGGTTTCTTCACCCTCAAAATTTGCTGAGTGCATGACCCAAGAGCAGCTCCAGAAGGCTTTGCAGGCTGCTCAGAGTGATTTGGCAGAGACAATCACCAGAGCCATTACTGATGCGGTCAGCAAGCTTCACATTGGATAAAGCATCGAGCGGTTGGACAAGCGGGTCTCCAAGCTCACCGATCAGGTTGTCGAGTTGGAGACCACTCACAAGACCAACGGCACAAACACCACCAACAACAACGACGACGCTGAAGACGACCATGATGAAGACACGGTGTATAAGGCTGATGGCATCACGGATAGGTCAGCTACAAGGACCGCAAGATTATGACATCATTTACACCGTAATACTCAAGGTATGGGTGGTTTCCATAACTACAATCGTCGTCCACATGGTAACCATGCTCCAGATAACCCGTATGCTAAAATTAAGTTTTCAATTCCTTTGTTTTCGGGTCAGTATGATGGTGATGTTTATCTTGATTGGGAGATGACTGTAGAACAAAACTTTAATGCCCATCTTGTTCCTGAACAACATAGAGTTAGACAACCCACTAGTGAGTTTAAGGACTTTTCTATTGTTTGGTGGAGTGGTCTAGCTGCTGAAACTGATTTGCCTACTACTTGGGAAGAACTTAAGGTAGCAATGCGCGATCGTTTTGTTCCTCCTTCTTTTATAGACAGATTTGTAATAAACTACAACATTTAGAACAAGGAGATAAAACTGCTCAGGAATACTTTAGTGAGCTTTAGAAGGGTTTGATTCGTTGTGCTGTAATTGAAAAAGTAGAGGATCAGATTTGTTGTTTTTACTCTGGTTTGAGAAAATAAATTCAAGATGTCCCTGATTATAAAGAATATTATACCCTCAACCAGTGTTTCCAGTACACTATGCTTGCAGAGAAAGAATCGTTGGGTCTTTTCCAGGCTTTTGAGGAGTACACCCAGTCTAGGAACTTCTAGCATCCACGACCGACAGGGACTTTGGTGCTGCCTAAGCCATCTTTCCGGCCGCCCCCACCAGCAGCTGCCAAGGGAACTAGTGTTGTTTCTGCAACACCAAGATCAGCCCCTGCACCTTCTACGTGCTCAGGTAAAACTTCTGTGCATGTACCAGCTAGTTGTGCCTCCTCTATTGCTTCGACGGGCCGTACTACAGGGATTCAATGCCACCGCTGCCACGGACTTGGTCATATGCAGAAAGATTGCCCAAGTAGGCGGGCATATGTGGCGACAGACGATGGCGGTTACATGAGCACCTCCGATGTGGAGGATGAGGAGGAGGATGTCGCTGCCACCAGCAGTGACCTCGTCCTTGGAGGCAGAGACACCATGAGATACATGAACATTATTGTTCAGCGTGTCCTTAGCACACAAGTTCAGCAGCCTGAGACAATGCAGCACCACAACTTGTTCCAGATTTTCTTCATCATCAACAACCACCGAGCACGTGTCATCATTGATGGAGGGAGCTGCAATAACTTGGTGAGTTCTGATGTGGTCAAATGACTCTGGAAAACCTAAGGTAACACAATCTTGCAGAGTTCCTTTTTCCATTGGTTCTTATGTGGATTCTGTTGATTGTGATCTCGTACCCATGCAAGCATGTTCAATTTTATTGGGTAGACCTTGGGAATTTGATAATGATGTTGTACACCATGGTAAAAGTATTAAGTATACTTTTATGCATAAAGGAACTAAAATTACTTTGTTACCAATGACCCCTGCTGAAATTATACAAGCTGATTTAGAAAGAGCTGCTAGTTTAAAAAATAAAGTTCCCAAAATTCAGCAACCTATTAATTCTGATTCTACACCTAGTAATGTTAATGATTGTTCAAGTTCTAAGAGTGCTGGAATTAAATTACAAGGTTGTTCATGTCTTGCAACAAAATCTGAGCTTGCTGAAATTTCTGCTGATGATGATATTTGGTATGCTTTGATAGGCAAACAAGCTTTGTTTTCACTTGATGATATTGCTTCTAGTGCTTTGCCTCCTGCTGTCACTAACCTTTTGCAGGAGTATGAGGATGTTTTCCCAGCTAAGATACCCTCGGGATTGCCACCTTTGAGTGGGATTGAGCATCAAACTGATTTGATTCCGGGTGCTACTTTGCCAAACCGTGCTGCTTATAGGACCAACCCTGAGGAAAGTAAGGAGATACAACGACAACTCCAAGACCTTTTGGATCGTGCTGCTATTCCGGTACTTTTGGTTCCTAAGAAAGATGGTACTTGGCGTATGTGTGTAGATTGTAGAGCCATTAATAATATTACTATTAGGTATCATCACCCTATTCCTAGGCTAGACGACATGCTTGATGAGTGTTGGTGGTTTCTATATGCCTATTTTATCGACCAAAAAGGGATGTTTTGCATCTTAATTTGGTGGTTTGGACTAACAATTAATCCCATATTTGCATATATTTGTAGTTGTTCTGGTTTTGATGTAATTGTTGGAAACAGGGGTAAAATAGGGCAATTATGGATAAAGAACTAAAGAGTAACAAAGATGGGCTAGATGCAGAGCTGCGTCGATCGGCGCGGAAGGAAAAGATGATGAAAACACGACCCAGTCCGAGAAAGAAGAAGGCCCAACCCAGTATGAGTTAGAGTCGGTGGAAGTTGACCTAATTCTATCGGGTATAAAAGGAAGATAATTATTAAGAGCCAAGGGAGAACAGCAGAAGGACGGCAATCACGAGAACTAGTTATGAGAACTAGGGTTCCAGGATATTGGTGGCAAAGGTTGGTCAACACCGACGAGATCCACCAGAAGGTAGGTCGCGCCGATCGGCGCGACGCTAGCACCGATCGGCTCATGCGCATTCCAACGCTATTTCTCATCCCTCTGCTATGTCTAGCGGAAGGATGAGTGAGTACTCTCATATTCTCTTCTCCAGTGCGAGGATCTGGTCATGTAACTCTCATACTTATTGATACTCTCTTGATGAATTTAATCTATGTGATGAACTTAATTGCATATCTATTTATCCTTTTCATTAGTGTATCGGCCAATACACTTTTGCCCATTACATAGTGCAAGAAACCAGTGGAGAGCTAATAGCCTCTGTAGTGACAGCCTAGGTGAACGAAACCACCATGTCTTGTAGAATATTAGAGTCATCACTCGAGTTGATAAGAATAAGGTTGCATGCTAGTAAACCAATCCTAAGGAGAGAATCCTTCATTATCCTGTTACCTCTTCAATAACATTGACCCTCCACTCTCTCACCGTCATCATTTGGCCAAAAAAACCCATTGAAATTTGTTAGTAACCCTTTAATAGTAATTGTTCCGCTCGTTCCTTGTGGATTTGATAACCTTGGAATACTCTAAGGGAAAAAAAGCTACAACTATACACCGTCCTCTTGCAGTATATAAGTAGGTGCGTAATTACGACCAACAAGCCCTTTTTCTGGCGCCGTTGCTGGGGTACAAGCCAGTTCTTTTACTATTAATATTTTACTAACGTCTAATCCTCTCTTTTCTAGTTGTTTTTGTTTTTGTGTTTTGTGTGAATTTTTCAGGATGTACGATAGGACCTTCTCCGACACTCAGGGAGCTTTCTCTACCATCTCCAGACATGTTGGTGCCTCAATCCTCAGATGAGAAGGCCACGACCTCCTCGTATGTGTTGAACCCCATTATCATTAGCATGGCTGAAGCAAACAAGTTCTTTGGAGCGAAGGTGGAGAACCCGTATACTCACAAGATTTGGATGCACTTTGCCAAACATTCCATCATGAAGGAGTGCCTCAGGATCTTTACAGGTGGCTGCTTTTCCCATTCTCTTTGGGAGCAAAGGCCAAAGAGTGGCACAAGGTAGCATCTTGAGAAGCAAAAGGTAAGTGGAGTGAGTTAGTTGGAAATTTTTGTCTCCACTATTTTCCTTTGCCCAAAGTGCAGAAGTTGAGAAGAGAGGTGGTGAACTTCTTACAAGAAGATGAAGAATCTCTTGCGGAAGCCTGGACGCATTTTCAAACATTGTTGAAACAAGGACCTGACCTCAGCATTGATGAGAATATGTATGCTCAAAACTTCTACATGGCCATAAACAAGGCATCGAGGATGCATTTGGAAGGATTGGCCGGAGGAAGTTTTCTGAGATTGACAGCCAAGGCAGGGATCGAATTGTTAAGTAAAATTGCCGAGAATGAAGCTTTGCACAAGCATTAGGAAGAATATCTAGAACCAAATTGGCAATGCCCAGAAGTTATGCAGAAGGAAGAGTCGCCAGCTGAACACATCTTCATGTCTGAGAGTAGAGCAATGATTACTTCAGAGCATGAATTCGAAGAAATAGAGCCCGTCAGACCCTCCTCTATGGATCTGACGTGTGCGCCAATCAGCGCAGTCTCTGAGCTGATTGGCCCAATCGTGACAATAGGAGAACCGATCACCCTGACGACTCCATCGAGTTGTGAGGAATATACCAAGATAGAAGCTACAATTCTAGACAACCACCTGAAGGAATTTAAAGGCAACTTTGCTAAACCAAAGGGAGATAGAACATTGGCAAATGCTAAACCACTTGATGAATTTGAGCCAATGGACTGGATTCCTATTGATTTTTCACGCGAGTTGCTCAATATGAGAAGATCCTTCAGTCCACAAGACACTTCCGAAGCCGGAATTGAGTATAATTTCCCAAGTAATCACCTCAAGTCAAAAATTTTTTATCAAGAGATTATTGGGAGAGTTTTAGGGAAACTTTACAAGGATGATATAGAGCTTGATGGAACGGATGTGAAACAAGCAAAGAGATTGCTAGACAGTTGCTTTGAGCCATCTCCCTACGAAGGATTATGAGGTGTGTATGCTGTAGGTCTCACTGAAGATTAAGAAAAAGAACCGTACATACCATGTGAGACATCAGGGAAGAAATTTCCTAAAGCCTTGTGTGACTTTGGTTCCCGTGTCAGCTTGATGACTTATGATGCATTCATAAGCATTCCTTATGAAACTCAACAACGGCTGATGGGTACTAAGCTTGAGTTCATCATGGTGGATGGAGGGAAGACCAAGCCACTAGGAGTGATCAAGAATGTTGAAATTGAGATCAGCTTGAAAACAATACCGGTAGATTTCTTCGTTCTAGACAATAAAGAAATTGGGGTTGAAGATATCATTCTCGAAAGGCCATTCTTAAGATTAGTACAAGCTATTTTGGATGCTGGGAAAGGTCAAATTACGCTACACCTAGGAGAGGAAGAAGTGCAATTTCAATTTAACGATCCATCTCATCAAGACCCTTCTTACTATCAGGAATTCTACCCAGAGGAAGACGAGAAGATAGGGATGGATATGGGAGTACCACTGGACCACATCCTACGTGGAACTGACAAGCATACTGCCAGCACCGATCAGCGCGACGCTGGAGCCGATTAGCTCAAGCAGGAAAATCCCGTCGATCGGCGTGATGATTGCGCCGATCGGCTCAACCATGAAAATCCTGATTTTGAACCTCTTGGGGACCTGGATCCAGATGAAGCACCAGAAGTGGAATAGAAGGAACTTCTAAAGGGGCTATGCTATGAATATCTAGGGAAGAATAGAACATATCCAGTTATTGTGAACAATACCCTAGCAAAAGAAGAAATAGAGTAGCTGCTTGCTGTGCTCAAAAGGTATAAGAAAGCCATTGGTTACACATTGGATGACATCAAGGGAATCAGCCCCGTATTTTGCACCCACAAGATTAACTTGGAGGAGAATGCTAAACCAGTGGTTGAAGGGATGCGAAGGTTGAAGGAATGAATGAAGCCAGTGGTAAAAAAGAAGATTTTGAAGTTGCTTAATGCAGGTATGATCTACCCTGTTGCTGATAGTGAATGGGTTAGTCCAGTACATTGTGTGCCCAAGAAAGGAGGCTTGACAGTAGTGCCTAATGAGAACAATGAGTTGATCCCTCAAAGGACTGTAACTGGATGGAGAATGTGCATAGATTACAAAAGTTTGAACAAAGTGACGAAGAAAGATTACTATCCTCTTCTGTTCATTGACAAGATGCTTTAAAGGTTAGCAGAGAATTCATATTTTTGTTATTTGGATGGATATAGTGGTTTCTTTCAAATATCGGTAAGACCAGAAGATCAGGAGAAAACTACTTTTACTTGCCCTTTTGGGACATATGCATATAGAAGGATGTCATTTGGTCTTTGCAACGCGCCCACCACATTTCAAAGATGCATGAACGCAATATTTGCTGAATTCATAGAAGATATTATGGAGGTATTTATGGATGACTTCTCCGTGCATGGTGCTAATTTTGATAGTTGTTTGGAGAATTTGGAGAAGGTTTTGAAAAGGTGTGTTGAATGCGACTTAGTTCTTAATTGGGAGAAGTGTCACTTCATGGTAATAGAAGGGATAGTACTTGGTCATGTCATATCTAATAGAGGGATAGAGGTTGATAAAGCAAAGGTATCTACAGTTGAGAAATTACCTACCCCTACTGATCTTACAACCTTGAGGAGTTTTCTTGGACATGCCAACTTCTATCGTAGATTTGACAAGAATTATTTGAAGATTGCTAAGCTCCTGATAGAATTGTTGAAGCATGATACAGAATTTGTCATGAACGATGAAAGACTCTTTGCCTTCAAAAGATTGAAGGAAGCTCTATGCTCTGCACCCATTATGCAGCCACCTCATTGGAGTTTACCTTTTGAAATTATGTGTGATGCAAGTGACTATGCAGCTGGAGCTGTTCTTGGACAACGGAAGGAAGGTAAAGTGAATGCTATTTATTATGCTAGCAAAACTTTGAATGAGGCGCAGATCAATTATACAACAACTGACAAAGAGATGTTAGTTGTTATATTTGCTTTTGAGAAGTTTAGATCCTACATTCTAAATTCTAAGGTGATTGTATATACTGATCATGCTGCTATAAGATACTTGGTTTCAAAGAAGGAGTTTAAGCCTCGGTTAGTGAGATGGGCATTGATGCTGCAGGAATTTGATTTGGAGATAAGTGATAAGAAAGGAATAGAAAATTCTATAGCAGATCATTTATCTCATCTTGAATCATCATCAATTGAGCCAATACGAGATGAAATGCAACAAGAGCAGATGTTTGCCGCATTTGATCGTAGAGAGAATTGGATGATGGATATTATCAAAGGTTTCAAGGGACAAACTGATCTGATGAACAAGAACACAAGGAAAAGAGTTAAGAGTGAAATGAGAAATTTTATATGGACTGACCCATACTTGTATAGGTATTGCGAGGATGGAGCAGTACGGAGATGTGTACCCAGAGAAGAAAGAGCGAGCATTTCAGCAAAGTGTCATTCTTCGGATTATGGGGGACATTATGGCTACTTCAGAACACAGACAAAGGTATGGGCAAGTGGATTCTATTGGCCTACTATGCATGAAGATGCAAAAAGGTATGTTGCAATATGTGCTCAATGCCAATGAATAGGGGATGTTAACAACAGGAATGCAATGCCTCTTAAGTACAATCTTCAAGTCGACATCTTTGATGTTTGGGGTATGGATTTTATGGGACCCTTTGTGAATTCTCATGGTTTCGAGTACATATTGGTCACTGTTGATTATGTCTCCATGTGGGTCGAAGCAATGGCATGCAAGGCCAATACTACAAGAGAATCAAGGAGTATACTTCAGGAGCAGATATTTCCTAGGTATAGAGTAACAAGGATAATAATTATAGATGGAGGATCCCATTTTACAGGAGGAGAATTTACTAGGTTTTTAACTAAATCTGGAGTTGAACATTGAATTGGAATAGCCTACCATCCCTAGACGAATGGACAAGCAGAGACGTCAAATAAGCAATTAAAGGGGATTCTGTAGAAGATTGTTATAAAGGAAGGAAAAGATTGGGCCACGAAGCTTAATGGAGCGTTATGGGCATAGAGGACGGCATTCAAGACACCAATTGATATGACACCATATCAATTTGTCTATGGGAAATCATGTCACCTATCGATGGAATTGGAACATAAGGCTTATTGGGCTATAAAGGAAATGAATTTGGATCTTGATGCCGCCGGAGTGAAAAGAAAGATGCAAATAAGCAAATTGGAAGAGATGCAATTGTGTGCATATGAAAATGCGGCCATATACAAAGAGAAGACAAAGAAGTGGTACAATAAGAAGCTTTTGAAGAAGGAATTCAAGGAAGGAGATTGGATGCTCCTATTTAATTCACGATTTAGATTATTTGGCAAAGGCAAACTGCGAAGCAAATGGGAGGGACCTTATCTTGTGAATACGGTGTTACCTTCAGGAGCTATAATCATAATGGATGGCAAGAGAAACAAGTACACAATGAATGGACAATGTCTAAAGGTATATCTAGAACCCGTTACATTTGAATTAAAATCTTTTTTTGTGTATTTCACTGCTTAGTGCCTCGTGTGATCGAGATTAACGACATAAAACAAAAGCTCTGTATGTATTTTGATTTTTGTAATTTTTCTACTTCTGATTTGGTAATTTAGTGTGTTGCGTCGATCGGCGCGTTGTGGAGTCTTTTTTGGTTGGAGTCAGTTTTGGACCTTGCCCTTTTAAGACTCATTAAATTCCACGAATAAGAGATAGAGTCCTAGTCCAGTTGAAGATCAAGGGATATAAATATGAGAGGACAGGAAACCCTTGGATCAACTTGCATTACATTGTCACCCAAACAAAACCCTAAGAGCAGAAGCGATGGAAAACGGCACATCGGGCAGCAACCAAGGCGGCGCAATCGGCGCGACCCTTCCACTGATCGGCTCGGCGGTGGATTTTCGCAGCCCTCTACAAATTAGTCCTGGGAAGAAGTCGACGAAGTGCTGACGCCAACACCAGATGATCCTCTTGTCTGGTCAAACCTGCGGAAGAAATTCATGAAGAAAAGCGAAACTGGAGCGTGGAACGCTGACAAAGTGAAGATGGACAATGAACTTCGACAGATGATGAAGAGAGTATTAGTGCGTAAAGGAAAATCTATAGCGCCTATTAAAAGTGAAGTTGTTTCTCAAGGGTATGCCATGGAAAGTCTTCTTGATCTTGCTAAGCCCTTGTCATATGAGGATTTCCTATTTTTCAAAAGATCATTGACTGAGCAAGAGAGGGAAGAACTAGATGAGGAGAGCTCTCTCACAATGCATAAGTGCCGACTTTATAGTGAACATGACATTGCCGCCAAGTATGAACTCAAGCTATGAGAGGAAGCCGAAGAAGCCATGTACGAGTGGGATGCGGAAAAGGATCTTCAAGCTAAGGGCTTGTTTGGGAACCTTGATTCCCCTAGGGAATTTGGGCTAATCCCTAGGTGTTTTTTGGCCCGTGTCTTTCCTCCCCCATCTAACCCGACCCGCCTTTTGGGTGTCTAGTGGGCCAAAAGTTCCGTAGGCCATTTCAGCCCCACCCACGTCGATTCCAGGGGAAAAGAAAAATCATCCTCTGACGTTAGGCGAAATTTCCCCTTCTCGCCCCCGACGCCGCTCCGCCCCCAACGCTGCTCTGCCCCCGACGCCGCTCTCATCGCCGCCCGTCCTAGTCGCCACTGCCGTCGCCGCCCCACCCCGCCCCGCCCCAGTCGTTACTGCCCTCCACACATCTCCATCTCTCCTCTTGAATCCTCACTCGGCGCTGCCTCCTCCAGACGCTCTACTACGCCACCTCATCGGCGGGAGCGGGAGCTCATCAAGTCAACCAGTTGATGTGAGCGGCTTGTGGATCGGCGTGCGGATCATTGTTAACAAGCTTTGCTGCCCAAGAACCACCCAGTGCGTCCTCAACAACTTCACCAAACCCTACCTCCGAGATCTGCTCAGCTTGACCTCGAACTTGGCTTCCAAGAACCACGGTGAGGCCTCTCTGTCTTCTTGTCAGACAATTTGTAGCATATATAGACGAGTCCTTTTGATTCCAGTTCGGTTTCACCATGACACCATGTCGTCTGCTCCATATCTTCGTTTTGTTAATTTATTTTGTTTTTGTTTGCTGGCGACCAACCTGGGAAGTGAACCTATCGGAGGAGAGGGCATGAGGGTGTCTGACCCTATCAATCAAGCCGCCTCCTGCAATTTATTTGTTCCAAGATAAAGGGGGAAAAGTTGGGGTTTAGTCTGGCCACTGTTAGATATCATGTTGTCATACTTGCATGTCACGATTCAATGCGCCTCATTTTAACAGATGATGAAGCTTGATTGCTTAAGCAGAACCTTTTCTTTTCTTCTTAATCCTCAGCTTTAGGGCCCGAACCATCCAATGATGGCCTGTTAAATGGAAATTTGCTAGCTATTTTTTGCCTAGTTTAATTTATTTCAGTCGTGGCATTGCAATCAAGCAAGACAAAAAATTGTCTTTGGAGTTGCACTTTGATTTATGGGATATTTGTCAGGCTAGGAAATGACTTTGTATTTATTTTTACTATGTTCTGCTCCCTTTTATCATCCTTCTAATAGAAAATGAATGCCTCTACTAGATAGAAACCGAGTAGGGGGAAAACAAAAGTAGAGCAGGACATGTTAACCTGTATATTCCTTTTTCACTTGCATATACCTAGTACTGAACACAAATGTCCAGTATGAATTTTTCCATTCACTAGGGAGTAGCCTGTTGCACCACATCTTCGTTTAATGATACTTGTACCCAGATCTCCATAGAATGACATTATGTAGACTTGTAATTTAGTCTGTATTAGAACTTAGTGTCATATGCAGAATAGTGAAGTGGCCATGGGTACTGTTTGGTTAGTTTAATGATGTTCATCTCATTTCTATACTTGTTGATAATATGTAGATCCAAATCAAGAGAAGCGGAAGGAGTGTGCCCACCAGCTGCGGGTCTAAACTTTACAAGCTCCCTAGGTATGTCCTTCTATTTTTGAGTTCTCGATGGAGTAGCATGCTTGAAAACTAGCTTATAGCTTCAGGTTCTAATCTTTCAAAGTATTAGCTTTCAAAGGAGAAAGTGGACAATACATGGTGTTGTTCAAGTCGACCAACCTAGGATAAGCTTCTATTTGAGGTGCCCAACTACTGCTTGTGTGAACTCTACGACCGCACTAAACTCCAACACACCAAGTAAGGTTCCAATATTTTTTTCTATATCTAACATATATTGTAAGACATGTGATGACTGTCGTGTTGGCTAGCTTGTGTTGTGATGGCTTTCTTTTGTATCTTAAGTACAAGGAGCTAGTCAGTTCAGTTTGAGTTGTCAATGAATGGTTATGTAATTTCAATTCAATAAATTATTCATTCATGCTTCTGTGCTAGTACCGACTCAGTGCACGGTTGTAAAAAATGTGGGTTTTGTATTGCAGAGCTCCTACATATTCCTCCAAGCTCTAAAGACGTCGTTGTCTTCAGCCCTGGTGGTGACAAAGGCACTACTGCAGCTCTAGTAGGTGAGTCTGCCCTCCCTTACATGCTTTACCTGCTGCTACCTAATTCATGTAGCTAAATCTAGAATCCAACCATATGTGTCTTGTTAATTCTTCAGTAATTTACCTGCTGCTACCTAATTCATATGCAACCATACTCTATAGTTGTTAGCTTCCTTCAACTTGATTCTGTTAACTGTTAACATGTTCTAAATTTTTCCATAATATGTATATTTTAGACAATGGGATCTAGGAATGAGATTATGGAATATAGGAGGGAGAAAATTAAGAAATTTATGAAGATGGAGGAATAAGAGGATGATGAACTATTTCTTGTCATTGTTCCTGCCTTACTTCAAGGTCTTAATGATGAAAAAGACCAGATACATATTTCTGAATATATTGGTGCTAAAAAGATGAAGGAAATTCTTGCGGGACATGAGAGTTGGTGTAAGAGTGAGTTTCGTATGGAGCCACACATATTTAAGATAGTATCAAATTATCTTAGAAGAGAGGGTCTACTACATGATACACATGGAGTTGCTGTTGAAGAGTAGCTTGGAATATTTATGTTCATGATCTCACACAATGCTAGCAATGGAAGGCTGCAAAAGACCTTTCAGCATAGCGGGGAAACAATTCATCGACATGTGAAGGTTGTTTTCGATATAATTCCTACTCTCACATCCAGATTTATCAAACTTCCCAACCCCAATGTAACTCATCCCAAGATTGTATCGGACAACCTATTTTGGCCATTCTTTAAGGTAATCCGTCCATACCCACCAGATTAAACCATTTATTTTTTCTCGACCCATTCTCTGTCCCTCAACCCTTTATTTGCTTATGTGCAGAATTGCATTGGTGCTATTGATGGTACACATGTTCCCATAACAATTGCAGAAGAAAGGGCTCCCCCATATAGGAATAGGAAAGGCACATTATCCCAGAATGTCATGGTAGCGTGTGACTTTGATTTAAACTTCACATTCATCTCATGTGGCTAGGAAGGGTCAGCATCTGATGCTGGGGTCCTTAGGTCTGCTATTACCAAAGGTTTTCATGTTCCAAATGGAAAATATTACCTTGTTGATGGAGGCTATACTAACACACCGTCATTCCTTGCTCCATATCATGGTGTTCGGTACCACCTAGCCGACTTTACGAGATGGCGCTCATCTCGAAGAATTGTATATGCAGATTATAAAGAGCTCTTCAATCATCGTCATGCACTTCTTAGAAACCATATCGAGAGGGCTATTGGGGTATTAAAGAAAAGGTTTCAGATTCTTAAAGTGGGTACTCATCATCCAATTGAATCTCAAGTTAGGATTCCAGCTGTAGCTGCAATATTTCATAACTTGATTAGAAGCCTAAATAGAGATGAAGAATGGTTGGATCACCAACCTGTTTATATCCAGCCCGAAGATTTCATTGATTTGCCTGAGGGAGATAATAACTACCAGAATGATGTGCAATCTTTAAATTCACAAGCAACAACTGGAAATGTTCTTAGAGATCAAATAGCCATGGAAATGTGGGAGTACTACACTCTGAATCGTGCATGACAGATTCTTGTTTATGTAATGTACTGCTTTCTAATTCATGTTTTTAGTTTTTTAACACAAATTATCTGTTGTCTTGTCTTGTGTAATTAGTTCATTTATTTTTTCTTGAATTGCAGGAATGAGTAAAGGAGAAGGGACAAGAGCTTCATGGCACTTTGAATATGAAAAAGGGTTGGTTGATGTACTCCAAGATCATATGCAACAAAGGTTCAGGGCTCAAAATGGCTGGAAAACTAAGGGCTGGAAGAGTATTGTGCAAAAGTTCAATGAAAAATTTCCATCTGCTGGATACACTAAGGATCAGATTCAGGAGAAAGAAAGAGAATTAAAAGCAAGCTACCGAGCACTTCGTGATGCAAGGAGGAATAGTGGAGCGGGTTGGAATGACACTCTTTGCACGATCAATGCTACAGAAGCAGAATGGGAAACCATTCATAAGGTATGATTAGTGTAACACCCGTAAGACGTTCCTAGAATCCAAAAGGAGACATTGTTCACCCATGTCTGTTTACAGTTCAGTAAATAAAAAATATTGCTTGAGTAGTAACTTGTTTGGTTTGACATTGAACAGGACAATCAAGTTCTCAAGAAGTTTCGCAAAAAAAGATTCCCTCTGTACTACAACATGGAGAAGTTATATGAAGGTAAGTATTCATGCATTTTTAGGTTGTGATCCTTAGCTCTATGAATTGATGTTGTAGCTCTATGCATTTATAGGTAGTGATTTCTTGATCTAGACTTGCATACTATTGAAAAATTCTATATCTTTGTTCTAGGAAGTATAGCTACTGGTGATCTCAACTTTACATCAACTGAGGAAGCAAGGATATTGCCAATCGCACCTGAAGATCACAGTGTTGATGATCCAGTTGTTACAATGAATCCTTTCTCTACAAATTTTGAGAGGACAAGACAGTCAAATGATCCCATTAACCTTGATGAAGAAGAGCATACCACTGCATCCTGTTCTGGGCACAAAGAAGTTGATGGCTCTGGAATAAAAAGGAAGCAAAGTCAGGTAGCTGGAGTTCTGCAGCAATATGTTGATTTCAGGACGAGACAAACAAATGCTTTTCAAGATGAGCTGAACATAGCAACAAAGCCAATAGAAGAGTATTCCATCAAAAATTGCCTTGCTGTTTTGGAGTCAATTGAAGAGCTTTCAGATGTTGAAAAGGCAAAGGCGACCAAAGTTTTCAAATGTGACCAGAATCAAGAAATTTTCCTCAATTTCAAGAATTCAAGAGTTCATTTATTATGGATTCAAAGTGAAATAGCTCCATAGGTATGTGGTTCTATTCTTGAGTTTTGGGTGCTACATGGAACTTATCTGATGACATCTTATTTATCTTATCATGTTACTTCAACAACCGCCTAACATTTATATAAGTAGCGAACTTTGGTTGACTGAAGTGTTAAGTTTTAGTTTAGTTATTAGGAAGGTGAATTGAATTGCATATACACTGCTGTGTCACTATTTTTCCTGAATTTGATTTGTGGGGCATAAATTTCAGAAATTCTATTTTACACCCATGATCTGATGCTATTGATAAACAAAAAGAAATTTTCTTTTGCCTGATCATAGCTCTAGCAATTTGGTGTGTATCCATCAACTCTTTTTTATCCTTCTCAGATGCTAGATAATGGACTGCAGAAGATATAGCAAACCTTGCTGTAATGTTTGTTTATCTTGTACATAGTGATAGTCATGAGCAGACAAGAGACTATGTTGCTTCTTTTTTAGTTGACTATAAGGTTTCACTGTTTTGTTTTAGCTCCATGATATATTGTAGGTTCCACTTCAACACTTAGCCAAGGGATCTATAGGGAGCTTATACCAATACTGTAAAGTGCTTTTTGCTCCTTGCTGACTGTGATTCCATTGCTAGGATTAGTTATAGACATATGCATCTTGCTTTAGCAAAACTCAGAAAATCTTAATGATTTCTTCACTAGCAAAGGATTTTGATATCACTCAGACTTGTAAATGTGGAGCACAATCTGTTTATACTTGTTACTTTTAGACATTTAAGTTTCGGTATCATATTCTAAACTGCCATCTTTTCTACTTTGATGTTGCAGACCTAGCTTGAACTGGCTTAGAGAGATGGGCATTGCAGTTCGGCATGATATCTAAGGAGCATCTGGAAGCTACATATGTTAAATTGTATTGTCAAATTGTTCCTTGTATACTTTGATAGTAACATGTATGAATAAATTAGTTGTTTGGAATAATCTTATCTACCATCAGAACATGAGTTTTTTCTATCTTTATGATTTATCAGTTCTTTGTACTTTCTTAATCATGTGATTGGTGTAATATAACTCATGCCAAGCTGTTCTTTGTACTTTTTTTGGAGATATTGTCAAGTATCATGAAGAGTAAATTCTGTTTTTTTCGGATAATTGTAATCATTTATCAGAACTCAATAGCTATTGGTTGATGCTCTTTTTGAACTTCAAAACTCAATAGCTATTGTTGAATGGTTTGAACCAGTACGTTTTTTTATAGATTCTAACAATATTTTCAGATTATTTGATATTTTCCGAATTTTTTGAGTATTTATTGAGTAGTCGGGATTTTTATCCCCACGTCTTCCAAACATAGCCCGGGAAACATCCAAAGTCGGGATTTCTATCCCAGGCGGGGAGGGGATGGCATGCATAGGTGAAAATCCCCCTTCGGGGTTGAAATCCCTATGTTTTTCTCTCCGGACACCCAAACAAAGCCTAAAAGGGATGAATCCTTTCCCAGGTTTCTTACCAATTGGGAAAGTTTTCAAGAAAATAAGATTCATAAGAATAGTTGTATTGAGGGTTGCAAGTGTTTCTTTTGTGCTAAAGATCTTCAACACAAGGTTGAACTCCAATTGGTGGAAGATCCAACTTTCATACCTAGAGATGTATTATATGATGATGGCTATCGCGTAGTTCGTGGAGGGAGGACGCCTAAGGAGATTAACGATGAGATTTTACAAAGGCAGTAGAATAAGGCGATCCGTGAGCGTAATCTAGAGCATAGCTGAGTATATGAAGGAAGCTGACAGCTACGCCGATCGGCACGACACTGAAGTCGATCGGCGCAACTTGAAGATGGCTGAATTTATTGATCTGATGACTCTGCCAAATGAAGACAAAGAGCCTGCTACAAAGAAGTGTGAGACTACACTAGAGGTTTGCAGATCTGCTAGACTGTTGGGTAAGCCAATTCAAAAGTATTCTGAATGGGATAGCGACTTTGATCAGTCATACTATTTGGAAACTTTGGAGAGTAGTGATCCTAGTGTGTAGTGATGATGTTGTTATGCGAAGAAGCCTTGGTAGTCCTAAGTTTGAAAATTGGGGAACACATGAAGAATACAGTAATGACAGGGCAGCAGGTACTTCTACAAGAGTTAATGGTAATGCAGTGGGAGGTGGAGGAGGTCGCAATGGTGGAAGAACACCACTGCGGCGATCGGCTCAGCCTTTGCACCGGTCGGCTCAGAGGAGTTTGAACAATGCCTCCCCTTACAGCGTTGAAAATCATAACCTGCAACCACCTGCTTGCTGTCCTGTCTGCCGAAGAAACATTGAGCGCCTATATCTAGACAGAGATCGTGCTTACAGGCATCAAAGGTAAGTGGAACGCAGAATCCTGGATAAAATCGAGATGAACAAAGAGGACTACACTTTTCTCATAAGGAATATAAGATAAATTTTCTGAGTCTTGAACAGGCATGGTCTGCATGATTAATGTGTTGTGTTTCTTCTCTTGCAATGAGGACATTGCAAATTTTGAGTGTGGGGGAAGGGCTTTGCCATTTGTCATAGTTTTTAAGTGTTTTTGAATCTAGTTTCTCGTTTGTTTTTATGAGTCTTTGTTTTTCTTATGAGTGTTTATTTAAGTGTGTGTGTGTGCTTAAGAGAGTCATGAGTCATGTTGAGAGTTGCTTCAAGGTCTTTTATGTAGTTTGAATTATTGCATTGTCTTTAATAAAGTTAGTATCGATTGTCAAATTGAAAGTGCCCTATACTATTTATCTTGTCTTTTTGATGATCCATTGGTTGATTACTTGAATTAGTTGGTTACCACTTAAATTTTGAGCTTTGTATTTATGAAAATTTCTTTTAACTCATCATAAGCTAAAGCAAAAGCAAGGTCTAAATATGCCTACATAGCCGAGTGAAGGAGAGCAAGCTACACATTTGAACTAATTGGATTGTAAGTAACTTTGTCAACTTTTTGCTCATGATTTCGACCAAGTTAGGAAAGGATGATCTATTTGTTTATCTTTGTATTTCTAGCCATTTGTATCCATTTAAATTCCTTACTATCATGGAAACAATACATCTTTGTTTCTCTCTCCTCCTTGATACAACCTATATTCTTAATAAAAGGAAATTCAGAAAATTTCCGCCGCTAGTACAAGACAGAAATTATTGATTATATTGGGAATAGAAAAAGAGTGAAAGAAAGAAAAAATATATAAAAAAAGAGAGATAAAGAGAAAATATTCCTTGAGAAGCAGTAAGATCATCGAAGAAAGCAGCTTTCTGATTATCTCTAATTCTTTGCCATCGTTCTCATTGAAACATTTTTTCTTTCTTTTCTTTTCTTTAGATCTTCTATATTCCTCTTCTCCATTAAAGTTCTTTTCCAAGAAAATTCTTTCTTAGTGGGCATGATTGAGCACATTGTTGACATGGTTAATCTTATGGTTTAATTGAGTTATATAGCCCTCCAAGATCCACATACAATCCTTGATTAGATAGGAGAGGGAAGGAAATACACTTGAGAGATCTAGAGAGGACCAAATGCTTGATGTTTGATGCTAAAGATGAGTCGAGGAGAACTAAAATTGTTTTTCAAAAGTTTTTGTGGTAATTTGATTAAGTTCAAGTATGATGTGCCGATTGGCTAAAAGGAGATGAGAGAAAATCTTTGTGGAGGGATAACAAGTAAAAACGATGATTGAGATTGATTGCATTAGAGATGGTGTGAAGATTCTTGTTACATATTTCATTTTGTATTGCTCGAGGACTAGCAATGATTTGAGTGTGGGGGAACTGTTGGTTGTTTCTAGATGCCTATTTTATCTACCAAAAAGGGATGTTTTGCGTCTTAATTTTGTGGTTTGGACTAACAATTAACCCCATATTTGCATATATTTGTAGTTGTTTTGTTTTGGATGTAATCGTAGGAAACAGGTGTAAAACAGGGCAATTATGGATAAAGAAGTAAAGAGTAATGAAGATGGGCCAGATGCGGAGCTGCACCAATCGGCGCGGGCCTGTGCGGATCGGCGTAGAAGGAAAAGATGACGAAAACACGACCCAGTCTGAGAAAGACGAAGGCCCAGCCCTGTATAAGTTAGAGTCGGTGGAAGTTGACCTAATCCTGTCAGGTATAAAAGGAAGATATTATCAAGAGCCAAGGGAGGATAGCAGAAGGATGGCAATCACGAGAACCAGTTATTAGAACTAGGGTTCCAGGATATTGGCGGCGAAGGTTGGTCAACACCGACGAGATCCACCAGAAGGGAAATCGCGCCGATTGGCGTGATGCTTGCGCCGATCGGCTCGTGCGCATTCCAGCGCTATTTCTCATCCCTCTGCTATGTCTAGCGAAAGGATGAGTGAGTAGCCTCATATTCTCTTCTTCGGTGCGGGGATCTAGTCATGTAACTCTCATACTTATTGATACTATCTTGATGAATTTAATCTATGTGATGAACTTAATTGCATATCTATTTATCCTTTTAATTAGTGTATCGGCCAATACACTTTTGCCCATTACATAGTGCAAGAAACCAGTGGGGAGCTAATAGTCTTTGTAGTGACAGCCGGGGTGAACGAAACCACCATGTCTTGTAGAATATTAGAGTCATCACTCGAGTTGATAAGAATAAGGTTGCATGCTAGTGAACCAATCCTAAGGAGAGAATCCTTCATTATCCTGTTACCTCTTCAATAACATTCACCCTCCACTCTCTCACCATCATCATTCACACCAACCAACCCATTGTAGTTTGTTAGTAACCCTTTAATAGAAATTGTTCTGCTCATTCCTTGTGGATTCGATAACCTTGGAATACTCTTAGGGAAAAAGAGTTACAATTGTACACCGTCCTCTTGCGGTATCTAAGTGGGTGTGTAATTACAACCAACAATGAGTTATGTGGTGCTATAATTTTCACTAAAATTGATTTGCGTAGTGGCTACCATGAAATTAGAATGAAACTTGGAGATGAATGGAAAATAGCTTTCAAAACCAAATTTGGGCTATATGAGTGGTTAGTAATGCCTTTTTGTTTAACTAATACACCTAGTTCTTTCATGCGCTTGATGAATGAGGTTTTAAGAGCTTTCATTGGAAAATTTATGGTAGTCTACTTTGATGATGTAAGGTTCATGACCATTGAGGTCACCCCAAGGTATGATTGTTTTGGTAATGAGTGACAAACATGAAATATGACTAATGTCTACACGAGTGTTGTGTGTGTAGGAAACCTTATCTATCTTATGATGATCATTGATGGTTGCCTTGGCGATTGATGACAATGATAGCAAGCATGGAGGCTTGTGAGCTTGATGGAGTCCAAGGGTTGATGGAGATGGATCAAAGCTGAGGACAAGCTATGGAGCAAGTGTTGGGAACACTTGTCTAGTTGTTAGGGCTTTGAGTTCATAGGAAAAACCGGACTATCAAGGGGGTCTAGGTCATTCTCTTAGGTCATGTCTAGTTGGTGATGTGCATAGATGCTCGGTGAAATCACAGGCACTAGGTGATAGTGGAGAAGCCAAGGAGCTATTAGAAGAAGCCGGGAAATGAAGTCAAGAGGAGACGAGGAGTTTCAGCTTCTGCAGGTAAAGACCGGACAAAGAGGTCTTGGAGACCGGACGGTCCAATAATCAGAGGGAAATTCTCTACAGAGCAGATGTTGGACGTGAGGAATTCTGTTGGCAGAGGAACCATAGAGACCGGATAGTCCGGTGTGCAGACCAGATGGTCCGGTCTGTATGGAGAAGGTTCGGACAGAAGAGGAAGCATTGACAATGTCTCTGTTTGGAGAAAGGAGAGAGGAGACCGGACAGTCCAGTGTGAAGACCGGACTGTACGGTCATTACAGGAGGCGATAGAACAGAGGAGAAGTTGGCTACGAGGAAATCTGTTGGAGCAAAATTGTAAAGAAAGGATTGTATAGTCTGATTATATGGTCTGTAGACCAGACTGTATGGTCTATAGGAAGAAATTCTGGACAGACGAGGAAGTGGCTGCAATGGCTCTGGAGCTATGAAGACCGAACTATACGGTCTGTAGACCGGACTGTCCGGTCTGGACAGTGATCGGACTGTCTGGTTAGTACATCCAGAGAGGCTGTTTCGAGGAGCAACGGCTAGTTTGAAGTTGGAGGCCTATATAAACTCATTGCTGGGGTCTTGGAGACTGCCTTTGGCCATGGGGATTGCTGGGAGCATCTATGGGGAGCCAAAGGGCCAAGAGGAGAGCACTAGGAGAGGATATTGGATATCTTGAGAGTGCTAGTGAGAGTAACATGAGCATTGATGCACATCTAAGGCTAGGGTGTGCTTGAGGGTATGATCTAGGTTATTACTCCTGGTCTATGGTGAGACCTATACTGGTTAGGTGTCGGTGATCGAGCCTATCATGATTGGTTGTGAAGGCCGTCACACGTTTGTACACGGTTTGAACCCGTCGGTGAAAGGGGCATCAATAGTGAGCGCCCATGCTGGCTCGGGGAGTCCGGCAAGTTCTCGAGGGAGGCGAGCTTGTGCTTTGTGTAGCGGTGACACACACCATATCTTCACCCGAGGAGTGATTGCAGGCTCGTGGGCGAGAACTCCACTTGGTGGCGGGAGGGACCGGGACTCCGACGGGAGTGGTCCAACGAGGAGTAGGGGAAGGCGCCATCCTTCCAAGACCTCGGGAAAAAATCATGAGGCATCTCTTACTCTACTCCTTACTATGATGCTTTACTTTCCGCATTTACATACCATGCTATTCATGCTTGTGTGCTTACCTTGGTCTAGTTGACTACCTTGTAGACTTGCATGAATAGGTTCCTTTACTTGCTAGTAGTGCTTAGCCTTCATACTTGATCACTAGCATGAATAGGAGTTGCTTTGGCTTGATTGATCACCCTAGTATGTATTATGCTACTCTTGCTTTGTATGCTTTCTATATGCTTGTTGATCTAGTAGCTTTGCTTGAGTAGAACTCCTTGCTAGCTAGTTATTTGCCTTCGCGTATCTTTGGTAACTAGCTTGCATAGGAGTTGTATTGCCTTTGTGTGATCCACTAGCATGCTTAGCTTGTTGTTCATTCCATAGGACTATTATCTTGCTAGTGTGATCACCACTAGAATTGCATAGGAGTTGTATTGCCTTTGTGTGATCCACTAGTATGCTTAGCTTGTTGTTCCTTACATAGGACTATTATCTTGCTAGTGTGATCACCACTAGAATTGCATAGGAGTTGTATTGCCTTTGTGTGATCCACTAGTATGCTTAGCTTATTGTTCCTTCCATAGGACTATTATCTTGCTAGTGTGATCACCACTAGAATTGCATAGGAGTTGTATTGCCTATGTGAGATCCACTAGTATGCTTAGCTTGTTGTTCCTTCCATAGGATCATTATCTTGCTAGTGTGATCACCACTAGATTTGTGTAGGAGTTGTTTTGAGTGATCGGTTTTAGGATTTGGCGAATTTGGTACATAGTGCGAGTTCTCGATTCACCCCCCCCCCTCTGGGTCACTCGGTCCTTTCAGATGATATCTTGATTTATAGCAAATCCATGAATGAACATATGAATCATTTGTGTGCTGTTTTTTATGCTTTGTGAGATGCACGTTTATTTGGTAACCTTGAGAAGTGCACCTTTTGCACGGATCGAATCTCTTTTCTTGGCTATGTTGTGACTCCACAGGGAATTGAGGTGGATGAGCGAAGATTGAATCCATAAAGAGCTGGCATGTACCAAAAACTATCACATAGGTGAGGAGTTTTCTTAGTCTTGCAGGTTTCTACCACCGCTTTGTCAAAGATTTCAGCACCATTGCTGCACCTTTGTATGAGTTGACGAAGAAGGGCGTTGATTTCCATTGGGGTAAGGTACATCATGAGTCTTTTGATGCTTTTAAGGACAAACTTACACATGCACCATTATGGCAATTACTTAATTTTGATAAGACTTTTGAGCTTGAATGTGATGCTAGTGGTATAGGCATTGGTGGTGTTTTGATGCAAGATAGTAAACCTGTTGCATACTTTAGTGAGAAAATTACTGGGCCTATTTTGAATTACTCCATGTATGATAAGAAATTGTATGCACTTGAATATTCTTTAGAGACATGGTGTCATTATTTGTTGCCCAAAGAATTTGTTATTTATTCTGATCATGAATCATAAGTATATTCGTTCTCACTGTAATTTGAACCGTAGACATGCTAAATGGGTTGAGTTTATTGAGTCTTTTACTTACATTATTAAATATAAGAAAGGGAAGGATAATGTGATCGTTGATGCTTTATCTAGGCACTATAGTTTGTTGTCTCAACTTGATTGTAGAATTTTAGGACTTGAGGCAATTAAAGAATAATATGCTACTGATGTTGATTTTAAGGATATATTGCTGCATTGTAAAAAAGGTCGTGCATGGAACAAATTTGTGTTGAATGATGGATTCTTGTTTAGAGCTAACCACCTATGCATTCCAGTCGGTTCCATTTGTCTTTTGTTGTTACAGGAGGCGCATGAAGGTGGATTGATGGGTCATTTTGGTGCCAAGAAGACGGAGGATATTTTGGCCACACACTTCTTTTGGCCAAGGATGTGGAAAGATGTTGAGCGCTTTGTTGCTCACTGCACTACATGTCAAAATGCTAAGTCTCGCTTGAATCCACATGGTTTATACATGACACTTCATGTTCCTTCTATTCCATGGGCGGATATTTCTATGGACTTTGTTTTAGGACTGCCTAGGACTACGAGAGGGAGTGATAGTATTTTTGTTGTTGTGGATAGATTTTCTAAGATGGCACACTTTATACCATGTCATAAAACATATGATACTAGTTATATTGCTAACCTCTTTTTCAAAGAAATTGTACATTTGCATGGTATGCCATCTACTATTATTTCAGATCGTGATGCAAAATTCTTGAGTAACTTTTGGCGCACACTTTGGAATAAGTTAGGTACAAAGTTGCTATTTTCTACAACTTGTCACTCACAAACTGATGGACAAACTGAGGTTGTGAACCGCACTTTGGATACTATGTTGAGAGCTATTTTGAAGAAAAATTTGAAGCAATGGGAAGAATGTTTGCCTCATGTTGAGTTTGCTTATAATCGGGCAACACATTCTACTACCAAGGTAAGTCCTTTCAAGGTAGTGTATGGTTTTGATCCCCGTACTCCACTTGATATACTTCCTCTACTAATTAATGAGAGAGTTCATGATGATGCTAAGGAGCCTGCTGAATTTATTTTGCAAATGCATGAGACCACTAGACTTAGCATTGAAAACATGAATGAAAAGTATAAAATTGCTGGTAGTAAAGGTAGAAAGTAAGTAAAGATTGATGTAGGAGATTTAGTGTGGTTACACTTGAGGAAGGATAGATTTCCAGAATTGAGAATGTCTAAATTAATGCCAAGAGCTGATGGTCCAATCAAAATAATAGAGAAGATTAATGATAATGCATACAAACTTGAGTTGTCTCCCGAGTTCGGGGTTTGTCCTACTTTTAACATTTCAGATATGAAACCATACTTGGGAGAAGAGGATGAGCTTGAGTCGAGAATGACTCCACTTCAAGAGGGGGAGGATGATGAGGACATCACTCCTATGGATATACACAATACTCCTCCAATTCTGGACTTCCAAGGTCCAATGACTAGAGCTTGTGCACGACGACTAAATTTAGAGGTGAGCTCGTTCCTATGTTCTTTATTATATATTACTTTTGAGAATGGTTTGCTACCTAATAACTATATTGTAATTAGGAACCATGGAGAGGACCAAGAGATGACGGGAGAAAGACTTGGAGACGTGGAGGATCAGCTAGGACGTGGAAGCAAAGGTGAAGGTCCAAGCAAAACTGACTCTGAGTCTGTTTCGGGGCCCAGGACTAGTCTGCACTAAAATAGACGCCCAGGACGCATACTGACTCGGATTTGGACGTTCTACATATGCACAGAAAGATAAAATAAAGACCTTTCCAATGCCGCTGGACTCATGTCAAAATTTTTCAGGAGTCATCAGGAATCGTTGAAACAAGAGAGGGTCTAGAATCTGTATCGGTGCTACGTCACCCGTTTTTGGTCTTTGGGCTTTGCATCCAGTTGAGCCCAATTAGGAGCACGTCCAGAGGAGCTTACACGATCCTAGAATCTTTATATACAGCCACCACTACACCATTAGGGTTTGGGTTTTGCTTAGATTATTCTATTCATAACAGTTTCACCATCATCACTATTTGTGAGACCCCAACTTTGTGAGATTCATAATACATCTGTAATTGTGTTACATTCTTCTTTATTCTTGCTTGTGCTCTTG